>HG992016.1:18156079-19477329 GCA_905220435.1 Amphipyra tragopoginis
CATCAATGCATAATCACGAATATTTTGAGATATATAATGAAAAGAGTTTACTCATTTTTTTCATTTCCACAAATTACGTGCACTGCAAATCAGAACAATATAGTCACGCAAAACGAACAATAATATAAAACCTCAGTTTACGAAGATAACATGACATTAATATTGATAGCCAAAGCAATACGTTTTGTCACACGTATTTTTACACAAATATTGCTATTGTTTTGTCAAGTTTGGATGCAAGGACAAAACGCAACGCGTCGTTGCCGTTCTCGAATACCATAAACGCGGATTTCGTAAACGCGATCAACGGAACGGCCGTTTTGCTCTGTGAAATGCAATTGATTTTAATCGAGATCAAATCTTGATACTGAACTCAGTTAGTGTAAACGCAGTTTTACTGAACGTAGTTTTGGAGAGGATCGGTGAAATTGGCCCTACGTCTCATTTGCAACATATAACAATGCTATAACTTTTTTAGCACTGTGAGTTTAAAGGAGCCGACATAAAACTATTGTAGTACTTTGAGATAGTTTGTATGTCTTGAAGTCTTGAAGAGCATTTCGCCCCAGTCTTTATTTTCAGAAATTCAGCAAAATTAAAGTTGAAAATTACGGTTCTCTTACAAAGAGTTATTAAAGTCCAATTTGAATCGCTTTAAATTCAAATTAACGGTCCCAATCTTCACTTGTGGACATTATCTATCCGGGCGCGAATTATGATTGATGACGTCAGAGCCGGTCCTTCGGTCCGAGGGTTTTGGTCCTATCATACTATGGTTGGATGGATGTGTCCTTGTGGATTTGGGGATAAAAATTTGAGTGATGAACTTGTTTCATACTCGGTATGCTTATAATTCTTGTAACAATGAATGTATTATACAAGCTTAGTTTTAGTATATACTAAACCTGAAACTAGTTTGTTCAGAATCACTAGGAGAATCGGTTGACATATTTTTTACACCACTTTTTTTTTCATAAATTTTAATTTTGTTTTAGTAGTTTTCTATCCATAACAGTTGACGGGAATAGACACCTTGAGGCTTGAGACGGTCTTCTCGGTCAGTTGCCGTGTATTAGACAACCCCTGCATAGCACATCTCACACATTTCACACTTTTTTAGGGAACTTAACGCGAGATAAACTAAGGTGTAACTTGGAGATTTACTAAAAAAAAACACTTATTCAGGCAGTTCTGATGAAAATCTTGTTATGGTGTCTCGGTTTTCGTATAAAGTAAATATAAGGTTGTATTTATATATTTTTTTCAATATAATTTCGAAGTAGCCGTTGGTGGATCTATTAATTAGCAGCAGGGTATAGGCAAACCGATTCAGTAACAGCTGAGACTTCAAATTAAAGAACTTGGCGACTATTATTTGATTATACATTAAACGAATTCGTGTAATTCCTTCAAACCGCGTGATTTACTAGTGACGTGATCACTGATGGACCCTGCATAGTTTTTCAGAAGCAACAAAAAAAGTTTTCAAAAAATCATCCATGGTATTCTGTATCTGAGTAATTTTAGCATCCCAAGTTAACTGACTGCGTGGAGCGATATCGCGCTAGTCGAGCCCGTCAGCTGTGTTGCCGTGCCGTTATTCATTTAAGCATGGCATCGAAATTTTCTATCACGAAATTTTTTATTTGGGAAAAAAACAGTTTATTTTTAATCAATCGAAATCTCGTGCGGGGTTAATCTATACCATTAATAGGTCTACACGAATTCGTTTACACCCTGTAGTTTGGTCAAAACTTCATTTTTTTTTTTTTTCACATAAACCATTACAGGTGCTTGTGTTAAGCCGAATTTAGGTGCACTGTTTCAATTTGTAGTAGTAGTAGTACTTATATTATATAGAAACCGTCAAGTCCATGGAAAGTCAATGGGTTATTCTTTTTAAATAATATCTTAAACAATTTCAATTTCTCTAAATGGCTACATCAGAAAATCATCCAATGCATTAAATATGGCTGGTTAAAAGTTAGTAATTGCTAGCTCATTGTATAATCTATTAGTATAACAGTTAAATTCTGTTTTAAAGTTTAAAATACCACAATTATTATTGGAAGCTTAGAAAATTATTTCGGAAATCCTCTTTGGAGAGACCTTTAAGTCTAAATCTAAATTTATCATCATCATCTGCCTAGCCTTTTCCCAACTATGTTGGGGTCGGCTTCCAGTCGAACCGGGTGCAGCTGAATATCAGTATTTTACATGGAGCGACTGCCTATCAGACCTCCACAACCCAGTAACTGGGTAATACGATACTCTTGGTAAGACTGGTTGTCAGACTTTCTGGCTTCTGACCAACAGTAACGACTGTCAAAGATCTACAAATGACAGCCGGGACCAACGGCTTTACGTGCTTTCCGAGGCACGGAGGAAACTCGCTATGGTAAATGGTCACCCATCCACAGACTAACCTCGGCAAGCGTGGCTTAACCCGGAAGATCGGTCTATGCGGCTGTAATTATTTAGCCACGAGCTCCTACTCTAAATCTAAATTTATGTCAACATCAATCATTATTCTATTGGGTCACTCTACAAGTGACGGTATTCAAGTACGTCCAGCGCACATTAGACAGTCAGCCAACATTATTGTAACACCATGTATACCATGTTTTATGCAAATAAATACATTATTATTATTATTATTATTATAGCCCCACTATCAACCATGCTGACTCGCTAATCTTTTCTCCATAACATAAGCTATTGCTGTATAGCTTGTGCCGATACGTGAGAAGAAGGAGAAAAGTCCATTGTAGTCCTTGATGAACATAACCCTTTTCATCAAGGACTACAATGGTCCTTTTGGCCCAAAAACCCCGGACAAGCAGATTACTCACACTCTAAATCCATTGTGAACTGTTCTTAAGTGTAAAAGGCAGAAAAATACACGAGAGTGATATACAAAACGCGATTGTTGGCCCAAAGCCCAGATAAAAATAGGAATAAAGGATAATCCGGCTGGAGCCCGGGCAAACTTCTCCAATAAAAGGTATTAGCTTAAAATTTTATTTTCTTGAAGCATTAGCGTGAATGACGATAAATATAATTCTTTGGTTGTTTTTTGGAAGCTGTGGATCTTAGTCGTTGTAATTTTATGGACCATTTAATTATGGTGAATAGATGAATTATCTGTAATTCAATTCAATTTAATTTATTGCGAATATAGGTCAGGTAGGTGTTACATGAACTTTGTTATAAAAACGATCTATGTGCAGCTATACTCTGCCATGTAGCATGCAATAGTAAATAATAGGTACAATTCTACGCCAATCTATCAGCTAAACCAACAAAGCAAAATACACAAATCCAGAGTTGTCATATCTTAATGTCAAAATGAATACTTTATTTATTTGACGACACGTTTGGCGCAGTGGCTAAGCGATTGGCTTCTGCGCCACGGGTCGTGGGTTCAATTCCCACACGGAACAAAAATTTGCATGGCCTACAGATAGTTGTTTCGGGTCTGGGCGTTTGTTTGTGAGATTTGTGTCTGTAAACGCACCCACGATACAAGAGAAATCTTAGTATGGGCAACGTTTTTAAAAAAAAGAAAAAGAAAGAAAGAAAAGAATACTAAAAATGTCAAACGCAAGAAAATACAAATATAAAATATAATTGAAAGTATTTCGTTGTGTTATCAAAACCTGTTATGTCAAAGTAGATTTAATTTTGTCATTAAGATACTCATTCACATCATAATATGCCTTATTAAAAAGAAACTGTTTCTGTGTATTTCTACTCGTTTTACTTATTTGATTTGTTTAATGCGATACAGTCCACAGCTGGACTAATCAGGACCCACCACATTAACTAAGCGGGTTACCACAAAGAGTAAAAGAGTGATAAACCTTGGGATTTGAGGAATCTGCACTTTGGAACGCGGCAGTAACTTCTTTTATTTTTTGATAATCCAAAAGTGCCTGTAAATGTTCTATTGAAATAAATGCTTTGACTGCCAATCTATTTACAATAATTTTAGCAAAAGCATATCACAGTTCTGTTATAGGGATTACAGGAATACAAGTAACTATTCAATACACTTCGTCAGAATTTTTTGAAGACAGGGCTCAAAGTCGTCCAAAACGCTCAAGTCGTACTCAAAACTGTGTACCCAAAGACCAATAAAATTAAATACCTACATAAAGCCTAAATAGCTGAACCGCTAGCGGCCCGATCGACGAACCGGTTGGTCAGTGCCATTGTTTATCTATTGTGTCTATAGTTACAGTACTTGAGATTTTAAATTGGGTTCTTAATTGTCAATTTAATAATAAAACGAAAGGACCAATATCCGTTCCAATAGGTCGCCCCATATCCCGTAGATCTATTAAACTGTGGCTGTACCTACGATATTACACCCATCAAACCCTACAGGGGTAACAGGTACCTACGATTATGCGTATATTTTTTGGTCCTTATCCCTTAGTCTTTAGGTATCAGAAGTGTTTTACGCATATTAAAACTTCGTACCTAAGGACCATCGCGGCATCGTGAGGCAAAAACGGGTAGTCTCTTTTTCAGTATCCATTGATAGAATACTTACTACTTTATCATTTCTCTTAGACATAAATAAAGCAATGAACATAGAAGTGTGTCGTAAACGAACCCTCATGTACAAGAAACCCAAAAAAAAATACATCACTTCACAATTTTTTACGCAAACAATCACACGAAAAAATCTCCCTAATGAACGCTCGGTTTTCCAACAAAATTCTGTGTAAGCCGAAAGATATTACCGTGGCACTACACTAATATGACAAAACCGCTGTGCGGCGACACGGTGTCGTAATTTTTAAGGATTTGCCGGCGGGCACTTATCACGGGCTGTCTGTCGAGATTAGACTAAGAGGAGGGTCCTAAATTGGCGGGAAGTTTTGGCAGAAGATTTTATATTTAGCATGATTAGAAATTTTGTGCGCAGCTGGTAAGGTATGACAATATTTTCACAGTACATACTTGGATAGCGGTATATTAGGAGTTTACAGACTAATATTATTATCTTCTATGCTCGAGCGGCGGGAACTATATTAGAGGAGCTCATTCCGTGGTAAAACGATGAGCTACTTAGCAAGCTCGTTAGCGGGACTGACTGTCCAGGTCGCGTCAGACGTAAAGTATCATCATCACTCGTGATTTCGAGTGCATGAAAAGAGACTCCACGAGTGACAATACTTACGTACGTCCGGCGCACCCTGGGCAGCCAGCCCTGCTACTTGCTGACTGGCTTACCTTGAGCACCTTGAGCACCACGGCATGAGCTGTCTCATAGCTCGTGCTCACACGAGAGAAAAGCATCACACGTGAAGGCTCTTTTAATGCACCCCATAACACTACTAAGGCTGCCATTTCGTGACTGCTGGGCATGCAGCGCGCTGTGTCATATGTAAGAAGAGCAAATACATACTAAAATGACATCACTCGTGATTTGGGGTGAATGCTAAAAACCTCCACGAGTGACGATACTTAAGTACGTCCAGCGCACCGTAGGCAGTCAGCCCCGCTACCAACCTTGCTGGTTGGCTAATCTTTTCACCACGGCATCCGCTATTCTCGTATAGCTCGTGCTGACACGAGAAACGAAGATTGCTCGTGAAGGCTCTTCAAATGCACTCCATTATCATGATGAGAAGGACACACTACTATGGCTGCTATTTTGTGACTGCAAGCCATGCAGCGTGCTGTGTAGTATGTAGGAAGAGCGAATTGAACCTGCTCAAGTGTTTTACTCCTTTCACACCCAAATAGAGATTTGAATTGTAATCACACAAGCGTAGTCGAGACCGCGCTTGAGCACAGATCGCCTTGTCAATTAACGGTCGAGGTTCGATTTGAGTCTCGATTCAGTTGTGTATAGTTCAATTACCATTCTGGAATAAAGCCCATGCTAAAGTACTGACTCTATACAGATATAGTGATCAGGTGATTGGAGTTCAAACTGGACTTGAGGAAAATTCTGTTATACGGACGTAAGAGTCTATCAGCAGTATATTAAGTGATCAATTGATGACTGGAAGAGATGATATGGCTTCTGGAGAATCAAATACTGAACATTGTTTAATTGTAACGTTTCCCGAATCTTTTTTTCCCCTTTTTGTCAACCCTAAAATCGCTTCTAACCTTTTACCATTTCCAAAACCTTTTCCCGCTGTTTTCAAAGCCCTGCAATATAAATAAGAGGCTTTATCCAAGGATTATCTCTTTAAGAATGGCGCGTGCCCCGGTACGAACAGGTTTAAACAAATATGACAATGGGGCCGTTCCATCTTCGCGGCTTAGGCGGCAAAAAGTTTGGGATAGTTTTTTTGTTAGTGTTTGGGTGTTTGCCATTTAAGTCCTTGTTGGATAAACATTTTATATGTAGAAGTTTTTGGATAGTTTTCAGTTTTGCCTTAGTCTAGTAAGGCCTGAACCTTTCTCATGCCGGTGAGAAGCCCGTGCCCTGCAATTGAACAGTAATGGCACAGTATATATATATAAGCTAAAGCAGTACTTCAACTACCTACAATTGTCCGAATTGACATACTCACACAGACACTCACTGCAACAAGACTTCTAAGTTATCATCGGAATACAGCCAGTCAGGGCTGTCATAGAGTACATGACAAAAAGTGCACTATACTTAGTATACAGTGTGTGTCTGTGTGAGTGTGTCCACTCAAGCAATCATAGTAAATTGAGGTAGCTTTACCTTATATATCTACTGTATTAATGGGCTGATTATTAGTTTTACAGTTTAAATGATAATTTGAGATCTATGTTGGTGGCAGATTAAACCATTTAGCCAATTGTTTGAAGGAAAGACTTCCACTGTATGAAATGCCTTTGCGACGACTAAGTAACATCGTTAGCATAAAATCGCATCTCTTAAGTAATAATCTAAGTCTCAGCTAGTGTGGCTGATGTCTTGTATAGGATAACTGCATTTGGAAGAAAAGTGTGAACAGATTTTTCTTGTCTGGAAAATCTCCGGTTTAATCAGGACTTTTCACCAAGACGCCAGTGCGTCACCCAAGGTCGACACTGATAATAATTAGTGATTTTACTGTTGAATATTGGGAAAATAAGTTCCAATGCTGCCCACCATAGCACTATGCTCAGTGACGAAGTAACTGAGTAGTTGGTCTAGTAGTTGCAAGCCGTGAGGTCCTGGGTTCGAGCAGGCATCGAGTCGAGCAAAATGTTATTGGTTTTTTCTTGTGGAATTTCTCAGTAACTGCCCGGAGTCTGGATTTGTGCCCGGTTGATGGCAATAAGCTCGCCCCGTCTTACAAACGAAATGAAGGTGTACTATACACCTCTGTCCAACGCTTTAGAGAATACAGGCATGAGGTTACAGCTCTTCCATAATCACTTCCCTAATAATTAAAGATATACCAATATTCATAGATTTCCTCATCTCTGCTCCACCCCATACAAAACTACCCCTAACTCAAAGTACTTAAACCTATCACACAAGACAGTTATAATTTATGCAAGGCTCACAACGTTTAGTCGTGGGGGGTGAAAATGTGAATTATTACTCACCCCTGAAATGGGATGTAGGTGTAGAGGATACGGTAGATTTTGTACGTCTGTTTGTCGAGATAAATTATTTCCATGTTGTGGATAATGATTTTTGACAGCAAAGGGGGATTACTTAACAGTTTTCTATGCACCATAAGGCTAAGCGTAAGCTAGAATGCAGGTGACGCAGCACAGCACAGTTGATTCATCATCATCATTGGGTAATCGACGTAGCCCGAAGAATGGCCAAACTTAAATGGCAGTGGCGGGACATATTGCTCGCAGAACAGATGGATGATGAGGCCGAAAGGTTCTGGATTTGCGACTGCGTACCGGAAGCCGCAGCGTGGGTAGGTCCCACAAAATAGACCACGACCTAGTAAAGGCAACGGGAATCCACTGCCTTTACTATACGAGAAGCACAGGACCGGTCGATGTGGCGATGCTTGGGAGAGACCTATGGGCTGAATAATGATGTTGATAATGATACCCCATCTGTTTGCCAAAAGTGGCTATTAAGAAAATACTTTGAGCGTCTTTGCAAAGGTTTAAAGTTTCTTGTGATCTTTCAAGCTGTGACTTTTATGGGCTAATAATTGTTATTAATTGGTGATTAATGCTCGTTCCTTCTTTGCATGAGAAGAGGCCTTTGCCCAGCAGTGGGACAGTTTTAGGCTGATTTATTTATTTATTTTTAATTGTTATTAAGAATGATCTGCACAATATTCTGATTCAGCATTTACCATAGTTTCATATACATAATCAACCCATTACTGTCCCACTGCTGGGCTTGTGCCCCTTCTCAGAATGAGAAGGTTTTAGGCCTTACTCCTCCACGCTGGCCTGGTACGGGTTTGCGGACTGCACACCCCATCGAGAACTGCTTGGAGCCGTCTCAGGTGTGCAGGTTTCCTCTCGATGTTTTCCTTCACCGTTAATGCAAGTGATAATCAAATTATGATCAGTATATGAACTGGAAAAGTAAGAGGTGTGAGCCGCGATCGAAATCAGACTCCTACTGCATAGAACCACTAGGCTATCACTCCTATAATAGCAGTACCCACTAACAATGTCCCAGGAACAGGCGTCACCAAACCCAACTATGTGGACTTCCTTGTAAGACTGCACTTATGCGCAAAAGTGATTTTCATATGGCTCCAACTGTCTCCAATAAGTTGCCTAAAAGTTGGAAGGAGCTTAACAATGTACACTTGAAAAGAAAACTTAAGACATATTTGGTAAATAAAGCATATTATAACATTAACGAGTTCCTAGAGGAAAGACATAAAGAAGTATTTTGATTACTTAGTCTTAATAACTTATTTTTGTTGTTGATGTTCTGTTTCATTTTTGTTATTTTAATGTTATTATTACTCTTCAATTACTTGATTTATTGATATTTTAAGAGAATGTTTTAATTAATAACTTGATATTTGCACGTCACATCAAGTGGCAAACTTGTCTGTACCTTATAATGTTGTTACTATCTTGCATGCATGCCATTTCTTGTATGTATGACACATGTTTAAGCAAATAAATATTATCTTATCTTATAATAACCTCAAAATACAACGTCTCTCAACCACCCACACTAATAAGGGAATAATAAATCTCTCAAATCCTTAACAAACCCACCCACCTTTCATAAACCAACCACACTAAACGTTTTCGTAGCTCATACCATCGTGACGTGACGGAATTTAAAACGGCAGGTAATCACGATAACACCTCAGATATTTATTAATGAACGTTTCATTAATTATAATTTAAAATGTGTAAGGTTTCACCTTGCGAGTTGCCACGCAAAGGTAGGCGAAAATTTTATTATGACGGCAACGTTGGAGGGTTGTGCCGGAGGTGTACTGTCTTGAGCAAAATTATATTCGATATAGAACAGACTACCTTCTTTGTTCCTGTGGGTGTGGAGAAACTATAGGCTAGGAACTATGGGCAAGAGAATGACGATAATACCGACTTACTGCGATCACCAACTTATTTGCCATTTGTGTAGATTATGGCAATGTGATGCCCGAAAAAAAATAGGACACCTTATCTCCACCCGAAAATGTCGTAGTGGGCGGGCAAGTTGTATCAAGAGTATGGTCAGGAGAATCCTTCTTGTATGCTTATAAAACCTCACGATAATCGCCAATTATTTAACCCTTTTTTAAGGATGGGATATTGTCAGTTTACTTCTTCCGCTCTGGGCGGAGCGGAAGGGAGTGTCAGACTCTTACTGACTGAAACCCATTCGTGTTCCTCCTAATACACTGTAACTCTTTCGAAAAATTCTGCAACCCTGGCAGAATTATTTTGCCTAGCGTGGTGATTATAGAAATGTTTTTTCACTGCTGTTTATTGGGCAGAAGTGAGCTTCTATACATGTAAGCAGTGCTAATAACAACTTACTGCGATCTCCAATCCGTTTATCAAGCTTGAGAATACCTTGATGGCTGTTTAATATCATACCGGTCAAGAAGAATGATGAAAAACATCCTTGTACAACATCTAACCTTGCAATATAAAGTTTCAAGATGGTTCATCCAAAACGAATATTTCTACCACAAGCAAATTTTATTGGTCCTTATGCACATAAAATTCCTTTTACAAATCACCTCTTCCACAAAAACGAAGGTAAATACGACCGCATCGTCCAATTACAAATCCATCTGATATGACATAAATCAGGCCACAATCGAACGGGCCGTCGCGCGGTGAGAAAAAATAAAATTTATTCGCCAGTCCACCGCAAATGTTGGGAGTCATACGTGGCTTTAGTTATAGGAGGGAGCGGATGGAAGGACCAAATTTTCGTCATAAGAATTTAAAACAAAACCTTTAATTTTAAAATGGTGTTTGATCTCACAAACCTAGCAGATGCGTTTCGTAATAAAAAAAATAAGTAGTAGATTCTTATTTTGTCGCGAGGTTCTGGTAGGGATTGCCTTACCCTAAAAAACTGCTTTTATAAACCGTTGAGTTATATTTTCTGCGATATAGCACAATTTTTAGAGTATCCTGATTTTCATATAATTATTTACGATATTACTGTACAGGCAGACCTATTACTTGATTATATTTTTTTTTTTATGTTATGCGAGAAATTCACTTAAAGTCTCAAGTACTGTAATTATAGACACAATAGATAAACAACGGCACTGACGAACCGGTTCGTCGGTCGGGCCGCTAGCAGTATTTAAAAGTTTAGCTTTGTTATGATTCCAATATATTTCAACACGAAAATAAAACAGTAATATTCAATGTACTTTTATAGACAGAGATAATCTAATGTAGCTACAGATTTAAATAACGTGTTAGTAGGTAATGGGGTAAACATAATCAAAGTGGGTAATAAGTACCTATAATCTTTGTCACTTACAAATTAGACCACACCACTCAAGACCAGGGGAGACGCGGCATAAATCAACCATCCGATGGGTAGGCCGAATGAAATGTGGTATGTAAATCCTATCCCCCCTAATATTGGGGAGGGGATGAATTATAGTCAGGTTATCCTACCGTCCATTGTGAATTTTACTTGGGTTCTCTAAGATACGTACCGAATGTGTGTCAGAGAGGTGATTTATTCCTGTCCGATTGCAAGTGGTCTGTTTTCTGGCGGCCATTTTTGAAATGGAATATCATAGTGATTGGTGTTTTTGGGTGCGGATGTAATATGTGAAGGGTTGTGTTTTGTTATTGTTTGGGCAATAGAAGTTTTATTATTCAGGAGTGGATGTGGAGGTGATTGTCAAAATAATATTAATGGGAGGTTATACTCAGCTGTGAATGAGCTGAATGAGGAGCTCGTGGCTAAATAATTACAGCCGCATAGACCGATCTTCCGGGTTAAGCCACGCTTGCCGAGGTTGGTCTGTGGATGGGTGACCATTTACCATAGCGAGTTTCCTCCGTGCCTCGGAAAGCACGTAAAGCCGTTGGTCCCGGCTGTCATTTGTAAATCTTTGACAGTCGTTACTGTTGGTCAGAAGCCAGAAAGTCAACCAGTCTTACCAAGAGTATCGTATTACCCAGTTACTGGGTTGTGGAGGTCTGATAGGCAGTCGCTCCATGTAAAATACTGATATTCAGCTGCATCCGGTTCGACTGGAAGCCGACCCCAACATAGTTGGGAAAAGGCTAGGCAGATGATGATGACTCAGCTGTGAATGAAGAAATCCACGGTTGATCAGAACTGTAATGAGATTAGAAACTAAACTGAAATACTGTAGTTTTTTTGGAATAATTATTCTTTACACGGTGTTTTACTATGTTATAGGTAAAATTCTTCCAAATAAACCTAATAAGAATATGTTTTCATAAGAATTAATTATTCTAAGAATGGATTGTTTGGTTGTGAGGCACTAGAATGCCATCTACGGATCCAGATTTGCAAAACTTTAATATTAAATAAAAGAAAATTACTAACATAGACATAGTGTTATTGTAATGTGGTCAGGGGGGTACTTGAAAAGGAAACAAGGTCTTCCCAAAATAGCTCTTTATTAGATGTACCAAGACGTCCAACAAGCGAGCGATATACGGACACTGTCCCTAAGACACAGCGAGTACATAACATACTGTAAGCATACAGTGAATACTTAGTCAGCACATTACATTATTAGCAATCCATGGTTGTACCAAGCATGGTCTGAAGTAAATAAATTATAAGAACGTAAAAGCGTGTCATCTTCTCCATTTTTCAGCCGATTTGGTGTATTTTCGACACCGTCTTGAACATAATAATAATTTTAGATCATTTTTTAAAGTAGCCAAAGCAATTTATTCTATACTTGGGAGCAAAGAAATCGAGCCACTCTTTTTTCACCTGTCCTGGTTATTAGTTTTGGTTTCATGAATTATATAATTCAAAATACAAAAAACTACCTTCATTGTAAAGGTTATCATCAATAACCTTTACGGCGATATATGTTTAGAATTGATCTGTTCCATAATACCAAAAATAATAACAATTATACCTCCGGCCTATTGCAGTCCATCATCATCTGCCTAGCCTTTTCCCAACTATGTTGGGGTTGGCTTCCAGTCGAACCGGATGCAGCTGAATATCAGTATTTTACATGGAGCGACTGCCTATCAGACCTCCACAACCCAGTAACTGGGTAATACGATACTCTTGGTAAGACTGGTTGTCAGACTTTCTGGCTTCTGACCAACAGTAACGACTGTCAAAGATCTACAAATGACAGCCGGGACCAACGGCTTTACGTGCTTTCCGAGGCACGGAGGAAACTCGCTATGGTAAATGGTCACCCATCCACAGACCAACCTCGGCAAGCGTGGCTTAACCCGGAAGATCGGTCTGTGCGGCTGTAATTATTTAGCCACGAGCTCCTCCTATTGCAGTCCATAGCTAGATATAGGCCTGTCTCAAGTTGTGACACTATATCTCCAATACACTTGACGTCCAGTCTACCCAATTTCTTTCCAGGGCGTCGCGTCGATCAATCTCGCTGGGAAGCATCCCACGTTACTTTATCTAGTTTGCCGTCCACATCCTACGCTAACAATTTAAATTTTGACCTACAGACACTTTTAGGCACCGTATTTGTGTATATGAGATTTCTGCACTCACGATATAGGACAAATACAAGAATGTCATTACTTTTCACGTTGTTAACCACATGTGCATTAATCTGCATTGTTCTTACATTACTACAATGAAAATTGTCAAACCATTTACTTTTTTAAAAAGAGTGTCTCTGGAGTTTCTTGCCGGTTCTTCTCCAAAGGGCCTACTACTTGGAACCGAGCCCCTAGTGTTGACCTTTTGAAAGCACCAGGGATCTGGTCTACTTGAAATAAAAACTATTTGACTTTGACCTTGAATGGGACAAAATAAAAAAAACTAACATTTTTGGTTTTGCCTAGCCTTTTCCCAACCATGTTGGGGTCAGCTTCCAGTGTAACCAGGTGTGGCTGAACACCAGTATTTTACACGGAGCGACTGCCATTCAGATCTCCGCAACCCAGTTACTGGGCAATGCCGATATCCTAAATTAGACCGGTTGTCAGACTTTCGGGCTTCTGACTACCCGTAACGACTGTCATGGGTATTCGTATGACATCGTCATACTCGTGAACGGGTGCTTTCTGTCGGGACTGGTCGGCTCTTAACTGCTACGGCAATCCTAGAAGGCATATTTTTCTATTTATTACTCTTATGTGAGTTTATTTGTTACGTTAACCTGCATTATTCTCATTCTATGTCGCACACTACTGTAATGGAATTATCATGAATAGTCATGATCTACTATTTTAAAAAGAGTATTCATGGAGTTTCTTGCCGGCTCTTCTCCATAGAACCTACCTTTTAGAACCGTGCACCTAGTTTTGACGTTTTAAAAGTGCCTGTAATCTGGTCTATTTGAAATAAAAAACTTTGACTTTGACATAATTTTTTTTTTGTGATAACTGCCCTTTTTCTCGCTGACTATAGGTACATTTTATCAAAATCTGTGAATGCAGGTAGAACTTATTTCAAAAGTTAAGGGTAGTTGATTAAGAACGTTTGCCCGTAGCTACAATGGTTAAGGTAGCTGCCCGTCATGCCCCATCTCAAATTACCACCGTGTTTACCTATAAGGGCCTTATCACAGTGGCGATTTGCGAGCGAGTTCAAAGCGAGGCGAGAGCGCAGTGGTTTCGCCGTAAGTTTGCACCGAGTGCACAGAATAAATAGTACAAGTACAGAAGCACCACTTCGCGCAACAATGAATAGAAATAGAGACTCTTGCTACTAAGCAACAAAGTGCAATTCAGCTCGCATAAGCGCAAAGATGCAAAGAGTATTCATGGAGTTTCTTGCCGGCTCTTCTCCACAGAACCTACCTTTTGGAACCGTGCACCTAGTTTTGACGTTTTAAAAGTGCCTGTAGTCTGGTCTATTTGAAATAAAAAACTTTGACTTTGACATCCGAGACCGAAGGTTTTCGGGCTTTCCGAGGCACGGAGGGTCTCGATTAACTGTGAATGGTGTAATGTAACAGACGGCCCCAGGATCTCCTGAGAGCACGTCTGCTACACCAGTTGTAAAAAATGTGTAGAGCATTCAATACCTAATACATAGCATCAATAATAAAGTGCTTATACGAGTAAGAGTCAGCATAGCTTTACGTCCCTTGCAGTAGTCAGCGAGGTCCTTCTTGTATTCCCAGCGTTCGTCGATGGCCCACACAGCCATCTGATGGAAACCGGCGGCAGCAAACAGACCGGCTGTAGCATTTAGTCATAGTCATAGTAGTAGACGTAGACGACAGCAGGTCCGATCGCCGATCTCTCAAGTGTAGGTAGGGCAGGAGACGAAGTGAAAATAAGGGAGAAGGGGTTACCGACGGGCACAGCTTCTTTGTCTGGCTTTCCAGTTGGATCATGCCACAGCTGTTAATAATACCAAGGGAAACCCGGAGAAATTCCACAAATGCTTTTTATTAAACTTGATAAGCTTCTTATTTCAGTTTATAACATTTATCAATTGTACGTCCATGTGTAAAATAAATAGAAAATATATCGTATCAAAAACATCACCATGGTGTAAAACAATCCAAAGTCAAGTCCCCATTCGAAATCCTATCTGTCATCAATAAAAAAGTATAAAATATAAAAATGGCCAGTCGGTGAAGATGACGATCATGAAGGTGATACTACAATGGTCACCCATCCACGGGCTGAGCGTCTGCAAACTAACAACTTAGGTATATCGCGGAAAAAAACTACTTACATTAGAAGCAGGTAAGTACATTGTACCTATCTTAAATGGGTTTTATCATATTTTATAACAGATAAAACTATTCGATCACATCAAAACTAACCTTCATAATATTTTATTTCAAACGCTTTTCTTCACAAACCGGGTTCTCCATCTTCGTGCCTAATAAAATACGAATAAACGTTGATAGTAAAGTCAATAAAGTCCACAGTAAAACAAACCAAATATTTATTGAGATCAAAACGAGCGAAACCGCGGGATAAACCAGTATAACAATAAAAGTCAACTTTTATTATGATTTAGTACGTTCCCAGCCATGTGACCCGCATTCACTCGACCAATATAACTTGACCCGTGACCACTAAAATATTGTTCGATTGTAGAGCTCAAGATATAGTGGTACTGCATGTCATGTTCTTGAAAAACAGACTTAAGCTTTGCATTTTTCTTGAACTCTAATCCGTTGCTTTAAAGGTGGTTATTGCTTGAAAATTTCTCGACATTAAAGTTGTTGCTATCGTCACGTATGCTATTATGTTCATGATTACAGTTCGTATAATGAGGGTAGGTGTAATTTCGTGACGTCATCGGCATATTGATGCGGCTAACTTTTTAGGTACATTTGCATGCTGATCGAGGAGACTTATCTCCTTAAAGGGGATATTGGGGGAATTAGAGACATTTAAGGCATGCTAATAACGGTGTTACCTCCTTTGGCTTAGGTACACACGGTATTAGGATCCCAGTCAGGCATAATTGTAATTGTTTCCTATAGTCGGAATTGCAACTAAGTGTAGTGTTATTGTGTTTTTAAGATCGATTTTGAGGTAAAAATATGCAATTGCAATATACAGGGTGGTAATTTGAGATGGGGCAAGATGGGCAGCTACCTTAACCATTGTAGCTACAGGAAAACGTTCTTAGGAAACTGTTCATAAGTTTTGCAAATGTAACGACCAGTAAACAAAGATATTGAAAAAAAATGGGTATTATCGTAGCTTTAAACAAGATATTTATGATTTTTATGATGCCAATCGATCATATTTCCCATAAGGATCAAAACACTCTTCGGGACCAACTGAGGTTGGAATACTAGAAACGTCAGAAATAACAAAAAACGTATTTGAGATGGGGAAGTAATAAGGGCAGCTACCTTAATCGTTGTCGCTACAGGAAAATGTTTATAGGAGACTGGCTATAATTTTTGACATTATATCGAACTGCATAAAAATATATTGAGATATTTTCCTATAGCTACAATGGTTAACGCAGCTGCCCCCCATCTTGCCCCATCTCAAATTACCACACTGTATATTAATTTGTACGCGGCAAACCGCCCTTTATATTTTTCTTAACAATTCTATCCATCCTATGGTTTTCTGGAAGAAATTTCTTCAAGCTTTTTAAGAAAAAAAAAAAAAAAAAAACTATGAGACCGCCATTTGTACTGTTCTTAATTACGTGTATTCCTTCTGTTTTATTTCTTTTAGTGTACAATAAATTATATCTATCTATCTATCTGTGTGAATTAAACTATTCATTTTCATACAAATTAGTGCCCGCTCAAGTGTAGTTGTGTTGTGGTGTAGTTGTGGTCGTGGTGTGGTTGTGGTGTAGTTTTAGTACGTGTGAAACAAGCACTTCCACTTGGTTTTTTTCAATTTCGTGAATTAAACAAAAGTGTTATTGAATTCCGCTATTACGGCTTCTAGGAAACGCCCGGTAATTGGAAATGGACTGCCGTAGTCTACCCTATTACCATTTATCGGCAACGTGTGGTAGCATATTAAATTAATACCGTTGTAGTGACGTGTACGTATTACGTGACGTCATCGCTTCCAGGATCGTGCTTACTAAGTTTTTGCAGCAAGTTGATGATATATTAGGTGCAGCGATGTGCAAAATAGTATATTAAAAGTATTTAAATTCAAAATGCTTGGTTATATTTTTATTTCAAATAAAAATACAAAATCGTTTTCAATGAAAGTATTTAAATACAAAATGCAAAATACGTATTTTCAAAATAGGTTTTTCAATTAAAATACATTTTTTCACTGATTTTAACACTAGTTCTAACTCTTTCAAGTTGAATCTGCGAATTCATGAGATATAGTGATTTAAGGATTGGAAAAATCATCTTTATACACAAACGTGCATATGAAGAACAAGTCCTATTGTAAGATTCTCGCACAGCCTAAACCGCTAAAGGTAGAAACTTGAAATTTGGAGAGTAGTTGTTTTTTATAACGAAAGCGCACTCTAAGGGAGTGGGGTGGTAAAGTTTATCTGAAAAATCTTATTTCCAGTATTTATAAACTTGAAACTTGGCACAAATACTTTTTAAAGTAAATAACAAGAATTTAAGAATGAAAAATATGAAACATGAATTAAAAAAATTAACAAAACCATTTTGCATTTTAAAAATATTAAATATTTTTAAAAAGTATTTCAAATAAAATAGAAAATACATTTTGAAAAAAAGTATTTCAAATGCAAAATAAAAATAGGTATTTTGCATTTTGTATTTGTATTTAAAATACATGTATTTCAAATAATTCACATCTCTGATTAGGTGCAGTGGCTGAACCATTGGGTAGCGGGTTCGATTCTCGCACGAAAGAAATATTTTTATGGCCGACAGATAGTTGTTCTGGTTTTGAGTATTTGTGAATGTGAAGATTTTTGTCTGTATACGCACCCTTGGTACTGGAGAAATCCTAGTGAGGGGAAACGTACCATCACTAGTTTTCTATCTTTTTATTATTTGTACTTCTTTTATTAGTTCAAATATAGAGTATGCACTACAATCGTACTAAGTTTCACGCTTGTACGTATTACCGTTTATAAGATAGACCACGAAAATTTAACATTTAAAAAAGTTATTTTTCGAGTTTCCTTGTATGGACCCCTTTGGATTTCATCTTTTTATTTTTAATATTTGTCATGACACCGGCCATAGTAACACATATTCAGTGAATTTAAACTGGCTACCTATTACGGTTACAAAGATGCCCTGTAACAGACAGACGGACGGACGGACAGACGACGTAGGCTTAGTAATAGCACAAAGTCAAAGTTTTTTTATTTCAAATAGACCAGATTACAGGCACTTTTAAAACGTCAAAACTAGGTGCACGGTTCCAAAAGGTAGGTTGCATGGAGAAGAGCCGGCAAGAAACTCCATGAATACTCTTTTCAAAATAGTGCTTCAGGATAATTCCATAACAGTAGAGTGAGAAATAGAATGAGAATAATGCAGGTTAATGTAAGAAATAAACTCACATCATCATCTGCCTAGCCTTTTCCCAACTATGTTGGGGTCGGCTTCCAGTCGAACCGGATGCAGCTGAATATCAGTATTTTACATGGAGCGACTGCCTTATCAGACCTCCACAACCCAGTAACTGGGTAATACGATACTCTTGGTAAGACTGGTTGTCAGACTTTCTGGCTTCTGACCAACAGTAACGACTGTCAAAGATCTACAAATGACAGCCGGGGCCAACGGCTTTACGTGCTTTCCGGGGCACGGAGGAAACTCGCTATGGTAAATGGTCACCCATCCACAGACCAACCTCGGCAAGCGTGGCTTAACCCGGAAGATCGGTCTATGCGGCTGTAATTATTTAGCCACGAGGTCTTCTAGAAGGTCTTAAGAAATAAACTCACATAAGAGTAACAAATAGAAAAATATGCCTCCTAGGATTGCCATAGCAGTTAAGGGCTGACCAGTCCCGACAGACAGCACCCGTTCACGAGCATGACGTGCACATCCGCATCGCTTAACTCAACCATATTGTAGGGAACCCTACGACCGGATATACAACGCCACCATCAGCAGGACATTTAAGTGAGCATGACAGACTC
Organism: Amphipyra tragopoginis; assembly: GCA_905220435.1. Lineage (NCBI taxonomy): Eukaryota > Metazoa > Arthropoda > Insecta > Lepidoptera > Noctuidae > Amphipyra > Amphipyra tragopoginis. The sequence continues at coordinate 18,175,194 of HG992016.1, forward strand.
ATACTACCAGACAATAGGCGGTAATATGATTTGACAGTCTACCTATATCTTACTCCTCACAGTCGGTCAACGTAGAACATTGTCGCAGAGCAATCGTGCGGGGGGTTGCGGGGTGAAGGAGCGGAGGTTATGTCCCGAGTAGCCATACTGCATACTTGGGACATAACCTCCGCCCCTACATAATGTTGACATTTCTTGGGACCTGTCAAATGTATGGGCGTTGACCCACTGTATGTAGTAAGTAGGTACACTGTGCTAATAGCATATGCACAGGTACGAAACCCTAATAAGTCCATGTAGCTAAAACCGTCCAACAAGCCCGAACAACAAGGACCAGCTTGGAACAAAAATTGTTTTTAAAAAACTATTTCATGTCGAAATTGAAAATTATATTCACAGACAGAAATAATTACTTTCATATCTTTATATTATAACAAATCGTTTAAAAGAGATTTGTCAGAGTATTTCTCAGCTACCAACAAAGGGCGTCCTTAATCATTGCTACCAGGACTACAGAAAAACGTAACGAACATAGACTATACAAAAAACAGTCCACCGTCTGTAAGAAACGCAAAAAATCAAAAACTTTTTAATTCTTCGTCGCTAAGTTGTGTCTTCTTTCAACTGTATTGTTCGACCGTCGCTTACACCGAAGCGTAAGGAGTATTTATAGCGACAAGAAATCTTGTAAAAAATAATCTTGTTTAGCGTAGACGGTAAAGTAAAAGACTGACCGAAGTGGAGAGACTTAGTCGGAAATTGGATTTCGCTAACGGACCGGAGGATAGGAAAAAATAGAAATCTTGGTGCAGCTGTAGCTTTTATATTTTGTTTGAAGACGTTGATAATCCTATTCATGGTGGAGGTAAAAATGTATTTTAGAGTTAGAGTTAAATTCATGAAAGTCGTTGGGGCCTAGAGATAGAATTTAATGGTAAATAACAGTGTCTGCTTATTTTTGAATGCGGAATAGGGAATATAGACGGCGAATAAGGACTAAAGGGATGCTTAATTTAGTAACTTTTAACTACTGTAGTACAAGCAATGAGTAAGATAATTGACATTGATGTTTATTTAATTTTGACATTGTATTATTATCTTTATTTCCATTCATTATTTATATGTATACTCAATTGTTAATGTTTTGTTTGTTTTTTCTGTCTTAAGTTATGTTGTGTTTTGTTGTAATTATTTTATTTTAATATGTTGAGTATTCTTTTTATAATAATTACTAATTAGGTGAAAGAGTGTAAACCGTATGGTAGATTTTTGAGGAACTAATTATTTATTATTAAGATCTCATGTAAAATGTACCAAAAATCACACCAATAAATTAATTTGAATTTGAAAGAACCTATACCAACATTTTGCTTCTTTATCAACTTTAGTGCTGCAGACAAGTTAAGTTAAATGTTCGGCGTATTTTCAACGACGGTAATGCGCGCGCATGAAACTTTTAGGCCTTTACGCTCGGCGTAACGGCGTAAAATACGCGTGGTGAGGCCGCGCAGGAGAATTTGTATGTAGCGCAACGAGATACGCTCAACGTGTCCGCAGCCTAAACCAGTTTTAAGTTAATTAAAAATAATTTTGATCAAGTCGTATATGCTTTTATCGTATGCTTGATTTTGTTGATAGATTTTAAAGACTAGCTTTTGCCCGCAGCTTCGCTTGCGTGAAATTTTGAACCCGTTAAGTGACGATTTTCCATTCAAACTTTCATCCCCTATTTAACTGCCTTAGGGGTTGAATTTCGAAAAATCCCTTTTTAGTGGATGCCTACGTTACAAAAGGAACCTACTGTCAAAATTTCAACTTTCTAACCCCAGCGGTTTAGGCTGTGCGTTGATAGATCAGTCAGTCAGTCAGTCAGCTTCTCCTTTTATATGTATGTATAGATTAACAGTCATGACAGCGACAAAAGCTGTTCGTTGCATTCACTCGATTTATGTTATTTAAACATGTCGATTGATAAAAAACGAGCCGATTTGAAAGCCAACTTTATTGTTGTTTGCAATTAATCAGAAGCAAATAATTACACTGCACATCGGTGTAATACGCAGCCACGTTTCTCAGCTAAATATCCGAGATTACTCATAATTCGAGGCGGAGTTAGTTGCTAATGAAATTCTGTCAAATATTCTTTTACCACTCCCCGGGGTAATTGGGGGATGATCGGGAAAATTAAAGGAATTATTAAAAAAAAAAGTCTTAGGGAAATTTTCAATTAAGTATATCACGACTTCCGTTCGATTGAATGTAGAAAGAAGGAGGGTTCTAAAATTTGATGTTAATTTTTCGGTTTTATTCGAGTATAATTGAGTTAAAAAGAATCTGCTTCGAGTTAGAGAAAAATTTTAATCAATAGATAGCAAAAATAGATTAAAATCAAGCTGACTTGGTGAACTTCATACCACCTAACAGTCAATGAAGCTATCAATTTACTAAAAAAAACAATTTTGTTTATAAAAATTTTTTTCAGTAATTTTCCGGTATTTTATGAGTTATTCTGCTATAAGAGGCGGAGATGAATCCAAAAAATCAAACATCATTAAATTGGTGCAGCCGTTTTTGAGTTATAAATGGTGTAACTAACCCGACTTTGTTTTATACACCCCTAAATTAAATTCACCAGAAAAAATTTAAGGGCATGGTCAGTTACTGTAATAGAACATATAAAGAGAAAAAAAAAAGAAAATTATTTTGTTTGAAAACTGTACTTCAAAGACATCAATTATTGGTAAGAAAGTTCAATCACATTGACAATGATATTCGTACGCGCACGCACACACGCAACCCTTTTATCTATTCATTCAAAAAAAAGCCCGCGCAATACATAGGCTGCGCACGAGACGGACGGCGCCAACTAGTCTGGCTCCCGCACCACCCTCGCCCCCACCCACACCGGCGCGTGCGCGTGTCGCTCGCCGCCCGCCGCAGTCGGCCGCCCGCAGTAATTAGATCAAGTTGCGTGACGCGCGGTGCAAGCGCAACCTCTCGTTACCGCGTACCCGGTTTTTGTTGTATACGTAATTACATGTTGTGTTGATGAATACTAAATAGGCTTAATATTCGGTAAACTAAGGTCAAAGCAGACTGCATCGCGCCCTCTCCACCGAACCCGTCTCCTCAGAACGCAACAGAGAGGTTATTAAGTTTACGCGAGCGCGCAATACGTATTACCTGTTAACATCTGTTATTAAATTGATAACTACGATGGCTTCATACGATCATCAGTTCACGTCTCGAGAGTACCCTTTGTGTTAATACTGCATAAAAGGCCGGCACGCAGGTGAATCTTATCTAGATAGGTCGGAGCGAAAGTACCTAACCGAGGAGTTCGGGAGTCGGTGGACAGGCTGCGGCGGCCTAATTGCCTGGCCCGCGTGCCGCCTGACCTCACACCCATGGATTTTTACATGTGAAGTGAAATCAAACGGAGAGTGTACGTGAGTGAGCCCGATAGTCGCAAACTTTTAAAACAACTCGAAGTAAAAGGGCAAAGTGATGTTCTAATATCATTAAATAACTATCTTTTAAAAAGTGCTCGCTTGTGTGTTGATAACAAAGGGCGGTGGCCATTTTGAAAAATTGCTGAACTGTAAGTTTTTAATAACACTGTAAATTACCACCCTTATCAGCTGATTTCAATCCTTATCAGCTGATCCTAATCACTGTTAGCTAATCCCTTCAAATTCAAATCCCCATTGTCTCAGAACAAATTCTAACTTTTTAAATACGTGGAGTGGAGTGAGGGAGAAAGCACATCTGTGTGTGTGTTGCACGGATTTCGCGCTATCGACTCGCTCGCACGCATTACATACCGGTATAGCATGACTCACACAAGCGTATAATGGTGCATGATGTGTGTAGCTTACGCGCGGTGGGATGAATTTCATTGATAGTCCGTGTCGTTGACGTAGTATTTCTAGTATTAGAGTATTATGTGCATAAAATTATTCATATTTTCAGGATCAAACAAAAGTAAATAACTTTGTTAGATTTAAATAAATTATATTAATGATTTTACATTTCAATAAGTATACCGCTTCCGTATGTACCCTTAAATTTTTTCTGGTGAATTTAATTTAGGGGTGTATATTTAAACTAGCTTTTGCCCGCTTTTGCTCAAAAATATTCTTAACACACTACTAAATTAAGTTTCTATAATACTATAATTTAATCGTGATTCGAAAGACACGTGGCGCCATCTATGAACGTTATTGTTGTTTTCCACGGGAACAGTACTTTTTTTCAGGATGAAAATTACCCTATGTCCGTTTCTGTACACCTGACAACGTATATGCAAAATTTCTGGATGATCGGTTGAGTGGTTTAGGCGTGAAAAGGTAACAAACAAACAAACTTACTTTCGCATTTATAATATTAAGTTAGGATGCTCTATGTCTTGTAAAAGGTATTCAAGCGTGCATTAAATAATAATCTATCTTAAAATCTAAAATTGATTAATAAATTCTAATCCGTACCTAAGGACCAAAACATCTTAAGGACCAAAACAATTATTCCCCAAAATTCATAATCACAGATAAAGAAAGATTCATTCCATTCCCACTAGAATCCCCTTAAAAGCCCCGGTTGGACTAATTTAATTTCAACTTTCCCGCTTATCTCGATACAGTCTGATAAGGGATTTAATTAAGTTTACAAACTAAGTAATTTTTTATTACGATTTTTGAAATTTGTTGTCCTCGGACCAGTGGTTTCGTAATTTTCAATTTGAATTTTCATTTTAAATTTTAATGGGATTTGAAAAATGGCTTTCGGGCTGTGTTGTGAAGATCTTAGTTTGTAGTTATCTGATAATTGTTTTCTTTCACTTTGTTTTCTATTCTGTTTTGTTATTACGTTTCAGGATTCTTTATTTATTTAAAAAGAATATTGTTCATTATTTATTGTTCACATATGCTTCGTATAGTCAAAAACGAATCGTTTTGCTTACCAACGCTAGCATTTTCTATTGCCAAACTGGGCATTTGACGACGTCTGTGGTCTAGTGGTTCGAGAGTCGGACTGCTGATCACGAGGTCGTGGGTTCGATTCCCACAAGACACAAATATTTACGTGATGAACATAAGTGTTTGTGTTGGTCTGGGTGTTTCTTATGTATTATAAGTATGTATTTACAAAAAAAAAGTATATAAGTATTATATCCATTGTCTAGTACCCATAGTACAAGCTCTGCTTAGTTTGGGACTAGATGGTGCTGTGTAAAAAAATGTCCCAAAAATATTTATTTATTTATTTCAATAGTCTCGTAAGCTAATTTATGTATGAGAGGGTTTACTATGTAAAGCTATGGGTTCTTTGCTTCGTTATTAAAGTAAAGATACCCGAGTCCTTATTTTAACCAATAACGCTCGGTTAATCAAAGGAATCAGCCATTAGCGAATAAATATAAATAAAAAATAAAAGGTTTATTGCAGAAACTTGTACAACTTTTACAGTAATTCTTACATAGGGACCTCCTTTTAAGTAAGAGATATACCTGTGCTAGAAGGCTCTTCAATGTCAAATTATAAAATGATAAAAGTGGTGTACCAACCGAAAATAGAATTTGAACAAGAAATCATACGCAAAATATAAAACAAACAAGATAAGAAAAAAACTTACGAGATATATCCTAAATTAGTGTGTGAGAGCGTGTGTGTGCATTTGTGTATGTGTATGTATGAGTGGGTGCGTGTGTGAATCTTTTCAACTCATATTGCATCGTCTTGCAGCAATAATTCAATCTTATTATATTACAAATCTTAGGTATAACAAGACTAAACTGTATTCACAATGAATTTCGAATTTATGTGATTTCGGTAGATGTGGCTTTAGTACCGAATTATAACGTTTAATTTCCGCTACAGTTCAATATTTTTATGGTGTTATTTGTGGGTGTAAATACTAAGAAACCTTTGAGCAGAACGGATGAGTATGAGCTTATAAACTCTAGTTACAACGTACCATTCAAGCCTCCAATATTGGCATCCGGGTTTACCCAGTCAATACATCAGTCATACAGATTTTATATTTATTTACGAACGATTTTTTATCCGTTTGGGAGCTACGATGCCACAGACAGACAGACAGACAGACAAAGGCACTAACTTGAAATTTGTTTCATTAACCCCCGAAAAAGAGGGTTGTGACGGGGGTTAATGAAATAAAATTCAAATAATCTAAACAGCGACAATTACTTTCTGTGCGCCATAAATTCATGCGAACAACACCATTAGTCACTCAGGCACGTAAAAAAACTACTTAATAACAATATTTTACTGAGCTTTAAGCTGTTAAATATTCAACCGTAAACATACCAACAGTTAATGGTAAATTGTAAATGTTTGCATTGCGTGTTACAATCTGAACGGAAATAATTTGTTTATATCCGTAGTAAAAACCCAGATATTGATATGTGTGATATAAATAATAATGAATTTTATTTAAAAATAAATGAAGAGCCTGGATGATTGGTAATAAAAGTGCAATACGGCCAACATATCTTGGCGAGTCTGAAGTTATAGTTCTTAAAATATAGCTTTGATTAGAATGACAGATGTCAGCAAAAGTGACGACTTAACTTTGTAGTTACGTCGAACAGGTGATTTATAATGGCACACAAAAATCATTCATATCTAGCATGATTCAAAATAATATGTATAAAATCAGCTTGAAAACTAAAATAACTCTTACTGATTCATAGTCATAAAATATAAATCTTAATATCTACGACGTTCTTTAAAAGTTATGCCATATTGCAAAAATGTTAGAGATGGGACACATCGATAAATGTAAATCGATTGAATAAAAAAATAATTGCGGTGCGTTTTTAAAATTTTATGCGATGATAATAAATAATTATACCTACTTCGTACAATATTAAAAAAGTCTTTATAAGTTTTAAATGTACTTTTTAGACATAAACTATTGCGGCTATGATTATTCGTCATGGGTGTCAAATCCAAAGTTTTCGGGTATGCTGAAGATGAGATCAAAATTCAAATTCAAAACGGCGGCCATGAAAATTTTCAAATTAGTCGTCATGGGTGTCAATTTCACGGTTTTCCGGTGGTGCTGATGCTGAAAATAAGGTCAATATCCAAACCCAAGATGGCGGCTACGAAAATATACAAATTATACCTATTATAAACTTATTTTTAATTATTTATATCGATTTGATCAGTCCTCTCCCAGCACTAGTCACCCTAGTTTGGCCGCTGTCATTCTAATCAAGCTAGGTATGTTTTAAGAACTATAGTTGTTTGGCTGCGCAATGAATCTTTTAGAAACGAAATTGTCTACTGCGCAGCTAATCAGCTAACTTCAGACTCGCCAAGATATGTCAGCCGTATTGTAAATAAAGCTTGTTAAACACAGCATAATGGACACACAATTTATGTAGACAGAAAAAACGAATTCTAAAATATTAATTGTGTGCCTCACGGCTGCGACAAATAGGACCAGTTCAGCAGAATGCCAGACCACTAGTGTCGTGACGTATGTCGCAATAGTGCCAACTGAACAACTGTAGTTATAAAATATTATGTTGGCAAACATAATTATAACGGTACAATTACAGAGTAAAATAATTACCATATTATAAAACTAACAGTTTCAGAAGTCGGTGCAATTTTACACAGAACCAAATTGAAGGCACCGACTTCTGAAACTTTTTGAAGTCGTTTTTTTCATTTTTTTTTTTTTTAAATCATGTTTATTTTCGTTTGTCATCTGTATTTTATGTTTTTTTTCTATTCTTCAATTTGTTTTCTAACTGTTCTATTGTGTTTTGTGTCTTTTGTAACACTAAATGTTTTATCTATCTACCAATCAACTTCCTACGGTTTGTAAACATTTTCAAGTATCTAATCTGATGGTTTTCATCAGTCTGATATAAGTACCAAACTGAGCGTGTAAAATACGTCATACTAGTCATACGTGGGACCGCGGAAACAGATAATTAAATACTTAATAAAAAAAAACAACAAAATCCAATATCGAACAACAAAACAAAATATCAAATAAAAAAAAGTTAATTTACACCTGCCAGACACGAGAACGCGACGTGAACCCCCCGACCAAGTCACGTAACGGTTTAAACCTGGCTCCGAGTTCCGAACTACGATCCCGAACTCCATAGAGGTTGGATTATAGGATTTGCTATTGTCGACGTGTTACCAACTTGGAAAAAGTGGTAAGCCGACGACAACGACACGACTTTTTCGTGTTATAGTTGGAATATGGTTTTATTTTGCCATGGATGCGGGTAGAATATTAAGGGTAAGGTGCGGTTAATTTTGCCATAAATTGTGGGTTTTTATTTTCTTTCTTTGCTCTGATTTCGAATGAGGATGTGTACTAGGATATCATATCGTGTTAGAAGTCTAATAGATGTCAAGACTGAAGACAGTCAGTATGGATGGAAATGGTCTTTTGTCTTTCCTCAGGGTCTAAAATAAATTAATTGCAATAAGAAAAACCGGTCCAGTGCGAGTCGGACTTGCACACGTAGGGTTCCGAACCATTATCTATAAAAACGACAAAAAATCACGTTTGTTGTATGGGAGCCCCCTTAAATATTTATTTGATTCTGTTTTTAATATTTGTTGTTACAGCGGCAACAGTTTTTTTTTTTTTTTTTTAATTAAAACGTTGCCCCACACTAAGATTTCTCTTGTATCGTGGGTGCGTTTACAGACACAAATCTCACAAACAAACGCCCAGACCCGAAACAACCATCTGTAGGCCATACAAATGTTTGTTCCGTGTGGGAATTGAACCCATGACCCGTAGCGCAGAAGCCAATCACTTAGCCACTGCACCAAACGTGTCGTCATACATCATCAGAAATACATCATCTGTGAAAATTTCAACTGTCTAACTATCACGGTTCATGATATACAACCTGGTGACAGACGGACAGACGCCGCAGTGCCCTTTAGGTACGGAATCCTAAAAAGAGTTATTACTGTTGTGCTAGTGCCTTCATAGTTGGCAATAAACGTAACATCACGCCTGTAATCCCAGAAATATTGGGCAGAGATATTACACCTTCATTTCGCTATTATGTTTAAGTCCCATGTAATAGGGGGCGAGCCTATTGCCATCACCTGAGCACAAATCCAAACTCTGGGCTGCTTCTGAGAACACTACGTCTGACCTTTACTTCGCGCTATAGTTGGCAATCTTTGATCAAATATAACATTTGTACGATCACAATTAACCCTCTAAATGCCTTTTTTATGCCTTATACTACATTTATAGACTTCTTCAAGCTGAAACTCCACTTTTTCTATAAAACGAAGTCTTTCTCATTTAGAAATCAACCGAGGAGTGTCTCATCAAAAGTGGATATTTACGTGATAAACATTTTTTCTGAAATTACCATAATCTCATGCTCTCATGAATGTCATGGTGGCCCAGAGGAATGTCATGGTGGCCCAGAGGTTACAGACCCGCTTGTTAAGCACAGGGTTGCGGGTTCAAACCCAGGCATGTACCAATGTGACTTTTTCAATTTCATATGTACTTTCTTAGTTAATCTAAGACGCCACTGACATACGGTGAAGGAAAACATCGTGAGGAAACCTGGACTTCAACCCGCAGTAAGCCAGCGTGGCGATCAATGCTCGTTCCTTCTCTGTACGAGAAGAGGCCTTTGCCCAGCAGTAGGACAGTTACAGGCTAATATTTATTATTAATACCATAATCTTATAAATCTTTGTACCTATTAAAGTTTCTTTTTTTTTCTTTCTTTAAATAAAAACGTTGCCCCACACTAAGATTTCTCTTGTATCGTTGGTGCGTTTACAGACACAAATCTCACAAACAAACGCCCAGACCCGAAACAACCATCTGTAGGCCATACAATTTTTTGTTCTGTGCGGGAATCGAACCCACGACCCGTAGCACAGAAGCCGATCGCTTAAACCCTCTTAAGTTTAAGTGTCTACTTCTTTGTATTAAATTGATTATGTTGACCAAAATTAAGAATTTTAAGGACATTTTTCATATAGAAATAGCCACTTTTGGTGCAGTCTGAGATCGAAAATAGACACGAATTAAAAAATACTACATTAAAAGAAAAAAGATCTTTGATCAGACACTCCACAACCATGATAACATGGCACGCTTATCCAACAACTGTCTTCAATGTGTGTGTGCATAGGTATGTCAACGATTCACCATCTTTGTGTTTGATATTTAGTAGATTTATTGCTCGACTAGTGCATATCAAATCAAATCAAATCAAATCAAAAATTATTTCACATAAACCAATACAGGCGCTTATGAAAAGTCGAATTTAGGTGCACGGTTCCAATTAGTCGTTTCCTATGGAGAAGAGCCGGCAAGAAACTCCATGGTTACTCTTTTAAAAAAAGGATATCTTTAACAACTTCAGTAAATACAGTACTATGATTTAGGATACGTATAAGAGAACAATGTAGTCTTGACCACAGACCTGTGAGTAATGTAATACCAAGTCATGAGTACAAAAATTAACCAAAAAGAAAAAAATAACACAATATGAATAATAGTAATTTACACAATTATATGTATAGGCAAGTCCACGAAGTTCTCACATTTACATAAGATAAAATGAAGCTAAACTATATAAAACGATTGACATGATTAAATGTCATCAAAACTTTATTATTAAAGTGAACTTCATAATTAAAGTCAATGAACGACACGTTGTAAATATTCTTTCTCCCACATTTCCACTTGCATTGTCAATGTTACCGTCGCAGATCTCTACAACGTTACATAATTTTAACAACACTTTGGCACTAACTACAACGCTTTTAACATCCAAAATAAATTCATAACAAAATTCACAAAACGTTAGGTGTAAATGCCAAACCGTATCGCCTCTTTAAAACCGAGAGTCTCCGCCCGCACTACTCCACATTGTACGTTCAACAAACATTCAATTTTCATCCAATCCACTCAACAAGGACTGGTATAATATGCAGTTCACCAGTTTACCTACCGAACCTCAACAAGTCTGATTCAATGACTTTTGACGTAACGTTGAGAGGTGTACACATTGACAAATACTTGGTAATTTTGTGACGTGTATCGGGCGTGCATTTTATTGATACTGTCTTCTACTTAACCTTTTGACCGCCACGGACGTCTATGGTCGTCAAACTTTTTACGTTTCTACTGTAAAAAAGTGGTGTTTTTGACGTGCCATGCCATCGCAGGCGTCGTGAGCACGTTTTAATTTGACGTCCATAGACGTCCGTGGCGGTCAAAGGGTTAAAATGGTAATATACACGTCCGTGTGGTGCCGGACGTAAAAAATAGCACTACCCCATCTCTTCCCATGGGAGTCGTAAAAGGCGACTAACGGATTCACTATATACACTTTGTATAGACTCAATTAATTTATTCACTTGACAGACAGATATGTGTTGCTGGGGAGTTTGTTGCGCCGTTTCTTCTTCACAGCAAAAACACTAGGAAGCGGTGAAGGGAGGGCGCTTTTTGGGGCTGTCTTTGATGTATCTAATTTTGACGTTCAAAAAGAACTAAGTAATTCTAGTCTATTTTGAATAAATGAGTTTTGAAGTTTGAAGTCACTAGAGGATGGGCAGCAGCGTTCTCTGAATACTTTAACAACCATACTGCGATCGCCAACCCGCCTGCCAAGAGTGGCGATTATGGCAAATCCCCCCAAATTTGTTTGAGGGAGGCTAGCAGTGGACGTCATTCGGCTGAATGATGGTTCTGATGATAGAGTTCTTCTTTTAATAGGGTAAGTATGTGACTATTATTTTTTTATCAAAAATCTCGACACTATTACAAAAATATTAAGTAATGGCTAAAGAACTAATGAAATATTTAATAAAATGCTCAAGTTATAAACGATTCAAAATTGTTCACAAGACAGGCAACACTACTACCATAGGGTGTGTAACTTAAGTTCGAAGTACGATGGTGCGATGAACGTTGGAGCGAAAGATCGTTCGTGCTTATAAACTTTAAGTCGACAGCACGCTTGTGCGATGAACTTTCAATGCGAAAGAACGTTCGTGCTTAAAACTGTTGGTCGAAAGAACGCTTGTGTGATGAACGTTATATCGAAAGAACGCTTGTGAATGAAGTCATACCTTAAAAAATTGTAGCCGTAACGAACGGTCACTCATCCAAGGACCCACGACAAGCTTAACCTCGCTTATGATACCATCGACGCTGTTGTTAATTGGCCATGAAGCGAAAGAAGTTGGCTTATTTTTGTTGGGAATCACACAAACACATATCCCCCAAGTCACACAAGTCCATGGGGGGACGGATGAAGAATATAATTCCCCTCCATCTCCAAGCAAGCGAGTCGTAAAAAGCGACGAGGCTGGCACCATTATTGTGCCCGAAAAATAGCAATAGGCTTGCTACCTATTCCATGGGACTTAAACCAAAAGGTGGAACGTGGGTGTACAAACTCCTGTAACAGCAGAACACATCTACTTACCCCTTTGGTGATAATAGGCGTAAGTATGAATCATACATGCACACAATGCTTATTTTATCGCGTAACATGCATCTTGCGTGCATGGCTGGCGCGTAAGCAACCCGCGAACATCAAAAAAGTGTGCTTTCATTTGACATTCTATAATGTATACGTGCCATAAGCAATCAACTGCAATAAAACCAAGCATTTGTTCCGTGTAAACTGTTCACATCATTAACATAATCTGAACAATAAATATAAAATTATTAATGTTAGTTTTGCGTGCTGTAATCTAAGCTGTATTAGTTTGCTTATTTCCGTACAGATATAGTTTATGATCTGTCAGTATTCATATCGAATGAGTTGCATTTATTTTGCATACAAATACTCGGGAGCAATTTATCCGGGTTACCAATATGAACCTTATATCTCGGAACTATAACGAAAATATACATATTGAGTGTAGGTATACAAGGTTAGTCAGAAAGGGGGTACTAATCCGAAAGGGTGTTAAAGTACCCACAATAATGGACAACTTTTGTTCTACAACTTTCCCCAAAAATCAATTAATTTAGAGAAATAGCTGTTCAAAGATTTCACTAAAAATACGCTACAACAACCCTATCATCAGCTGTGTTTACATCTTAGGTCATATTTCGGGTCACGAAACAGTATAGGTACAAATAAAAATGGCCGACTTTTCCCCTCGCAATTGCAACTTTGTAAGATTACCTTACAAAGTTGCAATTTAAACGAACAAAAAAATTGCGCAGACACGACAGTTCGCAATAGTATTGTACCTAATAATGCTCTGCATCTCAGAGTGTTTTGTGTTAGCGCTGTTAGACTAATATTTTATCGGCTTATTATTATTAACAACTGACTAACCTGAAATTAAGGTTCCCTGTACCTACTTACTTAGAATATCTGTAATAACAGATGAAGAACCGTCAACTTGTCTATCAAAGGCTTGGATCACAAAAGCACGTAATTATTATTATGCTCTATTCTACATTAACAACTATTCCGATGCATCAGCAGCCAGTACAATAAGTAAGTTAATATCACAAACAATCCGAACAAAACAAACCTTCAAAATTGACCAATAATCTTACCGCACGATGTCGCTTCTGCAATACGTGGTCTGTAACGCCGACAAAGAGACGCCGCGGCGCCAGCGGCAAATTCAACTAGACTCTTTGTTCCGGCCGCTTGCCGCTTTAGTGTTGTGCAAAACTCAATTTTATAATTTTTTTTGGGATTGCGTACATGTTACGTACGTAGACCTGTCTGTCAGTCATTTAGTAAGACTAACAAATTAATGATTATTATCGTACGTAATAAACGCGTGTGTAGGTACTAAGAAATGTACCTATGCACTATCTTTTGAAAGCGCATGAACTCGACGAGATAGATTTATCGATTTCCGTAATTGACCGTATTTCATAAGTTATTTTCCTTTTTGATAAAAACTTTGCGAGCATTTAAAGTTCCATCCTCTTAAACTTAAAATAAATCAGTTTTTTCAGCATGCTATTGCTAACCTAAGATCTTAGGCTTTAAATGTGTGTTCGAATCCCATATTATTATGATGTAGTGATAGATCCCCGTGACAGAAAGACACAAAATTTAAGGAATTTAAAAAAAGTTATTGAATTTGAATCCATTGTCAAATTCTCCGGAATATCGCGGGATTAAGTTTTTGGGATAACGTTGCACATCTCTAAAAGTGTTATAGCCTAAACATTTTATCCGATATTACTCGTTATTGTAGGTAAGATTTCTTAGTCGCTTGCAACACTTCCCGGAATACAGTCGATAATTTTGATTGTTTACGCGAGTCGTGTTTTAATTTATGTTGTTTTTACACGGAGGTTGACGGAGTACCAAATGAGGAGTGTTATAACATGGTGATGTGTAACGATAGTTGTGATGCCGTGCTCTCAACAGGCCATGAATTGTCCGGCAAAGGTTTTCGGTCTAGTATTCGAGGATTGTGTTGTGATCCAGCTAGTACAGCGGCGCGGCGCCGGCGCTTCGCTTCTTTTCGCTCGCAGCCCTAGAGCGTACTGGGATCAGCAGTTCCCCATGTAGATCGGACGTGGCGTTCCTGTAGCCTGGCCTCCTCGCTCACCAGACCTGATTCCGCTGGACTTATTGTGGGGTCACGTGAAGTGTATGGGTTACGCTGCGGACTACAGCAATGAAAACGAGATGGGGTAAAGAGTAACATCTGCGTTTGAGAGCATGAAAGACAATCCGCAGATAGATGTTACGTAATGCGATCGCATCCGTCCGTAGGTACCTACATCGCCACGCGTCTTTGTGCATCACGCGATAAGGGCGGCAGATTGATCCTATTTTGTTTGTGATAAGTGATAACCAATAGTGCTTCTTGTGTTCCAATTGGAAATGAACCCTTTTCGTAGTGTCCGTGGTGATAGATTCATTTGTAGGTAACGTAAGTTCATAAAACTAACAACCGAAAGTGCTTGTTCCATTCGGAATTGAACCCTTCTTGTAGTGTCCGTGGTGATACGGGGGATACATCCATGCGTAGGTAGGTTAGGTACCTACGTACTTACATAAAACATTAATGACCAAAAGTGTTTCTTGTGTTTCAATTTAAAATTAAGACGACACGTGTGTGACATTCTCGTTGGCAGAGAAAGCGTCGACATCAGAAATGGTAAGTTTCTAGGTAATAATCATAATTATGTTCAAAAACTTCCGCTACACGCACACATACACAGTATCATAGTAACCTACGATTTCGGCGGCAGTCGTAGGTACGTAGGTACAGCTGGCGCTTTGTATTTTACCGCCCGCGCCGCACCGAACCGATAGGCTTAGAACAAAATTAGGGTTGCGGAGTTTTTGAAATAAATAATATTTATTTACTTTTGTATGGAAATAAAAACATACGAATTTTTTTTTTTTAACACATGCTATAAAACAGTCTTCAGTGATACTATAAGTGGCTTTCGGATTAGTACCCCCTTTCTGACTAACCTTGTATAATTGTGTGTTTATATTATGTTGAATTATCTATATTTAGATACTTTTACTTTTGTTTTCAATTCATCCAGAATTGTTCTAGGTAAATATTTTGTTTATCTGGTCATGTCCTTTAAATCTCACGTTAAATCAGTTCTCATTAAAAAGGCATACTATAAGATAAACGACTATGTTGACGAAAGGGACGTGTGGCGCTAGTTCTTTTCTGCACATGTGGCTTCCCTGGTAACCAATAGTTTTTAGATGTAGGTTTATGTATGTATCTATATTAGTTAGATACGATTATGATTGAACCCAATTCATGCAGAATTGATTTATATACTTTATTTTTAATTTGTTTTTACCTGTACTTGCATAATTTAATCAATGTAATTAATATTTTACTTTTTTTGTGGATGGACTCATTTATTTATTCACTTGACAGACTGAACTGTGTTGCTGGGGAGTTTGTTGCGCCGTTTTTTCTTCACAGCATAAACACTAGGAAGCGGCGTAGGGTGGGCGCTTTTGGAGGCGCAGTCTTTTGTACCTAAATCTGGCGTTCAAAAAGAACTAAGTAATACTAGTCTACTTTGAATAAACAAGTTTCGAGTTTGAACTAAAATGCTAGCTTATTTAAATAAAAAATCGAAGTTTTATTAATTTGATTTGAGAAGCATTAAATAGTCTATTATATACTTTTTATTTAAATAAACTATCATTTTACTTTCCGAGATATTAAGGTTTATGTTGGTGACCCGGATTCGTTGCTCCCGAGCGTACCGTTTTTTTTTTTTATCCTGTACTGTCCCACTGCTGGGCAAAGGCCTTCCCCAAGTCCTTCTATGTACTCTTTTCTTGCGCTACCTCAAACCAGTCCTCGCGGTATATCGAATTATCTCGATATTATCAAATCTCCGTCCAATGTCTTAAACGTGATTAAGAATACATTTCCATTCCGCCGCGGGGCAAGCAGCATAAGAGGCAACGAGCCTGGCACCATAATTGTGCCCAAAAAACGGCAATAGGCTCACCACCTATGGGACAACGCCCAGATGGGACTTAAAACAAGAGGCGAAAGTGTACAACTGTACAGATTCATGTGTAGACTTCTGTTTTAGAAGACCTCTGCTAACCCCCTTGGGGATTACAAGCGTGAGTATAATGCACGTATTTGTTGACAATAGGGACGTGCTGTTGACGATAGGGACGTGTGGCGCTAGTTCTTTTCTGCACATGTGGCTTCCCTGGAAACCATTCGTTTTTTATGTGTAGGTTTATGCATTTATGTATCTATATTATTTAGATACAATTTTGATTTAGCTCAATTCATAAAGAATTGATTTATATACTTTTTTAAATTTTTAACTACCTATCACTTTTCCTTTATATGCTTAATCTTACTATTGTATAAATATTATCATTTGCTTTGTATAGAGTCAATTAATTTATTCACCTGACAGACAGATCTGTGTTGCTGGGGAGTTTGTTGCGCCGTTTCTTCTTCACAGCATAAACACTAGGAAGCGGTGAAGGGAGGGATTTTTTGGGGGCCTGTCTATTGTTATGACGTTCAAAAAGAACTAAGTAATTCTAGTCTATTTTGAATAAATGAGTTTTGAGTTTGAGTTTATGTACTTGGTCTTTTTTTACGTGATGTTTCCAGCAAAGAATAGGCCACCTCTCTTCACCCGTAGGTGGCGTAAAAGGCTACATAGAGGTTTTTCAATACAGTCAGCAGGAATGTAGGTACAACCACTAACAAAAGCGTCTAAACAGTCTACAATATCCCATTCCTATCTCACCCCCTTTAGCAAGAGCGGCTCGACCTCAATGTCTGCCCTCGAATTTCGAACACAACTCCATAATCCAATGACTTTCAACTAGTCGGTATTACGGAACTAGAGCCCAGTATAAAGGGGTACAAATTACCCCCAAATGGGAGATGTAATCGATTTTTCCTTGCCCAACCCCAATTAGCCGTTACTGACGTGTGGATGTATCAATTGCAGGTACAGTCAGCAAAATAGTTGGGAAGAAAGTTTTCCAAACTATTCTGCTGAAAGTTTGGCAATTAACAGAGTATTAGTGCAGCTGGTCAAAGGAGTCACGGCTCTCGACACGACAAGACACGACAAAATGTGGTGACAACTCCGAGCAAAATATTTCTATGAATACTTTATTACAAGGTTGGTAGTTTCGTGTTTTTGAGTGAGTAAACGGACATAGAAATACAGTGTTTCCCTGAATAATGTGCCCAAACGAAAATAAACAAAAACATATCGAAAAAAAAAACAGAAAAAATAGTACGTATACTAAATGTTTTTTTCTTGATGACTGTTTTTTAAGCGTTGCTTTTATTGTTACGCAAAATCAATTCTTAGCCGTCATTATTGTTTTTAGTTCTACGAAATACTTATACGCAATTAATAAAAAGTTATAATTTTTATACTAGAAAAGTGATATTCATTCAACTTTGTTTTTTCTTTTTTTTTTTTTGGCGATTGTTTTTGTTCTAGTTACACCCATTTTCGTTCATGCCCATTATCTTGAGACACACTCTTTATGGCGCTCGGAGTCGTTACCGTATCGTGTCGTAAGTTAGGTAAAATGGCCTTGAGGAAGATTTTTGTCGTTCGTCGGGTATTTTGTACCTCAGTAAAGTAAAACAACCATGCTTGTATATTAGGAGCTACCAAAATTACTGCAGGAAACTTGCAGGAATAACCTTTCAATGTGGATTACGTTTAAGTTGTCGTGTAAAGAGCTTTTGTTCAATTTAAAAGCGTTGCATCAAACATCATCCGGCTGGAATATGTAATACAAAGATGTAAGACGCGATGCGCGATCCAGTTACGAGAAAGATTTATGCAGGCAAAGCATAAATCTTATAGCGACCGCGTATGTAGGCCCCCCACAAGGTGGATCGATGACCTAGTGAAGGTCGCGGGTATCCATTGGATGCGAAAAGCACATAGACGGTCGATGTGACGATGTTTGGGGGCGGCCTGTGTCCAGCAGTGGACGTTTTTTGGCTGAACGATGAGACAAAGCATCATACACATCCTATATTTCTCTTATATTTCCAATGGGCATTGCAAAATAGCGTTTCAAAAATATTTTTTTCACACTGATATTTTTACAGTAATAAATTAAATCAATGTGGCACAGTTTTGTTGCTGACGATACATACCAGCGCATCTAATTGCACTCCCGATTGTCCGAACATGGTAACTGATCGTTTAATACAGACGATACGGGTACGATACGACTATCGAAACACTATATTTTAAGGTATATGGACATTACACCACGAGTTGATCGGTGTTTGAGCAATGGTTAAAATTTTCTAGAATTACCTATTGGAATTGTATAGCTATTGACTATAGCTATATCGCCATGTTGTTCTAATTATACAGGGTTACAGAGAAAGTCGTACTGAAAATTAAAGGACGTTATTTTTCAGGTAATTTTTGGTGGATTTAATTCCGTAATATGATATCCGAAACTTAACCGTTATGGAGATTTTTAATTTTAAAGATATTTTGTATGTTGTGTAGTACAACACTTGGGTCTATTCAAATATTTTTTTTAAGATTTTATGAACATACCTAGTAGATGTTATACCTTTTTGAATAGCTAAAGAGACGTAGAAGTTTTTAAAATTATTTGCAGAATAAGTTCCATACATTTTTGTATGTTAAAAACACTTAGTGAAAATTCTTTAAATCTAACCGTTGTCGAACAGTCTTTTTAAGCTGTTAGTAGTAGGTTCAGTTTTTGTTAATCATTTTTATTAATTGACATCTTTAACAAGATACAAAAAAACGGACCCTAGGAGCTCTAATCCCAAAAAAAGACAAAAAATAAAGGATTTTTTAAAAATATCTTTAAAATTCAATATCTACAGAACGGTTAAGTTTCGGACACCATATTACACAATAAAATACATCAGAAATGACCTGAATAATAACGTCCTTTAATATTCAGTACGACTTTCCCTGTAACCCTGTATAATTTTTTCCTGTTGCAGTGCAATCGCTTCAACTGATTTTGAGAATATAAAAGTGGAAATAGCTCAGACTAAAACAATACATAGCATCCAACGAAAACTATTATATTTATTAAACAAAATAAAAGTCGAACAACGTCCCCGTTATCGTCACGTCTAGCATCCTTATCCTTCCTTTTTAAAAAACCTCCTTCCATCCCTTTCTCTCCTATGCATATAACCTTTTCACTCACTCCTACGTTCCGTTTCCCGCATACATTTCTTAGATGAGTTTTTTTTAAACTTTGCCCCGCACTCTGTTTTCTCTTGTATCGTGGGTTCGTTTACAGATACAAATCTTTACATGCACAAACGCCCAGACCCAGAACAACTATGTGTAGGCAATAAAAATATTTGTTCCTTGCGGGAATCGAACCCACGACCCGTAGCGCAGAAACCAATCGCTCAACAACTGCACTAAATGTATCGTCAAAATTAGGGTTCCGTATCCAAAAAGTCATTACGGACCCCTTAAGGTGATATTTCGCTCTCTGTCTGTCCGTCTGTCTGTATGTCACGGCCGTTCTAATTATAAGAAACTGCACGTTTCTCTCTCCTCCTATTAAAGCTTAAAAACCCCTGTCTTATTTTACCAATAAATAAAAAAAAAAGTCCTGACTGACTCATCAACGCCCAGCCCAAACCCTTGGACCTAGAAAGCTGGAATTTTTCACAGAGGTTCCCTTTATAATGTAGACAAGGATTAAGGAAACACTTTTCGAAATTCAACCCCTAAGAGAGTTAAATAGGGGATGAAAGTTTGTATGGAAAATCGTCACTTAACGGGTTCAAAATTTCACGCAAGCGAAGCTGCGGGAAAAAGCTAGTTTACCAATAATTTCTGTGTTATGCTAACATAGGATGGTCCTTAAATACGCATACAATGACATAACATAATCAGTTCATTACTGTCCCACTGCTGGGGACAAGGTTCTTCTCAGAATGATAAGGGTTTAAGCCTTAGTCTGTGGCGGCATCTATCTCGCCACATGCGAACTATCCTACATCGCGCAATCAAGATTTAACACGCAGATAGTATATATACAACCTCCCAACATCAACCGTTGGGCAGTAGCCCGCCAGGCACAAGACTCCGCCTGGTTGGAGGAACACCACACCAAGTTTCTCCACAAGTCTACCATGCTGTCCTGGTACAGGTTGGCGGGTACACACACCATCGAGAACTTTATGAGTCCCTCTCAAATGTGCAGGATTCCTCACGATGTTTCCCTTCACCGTTAACGCAAGTGATAATCAAATTCCGATCCGTGAATTCGAAAAGCAAGCATACATCATCATCATCATCATTCAGCCAAAAGACGTCCACTGCTGGACATAGACCTCTCCCAACAAGGCTAGCAGAGCTGCCGGGGACTAGGGGCCGTTTCTTCTTTGTGCTATCCATGTTGGGAGGGTTTGCCATAATCGCCACGCTTGGCAGGCGGGTTGGCGATCGCAGTGTGGTTGTTAAAGTACTCAGAGAACGCTGCTGCCCATCCTCTAGTGAATCGCTTAGTCGCCTTTTACGACACCCATTGGAAGAGATGGGGTAGTACTATTCTTTATGTCCGGCACTACACAGGCCAGCGTACAATAAAGCTATTTATTTATTTTACACTAGAGGTCGCTTGCAGTTTCGCCCGCGTGTTTGTCGATTATCGCGTTTGCATGTATTATACATATAAACCTTCCTCTTGAATCATCTTGTCTATTGATGGAAACCGCATAAAAATCCGTTGCGTAGTTTAAAAGATCTAAAGGCGCGATTCCATTTTTTTTTTCTTACAAATTTGTTGCCTCACACTAAGATTTCTCTTGTATCGTGGGTGCGTTTACAGATACAAATCTCACAAACAAACGCCCAGACCCAAAACAACCATTTGTAGGACATACAAATTTTTGTTCCGTGTGGGAATCGAACCCACGACCCGTAGCGCAGAAGCCAATCGGTTAGCCGCTGCACCAAACGTGTCGTCAAATTCCATTAGTCAAGTCTTGCATGCAAGTATGACGTCACATTTGCGTACAGGTTGCTTACATCAAAAACATGTTTTCGAGAGTGTGCAAATTGCATGCAGGTATTACTTGCATACAAGTGGAGATGTTCAACAATTGAGTTGGACATCATGGGTGTCAATCACTTGTTCGCAATTCGAAAAGTGCAACTAACGTTTGCGCGTTCAATTTGCACGTCACTTGAATAAAAAATGAACAAGTTCAAACTACCTCATACATGTTGTAGCTTGTATGCAGGTTTGTTCAAGTTGTATGCAATTTGCAACTTGCATACAAGTAACTTGCCTAATGCAATCGTGCCTTAAGCGTACAGACGGCGAGAAGCGACTTTGTTTTAAATAATGTAGATATTTTGAGTGTAGTACGGAATTTCGACGCACAAAATATCGATAAATGCTAATATGATGCCACAAAATTGCGATGCGGTAACATACTGCGATAGATCTTCACAGTTAGATGTAGCGTTCGTCTTCCGCTGCTGAGGCACGCTCGTTTCGCTCGCTTGGCTCAAGCGTGGTTGGTCACAGTTCTAACCTAACCTAACCTATCTGGTCGGGGTGCCCTAATCTAGTCACTCCGACTTTCGCAACAACGAACGTCGCGATGGTAAACTTTCGCGGTAACGTACAATGCGGTAATGAACTTCGCAACTATGATTTTGCACCTAGAGATTTTACATAACAAAACGTCGTAAACACTAAACACCTCTACTAGTTGTAGCGCATATTTTTATCTCCACGTTTAGCAACACGATCGTCGTTGAGTCTCGAGAGATTGCCACTTTGTCCGACACAGCGCTCTTGACTAAACATGTTGTTGCAGCTAAATGTATGTGATTGGGTTGTTAAATGTAGGTATTAAAGACCGGAGATAAATATTTATTTAACCTGTTTAGTCTACTTCATTTGCCTAGTGAAAAGATAAATATCGTGAAGAAACAAACTCACTTAAGAGGCCTCCAAAAATTTCTCAATATAATGTGTAGTCCACCAACTTGCCCCAAGCCAGCATGGTGGACTAAGACCACCTTCTCCCCCTCTCTCCCTCCCTTCTCATTTTAAGAAGAGTCATATGCCCAGAAGTGGGACAGTAATAGGCTAATCATGCTTATTATGCTATACTAAATATATGACAGAAACTAGCACATAACACCAATTATTATCTAGTAAGAACAAAGACCTATAACATAAACGGATGATAATTCAGCCAGATTATCTTAATGAGATCTGTGTACCTACATCGCAGCATCACTTGACGTAGTAATAAACACGTAATGGGATGTCGCGGTAATGTAAGTGTCCTACAGATACAGGAAAGTAAATAATCTTAATAATTCATGGTTGATATACCAAAAACCCGAACGAAGCGCTTTGATTCCACTTTCATTGTGAAAACCGCTAAACAGTGGAATGCGCTGCCCGAGTCCGCTCAGGAGGACGAGGGGCAAGGCCCCATAGAATTAGAGGTCCTCCAAGGGCTGTCGAACCGAGACCTACGAGGTCAGGAGAAGAAACTCTGGGGGTTTTTAACCAGTAAGAGTCCGGCATAACCATAATCCCACGATAAAAAGAGGGTCAAATTCGATTCTATTAGAATTAGAGAAAAATCGACAAAGACATCCCCTGTCATTATGAAAACCGCCAAACGGTGGAATGCGCTGCCCGAGTGGGTGTTCCCCAACAGCTACAATCTGGGTGTCTTCAAGTCACGAGTGAATTGGTTTCTTCTGGGCAAGCGTGCTCCATCGTAGACCGCATCATCGCTTAACATCAGGCGAGATGGCGGCCAAAAGCCGGAAAATTAGTAAAAAAACTTTCTAGCCTTTTCCAACTATGTTGTGGTCAGCTTCCAGTCTAACCAAATGCGACTGAATACCAGTATTTTACACGAAGCGACTGCCAGCAGACCTCCGCAACCCAGTTACTGGGCAATGCTGATATCCTAAGGTTAGAGCGGTTCAGACTTTCGGGCTTCTGACTACCCGTAACTACTGTCATAGGTATTCGTGTGACACCCGGGACCGACGGTTTAACGTGCTCTTCAAGACACGGAGGGGTCTCTCTATGTGTAACGAATGGTCACCCATCCACGGACGGACCGCGGCAAGCGCAGCTTAACCTTGTAAATCATATGATATGCGCGGTTGTTAATTAGCAAAGAGCCTCGTCTCCCCCCATTATCAAAGCATTATTTATTAATTAGCAAATTAGAACAAATTAAACTGCAAACAAATAATGGTTTCTGAACTTCAAAAAATAAAAAGACAAGTGTCTTTTTATTTTTTGAAGTCCAAAAACCCTTCATCGCTTTCTAGTGTTTAAGCTGGGAAACAAAATCCCCAGCAATATTTCTCTGCTTGTCATTGGACAGTGTGTACCTGGAATATGTGCACAAACGAAAATAGGTGAAACGAAGCCACAATTATAAAAACAAAAAAAAAAAACTCTTGACAATTTCGAAGAGTTGTTTTTTATTTTCTACTAGCGACCCGCCCCGGCTTCACCCGGGTGCAATGTATTTACATATAAACCTTCCTCTTGAATCACTCTGTTTACTAAAAGAAACCCCATCAAAATCCGTTGCGTAGTTTTAAAGATCTAAGCAAACATAGGGACAGACAGCGAAAAGCGACTTTGTTTTATACTATGTAGTGATGATGCAACATCAATTCTTAAATATCATTATTTTTTTAATTTAAACGAAATACTCGCAACTAATTAAATGTTCTTAATTTTTATAATAAAAAGCTATATTCATTAAACGTTTTTTTTCCTTTTTTTTGTGAATAATTTTTGCTCTTTTTTCACCCATTTTTGTTTGTGCACATTATCCAGGGACAAAATAAATAAAAATGAGGAAACAAAAAATAACACATTTAAAGTTAGAAAATGAGCAAATTACTGTACTGTAGTAAGTAGTTGAATTATAAGCAAGTGATTTTAACGAATTTTTACATAAAACAAACTATACACCCAACCTCACCACAAGCAAGAAAAAAGAGCCTTAAAAATTAACAGACCCCTCGTCACATGCGTGGCTTTATGCCCAAGTTCGGACAATAGCCCAACATAATACACAATTCAAGGCCTCACATATTTGGCAGAAAACCGGAAATACATAAAAGTAGAACGTGACACACGAGACGGGGGTTACGGTTTTGTTACTGTGTCGGTTGAAGTTTCGTAAACGAAAATTGTGGGCGAAGTTATTTTTTTTATTAAATAAGTTGGCAATGAGTTCTATAGTCCACCTGATGGTATGGTTACCGCCGCCTACACAGGGTAACTGGTAATTCCAGCTATTTATTAAAGGAGTTATATTGGTAAATTGACCAATTCCTTGAAAGGAATAATACTAGAGATTATTGGCAATAAATTAACCAAAGATTTTTTTCAGTAATGACTTGATATTATAATGCTGGGTAAATGCAATACCTAGTCACCACAGAATCCTGTCGTCATTAGCACGAACGACATTGCTGCTGCTTATCAAATCAAATATTCTAATACATGTTCAAACTGCCCTAGAAATACTAGTATCTTTATCGAGCCCCGAAGGACTTAAGACTTAGATAACACGTTCATGTCCAGTACATATATACCCATATATAATATAAAACAAGATAGCATTACCCCGGGAGGCTATAACTGGGTATTAAGATTTATAGAGACCCTTTATTTTGGACCTATTCGGACATGTTTTAGATAAATGTTCGCTTGTAAAATTATTTTGTAACATGTTTCTAGATATCTTGCTTTCTAGGACCCTAAACTGCTATTAGGATAAATTATTTGAAGCGATATAAATATAAATAAACTTAAAAAATAATAGTTACTTACCACTTTAAGAAGGCTTGGCTTTAAATAATAGTTTGCACTATAATTTTAATGCTTCGAACCTCAAAGTCCCCAAAGCAACAAGAGAAAGATGACAAACTACCTAAACAGCTTATCTGAAAGGTTGGTTAGGTTATGTTGAAACTGTGACTACTCAATGCACGAGCCGAGCGAGCGAAAAGAGCGGTGCAGCGACAGCGGCCAGCGAGTGTCAGAATAGTTCCGCTTCGCCGATCACTTTCCAATATTGGTTGCGTTCAGAAATAAATGGTTTTTCATTGAATACTGCGAACCATTAATTCAGTAGTGGAAAGCATTATTTTTGAAGCGTGCCTTACGTATTTTTTGTTGCTATTTTCATGGATTTAAAAGTGCTTTTAAATACATCCCTTATTTAAAATGTAGCGCCACACCATGCCTAAAATACGCGACGCAATTTCGCCATCATTACGAATGCAATGCTTTTTAAATTACCCGCGACGCACCAAGCAGTAATGGCGTCGCGTCTTGCCGATGTAAAAATCATAGCCCCAAAGTTCGGTCGTGTAATTTCAACATGGTATGGTGCTATACTATAGAGAACTTTTTAACTATACGAGTCGGACCAATGGCTGTTGCAGCTGACGAGTTCCTAAGTAATGACCGCAAATCTGCAAGGGACGCCCAAAAGGCAACTGAGGCAGATTTGATGAGAAAGGCAGGAAATCGGGTGTCGTGGTGCAAATTGCGATCTTGGTCCAGCTGTGGACTGCAATAGACTGATCTAATTGATTGAACCGTTGACTACTTCTTTGAAGATATTATATATACGTTATGGATAAAACAATCTGTCACTTCATAAGACAATCATGATTCTGTTAACTAATAGGTACTTGAGCACTCAGCCATCAAGAATTCTGAGCATGATTCCATGTATTACAATAACTATAGAAAAATAATACAAAAACACCAAACAATATATTCGTAGGCTTTCAATATCGGTTGACCCAAGCATCGTATAAATACATATATATCAGTTAATGCGATATCGTTGTATTTTGGCCCTGTTGCCCATTCTGGTCCTGTTGGCACATTTTGGTCCTTTGGGCCGCACGTGCCGATTGTATAGTAAGTCCTAATGGCTTTTTTATGAGAATGGGTTATGACGATTTTAGGAAAGATGTAGGTATAAATGTGGCACCTGTTTTGTAAAGGGCGGCCAGTGGTCAATGGAGATTTTAAGCAGAATTTGTTTTGAAACG
Organism: Amphipyra tragopoginis; assembly: GCA_905220435.1. Taxonomy (NCBI): domain Eukaryota; kingdom Metazoa; phylum Arthropoda; class Insecta; order Lepidoptera; family Noctuidae; genus Amphipyra; species Amphipyra tragopoginis. The sequence goes on from HG992016.1 coordinate 18,201,801, forward strand.
TTTTGTAAATATATTTTTGCACCGATGAAGTTATTAAACAGAAATAAAGTGAAACATTGAATCACTCTCAATAAAAAATTGAGAAAACTATTCAAACGCGATACGGCACTGATTCAATACCAGTACATTCCATGAAAATGTAATATTGGGTCTGGAAAAAAGTGTTGAAGTGAAAACATATTTCAAAAGCGAAACTATAGCTATCCAACTATGAATGCTAACGGCAATAAAATTAATAATATAGGCGATGAATATAAAAAGCTCAAAGCTAAAAATATTGAAAATACTGAAACTTATGAACAGCTTGTCTAGTATACCTTTTCTTATGTCATTATTATACTAATGACCTTCAACCTTCAAAAAACATAATAAGCCAATATATAAAGTAAATACGTTGGTCCTTCCATACGAAAAATAAATATCTCTAACACTTCTTTCAACGCTAAACGAAGAAAATCAATACAATTTCTTAATATGAACAAAAAAAGCATTAAAAAACTTAAATAATTTAAACTTGCGACAAAACTACGTTTCTTCGGCGCTCCCAAGTTTTCCCATTGAATACATTATAACTTTTTATATCAACTTGGTTAATATTTCAATAAGGGATTTACATTTTTGATGTGGAACTATCCGGGGTTTTTGAGATAATATTATCTTCTATATCAGTGTGATGCTGGTTGAGATTAATTATGCATGTATTGGTTGTGAATTTATTTAGACTTGGGAAAAAACTTCGTTATTATGCAGTATTTATAATGGGATACTTTTGTTTCTAGTAAATAATAGGGCAGTCCCTCTCTTAGTATTGATGTTGTAAATAATGACTAAGGGATTATGATGACAGCATTGACAAAAACCTTTTCTTGTGTACTACCTACTAATAATTATTCACGGACTGGAAATAACAAGGACATTGCTAAGTGTAGTAATTTTCGGTTGGTAATTATGGTGGGTTGGCCACTACAAAAAATATGCAGGCTTTAAAATATCCTAGTCTAATATTTAATCACGTACAAATATTGTGTATGTAGATGATTTATTAATATTTAACAGCACATTTTTTGGTTTTGAAAGATCTTATCTAAATCTGTTGAGTGATCAGTTTAATATTTTTCAGTCATATGATCAGTTAAATTAATGAATTATATTTGAAAAGCGTTGTTAGTTTGACTTTCACGCCTGAAGCTCGATCTATGGGTACTTGACAAAAACCAATAGAAAGATCACCTGTTAGTTTTACCTTTATTGTAAAACACGTTTCGACATAAACTTCTCTCACAGCAGTCTGATATCAATGTGGAAGTGATAAAAATGTCGAAGCGACATTTGGTGGCAATACACTTCAGTATTCCGGTGGCGCTGGGCTATTTATTTAGGCTCGGTTATTGGGGCTGGTCTAATGCATAAACTTATTATTTTGGATATAGCCGCCGGCTATAGATTATGAAGTCTGTCTACGGTATTATAGAGGTAGAGTATTTTCTTCTGTTTTCTTTCGTTTAAGGGTACCGGCATTATTATTCATACCTATATTATTATGTGGATAGTTTTCAAAACTATAGAATCTGCTCTGGTGTGCCTTATAGAAACCTATACTATGCATCAACGTGCAAAACGCACAAATGCACATACAAATGTTTCAACATAAATATTTTTGTATCGACGAAATCCCACATTGAATTCATTCAACGATTCGGAATCTGCTATTTCGTTTTCTGATTCACGGATATCTGCCATCAGCATTCTAGTTTTATTTTAGAGTAAACATATTTCTAGTGCTTCGTTGGTTTCTACTTAATGCAAAGGAAAATAAATTGTAAAAGCTGTTTCTTTTCTCCAATTTAAGTGAAAACGGTGTTGAATATTTTTCAAATTAAAATAACAAATTAAATCATAATTATAATAAGCTTTATTCCAACAGTGATAAGGTGTAAGTACATGGCAAAAATACTTTACCTGGATCCTGTATTAAGCTCAGAACTGGAAACAAAAATTATTCTGTTAAATACAAGAATATACATAATTATTCTCATGTTTTATACATTCTAATTATTGTGGTTATACGAACAATTACCTCCATAATATTCTGAAAAGAAAACCTTACATACTAAATATTGGATTATATTCCAAGGTAGCAATATCGAAGTGCCACTTTAGGATATTACGTGCAGGAATAGTTTGCCAGTGACTTCGCAGAATGATTACATCAAAACATTCCTCTAACGAACTCTTATTCAATGTAAGACACACTATTGCAATTCTAACATGTAGAGAGACTAGATCGTTAACATTTTATGAACACATTTCTGATGCACTAGTAACATTTGAGTTACTGTCTGATTATTTGAATGATAGATTATGCTGTTTTATCCAATCGAAGAGGCACTTTTACCTTTAACACACATCGTGTACCTAAGGACCAACACAAAGTTTACTTTCTCCTTCCCAAAATTATCATAAAAGACCAAAAAATATTACTGCCGAACTGTTCAAAATTCATGCCTGCATAATCTTATAACTGGCACCCCACTCAAATTTATTTAGCTTCACCCTTAGGGCGACAATAAACACTCCGTGTCGGCCAAACAGTTTGGACGAGACCTGAATAACCGATACTATTTGTTTGAAAACGATTTAAACCGACCCTTTTAACGTTTTTATTGATGTCCAGAAGTTGGGAGTTTGGGAAAGAAATATTTTGATATGAAAGAAAATCAAGGGTCGAAATCAATGGAACAGGGAAAATTGTGAATAGAACAAGAAGTAACCAGCCGTTTAAAGACCAAGAAATTTAAAATAAAAGCTTCCACTTTTTCATAATCGTTGTCTGGAAGAGATAGCTGAATTGCAAGAAGGCCGCCGATTATACTCATTTTATTTTATTGTTTTATCATATTGTATAATTATTTGTATTACCTGGTGTGCAATAAAGAGGATTTAGTTTACGCTATAGTAATTAACGAGCATCGTGTGCTAGTGCGAAAAGCTTAAAACATCAGTCTCACTAGCATGCGATGCTCCATGCAACGAACATCGATACACATTGTTACTGTCTGACAAGACATTAAATACTGGCAGGTGGTAGGTAACAAGCACCAGTTACAGAACCGGTGCAGCATTCACGATCTCGTTTGAACAGCGTGGTAAATAACAATTATTTGCACTTCTAATTGGGATTTATCTTCATCCATTATTCACTGCTGACTTAACGTTACGTGTTATCCAAACTTATCTAAAAGCTGTTCTTAAAACAATTTATAATTGACAAGACTACAATTAGTGCCAAAACCCCGCTTGAAAACACGTTTGGCATAAATAGTGGGTTAAAGATTTATACAGTTGCACTGTGCACTGGCAAGCTTCCAGCCCATTGCTTATCGCTTGTACAAGAGTAACCTACTCCGCAGTTGACGTTTTCGGAATGGAAATCTGGTGAAACATTTAGTGCATTTACAGCTTGATCAGGTTTGGAAGTACTCCCTAATTACTATCACCATCAAGAACGTAATGCAGTGAGCGATAAATGTCTTCTAGTTCTTACCATGATGGTCCAGCAGGTTAGTGCTCGCAAGCAAATGCCGAGCACATACCTTCCAGGGGTTTATTAATGCGCGAGAGAATTCCTCACCCTCGGCCAAAGGTAGTAGGAGGAACACCGTGGTGGTTTTAATCGGTGAGAGTTCAACATTACCCTTCGTCTCCCCAAGTGAAGGAAATCCACAAGGGTTTCCTGATGTTAAAAAAAGGGTTGATGATAGAAGTTAGGGTTATGTTACAACTGTGACCTTGTTACACATCGCCCTAAATAGAGGTGGAGATTAAATAGTTATATGTTATTTATTAGAACCTCATTGGTTAGTAGCAAGGTAACATGGTGCTGAGAAAGCAGAATACAGTAGGTTTACCACCTAACGTTATTTTTGCTCGGTTTATGAAATGCCACGTCAAATTGTGGTGATGAATCCGAAGGCCATGTATAAGCCGTTAACTACGACACTAGTAGTGTCGTGTCATACCGTGAGTCAGGTTCATAGAAATATATAGCGTTCGGAGTCGACACTAAATTTAGTCGTCTCGTGTTGTGACCAATGAAAAACGACCTTACACTTAACACATAAGTTATAAACTACGTTTAAAATTAGTGTTGTAAGAAACTCGAGTCTTGGAGTCTTATTTAATAAAACTGGAGCTATTTTTGAAGACTCGGGTATTATAAATAAAACTTAGAGTTCAAGTCCTTCAGAATTTGGAGTCTTTTGTAAAAAGACTTGAGTTCTGCCAAAAAGAACTCAAAGACTGGATCTTTTTAAAAGAACTCATGACTGAGTCCTCTAAATCCATGGCTGTGTACATTGTTCCGGAATATTTATTTATTATAAGTAGATGGTATTATGTGTGTTTATTATTTTATTTAGACGTTTTAACTCGCATTTTGATTCAGCAAATCGTCAGTCCTCAGGTGAATACTTTTGATTAGATTATTTGCGTTTAATGCAATTAAATTGTTACAAATTTTAATTGTGCTATTTATTTTCAATCAGTAAATAAATATGGATGACGATATAAAATCACCTAGTATTACCTATTATCACAGAACTTATAAATATTATAAGTTCTGTGCCTATTATAATACACCAACTCAAGCTCATGACTCAGTCTAGCTCAAAGAACTTAAAAGACTCGAAAGGACTCAGAAGACTCGAAAGGACTCAGAAGACTCGAAAGGACTCAGAAGACTCAAAGGACTCGACTCGACTCGGACTCATGTGACTAACGAGTCCTCGTCTTGAAAATCTACTCAAGTCTCGAAATGAAGACTAAAAGACTAGAGTTTCTTACAACACTATTTAAAATAGACCTCTTCAGTAATGTTAACTCAAAAATATTGTTCACCTAGTAGCAAAAAAATGCAATATTTCCCCTATTACCGTTTGTTCTGCTTCGCAACTGTCTCAAATATGAAATACTGACTAAAGAATTCCGACCTATAAAAGGGAATGCAATTTTCATAGCAGCACATTTTGTAGTCAAAGGAAGGTTTGGAGTTTTCTTGGAAGATATGAAAGCTAATAGGCTGTCTTTTAAGGATATTGGAGACTGAACAGGGTAGAAAAGATTGGAACCGAAATTCGGGTCAGATAATGCTATTTTTTAAACAATAATGTACGATTTCCACTAAGCATCGCAGCGGATGCTCGAGCATGCGCGCGTAGCCGACCACGTCCACTCGACGGCTACAATTTGCTGGATCCCGGGCGCATTCGCGCGTGTTCGCGTATCCGCTATCGCAGTCAATTTCTACCTGCGGTGTGGCCGAGCGGAGCCGACCGAACGCGATGACAGCCGAGCGCCGTCATCCACGTATTAGAGCGATAACGAATGGAAGGCATAAATGAAAGCGCCGTATTTTTCATTCATCACAAATAAAAGTAAAAAATCCCGGCCAATTATTTCGTCTTTACAGAACTACTCGGGCATGAACTGTAAAAAGAATTGAATTAAACAAATACGTCTAAAAAGTTACATCAAAAAGACCAAAGAATTAAAAGTTGTAAAAATGGTTTCCCGAAAAAAATAACGTAAATTTTGATACGTTTTGTATGAGTAAATAATTTTATTAGCCCTTTGACCCCAATATTCGGAGCGGTCGGCCGGAAAATACTGGTTTTAACCAGTGAATTCCGGTTTGAGGTGGTTTGAAACCGGAACCGCCGTACTTGGGAGCGGGATGAACGCAACTTTTTAGTAAAATGTATTTTTTTTCGTGAATGTTTTCGTATTTTTGGATCGTCTGTTCCATTGGAGTATTTGCAACTATAGTATGAATGGGAAATACATTATTGAAATGTACGATATTTTTACGAGAAAAAAATCAAGCAGAAATATCAATCTTAAAAAAACACGTTTGGTGCAGTGGCTGAGCGATTGACTTCTGTGCTACGGGTCGTAGGTTCGATTCCCGCTCGGAACAAATATTTCTACGGCCTAAAGATAGTTGTTCCGGGTCTGGGTGTTTGTGTATGTGAGATTTGTGTCTGTAAACGCACCCACGATGCAAGAGAAATCTTAGTGTGGGACAAAATTTCACATTTTTTTTTAATTATCTTCTTTTTTGAGTAATTGTTCTTCATTTGTTTTAGTCTCGGATAGACTATGCCCATAATTGTACATGTTAATCAAATACTGGCAAAAAAGGCCTTTAGAGTCTTTTGAAAGGACCATGCGATGCGGATGTGCTTGTCACGCTCGTGAATGGGTCCCGTCTGTCGGGACTAGTCAGGTTTTACCTGCTATGGCAATCCTAAAAGGCGTATTTTTCTATTTGTTACTCTTACAGCGGTTATGCACTGCATCTGATCCGGATCCGTGAAAATAAGAATATAAAAAACTCGGACCGAATTCGGATATTGCTTTTCGCACTGCATCCGATCCGAACTCGTGAACATACAGATCTAGACTCTAAAAATCTCGGACCGAATTCGGATATTGCTTACGTACTAATCCGATCTCTGATCCAAATCCAAGCAATTCATCCATCTATTCGGGCCATCTTTGGCATATGTCCGATATGAATCCAAGGTAATGCGAAAGCGTTCATACAAACAGTACTACGGCTATTTCGGTCCGTCAATATTTCTTCCAAATTGGAGACTCATGGATGACGGAGAGAAATCGGATGACGGAAGTCAGATCTAGTGCGTAAACTATCATACAAATAGTTCTAGGACTACTTCGGAACGTATTTTCACGGATCCGGATCGGATGCAGTGCGTAACCGCTCTTATATGAGTTTATTTTTTTCATTAACCTGTATTATTCTCATAGGTCCTATTTCTCATACTACTGTAGTGATTTTTTTTATATTTATCTTTGCCCCACACTAAGATTGCTCTTGTATCATGGGTGCGTTTAGTCACAAATCTCACAAACAAACGCCCAGACCCGATACAACTATCTGTAGGCCTTACAAATTTTTGTTCCGTGTGGGAATCGACCCTATGACCCGAAGCCAATCGCTTAGCCACTGCACCAATCGTGTCGTCGTCATGATGTCATGATCTATTATTTTAAAAAGAGTATTCATGGAGTTACTTGCCGGTTCTTCTGACCGCTGACTGACATCCGTGGAGCACAAAGGTTCCAGACGAAAACCAGCGTCAAGTACTTAAGTGCTTGACATTAAGCTGATCTGGACACCTTTTTGGTCCAGCCGTGAGACACATACCCAAGACTTTTTTATTTGTATCACTTTTTTACCTGTTGTGTCTCTTTGTGCTGTGTCCAAATAAATGATTCTTTATCTTTATCTTCTCCATAATATCTAACTTTTGGAACCGTGCACCTAATTTTGACGTTTTATTAGCACTGTAATCTGGTCTATTTGAAATAGGCTACGACTGGTAAGTAAAACGATCCGTTTTCAGATATAGGAACTGGTCATTAGTAACATAATATATAATATCTGATTTGTTTCTGTAATAATGCCACAATACAGATTCGCGTCTAATATTCCGTGTTCGCATCTATTGGTCCGTTTATGTAGTATAGCTACATTTGTATAGCTTGCTGGATATTCTAGCATTCTCATGTATTTATAGTTATTGCACTCCTGTATCTGTACGTGGTAAATATTAAATAGATTCTGAAATTGTATTCATGTTAGAAAGCTTGTGGCATTAACATTTACAATAACTATGCTTGAAGCTACACCGGGTGTCTCATTTTAATGAGTCAATATGGGAAAGTACTTTAAATACTATGAATAGCAAGATAACATTTTATTTTTCAATTTTTAGATTAGTGATGTGTTTTTTATACACAAGATTACGTAAACGCCATCGTACCTTATACTCGTAAATATATCGCCGGGTTAATTCAAAAACCAACTATCTGCCCAACTTGTGATTTTGAGTTCTTGCGTTTTGAAAGTTTGTGTCCTAAAGTTTTATCTACAATCTTATCTAAGATAGTATTGTAAATGACACAACAACATAATCGTTCAGGGGTGATTCTATCATTACAGTTTTAGCTAATATCGGTATGTCAGGATTGCGAGCAAGGTAAACGCAGTAAATAAAACCAACATAGACTCTCCACCACTGAGAGTACTTGTATTTGGGTTAGTATTAGTAACATAAACTAGATCACAATATATTACTTTACACAATTATTACAAGATCATAAAATAAGGACAAGCTAGTCAGATATAAAAGGTCAGACTTCTTCAGCTGATCAACACGGAATGCTCCCGCTTCGTCGAAATGACCGCCGCCTTTATAACCTCGGGTGCGTTCATCCATATCGACGACTACCTTCCTTTATCAACATTGCCCAGTGTTACCCACTAGCGATAACAGTATATGAAATTTTAGGGCACAAACTTTCAAAACGCCATAACTCGAAGTCACGATTTGGGCAGTTGGTTGGTTTTTGAATTAACCCGGTGATATAAGACATAAAAAAAACCCGGTCAAGTGCAAGTTGGACTCGCAGACGGAGGGTTCCGTACCGTTATCTGTAAAAACGGCAAAAAAATCATGTCTGTTGTATGGGAGCCCCCTTATATATTTATTTTATTCTATTTTGTAGTGTTTGTTGTTATAGCGGCAACAGAAATACATCACTTGTGAAAATTTCAAATGTCTAACTATCACGGTTCATGAGATACAGCCTGGTGTCAGACAGACGGATGGACAGCGGAGTCTTAGTAATAGGGCCCCGTTTTACTTTTTGGGTACGAAACCCTAAAAATGTCATCTAACAAATCGTTCAAACAAAACTATGATAAAATAACATCCACTATTTTGTGACTGTTTTAATCCTTTTCATAAATATACCACAGTGTAATTTTAAGCTAAAAGTTAAATACACAACCAAAATGATGCATAATTAACAAATTTTGCTAAATCAACGCTTATGACGTACTGTGACCCATTTACAGACTGTATTGACTATATTAAACAAATATTGCTCGTTACAGCGGTGCTCAAACTGCGGCCCAAACGGTGCGGCCTGCCGAATTTATCATGAAGTAATGACTAATTATAGAACGACCAAATAACGGGGCCAAAGTTGACATATTTAATGCGGGAATTGGAAATTACTATTCTAGTATTTACTGTAGCACATACCTAATTCTTATTTATAAAATAATGTTAATTAATTTATTGACTTGTTGCATAAGTATTTAGAAATTACGGCAACACCTCTTTTACTGTTCTATATGTTAAATTTTTTTCATTCGGAGATTCTTAATCATATGCTCTTGTATGATACCATTTTAAATTGAAAAAGCTATACACGCCTATATATACAGGTTGAAATTGCAAATACTCGACAAACCGAAATGGGAGATTGTACTCATCACTATGAACAACTTTTACTATGGGACCAAAACGGGAATCGCGAAAAAAAATCTACTGTTACCTACATTTTGACGAGTTATGCGAACATAAATGTAGGGGACATCTGTTTTTTTTCGCGATTTCCATTGTAAAAGTTGTTTATAGTGATGAGTACAATCTCCCATTTCGGTTTGTCGAGTGTTTACACTTTCAACCTGTATAAGTGTATACATTAGAAATTGTACCCATAATATTGGAATTAAGATAACGTTAAGATGTATTATGCTGTTGGAGTAATTTTATAAATAATTAAACTGTGCGGTTCCTAACATAGAACTAAGGATTAATTTAAGAAGATGGGCAGCGTGCTTTCCTACAATAACATCATACTGTGATCACTGAACACCAATCCCTTTGCCATGCCTTTATCTACATATTTAACATTCATTATAACCTAATTGATTAATAATGATTGAATTCCAACAACAACGCTGGAAAGACAAGACATTGCTATTCCAACCAGGAACCATACACTGCAACAATTTTAGCCAATAAATTCCCTATACCAATCGAAATAGAACTATCCAAACGGGCCCAACAAAAAAAGTTTGAGTACCATTGGCCAGACTCGAAAATTCCCCGTCGCAAATACTGTTAGTGTTGCAGCTAATTGATCGTAGAACACTCGCTGTACCGAACTGATGGATGAACCAGGTATGCAATGCATGATGCTATCATTTGGACCGAATGGGAGCCCTATTTTCGGCAGTACGAGATATGTAACTAGGTATGTACGTAAAACTGTAATTGAAACCTCGTTTGGAATTATTGTGATGGGTTGAGAGATTGTAGTGCAGATGCTTTATATTTAGGCAGTTTTCTCGTGGTCCTACTATTTTGTTCTACTAGTAGGACCACGAGGGAGACCAGTTTCTGTTCGTCCTACTATGTCGTATTAGATCTGTTATAATGTATGTATACCACCTGTATATAATTAATACCTTTGACACTACTAATAAAAGGAAGAAAAAAAAAATGTCATTTGTAACAAACTAAAAATATGCTCCTATTATATGTAAATATAGAAAACACTTTATTGCACACCACACATGAAACAATTACAAATAAAAGACAATTAAACTAATATACCAATAGGCCATTTCTTAGAGAAAATGAGATAATAGGAGCATATTTTTAGTTTGTTCCAAATGACTGTTTTTTTTCTTCCTTTTATTAGTAGTGTCAAAGGTATTAATTATATGTATACAGGTGGTATAAATAAATTATAACAGATCTAATATGTCATAGTTGGACGAACAGAAACTGGTCTTCCTCGTGGTCCTACTAGTAGGACAAAATAGTAGGACCACGAGAAAACTGCCTATATTTATACCCGACTACGGCGAAGCAAAAAGGAGGGTAGGTATATGATTTTGATCGGTATGTATGTATGTTCATCTATTCCCTACTAACTTCCAAACTACTTATCATAGTTTGACAAATGAGGTATCGTTGGAAGCGTCTTGATCGTCCGCTGGTTATAGGCTATGATTGTGACGTTAGGTACATTAAATTGAATATGGCGCCTTCTAGAGTACATAAAGTCGTGAAGTAAAAAAAAAAGTCAGTGGAAACGCCAGTAGAGGACGCCCTAGAAGGACATACATTGATGTTATTGGTGATGTTCTTCAAAAAGGACAGGTGCGTAGTACTTTCAACCGGCGTGCGTGTATGACAAGATGTATGACCGTGGACGAAGCGAAAGGAGTATGTAAGGATCGTAGCATGTGGCGTTCTACAGTTTCTGCCTACCCCCATGGGAAAAAGGCGTGAGTGTATGTATGTATGTAAAAAAAAAAGTTTTTCAATGAAGTCGTGTTTGGTATCAAATGAAAGAACTTAATTAGCACTTTTCAAAAATATATCGGGTGTAAAAAGACCCTTAACGATAACGAAAACCACGTATTCTACCCATCATTTGGATCATTTTTTTCGAACATACCATACCTGGGAAACCATTGGTTTCGGAGATATTGAAGGTCAAAGTACACATTTTTTTTTTTTAGTTTTTTCCAAAAACGATTTCCAAGTCATAATACTAAACTTTCTTCCATACAAACATTATCAAAAATTTCAATTTTTCCTAACAAATTACGCATTTGAAGTTACAACAACGCAATGAATATCAAATTCACACGACCGCCTTGGCTCGGCTGTGTGGCCGCTGCACGCATGCAAACGCGCGGCATCGCCACAACCATAATTTGCGCGCTACAAAAAAAAACAGTTTTTTTTATGCCAAAAAATAAAAGTCGTTTCTCAGCAATTATTTTTGGTCAATGTAATTTAGTTTGATGTACAGAGTGCGTAGATTTCGGCTATGTGATGGGTCTTTTTACAGCCTGTATATTATAACTCCAAAAAATTTTTAGTAAAAAGTAAGTTCAAAAACTGAAACCCGACTACCTACTGAAAAATGAATGGAACAAGAAAATATTATGATTTCAAATTATTATGTGTTAACAATACAATATTTAACGTCTAATAAATAAACAACTTACACGTCACGTAATTTAATGTATTTAATACATAATCATAGTGATGTTTCAGAGGATAGCCGTGGTCCATGGTCGTATGCCACTTGATCGCCTACTACTGTTAGAATGTATTGTTTTGTTACGGTAGGTGTGTGACGCAAATGCAAATGATGAAATTTTCTTTGATTTTAGTAGCATAATGTACTAACCTCGAGTAGCGAACATGTATGTTGATAATTATTATTATTGAATTATTATTTTTTTTACCTTGACATTTTGTCGACTATTATTATTAATATGTCGTTTGTTTTTATATTATTTTATTAAATTGTGAATGTGAATACTATGTAGGCTAGCTTTATACATAAATTTCCTAGAACTGTTTGGCGGTTTGAGTATATTTTTTTTGTGACCTACGCAAATGTCCGGCTGATTGGTGTCGTCGTGCGTCGGGTCGTTGAGCTCCCTAAAATAAGGTTGAGCTACACGATGGCTGATGCATGCGTGCCGTCAGTTGGGACAGGTCAACTCAAACCTGCTATGGCTCTTTCCTCAAAAGGCCATTCCAAACGTTGCCCTACATTGTTACACTCGCATAGTTTTAAACCACAATGTCTGGACTTTAAAAGAGACGTTGACCTCTGAGTTTGTTTCGGCTTTTCTTCTCAGAGCGAGTCAGATAGGAAATGCCGGCGCCATCTAGTCTTAAAAAAAAACTTACATTGACTTGTAAAAGTGTCTGTAACAGATTTATTTACAGAAATAAATATCATTTATCATTTGTATTATATTGGCATGCGACTGAAGTATCGTCTCTTGCGAAAATCGTAATGTATGAAGGGCCTAAGTAGCCCGCAGATCATAATTTTTGACTATCCTTATCCATATTTTAGTATCATTTTTGCGTGTTTACCTTCAAATACTATGGCCTTTATGTACAGATACTCGCAGATAAAACATATAGAATCTCTGCATCGTGTATCTGCCTTTATAGCGCCACATATTACTATCACTACGTTAATTTAACATCGTATAGTTTTCCAACTAGTTATTAAAGTGAACGAACGGAATATTGTGCATGGAATATGTAAATTAGTTCCAATTTAAGCCTATAGCGTTGCCAAATTGTGATTGTATTATTAACTTAATTTATAGTGAGGCTGTGGTCCGGGATAAAAATTGGCTACATCATTTCATTGGTTCACTATGCTATTAGATTTGTATGCAATTCATCATCATCATCATTCAGGCGAAAGACGCCCACTGCTGGACATAGGCCTCCCCAAAGGGGGCTTTGCCGTATTCATCACGCTTGGCAGGTGGGTTGGCGATGCCGTGAACTCGTCATGGCGGTCGGTGGTAACCTCTCGCTTCCAGCCGTGGTTCGGTCCATGCGTCAAGGGCATGCAATATTGATTGCCATAAGACACATGCAGTTTATCGTCTACACCGGTACGCTTCGGTCAGTCGTCAGTCGACATACAATAGACGGATTAGCTTGCGCTAGGGGCATGCGCTTATGTCGAACTAGTATTAAGGCATGCGCTATGACGCTTCATGCATGCCTCAGACGAAGACGCAAGATGAACATAAAAGCGCACTGGTGTAGACATAGCTGTAGAGCGGTTCTCTTATAATTACAGTACAAGTACGTCGTGATAAAATAATAAAAATGATCAAATTGCATTCCCGGGGTTTTCGCTCTGAACATATGCATTACCCATCCATCCTTAATTGTCTCTCCAATTCGAGATATTGAATCTGGCAACACTCCGGCCATAACCGGTTGGAACTGGTCTAAACTAGTTCGAACCAACGCAAACCGGCTCATATTTATGTGCTCGTAAACTCGAGCAATAAAATGGCGGCTCATGCAGTTTTTATGCATAACTGAAGCGATGTTAGTTAAGATTTATGTTTATTTAATATTTCACGCGCACGACGTTTATGTAGTCGGTAATGTAATTACTGTTGGCTTCTTGGTTGTGTTGTGAAAAATGTTATGTTCTTCTGGGAAATTTGTTTGAAGAAAATTACTGTGGATATAAAAATGCATCGGGTTTATGGCTGTCACACATGCAGATACTAATAATATGAATATATGAATATATCCAGTCCACCTAACACCCCTTCCCATAGACCAAATATTTTTCACCATATTTTACAATAGTCCTGCACCCACCTGGGACGGTTCATGACTGTACTCCAATAGTTCTGCCGTGGATAGTCCCCGGTTGGTGCCCCACCCTATTTTAGATTAAAGTTCTCAAAGGGGCCTCTGCGCGTTGGACCTGTGTCCCCGTGTATGCCTTCCAAAGGACCGGACTTCCCAGTGATTCCCGTGATTCCCAGAGAGATACAAATGAATAATGGATATTGATTCAGCAGTCATTGTGCTGATAGTCCTTACGGCCAATGGTTTTATAGCCAAGAGCCTCGATCAACACCTAAAGAGGCAGAAAGCGGTACTTCTCGACACGGCGCGTATTGTTAGGAGGTTCCCTTCTCTGAGACCCTGACCGCCGGTAGCTTCGACTCTGTTTCCGGTTTCAGTGGGCTACTATATTTTTAACTGTTTTTTTGTATTGAAATATTTAAACATCTATACAAGGTTAGTTTTAGTATATGCGAAACCTGAAACTAGTTTGTTCAGAATCACTAGGAGAATCGATTGACATATTTTTTACACCAATTTTTTTTTTGTTTTTTTTTTTTTTTCATAAATTTCAATTTTGTTTCAGTAGGTTTCTACCCATAACAATTGACGGGAATAGACACCTTGAGGCTTGAAATGGTCCGCTCGGTCAGTTTCCGTGTATTAGACAACTCCTGCATAGCACATCTCAGGCATTTCACACTTTTAGCGAACTTAACGCGACATAAACTAAGGTGTAACTTGGAGATTTACTAAAAAAAAAACACATATTCAGGCAGTTCTGATGAAAATCTTGTTGGGGTGTCTCGGTTTTCGCATAAAGTAAAAATAACGTTGTATAAATAAAATGTCCTCACTGACTGAATGACTGACTCATCAACACCCAGTACAAACCCTTGGACCTAGAAAGTTGAAAGGAGATGGGTAATCCTGGGCCCAGCAGTTAACTAGTTGAAATGTGTATTAAAAAAACCGTTATATTTTTCTAAAGGTAATCACAAAATCCAGTACCATGTTTCTATCTAAGAAGCGAGAAAAATTAAATTAAGTTTTGAAACTAAATAATCGATAAAATACATGCCTGAATTCTTAGTAATCGATATTGAATAAATCGGTAAAATCTCAGAATATATTACGTAGTACTTATTACTTCTATGGAATATACAGGGCGTCCCACGACTTTGCCACATGGAGGGGAAGTACCTTAAATACTGTAGATAGAAAAAATTACTGAATGAAGACTTCATTTTTATTTTAAAAACAATACGATCTGCATTCAAAGAATTTTAAATAATCACCTGTCTGAACCGGGAATCGAACCCGCTAAATGTGAAAACAAAAAAACTGTAATTTTATTGTACTAATCGAAAGGCTCGATCAGATACATTTATTTCTTCTCAGTAACATAGCATCTAAAATAAAAGGAACATCATGAAATTTAACATTTATTTGAAATAATAAGACACGTTTAACTGCAACTTACATACAAACAATTTAATTTATTAAATGCTCAAAATGTGTCTCTTCTTATTGTATACAAATTGTAACTCTTTTAATAATCTCGCTTACGTTGATTTATTTATTTTTCATGGTGAATATTGAAGTAATACTTCGAAATAGTAATAAAGCAGAAAGTAGTCCATGTACATGTACTACATGTCAGTTGTTATAAGCAAGACATAGAGAAAATGCTATTCATTATTCTGAACAAAATTTTAAATTAAATGTTAAATTTCATGGTGTTCCTTTTACTTTAGATGCTATGTTATTTAGAAGAAATAAATGTATCTGATGGAGCCTTTCGATTAGTACAATAAAATTACAGTTTTTTTTTGTTTTCACATTTAGCGGGTTCGATTCCCGGTTCAGACAGGTGATTATTTAAAATTCTTTGAATGCAGTTCGTATTGTTTTTAAAATAAAAATGAAGTCTTCATTCAGTAAATTTTTCTATCTACAGTATTTAAGGTACCTCCCCTCCATGTGGCAAAGTCGTGGGACGCCCTGTATATGAAAATCGAGTGACAAGTGCCTATCAATCGTTTCGTGGAATCAATTCATAACGAAAGGAGTTCCTTTAATTTTTCTTCAGTCAGACACTGGCCACCGACTGACAGATGACAGGCAGAAAAAAACCGGCACTAGTGTATAGTCTATGACCGGCACTCGTTCGTTTTCTTTCGTTCAGAGTGCGCACGTATTTTCCATGTTTTATTATTGTATAACCCCACGACCTCGGCTTTGCATATTATAAAGGACTATTCGACGAATCTTGCTACTTTGGATAACCACCTGGCTTTCTATTTTGGACAACTGATTACGCCTATCAATCGGATACGGACGACATGAATCGCTGTGTGAATTGCGAATGGTCGCAGTAACTCTATTGGCAGAAGAATCTTGGACGATGAGGCGATTTTAACAGTTATTCGTCAGTGGCGTGCAACTCAGCCTGTTGGAACTTGGCCCAAGATGTGATTTGAGATTGAAACACCAACCCAAGTTGGTCATTCCGGTGTTTGTGTCCGCTGCGGTCGTTCACTGTTAGCACAGCGGTACAGCCAATAATAAATATTTTAAACATATGTTGGTATTTTATTTTACTTCCTCTTCTCCCTTTTTTACCTACTACTGCTAATAAGTGCAAGATATTGTATGTAGAGACTTGTCTTCGACTGTAGCGACTGTCCAGCGCGTGCCAAACGTATCAGATCTTCGACACGTCACACATGGAGGCTCTCTACTTGCACTCCATGCGTAAAACCATTACAAAACCGAAGCCATTCAAAAATATGTATTCCGCAAACATCAAAAAACTACAATGTTATAATGTACCTAACCTCACTTTTACTATACTTCATATAACTTGATTGCTGGATAGCCAAATTTCACCAAGTTTTCAGTGAGGCCTTGTTATTATATCCTCTTACAAATAAGGCTAGTTTGATTGAGTTAACACCTGGGCCCAGGAAACTATGGAGCCTTTCCCTTCTCCTTTGCACAGAGATTCCTTTTATAATGTAGACAAGGAATAAGGAAGGATTTTTCGAAATTCAACCCCTAAGGGAGTTAAATAGGGGATGAAAGTTTGTCTGGAAAATCGTCACTTAACGGGTTCAAAATTTAACGCAAGCAAAGCTGCGGGCAAAAGCTAGTGTAATATAATGTATTTTAATTGAATAAACGATATAAAATAAACATCAGCCTGTAACTGTCCCACTACTGGGCAAAGGCCTCTTCTCATACAGAGAAGGAACAAGCATTGATCACCACGTTTGCTCACAGCGGGTTGGCGATTCGAAGATTCAAAGATATGTATTTTGCCAACTAAGTGTACATAAGGTGTTATAATATAAATAGCTCTCTTAACTTCGTTGCCTTTTTCAGGCGTTGCAAAAAAATCTTAATAAAATAAATTAGTTAACTGTGGATCGCCATAATAACTTTGAATAGGTTATTTATGAACCCGAAGCAAAACCAAACATATTACAACATTTAGTCCAGTCTATTGTTTTTTTGTTTTGTATTCAAAATATTCAGATTTCAGACCAGGTTTCCTCACGTTTTTTTCCTTCACCATATATATCAGTGGCGTCTTAGATTAACTAAGAAAGTACATATGACATTGAAAAAGTCACATTGGAATTAGCCTGGGTTTGAACCTGCAACCCGGTGCTTAACAAGCGGGTCCGAAGAATGTAGGCCATCTTTTATTTATTTTTGTATCAAAGAAAACAGTAAAAGATTGTAATACGAGTATTGCCAGGTGTAAAAATGAAAAATATGCAAGGTGACTTTCACGTCACCTTCCTAAAAAGTTGGTGGCAAATATTATTCCCTTTGTCTCATTAAGGGTTACATTCTAGATTAAAGTTACACACCAGTGGTACAAAATAACTTAAGAATAGAGAATGACCTAAAACTGAACTTTGTACATTTTTGAGCATCCATAATTGTGCTTCATCATTCAGCCGAAAGATGTCCACTGCTGGACATAGGCCTCCTCAAGCCATGATGGGGGGGGGGGGAGAGGGGTTCGCCATAATCACCACGCTTGGCAGGCGGGTTGGCATCCTTGTATCGTTTTTAACACGCTCAGCGCCGGTGTATCCTTAATGATACACCATAAGGTGTTGTCACAGGCCAGTGTATCCTTAATGATACACCACACTGCCCCAACTTCGGAGGCCGGTGTATTCCTAAGTACATACCGTTTCATACATTTTAGTAGGGCGTTCAAAGGCGTTATTTAAACAATTTTTTATAGTAAGTGGTACCAGTAGAATTAGATTCTGCAATAAAAAAACGCAGTTCCAGCACGCTTTTCCAAAAATCGCCTTGGCGCTAAGCGTGTCAAAATACTCAGAGAACGCTGCTGCCCATCCTCTAGTGAATCCCTTAGTCGCCTTTTACGACACCCATGAGGAGAGATGGGGTAGTGCTATTCTTTATGTCTGGTGCCACACGTAACACGTAATAGTGCTGATGACTTTTAAACTACCAATATAATTTAGAAGTAAACAGAAAGGATGATGGGCACAAATGTATGGAGTCTGGTACTGGCACCAATCAGAATGAATGATACACCGTTGGAAAGGTATTTTTGTGTAGATTATGAATAACCGTGGTGCTAGTCCCGATTCACTGTCCGATCGAAGTAATCCTGCTTGAAAGTTATTTATTTTTGTTACATCCTAATAAGTACACATACTTTTATTGTCATTTTTCTCCATTTTGGCGTGGTATTATCAGAATAATTATTAATATATTTCACTATATAGGTAAATAAAACAAGTTCGGAGTAAGTTTTATCATTTATTGTGTGAAGACCAATTACAGAGTCGAAATCTATGCACTCTGGACATGAAACTAAATTAAATTAACCAAAAATAATTGCTGGGAAACGACTTTTATTTTTAGGCTTAAAAAAACGTGTCCAAGTTATTTAGTAAATAGATCACCCCTAACTGAAAAAATACTTAACCGATATAGTTGTGATTTTCATCTGTTAACTGAATTTTATTTAGCTCAAAATCTGTGCAAATATCATCAAAATCGGTCAAACTAAACCGGCGATATGATTTTTTATAATTCTATTTCGAATTTCGATATCCAGTATCTTCTGAGGACTATATTTCAAAACAGACAATTTATATGGGTTTGTTGCCATAGTAGTTGGTGAAGCGTCAATGCTTTTTTTCAATATAAAAAATAAAATAATAATATTTTAGGATTTTTCCATATAATAGGTAGATATAATATGTTAGTACTTATTTCAAATTAAATATTTAAATTCTCAATTGATGAATCCTCGTACCAATATTTGTTCCCGCAGCGCCCATGTATCGAAACTTTCTTGAGTTATCTCGCAACATGGCCGATAGATGGCGTTAGTTAGCGAGCCTCTTCCGCCCTCCGTTCGCAACTCTGTGAGTGCGTTTTCGCTCCGCTTCTTTTAAAAATTCCTTTTTTTGGTGAAACCTTGATGATACTCGTAAAATAAATGGACCTGCATCTGTGCTTCATTAAGAACTTATAGTGCAGTGTTGATTTTTGGAGTTTTAACCTTTCCACCGGTGGATTTATGAAGATTTGCTCGCCGGCCGGCAGCCTATACCTACAAGCCATCACGCGCGCATGAACGAGGGTATCTTCCCATCTCCCTGGGTCTGAGTGGGATCTCTGGACTGTCAAGGTACGTGGGCATGTTTTGCTGCCAATAATTTCTGTGGTATTGGTTTTTCGAGGATTCATCAATAGGGAAATGTTTGAGGTCCGCCATTACGCTTAAACTTAACATAGGTTGGTATTTTACAACCTTCACAAAGGTGCAGGCTATTTACACGCCTCACCATAATTTATGGTCCTTCGAGCCGGATAAATAACCCGCTACCCCGCTACCTAGATTTTTGCGTAATTGTTTGGTGAAAATCATATAGGTTCAATAACGCACAATAGGTATTTATTTACGTAAACTTTTGGTAAATTATTTCCTTTATAACGCCCCGTAATTGACAATAGATTTTACGTAGGTTGTTGGTAAATCTGTTCAATTATTTAATAGCTTACATAGAACGACATTACGTATTTATTGGTAAAGTTCATTCTATGTAGGTATCCGCATTTAAAAATTCGCTTTGATTTAAAGTAAATAAGTAGGTAGTTAACAACTCATTTCGGCTTTGTGCGTAATAATAATTAGATAGATACCTACTCATAGTTGGTAGGTGCGTCACTATTGCAAACCACCTAGCTATAAAGTGGATAGGTATTTTTTCTGTTATTGTCTTCGTTGTTATTTAATTTAACAAAATGACTGATAAACAACCAAAGCCGGAAGCTTTACTAACTATTCTTCATGAAAAGAAAGGATTGTTATTCAAACGCATTAATCGATTGTATGATTTATCAAAAAATATATCGTCGTTTGATTCGAGGAAAAATGAAAGTTTTATGACTGAGTCAGAGACAATTGATGACATACGAGATAAATTTGAATCTTTTGTCGATCAAATTAATCAAATAAACATTAGTTTAAAGCCTGGTTGTAGCGCCGACTATGCTTGTTTAGAATCCTTTGAAGATTTGTATATTCATATTAAACGTGTTAGGAATAAAATAAATAGTTATCATTCGCCATCAACATCCAGTAGTAACTCAAAGACTCTTTTTGAACCGCTTAAAATAAAGTTGCCTCCTATCGCGCTGCCGTCTTTCGACGGGAAAACGGAGAATTGGCCTAGTTTCTATGAGTCGTTTAAGTCGAATATTCATGATAATGATCAGCTGACTGACTCGCAGCGTGTGCAGTACTTAGTAGGTAGGCTTACGCACAACGCATTGAAGGTTACCGCTGGAATTGTGCCTACGGGTGATACTTACAGGTTTTTATGGGATAGTTTAGTTAAAAAATATCAAGACAAGCGCTCACTAGGTACGCATTATTTAAATAACATATTGGATTTAAAAAGTTGTTCATTTAACGCTAATAGTCTCGATTCTTTCATAGAAACATTTAGTGCATCTATTTCTGCCTTGAAACAACTTGGGATTACGGATCTTGCTGATTTTATTCTTTTGCACTGCGCAATGAGAAAAATCGATTCACAGACTACTCAATCGTTTGAACTTTCCATTCGAGATGTTGAAATTCCCACAACGAAATTGTTGATAAGCTTCGTTCAAGATCAGGCAAAGATATTGGCACGCTCGAACATGTCGCATTCAAACGCGAGAAACTTTAGTAGAAACCCCGCTTCCGCGCCTCGCGAGTCACGCACACAGACAAAAGCGTTTGTTGTGAGCGAGTCAGCTGACTCGTCCGCTTGTTCATCCGCGATCGCGGTTCCATGCTGCGCGTACTGTAATGATAAAGCTCACGTTCATTTGTATAACTGCGCGAAGTTTAAATCCGTGTTGTCTCCTAGAACAAGATTCGAGTTTATTAAATCCAAACGTGGGTGCGCGAATTGTCTGAGCACATTGCACGGATTGAGTAACTGCAAGTCAACATCAGTCTGTGACTTATGTAAAAAACGCCATCATACACTATTACATTTCGATAAAGAAAATAAACCGCAAACAGCTGATGTTAAAGCGACGAGTTGCAATGTAGTCGTCGCGCCGCCTCCCGCGCCGCTGTCCCTCGCGCCTCCCGCGCTCGTCTCGACCCCCGGTACGTCTTATTCTGCCCCGGTTTCCGCCGCGGTGCCGCGCTCTTATGTTTATTGCGATAAGGTCGATATTAACGCACGGGTGGTTGCGTCTGATTCGTGTGATGTGACGCCAGCGTCTTCGACTCACAACTCGGCCGTGTTATTAGCAGCTGATGCAGCGAAAGCTAAGGCGGTAGTGCTGTTATCGACAGCTCAGGTTTATGCGCGAGCTAAAAGTGACAGTGCGGGTCACAAAACAATAGTGAGGTGCTTAATTGATAATGGCTCGCAGAATAATTTAATAACTACAGCCTGTTGTAGAAAACTTAATTTACTGATAATTCCTTTGAGTAATTCCTTTGTTAAAGGAGTTGGTTCTGTATCGCGACCGATAATAGGATACGTACATTTAGATATCGAGTCTCGCGTATATCCGGATCAAAAATATACTATTCACGCGTTAGTAGTTGAGTGCATTACGGACCAGCTACCATCGCACCATGTTAAGTGGGATAACCATGTAGACTTCCACGAGCTTCCGCTTGCAGATTTAAGCTGGAATATTCCAGGGGATATTGACTTAGTGTTGGGCGCTCAACTGTTTCCGTACATTTACTTGGGGAATAAGGTCGATCTTGGTTCACGCGCTCCACCTGCATTATTGACCACATTAGGGTATGTCTTTATGGGTGATTTTCCGCAGAATAATGATAATTTAAATTTACCTAACTCTTCTTTCACGGCATTGGCTCTCAATGATTTATTACAAAAGTTTTGGGAATTGGAAGAAGTTGAGAACAAACGTTTTTTCTCTCCTGAGGAAATCGAATGTGAGAATATTTTTTCCTCGACCGTGTCACGGGACGATGTGGGACGTTATACCGTCGCGTTACCTTTTAGTAAGGATCCCGCCGAACTGGGTAACTCCCGTACCGCCGCGTACCGTCGGCTTATTGCGCTTGAAAGGAAACTCCGCCAATCGCCGATGTTGCGGGAAAATTATAATGCAGTGATCAAAGAGTACATTGACAATGGTTACTTAAGTCAAGTCGACACATCTGCCGTTTCTGATGACGGGTACTATATCCCTCATCACGCTGTCGTTCGGCCAGACAAACCGATGCCGCGCATTGTATTGGATGCTAGTGCTAGAACGCATACAGGGTTATCTTTAAATGATGTACTCCATATTGGTCCGAATTTACAAACAGATTTGTTTATTCTTTTAATCAATTTTAGATTATTTCCCATCGCTATAAATGCTGATATTAAACAAATGTATTTACGCGTTGGTGTACCCGTTGACCAGCGTAAATATCTACGCATTTTGTTTCGATTCAATGAGAACGAACCTGTGCAAACCTTCGCTTTTAATCGCTTACCTTTCGGGCTTAAGTCGAGTCCTTACATAGCTATGCGCACTGTGCGACAGCTGGCCTCTGACAGTCCGCATTATCCCGAAGCTGCTAAAGTAGCAGAGACCAGTCTCTATATGGACGATCTTGTGTATTCTGGGAGTAATGAAGATACCGCCATGCAGCTATCGCATGATCTCATAAAGATGTTTAAATCGGGCGATTTTGACCTTGTTAAATGGCGCAGCAATTCACCTGTTCTTTTAAACAGTCTTCCCGACTCGCATCGTAAGTCCCTTGATTTTCACGCTGGGAGTGACGTGTCTAAGGTTCTAGGCCTTTCGTGGGAACCTTCTCAGGATAATTTCTTCTTCACTTCCGCTCAAGTAGCTGAGAAATGTACTAAGAGAAATATACTCTCGATAGTCGCACGCTTATTTGATGTTCTCGGTTTGGTCGCCCCCATGATCTTTTATGCCAAGTTGCTCATCAAAGAGTTATGGCTGAGCAATATTGGTTGGGATGATCCCGCTCCTGACGACATTTTTAAACGTTTCTCCATTCTCATGCAAGAGTTTCCATTGCTGGATACATTATGCATACCACGCCATGTGGGTGTTACCGATGATTGTTCCGTTCGTATAGTCGCGTTTGCTGATGCTAGTATTGGTGGGTACGGGTGTGTGATTTATATACACTCTACTGGTCCATCCGGTGTCATAGTCCGCTTACTTTGTGCGAAATCAAAAGTTTCACCTACCAAAGTCACAACTCTTGCACGTCTGGAGTTATGTGCCGCCGTGCTCATGTCAAAATTGGTAAAAACTGTTCGCGATACTTACGCTTTACGTGTTCCTATTGCAGGAATTTACGCCTTTTCGGATTCCACGATAGCCTTATCTTGGATACACTCTTCTCCGCACCGCTGGTCAGTCTTTGTCAGCAATAGAGTCGCTCAATGTCAGGAGAACTTGGGTTCTCAACATTTTTACCATGTGGCAGGTGTTGAGAATCCAAGCGACTGTCTATCTCGTGGCATCCTTCCTTCCCAATTAGTGTCACATGAACTTTGGTGGAACGGCCCCTCTTGGCTTCGTTGTGCTCCTGAGGATTGGCCCGTCAAACCGTTCTCTCCTATTAACTGTGGGGAACTTCCCGAGCATAAGGCAAATGTCTTAACCGTGACCACGCAAGTAGAACAACCCCTTCTATGTCAACTTGCTCAACGTACCTCATCATGGGATAAATTGTTGCGCGTTGTTTCATATATATTGAAATTCGCTAGACCAAAGGCTCATTGTGAACCTCGTTCTATTCAGGGCTTGTCAGCTGCGGAACGAGCGATAGTTTCTGCTGTGCAATCTGTTCATTTTGCAAATGACATTAAGCTCATCAAATCTGGGAAATTGCTTCCGAAGAAACTCCAAAGTTTAGCTGTCTTTTTAGATGAAGAGGGAATATTACGCATTGGCGGAAGGCTTGCGAAGTCGCACCTTCCATTTGACGCTAAGCATCCTTTTTTACTTCCCAAACATGACCACATTGTGGATCTAATAATCCGCCATTACCATGCGATGAATTGTCACACTGGACCGGGACTACTCATGTCTATTCTGAGACAGCGATTTTGGATACTAGATGCCAGGACTGTCATTAGGTCCAAGCTGCGACAATGCAACACATGTTTTCGGGTAAATCCGACGCATCCTATCCCAGTGATGGCAGACCTGCCTGAATACCGAGTATCGGAAGCGAAGGCGTTTGTCCACACTGGAGTGGATTATGCTGGTCCCATACGCATAACCCTCACTCGTCGCAGAGGCCAACACGCACAGAAGGCGTATATCTGTTTGTTCGTGTGCTTGGTAACCAAGGCCGTCCACGTAGAGTTAGTCTCTGATTTAACCTCTGATGCCTTTTTAGCCGCGTTTAAACGCTTTATCTCTCGTCGAGGGCCAGTATCTTATCTTTATTCGGACAATGCTACAAATTTCGTTGGTGCTAAGGCCCAACTAGATGAGCTTTATAGATTCTTATTAAATTCAAGTTTCAATTCGTCTCTTTTACATGAGTTATCAACCCGCCGCATAATATGGAAAATGATCCCACCTCACTCCCCACATTTTGGCGCCATGTGGGAAGCGAATGTTAAAACATTAAAAACGCACCTTTATCGCGTGATCGGAAGTCAGCTTCTCACTTATGAAGAGTTACAAACTGTACTCATTCAAATAGAGTGCATTATGAACTCGCGCCCGCTGAGCATTTTGTCTTCCGATCCCCATCCCGAAGTTATTACTCCCGCTCACTTTTTGATGTCGACTCCATTGCAGTACTTGCCGGCAGCCGATTTGTCTGGTCAGCGCATTAATTTGTCACAGCGCAAACAGTTGTTAGATAGTATGGTCCAATCTTTCTGGAAGAAATGGCACCTAGAGTATCTGCATACGCTGCAAGTCAGGCAGAAATGGGCAACTCCGGACAAACCCGTAGAAGTTGGAACTGTCGTACTTGTGGGACAGGATAATTCAGCTCCTCTAAGTTGGCCATTAGGAGTTATAACTGAGGTCTATAAAGGCACGGATAATGTTGCTCGTGTTGCAATGGTAAAAACAAAGTTCGGTAACTTTAAACGAGCCGTCGCTAAATTATATCCTATTCCAACGCAATAAACGTAAACTCTTATATGTTACTCATAGTCTTAAGGTTTAGAAAATACATTGAATAACTTTTATCATTTGTTTCTCGCATTCAGTCATGGAACTTAACTTTTTCTGATCATAATCTAGGTCAGTAAATATTTGTAATTTCTTCACTTTCCTTTTTTGAAAGCACTTGCGTCCTTCCAAGGGGGGGAGTATGGTGAAGCGTCAATGCTTTTTTTCAATATAAAAAATAAAATAATAATATTTTAGGATTTTTCCATACAATAGGTAGATATAATATGTTAGTACTTATTTCAAATTAAATATTTAAATTCTCAATTGATGAATCCTCGTACCAATATTTGTTCCCGCAGCGCCCATGTATCGAAACTTTCTTGAGTTATCTCGCAACATGGCCGATAGATGGCGTTAGTTAGCGAGCCTCTTCCGCCCTCCGTTCGCAACTCTGTGAGTGCGTTTTCGCTCCGCTTCTTTTAAAAATTCCTTTTTTTGGTGAAACCTTGATGATACTCGTAAAATAAATGGACCTGCATCTGTGCTTCATTAAGAACTTATAGTGCAGTGTTGATTTTTGGAGTTTTAACCTTTCCACCGGTGGATTTATGAAGATTTGCTCGCCGGCCGGCAGCCTATACCTACAAGCCATCACGCGCGCATGAACGAGGGTATCTTCCCATCTCCCTGGGTCTGAGTGGGATCTCTGGACTGTCAAGGTACGTGGGCATGTTTTGCTGCCAATAATTTCTGTGGTATTGGTTTTTCGAGGATTCATCAATAGGGAAATGTTTGAGGTCCGCCATTACGCTTAAACTTAACATAGGTTGGTATTTTACAACCTTCACAAAGGTGCAGGCTATTTACACGCCTCACCAGTAGTTTTTTGTACTCTTGAAAAGAGCTATCCAACGATGGTAAATTCATTTTGATTGTACATGAGTACCAAAACGCCCATCATCCTTTATGTAACACATCAACATTATATATATCACATTAATACCGCTTAAATCCGAGCCCATCCAATACCCGAAATCAGTATGACCTACATGCAACTGCCATTACGCTTCAAAAACGCTTAACGACCGGTACAAATCAACGTACATCGTGGCCTCGTAGGGTACAAGTAGCGGGGGGATAGCGAGGTCCAAACGGATTTACTGCAGATTTATATACCGGTGCTTAAGTTCCGTACTGTTTCGAACTAATCGAGTTTGATGTCGTTTTGGATTTAAAGTGACAGTGTTATGTCACATGGCTGATATTTTTTATGTTGTTTTGGGTGTTGAAGCCTAGCGGTTGAACGGTCGCCTTTTATACAGGAGGGTCCGAGTACAAAACCGGCCTGCACCTCTGACTTTTTGAATTCATGTCCAGATCAAAATTTAATTATCTGTACCTGTTAGGATGCTGTTCTCTTTGATCCAAAGGTTGACTGGTAGAGAATGTCTTGTGACATTAAGTCCGCTTTATGTACCACCATTGTACATTGAAGTATTAAATAAAAAATAAATACCGCTCCAAATGCCATTCTTGGGAGAACGTTTTCCTATAACTATATTGGTGAAGGCCCTTCATGTCCCACCTCAAATTATCACCCTGAATAAGGATCGTATATACAGTGTGTCCGGTCATGGACTAGCGATATTTTAGGTACTTATATAACAACTATTTTAGTACCCAAAACACTATACATTAAGGTCCAATCCACTTCAATTTTTTTGATGTTGTATTCTGTACGTGTGTACAAAAAAAGTCATATCTCTCAAAGTTTTGGTCTTACTGAGATAAAAGTAGGCTTATTCGGAGGGCAACAATATTGTCTATCGTTTACATAACAATACAGTGGGTTCACATTTTCATAACTTTAAGATAGAGAATATCTCAACAAAAGAGCAAAATGGCTGCCAAATAGGGGGGAAGTGTATTGGACCCTAGTGTGTAGTGTATTTGTGTACTAGAATAGTTGCTATATAAGTACCTAGAAAGTCGCTAGTCCATAACCGGACACATTGTATATCGTTCTGCCTACCACCATGGGAAAAAGGCGTAAGTATTATGTATGTATGTGTTATAATAAGAAAGGAATACCATGCTTTCAAATAATGATTCTAATTATTTCAGAATACGAAAACTTCCAGTAGCATCTAGGTTAAATGTTGCAGCATTTCCTTATCAAATTCTCACTACCTACCCTCGAAAACACACTAAAATTCCAAACAATATAATTTCAAAGTGCAGCACAAATACTCCAAGCTTTCCTTTGCCAAGAGCTCCCCGCCTTAATTTCATAATAACAATATCTCTAATCCACTAAAAACGGTATAAAATTATCAGTAAGCGCAATATTCCGTATCCTGTGCAACTTTAAGGTTTAAACTGTAATTATTACGGCTCAAACAGCCTTAAGTTGGAACAACGACGGCCTAATTAGCGCGCTACCACGAAACTACAGACAATTACATCTCATTGTTATTGTTTGGTTTGTCAATTGCTTCATTTGGAGGGTAATTTTATATTTTATTGTTGAGTGTGTCGGTAGGCAACACTGTCTTTAGAGGATAAAGGAGGGTAGTCGTCGTCATTGATCAACACACCCGATGTTCGCCGCGTCGATCGGTCGAAGAAGTCCGACAGCGATTACGCACTGTATCCGATCGGAATACGTGCAAATACGAATCTAGAGTCTACAAAACTCGGACCGAATTCGGATATCGCTTACGCACTTATCCGATCTCTGATCCAAATTCAAACAATTCAGGGGCCATCTTTGGCATATCCATTTGGCGTCCGATTTGAATCCGAGGTAATGTGAAAGCGTTCTTGCAAACAATACTACGGCTACTTCGGTCCATCGATTTTTCTTCCGAATTGGAAACTCACGGATGACGGAGAGAAATCGGATGGCGGAAGTCGGATCTAGTGCGTAAACTATCATACAAATAGTTCTATGGTTACTTCGGAACGTATTTTCTTGGATTCGGATCGGATGCAGTGCGTAACCGCTCTGACCCTTATTATCTGACTAGCTTTTCTTTATTATTTTTCTGTTCTTGTCTAAATTAATCAATTGTGACCTAGCACATGTTACTAATCACTAACCCAAATACAAGTACTCTCAGTGGTGGAGAGTCTATGTTGGTTTCTACGCTTACCATGCCCGCATTACCTGACATACAAATATTAGCTATAAATGTAATGATAGAATCACTCCTACGCTATTCTGTTAGTTCTCCATGAAAAGGAGGGTCTATCAATTGGCCAGGTGGCAAGCGATGAGAAGATTAGCCTTTTAAAACAATTGCCATAGCAGTTAGAAGCTGACCAGTCCCAACAGATAGCACCCGCTCACGAGCATAATTACTTTAGAGATTATTACTCGAGTAATTGAAATAAAAATGCCGAAGAATTGCCAAACTTAAGTGGCAGTGGGCGGGGCACATTGCTCGCAGAATGGATAGTCAATGGGGTAGAAAGATTCTGGAGTAGCGACTACATACCAGAAGGCGCAACGTGGGTAGGCCTGCCACAAGGTGAAACAATGACTTGGTGAAAGTCGCGAGAACATTTTAGTGAGCACGACAGACTCATACCGACAAAAAATTTGTTAATAAGAATTCAAGAGTAACATGCAGCAAATGCAGCAAACTCAAATTGTAGACATGGCTGAAAAGGCCGCGTAGCTGAAGTGGGTCTGGGCAGGGCATGTCAGCCGTTGCGCGACAATCTCCGGCCACCGTAGTGTGTGGCCTGCGGGCGGCGGGTTAGGGGACCCGTCGCCCGATTAGTAACAGGCCCAGGAAGGCGGCGTGCAGTGTTCTGTGCGCGCCTCTCAGGAGGACGTGGGGCTAGGCCCCACAGTAGGAGAGGTCCGCCAGGAGCTGGTGGACCGAGGCCTGCCGGGGTTGCGGTGCATGCAGCTACGAATCTCGCGACCCCGGCCAAGGGCCAGGAGAAGGAACACCGTGGGTTTTTAGCTGGTAAGAGTCCGGCATACCCCTTCGCCTTCTCCGGGTGAAGGGCATCTATGAGGATTTTCCCACGAAAAAATAAATAAAAAAGGCATGTCTACCGTATGCCAAATGAGCAATGGGCCCGCACAAGAATGGAGCCCTGAGACAGCGAGACGGGGTCGCGGCCGGCGGCAGTCCGTGGAGAAGATGGCGGGACGAGTTGGATGCCTTTCTTGAGGTTTGGCATGAAGCTGCACAGAATCGCGACAAGTGGAAGGAACGGAGAGAGGCCTTTGCCCAGCAGTAGGACAATACAGGCTAATAATAATGCAGTAAATAATGTTACACTTGAATTCTTGTTCCTCGCATTGTACAGCTTTACGTATTTATCTATTATGGCGTAAATACACTTGGTCGTTTACCTTAACATAGGGTTGAGCTACACGATGGCTGATGCATGCGTGCCATGTGTTGGGACAGGTTCTCTCAAACTGCTCTTGAACTTTCCTCAAAAGGCTAGTCCAGGCGTTGCTCTGCATTGTCCTCACACTTATTTTTGCTACAGAAAATATGTCTGGACTTTAAAAAGAGACTTTTACCCCAATTCGAGAGTTTGTCTCACAGGTAGTCAGATGGGAAACGCCGACGAAATCTAGGTTTAAAAAATAAATCAACATATAAAACTGATTTTTAAATATCTAATTTGCAAATTATTATTATTTTCATTTCATTTCACCCCAATTCGGGTATCTAAATTACTTTGACTTTGCCCGAATTCGGGTAATACCATAGATATCCGAATTCGGGCAAACAACTAAATGTGATTGCGCCATTAGAATAAAATTTGTGTGCGGTGTTCAAGTATATATTTTTCATTCATCATTCTTTTAATCACTCAGATCGATCAAACCACACGGTGCCTATCTATATGTATAAAAGGAGAAGCTGACTGACTGACTGACTGATCTATCAACGCCCAGCCTAAACCGCTGGGGTTAGAAACTTGAAATTTTGATAGTAGGTGCCTTTTGTAACGCAGGCATCCACTAAGAAGGGATTTTTCGAAATTCAACCCCTAAGGGGGTGCAATAGGGGATTTAAGTTTGTATGTAAGTCCGTCATTTTTGTGAGTGAGAAGCATGAAATTAAATGTTAAGATTGCTGATTAGAAATAAAGCTACACGTATTTGTGCCTTTTTGAAAATTCAACGCCTAAGGGGGTGAAATAAGGGGTGAAAATTTGTATGAGAAATCTGTTACTTTTGAAGTAAGAAGCATGGAATTAAAAATGTAGGCTCTTGCTAAGAAATAAATATACACGTGTTTGAGGGTTTTTGGAAATTCCACCCGTAAGAGGTGAAATAGGGGATGAAAGATTTTTTTGATTTTAAAACTACACCTATCGAGGGTTCAAAATTTCACGCAAGCGGAGGTGCGGGCAAAAGCTAGTGTAGCTATAAGAACGCGAATTATTTGATGTACAACAACAGTACACATAATTATGCTCACCTCCGGAATACATTTGTGACCTAAATTAAGATATATGTATTTGGCAATAACTAATTAGCTAATTACTTTCCCAATAATTGACTAGCTGACGATTTAACAGCAGTTAATTCTAAACTAACGAAGTTAAGTCAAGTAAGCTTTGTAACTGCCGCCGGGAGTTAAAATAAGCTTATTAAACTATTACCGATGTTGGAGTCTGGTTAACTAAGAACTTGACGGTTTAGCGTAGTATGAGTTAAGATTGTGTTAGTTGGTTTTAGTTGTGTCCTTAAACCGTCTTCCCACGGCTAACGACACGACACTATACCGACACATACTTTTCATCCCGAAAAACAGTACCTACTGTTCCCGAGGAAAACAACACTAACGTTCTTATATAATAGACGGCGATACGAGTCTTTTTTTTTTTTAAAAAAACGTGCCCCTCACTAAGATTTCTCTTGTATCGTGGGTGCGTTTACAGACATAAATCTCACAAACATCATTCATCTTTCACATCATGATTGAATTAAATTAAAGGACAATGCTTCATGGATGTATGGAGTCCCGTACCATGCTGCATCAAAGTCAAACTTCGTTTTTTATAGACTACACTTATCATAATATCTCCTACAATACTTCTTTTTGTAAACAAAACGCGAGTTTAGGAGATTTTAGAAATAATCTGACAATGTGGACATGTCATACACGATTTATTATTGCTCTAAAAAACAGTAATCCGCATCTATTGCATTCTACATCTCTATGACGGGCTGTGAACGGCTAATTAACCATAGATAAAAAAATGATAATCGTTTAAATAAAAATTCTAATCTATTCTAGTTTTTTTTAATTAAGTAGAATCGGCAAAATATTTTTTTTACATGTTTTTGAACGATGTAATCATGACTCTTTCAAAATTCAAGGTTATAGTAATCATAAATCATGTGAAACGGAACGTCATGTAAAGGGAATAATACAATATCAACACTTTTTTAATTTGAATTAAATTCCCGGTTCAAAAATCAAATCCCTGTCGCGTAATATCGTAAAAAAATATTAAAATAATTACTATAATATTTTGATCTTGATGCATGAGACTTTTTGGTATCACTTTTGGTCATTCTCCTTTAGTAGTGTGTTAAGAATTGATTGTCAAATTCTAAATTAACGCAAGCGAAACCGCGGGCAAAAGCTAGTTGGTAGATAATTTGAATCAATTTTTGTTTATTTTTTTGTTTTTCGTTCCGATCTGAAATCATGTAAGTCCTTCAGTAATAAATTCTGAAAAACTTTCATAACACCATTTTTCTAATACAACATTAAAACTATACCAGGCTTGTTATGTTTTTTAATTTCAGTCCACAGCCTGTACGTGCCTGTAAGCCTCACGTCGCACCACGCAGTTAGTTAACTATTACCGCGTCACTTCCGTAACTGTTAGTTGCGTTTAGTTACGTGACAAACTTTGTTAAAATATTTTTTGCGTTTGAAATGTTATTATAAACTGGTTTTGTGATTTGGTTATTATTTCGTTAGTAATTTAGGTCAGTCTGTCTCATGCAAAACAATATTATTTATTCTGAAATTTAAGTTTTATACAATAAGATTTTAACCTAAATTTATATAATATAGAATATAAATCTAAACTAAATCTAAAGTAAAAACAAAGAATAATTATATCCTAGACTAAACTACCAATATAAACCTTTCGAACCTAACCTATCCGTGTCGGGGTATAAACAAACAATATTCCTTAAAAAATAATTCTACTGTTTTATAAGTTTGTTAAACAAAAAAATGTGATTAAAAATTCATTGAATTGTGTTTCTGTGAAATATGTTTCATTCACGTAAATAGTATTTGAAACAATAATATTCGAAATAAAAATACAAGGACCAAATATTATTATGAAACATTTTCTGGGAAATGCCAGTCTATGAAATTTCTGTCTGCAAAACAAGGGGATATCCTCGCAAACATAAACACCATGAATTCTGTCTACCCTCAAACGCCTTAGAGACAGACACAAGCAGTTACAACCAAGATTTATTAATTTCAAAAAGGTTGTCAGTTGTATTCCGGGTAACATTGCAGGCTTTATTAAAATTTCAGGAGTCTTGGATTTCCCCCTTATTATGGCACCTGTATTTTACGGTAAATGCCACTTGTAGAGGTTTATTTTTTTTCCACAAAGACATCGAGGTTTTATTAGATTTACTTTTTTTTTGTAGGGACTCTATATTTTATGAGCAGCTCGTTGGTCTACTGGTTGCTAGCGCGACTGCTGAGCGTGCGTAGGGCAAAGTGTTATTTGTTTTTTTCGTCTGGAATTTCTCAGTAGCAGCCCGGACTCTGGATTGGTACTGGGTTAGCCGGGTTACCTGCTAAAGAGCTAAACAGCTCAATATATTTAAACCCTATCAAAATACATCACTTACATAACTACCCAAAATACGTTCCAAAAACAAAAACCAACACACACTTAATTGCACATAAAATATATAACTGTAAACATAACTTCACGCCTCTCACTACCACTCTCCGAAGGGATGGGCAGAGGTGTATTAAGGGCGAAATGAGGGCGTACCCTCATTTCGTCGTTACGTGTAAGTCTCATGTATTACAGGCGAGCCTATTGCCATTAATCGGACACACATCCAAACTCCGGGCTGTTACTGAGAAAATCCAGACGGAAAAACCCAATAATAGTTTGCCCGACCTGGGGATCGAACCCAGGACCTCACACTCCACAGTTGCGCGATCACTAGACAGTTAGTAATCAGTTATTTTTATAGACTTATGTAAAATGTATTTAATAAGAAAATGCATAAATGGGATTATTGTTGTTTATTGTGAACTAGCTTTCGCCCGCAGCTTCGCTTGCGTGTAATTTTGAACCCGTTAAGTGACGATTCTCCATACAAACTTTCATCCCCTATTTAACTCCCTTAGGGGTTGAATTTCGAAAAATCCCTTCTTAGTGGATGCCTACGTTACAAAAGGGACCTACTGTCAAAATTTCAACTTTCTAACCCCAGCGGTTTAGGCTGTGCGTTGATAGATCAGTCAATCAGTCAGTCAGCTTCTCCTTTTATATGTATAGATAATTTGCAATAATGAATGCACTTGACTTTTACTTTCATTATCCTCTAATATGCCAGCGCCACTGATCAGCGGCGGCTGGTATTGTTTATCGTTTGCGTCTCTTAAATTGGTTTTCAGCGAGAAAATATATCCCAAAAAAAAAACTTTTTGTGGTTTGTCTAGTCCCACTACCACTAGTCGCACCAGGCCAACGTAGTGGACTAAACCCTTCTCATTCTGAGAAGAGGCCCGTGCCATTTTACTTTCTAAATAAAATTTATCGAGCATGTCACCTTTATTTATATTCTTTATCACCTTAGATCAGTCAAAAATAATGACACCCACAAAATTACATAGATATATCTAGACTAAAACAAAAAGCCTTCAGCCAAATTTAATAAAAGTGCGTAATAGTCAACTTTTACATATTTATGAGAAGACGTCTACCAAATTATAATTTGATTATACAAAAATCCTTTTTGTCCTCAAAACGTTATTAAAAGTCGGCAAAGCAATCGGTTTACTATCTAAAAATCTAAATTGAGACGAATTAGAATTAACCTTAGAGCTACGGCGTAGCGAGATCTACGGCGTAGCAGGGACAGCTACGACGGCTACGACGTAGTAATACGCTACGTGATCGGTTCGAAGTCACGTATGGATCGTATAGGGTTGTGAATATGAGACGTATGCATGTTTATTACTGTGGTATTACATTGCTGAGACAGATAGGTGACTGGCAGAATTAATATGATGTATGGCACAAGCGTGGGCCACGTGGATCCTTTTAAAAGTAGGCTAACTCCCCCCACTCCCCTCTCCGATACAGGGTGACTAAGGGATTGTATCAAAGGGACGGAAAACATTGTTTTCTGATCTGCTAAAACTTAACAGCTTAAGGTTTTTAGATATCAAAACATGCCTACGCGCCTCAACTCCGGAGTGGAACACAAACGAATCCTGAACCGAAAGTTAATGAGTGACCGAACCAAATGTAATAAGATCGAGAATGCACAGCGGAATGTGAGCACTCTAGCCTTACAATAAAGCTCAATTCCGCATGCGTGGATAACAACATTTTTCTAGGTAGTTGACCTATTAGTTACAGAGTACGTTTCTGTACAGAACATCACGCCTGTATTCCCCAAAGGGTTGGGTAGAGGTGTAAAGTTCACCTTGATTTGGTCGTTATATTAAAGTCCCATTTAATAGGGGGCGAGCCTATTACCATCAACCGGGCACAAATCCAGACTCCGGGCTGCTACCAAGAAATTCCACCCAAAAAAAAAACAATAACATATTGCCCGGCCTGAGGATCGAACTCAGGTCCCCAGGTCAGGAACCCAGCAGTCGCGCTTGTGACCATTAGACCAACGAGTGAGGTGTCTATACAGATTATTTATTATTCTGTATCTTGGGCTGCACTAAACGAGACTTCATGAGTGACGACCATACTTAAGTATGTCGGGTTCACCCTGGGCAGTCAGCCCCGCTACCAACCTTGCTGACTGGCTAATCTTTTCACCACGGCATGAGCTATTTTCATATACCTCATGCCGACACGAGAGAAGAAGATGATTCTGTAGTCAAAGCCAAAAAGATGATTTCCATTACAATATGACGTATTTTAGTTCAGAAATAATATTCAGAAAATATGAGAGAGACAACTGTGCATAATTGATACTGTTATTACTTTAAAACAAAATGGCGGGTACTTTACATGTATTTATGTGAGTTACGTGTCGTTGTTTTAATTAAAATTAGTTTTATCGTTTGTTATTAAAGCGCGTAATGAATGTGGGATTGATGTTAAGTGGTTTTTAAGCTACCACTATGTATTTTTATTGTACATTTTTTTAATATGCCTTGAAGCCTGTGGTTCTGTGGAAAATAAATAAAATATATTTCTATTTTAACGAAAGTAAATATTGTAGAATCGTCTACATAATAAATAAATACAAAAGTTAGACTGTCTGTTTATCCATCTGTCTAACTGCTTGTTATTTCTTAACGACTTAACTGTTGAACCAATTTTAATTAAACTAGGCACAGATATCGAATACATGTTTGTTTATTTATTTGTCTTGTTCGTCTTTGACCCTAGTTCCAGCTGATTGTAAGCGCAGATAGGGTCTAAGATGAAGCACATGAATCAAAATAACAGAGATAAAGAGGGATTCCCCTACACCCCTCTCGCTCTCACATACACACGACGGAATACAGTCTAATGCTTGGCGCCGGACTTTAATGTTCAAGTAGTAGCAAGCCAGGCAAACCGTGAAGATCCTACCACCAAGCGTGCAGGGTTTTGCTGAATCTTACAACAAGCATCTATTCCCGGCATATGATGAGAAAGTTTTATATTCTAGCCCCTCCACACGCGGGATAAAATAATTCGAAGAAGTACATTAAATGAGGAGGAGGTGAAGGATTTTTGGGACTGGTCAGCTCCTAACTGATATAGTAATCACTCTAAAAGCCTAATTGACGAACATAGTAAACCGGCAAACCGTTTTTTTAAACGAGTATCCTTCTTTCTTGCCTGCTGTTTTCCATACGACCTACTCTTTGGAACCGTGCACAAAGTCTTGACCATACTTAAGAATATGGCCTACTTGAAGAAAAAAAAACTTTTACTTTACGAAACTTCTAATGACATACTATGCGAGCGAAACCGCGCGCATTAACTAATATACACTTGAGAGCAAAGAAATCGATCCACTCCTTTTTCATGTGTCCTGGTTATTAGTTTTGGTTTCATGGATTATATACTATGTTGACAAAAAACGACCCTCATTGTTATCAAATAACCTATTAGGCGATATATGTTTCGAATTGATCTGTTCTATAATAGGTACCAAAAATAATATCAATTATACGTGAAAAATAGAAGTGGCTCGATTTATTTGCTCCCAAGTATATTTTTCTAAAATGTGAACTTAAAGAAAATGAGTGAAATAAATAGCAACCTGATAGCTTCGTAATGTAGTTTGCATATTCTTACTTTTGGGATCAAAGGGCGTAAAGGACATTAAAGCTAGTGTCTTTTACGGCTTTTGAGCTCCGAGATATTAAAAGTAGACTTAATATTGCCTAAACGACGAGAAGCGCCATTATTTGTCCTGAATTTCTTAGCTACAGTTCAATCTCCAACCGAAACAAATATTTCAAATGTGAACGATGAAGTTTGAGTTTATAAGATAGCGTAGAAACTATTTTTGTTTTGTATATTTTTATCGTCGACTACCTCGTTGGTCTAGTGGTAGCAAGTGCAACTGCTGAGCGTGAAGTCCTAGGTTTGATCCCCAGGTTGGTAAAAGTGTTATTTGGTTTTGCCGTGTGGAATTTCTTAGTAGCAGCCCAAAGTTTCGATTTGTGCCCGGTTGATGGCAATAGATTCGTTCCCTGTTACACGGGACTTAAACATAACGGCGAAATGAGGCTGTACTGTACCCTCTGCAAGACATTCGGGGAATACAGCCAATATAGGCGTGATGTTATGTTATGTTTTAATTTTACCGTGTAGTACCATTATGTATTTTGTGTTTATGTTGCAATGTTAGGTGTTGAAAAGACCCTCCACGAGTGACGATACTTCAATACGTGCAACGCACCCTGGGCTGTCCGCTTCACGACCAAATTTGCTGTCAGGCTAATCTTTTCACCAAAGCATGAGCTATTCTCATTTAGCTCATGCTTTAGCATTTTTAGCATTAGCTCAGAATGTATGTGTGTGATTATTCTTATGTACACGTATGTTTTTGTGCACGTTAGGATGCTGCACGTAGGTATTTAAAATAAAGAAAGAGAACGCGATATAATTCGTAAAAGGTGTTTACATTAATGGATACGATTTGCGTAAACGAAAAATATTTCAATGATACCATAACAATGTAAGCAGTGATAGCCTAGCCGGTGAACGCTTGCCTTTTATGCCAGACGGTCTGAGTTCGAGACCGGCTCACATCTTTGACTTTTCGAATTCATGTGCGGATCAGAATTTGATTATCACTTGCGGTAACGGTGAAGGAAAAACATCATGAGGAAACCTGTACACCTGAGAGGGCTTCATGAAGGTCTCAATGGTGAGTGTAGTCCGCCAATCTGCACTAGGCCAGTCCGCCAGGACTAAGGCCTTAAACTATCTCATCCTGAGAAGAGGCCTTTGCCCAACAGTGGGACAGTAATGGATTGATTATTATGTTACCATAA
Organism: Amphipyra tragopoginis; assembly: GCA_905220435.1. NCBI lineage: Eukaryota > Metazoa > Arthropoda > Insecta > Lepidoptera > Noctuidae > Amphipyra > Amphipyra tragopoginis. Next base: position 18,240,250 of record HG992016.1, read on the forward strand.
CAATCCTAATACGAACTTCCTAACTATCCTAATCCTTACTAATATTATAAATGCGAAAGTAAGTTTGTTTGTTACCTTTTCACGCCTAAACCACTGAACCGATCATCCTGAAATTTTGCATATACGCTGTCAGGTGTACAGAAACGGACATAGGGTACCTTTTATCCCCAAAAAAAGTACTGTTGCCGAGCAAAACAACAATAACGATAGATGGCGCCACGTGTCTTTCGAATCATGACTGAATTTTATTACAGAAACTTTATTTATTAATTTAATAAACACGAGCGAAGCCGCGGGCAAAAGTCAGTTATATGTATATAAAAATTCAGCTTCCGTATGTTCATGTCCGTAAAACTCAAAAATTAGTCAATGGATTGAATTGAAATTTTGTACAGTTGTTGTTGGCATTTGCGCGGAGATTTATATTAGTATACAACATAACAGTGGCGAAGGTTCCATACAACTAGATTCCTATCGGCTTCCCCTTCGAAATATGGCAAATACTAGTATCTATTATTTTCAATTATCATTTAAACAAAGGCTTATTATTTTCCAGGTGACTAATAACTTAAAAGGCGACTAAGTGTTTGCAACTAATAAAATGAGGCGAGGAGCTATAAATAATGACTTGGCGACTAATAATGTTAGCAGGGTGGTTAACGGGAATCCCGACATGGATAGGTTAGGTTCGAAGGGGATGACGGGGGCTAGAGTGAGCGAGCGAACGAAGCCCCCGTCATCCCCTTCGTGTTAGGTTACTTTAAACCCTGCAGACAGAAATAGGAGCCCCGCACAGCGGGGCTCCGTCGACTTAAGCTCCTTCACTGTAGCTGCCAACCTATTATTTTTGCTACCCATTTTAATTATTTTTAAAACCCCCTGCCTGCTTAAAATGCTACTTCACTGTAGCTGCCAACCTATTATTTTTGCTACCCATTTTAATTATTTTTAAAACCCTAAATCAGATTAGTTTGTCGCCGCGTTAAATACATGCCTTAAACAAATAATTGGTCCGGCTTCCTTTTTGAGAAAATTCACCCTTCGCCACTGCAACATAAAAAAACTTTTACGCTTGCTGAGCCGCGAGAGCACAGCTAGTTTTTATATAACTCATAGTATTCTGGATACAGATATATAAAACGCAGCCCCGTTTTTACCGCGAGTCCAATCGTGCAAAAACCCAGTTAATGCTAAATGACGTCAACATTGAGCGCCGATTCCATTATCACTCGTTAATAAATCCTATGTAAGGTATGGTCGCACTGCTAGAGAGAAGCAAGTTGGGCGAGCTACTTGTAATATTCAAGACGACACGATTGGCGCAGTAGCTAAGCGTTTGGAAACACAAGTTACCGCATGAAACAAGTATTTGTATTGCCTACAGATATTTTTTTTGGGTCTGGGTGTACGTATTTGTGTATAAACGCTTCCACGATACAGAAGTATAACGAGTATGGGGCAACGTTTAAAAAAAAACAATATGCATCCGTTACGTCGATTCAATGTATTGCATTAAATGGCACTCTCTATTGGTCCAGAAGTGGACTTTGAGAGAAGAGAATGATGAAAATCGAATTTTACATTCGCGAGCAAGATTGTTCCCCATTGGTCAAAATTGGACACAGCTTTGACTAATGATACAGCTCAAGAGGTACCTGATTAAAGGCGACTATTTTGACAATAAGTTGTTGCACAAATAAACGTTTTGAGTAATCAACAAATAAGTTTATTTTCTCATTGAATGAACTCGGCTGCAATGCTGAAATGAATGTAAGAAATATTGCTTTTATAATTATTCGCTTGTCGCTTACAGTGTGACTTCAACCTAAAGCTCAGAGTTCCACCTTTTTCCAATCGATCGGATTACGTGTCGATATATCGGCAATTCTTATTGCCTTCTGATTAATCTCTTTCAAGATTTTCTTTTAGTATAAAAGGTGGAATTAATCATTCGTTCGTTCGTTCTGATAGATAAGTATTTTATCTTGAGGTGTTTTTGCTGGAATTAATTGTATGCGATGTTCTGGGTTAAGAAAATGGGGGAGATAGAATTGAAAGGATTGGTCGAATCGTAGAAGATAGCAGAACGGTTGAATGCTCGCCTTCCACGGTGAAGTGTTAGGCTGCAAATTCGGAACGGCGGCGCGTGCAGCGGAGCGTTCCAGCGTGTATTGTCGCGTGCAGCGTCGCGTTCAACGTGCACGCAACTAGTTTTCGCTAGAGCGTGCGTGCGAGCGGGGCGACCAAGTGCGTTGACCAATCGGAGGCCGCCATTCACACACCCCACTTTTAGTGGCCAATCTTGACACACTGAACAAAATATCACTTGCACACGCTTGTTAAAACGCCGAACACTGATCACGCCGCTTAACTACACGCTAAAAACGCTACTACGAATACACCAAGAGAGAAGTCCATACGTTCAGTAGTCAAGCGTGCACGCTCAAAACAACGCCCCGCTGCACGCGCCGCTGTTCCGAATTTGCGGCCTTAGAGTTCCATTCCGGCTCGGACTTCTGACTTTTCAAATGCATTTGTGGATAAGAATTTTATCATCGCTTGCGTTAACGGGGAAGGAATACTTCGCGAGGAAACATGCCCATCGAAGAGGGCCCCAAAAACGTAGTCTTCCACCCTACACCAGGCCTGCGTGGTTGCCTAAAGCTTAAACCCTTCTCATTCTGAGAAGAGGCTCATGCTCAACAGTAAGACAGTAATGAGCTGATTATATTATGTCATGTGAGTCAGATAGGTCACCAGAACGGCAATGGAGAGGGCTATGCTCGGAGTGACCCTGCGTGATCATATCAGAAATGATGAGATCTGTAGAAGAACCAAGGTAACCGACATAGTTCGAAGAATTGCCAAACTTAAGTCGCAGTGGGCGGGGCACATTGCTCGCAGAACGGATGGCCGATGGGGCCGAAAGGTTCTGGAGTGGCGACCGCGTACCGGAACACGCAGCGTGGGTAGGCCTCCAAGGTGGACCGATGATCTGGTGAAGGTCACGGGAATCCGCTGGATGCGAGAAGCACAGGACCGGTCGATGTGGCGATGTTTGGGAGAGGCCTATGTCCAGCAGTGGACGTCTTTCTGTTGAATGATGAGTCAGATAGGAAAAGTCGGGCAAAGTGTTATTGGGTTTTTCCGTGTGGAATTCCTTAGTAGAAGTCTGTAGTCTGGATTTGTGCCCGGTTGATGGCAAGAGGCCCGCACCCTATTACATGGGACTTACGTGGGACTAAACGTAAAGGTGAAATGAAGGTGTACTATACACCTCTGCTCAACCCTTCGGAGAATACAGGCGTAATGTTATATTATCTTGTAAAACTGCTTAAAAAATCCTATTTACAAATCACATAATTCCATTTCAGTAGGAACAAATGTAATTCTTCCTTTCTCAGAAAAATGTGAACGAATTATATCCACAATAATTCCGAACCAATTCAGCAAATTAAAAATTTACTTCGATACGTAATAACATCGCCATTTTGATCTCATTGTGAATTCAATTAGTTTTACAGTGTATGCGATCGACCAATTCCTTTACATTTCATCTACACCTTACACTTATGAAAATAAGATCCAAAATCAAGTGTCAGAGCTGCAAGGATAAGTTTGTCGATAAAACCAAATTTACACTTCACATGCACCTTATTTTAATCACGATAAGGTCCAAAATCAAAATGGGGAATAATTTACATCGATTCTCAATCACACAAATATTTATTTCCACCTTAAAAGTGTTGATATAAGGTTTGAAATCGTATACGCTATCTGTAAAGATAATTATGTATGTCCAGCGCGAAGGTGGATTGCACAAAATTAATTTGCGTTTTATAAGGACCTTAAATCAATTGTTAGAAGGTTGTAAATCCAATGTGTTGGATGTATATCCATGTGTGTTTATTGTCGGACAGCACAAAGTGTGTCTAGACTAATGTGTAAATATTAATAGGATCAGCTGTTACTTTTAGTTTTGGATATCTTTAATTTCAAAGGGTTTTTGTGATTTGAGTACAAATGGAGGGAGTTACGCCCTTGCTAAGTAAAGGGTTAAAGTATCATGTTTTATTTAAATTAATCTCCTTACTAATGTAAGTTGTAGGGATTGGGTGATAATCAGTCCATTACTGTCCCACTGTTGGGCACAGATCTCTTCTCGGAATGAAAAGGATTAAGGGAGAATTAACACCACAATTACACCACATCGCGGCGACTAAAAGTGGTCAAGCAGTGGTTACGTATGAATAGTTTTGCTGCAGCTTTGGCGACAAAATGTGGTCCATTTGGACTATTTATTTTCATACAAATTAGTGCCCACTCAAGTGTTGTTGTTGTTGTGGTTGTGGTGTAGTTGTGGTTGTGGTGTAGTTGTGGTACGTGTGTAACAAGCCTAAGGGCACTTCCACTTGTTTTTCTATTTCGTGGGTTAAACAAAAGTGTTATTGAATTCCGCTATTACATCTTCTAGGAAACGCTCGGTAATTGGAAATAGGCTGCCGTAGTCTACTCTATTACCATTTATCGGCACATGTGGTAGTCCATATTAGATTAATAGCGTTGTAGTGACGTGGACGTATTACGTGACGTCATCACTTCTAGGTTGGTGCGAACTAAGTTTGTGCAGCAAGAAGATGATGATACATTTGGTGGCCCACGTGTTGTTGTTGTGGTGTGGTTGTGGTGTAGTTGTAGTATGTGTGTGGTTCACCACGCTACCCTGGTGCGGGATGGCGGAGTACACACTTCATTAAGAGGAGCCCTCTCATCTGTGCAGATTTACCCACGATCTTTGCCTTAACGCAAGTGTCGGTAGTTGGCAAAACTGGGCAAAGTTTAGAAGATAAAAGAAGGGTAGTCGTCGTCATGGATCAATGCACCCGATGTTATAAAAGCTTTTGTCATCCAACGGAGCTTGCTTTTTGCGTCGATCAGCCGAAGAAGTCTGACCTTTATATCTGACTAGCTTGTCCTTATTTTATAATCTTGTAATAATTGTGTAAAGTATTATATTGTGATCTAGTTTATGTTACTAATACTAACCCAAATACAAGTACTCTCAGTGGTGGAGAGTCTATGTTGGTTTTATTTACTGTGTTTACCTTGCTCGCAATCCTGACATACCGATATTAGCTATAACTGTAATGATAGAATCACCCAATTGTGTTTTTACATATTGGGTCCTAGTTCCAATCCTAACTAATATTATAAATGCGAAAGTAAGTTTGTTTGTTTGTTACCTTTTCACGCCTAAACCACTGAACCGATCATCCTGAAATTTTGCATATACGTTGTCAGGTGTACAGATACGGACATAGGGTACCTTTCATCCCGAAAAAAAGTACTGTTCCCGTGGAAAACAACAATAACGATAATAGATGGCACCACGTGTCTTTCGAATCATGATTGAATTATATTATTAAAGAAACTTTAGTAGCGTGTTAAAAGTTTTTTTTAAGTTATAGCAAAAGCTAATATTCCAATAAGACAAAACTAAATTTCCTCAAAAGTCACACCAAAAATTCCAATAAAACAAAACCTCAAACATTTTTACCTTCAAAATATCAAACAAAAATATATTTCTACCCTCAAAACACAATTTCGTTTTGCAAGACTTGCAAGACTCACAGAATAAAACAATACAAGAGAATTTTTCTCGCAAAATGTCTGAGGACAGAGACGTATAGCCCGTGTCGTTTTGCACAATAGCCGGTAAGTGCGGCCGTTATGAACAATAGCCGGTGTTACGTCATCATGGCGTCTTTAGTTGAGTTGTTTATTTTATGGTGATTTGAGTTTGTGTGGGTAAGCGGCGGGGTTTTTTAGATATTATTTTTTTGGAGTCGACGATTGCAAAAATAAATATGTTTTTTGTTGTATAAGCTCAATTTTTCGTTCCAAAATCAGGAAATTAGGTAATTAGCTATTAACAGATGAAGTTACTAAAATTATTTCTTATATTTGAATGCATGTTAATGTATTTTCGTATTAAAAAAAAAACTTTTTTTTTATGTCTATACAGAGTGCAAGCGAATTCGAGTATTTCCTTAAATCTAATATTGATGTAGATAAACCCCGCCAAGGATTTAAATTGATGAAATGTAAAAAATGAAATGCTTTTTTTTTCTTGCGGTACTTAAGGGCAAGTGATATAATCTAAACACCAAGGTTTAAATAAAAAACTGCTTTTTTTTATGCGTCGTTCCGACTCATAATTAAATGAAGGCACAGTGACACAGCTGGTGGGTACGACTAGCGTAATATCGCTCTGTGCAGTCAGTTAACTCAGGCGCTAAAAATTCTCAGAAACAGAAAACCTTGTTTTTTTTGTCCCTTGCAAGGTCCATCTGTGTCACCAACAAATTATGCGGTCTGAACGAATTACATGAATTCGTGTACACCCTGTAGAGTAGTAGTAGTACTTTTGTTCAAGGCAATTTATTTTGCCTGTTTTTATTAAATTAATTTATTCTTTACGATTCGATCTATCCAAAATATTGTAACTTTCATCCTACTTACTTCAAATTCGACAAATCGCAGCGCTGCTAAAAAAAAACATCAACCAATAATTACAAAAACAACTCACCTATCCTTCATAGGTCCTTCCGGCCGGTCTATAGCAGTGTTGCCCGATATAGAGTACACGTACAGCCGAGACTCAGACTTGTACCATTTGATGCTGTGCATCGCGCCGCAGGATCGACCGTCGATCCGGCAGCGGAGGCGAGCGGTCGTGCCCACGATCGCTGAGGCATGATCTGGAAAGAAAGAAAGAAATTAGTTAGTTATTTATTTTTCTTTCAACTACGTAGTAATGTTATCATTAATCACTAAAAAAACCAATCAATTTAATAAAAGAGAAACAAAAAAAAAATTGTGTTTAATATTTGACATGACATACATTATCATCTTGTATTATAATTATTCCAACCTAATTGAAGTAAACAAAATTTTTGCACAATTTAAACCCGTGAGGGGTTAATCTATACCATTAAATAGATCATGTGGTTTGAAGGAATTACACGAATTCGTTAACATCCTGTATATTTTGAATTTTTGGTGAATGTTGTTTTAATATTCTTGGAATAATTAATGTAAATTGTATAATAATGCTTTCGAAATCATTATATTTGTATGCTGCAAAGGCCGCTCTGTAATTATCTGTTTTCTGTACACAGACACAGTACATCTTAATCTAAATAGGTAATAGTAGTTTAATAAATTTTAAATATGCCAAAGTACCTAAATACTATCTCAGAATCTCGATGTTGAACATTCGAAATTTAGTAATTTGTAATAGTAAGCTTTCGGAGTTCCGTACATCGCGATGATGAACATTCTTAATGACGTAATTCGTAATAGTAAACTTTCGGAGTCCCGTACATCGGAATGATGAACATTCTCAATGACGTAATTCGTAACAGTGAACTTTCGGAGTAACGTACATCGGAATGATGAACATTCTGAATAAAGTAATTCGTAATAGCGTACATTCTAACTCACGTAATTCGTACTTTTAAACTTTATGAATACAGTACATCGGTATTTTAAACTTCGAAGTTCAGTAATACAGTCGAAATAAACAATGATAATATACAACGTTATTTTTAGTATATACAAAAACCGAGACACCCCTACAAGATTTTCATTAGAACTGCCTAAATATGTGTTTTTCTTTTTAATAAATCTCCAAGTTACATCGTCGTTTATATCGCGTTAAGTTCCCTAGTAAAGTGTGAAATATCATTTTCTTTATCGAATTTTGAAATTTTAACACTTGCTTTAAAACAATCATCAGCGATACTTTAAGTGGCCTGCGGATTACTACCCCCTTTCCGACTAACCTTGTATAAAACAATTGACAAAATTAATTGTCTTCAAAACTTTAGAACACATATTGAGTTTGGTTAAAGATGGAGATACTTGCGAACTTAATGACAATAGAGGAATAATCCTGTTAATAAGCGATCGATCATTAAAATAAATTGACTGGAGGCTGTAGAATTAATATTAATGAAAAATCAACACTAGAGTAAGTTTGCAAATAATTATGTTTAATCCTGTACTCTTTATTGGGTTAATTAGCGTACTGCAATCGCAGAACGTTGGATCTCGTTCGATTGCTGTATCGGGATTAATATTTGTATGAGCTGCAGATATTTGCACATCTCTGACCTGTTATGTGTGTGCATTACATAGTTATGAAACCCAGGGAATCATTTAGTTGCGGGATAGAATGTATAAATCATTTAAATACTTTATTAACGTGGCTTCTAACGGTGCGTGATTTTACGGATGATACCATGCACAGCCAACGACCTCGCTCAGCACGCACCGCACCGAGGCTCTTCCAACGGTGCGTGATTGGAAGTTATTTTGTCATGCCAAAATTCCACTTATCGCTACAGCTGCAGCTCTCGGCTATGGTTGTAACGGAGCTTCGCCCCCGCCTCCGTTACTGCGGAAGTTCCGCAAGAAATCGTACCTTCGCATCCGCCTCCGCCTCCGTAAATTTTTTGCGGAGTTGTAACGGAGGTTTATTTACGTCGTAAAACACCGACAAACAAAAAAAAAATGTGCCGCACGCCGCCAAACTGTTGTTTGTAAAGTATAATTTGCCTCTTCTTAATTTTGATTACTAGAAGGTAATATGTATATGTTTATTTAAGTGTACTATGAATGTACGTATTTGAAATAAACATTTTTGACTTTCAATAAACCATAAATTACTATTTTTTCCGTATCAACTTTCACCTCCGCCTCCGTTAACCTCCGCATCCGCGGAGGCGAAACTCGTCGCCTCCGCATCCACCTCCGCGTCCGCAAAGAAGGCCTCCGTTACAACCCTACTCTTGGCACGAGCTTGCATCGCATCTTTTAAGTTACCAACTCGTGGCGGAGACGACGCATTGCTATGCACGTATCTGCGTTACCACGGACGAGTCTCTTCCCATGGGGCGCCCGGTGCGAGCTTGTATGTCGCGGTGCGCGCTATCACGCACCGTGGGAAACCACTTTCATATGTAAAGGTGAACTGCTGAAAGCTTGGCCCTCCTAATGGTCTGTGGGACGCGGGAGGGGAATGATTTGAACAATAAGCCAGTCCGCTGTTATCTGCCGCTGCTGGCGGCCTGGCGATATTGGTTACTCGTTCCTCTCCCGAGTTCCGTAGACCATTCGAAGAGCCAAGCTTACAGCAGTTTACCTATAAGTTTACAAGCAAGCCGACGGCCTGATGGAAAGGAAAGTATTTAATAAATTACAACACCAAGAGGATCTGATAGTTGCTAGATCTAGAAATAAAGTTGTAAAGTCTCATGTGACTGTAATTTTACCGGAACCCATACAAAAGAAAGAAAAAAACTGTACTTTCCCTAAACTCCCTCTCATAAGTAGCTCTTCTACTACAAACTACCTAGTATTAGGGCAGAAACTGCGTTAAGTAAAAGTGCTCCGTCGCGGGAACACGCGTGGGTATCCGTCTTGGAGATGCGGACCCCGCGCCCGCGCAACGGTTCCCACTTCTGTGCGTCGGGGGCATGCGCGGGGTTTCAATAAACGGGCTTACTGGCTGTCGTATTTTTTTTTGCTAGTCGTCGTTTTGCTGTTTTACTTAATATATTATATTAAGTTCTCCATCGACACGACTGTACATGCACACCGTTAAAATTGAACTAGCGACACTGCGTAATTAAAATAATCCGGTCTCCGCGACGGGTACCCGCGACGGGGACCGCCATGTTCCCACGGAGTCCACACGCGTGTCGACGCGCGTCGACGCGCGTCGACACGCGACGGTTGCTCGTCACGGGCGCCCGCTTATCGCAGTTTCAGCAAAGTCTCATCACATAAGTTTTGTATGTATTTTCCATTAGTAGTGACGTTGTTCACCATACGTCACTAATCCTGACCCTCTCAGCTGTGACATGGGAAGATGAACAGCTGTGTCGTAATCCATTCCAATTTCCAACTTTTATTCGAAACTGAAAGGGTGTTAATATGTTTGCCAGGGTTCAGCGAATCTACGTTATCACGTTAGCTACTAAAATAGGTCAGATTCTAGTTTAACTAAGCAGTGATATAGCCTAGCGGTTGAATGCTTGAGTTCTATGCAGGAGAGGATCTGATCTGCATTTTTCAAATTCATGTGTGAATCAAAATTTGATTATCACTTGCCTTAACGATGAAGGAAAACATCGTGAGGAAACCTGCACACCTGAGAGGGCTCCAGAAAGTTCTCGATTGTATTTGTAGTCCACCAACCCGCAACAAGCCAGCGTGGTGGACTAAGATCTAAATCATTCTCATTTTGAGAAAACATTTTGATATAATTTCTTACCTATTACTACCGAAGAACCTCTCGGTTGGTATATTCTTTGATAGCCCAAAAAACTTATTTCGTTGTCCATCATTAAAAGCAGACAATGAGTTTGACGAGTAAGAAAACTATACTCTATTTCATAGGTATAACATTAAACAAATAAGAACAATTTTAGCAAAGAAATGTATGAAAATAAACAACATGTTTGATTCTAGCAGAGGTTCAACACACTACAATACGGCCGACCTATCTTGGCGAGTCTGAAGTTAGCTGGTTAGCTGGCAGTAGACAATTTCGTTTCTAAAAGATTCATTGCGCAGCCAAACAACGAACGTTACGATATACGATACGTCGGCCGTATTGTAATGCTTTTACGAACCACTAGCCTGTTGTCCGCAGTTCATCCTAACTACCTTTGGGGTCTTTGGTATTGATTAACATATCTTTTACTAAGAGGTGTGTGTATACAGGGTGTAAAAAGACCCATCACATAACTGAAATGTACGCACTCTGTACATCAAACTAAATTACATTGGCCAAAAATAATTGCTGGGAAACGACTTTTGTTTTTAGGCATAAAAAAACTCCGTTTTTTTTGTAGCGCGCAATGTAATGCATGTAACCAAATGTGCCTACGTGGGTCGTGCAGCGGCTACACAGCTGAGCCAAGGCTCAGTGTGCGTTTGGTATTCATTGCGTTTTTGTAACTTCAAATGCGTAATTTGTTGGGAAAAATTGAAAATGTTGATAATTTTTGTTTGGAAGAAAGTTTAGTACTTATTATCACTTAGAATTCGTTTCTAGAAAAAACTAAAAAAAAAAATTTAACTTTGACCTTCAATATCTCCGGAATCAATGATTTCCCAGGTATGGTCTGACAGAAAAAAATGATCCCAGTGATGGGTCGAATATGTGGTTTTCGTTATCGTTAAGGGTCTTTTTACACCCGATATAAATTATTAAAATAAACTATGAACCCGGATAGAAAGTATCCTATGTCATAATGTAAGTCATGGTCTACCTGTGTGCCTTTCATCTAAATCTGTTCAGCCGTTATAGCATGATTGATTAACAAACATTCAAATTCACAAACATCCAAACTTTCATCATCATCATTCAGCCGAATGATGTCCACTGCTGGACATAGGCCTCCCCCAAGCATCGCTACATCAACCGGTCCTGTGCTTCTCACATCCAGCGGATTCCCGCGACCTTCACCAGATCATCGGTCAATCTTGTGAGGGGACTACCCACGTTGCGCCTTCCGGTACGTGGTCGCCACTCCAGAACCTGTCGGCCCCATCGGTCATCCGTTCTGCAAGCAATGTGCTCCGCCCACTGCCACTTCAGTTTGGCAATTCTTCGCCAAACTTTTGCATTTATAATATTAGTAGGAAGAAGGATAACGGTCAATCAACATGAGCTGAAACTCTATTTGAAGAAATGGTTCAAAATATATTCGTAGCTTAGTGGATCACTTTTTTCTTGTTTTATGAAATGGAGTATAGATTTATAAATTTCCTCGTTACACAAGCATTTTATACTTTCATTTTATGCCTCGATCACAATAAAAACAAAAATATTTAAAATCCGTTTAACCATTGTTCAGTATTCCAAATAATCCTGGTATCAACCGGTTATACCCGCTGCGATCCGGCCCGATCTAGTTCAATCTGGTTCAATTAAATAGTGCGCTTTGTTCGACACTCTTTTATTTGTATGGAAAAATATTGGCTGGTTTTTTTAGACGATTAAATGGTGTAGTAGAGGGTCTTTGTTTATGGTATGAAAGGATTTGTGTTTGGATTTAGAAGGATAAAGGTTCGCCCGCATTAGCGATGCAGCGCGACGCTGCTCTGCGCAATGAAAAATTCTTTATGTGTGCAGCAATATTACACATTTGAGCGGTGCGACAAGTAGCAGCTGCTTATTGCAGCGCAGAAGTAATGTGGCAGAACCTTTAGGGCTTCATCCATTGTAGCTACCAACAATTTTAGTGGGTTAGTAGTTAAAAATAAGTGAAGAAAGAAGATGAATAAAGAAATATAGAAAAATGCGTTTATTGGCATTACAGCAAAAATACACCTTAAAACTAAAAAAACAGATAACAATGATTGTAATGCCAAAAGGGCCTCAGCTCAGTATAATGTCAGATGATAACACTAGGTGTACCACCTGACGCTGATTTTCAGCTGCAACCCAAACGCTAGAATAATAAACATATAAGAAATTGTCTGTCCGTTTTTAATAGAGAGTAACTTAAAGGTGATAGATAACTAATAACATAAAATAGCTCATACAAAACAAAATAAAATATTGTGACATACAAGAAAATGTGTGTGTTGTGTTGAGAAATATCAAAAGTTAAAAGTTGTAAAATACCCAACATCGGTGTACTACCCACATAAAAAAACAAAAATAGAAAGTACCTTCAATGGAAAATCGTGTGACTGCTTTGTTCTTCTAAACTACGAAACGGATTTTTGTTGCGGTTTTCATTACCATTTAAAGTGACAATAATAAATAATGAACTAAAGCTCAATTTGCTCGCTCTTTGCGCTCGCACACATTGCCCCCGTCATCCTCTTCGAGCTAAACTAAGTTGAGATGCTCCATGTCCCGAGCTCTCGGTTTGGCTACTTAGTCAATGTGTATACCCCATTGATTGTGGCTTCACCAACCTGTCGAACATTTGACTTGTCGCTCTAATGATCAGTCGAGCTAATGACATGTCGCACACTTATCAAACCTATGACACATTCTGAATGCCCTGACTGCGTATTGTGGTACATACACACCAGTGGCGAAGGCTCCATACAACTCGATTCCTATCGGCTTCCCTTTCGAAACGAGTAGTTACTGGAATTCACGCATCACACTTGAGCAAGTTAAGCATTTTTTGGTCCGGCTTCCCTTTTAAGAAACTTCACCCTACGCCACTGATACACACCAAGCCTATGAACGGGATTTGATACGGTATTCGAATGAAACCATATTCGTTCTATAGAAAGTTTGACCAAATTCAACAAATGACGAACGGTCTTTGGCGTTCATTAGCCTGGTGTGGAAGGTGCGGACGCTAAATTAGACTTTTCTTTTGGCTTTCGTGCACTTTTCGTGACTAATGAAGTCTCATAAGTTCTTCTATTATGTCTACATCAGAGAACCGCTATACAATTGCACCGGCATAGCAATGAATGCAATGAGGCAACAGCACAGGAATAAATATCGCTTCCAATCAACCTCTACCAGCCTGTCATCTATACATATAAAAGGAGAAGCTGACTGACTGACTGACTGATCTATCAACGCACAGCCTAAACCGTTTAGGAACAAACCGGTTAGAAAGTTGAAATTTTGACAGTAAGTTCCTTTTGTAACGTAGGCATCCACTAAGAAGGGATTTTTCGAAATTCAACCCCTAAAGGAGTTAAATAGGGGATGAAAGTTTATATGGAAAATCGTCACTTAACGGGTTCAAAATTTCACGCAAGCGAAGCTGCGGGCGAAAGCTAGTCATTGATAATTCTCATAATCTTGCAATATCGCAGGTCAACTCTTGACATACTTCAACTTCAAAACTCATTTATTCAAAATAGACTAGAATTACTTAATTCTTTTTGAACGTCATAAGGTACATAAAAGATAGGCCCCAAGAGCGTCCTCCCTTCACCGCTTCCTAGTGTTTTTGCTGAGAAGAAGAAACGGCGCAAAAATCTCCCCAGCAACACAGACCTGTCTGTCAAGTGAATAAATTAATTGAGTCTATACACAGCAAAAGGTAATATTAATTACAATAGTGAAATTATGCAAAATGCGGATTATAAATAAAGTTACAATTCTGGTTGAATTGAAAACAAATAAACAATATACAGGGTGTAAAAAGACCCATCACATAGCCGAAATCTACGCACTCTGTAAATCAAACTAAACTACATTGACCAAAAATAATTGCTGGGAAACGACTTTTATTTTTTGGCATAAAAAAAGTTTTTTTTTTTGTAGCGCGCAATGTGTTGTTGTGGCGATGCCGCGCGTTTGCATGCGTGCAGCGGCCACACAGCTGAGCCAAGGTGGTCGTGTGTGTTTGATATTCGTAGCGTTTTTGTAACTTCAAATGCGTAATTTGTGAGGAAAAATTGAAAATTTTGATTGGTTGTTTGGAAAAAAGTTTAGTAATATCACTTAGAATACGTTTTTGGAAAAAACTAAAAAAAAAATGTATACTTTGACCTTCATTATCTCCAAAACCAATGGTTTCCCAGGTATGGTCTGGTAGAAAAAAATGATACCAATGATGGGTAGAATATGTGGTTTTCGTTATCGTTAAGAGTCTTTTTACACCCGACAGAATTCAACATAATATAGGTACACATAATTGTATACACTCAATATATTTTATTCAATACAATAATATTACAATAATGTGAGAATAATGTAGGTCATTGTCAGAAGAGGCGACAAAGTTAGTCTTACTGATATTGTAATTAATTGCCTTTTGTAACATCTATATCAAGAAATAGGTGGCCTCTTCTCAGCCAGGATTTACATAGAACAATAATGTTCTGCTCATCTTGTTCCCAAGTATGTTGTGGTCAGTTTCCAGCCTAAACAGATGCGGCTGAATACCAGTATTTTACACGGAGCGACTGCCATCAGACCTCCCCAACCCAGTTACTGGGCAAAGCCGACCATCCTAAGGTTAGGGGGCTTTTCCACCTGAGATGTGCTATGCAACATTGCTATGGATGCGTTTGATATACACCAATCACATTCATTGGTCCACATAGCATAGCACTGGTGAAAACTGATTCAACTAAGCTACGTTTTTTTATATGGAAGGATGCGTGCTATGGATGGTTGTGAATGATGTAGCTATGTGCAGAGCACTGTATTAACAGTAGGCGCGCGTTTCATAGCACATTCCACTCGCTCCGCTATATAGCTTAGCATCAGTGGAAACGATCACATAGTTTCGTAACTTAGCTTTTACATTCTCGCAGCATAAGCTGCTTAGCACATCTCTGGTGGAAAGGCACACTTACACCAGTTATCAGACTTTCGGGCTTCTGCCTACCCGTAACGACTGTCATAGGTATTCTAATAACACCTGGGACCGACGGATTTAACGTTCTCGAGGCACGGAGTTGCAAAGAACAATAATGCATTTCCCTTATTAATTCTTACACAGCATTTTTAATAGGTACCATCTTTACTGCAATAAAATAGCATTCTCAGCAAAACGTACTAGGAAAATATGAAAAAAAGAAGTTCATTTTTTTTCTTTTTCTTCGCTCTAACAAAACGCGCTTACATTAGAGTGGAACTTATGAAAAATACTTTTCATAGTTTGCTTTTAAAAATATTTCTCTTCGTGTTTTTTATTATTTTGCTACGGAGCTGTTTATTAGTTGCATAATCCTAATATTGCGAGCTTGTACAATTTACATGCGTGCCAATGTAGTCACTATTGGGGTAAGCTGTGAGTGTGGTGGATGGCGGGTTTGGCTTTTCTTTTTTTAAATGGACAGTTTTTTTTTGCTAATGGAATTCTTGTTGATACTCCTTGCTGCCCATTTCCACGTAACCAGGCAGTTATTGGCGAGACCTTTATGGCAATTGTGTAAAACTATGTCAACACCAGTGCGCTTTCATCTTGCATCTCCTTTTTTTTTTAAAAAAAAAAAACTTTGCCCCACACTCAGATTTCTCCTGTATCGTGGGTGCGTTTACAGACACAAATCTCACAAACAAACGCCCAGACCCGAAACAACCATCTGTAGGCCATACAAATTTTTGTTCCGTGTGGGAATCGAACCCACGACCCGTAGCGCAGAAGCCAATCGCTTAGCCACTGCACCAAACGTGTCGTCTTCGTCTGAAGCATGCGTGAAGCGCCATAGTGCATGCCTTAATACTAGTTCGACAAAAGCGCATGCCCCTAGCGCACGCTAATCCGTCTATTGTATGTCGACTGACGACTGACCGAAGTGCACCGGTGTAGACGATAAGCTGCATGCGTCTTATGGCAATCAATATTGTATGCGCTTCACGCAAGAGGAATTGAAAGCGCAAGACGAACATGAAAACGGTGTAAACATGCCAAATTAACCAACATCAATCATGACAGTTGATGTGTCAAAAACAATATTCATTGCGTGGTACACACGGCTACAGATCAAGCTATATATTTCCAGTATAAGCTGATCTCGCATTGTATAGGATTTCCTTACAATGAGAGGTCAGTGTAAACTGGATTTGTATAGCTTGATGTGTAGCCGTGTGTACATAGTTGTGGCGAAGTCGGATTGTTAATACATACGATGCTATGGAAATTGTTGACCTGTCAAAATCATAGCCATAGCGATTATGAGTGTGTTGCGCAATTAGAATGCTGATGGGTCTCCAGCAAATGAAAGGGAAGTATAATACTTAACCTAAGGTAACTACATATACTATACTAACATCATGACTACCTGCAACAACAGCACTAAGGGCGACCCCTAGTGGGACTCGGACCTCGGCTTAGGGCGTTGCTGGCGGGAATTGGGAGGGAGATAGCTTGATGGGGGCTGAATTGTCGGAGTGACTGCGGAGTCTGAAGAGACGACCGATTCTAAAACGGGAGAGCTCGGTGGATCGTGACCGGCGGCGGTGGGACGTCGCGACGGGCCTCGTCGGCGAGGATGGTATGCCGGACGGCGGCGGGAAAAGCTATGTCTACACCAGTGCGCTTTCATCTTGCATCTTCGTCTGAAGCATGCGTGAAGCGCCATAGCGCACGCCTTAATACTAGTTCGACAAAAGCGCATGCCCCTAGTGCACGCTAATCCGTCTATTGTATGTCGACTGACCGAGGCGCACCGGTGTAGACGATAAGCTGCATGCGTCTTATGGCAATCAAAATTGCATGCGCTTGACGCAAGAGGAATTGAAAGTTGAAAGCGCAAGATGCACATGAAAGCGCACGAGTGTAGACATCCCATAACGTAACCAACATCAATTATGACAGTTGATGTGTCAAAAACAATATTCATTGCGTGGTACATAGTTGTGGAGAAGTCAGATTGTTAATACATACGTTGCTATGGAAATTGTTGACCTGTCAAAATCATTGCCAAAGCGATTACGAGTGTACGTAATTAAAATGCTGAAGAGTCTTCAGCCAATGAAAGGGAAGTATAAAACTTAACCTAAGCTAACTTATACTACATTAACATCATGACTACTAGCAACAACAGCACTAAGGGCGACCCCTAGTGGAACTTGGACCTCGGCTTAGGGCGTTGCTGGCGGGAACTGGGAGGGAGACAGCTTGATGGGGGCTGAATTGTCGGAGTGACTGCGGAGTCTGACGAGACGACCGGGTCTAAAACGGGAGAGCTCGGTGGATCGTGACAGGGGCGGGTATGGAGTGGTAAACTATATTGAAGGGCTTTTTTGGTTCAGTTAATGCAAGAAAGACTGCAGATTATGAGATCTTGATTTCAATCTTTACGATAGGCAAAACAGAATTGACATGAAAACAGTACAGCACAGGCGATGTATCTTGACCGCCCTGAACTTCATGCAGGTGATAGAGCAATAAACTTTTTTGCATTAAAATGGCTTTTAATTAACACCATCTTAGGATCGGTTATCAGTCAATCAAAGTTTATTTCAAGCTATACTTTTCTAGAGGAGCTCGTGGCTAAATAATTACAGCCGCATAGACCGACCTTCCGGGTTAAGCCACGCTTGCCGAGGTTGGTCTGTGGATGGGTGACCATTTACCATAGCGAGTTTCCTCCGTGCCTCGGAAAGCACGTAAAGCCGTTGGTGCCGGCTGTCATTTGTAGATCTTTGACAGTCGTTACTGTTGGTCAGAAGCCAGAAAGTCTGACAACCAGTCTTACCAAGAGTATCGTATTACCCAGTTACTGGGTTGTGGAGGTCTGATAGACAGTCGCTCCATGTAAAATACTGATATTCAGCTGCATCCGGTTCGACTGGAAGCCGACCCCAACATAGTTGGGAAAAGGCTAGGCAGATGATGATGACTTTTCTAGTATGAGCTGATCTTGATTAGAGGTCTGTTTATACTAGTATAGCTGGTTATGTAACCGTGTGAACAAGGGTAGATTTTTTTCTTTCACATCGAAATTGTGTATATAAGAACTGTTTCTGTAAGCGCACCTATCATACATGAGAAATAGTATTTCGCAGAAATGGTTAAAAAAATGCCAATGATGATGACGAAGTTTTAATAATTGTTTGTGAATTAGCTACTGTCATATCGTGAAATTTAGCTGCAAATGGAAGCCACGTAAGATAATTTATAAAAATACCCGTTTTGACAAATGAACAGAACGGTGGAAATGTTATTAACGCTGTATATGACAGCAAAAAACAAATAAATGTTGATGACACAGCAACAACTTTGAATCATAATGCTTTTATTCATTTACATACTCGTATATAAATCACAATGTAAAATATTTTCATTAAAAAACATAATTTACAACAGTAAAAATATAAAAAGGTAGTAGTTCATCGGCATCAGGAACAGGATCCAACCTAGGGTAGTCAATACTCTAGAGAAAGGAACCTCCTCACAATGCGTGCCGTGCCAAGCAAGGCGTTATCTGAATCATAATAATAATTATTTTTTCTAAGAAATTAAATATCAAGACTTGGCACACGAGATTGTCGACAAGTGGGATGTTGATTCAGCAGTGATTGTGCCGATAGTAGTTACGGCGAATGGCTTAATAGCCAAGAGCCTCGACCAACACCTAAAGAGGCTCTCGTTGGACGGCTGGATCAAGGGCCCGATTGAATATATAGAAGAGGCGCGTATTGTTAGGAGGTTCCCTCTCTCTGAGGCCCTGACCGCCGGTAACTTGGATCCTGTTTCCGATGCCAGTGGGCTACTATTTTTTATATTTTGAAATGTTTTTTTTTTTGTTAAATGATATATTTAAAAATGTAAAATTTATATACTGAAAATAAACAAACGGCATAATAATTATTTTATCTAAATAATTCATGTAAAACTGTTCTGTACTATGTGAGTTGATCTAGTGATAGCAAACGCGTCTGCTGAGCGTGATGTCCTGGATTCGATCCTCAGGTCGGGCAAAGCGTTATTGGGTTTTTCCGCATGTAATTTCTCAGTAGCAGTCCAGAATCTGGATTTGTGCCCAGTTGATAGGAATAGGCTCGCCCCTATTACATGTGACTTAAACATAACGGCGAAATGAACTGCTGTACTATACACCTCTGCCCAACCCTTTGAGGAATACAAGCGTGATGTTATGTTAAAACTGTAACCCCATATTTTAGGTACCTCTGTTTAGCAACTTCACTCTTTTATCTCATTATTGTTAACAATGTGATAGTCCTCTGCATTTATGGTCATATTATTGTGTTATTACTCTCATTGGCTATAATAGATTCTAAATCATCGCCTTTTAAACGAAAACTCCATCAAAGACCAAAATCGCTCTCGCTTCCGCTTCCACCAAACCCACAACTTAAAGCTTAAGTCTCAAGCGGAACAACTGCTAATTTTGTTGTGAGAAAAATGCGCCATAATCCTACAGCTCTGCTCGCTCCCCAACGGTTTAGCATCATAAAAACTCTTGTACACGAGACTAGAAAATTTTATACTTTTAAATTGTTGAACATGCAAACTGGTTTGAAGTTATCTTGAATGTTGATGCAGATTTTGGAGTGGGTGATGCAAAGCTGGTTGTTTCATGCTTATCTGATAGTTTAAGAGAACTTTAGATTGTTTTAGCACAGCATCCTTTGACAGTCGCAAAAATGTGAAAGTGTAATTTTCTGAATAAGAGATAAGCTGACAGAAATTTTACTTAAAATACGTGGTTTCAAAAATCTCATTGGAACTACAATTGTAAATCTGCTCGATCTTTAAGATATTTTTATGTTATGTTAGATACTAAATATAACTGATAGGAATAATATCATCTTTTGTATTTAGACACTAAAAAAAAATAAGAAAATTATATTTCATTATAGTGCTTGTAGGGCTTGGATAAAACTTGCTCATGTCCTGAATTCCTACAATGTTCTTCATTTTAAATATTTTAGTGTTGGCTTTTTCCACGAGGGCGGAAGTGCTACGATCCTTACATACGCCTTTTGCTTAATCAACCTAATTTACAACTTTGTAATACATTTAAACTTGAAGCCCATTATGTTACGTAACACTAAAATCTTCACCTAATTACTAATTAGAACCGTAATCTTCAATCCCTAGCAGTTAAATTATAACCTTCATAAAGGTCTTTGAATTACAGATTACAACGGTAATATCTTTATGGGGTGACAGAATTACAATTGTAATTTCGTTTTAACAAATGGCTGTGTTTTTAAATTAACACCTTTGTTGGCTTTGTTGACTGTTTAACAAAAGCTTATTATTTCGTTTTTGGGTCCAACCTGAAAAGAATAATTTGGGGTCTCAGCAAAAATATTTTTTTAGAGATAAATTCAGTTAAGAGCTTTTGGATGTTTTTGAAGATGTTTTTCTTATTTTGATTTTAATGGTCCGTGTTTTTATGTTTGCCAATGGGAATAAAAGAAATGATGAATAAAAAGATGAGATTCAAATTGAATATGAACTTTATGAAGATGAAATTAGAAGTTTGAGCTGAGATATTCGTATTTTTGATGATATGATAACTGTAAAAGTAGGATAAGAAAACTAAAATAAGATTACAATGAGAAAATTTTATGTACGGTTTTAGATTCAAATAAATTAACTCATAATTTCACAGGGATAATTATCTATATTTATGTAGTTAATTCGGGGTATTTATTTAGTGATGAAAACCGTTTAATTTATAATCATTTGATGTAGTTAATGTGTTATATCAGCAGGGTTAACATCAGCTATATGAACTGAAATAATTATACATGATTAATAAAATACTATATTATTTACTAAAACACGCATATTTTACAAGCGAAATGATGGATGAAATATTCTTAGCCATATTACTCATTTTAACATTTTAATAAAGACAGTACTTTATGAATCTTAATTTAACTTATCTAAAAGGTCCAATAACTCTTAGAATTACTAAGTAATATTCATTTATGTTAAAAGCTTATTAATTGTTATGAGCGTGGTTGAAAAATTTAGTACCTATATTAAGAATTGTAACGAACTTAATTTTTATATGAACTGCTTTTTAAAAACAAATAAAAATGTTTTAAGATTTTCTTTTGAAGAGAACGCCTTATTGCCAATTATAAAGTATTTGAAAATAAATAGTAACTTACTTTGACCATAGTTGCAGTAATTAGCATCGCCTAGGTAGGTTCTAGATTCTATTTTAAGCATGTGATTTTCTTGTAGAAATTTGTCACCTTTGTGATACGGCTATACGGCATGGGCATGCTCGAAAGCATAATGTGTATATGTTTCATTATTTTTATGGTCTTATTGTTTATGCTGTCATTGTGTTCTTGGCTGAATAAAATTTACTTTCTTTCTTTCTTCATAAATATGTCATTTATCATTTTTCCAACATTAGATGTTAAATAATGCCTAATGTCGTCAAAACAATGCTATTATTGCCAAAAAACGCACAAAAACACCCAATTTAACTGTACCAAACTTCTATCAGTCGAATAAGGACTCAATTCTCAACTTTCCGATTCCACCCGAAGAATCCCGAAGTGGTCCGAACGCCACATAAATTGTCGGCCAATTACATGCTACACGTTTATCGCCCAAGTTTCTCCAGAAATATATCTTTTTTATTGTCATAGTTTTTAAAAGGTTCAATGTTCCTATTATAGATGGGGTCCCTTGGAATATCTTGGCAGTTTTATTAAACTGTTTTCGGATTTTGTGAAGACAGATTCTTTATGGTGTAGAATTTGTATTTTTTTTTCTATTGTGTGACTGTTCGTGTGAATAATATCATCTGTTGCTGTGTGAGATGTTAAAAACACGTGGACTCCTTCTTCTGAATTTCGTATTAATATGTCTATGTTGTCATGTTGTATTAATTGTCATACAACGTTGAACATAATTTCAAGATTCATTAGTTTCATTACATTGCACTATGAACCAGTTACGCGCTGTAAGTAAATATCTTCGCTGTATTTTATGTATTAATTTGAAGTCTGTGATAGACAATATGTTTCTGCAAATTATTATAATACGTACCTGGTAATATTAAATGTCTTTATACTGCATTTCTATAGCCAAATTTCATTATAACGGGAAAAGCGTTGCCAAAAACAATTAAGTCATCTACATACGCAAAATAATTATCACACCTCCCCAAAATTCATCAAATCCTTTTACATCCCTGCCTATCCATAAAACCGTGAACTGACAATAAATTGAAGCATTAAGAATGCCAGAAATAATTAGAACACTCGTTACGAAACAATTTAAAATGTCATCTTCGGTAACCATTTCAATTTGGCAAAACGAAATTAACTAAACTTGTTAGCAGCCATTTTGAATTCATTATGGAACCGTATTTTCTGAGAATTGTTAGGTTTTCGCAAGTTAAAGTGTAATGCCAGTTATTGTATTAGTTCAGATTATTTTGATTGGTTCAAATTAGAAACGGTTATGGAAAAAGTTATAATAGTTGATTCGACTTTATTAAATATTCTTAATTAATTTATTTAATCATAGTTTTAACTATTCCCAGATCAATAATAATTATAGAAAGATTGGGCGTTCCTACCATCAAGGACTTATTTGAATTTATTGCCTATTTTATTGTCAGCCACCTAATTCATGAACTAAATTTCTCTTCAATAGCATGATCGATTTCATCGTCTACAGTCATAATTATAGGGTATTTAGCCTTGTAATGGTATGTACTGATAAGTGTCAATCTACTAAAGACTTTGTGAGATTCAAAGTTGAAATAACTTTCTTAAGTTCCATAATTATGTTCTCATAATATCTGTTATAGCTGACGAAAATGTTTACTACAAACCAAGGCCCATTCGTCAGTATCGAAAAGTAGAACCAAATTCTTAAAGAAACCCAACAAAATAATAAAATCATTCGCAAAACCATCCTGAGCCAAAAACAAAAAAAAACTATGAACAACTAAGTAACTTGCAATGAATTCATACACGCAGCAAAACGTCTGACAAGCGTACATTACACGCAACATTAAAAGTTTCACCGCTACATAAATATGCGGCTAATTTGCGAAGTTGCCGGCGATTTGGCACTCTACCCGCTTGTTGAGATATTATTTACTGCGAACGGAAAGTATTGCAGTTATCTTTTACCCCTCGTTTTAGGTTCAGTTATGGGGACGCTACTGGGTATTCGTTTGCTGAAGTATCTTTTACTTATAGCAATGACAGTAAAAGAAAAAGTTTTGAGTATGAATGTTGATGGTTCTAAGAGTAGATGAAGACAAAAGAAACGATGGATGGATAGTGTAAAAGATGATATGACTAGAAAAAGGGTGACTACTGAGAAGATAGCTAATAGAGATGTGTGGAAGAAAAACAAATGCTGCGCCAACCCTAAATAAGTTGGGATTAGGGCTAAGATGATGATGATGACAGTTAAAGAAAAAGTTTAGGTTTGGTTATCAAAGATAATAAGAAGAAATAAAGATTAAAAAAGCAGATTCGACTATCATGTAATATTAACAGTTAGGATGAAAGAGAGACAGAATTAAAGGAATAAAAGAGAGGTGTTAGGACGCTTGGGGCGAAAACGCACAGGCGGGTGTCTCGCTTGGCGCCTAGTATCTAGCAAGACGTATAAAGAAAAGAAACGCATGTAAATAAATATACGGGACCGGCCGCTTTGTACGCTTGGTGCCCTCGCTACCAAACTGCTGTAAGTGGACGTCGCTAGACACTAGGCGCTAAGCTAGGCGCCTGCAGTACGTTTTCAGCCTTAGAGTTGTTAAATAAAGATTTAAAAAGTTCATCAGAAAATACATTAATGACACTTTCCAGTTGGTAGCATAAGTGGAGGTGACACAACAATTACCCTACTTCAGAACTAAAAACTCCATGAGCACTTTTGTTGCATAAGTCATCACCTTACTGATATAGAAAACTTTTGTAAAACACTCTCCCCAAAAATAATTACACACTCTTTTCCCCTAACTTTACCCTAATAATACCCACTTTATTCTCAAGGGTACTCCCCAAAGGTAAAGGGGTAATCATGAGACGAACTCATGATAATATCGTTAGACAGAAAAAAGTTAAAATCGTATGTTCGCGCGCGCGTTGTAAGGGTTTTTATTAGAAAACTTTACTCATTTGTCCTCATGTATGTTTAGATGGGCTATGAAATTAGCGGGGAGGTAGCGGGAGCGGGAAAAGAACGTTTATTAAAGTAGATTGAGATGTTTTACAAAACGTTGTATTCTAATAACGTCTAATGAATGCCTCGTCTAAGTAAGCCGCTGGCTGGTCAAGCAAGAGTTCTACACTTTTGACGAATTTACACAATTTAAATTATAATTTTAGAGATTATTTTTATGACATCAAAAAGATGTTTTTTTTATTGCTGGTAGCTTGACTTTTGTTTAAATTATTTTGACATTAGATAGTATAAAATGTTATATACCCCTAATGATTATGACAAATTAATGACTATTGACCATTACAAATATGTAGGTATAGGTATTTCTTGTCTTGCAATGGTTTTCGTAAGGAATGCCAATGATAATATTATGAGATAGTTAGGCAGCATCAGTACGTTAATTAGATTTTACTGTGATAACTAATTCGGTTTTCAAGCGTGGCGATTCTGTCATTGTTTTATTAAAATCTTTTATATCAAAAGATTTTCCCGTTGAGAATCGTGTTTAGTAAACAATTACGGTTTTTGGTAGAATCATGTAGATAGTCCTTTTTTTAATTGACGTTTTGTACTGGAAATAACGAACGCAAACAATCATGAAACTAGGTAACTTAGATCTAACGATTGAAAAGTTATTTTTGGCCCAATCAAATTATGTAGTTAAGCACAATCGAAGAGTTTTAGATCTCGACAAATTAGCAGAGTTTCACCGGAACAAAGTTTTTGACAAAAAGGGGTAATTTTATGCCATCTTGTAATTTTGTTCTGTAAAATTTTGAGAAGTATAATAACTTTTTAAAGGCACTAGGGATGGCTGTAAAACTTTGACGACATTGATTTCCGGTGGAATGTCAATGTGGCCGCTGTCTAAATTTTATCTTTAGCTAGAAACTTAAACAATAAAGGCAGAGCTTAGAAAACTGATTGTTAAGTATTTAACTGATTCATTTATTTACAACTTTTTATTGAAATGGGGTCCATTAAAAGAGCTGCGTACATCCGACACAATCTGGGCACTGACACTGACTGGCTAATCTTTTCATCACGACATGAACTATTCTCATATAGGTTTAGCCAACATGAGAGGAAAGATTGATCTAGCGTTTATTTTATTGTTTAGATTTCCAAATGCGTTGCATTTTTAGGTTTTTTGAGACCAAAATGTTGAATCCAGTATTTGGATTTGATCCCGACAAATAGGCTCGCGTCCTATTATAAGGACCTTTAATACCTTCATCGACAAAATTTTATTGTACAATAAATAAAATGTCGCCGGTGACTGAGAAATTGTGTATAAACCAGTTGTCATGGTATGGGCATGTGATGCGGAGGAATGAGGAACATGCCGTAAGGAAAGTTTTGAGTATGAATGTTGATGATTATAAGAGTGGAGGAAGACCAAAGAAACGATGGATGGATAACGTAAAAGATGATATAACTAGAAAGAGGGTTACTACTGAGATGACGGCTAACAGAGATGTACGGAAGAAAAACAAATGCTGCGTCGATCCCAAATAAGTGCGTTTACACGTAGAAAGCGGGTTGCCGGCGCCGATCTGCCAGCGCTTGTCGGTGCTGGCCCGCGCAGTTAGTCGGCGCATCCATACCGTGTGGTGAACCAGCGCCGACAAGCTCCGAACTTCGCCGAAAAATTCCGACCTGTTCCGATCAG
This sequence comes from Amphipyra tragopoginis, assembly GCA_905220435.1. Lineage (NCBI taxonomy): Eukaryota > Metazoa > Arthropoda > Insecta > Lepidoptera > Noctuidae > Amphipyra > Amphipyra tragopoginis. The sequence continues at coordinate 18,266,575 of HG992016.1, forward strand.
CGCTGGTAGGCCGTCATATGTTGCTGTATTTGCAAAGGAGCAACGCGTATTTTTGCTAAAAAATGCCAGCCTCTGCTACTACCCGCTTCCTTTAAGTATCAGTTACCTGCACGGACCAGTACCGATAAGCGCTGGTAGGTCGGCGCTGGTTACTTGCTTCCTTTATGTAGACGCCTTTAGTTAAGATCAGGGCAGGAAGATGATATCATGATGACAATAAATAAAGTCATGAAGGCCGTGTATTTCATCATCTGCCTAGCCTTTTTCCCAACTATGTTGGGATCGGCTTCCAGTCGAACCGGATGCAGCTGAATATCAGTATTTTACATGGAGCGACTGCCTATCAGACCTCCACAACCCAGTAACTGGGTAATACGATATTCTTGGTAAGACTGGTTGTCAGACTTTCTGGCTTCTGACCAACAGTAACGACTGTCAAAGATCTACAAATGACAGCCGGAACCAACGGCTTTACGTGCTTTCCGAGGCACGGAGGAAACTCGCTATGGTAAATGGTCACCCATCCACAGACCAACCTCGGCAAGCGTGGCTTAACCCGGAAGATCGGTCTATGCGGCTGTAATTATTTAGCCACGAGCTCCTCTGAAAAGGCCGGCCGTCTGAGAAGGCCGTGTATTTAAAAACATTATTTTAAATACTTTTAATCCCTCATTTAGTGGCCCAACCGTTTCACCAACTCGCTCGCATGTTTACACGTGCTTTAATAACATGAGTTGTACTTGTACTGCTCAACTGTAGTGTAAGCAACATTGTTAGTTATATATACTTGCAGGTGTAACTGTCTAGTGCAAATTAGGTACCATTTGTAATTGTAGTTCAAACTACAATTACGAAACGATTTTTCAGTCTAAATTCATATGACATTGGATCTTTTACATGTAGGTAAATTAATAGTTTTTTCCAATTAACTGAGTCAACATGTAAAGTTCATTTATAAAACGGCCAACTTACTCAATTTTTATTTAGCTTGGCCCTCTGGTGGGTAAATGCCTTCCCCATGTTTTTCCATAGCTCTCAATCCCGTCTTTTGCGGCTAATCCCTCAGAAAGAAGTGCAAATGGTCGCACCAGGGCACCCATCATCATCAGTCAGCCGAAAAACGTCCACTGCTGGACATAGGCCTCTCCCAAGCATGGCCACATCGACCGGTCCTGTGCTTCTCGCATCCAGCGGATTCCCGCGACCTTCACCAGGTCATCGGTCCACCTTGTGGGAGGCCTACCAACGCTGCGTCTTCCGGTACGCGGTCGCCACTCCAGAACTTTTAAGTCCCATCGGCCATCCGTACTGCGAGCAATGTGTAGCAATTGACAACATTTCATACTTTTAACTTGCATGTATTATTACGTTAAATAAAAGTAAATCGAAATCCAGAGCACCCGTATTTTTCCGTTTTTCGAAATTATGTAGGTACTTTTCATTCATAATTTCAATATTGAAATTCGGCGTATTCTAAAAAGATGTATGCGCCAAATGACGTCTACATACGGTGGAATGGCGATCTAACCTTTGCTTCACTGTGAGCCATCAAAAAACTGTTAGTTACATGTCACTGTTTTATAACACTCGTCTTGTTTAACTTCATAAGTGACATTGAGATGTCTTGTTTGACATTAAATGTTTTCATCTAAAACATTGAAACGCATAGGCAAAGGTAACTCCTCATTCCACCGTTTATGTGACATCATCACATGTTTTCAATTTTAATATTTTTTATTATATATTTAAATATAAAAAATATATATTTGAACTCAGGACACAAAAATTTTAAGGTCGTGTCAGTTTTGAAATGTCGTCAATTCCGGCCCATCTTTCTGAATGCATTCTAAAATCTGACCTACCCTCTCCCACTTTAGCCTAGCAGTCTTGTTCCCTACGTCAGTAATTGGATCGTATCGTTGTATTGCGAACCCGATCAGTGAGCTTCATGTTTAAATACTGCGCTCCATTATAAATAACATTTAAAATCATTTATTCATCCAATTAGTCGTACTTAAACGTATTGTTTCATATCGGAACCGGGAAATTAATAATAGTAAAACGGAGTACAGTTTTTACTTAAATTATTTTCCTCCGAAGACTAATAAAATAGCAAACCGATCAATACAGAAACATTTCAGTCTAGTTCATTCTTGCGTCTTCAGCAAAATAGGTTAATATTTCGTGTGGTTCTACAAAATGAATGGAATGAACGAAATCGAACCGCTCAGCGGAATGCATTTTGTATGCTTCAAAATTTACAACGTATTGGCTTTGCAATGTGTATTTGGAAAAGAAATACACTCCTATGTTGTCTCGAAAACGTCGGCTATCTTTTACTCTTTTGCTTACTTTATCTTTTACTAGTTTTATTTATCAGGTATTTTTAATGTAATTGATGTGCAAACAAGCCGACTGCCTCATCATCTGCCTAGCCTTTTCCCAACTATGTTGGGGTCGGCTTCCAGTCGAACCGGATGCAGCTGAATATCAGTATTTTACATGGAGCGACTGCCTATCAGACCTCCACAACCCAGTAACTGGGTAATACGATACTCTTGGTAAGACTGGTTGTCAGACTTTCTGGCTTCTAACCAACAGTAACGACTGTCAAAGATCTACAAATGACAGCCGGGACCAACGGCTTTACGTGCTTTCCGAGGCACGGAGGAAACTCGCTATGGTAAATGATCACCCATCCACAGACCAACCTCAGCAAGCGTGGCTTAACCCGGAAGATCGGTCTATGCGGCTACAATTATTTAGGCACGAGCTCCTCCCGCCGACTGCCTATCAAATGAAATGCGATTACCGCCGTCTATACAGAATGACTGGTGAGAAACTAACGATCTCTTAAGAGGTCATTTAACTCATCCTTATGAACAACTTTTATTATGGGACCAATTCTGAAATCGCGAAAAAAAATCAGCTGTTCCCCACATTTATGTTCGCATTACTCGTCAAAATGTAGGGAACAGCTGTTTTTTTTTTGTCTCGATTTCAGATTTGGTCCCATAGTAAAAGGTATTCATAATTATGAGTACAATGACTCCTTAAGAGATCGTTAGTCTCTCACCAGTCATTCTATATACCTACAGCACCAGATTGTTGATGCATTGCCATTGATTGATTGCATTGCCGCAGGTTTGCAAGGTGTACTAAGGAGGTAAAAAAGACGTTATTTAGGGCCTACTGCCAATCCTACTACACCTGTAGCCTGTGGGTCACTAACACACAGCGGGTCGTCAGCGCCCTGCGGGTCCAATACAACAATGCTTTCAGGTTGCTGATGGGACTGCCTCGCTATTGCAGCGCCTCAGCGATGTTTGCTGACGCTCAAGTGGATGGCTTCCATGCCATAATTCGTAAGAGAGCGGCATCTCTGATGCGCAGGGTGAGGGACAGTTCCAACAGCTACCTGAGAGTAATTGCTTGTAAAATAGAAAGTCCTCTATGGAGGCAATGGATACGCATCCATGTTAAATAGTTCCTCATGTTTATAGTACTAACATTTATTATTAAGTTCTTTTTATGTATTTACTAACACTATATGGACACATCAGTCTGAAATAAACGAAAATTGAATTGAATTGCCAACCTTAGAGGCGAAGTTGTAAAGTCTCATGTGCCTGTAATGTCACCGGCACCTACACCCTTCAAACCGGGAGACTGTAATTCTGCTTAGCAGCAGACATAGGTATGGTGATAATACTTCCCCAGATGAACTCTTTTCCGTGTCATGTGTTAGATATTGGGTTGCATTCCCAGCTCAAGCAAAGTTTTATTGTATTTTTAAGTTACAAAATTCTCAGTAGAAGCCCGAGGTATGGAAATGTCGCCGGTAAATAGCAATAAACTTGCACCCTATTACAAGGGACTTAAAACCGATCTCGCGAAATTTCGGCGTATATCTTTTTTGGTTTTAAGGTGTTTTCTTTTACCCTCGTAAAAGAAATACATAGGATTTTACATTTGTGTTCTAGCATAGATTGTATGTTACAATGTTTCACTATGCTGTTTCTTTTACTTTATATCTTTTACTCCTTGTCCTACCGATTTTCCGGGTCGTTGCTTAAAACCGCTTCACTTAAAAGAACTGGTCGAACGACTTTTTTATCTGTTTTCTGTGTCAAGTTTTTGGTTTTACGTTGAACGTCTGTTGTTTAAACTTTATCTTTTACCAGTTTGACAATAACTGGATTGATAGGTATAACAATATGAGTTCCAAAACATACTTTCAATTCAACAACAATAGGCATGTTGACAGCATCAATAAATTGCAAATCAGCAAGTTAGAGTTTTGAAAAATAATGGACACGTATTTGTTCTTTTGTTAAATCTATAAATATTTGGAAAGATAAAACGCATCAGAATTCGAGAGTGGGGGCTTGTGACGTCAGAAGTAAGTAAAAATTGTACTTGCTTGTGACGTTTTGCCAATTTTAAAAGTGTCGTATCTTCGTCAATTTTGGTTTACGTAACAAAAGAAAAATTACGGGTCAAATATTTTTTGATAATCTAACTGACGGACTAATTAGATTTTTTCAGTCAAATACCCTATTATACAACGTGTAACAGGAATAACACAAACATTCAAACATCCCAATTGGAATATTCAGGTTTAATAATGATACATACACTGAAATTTTACTTTCATGTGTTAAAGACAGGCTGTAAATGAATTCATGTAATTTCTTAAAACCACGTGATCTATTACTGTTATAGATGTTATCGGTAGCGGGTAGCACTGGGCAATGTTGACAAAGGAAGGTAGTCGTCGATATAGATCAACATACCCGATGTTATATAGGCGGTGGACATTCGACGAAGCGGAGCATTCTGTGTAGATCAGCTGAAGAAGTCTGACCTTTTATATCTGTCTAGCTTGACCTTATTTTATGAACTTGTAATAATTGTGTAAAGTATTATATTGTGATCTAGTTCATGTTACTAATACTAACCCAAATACAAGTACTCTCAGTGGTGGAGAGTCTATGTTGGTTTTATTTACTACATTTCCCTTGCTCGCAATCCTGACATACCGTAGCTATAACTGTAATGATAGAATCACCCCTGAACGATTATATTGTTGTGTCTTTTACATAGATTAATCCTGCATTGGATTTTTTTCAGACATAATTGAACGGAAAAAATCCATACAATTGTATCTTGTTCTGTTTCCGTGTCATTTTAGTGCCGCGAGATAAGGCACTTCCCCCACCGATAGTGGCGCCACTTCAGAAAAAAGCCATTAGGTATCTCTGTCAACACACAACATATTGAAATTTCGTACGTAAACATTTTAGTCAAGTGTTGTAGAAATTTTCGAAAACCAAAAAACAACACTTGACATCCTAGGCTAGAAGTTTTAGTAATTAATGCTAAAAACGGCCGTTTTTGGTACTTATCGCTAAAACTTCGAATCCAGAAGCTCTAGTATTGATATTTGGTGTTCGAAAATTTCTACAACACTTGACTAAAATGTTGTACGTACGAAATTTCAATACGTTGTGTGTTTACAGAAATAATGTTTTTTTTTTCTGAAGTGGCGTCACCTTCGGTGGGGGAAGCGCCTTAACAAACTACTTCTATTATGTGCGTTTTAATAAACGTTACACGCTGTATAAAAAAAAAAACGTCCCAATTGACCTAAAAAATACAATGTTTTTTGTATATTTTTATTTAGACCGCTTTAGGTAAACCCGGGACATGGATTATCACTTACAGAACAATGAGGGTGGGATGAGGGATGAAGTACGGGTGAAAAGGCTGGACAATAAGGCCGGTTGGTTTAGAAAAAATAAAATGAATTCCGAATACAAGGACTAAGAAATTTTGTGTAGTCGAGCTTTAAGGTAAGCAAACCAAGATAGTGAAACATATATTTTTTAATTTTGCTCTTTTGAATCTGTTTTTAGAGTCCAAAGGGTAAAACGGAACCCTATTACTAAGACTCCGCTGTCCGTCTGTCTGTCTGTCCGTCTGTCACCAGCCTGTATCTCATGAACCGTGATAGTTAGACAGTTGAAATTTTCGCAGATGATGTACTTTTGTTGCCGCTATAACAACAAATCCTAAAAAACAGAATAAAATAAATATTTAAGGGGACTCCCATACAACAAACGTGTTTTTTTTGCCGTTTTTATAGATAACTAGCGACCCACCCCGGTTTCGTACGGGTGCAATTTATACATATAAACCTTTCTTTTGAATCACTCTATCTATTTAAAAACCGCATCAAAATCCGTTGCGTAGTTTTCAAGATCTAAGCATTTATAGGGACAGTCGTACTTTGTTGTATACTATGTAGTGATGGTACGGAACCCTTCGTGCGCGATTCCGACTCGCACTTGGCCGGTTTTTACTTAAATGAGTATGTGCAATCCATTTGCAATCATTTGCATGCCGGTGTGCCGACGAAACATGTTGATCTGTACCTGCATTATTTTAAGACCCTACCTACCCCCCTTATTACAAAAGATGGTTTAAACCAAGACTAAGGTAATCCCAGGTTTAAAATATATCCATCACTTTCTTATGTCATATAACAAAAAGTGACGAAGCTATTTTAAAACCTAGGTTTTTCTTAGACCATCTTTTATAATAAGGGGGACCGTGTTTCTCGCAAATAAATTTCCATTTCTTTAACGCGAGCTCAAACGTTGCCTGTTCATCGTCATCATTCAGCCGAGAGACGTCCACTGCTGGACAAAGGCCTCCCCCAAGCCATGTTGGGAGGGTTTGCCATAATCGCCACGCTTGGCAGGCGGGTTGGAGGTCTCGGTATGGCTGTTAAAATACTCAGAGACGCTGCTGCCTATCTTCTAGTAAATGAACGTTACCTATGAACAAGAGCTTATTGAAAAATCATTACTTATCTAACTTATCTACTACTTCTTTTTATGTTTTTTTTAGGTCTTTGCTCCATTATAATTGGTTAAGATACAAGACTCTTCTGTGACGTATGGTGCTGGAAGTAAAGAATAGCACTACCCCATCACTTCCCGTGGGTGTCGTAAAAGGCGACTAAGGGATTCACTAGAGGATGGGCAGCAGCGTTCTCTGAGTACTTTAACAACCATACTGCGATCGCCAACCCGCCTGCCAAGCGTGGCGATTATGGCAAGCTCCCCAACATAGTCGATGTAGCGATGCTTGGGGGAGGCCTATGTCCAGTAGTGGACGTATTTCGGCTGATTGATGATGACAAGACTCTTAGTGCCTAAACACACTATGCCGAAGATACGCGACCGAAGTTCGGCATGATTACGCCTGCAATGCTATTTGAATTACTGACGACACATTATGCCGAAATTACGTTGCCTTAAAGCGTACAGCCGCACTTCAGTCGGGCGTAAGTTCAGCGACAATTCGGCGGCAACGTATTCTGTAGAGCACACAGTAAACGCGACCGAAGTTCGGTTTGATTGCCGACGAAGATCCGGGGCGGGGAGCAGCGGGAGGCAGGCATGCCCGCGCCCCGCGAGTCCGCCCACATGTTTGCGCAACTGAATTTCTGCCGCGTAAGTTTGGCACTTATGGTGTGTCATATCAGCCGAATACGTCGGAACGTAAAATCAGACGCGGAACTTTGGTCGCGTACTTTCAGCATAGTGTGTTTGGACACTTAATTTCAACCAATAACGCTCGACAAATCATAGGAATCGGCTGATAGCCAACAAAGGACAAAGAACTTTCGACATTTTTTTATGAATTTGACCAAACTTTTTACCTATAGAACGAATTCATTTCATTCGGTTTTTAGCAGATTCGAGCCCAGTTCGTTGGCGTTCGTGGAAAAAAAAAAAAAACAGAGCGACTGTCATCGGATTTCGATTTTTCACAATATAACAATAGAGGTTGATTTGTTTTCGCGTTTGTTTTGGTTCCATCCCTGAATAAGGCAGGACGCTTTTGTAAAAATCTATGAATGTTTTATTACTTTCAAAAATAAACAATAGTCTACATAAAGTAAAATATGCTATAAAAAAAAGACAAAATAAATAATTTTTGTTCATCCCAAAAAAAATACTGTTCCCGAGGAAAACAACAAAAACGTAATAGATGGCGCCACATGTCTTTCGAGTCATGATTGAATTATATTATTATAGAAACTTTAGTAGTGTGTTAAGAGTTTTTTTGAGCTTAACTAACGCGAGCGAAGACGCTTGCAAAAGCTAGTTATGAAATAAATATTAATAAACTTCATCCGAAAAACTAGTTATATATCGTTATATATCGTGACCATATTGTTGCAATGCATCTGCAGTTCTTAGCACGCTTGGGAAGCTTTCACGCTTATAGCACGCTATGTGTGATGTCCTCGGGAACAGTACTTTTTTTCGGGATGAAAGGTACCCCCTTTCATCTCGAAGAAAGTACTGTTCCCGAGGAAAACAACAAAAACGTTCATAGATGGCGCCACGTGTCTTTCGAATCATGATTTAATTAGAAACTTTAGAAGTGTGTTATGAGTTTTTTTGAGCTTAGGTAACACGAGCGAAGGCACGGGCAAAAGCTAATTATTAATATTTAAAGTACGTTCCCTTCATGTTCATGTATTTTGGGACACCTTGTATTAATATTAGTTGAATGTAAGCAAAACTCCCAACCCGTATGTCCAAAATACATATACCACGATATTAGCAGCTCGTGACGTCACGTATGTTTGTCCGTTTGTTTGGGACGCGGGCTAATTGGAACACAAACATGGAGAATTAATGTTATTCTTTATGTGTTCATGTTTTTGATACAAGTGGACCTAAGTAAGCCTGATTATAATTGTTTGTGTAACTTGTTTTGAGAACAAAAATATATCTTTTATACTGTTTTTTTCTGGTGGAAATTCTCATGTGTATCCTCCGTTTGGAAGGCGGAGGGGTGCGTCGGGCTCATAGGAACTAAACCACCCGGTGGTCGTCCTTAGCACAAATGTCGGGAAGGCTCTAGGATCTCCAGTGGACCGCACCAGTGCTCCTCTTATGCTACGTCTACAGCTAAGCCCCGAGATAAACTAAACGCTGCCTGACCTGGAATTCGAAGCGAATGTCTTACGCTGGACAGCCATGCATACAATACAATACAATACTCTTTATTGTACACAAAAATATACAAGAAACATTACTATAAAAATGGAGATGTACAATGGGCGGTCTTATTGCACTAGGCAATTTCTTCCAGACAACCTTTGGATGGACATGAAGCGCAAGAAAAAAAGAGAGGGGTAGTTCTCGGTGTAATAAGAAATATGGAGACTATAAATAACTTACTTTAAATAATGCATACCACTTTTTATTTTATTTGTCTTTCTGTCTTTTGACTTTACTGGCACCAGATGGCAAGCGCGAACAGGGTCTAAGTTAGAGCGCACGAATCCAAGTAACAGAGATATAGATGGATTCCCCTATACCCCTCTGGCTCTCATAAACACACGACGGAATTCAGTAAACTGCTTGGCTTTAATATGAGGGTGGTAGCTAGCCAGGCAGATGCTATAGATCAGGGGTGAGCAAACTACGGCCCATGGGCCAAATGCGGCCCACGAATCATTTTAATCTGGCCCGCCTTAGAGCAAGAGTGTATGGCCATAACGAATAGCCATACTTATTTGAGCCAGGCATGCTAGGTTTGGTAGAACACAACGCATATTCTTTTGGAATTATGGCCCCATGCGAAATTTTTTGCATTTTTCTGGCCCATAATGAATAAAGTTTGTTCACCTCTGCTGTAGATCCTACCACCAAGCGTGTTGGGTTTTGTTGAAACTTACAACACGCGTCTTTAACTAGCATACGGTAAGGAAGTTTTATATTCTAGCCCGTCCCATTACTACACCAACGATGCAGGCCGATAACCAATATTAAAATTCGATACCTACCAAAAATAATAAATTCCCATCCCTACTCATCGATAGCAACGCATCACTAAACAGATTACGATAACACCACATTTTGACACAAACTTGTTATCTTTACCCATATTTCAAATGTAAACTGAAATTAACTGAAATGATCTATTACTGAACTAATATACAATGTATTTAGTACACAGTTGATACAATGTTTTGATGTTTAGTGATGGGATTATAAATATCGAGAATGTGATTTTAAATCCTGTATTACATTTTATGACATTGGCATTCTTGATAAGCTTGATTTTAGGAGAAGTTTTGGATAGTGAGTATCTAGTAGGTGCCCATGTTTGCTGAAAATAACACATAACATAAATCACACTTGTGAGAAGAGTTGGACAGCCTTATTTCACCGTTATGTCTAAGTCCCATGTAATGGGGGGGATCCTATTGACATGAACTGGGCACAAATTCAGACTCCGGGCTGCTACTGAAACATTCCTCACGGAAAAACCCGATAACATTTTGACCGAACTGAGGAATCGGACCCAGGAAACGTTCAGCAGTCGCGTTTGCGATCACTACACTAACGTAGAAGTTGCTAAAAATAATTAAGATAATACGATGTCGTGGTGGCCCGGAGGTTACAGACCCGCTTGTTAAGCACCTGGTTGCGGGTTCAAACCCAAGCATGTACCAATGTGACTTTTTCAATTTCGTATGTACTTTCCTAGTTAATCTAAGACGCCACTGACATACGGTGAAGGAAAACATCGTGAGGAAACCTGGACTTTAATGGTCTGAAATGGCCAACCCGCAGTGAGCAAGATCAATGCTCGTTCCTTCTCTGTACGAGAAGAGGCCTTTGCCCAGCAGTGGGACAGTTTTAGGCTTATATTTATTTTATTTATTATTTAATACGATCACCAAATGTTTTGCCAAGCTTGATAGTCGTGACAATTTTTCTAGATCAGACCAGTCATTGAAGATGTCCATGTTTTGTGGCGGACGTTTACGGCCTGATTAAGAGAATGATAAGAAAAAAAATTACGTAATTTTTTTGTTACACATTGGAATAACATATTTTTAACCTTTCTTTTTTTTGCAGCCCTTTTTATTTATTCGTTATAAAAAAAACAATAGATATTCAGAGATTTTTTAGACAGGTAATTAATTTTACTCACAGTTGTTTCATTATTTTAATTTTATTAATGAATTCATCGTATCGACACTTCCCATCACTATAACGCGACAAAACCGATGACGTAACCGGTGACGTCACGCCCATTTTTCTTCCATTATCGTTCTTAACGATAATGTTCGGGGGAACGGTCCAATTTGGTTTATGAAAAAATATTTTATACGTTGGCGATGGTAAAATGCCTATTTGCATGCAGATTTGAATGAAGGAAAGTATGGTGGTGGCTGTAATGACACATATAGTGGTCATATGGCAAGGTTACTGACACTATTTGCATATAGGACTACGAACAAAGTAGTTATTTTACACCGTGCATGGAAAGAGCCTCAACGAGTGACGATACTTAAGTACGTCCGGCGCACCCTGGGCAGTCAGCCTCGCTACCAACCTTGCTGACTGGCTAATGATTGATTCCGATGTCTAATTATTGGAGAATACTCGTAAAAGCTAGGATATAGTTTGCTAAACAAAGCTTAATTTTCGAAATATTCATTATTTACGGAAAGGGGTTCGAACATTTTCCTATGGAAGCTGGCATAGTCCCCTGCCGCCATTTGTAATGGCAATGGGTAGGCAATGTAACACTTTAGGGCACCGTATTGCTGACGTTTTTTGTTTGTTTGAATATCCTCTACCCATATTTACCAGTTACAAAGTGCGCTGCAATCTTGAAAAAAATCTTTAAGTCCAAATATCTCGGCAACGTGACACTTTATTGCACCATATCGCCGATATTTTTTGTTTGTTTAAGTGTCCTCTACCCTAGTGTATGTTAGTCTCATCGTGCGCCGCAACTTGGAAAAGAAATCAAAACGGCAGCGGGGGGGGGGGGGGCTATGCCACAAAGGTTCTATCCCCTTTATAAATCGAAAAATATCTATGGTAACAAGTCAACATTTTTCATTCATGACAAAGCAGAACACAAAAAGAAAAAAAAAATGCTACTCTTATGGAAATGTCCTCAATTCCAGCAGTACTTACTCCAGCTACACTTAAGTAGTACAATTTCCGAGTAACACATAAATTTATTAAAAAGGGCCATTCGTTGTACCCTATAAATAAACACAGGAATACTTTTATCAAACGTTCCCAAAGTTTTTCACTTCGAGTCCCGAGTTCACGAGAACTTTTTAATTCGCTGCTAATCTTGAAACATAAATCTGCTGTTTGCATCTTTAAGAACGAGGCTCTGAAGTAAGCGGGAAGGATAAGCGGAAGCGTGAGCGTTTTTTGAAGGCTCCCGACACGATTGGACGGTAGTTTCTGTTCCACATACATACATACATAAACTCACGCCTTATTCCCATAGGGGTAGGCAGAAACCGCAGAATGCCACATACTACGCACGCACGGTTGAGAGTACTAACTCTCAACTGGCGTGCGTGTATGACAAGATGTATGAACGTGGACGAAGCGAAAGTAGTATGTAAAGATTGCAATTGTTCCTTTTTTAAGATCATCTCCAATACCCTGTTTCAAACAAATATTTGCGCTTGGAGTTGCCACCACATTTTGTCGTGACTCGCGAGACAAAAACGACTAAAGAAGTCTTTTAAAAGTGGGGTTATAGGACAGTGGCTTCAAACTAATGTAAAATGAAAAAGCCTTTTACAGCTTGACATTGTTTTTGCCTGTTTAGAAGTATGTTACATTCGATTTAACCCATTCTAATTGTGTAACTCTGTTACGGCTAATAGCCGAAGTGCGGCTACACCTAGTTTTAGCCGGGTACAACTAGGTGCAGCCGGCCACATGCGGTTAAACTTAGATGTATCCTACTTATCCTCGGTTAGAACTAGGTTTACCCTTCATCATAGCGGGTAGAACTAGGTGCAGCCGCACACCGGTGGTTAAGGGGAACCCCGACACGGATAGGTTAGGTTCGAAGGTGATGACTAAAGGGGGCTAGAGTGAGCGAGCGAAGCGAGCGAACGAAGACCCCGTCATCCCCTTCGTGTTAGGTTACTTTAAACCCTGCAGACAGAAATAGGAGCCCCGCTCTGCGGGGCTCCGTCGACTTAAGCTACACCTAGTTCTAACCAACTGCTACTGGTTGCACCTAGTTGTACCCGGCTAAACCTAGGTGTAACCGCCATTCGGCTTTTACCCGTAACAACTCGATTACTATCAAAATAGCTTTCATTTTGTCAATACAACGATATTCATTGTATTATAACTTTCGTGCGACACATTCATATTTATGATCAGCTACGGTTTACTCACGTGCATTTTTTTAGTTTGACTCACTACCTCGCCGTGTGTTCAGCTCATGATTAAGGGCTCCGTTTGTGTCCGAAACTAGTCGAGCAATCCCGAAAAAAGCACGTGAGTAAACCGTAACTTATCATAAATATGATATTCCTTGTATTTTTAAGTAGCTGTGGAAATTGTTGACCTGTCAAAATGCTATTGCGAATGAGAGTGTATTACGCAACCATTTGCCACAAAAATCGAGGCGAGAGCGGTTCAAGTCGTCGCCAGGGGCCTAATTCTCCTAAAATAAATCTTGATAAATCACAACCGAACCAAGGCCGAACCGTTAATTCAGATAGTTCTCAATTTCAAAAGCTGTCGAATAGTTTGACACAAAAAACAAAATCAATCATTTTGAAAGTTTTCGAAAAGAAAAACTGACTGACGGTTGTGGTTCGATTGCGTTTGGCAACAATTTATTTTAAGAGAATTAGGCCCCAGGCTCGCTTTAGATGTACAGTCAGCCAAAGAGTTAGGTATCTGGCAAACAATGGATATCAATGCACAATGCAAGCAAATCTGACTTTTCAAGTTCATGTGAGGATTAAAATTTGCGTTAACGGCAACGGAAAACATCGTGAGGAAACCTGCGCATCTGAGAGGGCTCCAAACAGTTCTCGATGGTGTGTGTAGCCCTTCAACCCGCACCGGGCCAGCGTGGGGAACTAAAGCCTAAATTCTTCTCAATCTGAGAAGAGACCTGTGTCCAGCAGTGGGACAATAATGGGCTGAAGATGATGATGATGAAGGATGCACACGCAAGACTCGCTCAGAGAAACGACGGCCAAAAACTTGGCTACTCAACACACGCAAAACTCTGTTAAACTACGAATGTAATTAATATGTACGAGTAATTAGTTGCCCGTATACCTATCTCTTTGGTTGACTTTTAAGTGAAAAAATGAATAAAATTAAATTTGGTGGACATCATCAGGACAACTCCGGCTGTCGCTGAAAACCAGCGCTGTGGCTCTGTCTCGCACGTGAGTCACATCATTATGCTGAGCGATGGCCGTTTTGCGCGAATGTAACACATATTTTTCCCAATAGATTCTTTTGTCCCACTGTACAATACTGCCATCCGATTTAATGAGGACTGTCGTAGTGCCTATAGTGAAAAATAAAACCGGCGACATTGCAGATAAAAGTAACTATAGGCCTATTTCATTGGCCACAATCGTAGCTAAGGTATTTGACGGTCTGCTTAATACACAGTTAAATAAGTTCGTAGCGCTGCATCATAATCAGTTTGGATTTAGACCCCAACTGTCTACAGAGAGTGCGATACTGTGTCTTAAGCATACCGTCAGATACTACGTAGATCGGAAAACACCCGTGTACGCGTGTTTCCTCGACCTGTCCAAGGCTTTCGACCTGGTCGCGTACGATGTTCTGTGGAAAAAACTAGAGGACATTAACTTACCACATGATCTTGTGAAAATCCTCAAATATTGGTATACGCACCAGGTCAACAGCGTAAGATGGGCGGGGGCTATGTCGGAGCCGTATAGGTTGGAGTGCGGCGTGAGGCAGGGCGGATTGACCTCGCCAACTATATTCAACCTCTACATGGACGCACTGATCGTCGCGCTCAGCAGTGCCCGTGTCGGCTGCCATGTTGATGATGTTTGCGTCAATAACCTTAGTTATGCTGACGACATGGTGCTGCTGAGCGCGTCGGTCTGTGGCTTGAGGAAGTTAATGCAAATCTGTGAGGAGTACGCGTGTGGGCACGGCCTTAAATATAACGTGACCAAAAGTCAGTGTATGGTGTTTGAGACGAGAAGTGCAAAATGCCCGCAAAGTATACCACCAGTTTTTCTTAATGGTGTTCCCCTAGACTGGGTGAAACAATTTAAGTACTTAGGGCATTTAGTCACGGCTGACCTCAGGGATCATGCTGACATCGAGCGGGAGCGGAGGGCGCTGTCAAAAAGAGAAAATATGTTGGCGCGCAGGTTTGCACGCTGTTCTGATCAAGTTAAGATCACACTTTTTAAATCATACTGCACATCTTTGTACACGTGCAGCCTGTGGGCTAGCTATACACAGGCGAGTTACAGTGCCCTCCGCGTCCAGTACAACAACGCGTTCAGGGCGATATTGGGGCTGCCCCGCTTCTGCAGTGCCTCGGGCATGTTTGCGGAAGCGCGCACCGACTGTTTTCACACCACCATGCGCAAGCGGTGCGCGTCCTTGGTGCGCAGGGTGCGGGCCAGCTCCAATGCTGTCTTGACGATGATCGCAGGACGTCTGGACTGCCATTATATTAGAAAGTGTTGCAGTAGGCATATATCCAGGTCATGCTAAATTAATAAATTAATTATTTGACATAATGTGTGTTGATGGATTTTTTGTTATTGTTTGTTTTAATTGTGTATTATTTTAATTTATATTGAATTTAATTATATTGCTTGATATTATATAATTCTAATGTAATGTGTATTCTGTTTCATATGATTTTAATTTGTTATAATTATATATTGTACCTATGGACTATGTCTGAAATAAATGAATTATTATTATTATAATATTGGGCATGATGATGATGCAGGATGTACACGCAAGACTCGCTCAGAGAAGCGATGGCCAAAAACTTGGCTATTCAACATACGCATAACTCTGTTAAGCTACGAATGTAATTAATGTGTAATTAGTTGCCTGTATCTCTTTGGTTGATTGTATGTGAAAAACTAATTAAAATAAAATTTGGTGGACATCACTATGACAACGCCGGCTGTCGCTAAAAACCAGCGCTGTGGCTCTGTGTCGCTTTAGTCATAGCATTATGCTGAGCGATGGCCGTTTTGCGCGGATGTAACGCATATTTTTCCCAATAGATTCTTTTTGGTTTCGTGTCTAGTTTTATTCTATTTTTTCTTCCTTTCTTTTCGTTTCTTCATTCAAAATAAAAACCGATGCTAGATGGCCTTGATAACATATTCAAACGCTAATTTCAAGGCCTCAACAAATTCTAAGGCCAGGCCAAATAGGAAGAGTGTTATGATTAATACGAGTTGTTTCCAACTGTGGCGTTGAAACGAGCCAACTTAAACGGTGATGCCCACTGTCTTTGTTGGTGATTGATTACTTCATCTGCGGTGATGAATTGTGGGGATTAATTTGGATGTTGCTATTATTCTTGCACGGTATAGTTACTAACATTAAGCCGTTTTAGGCTCAACAAACGACATGGCAAGACAAAACCTGGTGATGGCCGCCAATGCCGCATAATTCCATGAAACGTTTATTACAGCCTAAATGAACGTAGCGAAATAGAGAACTACCTAAATACTAAAACTACCTACCTAAATAAAAATAAACTTATACTACCAATGACTAGGCTCCAAAAAATTAGTAGTTCATTTAGGTGCCAAAGTATACGTTTCTACAACAAGATTCCAAGCAACATTCAAGACTTAAGTCTCAATAAATTTAAGTCCTTGGTAAAGAAGAAACTTTGTTCTAAGGGTTTCTATAAAGTTAAAGATTATATGGACGACAAAAATGCTTGGAATTGAGCCGCTCGCTCTTATCACATACATCATTGACATCATTGAAATTACTATTTTTATTTTTTGACATTCTTTATAATTATTTATTGATAATTTATTATTGAATTATTTTTATATTTTTGTTTGACATTTTGTCGACTATTATTATTAATATGTCGCTTGTTTTTTTTTTCATTTATTATTTTTTATTTCATTAATTTGTAAATGTGAGTACCATGTAGGCTAGCTTTATACACGAATTTTATAAAATTGTTTGGCCAGTTTTGAGTATTTTTTTGTGACCCACGCAAATGTCCGGCTGATTGGTACCGTCGTGCGTCGGGTCGTTGAGCTCCCGATAATAAGGTTGAGCTACACGATGGCTGATGCATGCGTGCCGTCAGTTAGGACAGGTCAACTCAAACCTGCTATGGCTCTTTCCTCAAAAGGCCATTCCAGACGTTGCCCTACATTGTTACACTCACATAGTTTTATACTACAATGTCTGGACTTTAAAAGAGACGTTGACCTCTGAGTTTGTTTCGGCTTTTCTTCTCAGAGCTAGTCAGATAGGAAATGCCGGCTACATCTAGTCTTAAAAAAAAAACATTATATTGACTTGTAAAAGTGTCTGTAACAGATTTATTTACAGAAATAAATATCATTTCATCATCATCATTTCATTTCATCATTTCATTTCATTTCATTACCATGAAAGGAGGATGGGCGTTTTGATACTCATGTCCAATCAAAACGAATTTACCATCGTTAGATAGCTCTTTTCAAGAGTACAAAAAACTACTATGGCAACAAACCCGTATCAATTGTCCGTTTTGAAATATAGTCTTCAGAAGATACTGGATATTCAGTTCGAAATAGAATTTTAAAAAATCTTATTGCCGGTTTCGCATGACCGATTTTGATCATATTTGCACAGATTTTGAGCTAAATAAAATTCAGTTATTGGATGAAAATCACAACAAAATCGGTTAAGTATTTTTTCAGTTACGGATGATCTATCTATTAAACAAATCAGACGCGTTTTTTTGCCTAAAAATGAAAGTCGTTTCCCAGCAATTATTTTTGGTCACTGTAATTTAGTTTGATGTACAGAGTGCGTAGATTTCGGCTATTCTTTGGACTATTCTTAATCTACACAAAAATACCTTTCCAACGGTATATCATTCGTTTCGATTGGAGCCAGTACCAGACTCCATACATTTGTGCCCATCATCCTTTATTGGATTTGACAGGATTTTGATATCTTCCTTCACAAGCAGCACCGCCATCTACGTTCATTCATTTGGAGCCATTTCGGACTATATGACACTAGTAAAGTTTTGAACGTTAACTATGAAAGACGAGGTCCAAGTCCCACTAGGGGTCGCCCTTAGTGCTGTTGTTGCAGGTAGTCATGATGTTAGTGTAGTACAAGTAGTTAGCTTAAGTTAAGTATTTTACTCCCCCCCACCCCCCCCATTGGCTGGAGACTCTTCAGATCTCGCCAATAACTGCCCGGTTACGTAGAAATGGTCCCCTAGGACCATCTACAGCAGTTCAATAGAAAAAAAAACTATGAAAGACTTTTTTTTTTTTTTTTTTGATTTTGCAATATTCTCGTGGATTCCTTTCGCCTGGGGAAGGCAAAGGATTATGCCGGACTCCTACTGGCTAAAAACCCTCTGTGTTTCTTCTCCTGACCCTTGGCCGGAGTCGTGGGATTCGCAGCTGCACGAACCGCGACCCCGGCAGGCATCGGTCCGCCAGCTCCTAGCGGACCTCTCATACTATAGGTATAATAAGTCTTAAATAAGAAGCCTAAAAAGTGTATAAAGAATCACCAGATCCCACAGTCAAACCATTACTACGGTTTTGTGGGGCTTAGTTTATAATTTATTTGCTGTATGTGAACTTAAAATAAAATAATAAATAAATAAATGCTGTGAAGCCTTGCCCCACGTCCTCCTGAGAGGCGCTCGCGGAACACTGCACCCCGCCTTCTCGGGCCTGTTACTGGTCGGGCAACGGGTCATGAAAGACAGCAACCGTATTCACCCACCCTTCACTGCTTCCTAGTCCTTTGAATACTGTATCATCAAAAAAAACTTGCAAGTTGCTCCATAAATTATAAATACAAACATACAAACAAGCAAAAACTACCGCACCACACAAGTAATTACCGCATCCAAAAACAAAAAAAACTATCATCACTCAAAACTAACGATACATAGTCTGCCCATGTAATTATTTTTGTTGGTGTATCATTATCATTACGCTGATGATCGTGGTATCCGGCAGTAATCTAGCTGATTTATGGTTCGTATTACCTCCTGCTTTTCCGGCCTACTTCTGGGACTAATACAAAATAAATAGGTATCATAATAAATCATGTTGGGACGGACTAGAATATAAAACTTCGTGTTGTAACATTCAACAAAACCCAGCACGCTTGGTGGTAGGATCTATACGGTCCGCCTGGCTAGCTACCACTTGAATATTAAAGTCCGGCGCCAAGCAGTTTACTGTGTTCCGTCGTGTGTATGTGAGAGCCAGAGGGGTATAGGGGAATCTCTCTATATCTCTGTTACTTAGATTCGTGAGTTCCATCTTAGACCCTATCTACGCTTACCATCTGGTGCGACGAGGGTCAAACGTGACCAAGTCAAAGTATAAAAATAAAATTAAAAATAAATCAATTGCTAAGTCGTGGAGGAAGAAGTTTATAATTGTTTACAATTTACTCACGTGTTTTTCAGGATTTGCCCAGTCGAAACGATTTGCTATCTCGCCGCGTGTTCAGCTCATATTAAAGACTCCGTTTAGGACTGAAATTAGTCGGGCAATCTCGAAAAATTGACGTGAGTAAACCGTAAACAATTATACATATATTTTAATGTGACTCACTAAAGTTCATATCGTTTGTTAACCTCTTCTTCTCTCGGCATGAGCTACACGAAAATAGTTCATGCTGTGGTGAAAAGATTATCCAGTCAGCAAGGTTGGTAGCGAGGCTGACTGCCCAGGCTGCGCCAGACGTGACCCGTCGCCCGACCAGTAACAGGCCCGAGAAAGCGGCGCGTAATGTTCCATGCGCGCCTCTCAGGATAACGTGGGGCAAGGCCCCACAGAAGGAGAGGTCCGCC
The DNA here is from genome assembly GCA_905220435.1 of Amphipyra tragopoginis. Lineage (NCBI taxonomy): Eukaryota > Metazoa > Arthropoda > Insecta > Lepidoptera > Noctuidae > Amphipyra > Amphipyra tragopoginis. The sequence continues at coordinate 18,286,516 of HG992016.1, forward strand.
AGGGGCTGGCGGACCGAGGCCTGCCGGGGTTGCGGTGCATGCAGCTGCGAATCCCGTGACCCCGGCCAAGGGTCAGGAGAAGGAACACCGTGGGTTTTTAGCCGGTATTTCGCCTTCCCCGGGCGAAGGGCATACATGAAGATTTTCCAAAGAAAAAAAAGAAAAGGGTGCGCCGGACATACTTATGTACCGTCTCACTCTCGTCTCTTTTAATTCATATTTAATAACTTTTGTTACCTATAATTCCTTCGCAACTTCAACAGATTAGTTCAATCTTAAAATTTAACCCTAAACGGACAGGCATCGTAAATAACGTTTTGTTACATTATGCAAACGTTGGGTTAAGCTGCGTCTCAAACGCACTTGGCAAGTTTCGTGCGCTAAGTTAGTGTTAAGTTATGGGGCCAAGTTATGGGAGACTTAAATGCTGTCATATGTTATACTTAATGCTCGTGCTTAAGCTAGCGGTGATGTCGAGCGTGTTGTTTTAGTTTCGTACGTTTGTTGTAGAGGATGAAATGCTTAATCGCTGGTATCTTCTTTCAGATTGTATGCCTTAAGTTACAAAACATAATACAAATTACTCTAAAAATTTAGTAAAAATATTTTTATATTTTGAAAAAACAAAATACGCGAATTTTGAAAAGTTGTTTTACGTAAACTCAAAACTCATTTATTCCAAATAGACTAGAATTACTTATTTCTTTTTAAACGTCAGGTTTACAAAAGACATCCCACAAAAAAGCCCTCCCTTCACTGCTTCCTAGTGTTTATGCTGTGAAGAAGAAACGGCGCAACAAACTCCCTAGCAACACCAGTCTGTCAAGTGAATAAATTAATTGACGCTATACAAAGAAAATCATTATGTTTTTAACAATACTAAAACTATGCAATATAAGAAAAAAATAAATTTAAAAAAAGTAAGGCCGCAAATTCGGGAAGGTGGCGCGTGCAGCGGGGCATTGTTTTGAGCGTGCACGCTCAACTACTGTACGTATGGACTTCTCTCTTGGTGTATTCGTAGCAGCGTTTTTAGCTTGTAGTTAAGCGGCGTGATCAGTGTTCGGCGTTTTAACGAGCGTGTACAACTGATATTCTGTTCAGTGTGTCAAGATTTGCCAGTAAAAGTGGTGTGTGCGAATGGCGGCCTCCGATTGGTCAACGCACTTGGACGCCCCGCTCGCACGCACGCTCTAGCGAAAACTAGTTGATGCACGTTGAACGCGACGCTGCACGAGACAATACACGCTGGAACGCTCCGCTGCACGCGCCGCTGTTCCGAATTTGCAGCCTAAGTATATCATATGTATCGTAAGTTGCTCAAATCCGAGATCCAACGCGTCATCGCATCGGTGAGATACAGCCACATCTCTGTGAAAAAGTCATGGAAAATTTCATGAAAAGGGCCTGTCATCAGAGCCGTAGGGTCCATTTGCCGGATATTTTATTCCATACCTAATCGGAACATGTCTTCTTTACAATCCAATAAAAATATCACAACACTCTCAAAAAATACGTGTTTATATTTTAAAATAAAAAAGTGCACTCTTATTGAAACACCCTTTAGGTACACACAACATAAGTATAGTACAAGCAAATTTCAATGTACAGCGTAGCTTGTACAGCAATATTTACCGAGCACAATTCGATGGCCCCACCGAATAAACGTGCAAGAGTTCTTACACGAATTTTTTTTTATTTCATTTTTCGTTTCTTTTGCCTATCCAGCACCTACTTAATTTTTTTTAAGAATTTTAGACTCAAAATACGCCTATTATAATAGTGAATTTCTTTATTCTAGGGAAATAATTAATTTTAAAATTATACGAATAATAGTTTATGCTATTATTACATGCTTTTTGAGTCGCCAAGTACACAAGAATAAACATGTTAAAACCTACAGACGTTTGAGAAGATTTGTGATTGTTTCCGAATTTGAGTAACGTCTTCTTACACGTTTATTCGCGTAGAAATGTATGCAAATCTTATTACCAATGTTTCATTCCACAAAATGGAAGTTTGAATATGAATAGGTTATTAAAATTAAAGTATTGCATTATCTCTTACTATAATTATTTTTTTCTAACAATTGTGTTAAAGATTCAAACATTAAGTGCATTAATTGCATATTAATTTAAGTTTATACCTAGTAACGGTAAATAAACAAATGTTTACGCGATAAATTCTATTGTAATCGTACGTAACGTTAGAAAGGGGTACGGGGGGTAAGATGCGAGTAAAATAAGGTGACTAGCTTGGAGTCAGTGGTGACCTCTCGCTTCCGGCCGTGGTTCTGTTCATGGTCGGGAGCGAGAGTGCGTGGGAAGCCGTCGCCTCCTTCTGCGAGGAGGTGATGGTGACCAAAGAGGGAGCGGAGAGGGGGAGAGAGACAGCTGCCACTCTCCCTTCCCGCGCCAGACGCACCGGGCGCTGGAGGGCGCGTGCCGATCTCCGGCCACCATAGTGTGTGGCCTGCGGGTAGTACTAGTACTGGCCTGCGACCAGTAACATGCCCGAGAAGGCGGTGCGCAGTATTCCGTGCGCGCCTCTCAGGAGGAAGGACGTGGGGCCAGGCCCCACAGAAGGAGAGGTCCGCCAGGGGCTGGTGGACCAACGCCGAGGCAGCTGCGAATCCCGCGACCCCGGCCAAGGGTCAGTAGAAGGAACACCGTGAGTTTTTAGCCGGTAAGAGTCCGGCATACCCCTTTGCCTTCCCCGGGCGAAGGGCATCTATGAGGATTTTCCCTCGAAAAAATAAAAGGTGACTAGCTCGGAAGGACAGTCTTGTTGTGATTCTATGCGCGCTATTACATAATTTTGTTTCGCGCAATTACATTCAATTATAAATATTATAAATCTACTGCCGTTGGAAAACTCCATCTCGGTCTCCAATGACAGTGAGGAGGAGGATTAGTGTTTCTAATATCGCAATTCGTTTTTTTTTAATCAAGAAATTTACTTTCTTTGTAACTGTAACTGTACTTTCTGTTCACGTGGACAAATACATAATTATATTTTCTATAATCTTTATAATATCTGTATTTTATTTCATCCTTTTGAAGTCAAAGTCAAAGTTTTTTATTTCAAATAGACTAGATTACAGGCACTTTTAAAACGTCAAAACTAGGTGCACGGTTCCAAAAGGTAGGTTGCATGGGGAAGAGCTCAAAACTCCAAGAATACTCTTTTCAAAATAGTAGTTCATGACAATTCCATTACAGTAGTGTGAGAAATAGAATGAGAATAATGCAGGTTAATGTAAGAAATAAACTCACATAAGAGTAACAAATAGAAAAATATGCCTTCTGGGATTGCCATAGCAGCTAAGGGCTAACCAGTCCCGACAGACAGCAACCGTTCACGAGCATGACGTGCACATCCGCATCGCTTAGCTCAACCATATTGCAGGGAACCCAATGACAGGATATACAACGCCACCGTAAGCAGGACATTTAAGTGAGCATGACAGACTCAGCATCGCTTAGCTCAACCATATTGCAGGGAACCCAATGACAGGATATACAACGCCACCGTAAGCAGGACATTTAAGTGAGCATGACAGACTCATACTACCAGACAATGGGCAGTAATGTGATATGATTATAGGTGTATCATTAATTGCTGCATGATGCTCAAACTTTACAGATTGGAAAATTATATTATGAAAATTATAATTATAAACAATATCAGACTATTTAGGCAGAGTATTATACATTAAATAATAAAATTATAATGGGAATATAAAAATTTCAGTATTTGAATAAAAAAAAAAATATGAAAATTGATCAAATAATGTACAGGTTATTTAAAGTCAATAAAAAGAAGAATACTAGAAGTAAACATTAAAAATAATGTTAGGTCATACAACCAACCAGTTAGACAGGGCCTGAGGATCGCAATGTGCAGGACGGAGTTGTACGCCAGGCATCTTTATCTTCGATATAATGATTTATGTTTTAATAAGCTTTAGATATCAAAATGCTCTTAAGAAATTATTTAAAATGCTCTTCATAAATGATTTATTGTAGAACCTAACACTGTTCCCCATAAACGTCTTGCTGGTTTGTCTTAGTCTAAAACCAGGTACTGTTAGCTTGTGTTTATTGCGAGTATGTATGTTGTGGACGTCACTTTTCTTGTTATACTGGGCAATATTTTTTCGAATGTACATAGTGTTACTAAGTATATACAAAGATGGTAGGGTAAGTTTATTTATTTCCTTAAATAATTCACGAAGCGATTCACGGCAGCCTAGATTATAAATAGCTCGGACTGCTATTTTTTGTAATATGAAAATAGTACCAACATCAGCAGCCGAACCCCACAGTAATGTGCTATAAGACATAATACTGTGAAAGTATGCAAAGTACACCAACCTAGCTGAAGCTACATCAGTCAACTGCCTAATTTTCCTGACGGCAAATGCAGCAGAACTCAGTTTGCCTGCAAGTGCCTCTATATGAGGTCCCCATTGCAATTTAGAGTCTACTGTGATGCCCAGGAAGACAGTTGAGGGAACCGGATCTAACGCTTTCCCGTCAAGTTTCACATTTGAATTAATGTACACTTGAGGTGGAGAATTTAATACTTTTGGTTTTACGAAATTATTTATATTATTATACCTTGCATTAACAAAGATGTATTACATAAATTAAAACTGATTTTATTAACACTAATATAAATGCATACGATCTTTCCAATCATATAGAAGCAGAACAATGTACTGTAAACAAGCGTGTAAATAGTTATAGCTGGGTTCAAAATAAACTTGAATTACGGAGAATAATAGTGTAACATTACAGTACATTTTATTCGTTGTGTACTATTACACAAATAAACGTGTAATGATATATTGCTGTGACCTAGTCATGCAAATTTCACAAGAGTATTAACATTAAATAGTTTTTCATGAATTTCCTGAAACTCGTTGATATTTAGAAAAAAGTAAATACACAAGTCTACAGTTTATTTTTTTACCTATAATTCAATAATACATTATTTATACCTATTTACAATGGAATGAGCGTTATTGAAGTTTAAACGTTTTTATTTTTTCCTGAAAAGTTGTCATTTTTCTCTTACACGTTTATTCGGTGGGGCCATCGAATTGTAAATACTGAGCTAAAATTAATTTTCCAATTGATAAATGAACCAATATCACTTTACTTACTGTAGAAATTAAAACCATACTCACTGAATTAATAAGGCATAAAAGTATACATTAATTCAATTAGAAACTAACCAAACTACCTGAAAAATATATCAAAACATTTATCTAAAATTTCCACTTAGTTACACAGTTAATTCACAAACATTTCGTTTACGTATGCAAGTTCAAAACTAACAGAGATTAATATTCACACTGACTGAACATTGAAGGATTAAATATCTATGAAATCTATTTCAGTGGCGATCAAATTAATATCCCATATGGGATTAGTGTGGGATTAGTTATAAATTGCTACCTGAGCTGGTTTGGGAGTGGAAATAAGGTTATTTATTGCAGAGTCTGTCTGTAATACAAACATCTAAATGCTAACAGAAAAATTCATGTGCAAAAAGTGCTATACTAAACACAATTTCTCGCTGCAGGTAATTAAACGTGTGAGCGTGTACAAAACAAACAACAAAACATAATTTACAAACAACAGAACATAATTTAGAAACAACAAAACATAATTTTAAAAGGGTGCTAATTAAACAGACTTCTTTTTAATAGCATTATTCGCCTCTAAAAATCTACATTGGCTTCTAAATTACTAAGTCAGCCACAATTAACGAGCGTCTGAATGAAACTATCTTAGCCACTAGTTATCTTCTATATAAGCCACTGTTCGTCACCCACTTTCATTTTCACAATAAAAACAAATGAAAAACAAAAAGAGTCGACGGAGCCCCGCTGCGCGCGGCTCCTATTTCTGTCTGCAGGGTTTAAAGTAACCTAACACGAAGGGGATGACGGGGGCTTCATTCGCTCGCTTTGCTCGCTCACTCTACGCCCCGTCATCCCCTTCGAACCTAACCTATGCGTGTCGGGGTGCCCAAAAATTTAGTTGGCGTTGTAAAAAAGTCGAATTAGTTTATTAGAGGTTATCTCATTTTCCCGTTGCTTAGTTATAAAATGAGAAGTTTGGTCACGTGGCCAATAAATAAATTTGTGGCTTGATTTATTATTTCTCATTTAAAAACAACAAAACTCGATTTATGACCTCGCCTGCAACTAGAAAATGTATTTAGTGTAATTTGAAACAACAGTAATAAAATTTGTAGATAACGAACAACATTTTAAAAACGATATCAATCTAATTAAAGTAATAAAGGACACGCTCACGAAGTATGAAAAAAAAACTCAGGCTTGGCGCAAATGAAACGTATCTCAGATTTTTAGTATAAGCGTGTAATAAAATGCCACATAGTTGGCATCATCGAAACAGATGGCCAGGTAAGAAATTGTTATTTTTTTAGTGGCAGGGTTAACATTCAAGTATTTGAAAATGTAATTAAAATATTTACAATTAGCATATACTAGATGACAAAAAGAAACGCTTTACATTGAAGCTGATGGCCGAACGTGAAAAATGGCTTTGTGTTTTTTTTTTTTACATTTAGCCATCGATTTTGATGATCTTGCATTTCACATTGATACTAAAAAATGTATATTCATTCCATTTGCGCCAAACCTGTTTTTTTTTTGAGCGTTGTCCTTTAAAAAGGGTAGAAATGTATCATCAATACAGTAAAATAAAATCTTATACCTATTGTATAAAATGTTTTTTAAAATTCTAATAACTAATATTGTTTAATTACTATCCGTGAAAACCTGTAATTGTTTTAATGAAACCGATGCTAGTTGTATATTCACTTCTGTGCAGCTGTTGGTTTCTCTATCAATGAATAAATAAGTTAAAATCATTCCTACTAATATTGTAAATGTGAAAGTAACTCTGTCTGTCTGTCTGATTTGTGCCCGGTTGATGGCAATAGGCTCACCCTAATTCGTCGAAATGTGGGTGTACTATTCACCTCTGCTCACCCCTTCGGGGAATACAAGCGTGATGTTATAATATGTACTGGCGTCAAAATTGTTTTGGTAACAGTCTCCTCACCACCAACGAAACTCCATGTGTCATACTAAAATAAAATGTTACTAATGGACAAAATATACCACAGAGTCGCAAACCTATTACCACAACTGGTCCCAACTCCCAACCACACACAATAACTCAACAAAAATAAACTCCAAACTAGACCGAAAAACGCATTACAACATTCAAGATAATTTATGGCGAGCTTGCGACACGACACGACAAAAACTCGACAAATCGCCACTCCGCGCGACTATTCCCCGGAGAGGGTGATTTTTCACAGAGATTGCCCGTCGCCTATGATATGTTGTAAGGAAATAGGTACTTGTAATAATAGCTAGCACTCTTGACTTTGAGAATATGTATTGCCAAGTAAGAAAAGAAACAAAAAAACAATTGATTTCTTTATTTTATTTACTATTTAGTACAGTCAACCAACGAGATAAGTATACAGACAAGTAATTATTTTCGTTATGCGTGTGTTGAGTAGCTACGTTTTTGCCATCGCTTGTCTGTGCGAGTTCAGCGTCTGTAGACAAATGGCAATCGATGATCGCCAGAGAATAGATACGCCACTTAAATGTATGTAAATGACATAACAGATCGCTTGACCGGTCGAAAGTTTATGTCAATCCAGTACATCTCATTGTCGTATCTATTCTCTGATGATCATCGATTGCCATTTGTCTACAGACGCAGTTCTGTCTAACCTTTATCAGATGCGGCCGAATACAAGTACTTTACACGGAGCAACTGCCATCAGACCTCCGCAACCCAGTTACTGGGCAATGCCGATATCCTACGGTTAGACCGGTTGTCAGACTTTAGGGCTTTGGAGTACCCGTAACGACGGTCATAGATATTCGTAAAGCACACGAGACCGACGGTTAAACGTACTCTACGAGGCTCGGAGGGACCTCGATGTGTAACGAACGGTCAACCATCCACGGACTGACCACGGCAAGCGCAGCTTAACCTTGCAAATAGTATGATCCGTGCGGCGATTAATTAGCCACGAGCCCCTTCTTCCTCCCTCGCTTACCTGAGCGAGTCTTGCGCATAAAAAGTTATTACGCACACAATTGTAATGACAACTGTTTCTGTAGTGCATTAATATTTATTTGCCTGTTTAGCTAACTGTTTTTTTGACTGTACGTTTGTATACAGGGTGTTAACGAATTCGTGTAATTCCTTAAAACAACTGTTCTACTACTGGTGTAGACAGGCCCCGTACGGGATTTAGCTTTATTAAAAATACAAAAATTAAACTCTTTTTTTTTCATGTGGCTTTGTTACCGATCGTATCTAAACTACCTTATGAGGATTCAGTAAAAAATAAGTTTTTTTTTGCAAAAAAATCTTTTTTTTTTGTGAACATTTTGGTGCCACGCATAAATTAATGAAAGTACGGCGACACAGCTGGCAGGAACGACTAACGCGATATCACTCTTTGCAGACAGATAACTCAAGGCTCTAAAAAGACTCAGAAATTGAAAACCAAAATATTTTTTAAAATGTTTTTTTGGGCTGGTTTTCGAAAATTCCCATTTAGGGTTAAACTTTGTCACCAGTAGATCACGCGGTTTGAAGGAATGACACGATTTCGTTAACACCCTGTAGTTCGCCCACCCACGCCGGTCAGTATGGTGGATAAAACCCTTCTCGTTCTGAGAAGGGCCCGTGCCCAGCAGTGAAACAGGAATGGACTGACTATGTTTATCCTAGAGCTATACTCAAGCGTTGTTTAATCTCTGATCACTTGATCATTACTTGGGCAGAGAACCTAAACATGAGCAATTGAGCATCGATCTTATTCCCGAATGTAAATCAAACCACTCAGCAACAAGCTCAGCTGAATCTAGATGTAAATCGTGCCCAATTGTTATTTTTTTTTTACTGAGTTCTTATTCAATTGATATTAAAGCTAGAAGCGTCGATGTATAGTCAAATTGACCGCCAACTTAAATTTTCTGTATACAAAAATAAACTTTAAAAAAAAGTGAAAACCGACTTCAAAGAAATACTAAAAGGAGTAAAATAATTACCATAATATAAAATGGTCAGTTTCAGAAGTCGGTGGCTTCCATTTGCTTCAGTGTAGAGTTGCACCGACTTCTGAAACTGTTAATTTTATATTATGGTAATTATTTTACTCCTTTTAGTATTTCTTTGAGGTCGGTTTTTACTTTTTTTAAAGTTTATTTTTTATTAAATACGTTTTAGTGTCATAATTTTAACCCCCTCCTTCATAACCCTTCTTTTTGGCTTTGACGTAGTCGGGCATAAAAAGTCCTTTCAAATGATACCTTACACGATATAATGAAAACATTCCAAAGGGGGGAAGGGGGGGACACGCACCCCCTCCTCTTTTCCAGTAGTCAGTTCCCAACAACAAATATAAATAAAAAAAAGTAAAAACCGACTTCAAAGAAATACTAAAAGGAGTAAAATAATTACCATAATTTAAAATTAACAGTTTCAGAAGTCGGTGGCTTCTATTTGCTTCAGTGTAGAGTTGCACCGACTTCTGAAACTGTTAATTTTATATTATGGTAATTATTTTACTCCTTTTAGTATTTCTTTGAAGTCGGTTTTTACTTTTTTTTAAAGTTTATTTTTTATTAAATACGTTTTAGTGTCATAATTTTAACCCCCTCCTTCATAACCTTTCTTTTTAGCTTTGACGTAGTCGGGCATAAAAAGTCCTTTCAAATGATACCTTACACGATATAATGAAAACATTCCAAAGGGGGGGAGGGGGGGACACGCACCCTCTCCTCTTTTCCAATAGTCAGTTCCCAACAACAAATATAAACAAAGCAATATTAGTAATTTGAGAATTTTGCTTTGATCCGATGAGGAGTTCCGTTCCATATCTCTGAAGTTCATGGTCTAATCATAATACAATTTATATGGGACCAATCGAAAAGTATACCCTTTCGAATAAAAAAAGAATTTTTCAAATCGGTTCATAAATGACGGAGATATGAGGTAATAAACATAAAAAAAAAAAAAAAATACAACCGAATTGAGAACCTCCTCCTTTTTGAAGTCGGTTAACAAAGCAATATTAGTAATTTGAGAATTTTGCTTTGATCCGATGAGGAGTTCCGTTCCATATCTCTGAAGTTCATGGTCTAATCATAACAAAATTTATATGGAACTAATCGGGAGGTATACCCTTTCGAACAAAAAAAGATTTTTTCAAATCGGTTCATAAATGACGGAGATATGAGGTAACAAACATAAAACAAAAATACAACCGAATTGAGAACCTCCTCCTTTTTGAAGTCGGTTAAAAATAATAAACGTCATTCGTTAACAGTGGTATGGAATGAGTATAATACAGAAAAATTACATAGTGTCGTAATTTGTTAAACAATTTATTTCCCTACCCGTACATCCGTTCCCGAACATCCACGTAGACGGACAGAGCAAAACTATACGTAACATTTTTGCTTGAAAACAAACAGTTTGAAAACACGCTCCGGACCCTACCTACGAAATTCCAGCATCCACGTATCCGTTTAAAATTTTAAAAAATATTTACGGAAACAACTCACCGTGTCGTAGTGACTCCAGTCCAGAAATAACTCTATAAAAGTTTAACAAACAATGCCTGTGAACAAACTATGTTCTAACATGGTTCCAGTAAAAATGGCCGCCAAACTTTAGACATGTCCGGCGTCGAACGAAGCTAGGTTTAGTTCGTGATTGGGATCGACAGATCAATGCTATTTTTGTAGTTTAGTGGTTAACAGAACTTTTAGTTGCATCCATTGACGTAGACATATGGACGAATCAGCGCTCAAAAATATCCGAACTGAATGTAGACTAAAACGGGAAAAAGAAGACTAATTTTTCTCTTTGTCTGCTTTACATTGTCGTTGTGGACCCTTTGTACGTAACCGGGCAGCTATTGGCGAGACCTGAAGGGTCTCTAGCCAATGGGGGGGGAAGTAAAATACTTATCCTAAGCTAACTACTTATACTACACTAACATCATGACTACTAGCGACAACAGCACTAAGGGTGACCCCTAGTGGAACTCGGAGCTTGGCTTAGGGCGTTGCTGGCGGGGGCCTGGGGGGGCGAGGAGACAGCTTGATGAGGGCTGATTTACCGCGTCGATGGGTGCAGTCAAGTCTTCGTGTTGACAACATAAAATTTAAATTAGTTTTTTGATATTTCTAAGTTCATAATGGCGGTTTGCCTTGGCGTGTTCTGCTGGTTTATCTAAAGTCATGACATTTTTTTTCGTGAATTTTGTACTACACCCTTGATCTGTTTGTTTCTACGTCAATAGTTGCATCAGCTAGTTTAACGATCGCCGGTCACAAGGTACACACGACGAAAGAGTTAGGCATGCAGGCAACTATGGCTGACCAAACACGGCCCACAAAGTGGCCGACACACTTTGTGTCTCGAAATACTTTAGTAACTCGAGTTACGATTTTGTTTCTCGAGGCAGTGACTCCGGCCCTCTCACTTTCCTAGTTCATGAATGTGTAGATTATAATTTGATCATCACTTGCGTTAACGGCTTCGTGCCTCGGAGACCACGTTAAAACTTCAGTCCCGGGTTTCATACAAATACCTATGACAGTCATTACGGGTAGGCAAAAGCCCGAAAATCTGACAATCGGTCTAAACTTAAGATATCGACATTGCCCAGCAAGGGTTGCGGAGGTCTGATGGCAGTTACTTCGTGTTAGACTGGAATCTGACCCCAACATAGTTGACAAACAATTTAACGTTTTAAGGCTAGGCAGACAATTTAACGTTAAAGGAAAACATTGTAAGAAAACTTGCACACCTACGAGGGCTCTACAGAAGTTCTCGCTGGTGTGTGTAGTCCGCCAACCTGCACCAGGCCAGAGCGTGGTAGACTAAAGCTTAAACCCTTCTCATTCTATGAAAACCCGTACAGTACAACACAACTAATAAGTTACATCGATGTACCTGATCGAACAGCCAATGGCAGTCGCTCATTTTTACGCAACACACTTATTGCGTCAGCGTAAAGATCATTTTTTACTGCAGTAAGTACTAATAAATATTTGTAGTCTCGAAGTCGCATTTATTACTCTGTTCAGCCAAACATGAGTGACTGACAGCTCGGGCATTACGTAAATTGTAGCCGTAAGGAGGCTGCGAAAAAATGTAAATGACATCATCAAAAACCGTAAAATAGCCATAGTATCCATGCTTTGTTTTTAAAAAATATTTGATACTAGCTTTAGCCCGCGGCTTCGGTCGTGTTAAAAAACACTTAACACACTACTTGAGTTTCTATAATACAATCATGATTCGAAAGACACGTGGCGCCATCTATTATCGTTATTGTTGTTTTCCTCGTGAACAGTACTTTTTTCGGGATGAAACGTATCCTATGTCCGTTTCTGTACACCTGATAAAGTATATACAAATTTTCAGGATGATCGGTTCAGTGGTTTAGGCGTGCAAACGTAACAAACAAACAAACTTACTTTCGCAATTATAATACCTAGTAGTTAGGATTAGGATAATATGTTTGTCAGTGGACTACGATTAAAGCGTATTCCTATCTAGAAAATAACTACACACAACACTCATTCAAAATGTACTACTAAAAAAAGATCAATTCGAAAAAAAAACCTAAAATTCTCACCCAAATTAACACCATTCCATTGAATGCAGTCGCATTTTTCCGTCACTATCGACAAATTGACGCCAAAACGCGTCGCGTGACGTCACGAGAGTCGTTAGCCCACCGTCGATCGACGATTTAACGTGTTCATGTCGATTTGATAGATTTTTAGGCTATAAACGGTCGGGAATGGTTTTAAATTGTGATGGATGTCGATTTTAGTTTTATGCTCTGTTTGAAGCTGTGGATCGAATTTTTTCAATCTAAGTAAAGATTTATTTTGTATACATATATAACATCATGCCTGTATTCACCGAAGGGTTGGGCAGTAGTGTATAGTACACCTTTTCGGCGTTGTGTTTAAGTCCCATGTAATAGGGGGCGAGCCTATTGCCTTTAACAGGGCACATAATTATCCAGACCACGGACTGCTACTGAGAAATTACACATGGAAAAACCCAATAACACTTTGCCCGACCTGGGGATCGAACCCAGGACCTCACGCTCAGCAGTAGCGTTTGCAGAGTCTTTTTATATTGTAGATAGAATTATTTTGCCAAAAGATTTGCGTTGCCAACGCTGTCAGTCTTCTGGGCATGTTCCCAGATGACTGATGAAGGAATATTTCGATACCTCCCACGTAAGTTTTTGTAAGCGACAAATTGCATTTTTGTGTGTTTTTACGTAAAAGTGTCTAATTTTATGTATACTATCTGTTCCAAATATAAAAATACCGAAAAACGGTATATATTTTTGCTATTTTTATATTTGGAACAGATAATAATACTAACATTAAATTAGACACTTTTACGTGACAAACACAAAAATCCAATTTGTGGCTTGAAACAACTTACTTGGAAGGCATCGATTTATTTCGATGATTAAGAGCACTTTTTAATTATTTTATTTTTGTACTGTACCTATTTGTATGCCTACGTATTTTGTACATTATTATACTTATTAGTGTGTGTGTTTTTTTTTCATCTGGAATACTTGATACTGTTCACTCATAGCTGTTTTCTATGATTTACCAAACGTTATTGATTAAAATTAAGACCCTTGTATCTTTACCAATAAAGAAATAAAAACGCCATAGCTTTGAATAGCAGATCCTCCCATACGTTAGTAGCTATCACAAGTAAAATCAACCTACGAGTCTGTTTATTTACCTAGTTTGGCAATAAGAAAATCTACCATTGGTAAGCAAAACGATTCGTTTTTGGCTATAAGAACCGGGCATCAACTAATGCACCAAACGTACCTACAGGTAACCGTGAAAATGCATTCAAAAAAACAGACACACTGTCGCATCTACAATAGAGTGTATTATCGCTTGCACCGTCCCGAATGACACATGATAGAATCTCGGCAATGTGGTCATACTCACCGGCACGTATACTACACACGTAGCGTGTTCCGACCGTGACAAGCGTCCTAAGAACTACAGCACTATTTCTTGCGGACGAAGTTTTGAAATCGGAGGTGTAATAATAAATATGTTTCAGCAGAAATCTTTCTGGTTAGTCTATAGCGATGAGTTGGCACTTTTATTCCTTTAGACTTCGACACTGGGTTTTTCTCTGACACCGGTTTTTGATATTAGCAATCTTGCAACAATGGTTAAAGGTTATCTAACTTAAATAGCTTTTTTGTCTATTGCCATCTCTATTCATTGGCATACAAATGACGACGGGGACAGGTATAATTTAATTAATGTTTAACAATGTCAATCTTTTATATGTAAGAGTGTGATTTTGTAGGATAACTTTTTATCATCATCCTCATACGTAATTTTACCTTCTTTTTAGTTATATTAAACTTTTTTTTTATCACAGGTGCAACCAGGAAAGTGAGCAGACTGGAATTTACATGAAGTAGATTGTACTGCTTCGGCACTCCCCTTAGTCGCTGTACTGCTGAGCGTCCGGCACTCCGATTTACTTGAGGGAGTCACTGGACTACTGAACTCCCGGTACTCCGCTTCACTGGGAGGAGTCATACCCAAATATCGCTCAGAAAAAGTTTCGTGATTGATCCAAAATTTTCGTGTGCAGTTTATTAGAGACCATAAGGGCCTTATTACAAAAGGTGATTTAAACCAAGACTAAGGTAAACCCAGGTTTAAAAAACACCCATCACTTTCATATGTCATGTATAATAATAAAATAATAAAAGAGACGGGGCTATTTTAAAACCTAGGTTATTCTTAGACCTTCTTTTGTGATAAGGGGGAATGTGTGTTTTATTACTATTATTGAAGCTGTCCTGAAAAGTGTTTCCTTGTTTGTCCGGCTAGGTGTAGGTAGGATCCCTAAGTCTGCTACCTTCTTTATAACTGGTGTAGCAGACGTGACTCTTGCTCAGGAGAACCTAGGGCTGTCTACTACATTACAGTTTGGGGCCCAACGTGGGGCCGTCTGCTACATTACAATGTTTGTGCCGCTTTCTGTTTATCTTTATAACAACATCCAATTAGTTTGAGGAAGGAGGAAGTCTTAATATATCTGACCTTGCTTTGTAGCCCTCATAATTATTTCTTTTGTAACCGATTGACACCAAGTGATGAAACAACAGCAATGACATTATACTCACTGTCACGTTTACTACACACATAGCGTGCTATAAGCGTGACAAGCTTCCCAAGCGTGCTAAGAACTGCAGACGCGTTGCAACAATATGGTCACGATATATCACGTATACGACAACTAGTTTTTGGAATGAAGTTTATTGATATCTATTTCATAACTAGCTTTTGCCCGCGGCTTCGCTCGCGTTAACAAAGCTCAAAAAGACTCTTAAACACACTACTAAAGTTTCTATAATAATATAATTCAATCGTGATTCGAAAGACATTGGCGCCATCTATGAACGTTATTGTTGTTTTCCTCGAGAACAATACTTTTTTTCGGGATAAGTGGTACCCTATGTCCGTTTCTGTACACCTAACAACGTATACGCAAAATTTCAGGATGATCGGTTCAGTCGTTTAGGCGTGAAAAGGTAACAAACTTACTTTCGCATTTATAATATTAGTTAGGATTAGGATTTTAAGGAACGTAGACTTTGTTTTCTTTGATTTTTGGTAGCATTTAAACCTGGTCGCACCTGATAATAAGTGTAGACAGTTTTAGACACTGGAGCACACGAAACCTATTAGGGTTGGACCTCATCTGGCAGCACGGAATCGCCTTTTTCCGTCGCCCTTTCTCTTTCTGTCGCTTAGAACTGCCATTTGCTAGACCGAGACAGAAAGCATAATGCGATAGCACGCGGCGGAATCCTCGAGGCGATCGGCATCACGGACAAAATGCAATGGCGGCAATGGCAGTTCTAAGCGACAGAAAGAGAAAGGGCGACGGAAAAAGGCGATTCCGTGCTACCAGATGAGGTCCAACCCTTAGCAAAGATATAGAGGGGCTCCTCTATAGCCCTCTGGCTCTCACATACACATGTAGGAATACAGTAAAATGCTTAGTTTGACTTTAATCTTCTTCTATCGTGTCAGCACGAGCTATACGAAAATAGCTCATGCTGTGGTGAAAAGATTTGCCAGTCAGCAAGGTTGGTAGCGAGGCTGACTGCCCAGGGTACGCCGGACGTACTTAAGTATCGTCACTCGTGGAGACTCTTTTCATACACCCCGACTTGACTTTGATGTGAAGGTGGTAGTTAGCCAAACGCACTGTATACAGGGTGTTAACTAATTCGTGTAATTCCATAACCACATGATCTACTACTGATGTAGACAGGCCCCGCACGGAATTTAGCTTGATTAAAAATAAAAAATAAAATTATTATTTTTTCATGCGGCTTTGTTACCGATCGTATCTAAACCACCTAATTGTGATTCAGTAAAAAAATAAGTTTTTTTTTTTTTTGCAAAAAAAAAAAAGTTTTATTTGTGTGAACATTTCGATGCCACGCATAAATTAATGAGAGCACGGCGACACGGCTGCCAGGCACGACTAACGCGATATCGCTCTTTGCAGTCAGGTAACTCAAGGCTCTAAAATGACTCAGTTTTTTTTTTTTTTAGTTGCTTTTCAAAAATTTTCATGTATGGTTAATCTGTGTCACCAGTAGATCACGTGGTTTGAAGGAATTACACGAATTCGTTAACACCCTGTAGATTTTTTTTTCCATCAAGCGTGCTGAGTTTTGTTGACTTTTCAAATCGTCTATTCCCAGATGCGGTGAAATTTTTTCATATTCCAGTCCGCCCCTCAAGGAAAACTTATCTATTCTTATAAAGAACCCAGTCAGAGTGTTAGCCTTCTTATCAGCTGCACTCTAATCCAACAATACATGCCAGCAATAAGGTCACACTCACCGTCACGTACACGACACACGTAGCGTGTCACGAGCGTGACAAGCGACCCAAGCGATGCACAACTACACACGTGATGCAACTAGTTGACCGACATGTTGTCAAAGTACTAAGCGACCCCTATCTTGATAAAAATAAACAGTAGCCTGTAACTGCCTCACTGTAGGGCAACGGTTTCTTCTCATACAGAGAAGAAACGAGCATTGATCACTGCTTGTGTTGTTGTGTTGGCGATTTGAGCCCATTAAGTCCAGGTTTCCTTACGATATTTTTCTTCACCGTAAACGCAAGTCAAGTTCAAATTCTGTTCCGCACATGAATTCAAAAACAATTTGACTATTTACCTATACAAGGTTAAACGAAAAGGGGGTACTATTCTGCTACTGAAAGTACCACTGATGAATGTTGTAACGGATTAAGGCGAGCTGAACCCTGGCGCGGTAATCGGGTAAGCGACGACGCGCGGGCCGAAAATCACTTTAAAAAATCGATAAAAAATATATAAATGTAATAAAAAAAAACGATCGGGTAGAATCGATTCCAAAATTAATTACCTATAAATTAATATTAATTATAAAAATAGAGTATTATAGTAAGAACTTGTTTAAAATGAAATTTTGCTTGTAAAAAAACTGCAAATCGAAGTAACTTCAGTATTTTTTTCCATCGAGAAAACTATATTGCATCGTGTATTGAACGGGTACATGGTATAGAGAAGGAATGTATCCTAAAATATACATTTATTTTGGGTTCTAAATGTTTTAATTTGCCTATCAAAAATGAGTTCTAAAACAAGCAAAACCTACCGCGCCAGGGTTAAGCTCGCCTTAATATTTTAAAATTCGATAATTTTTATACAGTGGTCCGGCCATGGACTAGCGATATTCTAGGTACTTATATAGCAACTATTGCAGTACACAAATACTTTACACACTAGGGTCCAATCCACTTCCCCGCTATTTGGCAGTCATTTTGCTTTTTTGATGAGATATTGTCTATAACTGTATGTCTTTATGTGAACCCATTGTATCGTAATGTAAACGATAGACAATATTGTTGCCCTCCGAATAAGTCTACTTTTATCTCAGTAGGACCAAAACTTTGGGAGATATGACTTTTTTTGTGCACGCGTACAGAATATCTCAACAAAAAAATGGAAGTGGATTGGACCCTAGTGTGTTGTGTATTTGTGTACTGGAATAGTTGTTATATAAGTACCTATAATATCGCTAGTCCATGACCGGACACATTGTATACGTGCAAAATGATTTTTAAGTTAATTATTTCAAAAATTCTTCATCCCTTCTTAAGTAACGAATTCAGAAAATGAAGTTTCTATTCCGTGACTCCAAATATGACCTAAAATGTAAACACAGCTGATCATAGCTGCGGACACATCGATTTTAGCGTATTTTTATGAAATCTTTGAACAGCTATTTCTCTTAAACTTTTGACTTGAAAAGTTTGAGAACAAAAGTTATTCATTATTATAGGTACTTTATTTTATTGTTTGCATCGTTGTCCTAGTGGTTGCAAGCACGACTGATGAGCGTGAGGTCCTGGACTCGATCCCCAGATCGGGCAAAGTGTTATTGGGTTTTTCCGTGTGGAATTTCTCAGTAGCAGCCCGGAGTCTGGATTTGTGCCCGGTTGATGGCAATAGGCTCGCCTCCAATAACATAGGACTTAAACACGACGGCGAAATGAGGGTGTACCATACACCTCTGCCAACCCTTTAGTGAACAGGCGTGATGTTATGTTTAACACCCTTTCGGATTAGTATCCCTTTCCGACTAACCTAGTATACAGGGTGAGTAAACAATCGTGGATCAAACGAAACAGGGCGATAGTTGGGGTTATTTTTTGGTAGTACATTTTCTTTTACAGTAAGTTTCTAAAGTTACAAATAATTTTTCGTAAGACTTAAAAAAGATATTGAAAAAAGTGCCAATACTCATAAATCATGATACACACTGTCATAAAAGTACCTTCAAGCAACTTAACACCATTTTATTGTTTTGAAAATAGGTATCCATTTCACTCTTCTTTATTTAGTGTTAGTTTTTAGATTTAGACGCCTAGGTAGCCCGTAGACCATAGTGACCATCATAGACTATATTTATAGTTTTCAGCAATAATGTTCTTAACAATTGTCCATGGTATATGTGTCATAGATTGTCGTTGTTTTTTATTTTTATTTTCTTGTGTCCGGGTTACCAGGTTATTACTTGTTTTTGTTAGATTTTATAGTATTAAGTTTTTAGTTCGTAATTTTGTACTTCTAATTTTAAGCGTGTGCGTCCATTTGGGGCGAAAAAATAAATACTTTTTCTTTCTTTCTTTCTTCTTTCTAATTGCCTATTTATTACACATTTTGATATTTTCTTAAAAACACTCAAATTGTCATAACTTTTAAGGAGATCAAGTTAGGGCTCTGCCACACGAATATTTTTAACTGCAAATAACCCCAACTATCCCCCTGTTTTGTTTTACCACGATTTTTGACCCACCCTGTATGTTGTAGGTCTTTGTACGTACGCACTAAGGGACATTTCTCTGAGACCTAGATTAATCAATCATATTCAATCTGACCGTAATCCGTCAACAAAAAGTCAGACTGACGCAGTTCAAGATGGCGTCCACAATCAATATTACCACAAGTACAGTTCTACGTTCTACAATGGCTTCTGAGAATATATCCAACAATAGAATACGTGGTGCAATTAAATAGTGCTGTTTACTGTGTTAGCTAAAATATTAGAAGCTAAGTAGTAGTGGAGCTCTTTGTGAATGAGTTCGTCCTGGGAAGTAACACCATATATATTTCTACCGCTAAGCAGCATCGCTGTGTTCGTTCGCTCGCTTTGCTCGCTCACTTTAGCCCCCGTCATCTCCTTAGAACCTAACCTATCCGTGTCGGGGTGTGAACAACAATATTCGTTAAAAATCACGAGAAACGGAATCTGAAATTTTAGAATGTTTACCTTCTACGTCTGCTCTAAAGCAAAAAATACAACGAACAAACAATATTCGTAAAAAAATAATTCTACTGTTTGATAAGTTTGTTAAACAAAAAAAAAAAATACTAAAAATTCATTAAATTGTGTTTCTGTGAAATATGTTTCATTCAAGTAAATTGTCTTTGAAACAATAATATTCGAAATAAAAATACAAGGACCAAATAGAAACATTTTCTGGGAAAAAAAATTCTATGAAATTTCTGTCAGCGAAACAAGGGGCTCCAGTTTTATGTAATTGTGCTTTCGTTTTTTTTTCATGTACCAAATAAATGCCTTATCTATCTATCTACCTGGCTTAACAATCGAACGTATTCTTAAACTAACCTATTTCGCTCGCCAAAAATTACACACTGAAATACAAAATTGTTCCAATATTCCGAAACCTTCGAAAGTCGGTTAGACGCGTTGTTTACTTAAGTTAATGACTTCGGTGTCTACCTACTCCACAAACACGTAGGTACATGATAAATAAACACACCAAGTTATGATGGGACCCGTGTGTTTTTAGGCAACTTTTGTTTTGACAACTGCGCGAAACTTTAATTATATCCTGTTGAGTTAGGGGAAGATAAATAGTTATTTATTTTAGGTTTAATCTTATGGTGAAGGTTGCTAGTGAGGCTGTTGAGTGTGTCGTTTTGAGTTCGATTTCTAATCAGATGCAGTACACCAAGTGTGTTGCGTCACGCCAAAAATGTATGAAAATTTAGACAGCGCCTCTAGGCGTGGCGTTAAATTTGAGGTGGATACATCCAGACTTTGCGAGGCATGCGCCACGAACGGCGCACAACGAATGCCTCGGAGTTAGGCGTGCGTGTCGAAAAAATATACCAATGTATGGTCGGGTCGAGCCATCGCGTGCGAAGCAAATGCTTCGTTTGTCTGTCTTTATGTTTGTGGCGAGGCATGTGCTGCGCACAGGCTGAGCATGTGCAAGGCGAGCCAGCGTGTGTCGGTAGGGATACGCATGCGTCGTGCGCCGTTCGCGGCGCATGCCTCGCAATGTCTGGATCCACCTTTACGCGCGAATATTAGTACTGAACGCCGTGCCTAGAGCCGCTGTCAAAATTTTCATACATTATTAGTTAACGAAAAAAACTCACACTTGGGTACAGCTGTATACCAGTATTTTATATGGAGCGACTGCCATCAGACCTCCGAAACCCAGTTACTGGGCAATGCCGATATCCTAAGGTTAGATCTGACCTGACTTTCGGTCTAATGACTACTTGTAATGACTGTCATAGATATTCGTATAACACCCGAGACCGACGGTTTAACGTGCTCTCCGAGGTACGAAGAGGTCTCGATGTGTAACGAACAGTCACTTATCCACGAACTGACCGCAGCAAATGCAGATGGGATGATCTCGCATGGGTGCATTTTATATGTAGGTATTGTGACGGTGCAGCGGTGGCGACTAGCGGGGTGCGCCTATAAAAGGGCCGGCACGCTGCACTCCGGTCTCTCTCGCGCCTCAGCAGCCGCCCAGTTAAGTGACTGTCTACCTACACCTGAAGACCCTGGACTCCTCGTATCGTACTGTATAAAGAACCACGCCCTGTAAACTAAACTAATTTGTAACTATTATTAAAATATATTATTGTATGGTTAAAAGTGTTTTCCTTAATATTCTTATATTCTGATTTTATGTGCACCTACTCGTTAAGGGTTGACTCCTCAAGCCACCCTTATCCCGCTAAGCGTGACAGTATATTGATTTTAATTGTGTTCCGTATTGTTATTTCGAATAGAAAGAGCCTAAATAATCATTTTTTTATATTGGTTTTGAAAATCCAAAACTACTTGGTCTTAACCAAGCAATTTTGGAAATACTTAGGTTTGAAATTTTAGAGACTAGAGCGATAAATTTTTATTGCGGAATTATTAATCGGGCGAATAAATAATATATGGAAGACTGTTAATGAGATACTTTAATACTAAACCGAGCGGCATTAAAATATATTTGCGAAAAATTAACTTAACTGGCGATAATTAATGAATGATTAAAATTCGTAAAATGAGCTACTAGCAGTGGAAAACAGTTAATCTAAGCTAGCAACTAAAATTCCAAGTGTCCGAATTAAATACTATTTTGGGCGAAAAAAATACTGAGTGAACGAAAATATACATTTCCTTACCCCGACACGGATAGGTTAGGTTCGAAGGGGATGACGAGGGCTAGAGTGAGCGAGCGAAGCGAGCGAACGAAGCTCCCGTCACCCACTTCGTGTTAGGTTACTTTAAACCCTGCAGACAGAAATAGGAGCCCCGCTCAGCGGGGCTCCGTCGACGCTCCTTTGGAAACCCAAACAACCTTACAAACACATAACAATAATGTGAGTGTTTGTTCGCTTAAGAATTATTATACTGATCGTTCTGAATAACTCGTACCTCAAATTCGTAATTTAAAGTCGCCGTTTTCAATATTTGTGTTCGCCCTCAGTCTTTCGCCCACTTAGTATTTCAGTACGCCATAATCATTATTTTTGACACCCTTCCCTTACTTTGAATTTATATACGCTCGTTTAAATACTAGCCATTTTTATTTAGGAGATTGAGCCGGATTGACTTTGCAAATCCTATAATTCGCATGGTAGCCACGAGCTCCTAGAGTGGGTCGCTAGTAAAATTAATAAAAGAATATTAAACAATAGACACAAGATTTAGGACCAGCTTTGCACAGCAAGAATGTGTTTAAAAAATACGCTTAAACGTGGTCGCCTTTTTTGTTACCAGCAGTTTCAGAATAAAGAATGACACCGCCGTGTCCACTTACATACATTAGCGGGATCGATACTGGCTGATGCATATGCAAGTAGCCTCTTTGTAGTTAAGTGCCGTAGTTACGGGCTCCGGTAACGTCATTATAGTTGAGGGTTATAGTTACTTTGCACTCGTTTTTACTGGTGAGGCTTGCCTTTTAATAAGTGAAGCGCAAGATCTGTCTTTGAGAGTAAGCGAGTTTGTTATCTTACGTTGAACCCCTAAAAAAAAACCGGCCAAGTGCGTGTCGAGCCACGCACAGTAATAGGGTTCCGTAGTTGCACAATAATGCAGACTAACCTGTTTTACACAACTTAAAACGTTATATGTAAAAGTATTTTTTCAATGGAATTTACACGAAATTTTTACTTTTATATGTTGGTCGACTATTACTCGTAAACTTGTAAAGCCTACTTAGCTATGATAGTTTTCCTTTTAATTTATCCAAAACTAACTGCTGAGCTGGCGGGGGGGGCGGACACTTGACTCTAACAAAAAAGAGCACTTTAAAGCTTAATATTTCACAAACGGATCCCTTAATCGAAAAATGGTATGTCCAAACTCTTAACAATTTTGAAAAACCTATCCAACAAAACGAACGGACGGGGACGGGGTAGACGAGAAAAAAAAAGAGTACCCATGGAGTTTCTTGCCGGTTCTTCTCCATGAGACCTACCTTTTGGAACCGTGCACCTAGTTTTGACGTCTTAAAAGCACCTGTAATTTGGTCTGTTTCAAATAAAAAACTTTGACTTGACTTGAATCTGGCCTACTTGGGTTTTTCCATATAGATTTCACAGTAGCAGCCCGGAGTCTAAATTGGTGCCCGGTTGATGGCAATAGGCTCGCTCCCTATAATATGGGACTTAAACATAAAGGTGAAATGAGGATGTACTATACACCTCTGCCGAACCCTTCGGGGCATACAGGCATGATGTTATATCGGGTTAAAGATAATTAACAACGCACCCTCTACAAAATTCACATGATGAAAAGATTTCGATACATCGCATGTTTTCAGAACTTAGTTTATTACAAGTACATAATCCTCTGAAAGTTTTCGCCAACAATGGCGGGTGAGTAAGTGTCTAAAATTTAATAAAGCCAGACGTATACATACTTAGAGTTTGTTAACGGAGATGTAGGAGCAATGGAAGGGGTGAGCGTGGTTTGTTGTGGTTGTTGAGCGTAGCTGAGATACTTTTTTGGTATTTACTTCACTCACTTTCATAGACAAAAGATTAGAAGCCTCAATCCCATTGTACACAGTTCAGTTTAGATTGCAAGTTAAATTATTTTCATAAGTTTTTCTATACTTTTTGTCATTCTGTAATCAATTTAGCTCTCATGTCCTTAAACTTGTTATTCGTGTAAGTTAAAATAATTGGCCTTTATATTTTCATATTGGGTTTAGTGAGCCTTTTATTTTTAAAAGCAGTATGAATGCTTGCCTAGTGGTTACTTGAAATTCATGCAAGAGGGAGAGGGGAGAGGGAGAGGGGGAGTTAGAACCCCGCTTTGACTTTTGGAATTCATGTTTGGATCAGAATTTGAATAACACTTGCGCTAACGGTAAAGTAAAACATCATGAGGAAACAGGCACACGTCAGAGAGCTCGCAAAAAGGTCTCAATGGTATGTACGCCAACCCGCAACAAGCCAGCGTCGTGGACTAAGGCCTAAACCCTTCTCATTGTGAGAAGATGTCCGCGTCCAGCCGTGGAACAGTCATCATCATCTGCCTAGCCTTTTCCCAACTATGTTGGGGTCGGCTTCCAGTCGAACCGGATGCAGCTGAATATCAGTATTTTACATGGAGCGACTGCCTATCAGACCTCCACAACCCAGTAACTGGGTAATACGATACTCTTGGTAAGACTGGTTGTCAGACTTTCTGGCTTCTGACCAACAGTAACGACTGTCAAAGATCTACAAATGACAGCCGGGACCAACGGCTTTACGTGCTTTCCGAGGCACGGAGGAAACTCGCTATGGTAAATGGTCACCCATCCACAGACCAACCTTTGCAAGCGTGGCTTAACCCGGAAGATCGGTCTATGCGGCTGTAATTATTTAGCCACGAGCTCCTCCGTGCCGTGGAACAGTAATGAGCTGATTATTAATAGCTTTTAACCATAGTTCCAAATTGGAAGATAAACCAGGATCATCATTCAGCTGTAAGACGTCCACTGCTGGACATAGGCCTCTCCCAAGCATCGCCACATCGACCATGTTGGGGGGGTTTGCCATAATCGCCACGCTTAGCAGGCCATATATTATTAACTAGCTGACCCGGCGAACTTCGTATCGCGTAACAGACAATGAATGTCGTGTTACCTTTTAGCTGAACTTAGTTTAGGCTATTACAGTATGTCAATCATTTGTCGTTACAGACAGTATTTGACTTTTTTTAAATCTAAAATACGCGATAATCCGAATATTTGTCGATTTGAAACCCTCATTAAGTTGCGGTTTACCGTATCGACCGGATGAACATGAAATGTTTGTCAGGTATGAAACCCAGGATCATTTTGGGGAAATTATTTTTCTTTAATTTTTTTTAGTCAATTTCCCATTGTTTTTAATTATTATTCTGCTATTCAAGGCAAAGACAAATCCAACAAATCAAAAACCATAAAAATCGGTCCAGCAGTTCTCGAGTTATAAGTGTTGTAACAAATCCGACTTTGTTTTACATAATATACTAGCTTTTGCCCGCAGCTTCGCTTGCGTGAAATTTTGAACCCGTTAAGTGACGATTTTCCATACAAACTTTCATCCCCTATTTAACCCCTTTAGGAGAAGAATTTCCAAAAATCCTCAATCACGTGTATATTTATTTCTCATCAAAAGTCTAAATGTTTAAGTCCATGCTTCTTACTTCAAAAGTACCAGATTTCTCATACGAACTTTCAACACTTATTTCACCCCTTTAGGGGTAGAATTTCCAAAAACCCTGAAACACGTGTATGTTTATTTCTGATCAGTGACCTAAATATTGAATTCCATGCTTGTTACTTCAAAATTACCAGATTTTTCATACAAACTTACAACACTTATTTCACCCCCCTAGGGGTTGAATTTTCAAAAACGCTTAAACCCGTATACATTTACTCCTAACCAGAAACCTCAATACTTAATTTTATGCTTCTTACTTCAAAAATGACGGACTTGCATACAAACGTTAATCACCATTTTCACCCCCTTAGGGGTTGAATTTCGAGAAATCCCTTCTTAGTGGATGTTTTCGTTACGTAAGGAACCTAATGTCCAAATTTCATATTTCCAGCTTTAGTGGTTTAGGCTGTGCGTTGATGATTAAGTCAGTCAGTCAGGACTTTGAATTTTATATATTATAGATTATAGATAGATATTATTATGTTAGTGTTACATACAACATAAAATCTCCAATAATTTTCTCTATTACACCTTCCATTTCATCTACATCTACGTAAACCCACGTCTTTCGGTTGTATACTCAAAACGTAATCTCGTAAACTGAGGCTGCAAATTCAGCTCCACCCCGCTCCGCCTATAAATAGCGTCTCAGTACAACTTCCTTTAGAAGACGTGGAGATCTTTTAAATTAAGTCGACTTGATGAATATTTTCGTACTAAACAACCAGTGTCTCTTGCCGACATTAAATGCTGAGGGATTATATTCAGGGATAATTTAACCTGCATCCGAATTACGTATCGCATTCTTAACTGAGCGGAATTAAGTAGCAAGCGACTATCGACGGAAAACGCGTTTTGAGATAATATGGCCGTTTAAAGAGCGTGTACGCCGTTCGACATTTCATACAAATTTTCAAGTTCTTATTTTTAATATGACTGAACCGATTTTAATGAAACTTCATACCTATCAGCAGGATACATAGGACTAAAAATTAAGTAGAAAACATTTTCGAAAACAAGTGTTAGAGTTAAATTAGACCGATTTTAAATTTTCCATACAGTTTTCAACTATCTTTTTTTAAGTAAGACATTTCGAAAATGTTTTCTACTATCTTTTTAGACCTAAGTATCCTGCTTAATGCTTAATTTTTGATGTGTCAAACTCCCCATGATTTCAATGTAAGATAATTAGTAAATGAAGAACGAACTACGACCTAATTAGTGTTCATGCAATAGCCATTAATTTAATGGAAACATTATTCTTAATGACGGATTAGTTAATGATCACCTAATGGTATCTTTCTTGCAACTCAGTGTGTGTCTGTCAATTCGGACGATTGTTGGTAGTTGAAGTACTGCTTTAGCTTATATAATTATACTGTGGTATTATGGCTGTTATTTTTTAAACAATAATGTGTACTGTATTTTCATATAAATGTGACTTTTTAATCCTTTTATTGTTGTTACTTTAGTTTTATAATCCTTCGTCCTTGCTTTAGTTACGAACTCAGAAAATGGAGCTTCTAATCCGTTACTGTAAATATGACTTAAAATGTAAACACAGCTGATCATAGCTGAGGATGGATAGATTTTAGCATATTTATTATGAAATATTTGAACAGCTATTACTCTTAAACTATTGACTTTTGGGAAAAGTAGTAGAACAAAAGGTATTCATTATTATGGGTACTTTATCACCCTTTCGGTTTATTACCCCCTTTCTGACTAACGCGCACGCAAAAGTTTGTATTTCAGTAGGTACATTATTAAGTTCATTGAATTTCGTTCATTCTTTTTTTCACCTCACTACCTTTTTTTTGTCAAAAACCATGGTATAATAATATGTTTCACTGATATTCTCTTCCCGTGACAGCTAGGTCACGTGATTGGCCTACGACTACGTCATCAGCAGGGGGTGCTTCACTATGTACCTAAATAAATTACCCGAGTAAGATGCATTTTTTCACATATTTGCTTCTTTAGAGAAGCAATTTTGAACTAGTAATTTTAAACAGTTTACTTTTTAACTAAATAGATGAATAACACGAAATAGAAAATAGTTAGGCTAGTTAGCAATTTATTTAATATTTATTATGAATTGAAAATCTCCTTTATTGTATTGGAGATGTTAATCAATGGCAGCACTGATCGTGACATTCGTGACGTAGTCTTAGGCCATTGCGGGAAGAGAATATCAGGCGTAGCTTATTATTATACCTTGTCAAAAACTAGTATCCATCCAACTGTCAAATTACAGCATCGAATTTAAAGTCCAACTGTAGTTATCCCGACCGCTTTTCAGCCAGTTGTTCATAATTCCCTGAAGCGCGAGCTTACAGTTTTGATCCGTAAACCGATCAAATAATTTCCGTACAACATTGTTCAATCCGCTTAATAAGAGTTCCTGTGTTACTTTAGTTTCACACTGTTCTAGAATTAATAGAATAATGTAGAATGTTCTAGAATGCATCATTAGCTTTTAAGCTGCTAATTTTACCTGTGATGGCAACTCTTTATAGGGTTCAGTAGTCTACAAGGTACCCTTATAGTTTCGCTATATCCGTCCGTCTGTCCGTCCTTCCGCAGCTTAGCTCAGAGACTCTTAGTATTAAAAAACTATAATTTGGCATGGATATACATATTAATCACGCCGACAAAGTGGTGAAATAAAATCACGAAAAAAATTGTGGTAACTCCTGTATACGTAAAGTGGGGATGTTTTTTTTCTCGTCTACCCCATTGTGTGAGATGTTGTTGGATAGGGCTTTCAAAAATACTGCGGATTTGTGAAAACAATTATCGATTAGGGCATCCGTTTCTGAACATTAAGCTTCAAAGTGCTAATTTTTGTAAGAGTCCAGTGTCCTTCCCCCTGCCAGCTAAACGATTAGTATTGGATATGTGAAAAAAATCACGGTAGTAATATATACAACGAAGTTAAAACTATTACAGCTAAGTAAACTTGTAAAATGCGACCGTCTTATTCCCATGAAGGTAGGCAGCAGCTGCAGAATGCCACATACTACGACCCTTACATACTCTTTTCGCTTCGTCCACGTTCATACATCTTGTCATACACGCACGTCGGTTGAGAGTAATACTTTTTTTATATGTTTTTTTTATTTTTTATTGGCTGTGTCTCAAAATTTAATTCAAATACTCACGTTTGTAATCCCCGGAGGGGTAAGCAGAGATATGCTCCCAATACAGGAGTCTATAAAGTGCAGAGCCTATTTCCATTTTTCGGTCACAATTATGGTACCAGGTTCATTGCCTCTCACGACTCGCTTGCCCGGTGACGGAGGGGAATTGTTTTCTTAATCCATCCTCCCGTGGAATTTATTTCTTAAACGTGTTTTCTCTCTTTCTTCTTTCTTTCTTTCTGTCCGTCTTTCTTTCTTCGTTCGATATTTTATTTAATAATTTATGTACACACACACTTAACAAAAGATATTTTAAGGTCATGGCACATTACACCGGCACAGCAACTGCACAGCTACAGCACGGCGTCGCGTCTAATTTAGGCTACGACTTGCCGCCAGCGCGCTAACTACTCGTCATCTGCGAGGTGCAAGCTTGCTGTCACCGCGAACACAATTGTTATATGGCAGTTGTGATTGAACACGCCTAGGATCTGCACGACGTTGTTTCGCTGGCGACTCGGAGTCGGCGCGCTGTAAGCACGCGGTCCGCTCGCTTGCAGCGTGCTGGCTGCGAGTCGACTTGTATGGTAGCGGCAAGCGCGCTGACTGCCCGCCGTTGACTTTTTATATTGACAGTATGAAATATATTATACGACACACGATTTAATGCTCTAATTTGCATGGCAAGTTAATTGCTGGGTTGGAGCCTTGCTGTTGCGGTGCCGGTATACTGTGCCATGACCCTAAATCAGGACTACAGCGTGAAAAGGCACGGCTTATTTTTTTTTTTAAATCTCTTTCATCGTACCTGTGAGTGTGACCTGTGTGTGTTCTTTCTTTCTTCCTAATTATAACTAATAATGCTTCGTAAATCATAGGTACCAACCTAATAAGCCTATTAACTGCTTAACACAGATTTCTCTAAAGCCTCGCCACAATACAAGTAGGTACATAACTACATAAGTCATGTCTATCACAACCATCTAATCTCGCCTAACTAATCCGCTAAAGCAAAGCTTATAGTTCTAATCCGGCCTAGTAACCAATAAATACTATTTCTTACCCAACTTAATAACATAAACATAACTTGAAAGGATTAAGTTTAATGAGTCTAAGTATTTTGAAACGGATTAAGCGCATTTCAAACTACTATTTCGTTAGTAAAGCTTATTGCGTCATAAGATGTAACTATACAGGGTGTAAACGAATTCGTGTAATTTTTTGAAACCGCGTGACACTAATTGAACCTTCATAGTTTTTTTTCAGAATCAACAAAAAAAAGTCTTCAAAATATGAACCATGGTATTCTGTATCTGACTCATTTTAGCGTCCCAAGTTAACTGAATGCATGGAGCGATATCACGCTAGTCGTGCCCGTCAGCTGTGTCGCCGTGCCTTCATTAATTTATGCAAGGGATCGAAATATACAATAACAAAAAAACGTTAAAACGTTATTTTTTATTTTTAATCAATCTAAATCCCGTGTGGGCTTAATCTATACCTACCATTAATAGATCACGTGATTTGAAGGAATTACACGAACTCGTTTACACCCTGTATAATGTTTAAACAAAATACCTGGTCTATCTTCTACAGATTACAGTACTCATAAATATGAACAACTTTTACTATGGGACCAAAACTGAAAAAAATATAAATAAAAAACAACTTTTCCATACAGTTTGATCGTATAAGTATTGCACTTTTGTATGGAACAGCTTATTTTTTTTATATTTCACAGTTGATCCCATAGTAAAATTTGTTCATATTCATGCGTACTGTGATCAGTAAAAGTTTGACCAGGTATTTTGTTTACGGCAATCCGCCAGGCGACGGACGGGGTAGGAGTAAGACGGGCGGGGACCGGAGAGTCATGTGATATAGCTCTGAGAATTGCTCAAGTTTATCGCGTACAGCAAGGCAATACTATATATATATATATAGCATAGCGTTGTGTGAACGTGTCCATATAAAATGTATGCTGAGCGATATCGCTGCGCTATACAATATTTTGCTACATACTATATATTATAGTATAGTCTGAACTGCGGTTAATGAGTCAAAGTATTTTGGAACGGATTAGGTTTTAAGTTAAGCTCTGTGATGTGGGAATACTTAGTTTAAGTTATTATTACATAAAGTATAACTTAAGGATTGAAACAATGTTAAGTTATGTTAACTTAATACCTGACTTAATCTAAGAGTCAAATCAGATGAATAAGTTGTTGTTGTTCATAAATTAAGTTATTAGTTAATTTAGGGACAAAGACGTTCTAATGTTGACAGTTGTAGACCGAAGAGAGAGAAAACAGTGTCTAAAAAAGAAGCTAATTGGCAATTTCTCACGATCCGCCGAGCTCTCCCGACATAGAGCCGGTCGTCTCTTCAGACTCCGCAGTCACACCGATAATTCAGCCCTCATCAAGCTGTCTCCCCCCCAACCCCGCCAGCAACGCCCAAAGCCGAGGTCTGAGTCCCACTAGAGTCCCCCTTAGTGCTGTTGTTGCTAGTAGTCCTGATGTTAGTGTGGTATAAGTAGTTAAGTAGTTTACATCCCCCCATTGGCTGGAGTTCCGAAAGAATTCAAGTAGAATCCTTAAAGAATTCCATGTAGGTTCATTTTGTGTCAACAGTAGATCGCGAGGTTTGAAAGAATTTGCGTGGGAAGCTGTCACCTCCTTTTGCGAGGAAGTGATAGTGACCAAAGAGCGGAGAAGGAGACAGAGGTGGCTGCCACTCTCCCTTCCCGCGCCAGACGCACTGGGCGCTGGAGGGTGTGCGACAATTACCGGCCCCCGTTGTACCAGTCGACCGACCAGTAACAGGCCCGAGAAGGCACGTCGTGTTCTGCGCGGGCCCCTCAGGTGGAACTGGGGCAAGACCCTACAGTAAGAGAGGTCCGCCAGGGACTGGCAGACCGAGCCCTGCCGAGGTCGCGGTGCATGTAGTTGCGAATCCCGCGACCCCGGTCCAAGGTCAGGAGAAGGAACACCGTCAGTTTTTAGCCGGTAAGAGTCCGGCATAACCCTTCGCTTTCCCCGGGCGAAGGATGATACAAAAACCGGTTTGAAGGAATTACACGAATTCGAACACTCCCTACATAAGCCAGGCTAATGTTCACCATCGATTATCTACGCGCTGATTACGATAAAGCCTCAACTGAAGCCTGTAACGTTCTAGCTATATTACTTTAGTAAAATATTAGCTTTCTTTTACGTCCACATTCAATGGGGTCTGTAAACAACTTCGTACGTGACGCTTGTAAAGAGGCAATATAGAAACCTTTGATTTCTTTACCGATATTACCAGTTAACTTAGGTATGGCTAGGAAATAAGCGAGATTGTAGCTATATTTTGAAGTTATACGGTTGATAGAGAGTCGCGATTTGCAAGATTAAGCTGCGCTTGCCGCGGTCAATCCCTGGATAGGTGACCATTCGCACTAGATTCGTACCGGTCGTGTTTTACCCTAGTTGCACCAGCAGGGTTACTCCCGACAGGATCGAATTTTGAATCGAGTCGACCTAGTGTCAATTCTTACTCTTGAAATCGACAAAAGCGCACAATTGTGCACCGGCTCGAATAAAAATTAACGACTGTTTTTGATATTTATTAGTTTTAAATGAAACCTCAGCACGGTCATGCAGTAAACTCGGCAACATGCGCAAAATATTCGGGCGAGTTTCCGACATCAAAATTTAAAAATAGGAAACTCGGCCGGTGCCGAGATTTTTTGTGTCCGAATAGCCCCTAAGCCGTTTTGTCGATTTCAAGAGTACGAATTGACACTAAGTCGACTCGATTCAAAACTCGATCCTGTCGGGAGTAAGCCTGCTGATGGTAAGCGCAGTCAGGGTCTAAGATGGAGCACACGAACCCAAGTAACGGAGACATTCCTCTATACCCGTCTGGCTCACCTATACATACCACGGAGCACAAATAAGTGCTTGGTGGACTTTAATGTGAGGATGGAAGCTGCCAGGCGGACCGTATATATCCTACCACCAAGCGTGCTGGGTTTTGTTGAATCTTACAACACGCGTCTATTCCCAGCGTGCGGTGAGGAAGATTTATGTTCTAGTCCATTCCCACATGGAGTAAATCAATGTAACATTCCTGATAAACAACCATCATTTATTCATTTTATAATTATTAATTATACTGTCTTTGTTGTAAATACACCACATTAAACTCTCAATCACCGTAATTATAGATACAATAGATAAGACAATGAAGTGTCGTCCTGGGACGACGGGCGGTACGCAACCGGTTAAAACAACAAAAAAACCTTTTTTTTTTCTTTTTTTAAAACATTGCCCCACATTGAGTTTTCTCTTGTATCGTGGGTGCGTTTACAGACACAAATCTCACATACACAAACGCCCAGACCCGAAAAAACCATCTGTAGGCCATACAAATTTTTGTACCATGTAGGAATCGAACCCACGTCCCGTAGCGCAGAAGCCAATCGCTTATCCACTGCACCAAATGTGTCGTCAAAAAATGCACAATGGGTGGTCTTATCGCGCAAGGTTATCTCTTCCAAACAATCTTTGTATAGACTGGAAGAATGGAAATCGTCATCGTCAACTTCAGGGCACAGAATTTTCCCATTAAGGGTTTAATGCCTGTGTTCACTACATTGAGTGTGTTAGTGACAATACTAATATTGCTTATTTACTACAAGCTCTAAAATCATCTGCCTAGCCTTTTCCCAACTATGTTGGGGTCGGCTTCCAGTCGAACCGGATGCAGCTGAATATCAGTATTTTACATGGAGCGACTGCCTATCAGACCTCCACAACCCAGTAACTGGGTAATACGATACTCTTGGTAAGACTGGTTGTCAGACTTTCTGGCTTCTGACCAACAGTAACGACTGTCAAAGATCTACAAATGACAGCCGGGACCAACGGCTTTACGTGCTTTCCGAGGCACGGAGGAAACTCGCTATGGTAAATGGTCACCCATCCACAGACCAACCTCGGCAAGCGTGGCTTAACCCGGAAGGTCGGTCTATGCGGCTGTAATTATTTAGCCACGAGCTCCTCTACTAAATTAATAAGTAATATTACTTATTTACTACAAGCTCTAAAAGCGCGTCTTTTAAAGCCACATCTCCAGTTATTCGGTTTGTTTTTTCAAGTGCTCTGTAGCTGACAGCGGGACGACGCGGCTTCGTTCTGTACACAACTAGAGTACACACTGGTACTGGTAACTAAGTGATGTTGAGGTAATCGGTGGAGTATTGATATAATATAACATTACGCCAGTATTCCCCGAGGGGTAGGACAGAGGTGTATAAGTACACCCTCATTTCACCGTTATGTTTATGTCCCGTGTAATTGTGGGGCGAGTCTATTGGATTCGACCGGGCAGAAATCCAGACTCCGGGCTGCTACTGAGAAATTCCACACGGTAAAACCCTATAACTCTTTGCCGGACCTGGGGATCGAACGATCGATAAACGACTATGTTGATGATAGGGACGTGTGGCGCTAGTTCTTTTCTGCACATGTGGCTTCCCTGGTAACTTGTAGTTTATGTGTGTCTAAATCAATTCATACAGAATTAATTTATATACTTTATTTAAATAACTATTATTTTTTCTTTATTTGCATAATTTTATTATTGTATTTTTTTTATTATGTAGACCGAGACGTAACGCACCGGATCAACTCAGGATGGATGAAATGGCGACAGGTCACTGGAATAACTTGCGACCCACGGATGCCTCTCAAGTTAAAGGGGAAAATCTACAAGTCCGTGATAAGACTTGTCGTACTGTATGGATCGGAATGTTGGGCCGTGAAGAAGACGGATGAAAAAAAAATTGCATGTAGCGGAGATGAGAATGTTGAGATGGATGTGTGGAGTGACCAGAATGGATAAGGTCAGGAATGAGTATATTAGAGGAAGTTTGAAAGTAGCGCCAGTGACAGAAAAGTTGAAAGGGAACCTTTTGTCTTGGTATGGGCATGTGAAGAGGAGGGATGAAACTCATGTAACCAAAAGAGTTATGAATATAAATGTGGATAGATGGAGAGGAAGAGGGAGGCCAAAGAAAAGATGGATGGATTGTGTGAAGAATGATATGAAAGAGAAGGGAGTCAGCGATATCATGACGGGTGACAGGATGGAATGGAAGAAGAAAACGTGTTGCGCCGACCCCAAGTAACATGGGATAAGGGCAGGAAGATGATGATGATTTTTTTTTTATTTATTCCTTTAATTTATTCACCTGACAGACAGAGCTGTGTGGCTGGGGAGTTTGTTGCGCCGTTTCTTCTTCACAGCATAAACACTAGGAAGCGATGAAGAGAGGGCTTTTTTGTGGGCTATCTATTGTAACATTGACGTTCAAAAAGAACGAAGTAATTCTAGTCTATTTTCAATAAATAAGTTTTGAGTTTGAGTTTGAACCCAGGACTTCATGCTCAGCAGTAACGCTTACGATCACCAAACCAACGCGGCAGTCAACTATTTGAAATACTTCTCAAACAACTATTTTCGACATTGATATAGCAATCGTCTGTTAATTGGTGATAATCTATTACCAGCACATTCTGTCGTGAATAATAGTCAGTAGTTAATTAAGTAGTATTAAGTTAAGCTGACGTGTAACGGATTATGACGGTAAAATATAAAGCTGATTTAAGTCCTGCATTATATAACACTTTCAACATGGCGGCCTAAGAGTAGCATACTAAGTGTAGTATCCTGTCAAGCTCACTGAAATGTCCTGCTGATGGTGGCGTTATGCATCGGGTCGTTGAGTTCCTGCAACATGGTTGAGCTGAGCGACGCTGATGTATGCGTCATGCTCGTGAACGGGTGCTGTCTGTTGGGACTGGTCAGCTCGTAACTACTATGACAATCGACGACACGTTCGGTACAGTGGCTAAGCGATTGGCTTCTGCGCTACGGGTCGTGGGTTCGATTCCCACACGAAACAAAAAATTGTATGGCCTACAGATGGTTGTTTCAGGTCTGGGCGTTTGTGTATGTGAGATTTGTGTCTGTAAACGCACCCACGATACAAGAGAAATCTTAGTGAGGGGCAAAGTTTAAAAAAAAAAAAGTTTTAAAAGGCTAACTTTCTCAATACTTTTTATGTTGTTAACTGCATGTAAATTAATCTGCATTGTTCTTACATTACTATAATGAAATTGTCAAACCATTAATTTTTTTAAAAAGAGCGTCCGTTTAGTTTCTTTCCGGCTCTTCTCCAAAAGACCTACTACTACTCGGAACCGAGCACCTAGTGTTGACCTTTTGAAAACACCAGTGATCAGGTTTACTTGAAATAAAAATATTTGACTTTGACCTGTCAAAATGTAAACGTCATCGCGACAAGCGCAGCCTATCTACGTTTACGTTCTAGTTTGACTACGGAATCCTAAAATGGCCTAAAGCCGTTTGTCACCGAGAACGAGATGACGTTGCCGAAGTAGCGATACATACATTACTATGAACAAGTGTCTACCGCACATCCGTCATCCGAGCGCCGTCATCTCGGCCACCGAGATTGTAAGTAGTTCGGCGCTACCGCTAGAACTCCACCGAGATCGTGACGGACCGAAATGCCGGCAATACAAAACGCGTCTGCTCTTGTCCACTACATCCGAGATTGACGGCGCTGGTGCACGGATTTTTGTCTTATGTTGGGAACCACCGAGATCGGTCGTGGTGGATACACAATAGCCGTCACATCATTCCGAACTCGGTCCGAAATAATGTCGTTTCTCGGTGACGGCGGCGGTTGACAAACGCTCTAACTATGTACTTTTCTTACCCTCAGAGATACCTGTGCAAAAAGCATTCCTGCGGTTTCTTTACAGAAGAACCCTCGGTTACTATCCCTACCTCTATCCTACCAAGTTCCTCTTAGGATGTCTGGGATATCATATGTTGGAGACCAGAAGGGCCTGTGACCAGGTAGGCGTTATGCTCAAAATATGTGATGGTGTGACGGATGCTCCTGACATACATAATGAGCTGATTCGACTCTACACACCGAATAATTATCTCCGTAGCAAAAAACATCGACTGCTAGACGTGCCTTCGTGTCTGGATGCAGCCTGTGCTGCGTCTCCCGTACCGCGCGTCTTGACCGCACTAAATAAGCTCGTGGAAGCCAACCCGGACTGCGATCTATTCGCTAACAAATTCGCCAATTTAATGGCTATGTGCCTACATTTTTGTGAGAACAATAGTATTTAATTGTTGTTATAAGTTTATGTTTTATGTTTGTACTTATTACAAAGTTTGATTTATGTAATTGGTTTCTGAAGCCGTGTAAATCAATAAATAAATAAATCTAAAATAAAATACCTATAATGCAAAAACTATGTGCTCATAATATGTGGGAATAGGTAAGTATGTGCTTGAGAATAAACAAACA
This sequence comes from Amphipyra tragopoginis, assembly GCA_905220435.1. Taxonomy (NCBI): domain Eukaryota; kingdom Metazoa; phylum Arthropoda; class Insecta; order Lepidoptera; family Noctuidae; genus Amphipyra; species Amphipyra tragopoginis. The sequence continues at coordinate 18,323,787 of HG992016.1, forward strand.
ATGTTGGCTATTAAGTTGTCTGTCTCACATAAGTTGTCTACGGCAAGTATTGTAAGTTAGGACAAGTTGCGCCGTGGTTGCATGAGTTTTACTTCAAGATACGTTAAGTTTACTCTAAGGGGAGCTATTGTTAAGTTTACTACTTGCATGTACGACGTCGTTTTATTATTTTATTGAGAAATTGTTTATTCAGGCTGGTTAGTTGCTTTATATTCGAAAACCATGTACTCTAATCATCACTGTGTATAACTTTTAGTATGGGACAAAACATGGATTTGTTAAAAAAATGCTGTTGTTAAGCAACACTGATTAATTTGTCTTTACAGACCTTGAACTTTATATCGAGTCGATTCGAGAAATGTATCTATTCTAAACGTCAAATTTGACATAAGATATAGATTAAACGAGAAGTGCTGTCATTTTATCTATATCTTATGTCAAATTTGACGTTTAGAATAGATACATTTCTCGAATCGATTCGATAAAAGATCCGTGCTCGCACTTCAGACACAACAACGAAACTTCCAGAAAAATAATGGCGGGTGCAGACCACAGTCTCAATCAGCACACAAGACATATTACAGCGACATCTATTGTAAATGTAATGTAGTTATTACTAAGGTTTATAGCTATTATTGACTAACAATAAGTTTACATACAGTTCTAGAGTGAAGTTAGTTTACTAAAATGACAACAAATGGCAATATTGTCTAAGTCTTACTCTAAAAGGGAGAGTTGGCTGGCCGGAATAATACCCTTCGCGGGCCGGATTAAAACCCTTCGCGGGCCGGATGAAAACCCTTCGCGCGCCGGATTAAAACCCTTCGCAGGCCAGAGTCGGCCCGCAGGCCGTATAGTTTGCTCAGTTCCTGGTTAGACATAAATCTTCACATGCACCCAGACCCGGAACTACTACCGGCTATACATTGTGGGAGTGAATGGCATTCTTTGATTATACAACGTGTTACAAAAATACCCCTAAAGCCGAAAGGGGATTGAAAGGTCTCTTGTAGAGATTCTATTGGCAATATTTTAAAACAAGACCCAAAAAAAATAGGCATATCATAAAATAAAATCATCACTGAAACGCAACGCTGATAAAAGTAAAGAGTAGTCTACCCAGAAAGTTATTTATATTCTTACCTAATTTCCTCTGAGAGGTAAATGACAACAACCATAAAAGACTAATTGATTAACATTTTCTTTTTTAAGGGGAATTATGTAACACGTTGTATATATTGCAATATTTAAAAAAAAAAAATGCTGAACTTTAGAAATTAAGTTTGTGTATGACTATTAAGTTTTGTAATCTGTGGTTATCGTCTTCGATAGATGGTCTATGAAAAAGGAAGACGATTGGAATGCGAGGATGAAGTAGTGGCTGCAGTGTTATTTTTTTATAAAATAAAGTTAATTACTTTAAATTGGAATTTCATGCTTTTATTACTTGCCTCATCCCACATCATCATATCAGCCTATTGCCGTCCACTGCTGAACGTAGGCCTCCCCTCAGAGATCGCCAACCATCCCAGTCTTGGGCAGCCCGCATTCATCCGCTGCCAGCCACCTTCTTCAAATCGTCCCACATACATATATTTAACTAGCTTTCGCCCGCAGCTTCGCTTGCGTGAAATTTTGAACCCGTTAAGTGACGATTTTCCATACAAACTTTCATCCCCTATTTCACCCCTTTAGGCGTAGAATTTCCAAAAATCCTTTCTTAGCGGACGTCTACTAACTATAAACTACCTCCCTGCCAAATTTCATCTTCATACGTCAAGCGGTTTTCGATATTTCGTGATGAGTGAGTGACCTTTCGCTTTTATATATTTAGATTTTTTTCCGTGCGGGAATCCAACCCATGATCAGCAGAAAACCAATCGCTCAGCCTCAACCGTGTCCTCAAAAAATTCTTTATCGAGAACTTTTAAGGCTTAATAACGACCAGAAAAAATAGTCTTTTACATTTTCCTTTAATACCTGGTAAAAGTACTCAAGAAACATTACCAGTTATAAAAAAGGTAGCAACTTGACTCTTACAACTAAAAGCCTACTCCTAACTGAAACATTATGTAAGTCTTTCAGGAATGCAAATATGAGAGCTGCATTATACTGGCGGCCATTTTTAAAACCATCAAGATAAATGAATGCTAACCTTAGGCTTTATGTGCTCCTGGTATCTCGGGTCGAGTTTTAAGTAACCGGCGTGGGTTTTTTTTTCATAAAACTGTTTTTTTTAAGTGGGTTTTGGTGTGTTTGGGTTTTTAAAATACCTTAGTGGGTTTTTTTTTTATTTAAGTGCTTTTTTTGTGGGTTTTTGTAGCGGTTTTTCTGGCTGGATCTGACGCTGGTGGTGTTGGTTACCTGTAACAATGAAATAGAATTTATTAATTTGAAGTTTTTTTTATTCAATGATAAATACAATGGCGACTTCAAATAACTTTGTCTTATTATAGTTGTATGCTTTACTATTTCTAATTAATTAAAAGTGTTTCTTGAGCTTTCGCAAAAACAGACATTATAATTATATAATTATAAGAGAATTGTATAAAATGTCCGTGCCTCGGAAAGCACGTAAAGCCGTTGGTCCCGGCTGTCATTTGTAGATCTTTGACAGTCGTTACTGTTGGTCAGAAGCCAGAAAGTCTGACAACCAGTCTTACCAAGAGTATCGTATTACCCAGTTACTGGGTTATGGAGGTCTGATAGGCAGTCGCTCCATGTAAAATACTGATATTCAGCTGCATCCGGTTCGACTGGAAGCCGACCCCAACATAGTTGGGAAAAGGCTAGGCAGATGATGATGTATAAAATGTTCGCCAACGATCGTAATCGTAGGAACATAGGTACACTCTCATTTCGCCCTTATATTTAATTTCCATGTAATAGGGGGCGAGTCTAAGTACTATCATTAAACGGGCACAAGTCCAGACTCCTAGCTGCTACTGAGAAATTCCACACGAAAAATCCCAACAACACTTTGCCCGACCTGGGAATCGAACGCAGGACCTCACGCTCAGCAGTCGCGATTGCGACTACTAAACCAACGAGGCAGTCGTAAATAAAATACTTATATAACTTCAGACTCTCAAACAATCTTTCCGACAAGCAATCCCAACAACGACATCAACACAAATTCATTCCACAATTCTTGATAACATTCCGACAACCCCTAATACCGTCCACTTAGCATTTTTGCAAAAAAACATCATCTACATCAAGATAGCCGCAAAGGGTTGATAAAAGAAAGAAAAGGGGATGACAATCAAAAATGTTATTTCACGGAAAGTACCAGCCGGGGGCTGCAGTGTTACTGTTGAGATAACGAAAAACATACAGACTGGAAAGATACACAACATTGATATTTTGAAAAACTATTTGTTACTTGTAGGGATTTTATTCCCATCTTCTTCTTTCGTGTCAACACGAGCTTTACGAGAATAAGTCATGTCGCGTTGAAAAGCAGGACTGACTGCCCAGGGTGCGCCGGACGTACTTAGGCATCGATTTTTTTTTCTCTCATTGACAGATGGTCTTTGTGAACCGTTTCTATGTAACCGGACAGTTATTGGCGAAACCTGAAGGGTCTCCAGCCAATGGAGGGGAAGTAAAATACTTAAACTAAGCTAACTACTTATATTACACTAACATCATGAAGCACAAGCTTTTTACTGTGCCTTCATGTCGCACTGTAGCGCGAGCTAAATCGCCAATACCTCGTACTCTCACCGCACTCAACGAACTCTTGGATTATAATTCGAATTGTGGTCTGTTTGCGGATGATTGGAAAAATATTTTATTAGTATGTCTGAAGCATTGCGAGAGAAAATAGAATAGAATAGAATATACTTTATTGTACACCAAAATTGTAACATAGCTCTTAAACAATATAATTTAGTGAAGGGTACAATGGCGGTCTTATCGCTGATAGCGATATCTACCAGAGAGATTCATGAAAGATGTCTATTTTACCATGTTTCATTTCTCTATCTTTAATTACTGTAATTGGTCCAAGACCGTTGTTATTAAAGTAAAAATAAATAAGCAAATCATGACTACTACCAACACCGGCACTAAGGGCGACCCCTAGTGGGATTCGGCCTTCGGCTTAGGATGTTGCTAGCGTGGGTTTGGGAGGGACACAGCTTGATTAGGGCTGAATTATCGATGTGTTAAGCATCGTCACTCGTGGGGATTCTTTTAATACACTCTAACTTTATAAATCGTTTTTTTTCCGGTAGGGTGCTTGGCACAATTGCCAACTCCGTTCGTTGGCGTGCATGTATAATTAGGTAGATGAATTAAACCGTCGCAAAGATTCGTAAAGTACTGTGATACTAGGAAAAGTTACAAAGACAGTGATTTCATGAATTCTATTTAGCATTTTAATAAAGTCTGTTATTTTAAAAGCCCGTATGTCCCCAAAGATAAGGCGCGCTTAAGTCGCGTCGGATCTCAAGTCTTTTGTGTATTTTTCACAGCATAATTTATTCCATGTTGTACGGTTTAACCCTTTTTACATTATTGTGTGAACATTGCACATTTCGTACGAATACCGGTTTTATTGAGGTGCCCTTTATCGGTTTATTATAAAGGGAAAAAAGATGCATTTTTTGGATGGTTTTGGGAAAATTGTGGGTCTCGCTGTGTTTTGTTTACGGAAGCTGTTTTTTGATGGTCGTGGTTAAGCATGGATACTGAGCGTGAGGTAGCCAGTTGGAAAAAGTGTAATTTGGTTTTCAGTTAGGATATGGGGTACATGAAAAAAACCTCCACGAGTGACGATACTTAAGTAAGTCCGGCGCATCCTGGGCAGTCAGCCCCGCTATCAACCTTGCTGACTGGCTAATTTTTTCACCACAGCATGAGCTATTTTCGTATAGCTCGTGCTGACACGAGAGAAGAAGAATAGAATACTTAATTGTACACCAAAATTGTAACACAGCTCTTATACAATATCATATATTGAAGGGTACAATGGCGGTCTTATCGCTGATAGCGATATCTACCAGACAACCTTTGGATGAAGTTAGGATATTTTTGTTAGTCTCGCAGTTGGCACTAATTATGCCTAGTGGTTGGTGATAGGCCGGCTCTCTAGTCAGTACCTAATACCGTCATGGCAAACTTTAGGTGTTTTATAGAGACATTTGTGTAACCGTTTGAAGGATATACGTGTGACGGTTTAGTTACATCATAGATCAGTACGTAACGTTCAAATCTAAACATTGATATGTTCTATTCTGCCTAGCCAATAGTGTTGGGGTCAGCTTCTAGTCTAACCAAGAGGCCTACTCCCTAAGTCCGTCAACGAAGTTAGTCGAAAGTAGCCCGAAACGTAGGAGTGAATAAAACAAGTGTCAAGTTCAACTTTTCGGAGGGGCAAAAACACATCGGTAGTAGGGACAACTTTCAAATCGTGTTGTCATTCATTCTTAGTTCGGAAATAATCATGGTGATAGGGAGTAGAAAACGCTCGTAACTAAGGCCGAAACCATGGACTTCGTGCTTAGGGAGTAGACCCCCAGATGTGGCTGAATACCAGTATTTTATACGAAGCGACTGCCATCAGACCTCCGCAACCCAGTTACTGAGCAATGCCGATATACTAAGGTTAAACCAGTTGTCAGACTTTCGGGCTTCTGACTACCCGTAACGACTGTCATAGGTATTCGTATGACACCCGGGACCGACGGCTTAACGTGCTCTCCGAGGCATGGATGGGTCTCGATGTGTAACGTATGTCACCCATCCACGGACTGACCGCGACAAGCGCGGCTTAACCTTTCAAATTATATGATCCACGCGTTTGTTAATTAGTTTGTAAAAAAATGTTTTTTTGAATATTATGTCAAATGACCAAACCTACTTAATTATAAACTTTCTCGAGGAGCTCGTGGCTAAATAATTACAGCCGCATAGACCGATCTTCCGGGTTAAGCCACGCTTGCTGAGGTTGGTCTGTGGATGGGTGACCATTTACCATAGCGAGTTTCCTCCGTGCCTCGGAAAGCACGTAAAGCCGTTGGTCCTGGCTGTCATTTGTAGATCTTTGACAGTCGTTACTGTTGGTCAGAAGCCAGAAAGTCTGATAACCAGTCTTACCAAGAGTATCGTATTACCCAGTTACTGGGTTGTGGAGGTCTGATAGGCAGTCGTTCCATGTAAAATACTGATATTCAGCTGCATCCGGTTCGACTGGAAGCCGACCCCAACATAGTTGGGAAAAAGGCTAGGCAGATGATGACTTAATTATAAACTTATTTTTATTATTTTTTTGGCTTATTCAATGTAAATTGCATGACCGTAACAATTATGTCTATTAATGAATATAAATGATGAGGTTGACTAATAATTGACATGTTAAACTTTTTTTTTTTTTTTTGACTCATTTGACGTAATTTGTATGCCCGTAATAATTGTTTAAATTCATGTAAAATGAGATTGACTAATACAACCAATCCATTGCAAAACCAAACCAGCAAGTAAGAGTGTAATTCTATTATTATTCATTGTTTTTATCATAGCCACACATATTGACATACTTAAAAATATAGTACTCCCCATGGGTATGTTACAGTGACACTATAATCCTAATTATAAGAACCGTCTTTTCACCTGTGACAAACAATAAATAAATGAATTATGAATATATTCCAGAGACAAAAATTCTAAAATAAAGTACGATTCTACGACGTAGAAATTAATTTTTCTTATTTCTAGACTGAAAAATAGGACGGTTTTAATAAATTTTAGACTAATTCTCCCCTGTTAGCGACGGACCGCCGCCCGTTAATTTTGGAGCCCAATTATATAAAAGAGGCCTAATTTCGGGTTCTGAAAAACGGACAAAACGTTGTCAATTACTTTGTCACTGTAATTAGGGTTTTTGGAGAAGAATTGAATTTTGAGACCATAAAAAATATAATAGGCATAGTAAATAGTTCTAATTGATGCCCGATTGTAATTTCCTTTTGGTAATCTTCGAGCTCAAACACACCACGTTTTTTTCAGGCGTCGTCGACGCGCGTTTCGCTATCGCGCGTTGTCGGCGCTGCTAAACTTGAAATAGGCAGATTACTTGCGATTGCATCGCTGCAAACTCACGAGAAACGCGCTACAGACGCGCGTGATCAACTCTCCTTGCAAAGTAAAACGCGTGTTGCACGCGCGCGAAGGAGCGTGTATCGCGCTACAGACGCGCGTGAGCAACTTTCCTTGGATTAAAACGCGCTGTATGTATGTGTTTGCAGCTAAAGAGACGCGCTGTGCCGGCGCGTTTGTATCGAAGTAACTCCGCGCTACGAGCGCGTCGACAGCTCGCGAAAAAGTCGTCGTCTGCATACTACAATTTTATGAACGTGTGAATAAGTAAATTGGTTGCTATAATATAAAAAAAATAAATTTAAAAAAAGAGTTCGAGATGAAATACTTTTAAAAATCACTGATTTGTCCCGAAACCATAGAGAAAAAAACATAACTGTCTTTACTGCCGCGCAGTCGGGTAAAAAGATAAATATTTTTTCTTGATATTTATCAAAGATGCTGTAGAAGCTTTCTTAGTTCTTTTATAAAGATACACGATCAAACAGTTTCCTAGAACATCTCGTTAACTGCAACAACCCCTTCAGTCACCTTTGTACACCAATTTAAGGCTGTTTACAAGTAATGGTGCAGCATCTCCTCCCCTGAGAAGGGGGTTGAGTCATAAATCGCTACCTCAGGACTGATTTGCGCGTTACCGTTGATGTATTAGTGCGTGGTCTAAAGATATAGGCGGAGCGGATAAGGAAATTCGCTTTAGGGTGCCTTTCCACCAGATATGTGCTATGTAGCTATGCTGCGAGAATGTAAAAGCTAAGCTACGAAACTGTGACCGTTTCCACTGATGCTAAGCTATGTAGCTGTGCGAGGAAGATGCACATCTCGAGCTATGCGACGTATCGACCATAGGGAAGGCACGGAGAGCGGCGGGCATAGCTACACCACTTGCGACCATCCATAGCACGCATCCATATCATACATCCTTCCTTATAAAAGGCATAGTTTAGTTGAATCAGTTTCCACCAGTGCTATGCTATGTGGATCAATAAATATGATTGGTGGATATCAAACGCATCCATAGCAACGTTGCATAGCACATCTCTGGTGGAAAAGCACCCCTTGAGTCATGTTATTACGACATTCTAATCCTAACTTTAATTTTATAAATGCGAAAGTAAGTTTGTTTGTTTGTATACATTGTAAGGTGTACAGAAATGGACATAGGGTACCTTTCATCTCGATGAAAAGTACTGTTGTCGAGGAAAACAACAATAACGTTCTTATGATAATAGATGGTGCCACGTGTCTCTCGAATCATGATTGAATTATATTATTGTACTAAATACAACACGAATTGATTGTCAAATTCTAAATTAACGCGAGCGACGCCGTGGGCAAAAGCTAGCTTTAGTCAGCTATTTCATAATATGTCATTTGTCGCATTGACATTCCACCCATATGCACAAAACGTTTTGGCAACACTTTCGTTATGCGTACAGATAAGGATACAACTCCCTGCCAGAGTCTGTGTTTCCCAAAAGAAGATAGTAATAGTAAGAGCTCTTTGTAAACGAGTTCGTCCGGAGAAGTACTAGGTACCATCATACTTACTTTCGCCCTCGGCTTGGCGTTACTGTGTTCCGTTCTGAAAGGGATGAGTACCGGTGAAATTACAGGCACATGAGACTTTTCAACTTTGTCTTTAAGGTTGGCCACGCGTCTGCAATTCTTTTTGTATTATAAGGTGTAAGGCGGCGGTAATTACCTACTTAAAATAACTTACGGTTTACTCACACGTGCATTTTTCATAGTTCGACTCGCGATCTTGCAGTGTATTCAGCTCATGGATAAGTTTGTGTCCGAAACTAGTCGGGCAATCCCGAAAAATGCACGTGAGTAATAATAATAATTTATCATTTATTCTCTCTTCACGAAGCGGACTTAAAGTTAATGTGTACAAAAAATGTCTCAGCTGTATTCCACCTTTGTGAGAGACTGGTGCCTGATATAGGTTTTTGGGAAAAAACCTGTGTTACAGGTCACCAGGCCCTTTCCAGGGCTAGAATTAGCTTATACACAGATATCGTGAAAGAGCCGAAGTTAAACAATATGCGTAACAAAAATAAAAACTAAGTATCTAATAGTTAAACAATATGCTTAACACAAATAAAATAAGAAGTAATAACAATAAAAAATACCTACCTATAATTCTGCAAAAGTTATTGAGTAATGTTGTGAGATGATGTGTGAGTGAGTGTTTATGTTGTGTGAGGTGTTAGACTAGTAGGAGATGTATGTGAGTAATTCAGATGAGCAGTATGTGAGTGAAGGTGACTTTTGTGGAGTGAGAGCAGCGAGAGTTGTTTTTCAAGGAGGTGAGGAACAGCTATGTATGTGGGGTTGGTCAAAATTAGTTTTATTTCAGAACGGACAAAAGATTCTCAGTTTTAGGATAGTCTAGGGTTTTCAAGTATTTTTTTATTTCTTTAATACAGCTTGATCGAGTTTTTGGATATAGGTTTAAGAATTTATTAAATTTATTGTAAAGATGACCGTGAAACCGTAACTAATCATAAATATGAAAGTGTCTCACGAAAGTTATAATACAACCAAGTACCGTCCGCTCGGCCTCGCGCTGAGCTTTGCATTTGTGTGAGAATGAATGCAGACGCGCCCTCTGCTTGGTTTAAACCGGTTTATACTGCTTTTTGGCAATCTATTCTCTGTGCACTCACACAAATGAAAAGCTCAACTTACGCCTCGCCAGTTGTACCTAGTTTCCATTAGGTGAGCCGTCGCTCGGCTTGTTTGCGGATCTATTACATTTAAAAAAAAAGATTATCTTGCCATCTGTGGATCGTCAGAGCTTCCATAGGCAATGGAAGAATGTAACCACATACAAGTGACGTTGATGTTCGGGGAATCTAGATTTTGTGTGGTCCCCCTTTCCGCTTATACTTTGCACCAATCACCCCTCATACCCCAGGGGCTCAGTTAATTGAAGAATTATTGCTACCCACTCACATTTCGCGCAAATTCTATAACACAAATAAAACGATTAAATTTGAACCCTGTTACGTAAGCAATAAGGACTTGATTGATCGCAAATATAAGTGTGTCAGTAAGTTATTTGGTACCTTTAATATAGTAGAGCGAAAGCTTATGGAAATACAGATGCTTTAAGTGGAAATTGTGTTGAATAGCGAAATAGTGTCGATAGTGTTATGGTAGAATACTGGTATATCGGTACCAGTAGTATGACGGTATTTTAATGAGAACCGGTAGTAGAATCAAGCAACTCGTTCTATTAGTACCAAAAAATAATAGAAATAGGACATAGCTATTAACAATGAATAAATAAATAATGGAATCAGGCGTTACTTTGCTGAAATCATGCGGAAATCATGACATACAAATATGCAAATACAATATTATAACGACACGTTTGGCACGATTGGCTTCTGCGCTACGGGCCGTGGATTCGATTCCCACACGGAACAAAAAATTTTATGGCCTACAGGTGGTTGTTTCGGGTCTGGGCGTTTGTTTGTGAGAATTGTGTCTGTAAACGCACCCACGATACAACAGAAATCTTAGAATGGGGCAAAGTTCTTTTAAAAAAAAAAAAAAAAATATCTGGGTTTAATTCCGCCAAACAAAAGTTACAGAATTATGAGATTTTATTCTTCTTATAGGCTCTTGAGGAGCTCGTGGCTAAATAATTACAGCCGCATAGACCGATCTTCCGGGTTAAGCCACGCTTGCCGAGGTTGGTCTGTGGATGATGACCATTTACCATAGCGAGTTTCCTCCGTGCCTCGGAAAGCACGTAAAGCCGTTGGTCCCGGCTGTCATTTGTAGATCTTTGACAGTCGTTACTGTTGGTCAGAAGCCAGAAAGTCTGACAACCAGTCTTACCAAGAGTATCGTATTACCCAGTTACTGGGTTGTGGAGGTCTGATAAGCAGTCGCTCCATGTAAAATACTGATATTCAGCTTCATCCGGTTCGACTGAAAGCCGACCCTAACATAGTTGGGAAAAGGCTAGGCAGATGATGATTCTTCTTATAGGCTCTTATAAATAGACGTTCAAAAATATCTAATCAATTCTATTCTATTTTAAATAAAGGAGTTTTGAGTAAAAGAAACATACACACCAAACACAACATATAAGTATCAAAATAGAAAAACTAAGTTTTTGCATAAGAAGAATAAAATCTCATAATTCTGTAAGTTTTTTGCGAGCTCGCACCGCTTGCAGCGAAACTTAGAAGTGTCACTTGAAACTGGTTACAACTTGCATTAGGGTTGTCGCGTACAAAGTTACGAAAATATTTTGTAACAAAAAAAAAATCGTGAACCTAATTATACTTTTTCTTGCTTCAAAAACTTTTGGAACGGGTTGCTCAAGTTTTGGGAAAGTAATAATGCTTAGATGATTTAAGTTGTTTTATGTTCATGGGTAGGTACTTTTGTTTCTTTAATTGACTTCTAAAAAAAAGAGGAGGTTCGTAATTCGACATGTATGTTCAGTTATATCTTTGCCAATTGTAAACCGATTTTTTAATCTTTTTTTTTTGTTTGCAAGAGTACTCCAACTGATTCCGTTTTCATTTAATGAAGACTGGAGATAGACATTGAAACTCTTCAATAGATAACAGTGAATCACTCACGATTGTTATAATCGTATATTTACGCACTGTTTATGCCACATAGAATAGAGAAAAATATTAAAATAAACGAATTAAGTCGTTTTTTTTTAGTATTTTTTGGAAAGCTTACGCGGCCTCTTACTTAGGCGGTTCAAAGCGAACGCGAATTACGAAGCGATCCGATGCGGTGACACGCGAATTCAATGCGATGCGGTGCGAAGCGGCAGCTTTGTCCTACGAGCTCGCGAACCGCTCGCCGCGCGCCGCCGACATTCAGTAGCACTGTGCGGCACCGCATCAAGTTCGCGCGAAAATATCAAGCCAACTGATCGCGTTCGCTTCGCGCCGCGCCGCTCCGCACCGCACTCTACGTGCGTTTGGTCACGTAGGCCACATCAATAGGTATCGACTGTTTGGTGTTTTCGCGTCGCGCTGCGCCGTTTCGCGTCGCTTCTAGATCGCTAAAGGAGGACGCCGCGTTAGTAATGTGTGATTGGAATAATTATCGTAACTATCCCTTCGGTGTAGCAAATGCGACCGCAGTCTGTCTGTATCTAAATCTAAAGCGAGTGATTTTGGAGAGCAACTGAGTGAGGCTTGCTGCAAGAATCCAACTGAATCGATTATTATTTATTATTATTAGTCAAGTTTTTTTTTGTGTAATAGTTTGGCAAACATGCTAACAGCCCACTTGATGGAATCCGGTTATCGCCGCCTATACAGGATATAAGTGAATTCGTGTAATTCCTTCAAACCACATGATATACTGGTGACACAGATTAACCCTAAAGGGGTATTTTTCAAATGCCATTAAAAAATATTCAAAAAAAAGTCAATAGTTTTCTATTTCCGAGTCATTTTAGAGCCCCGAGTTAACTGACTGCAAAGAGCGATATCGCGTTAGTCGTGCACGCTAGCCATGTCGCCGTGCTTTTATTCATTTATGCGTGGCATCGAAATGTTCAAACAAATAAAAAATATTTTTGCAAAAAAAAAAAACTCATTTTTTCACTTAATCCTTATTAGGTGGTTGAGATACGACGACTTACCAAAACCGGATGAAAAAAAAACATGTTATCTAGCTAAATCCCTTGCGGGGCTAATCTACACCAGTAGTAGATCATGTGGTTTTAAGGAATTACACGAATTCGTTTACACCCTGCATACATGTACAACACCAAGAATATTGTTAACAAAATTAAAAAAACTCATATGCCTGTAATTTTACCGGCACCCATAACCCATCTCTATTCTACCATGAAAAAAATGTTTTATCACTTTTACTCAAACCTCTGGTAACCCTACACGAACTCTTAATAGAACAGCGCAGGTTGCGTCTCTCACGAAGTTTGTCGCTTACCAATCTTATATTTTATACTTTGTTCTAACAGTTTAGGTGAGAAAGACTGCAATTGTGAGGAAAAATGGAGTTTTCATTGTTGAATTGGCAATTAAATGAGAAATAATGGGTTTTACTTCAAAACTACCGTTTTAGCTTGTATATATGGTGAATAAAGAACGAAAATAAAGAACATAAAAAAAACCGTTTTTACTTAAATAATTCAGCTATAGCAAACATAAGCGGCCTGTGCATAAGAAAATCAAGAAATTGGTTTAACGCGTAGCTGTTCGGTCATATGCTACGATAGCGTAGCTGGCGTAGCGATGACGTCTGCTACGGCGTAGCAACATCGTAGTCTTTTATCGTACTGCTTTTTCTCGTCAGTTTTCGATCATTTCTCGTAATTAGATGTACGAAAAAAATACCCGTAATCCAAAATATTAATAAGATTATTAAATTATTGATTGCTTTGCCATAAATTCGTAAATAAAAAGATTATTTTATGAAAGTACAACAACTCGAGTTCACATTCTAGCTGAACCAAACTCTAGGTCAGCTAGAATGTTATATTCTTTTAAGTTTAGCTAAGGTTGATAATGGCTGTTAGTACTCGTAATTAGGATAAGGTACGATGGGATTGTCATCGTCATTTTTATGTACAAAAATCCCTGGTAATATAATAAAGAATTTAAAAAAAAACGAGTTTATTTTATTGGTACTTATTCGAAAGAACATTGCCTCGTTGGACTATCGGTTGCAACGGCGACTGCTTAGCGTGAGATCCTGGGTTCACAGGTCAAGCAAAATGTCACTGGGTTTCGGTAAAAAGAATCTCAGTAGCAGCCCGGAGTCTGGATTTGTGCCTGGTTGATGGCAATAGACTCGCCACCTATTACGTGGGACTAAAGGTCACAGCTCATTAGAGCCACGCGGCATCCGACCCGCATCGTCTCACCTCGTGCGGTTAGTATTCTTTATATGAACTTGTATGGATGTACGCTCACTACATCAACTCTGTGGCGTCACCGGATCGCCTCGGGCGTATGCCGTCCAGTCGCAGACGACGAGTTGTCCACTCGGTGATAACTAGCTACTCGCATGATTGCCTTGCGTTGCTGCGCATCGCCGAGCGACGAGGCGATGTGGATCGGGTGCCGGGTGGCTCTAATGGGCTGTGACCTTTAAGCATAACTGCGAAATGAGGGGGTACTGTATACACCTCTGCCCAACCCTTCGGGGAATACAGGCGTGATGTTATGTTTTTCGTAACTCCCTGCGTCATCAACAAATTGACGATCAAAACAAACAGCGCATTTCCTTCATCCAATTAACCCCATCCCACTACCATGATAACCAGAATCATGAGGAACCTTATCACATCATAAATCAAACCTCTTTTGTTACTAAATCTATCATATCAACTAATACGATTGGACTGTATATCGACACTCTACAAGAAGGTACAGAATATCCACTTGGAACAACACGCGAAAAAACTCAAGTTTAAGGTCCATAATATTGTGACTATTTTAAAGCTTTATACCCATACCCCCTTATTACAAAAGATGGTTTAAACCAAGACTAAGGTAAACCCAGATTTAAAATATATACCCATCACTTTCTTATGTCATATAACAAAAAGAGACGGGGCTACTTCAAAACCTAGGTTTTTCTTAGATCATCTTTTGTAAGAAGGGGGACAAACAAGGTTTTAGGGGAAAAGTAAATAACAATCAATTTGTATTTTTTTTAAACAGTAAAAAATGTTTTTTTTTTCCTATTTTTTTTATAAAATAAAATAGTTAAAAAAATATTCCTTGTTTTAAATAAATTCAAATATAAAACTAGGTTTCGCGACTTATTAAAAAAACTCTTTGCCTTATTTAATGAGGGTAAAAGTGTACGGGGAAAAGGGAACAAAACAACACTGGATTTCCTGGAGCAAACAATAGACAAATGATATTTTAGTGACATGCGTCATACCATGGAGTGAATAGATCATCAATGACAACTACAGTTATATGTTCTATATTTACTCGGCAGCAATAAATCCGGGTCATAAACATTAATATCTCGGAAATTAAGAATGATAGCTTATTCAAATAAAAATTATCTTATAGGCTGTTTAATACTACTTGAATAAAATTAATAAAACTTCTTAAATAGTGTATAAAATATTTTTTTATTGAAAAAGCAATTTTTCTGAATTGCCGAGATAATATAGTATATACAGGGTGGAAAAAATCAATGGGCCCTGAAGGGAAACCACTTTAAATCCTTATGATACATTATTTTACTTAAAGGAAACATTCTTTTATTTTTAAAATGAAACAAAACTGCATTCACAGATTTCTCGACAAGTTTACCTAAACCGGGAATCGAACCAGCTAAAAATCCAAAAAATAAACACTCGCTATTTTATTCTACTAATCAGGAGGATTATTGTCAAATGGAACGTTCTATTTTTAAACTTTTCGTCAGAACGCCTCGTCTAAAGCCTGGCGTTGACTACAGCCGAAACGCGTCGAATCGAGTCGAGTCGCATTTGTTCCGTGTGAGGCAAAACGGTGAGTAATCGCAAGTCGTTAAAACAGAAATTCGCGTGACAAGCGATGCGTGCGAGTTATGCGACTCGGCGCGTCTCGGCTCGTCGCTGATCGACGCAGTTTTATAGTAAATGTATAGGAGGCGAATTATTGCGGTTCTATTCGACTCGACTCGGTGAGCCTAGTGGAGCGCAGCTTTAAGAAGGAAATGTGCATAGAATTATTATTACCAATTAAACGATTTTCTTATCTAAGTCTTCAACAAGGTACTCAAAGATAAATTAGCAAGTTTGTATTTCATAGAATGTCTTTGGAGGTTAGAGTTTAAAAAAGTGTCTTTTACTTGTTAAAAGTGAACAGTTCTAGTCTAGGTAAAGTTGATTAAAGTCCTTCTGTACTAAATATTAGATTTCAAGGATATCTTGTACGACGGACGAGTGTAAGACCTAATGTTTCTTGGAGAGATTTTATCTTTAACATTGACTGTATCGACTAGTGAAATAAAATAGCGAGTATTTATTTTTTGAATTTTTAGCTGGTTCGATTCCCGGTTTAGGTAAACTTGTCGAGAAATCTGTGAATGCAGTTTTGTTTCATTTTAAAAATAAAGGAATGTTTCCTTTAAGTAAAATAATCTATCTTAAGGATTTAAAGTGGTTTCCCTTCAGGGCCCATTGATTTTTTCCACCCTGTATATGATGTTGGTGACCCGGAGTTATTGTCCCGAGTGTATTTGATTTAGTAGTAAGGGAGTGTCTTTACTATTCTGTGCCTTCTGTGCCTTTTATTTTTGGTGGTTCGTTCTGAGCCAGCCAATAATGGCCTGTATGATTTATGATGTACGCGTCTACTTATGACGTCATCCGGCGGTAGTTGCTTTTTATACAGAATCACATTATCATTATGATTATTTTTTCATTGAGGAGAAAAAATTGACATCAAAGAAATAAATGTACAGAAAAATACACAGGTTCTTCGTCTTTTTGTATAGTTTGCAGGCTGAATAACATTAATATGTCACAGACTTTCGGTTTATAGAATTCGGTAGCAGTGATTATAGCGTTACAGTTCAAACCGATGTCTGCTTATCAGGGGCAATGTGGGCATGGTAAATAAAACCAACATAGACTCTCTACCACTGAGAGTACATGTATTCAGATTAGTTGTTAGTTACATGAGTCACAATACAATATCAAACAAGATCATAAAATAAGAAGGACAAACTAGTCAAATAATACAGGTTAGACTTCTACGAGGGTTCGACATGGAATGCCTCATCAGCCTGTTCGTCCTAAATCGACCACACACATTGTTATTGAGTCACACCGATATCTGTCATCGCGCCACAACCATACATTGAAGTAGTGCGTTTAGCAATAAATTAAAAATAATGATTAACAAAAAAACAAAGATGCTTGACATTTCACATGCTCGCTCTGCGACAAATATTTTAATTTCGAGTTTGTTGAATAAAAATCACAACATGATTCATGAGTCGTTAAAGTCTTTACGGTTAATCAGAAGCTACAAAGTCTGACAACTGCCCAGTAACTGGGTTGCGGAGGTCTGATGGCAATCGCTCCGTATAAAATACTGGTATTCAGCCACATCTGGTTAGACTGGAAGCTGATCCCAACACAGGGAAAAGGCTGGACAAAATATCAATCGGCCACATCTAGTTCTAGTCGGTCTAAGTGTAAACGCAATTCCGCTTTCAGCCATAACATACACAAAATGTCGCGTAAACATATAAAAAAACATAATCATCTTATGGCACACCTACAAAGACGTCAGCCACAGTCTAAGGTTACAAAGTCCCCAACAGTGAACAATGTTGCGCTTTATTGCTGAGCGATCGTAAAGTCGCGCAAACTTTTACTTGCGTTACTTTGTTGTTGATCGTTGCGACTTTTACGATTGCTGGTTATGTTTACAATGTTGGTTGGAATATAACATCACGCTTGTAGGTATTCCCGGAGTGTTGAGCAGAAGTGTAAAGTATTCCCTCATTTCGCCGGTATGTATGTTTCCCATATAATAAGGGGCGAGCCTATTGCCGTCGACGGGCACAAATCCAGACTCTGGGCTGCTACTGAAAAAGCGAATGCACTGGCGGTTTTAAGGGCTCTTACACACCACGTTTTTTTCAAGCGCTGTCGACGCGCGTCGTACGCAACTATAACGCGCTGCAAACGCGATGTTATCGCAACCAATTTACCTATTCACATGTTCATAAAATTGTAGTATGCAGACGACGACTTTTTCGCGAGCTGTCGACGCGCTCGTAGCGCGGAGTTACATCGATACAAACACGCTGTCACAGCGCGTCTCTTTAGCTGCAAACACATACGTACAGCGCGTTTTAATCCAAGGAGAGTTGCTCACGCGCGTCTGTAGCGCGATACACGCTCCTTACGCGCGTGCTACACGCATTTTACTTTGCAAGGAGAGTTGCTCACGCGCATCTGTAGCGCGTTTCTCGTGAGTTTGCAGCGATGAAATCGCAAATAATCTGCCTATTTCAAGCTTAGCAGCGCCGACAACGCGCGATAGCGAAACGCATGTCGACGGCGCCTGAAAAACACGTGGTGTATTTGAGCTCTAAAACGCACTAGATGGCCAAGAAAATTCGACCGCAGTGGCCTTGTTTCAACGTAGTGGCCGTCGAACCCCAGTCTTATACTGCCTCAAGAAGGCGGGCGCAAACTCCGGGCCACCGCAACGATATCCATAAGCTACAATTTCACTTTGCGGATGCCGCATCCAATAATTTATAAATTAATGTCGATAAACAAGTTACTAGCTATCGGCACCATTTTATGTATAACGTATGCAATGCACCATATAACGCAGTTATGCAGAACATTCATTGCAATCGGAAACGTTTCGATTATGTTTATTTCTTACTATTAATATACCTTTGCCTGGGTGCTTATACTAAAGATCAAGTATTATTATTTACTACTTATATTGAAACTTTTATGTACGTGATTGAGCAAAACGTATATTCTTCTTCTCTCGTGTCAGCACGAGCTATACGAAAATAGATCATGCTGTGGTGAAAGGATTAGCCAGTCAGCAAGGTTGGTAGCGAGGCTGACTGCCCAGGGTGCGCCGGACGTACCTACTTAAGGCAGTTGTCTCACCGCCGGTGAGGAAGCGACTAACTATCGGCTATTTTCTCGTTGAAGAAACGTACAATAGATATACATTCCGTGTAAACAAAAGAGGTGCATATTATATTAATAGTCGATCGCTGACTGTTCTCACAGCCGGCGAGGACTCGCTCGACTAGTTTGTCTCTGAGCGACAAGAGCTATCAATGATAATACTCGCTCAGCGATACTTGCTCAGCGATGCTCGCTTGGCGGTAAGAACTCATGCCGAAAGACCAATCAGCGGTCATTTGCGAGTGGTGCGAGTAATCGCCCAACTCACTCGCACACTCGCTTATAGCCCAGCGACAAAACTATCGGAACTACACACACAGTCGCTTTTCGCTGCTCGCCAACTCGTTTCTAGCTTCTAGCCCTACTCGCTGCTCGCTCATCGTTCGCGGTGGGACAAGTGCTTAAGTATCGTGACTCGTAGATACTCTTTCCATGCACCCCAACTTATATTGATACCAAAAGTAAGTAGGTAGACGATTATATGCATCTCCAAAGCATAACTCCAACAGATATACCAACCATTGATTGCCTGGTTGGTCTAGTGGTTGCAAGCATGACTACTGAGCGTGAGGTCCTGATTTCGATTCCAGGTCAGGCATTATTGCGTTTTTCCAGGTGGAACTTCTCAATAACAGCCCGGAGTCTGGATTCGCCTCCTATTACATGAGACTTCAACATTACGGCGAAATGAGGGTGTACTATATTTGCCTAACCCTTCGGGGTACACAGGCGATAAGTTATGTTATGAGTAACAAACATCCAAATTCACAGACTTTCTCATTTTTAAGCGCAGTTCAGGCTACGCTATACTCTTTCGCTATATAGTATACTAATATAGTAACTCCACGAAGGTTGAGGAGATCGTGGAGTACATTCTTATCAAGACCAATTGGACTTTGAGGGTCGAGAAGTTGGAGTCGCGCCATAATGTGAATTTTAAATCGTTTGTGGTGCGGGTTCCAACTCAACATCTAGATACCTTCCTAAAAGAGGAATTTTGGCCGAAGGGTGTCGTGTATCGTCGTTTCCGCGGAAGGTTACGCGACACCACCCAGCGCAACACGACGCCGACACTACGTGTACAATAGTGCGCTATTAAGTTATATTTAATACGTATGAATTTATTTTGATATGTATGTTAGTCTTTAAGGTATTTATCTATGGCCTTTTGTAGCCTGTTATATGTATAGTATATGTGTATCTATTAGTTTCGGCTAGCCTCCACAACACAGGGAATCCTAGTGTGGAAGCTAGTACCAAATGTAATATTATTATTATGTAAGTTTATTGAATAAAGTATTTTGATTTAATTTGATTTGAGTATGGAATATTGCGTCATAATCTATAACTATATAAGGTGACGTTCACACCATACGGTCTACTATTATATAGCAAGTTATTTGACGGCAAACCGTCGGGCGACGGACAGGGTAAATAAAATGATCGAATTTTATTATACACTTGCTTTAAAACTGTCATCAGTGATACTTTAAGTGGCCTGCGGATTAGTACCCCCTTTCCTACTAACCTTGTATAATATTTGCTTTATACTATATATGATAGCGTAGTCTGAGCTGAGCTTTAATGTCAGTGACATTGAAATTTATTTCTCTCAAAGCCGAAAGGAGAAAGTGACATGTTACTCGTAACTTGTCGTATACACGAATAGTTTCAAAAGAATCTATTTCTCCCTACGGACTGTAACGAGCGGTAGAATGACAAGTAAAAGATCATGAATGTGGGTAGTAACATGTTTCTTCAGTAGTTTTACGAGTTGACTTATTTTTATGAGCTGGCGTGAACGTACCTAGGATTCTAGAGTACTATTTCGTGACTTTTTTTTATATTTGAGTCTAGGCCTCGTGGAGGAGCTCGTGGCTAAATAATTACAGCCGCATAGACCGATCTTCCGGGTTAAGCCACGCTTGCCGAGGTTGGTCTGTGGATGGGTGACCATTTACCATAGCGAGTTTTCTCCGTGCCTCGGAAAGCACGTAAAGCCGTTGGTCCCGGCTGTCATTTGTAGATCTTTGACAGTCGTTACTGTTGGTCAGAAGCCAGAAAGTCTGACAACCAGTCTTACCAAGAGTATCGTATTACCCAGTTACTGGGTTGTGGAGGTCTGATAGGCAGTCGCTCCATGTAAAATACTGATATTCAGCTGCATCCGGTTCGACTGGAAGCCGACCCCAACATAGTTGGGGAAAGGCTAGGCAGATGATGATTTGAGTCTAGGCCTACGTTTGACCGCTATCTCGTCTAATGTTAAGCGATGATGCGGTCTTCGATGAAGCACGCTTGCACAGAAGAAACCGATTCACTCGTGACTTGAAGAATGAATCGTAGCTGTCGGGGAACATTCACTCGGACAGCGCATTCCACTGTTTGGCGGTTTTCACAGTGAAAGTGGAATCAAAGTGCTTCGTTCGGGTTTTTTGTATATCAACCAAGAACCGATGGCGCTTTTTCGTGCTTCTGGCCGTCCGATAGAAAAAAGGGCAGGGGGGAATTAGATTGACTGAGCTAGAACTGGTTTTTTCGAGTGAAAGACACTGATTGATGTCAATTATTCAAAACTCAAAACTCATTTATTCAAAATAGACTAGAATTACTTAGTTCTTTTTGAACGTCAATGTTACACTAGACAGCCCACAAAAAAGCCCTCCCTTCACCGCTTCCTAGTGTTTATGCTGTGAAGAAAAACGGCGCAACAAACTCCCCAGCAAATACATATAAGTAGACGGAGAGTGTACTTCAGATCTGCATGATCTAATACCCCCTGTCCTTTTTTCTATCGGACGGCCAGAAGCACGAAAAAGCGCCATCGATTCATGGTTGATATACCAAAAACCCAAGTGAAGCGCTTTGATTCCACGTTCATTTTGAAAACCGCCAAACAGTGGAATGCGCTGCCCGAGTGGGTGTTCCCCGACAGCTACAATCTGGGTGTCTTCAAGTCACGAGTGAATCGGTTTCTTCTGGGCAAGCGTGCTCCGTCGTAAACCGCATCATCGCTTAACATCAGGCGAGATGGCGGACAAACACAGACATAGTAACAGATAAAAAAAAAGTATTCTTGTAGTCATGAAGACGCATTGTGTGACTTTTATTAGAAAGACATAAGGTTCATATTGCAATGGGGGTGCATGAGAAGAGTGACGATACTCCGGTATGTCCGGTGCACCCTGGGCTGTCAGCCTTCTGACTAACCTTGCTGACTGTCTAATATTTTCACAACGACATGAGCTATTGTCGTATAGCTCGTGCTGACAGAAATCTAAACAAAAGATTTCTGTGATGTTAAATATACTAAGTACACGATTCCCCAGAAATAATATTCACACTAAACTCTAAGAAAATACACACAAAAGCGTACACCTACTGCTATTACGTCGGCGTCTCACTCCATATATTCACATTCAGTTCAAGCAAGCCTTAGTACCAACAAGATCAATTGAAAGCAATCATGGATCGCTTCAACTAGTATTTCCCTCACACCGGCAGTTCACACTTTACGTTCCATATCTTCAAGTTCTATTACATTTGTGGGGTGAGTAGATATTTAAGTGACACGAGCATTATATGTGTGTACACTGTATGCCAAATCAGTCATCTTTGGGGTACTTTGAGCTCGTCAGCCTCGCTACCAATCTAGCTGACTAGCTAATCTTTTATACGGCATAAGCCATTTTCGTTTCGCTCGTACTGACTCGTGAGAAGAATAAGTCTTCGTAGATTTTCGTACAGAAGTAAATGTAAATTCTTTTTGAGAAAAAAATATCTTAAACCTTGAAATGATTAGACATTTAGCCTCAAAATCGCAGCTACTTGGCTGCCAATTTAGTTTTTTTGCCGTCGTTCTGCATAACTTTTGAAAACGGTAGCTCATTAACAAGATATTAATATATTAAAATTGCCTGACTGACTCACCATTATATTTAAGCTGTATTTGTGCGGTTGCCTCGAGATGGAAGGGAAAATGACGCACCGTCGTAGATTTTGACACAAAAGGTATTTTATTTATTTATTTATTTATTTGCTTGAAATATGGTACACAAGTTGTTACATAAAAAATAGACCAAGACATATTTCACCAGTAATATAGGCATGCAAATATTAAATTAAGTTACACATGTATACATGTCAAATGAATTTAGAATTTAAAAAAAAATAGAATTAAACGTTATATTACATAATTTATCTAACAGCATGATACAATGTCTCTTAATAAGCGCAGTAGCGGCAAGAACTATTTTTTAAGAAATCTTTAGTAGAGTAAAAGCTTTCTTGTATTAACCACTTTCGCAATGCACAACAAAATTTTTTATAAGGTAATTCTTCCATCCCCTTGGGCAAAGAGTTAAAAATAAGTGGTGCCATATAGACACAACTTCTTCTAAAAATTTCTAACTTTGGCACGGGCATTCTCAAAGATAATTGAGTTACTTGTCGCTTATGGGTGTTGATGTTGTATTCAAAAAGATAACTGTGGTACTTTACGAATTTAGCGACTTCATATATATAAATGCTGGGAACAGTTAAAAGATTATTCAATTTGAAAACCGGTTTACAGGACTCAGACCATTCCATGCCGAACAATGCACGAATGCATTTCTTTTGCGCTATGAAAACTCTCATAATTTCAGATGAGTTTCCCCAGACAACTATGCCGTAACGTATTACCGAACAAATGTAGGCATGGTAGACCATTATGGAAGCTTGCCTGGATGTGACGTCTTTAATCTTACGTAGGGCAAAAACAAACTTATTTATTTTCATGCATAAACTATCAATATGCTCTTTCCACGTAAAATGTGCATCAAAAGTAATTCCCAAAAATTTTGTACTCTGTATCTGTTGGACTAGTGTATTCTTATAACTGATATTCAATCTTATATGTTTACTTTTATATGTTTTAAATTGTATGAGTTTCGTTTTATCAACATTAATTTTTAATTTATTGGCATCAAGCCATTTTATGACGTCTTTTAATGTGTTATTTATTTCAGACTCGTAGGTATTTACATTTTTACAGTCCATAATAACCGTTGTGTCATCCGCAAATAGGACACAATCATGAGAAATTGCGCGTGGAAGGTCATTGACATAGATAAGGAACAACAAAGGCCCCAAAATGCTTCCTTGGGGAACACCAAAATAATTTACTCTAAACTCTGAATCGATATTTTCTACACTATTAGTCTTGTTGTCATATTTAGTCACTCTCGTACATTGTCTTCTATTGTTCAGGTATGATTTAAACCACAACAAAGCTGGGCCTCTTATTCCGCATTTGTCTAATTTTGTAGTGAGTATAGAATGTTCTACAAAATCAAATGCTTTACTAAGGTCCAATAGAAGAGCGGATGTAGGTATTTTAGCGTTAATATTATTAATGATAGACTTAACTAAAGTAAAAGCAGCCAATTGAGTAGACTTACACTTTCGAAACCCATATTGTTCGTGTGTTAAAATATCATATTTATCAATAAACT
Source organism: Amphipyra tragopoginis (assembly GCA_905220435.1). NCBI lineage: Eukaryota > Metazoa > Arthropoda > Insecta > Lepidoptera > Noctuidae > Amphipyra > Amphipyra tragopoginis. The sequence continues at coordinate 18,348,036 of HG992016.1, forward strand.
TCAGTAACCTTTTATGCATAATTCTTTCGAATATTTTCGACATTACAGGAGTCAAGGCAATTGGTCTGTAATTATTCAAATCTGATTTAGACCCTTTTTTATGCAATGGTTTGATTATGGACAACTTTAGTTTGTCAGGGAAACAGCCCTGTTCAAAAGATAAATTAATAATATGTGCTAACGGTTCAGCTATGTACTGTGCAATACTTTTAAGAAGGTCTGTATTGATGTTGTCATACCCTGCAGACTTAGAGTTTTTTAACGACTTAATTATATTAAAAATTTCATTAGGATTCGTGGGATCTAGAAAAATACTACAAACATTACTATTAAAACTGTAGTCGCCTGGGTCACTTTTATTGCCACCCGTATTGTTTTGTACTATGTCTATAAAGAAATTATTAAATAAATTTGCAATGTCAGATCCTGATGTAACAGTGTTACTATTGTCAGTAATTTTATCAATATGTTTCCCAGCCTTATCATTACACACAGTACACAGTATAACGAAGGTACACAGGGTGTTAACGAATTCGTGTAATTCCTTCAAAACACATGATCTATTACTGATATAGATTAAGGCGCTTCCCCCACCGAAAGTGGCGCCACTTCAGAAATTCCTGTCAACACACAACATATTGAAATTTCGTACGTACAACATTTTAGTCAAGTGTTGTAGAAATTTACGAACACCAAAAAACAACACTTGACATCCTAGGTTAGAAGTTTTAGTAATTAATGCTAAAAACGGCAGTTTTTGGTACTTATCGCTAAAACTTCGAATCCAGAAGCTCTAGTGTTGATATTTGGTGTTCAAAAATTTCTACAACACTTGACTAAAATGTTGTACGTACGAAATATCATTAAGTAGTGTGTTGACTGAAATAATGTTTTTTTTTCTGAAGTGGCGCCACTTTCGGTGGGGGAAGCGCCTTAACCCCGCACGGGATTAATATTTATTAAAAGTAAAAATAAACTATTTTTTTCCCAAATAATTTTTTTATGTGATAGAAAATTCGATGCCATGCATAAATGAATGAAGGCACGGCGGCACAGCTGACGGGCACGACTAGCGCGATATCGCTCCACGCAGTCAGTTAACTCGGCACGCTAAAATTACTCAAATACAGAATACTATGGTTCATTTTTAGGGTTCCGTACCCAAAGGGTAAAACGGGACCCTATTACTAAGGCTCCGCTGTCCATCTGTGTGTCCGTCTGTCCCATGAACCGTGATAGTTAGACAGTTGAAATTTTCACAGATTATGTATTCCTGTTGCCGCTATAACAACAAATACTAAAAAACAATAAAATAAATTTTTAAGGGCTCCCATACAACAAACGTGATTTTTTTGCTCCTTTTTGCTCGATATTGATAACGGCGACAGGTAGACGTTTGAAATATCCACAGAATATTTAGTTATATATTCACTTTAAAAATAAATAATTTAATTAAAACAAATATTTAAGGGGGGCTCCCATACAACAGACATGTTTTTTTGCCGTTTTTATAGATAATGGTATGCAACCCTTCGTGCGCGAGTCCGACTCGCACTTGGCCGGTTTTTTTTGAATATTTTTTTGTTGATTCTTAAAAAAACCTATGCAGTGTTAATCAGTGTCACCAGTAGATCAAGCGGTTTGAAGGAATCACACGAATACGTTAACACCCTGTAGAGTAGTAGAGCAGGCACAGACAGACTCATAAATCCTACATTAACTAGCCTTTTACCAAATATGTTAAGATCAGCTTCCAAGAAGAAAGAAGATTACATGTAGCAGAGATGAGAATGTTGAGGTGGATGTGTAGAGTGACTTGAATGGATAAAAATAGGTGAAGAGCCTCCACGAGTGACGATACTTAAGTACGTCCGGCGCACCCTGGGCAGTCAGCCCCGCTACCAACCTTGCTGACTGGCTAATCTATTCACCACGGCATGAGCTATTCTTGTATAGCTCGTGCCGACACGATAGAAGAAGAAGAAGGAGAAAACCATAAAAAAATCTAATAATTGGTACATTACAGGTATGTGTGTAGTGTGGTGTGTATTTATGTAGCATAATGTGTATGTTTGTAGCTTGGTGTGTTGTGTAGTGTGGTGGGTATGGAAATACCAGAATTTTAGCTACAAACACAACCATATTTACTAAAATTCTTTTATATTTATATTTTAACACTTTTGTTAAGAAAATCCGTTAACACTAGCTGTGATGCACGGTGCATCGGGAACATAACTCTTCTCGTAGGTTTACGAGGCGGCGGGAAATCGTAAACTTGTCTGAAATATGCTACGCTGTCGTCTCGCTGTAGTAGATTTAGAGATTCTGGATGGTGCGAGTTTTACGTTTAAAACTAGTCCTTTGTTTGAATTAAGGACTTATAAGCTTGGTTTATTTATTTAGTTATGGGTTGAGTTAATTTTGCTCGGTTAAATTAACTTTCTGCGGCAGAACTTGGTGGAGAGAACTGGACGAGTTTGAAGTTGAGATAGGTAATACAGGGTTGTTGGAAAAACATTAACAACCTCTTAAGTGGTCATTGTACTCATCATTATGAACAACTTTTACTATGGGACCAAACATGAAATCGCGAAAAAAAAATCAGGTCCCCTAAAATTATGTTCGCATGCTCGCAAAAAAATAAAAAAAAATTGTGCTGCTGAAGTTAAGTTCCGGGGTGTGGCCCTCAGAGGAGCCGTTTGGGATGAGTCTCAGGAAAGACTATTTCGTGTCGTCGTGGTGAAAGGTGAAATGGCCGGAGTCGCAGGATTTGCAGCTTCCTGCACCGCGACCCCGGCAGGCCTCGGTCCGCTAGTCGCTGGCGGACCACTCCTTCTGTGGGGCCTCGCTCCACGTCCTCCTGAGAGGAGCGCGTGGAACACAGCGCGCCACCTTCTCGGGCCTGTTACTGGTAAGACGACGGGTCCCCTACCCCGCCGCCCGCAGGCCACACACTAGGGTGGCCGGAGGTCGTCGCGTGCCCTCTGGCGGCGCCCGGTGCGTCTGACGCGGGAGAGCTTAGTCGCAACTGATGTTAAGCGCAGATAGCCTCTAAGATGGAGAACACGAATCCAAGTAACAGAGAAATAGAGGGATTCTCTACCCCTCTGGCTCTCACATACACACAACATAACAGTAAAACTGCTTGGCGCCGGACTTTAATGTGAGGGTGGTAGCAGGCGGATCGTATAGATTCTACCAACAAGCGTGCGTTCTTATAAGTATCTACATCACTTCCAGTCACTATAGTTTATTGTTGACCTATATTTCTCGACTCCTTTCTTCATGAACCGGGTTTGTTCTAACGGACTTCATTCACTATACGTACGACCACCTTTTGCAATTGTCCACCCACATTTTGCCAGTGATGTACACTATTAGATAGGGCTCAGTTTATATCCATGTAATAATAATACGATGCACATGCATAAGTAGCTTCCGCCCGCAGCTTCGCTTGCGTGAAATTTTGAACCCGTTAAGTGACGATTTTCCATACAAACTTGCATCCCCTATTTAACTCCCTTAGGGGTTGAATTTCGAAAAATCCCTTCTTAGTGGATGCCTACGTTACAAAAGGAATCTACTGTCAAAATTTCAACTTTCTAACCCCAGCGGTTTAGGCTGTGCGTTGATAGATCAGTCAGTCAGCTTCTCCTTGTATATGTATAGATGAGCCCATACTGTCCCACTGCTGTGCAGAATGAGAAGGGGTTTATAACTCAGTCTACTATTCTGGTCTGGTGCGGGTTGCTGGAGTATACACAGATTTCTTCCCATGTGTGGACAGGCTAGAACATAAAACTTCCTCACAGCATGCTGGGAATAGACGCGTGTTGTAAGATTATACAAAATCCAGCACGCTTGGTGGTAGGATCTATACGGTCCGCCTAGCTAGCTATCACCCTCACATTAAAGTCCGGCGCCAAGCAGTTTACTGTATTCCGTCGTGTGTATGTGAGAGCCAGAGGGGTATAGGGGAATCCTTCTGTATCTCCGTTACTTGGATTCAGGTGCTCCATCTTAGAGCCGGTCTACGTTTACGATCAGTACCTCGTGTGAGTTTTTTTACGTTACTGCTATAGTTGCGTCACGCCAAAAATGTATGAAAATTTTGGCAGAGCCTCTAGCGGCGAATAGCGTGACTAAAAATTTGTTTGACATTTTTGGCGTGACGCAACTACAACAGTAACGTAAAAAACTCACACTTGGGGTACAGGTGATGGTCAAACGCGATCAAGTCAAATCATAAAAATAAAAAACCATCGAGAACTTTTTGGAAGTCTTTCAGTGTGCAGGTTTCCTCACTATATTTTCCATCACCAATTAATGCTAGTGATAATAAAATTCTGAACAAATGAATTCGAAAAGTCACAGGTGCCAAGACGGAGCTCAGATCCTCTGACATAGAAGCCAAACACTATACCACTAGGCTACACTAGGTTAAATGACAATAAAAATCGATATCAAAAACTCAACTATGATTAAAACTCAGTGTATAGCTACAAAACTATTCAAACACCAAAAAGGTACTTCCAGACCCCACGGATCGCTTCGACCTACATTTCAGTTCCGTTGCTGACTGGCAACTTTCTTTACACTTTACGACACTTGTACATTGTACACCTTACGTACTGACACCCCCTAGATACAAGTATTGAAGATAATGTAATTACAGAATTTGTTCTCACATTATTTTTGTCACATTAAACCTCTTAGTCGCTGGGGAACACATGTCGCGAGACATTTGTTGTCTACGACATCATCAGACATTAACCGATATCGTTCAACGTCGCCAGATATCATTCGACGTCGCCAGACATCGTTCGACATTGCCAGACATCGTTCAACGTTGCCAGACATCGTTCAACATTGCCATACATCGTTCAGCGTTGCCAGACATCGTTCAACGTTGCCAGACATCGCTCGAAATTGCCAGAAATCGTTCAACGTCGCCAGACATCGTTCCACGTCGCCAGACATCGTGCAACATTGCCAGACATCCTTCGATGTTGTCATACATGTCACACGATGTCTGGCAAACTTATACTGAGACTTATATTCTCAATCCAATACCCCACGGACTTGCAGTAATAAAAAATCGTAATAAGTCCTTATCATACCTAACTCAAACAATAGATTTTTACATGAAAATCATTTGAAACCGACTGAACAACACTTAATATCCATTGACGGGGCACTTTACTTCTTTGATTGTACTTTAACACGTAAGAGGCAATGAACGTCAAAATATTGTCAATTTAGGCCATTACCCATACATTTCGCTACATATTCCCATAAAAAAATATATCTCGTTATTCACCATCACATCTTACAAAGGGGAAATGGCACAAAATAAATGATCACACGCAACGATTGATGTTTGATACATTCCAAATACAAAAAGATTCCCATACAAATCGTTTCTCTTAGTGATATTTATAAGAAGAAGACAGCAATACACTTGATAGACGCGTTAGAGCAAGATGAGTATATGTCGTCAGTTTCCGCTACAGTTAATAGGCAGAAATTTATTATTTTGACAAGACGGAGAGTGGTATATTTATTTGAACGGTATCGTAGTTATGTACTTATATAAATGTAAAGTGGGATATTAATGATACAGTTAAGAAAACTGCTGAAATGTTTCTGAAATATTCTTTTGTGTTGCTTGAGAATATAGTCATTGTTTTTATTTATCTAAAAACACAGCGAAACTTTTTGGTAACAGTGTATTTTTGTTAATTATTTGGCATTGTCGCCTTTAATTCTAGTCGCAATAGGGTCTAAGATGGAGCACACGAATCCAAGTAATACAGAAATAGAGGGATTCCCTTATACCCCTCTGGCTCTCAAATACACACGACGGAAATCAGTAAACTGCTTGGCGCCGGACTTTAATATTCAGGTGGTAGCTAGCCAGGCGGACCGTATAGATCCTACCACCAAGTGTGCTGGGTTTTGTTGAATCTTACAACACGCGTTTATTCCAAGCGTGCGGTGAGGAAGTTCTATATTCTAAACCCGTCCTCACACGGCACAAACAGTTTTTACACTTAACAGTGTTTTTACTGATTTTTATTTATTTTTACTGAATTAAATTTACTCTTTATTTAAAAACAGAATACTCATTGGCTTCTGTAGCACACAATTATTTAAAAAAAATGATGAGGGCAGCAACAAATATTTTCTTTGGCACCTGCAACCTAATGTCTTTTTTGTATGTAGGCAACGAGTTAATAGAACAGCTTCTATTATATTAATTCATCATCTTTACTGTTCCAACAGAATATCAAAAAAACCAGCGTCAATTTACAAACTTAAATTAATATGACTCAGAGCTACTACTTTATATATTTTAGAGACTCAACATCTGTCTGCTAATAAAATCAAGGTAATTTTGGACACCCCGACGTGGATACGTTAGGTTCAAAGGGGATGACAGAGGCTAGAGTGAGCGAGCAAAGCGAGCGAACGAAGCCCCCGTCATCCCCTTCGTGTTAGGTTACTTTAAACCCTGCAGACCGAAATAACCACCATGCTGAGTTGTATTTAGAGTGGCTTTAGCATTCAGACGCTCGTTAATTGTGGCTGACTTAGTAATTTAGAAGACAATGTAGATTTTTAGAGGCGAATAATGCTATTAAAAAGATGTCTGTTGAATTAGCACGCATTAATAAAGAAAACTGTACTTTGGCCTATAAAGTGTGGAGGTTGCAACTTTTTTTGTAAAAAATAACACTTAATCGAGCAATACGTTTTAAGAAAAATAAATAACAAACAATTTGGCATTTTTTTAAATATTAAGTTATTAATCTTTTGTTTTTCTATTAAAGAAAAAAGTAACAAAAAAAGCAAGATTTAAAATATTTCAAGGAGGCTTTCGCGACATCTTTCAAAAAGGTTGATTACGAAAACACTTCGCCCAATGTTTTTTTTTTTATCTGTAACTTATCGGATAAAGAATTGGGGTGCTTAAGAAAGTATTATTTTGTCAGTCATTCATTCGAATCTACAGACAATTTAAGGGTGCTACCAAGCACTCAGCAACATGTTTTGTTAGTTGTCTATTACCTTTAATAAGATTCAAACGATACCATGTATGTGTCTGCAATAATTTGTCGGGACATATTGCTCCCCATTCCGCCTGTTAATGGCATCACCCTAAAGGGGCTACACACACTAACATACACACAGTTAAGCTGTAAAGACAGTTTTATCGCCACACAACGACGTTATTAAAAGACATCATTTCGAAATGCCTACTATAAACAACGCATTTACGACGAGATTTCAAGCGAAACACCTAAAATACATCTATCCTTTTCATGCATAGTAATCTGCTATAGTACTATCTCGTTCATTCTTAAGCGTTCCGAATTTAATTTGGCTAAAAGCAACAATTTATAATCCTGCGCGGGAACGTCATAACCTACAATTTTGCAATTTTATTCTTGCAGTTGGAGATGGCGGTAGTTGTCTTTTAAACGAGCAAAATTGTTCGTTTTATTTTAGTTCCAAATTTTGCCGCTGGCATATTTAAATTTGCGGAATGTCGGTTCTGTGCCAAAATGCGTGCCGAAGTGTGTTTTAAGGTATTTTTTGTTTTGTTTTCATTCCTTGTTTATTGTTATTGTTTTTAATTTTAACAATCTTATGTGTGAAGAGTTATTTTTGCGTGTAACGTGCGTAAATGGAGGTCGTCGACGTTTTAAGTCGTCGTTTTCGGGAGAATACCGCGCCAAATTATAATTTGGAAACTCAATTGTATGTTTTTGCAATAGCAAATACAAAAACAAACAACAGACAAATATTATTATCCGTTTATTCATTGTATGTGCATGTCATATAAATTAAATTTTTAATACATATTATTAAAAAAACTGTACAAGGTTAGTCAGAAAGGGAGATAAAGTACCCATAATAGTGAGTAACTTTTGTTCTACAACTTTCCCCAAAAGTCGATAGATTATGAGAAATAGCTCTGTTTAAAAAGTACAAAAAAAATACGCTAAAATCTATCTATCCTCAGCTATGATCAGCTGTGTTTACAATTTAGGTCATATTTGGGGTCACGAATTAGAAGCTCCATTTTCTGAATTCGTAACTGAAGTACGGATGAAGAATTTTTGAAAAAACTAAAATAAAATTAATTTTTCATGGAAATAAAAATTATCGAAGTTTGAAATTTTAACACTTGCTTTTAAACCGTCATTAGTGATACTTTAAGTGATCTTCGGATTAGTACCACCTTTCCGACTAACCTTGTATATAGTAGCCTACTGATAGTTAACTGATTTAAAATTCAGTTGCAAGATTCCACCCGGAGAAACCATAAATACATTGCAAGTTAAATAAAAGCCTGTAAAAACAAAGTTATTTGACGATTAAAAATTCAATCCTAGGCTACAAAAAGAAAGCATCAGCACATTAAAATAAAGATGGCTTCCTATAAAACTAGTCATACCTTACAAAGTCAAGCTCGCAACACAGTAACATTTTTACCTCCAGTTCAGTTTTACGAGGGAGGATATAAGCTTACATTACTCGGAAATTACATTTGAATTTATGGTAAAATGAAATGTAAATGAATATGCGTTGGCTGCACTTTGATGTCAATCCCATCATTTCAATATAAGACAACGAGAAAGCAAGAAAATAAATCATTTCCACTCGGAAGCAATGAATCCGGGTGACCAACAGTAACCCAAATATCTCGGAAACTAAGAATATCCTAATTCATCGTAACTAATATTATAAATGCGAAAGTAAGTTTGTTTCTTACCTTTTCACGCCTAAACCACTGAACCGATCATCCTGAAATTTTGCATATACGTTGTCAGGTGTACAGAAACGGACATAGGGTACCTCTCATCCCGAAAAAATGTACTGTTCCTGAGGAAAACAATAATAACATTCATAGATGGCGCCCATGTTTTTCGAATCACGATTGAATTATATTATTATATAAACTTTAGTAGTGTGTTAAGAGTTGATTGACAAATTCTAAATTAACGCGAACAAAGTCTATAAAATACTTTTTATTTGAATAAGTATTGTCGTGGTTCAAACCCAGGCATGTACCACTGTGACTTTCAATGTCATATGTACTTTCTTAGTTAATCTAAGACGCCACTGATATACGGTGAAGGAAAACATCGTGAGGAAACCTGGACTTAATGGTCTGAAATCGCCAACCCGCAGTGAGCAAGCGTGGTGATCAATGATCGTTCCTTCTTTGTATGAGAAGAGGCCTTTGCAATGAGACAGATACAGACTAGTTTATTGGAATGTGAAATCAATTTTAACAATTTAATTACATCTCCCATAAAAGTTAACTAACTTCACGAAATGAGTTATTTAAAGTTTTATTTTTCAGATTATTTTCAAAAGTTATCTCAGTAAGGTGGAACTGGACTAAGTTTTAATCGAGGAACCAATTTTAAGATTCGAACAGTAATAAGCTTTGAAGTTCGGTCCAACGAACTTTTTGTTTTTTTTAGGGTACCGTACCCGAAGGGTAAAACAGCACTCTATTACTAAGACTCCGCTATCCGTCCGTCCGTCTGTCACCAGGCTGTATCTCATGAACCGTAATAGTTAGACAGTTGAAATTTTCACAGATGATGTATTTCTGTTGCCGCTATAACAACAAATACAAAAAAAAACAGAATAAAATAAAAATTTAAGGGGGCTTTCATAAAACAAACGTGATTTTCTTGCCGCTGTCCGTCCGTCCGTCAGTCACCAGGCTGTATCTCATGAACCGTGATAGTTAGACAGTTGAAATTTTCACAGATGATGTATTTCTGTTGCCGCTATAACAACAAATACTAAAAAATAGAATAAAATAAATATTTAAGGGGGCTCCCATACAACAAACGTGATTTTTTTGCCATTTTTATAGATAATGGTACGGAACCGCGAGTCCGACTCGCACTTGGCCGGTTTATTTTTACTCAAATTGCTCTTGTGACGTCCTTCTAGTTTTGGTGGTAATTGACAGAGTAATCGATTGGTTTATCAGTTTGGTACAAAAAAAAAAGGTGAATGGGCATTTTGTTCGGACCTGTGACCCACCAGCGACCACTAACGAAACTAGTCGGAGTATGTTAAAGACCATGAATACTACCCAATGAGATAAGTCGCATTCCTCAAAAGTATGGGAAAGTTTTCTTTAGCAAAACAAGAATTAATAATAAAAAAAAGGATTTTCGTATATCCATATGTTAGCGACACTACAATTTAATCGTTAAGGAGTGATTCTATCATTACAGTTATCGCTAATATTGGTATGTCAGGATTGTGAGCAAGGTAAATGTAGTAAATAAAACCAACATAGACTCTCCACCACTGAGAGTACTTGTATTTGGGTTAGTGTTAGTAACATGAACTAGATCACAATATAATACTTTAGATAATTATTATAGGTTATTACAAGGTCATAAAATAAGGACAAGCTAGTCAGATATAAAAGGTCAGACTTCTTCAGCTGATCTACACAGAATACTCTAGACGAGTGTTCCGTCGTACGGTCCAAGAAGCAATCCTCCGGGCGCACCGAGCGAGCCGGTCTCCTCCCTCCAACGGGCAGTGGTGGTCCGATGTTGACGTCACGGTTAGTTAGGTGACGGACAACAGATGGCGCTCACTCCACGAAGTTCCCGACACATATACTTCTAAATATATAAAATGCTTACGAAAATGAACAAAGATCTTCCTAAAAAGGTTCAACAATGTTTAGGAGCTTTTCTATCTTGTTCTCCACAGTTTCTTGAACCACATAACTTTTTTCACCCATACATAAGGATTAAAATACAATAATGGACGCGTACTTTTGAGGTACCGGGTCAAAAATGCCCAATGACCTTTGTTTTGACAAACGCATAAAACCAGTGATAGCTACCGGTAGAACGCTTGCTTTTCATGCTGAAAGATCTGAGTTTGGAACCGGCCCGTAACTTATGTAACTTTTCTTTACTTTTCAGTAAATGCATAGTTCACTTTTTTAACATTATACAGGATGTTAAAGAAAAAGGCGTGAGTTTATGTATATGTACTATAAATTAAACCCTCTAAAATTTAACAACAAGCTTGGTAGTCTTCTTGACAAAATCTAATTCAACGTATAATTTGTGTACTACTAGTTTGGTCTGTGTCAAAGAGGAGGGAAGTTTTCAAACATGGCGGCTGATTTTTAAATCAGTTTAATTGTTGCAAAGTTTTGCTTTGAAAAATATATTGTCATTTTGTTGTAGCCGATGGGTTTTTATGAGGTTATTTTGGGGTCAAGATTATTTTAGAAAATGAAATAGAGGACGGCCAACAGATAGAGAAACAGGTATCTAGACAAATGTATCTCGTAAAAATCGCTACAATGAGCCATCGTAGGAAATAAATTAGGAAGATCAATCTTGTGTCGTGATTCGATTCGATTCAATTTCGACATCAACTATCAGTGTCACGACATAAACTATCAGTCTCGTGACATCAACTATCTGTCTCGTGACAACATCTATCAGTCCCGTGACATCAACTAGCAGTCTCGTGACATCAACTATCAGTCTCGTGACGTCAACTATTAGTGCCGTGACATCTACTATCAGTCTCGTGACATCAGCTATCAGTCTCGTGACAACAACTATCTTTCTCGTGACATCATCTATCTGTCTCGTGACATCAACTATTAGTGTCGTGACATCAACTATCAGTCTCGTGAAATCAAATATCAATCTCCTGATATCATCTATCAGACGCGTGGTATCAACTATCAGTCTCGTGACATCAACTATCACTCTCACGACATCAACTATCAGACGCGTGATGACTCGTGACATCAACTATCAGTCTCGTGACATCAACTATCAGTCTCGTGACATCAACTATAAGTCTCGTGACATCAACTATCAATCTTCTGATATCATCTTTCAGACGCGTGGTATCAACTATCAGTCTCGTGACATCAACTATCACTCTCACGACATCGACTATCAGACGCGTGACATCAACTATCAGTCTCGTGACATCAACTATCAGTCTCGTGACATCAACTATTAGTCTCACGACATCAACTATCAGTCTCGTGACATCAACTATCTGCCTCGTAACAACACCTATCAGTCTCGTGACATCAACTATTAGTGTCGTGACATCAACTATCAGTCTCGTGACATCAACTATCAATCTCCTGATATCATCTATCAGACGCGTGGTATCAACTATCAGTCTCGTGATATCAACAATCACTCTCACGACATCAACTATCAGACGCGTGATATCAACTATCAGTCTCGTGACATCAACTGTGAGTTTCGTGACATCAACTATGAGACGCGTGATATCAACTATCAGTCTCGTGACATCAACTATGAGTTTCGTGACATCACCTATGAGTTTCGTGACATCACCTATCAGTCTCGTGACATCAACTATCAGTCTCGTGACATAAACTATCTGTCTCGTGACAACATCTATCAGTCTCGTGACATCAACTATCAGTCTCGTGACTTCAACTATCAGTCTCGTGACGTCAACTATTAGTCTCGTGACATCAACTATCAATCTCCTGATATCATCTTTCAGACGCGTGGTATCAACTATCAGTCTCGTGACATCAACTATCACTCTCACGACATCAACTATCAGACGCGTGATGTCTCGTGACATCAACTATCTGTCTCGTGACAACATCTGTCAGTCTCGTGACATCAACTATCAGTCTCGTGACATCAACTATTAGTCTCACGACATCAACTATCAAACTCGTGACATCAACAATCTGTCTCGTGACAACATCTATCAGTCTCGTGACATCAACTATTAGTGTCGTGAAATCAACTATCAGTCTCGTGACATCAACTATCAATCTCCTGATATCATCTATCAGACGCGTGGTATCAACTATCAGTCTCGTGACATCAACAATCACTCTCACGACATCAACTATCAGACGCGTGATATCAACTATCATTCTCGTGACATCAACTGTGAGTTTCGTGACATCAACTATGAGTTTCGTGTCATCACCTATCAGTCTCGTGACATCAACTATCTGTCTCGTGACGACATCTATCAGTCTCGTGACATCAACTATTAAGTCGTGACATCAACCATCAGTCCCGTGACATAAACTATCAATCTCCTGATATAATCTTTCAGACGCGTGGTATCAACTATCAGTCTCGTGACATCAACTATCACTCTCACGACATCAACTATCAGACGCGTGATATCAACTATCAGTCTCGTGACGTCAACTATTAGTGCCGTGACATCTACTATCAGTCTCGTGACATCAGCTATCAGTCTCGTGACACCAACTACCAGTCTCGTGACATCAACTGTCGGTCTCGTGACATCAACTATCAGTCTCGTGACGTCAACTATTAGTGCCGTGACATCTACTATCAGTCTCGTGACATTAGCTATCCGTCTCGTGAAATCAACTATTAGTGTCGTGACATCAACTATCAGTCTCGTGACATCAGCTATCAGTCTCGTGACATCAACTGTGAGTTTCGTTACATCAACTATGAGACGCGTGATATCAACTATCAGTCTCGTGACAGCAACTATGAGTTTCGTGACATCAACTATCTTTCTCGTGACATCATCTATCTGTCTCGTGACATCAACTATCAGTCTCGTGACATCAACTATCAGTGTCGTGACATCAACTACCAGTCTCGTGACGTCAACTATTAGTCTCGTGACATCAACTATCAAGCTCCTGATATCATCTTTCAGACGCGTGGTATCAACTATCAGTCTCGTGACATCAACTATCAGTCTCGTGACATCAACTATTAGTCTCACGACATCAACAATCAGTCTCGTGACATCAGCTATCAGTCTCGTGACAACAACTATCTTTCTCGTGACATCATCTATCTGTCTCGTGACATCAACTATTAGTGTCGTGACATCAACTATCAGTCTCGTGAAATCAAATATCAATCTCCTGATATCATCTATCAGACGCGTGGTATCAACTATCAGTCTCGTGACATCAACTATCACTCTCACGACATCAACTATCAGACGCGTGATGACTCGTGACATCAACTATCAGTCTCGTGACATCAACTATCAGTCTCGTGACATCAACTATAAGTCTCGTGACATCAACTATCAATCTTCTGATATCATCTTTCAGACGCGTGGTATCAACTATCAGTCTCGTGACATCAACTATCACTCTCACGACATCGACTATCAGACGCGTGACATCAACTATCAGTCTCGTGACATCAACTATCAGTCTCGTGACATCAACTATTAGTCTCACGACATCAACTATCAGTCTCGTGACATCAACTATCTGCCTCGTAACAACACCTATCAGTCTCGTGACATCAACTATTAGTGTCGTGACATCAACTATCAGTCTCGTGACATCAACTATCAATCTCCTGATATCATCTATCAGACGCGTGGTATCAACTATCAGTCTCGTGATATCAACAATCACTCTCACGACATCAACTATCAGACGCGTGATATCAACTATCAGTCTCGTGACATCAACTGTGAGTTTCGTGACATCAACTATGAGACGCGTGATATCAACTATCAGTCTCGTGACATCAACTATGAGTTTCGTGACATCACCTATGAGTTTCGTGACATCACCTATCAGTCTCGTGACATCAACTATCAGTCTCGTGACATAAACTATCTGTCTCGTGACAACATCTATCAGTCTCGTGACATCAACTATCAGTCTCGTGACTTCAACTATCAGTCTCGTGACGTCAACTATTAGTCTCGTGACATCAACTATCAATCTCCTGATATCATCTTTCAGACGCGTGGTATCAACTATCAGTCTCGTGACATCAACTATCACTCTCACGACATCAACTATCAGACGCGTGATGTCTCGTGACATCAACTATCTGTCTCGTGACAACATCTGTCAGTCTCGTGACATCAACTATCAGTCTCGTGACATCAACTATTAGTCTCACGACATCAACTATCAAACTCGTGACATCAACAATCTGTCTCGTGACAACATCTATCAGTCTCGTGACATCAACTATTAGTGTCGTGAAATCAACTATCAGTCTCGTGACATCAACTATCAATCTCCTGATATCATCTATCAGACGCGTGGTATCAACTATCAGTCTCGTGACATCAACAATCACTCTCACGACATCAACTATCAGACGCGTGATATCAACTATCATTCTCGTGACATCAACTGTGAGTTTCGTGACATCAACTATGAGTTTCGTGTCATCACCTATCAGTCTCGTGACATCAACTATCTGTCTCGTGACGACATCTATCAGTCTCGTGACATCAACTATTAAGTCGTGACATCAACCATCAGTCCCGTGACATAAACTATCAATCTCCTGATATAATCTTTCAGACGCGTGGTATCAACTATCAGTCTCGTGACATCAACTATCACTCTCACGACATCAACTATCAGACGCGTGATATCAACTATCAGTCTCGTGACGTCAACTATTAGTGCCGTGACATCTACTATCAGTCTCGTGACATCAGCTATCAGTCTCGTGACACCAACTACCAGTCTCGTGACATCAACTGTCGGTCTCGTGACATCAACTATCAGTCTCGTGACGTCAACTATTAGTGCCGTGACATCTACTATCAGTCTCGTGACATTAGCTATCCGTCTCGTGAAATCAACTATTAGTGTCGTGACATCAACTATCAGTCTCGTGACATCAGCTATCAGTCTCGTGACATCAACTGTGAGTTTCGTTACATCAACTATGAGACGCGTGATATCAACTATCAGTCTCGTGACAGCAACTATGAGTTTCGTGACATCAACTATCTTTCTCGTGACATCATCTATCCGTCTCGTGACATCAACTATCAGTCTCGTGACATCAACTATCAGTGTCGTGACATCAACTACCAGTCTCGTGACGTCAACTATTAGTCTCGTGACATCAACTATCAAGCTCCTGATATCATCTTTCAGACGCGTGGTATCAACTATCAGTCTCGTGACATCAACTATCAGTCTCGTGACATCAACTATTAGTCTCACGACATCAACAATCAGTCTCGTGACATCAGCTATCAGTCTCGTGACAACAACTATCTTTCTCGTGACATCATCTATCTGTCTCGTGACATCAACTATTAGTGTCGTGACATCAACTATCAGTGTCGTGACATAGACTATCAGTCTCGTGACATCAATAATCACCCTCACGACATCAACTATCAGTCTCGTGACATCAACTATCAGTCTCGTGACATCAACTATCAGTCTAGTGACATCAACTATCATCCTCGTGACGTCAACTATCAGTCTCGTGACAACATCTATCGGTCTCGTGACATCAACTATTAGTCTCGTGACACCAACTATCAGACTCGTGACATCAACAATCTGTCTCGTGACAACATCTATCAGACGCGTGGTATCAACTATCAGTCTCGTGACATCAACTATCAGTCTCCTGATATCATCTTTCAGACGCGTGGTGTCAACTATCAGTCTCGTGACATCGACTATCACTCTCACGACATCAACTATCAGTCTCGTGACATCAACTATTAGTGTCGTGACATCAACTATCAGAGTCGTGACATCAATTATCAGTCTCGTGACTTCAACTATCACTCTCACGACATCAACTATCAGTCTCGTGACATCAACTATCAGTCTCGTGACATCAACTATCAGTCTCGTGACATCAACTATCAATCTCCTGATATCATCTTTCAGACGCGTGTTATCAACTATCAGTCTCGTGACATCAACTATCACTCTCACGACATCAACTATCAGACGCGTGATGTCTCGTAACATCAACTATCAGTGTCGTGACATCAGCTATCAGTCTCGTGACAACAGCTATCAGTCTCGTGACATCAACTATCAGTCTCGTGACATCAACTATCTGTCTCGTGACATTGACTATCAGTATCGTGACATCAACTATCAGTCTCCTGATATCATCTATCAGACGCGTGGTATCAACTATCAGTCTCGTGACATCAACTATCAGTCTCGTGACACCAACTATCAGTCTCGTGACATCAGCTCTCCGTCTCGTGACATCAACTATTAGTGTCGTGACATCAACTATCAGTGTCGTGACATCAACTATCAGTCTCGTGACATAAACTATCAATCTCCTGATATCATCTTTCAGACGCGTGGTATCAACTATCAGTCTCGTGACATCAACTATCACTCTCACGACATCAACTATCAGTCTCGTGACATCAACTATCAATCTCGTGACATCAACTATTAGTCTCGTGACATTAACTATCTGCCTCGTAACAACACCTATCAGTCTCGTGACATCAACTATTAGTGCCGTGACATCTACAATCAGTCTCGTGACATCAGCTATCAGTCTCGTGATAACAACTATCTTTCTCGTGACATCATCTATCTGTCTCGTGACATCAACTATTAGTGTCGTGACATCAACTATCAGTGTCGTGACATCAACTATCAGTCTCGTGACATCAATTATCAGTCTCCTGATATCATCTTTCAGACGCGTGACGTCAACTATCAATCTCCTGATATCATCTATCAGACGCGTGGTATCAACTATCAGTCTCGTGACATCAACTTTCACTCTCACGACATCAACTATCAGACGCGTGATGTCTCGTGACATCAACTATCAGTCTCGTGACACCAACTATCAGTCTCGTGACATCAACTATCAGTCTCATGACGTCAACTATTAGTGCCGTGACATCTACTATCAGTCTCATGACATCAGCTATCAGTCTCGTGACATCAACTATCATTCTCGTGTCATCAACTATCAGTCTCGTGACACCAACTATCAGTCTCGTGACATCATCTATCAGTCTCGTGACATCAACTATCAGTCTCGTGACACCAACTATCAGTCTCGTGACATCGACTATCAGTCTCGTGACATCAACTATCACTCTCACGACATCAACTATAAGTCTCACGACATAAACTATCACACTCGTGACATCAACTATCTGTCTCGTGACAACATTTATCAGTCTCGTGACATCAACTATCAGTCTCGTGACATCATCTATCAGTCTCGTGACATCAACTATCTGTCTCGTGACATCATCTATCAGTCTCGTGACATCAGCTATCAGTCTCGTGATAACAACTATCTTTCTCGTGACATCATCTATCTGTCTCGTGACATCAACTATTAGTGTCGTGACATCAACTATCAGTGTCGTGACATCAATTATCAGTCTCCTGATATCATCTTTCAGACGCGTGACGTCAACGCGTGATGTCTCGTGACATCAACTATCAGTCTCGTGACACCAACTATCAGTCTCGTGACATCAACTATCAGTCTCGTGACGTCAGCTATTAGTGCCGTGACATCTACTATCAGTCTCATGACATCAGCTATCAGTCTCGTGACATCAACTATCATTCTCGTGTCATCAACTATCAGTCTCGTGACACCAACTATCAGTCTCGTGACATCAACTATCAGTCTCGTGACATAAACTATCAGTCTCGTGACATCAACTATCAGTCTCGTGACATCAACTATTAAGTCGTGACATTAACTATCAGTATCGTGACATCAACTATCAGTCTCCTGATATCATCTATCAGACGCGTGGTATCAACTATCAGTCTCGTGACATCAACTATCAGTCTCGTGACACCAACTATCAGTCTCGTGTCATCAACTATCAGTGTCGTGACACTATCTATCAGTCTCGTGACATCAACTATCAGTCTCGTGACATCAACTATCAGTCTCGTGACATCATCTATCAGTCTCATGACATCAACTATAAGTCTCGTGAGTTACGTGACATCAACAATGAGACGCGTGGTATCAAGTATCAGTCTCGTGACATCAACTATCACTCTCACGACATCAACTATCAGACGCGTGATATCAACTATCAGTCTCGTGACGTCAACTATTAGTGCCGTGACATCTACTATCAGTCTCGTGACATCAGCTATCAGTCTCGTGACATCAACTACCAGTCTCGTGACATCAACTATCAGTCTCGTGACATCATTTATCAGTCTCGTGACGTCAACTATCAATCTCCTGATGTCATCTTTCAGACGCGTGGTATCAACTATCAGTCTCGTGACATCAACTATAACTCTCACGACATCAACTATCAGTCTCGTGACATAAACTATCAGTCTCGTGACATCAACTATCAGTCTCGTGACATCAACTATCAGTCTCGTGACATCAACTATCATTCTCGTGACATCAACTATCAGTCTCGTGACATCAACTATTAGTCTCACGACATCAACTATCAGACTCGTGACATCAACAATCTGTCTCGTGACAACATCTATCAGTCTCGTGACATCAACTATTAGTGTCGTGAAATCAACTATCAGTCTCGTGACATCAACTATCAATCTCCTGATATCATCTATCAGACGCGTGGTATCAACTATCAGTCTCGTGACATCAACAATCACTCTCACGACATCAACTATCAGACGCGTGATATCAACTATCATTCTCGTGACATCAACTGTGAGTTTCGTGACATCAACTATCAGACGCGTGTCATCACCTATCAGTCTCGTGACATCAACTATTAAGTCGTGACATCAACCATCAGTCTCGTGACATCAACTATCAATCTCCTGATATAATCTTTCAGACGCGTGGTATCAACTATCAGTCTCGTGACATCAACTATCACACTCACGACATCAACTATCAGACGCGTGATATCAACTATCAGTCTCGTGACGTCAAATATTAGTGCCGTGACATCTACTATCAGTCTCGTGACATCAGCTATCAGTCTCGTGACACCACCTACCAGTCTCGTGACATCAACTATCAGTCTCGTGACATCAACTATCAGTCTCGTGACGTCAACTAATAGTGCCGTGACATCTACTATCAGTCTCGTGACATCAGCTATCCGTCTCGTGAAATCAACTATTAGTGTCGTGACATCAACTATCAGTCTCGTGACATCAGCTATCAGTCTCGTGACATCAACTGTGAGTTTCGTGACATCAACTATGAGACGCGTGATATCAACTATCAGTCTCGTGACATCAACTATGAGTTTCGTGACATCAACTATCATTCTCGTGACATCATCTATCTGTCTCGTGACATCAACTATCAGTCTCGTGACATCAACTATCAGTGTCGTGACATCAACTACCAGTCTCGTGACGTCAACTATTAGTCTCGTGACATCAACTATCAAGCTCCTGATATCATCTTTCAGACGCGTGGTATCAACTATCAGTCTCGTGACATCAACTATCTGCCTCGTAACAACACCTATCAGTCTCGTGACATCAACTATTAGTGTCGTGACATCAACTATCAGTCTCGTGACACCAACTATCTTTCTCGTGACATCATCTATCTGTCTCGTGACATCAACTATTAGTGTCGTGACATCAACTATCAGTGTCGTGACATAGACTATCAGTCTCGTGACATCAATTATCAGTCTCGTGACATCAACTATAACTCTCACGACATCAACTATCAGTCTCGTCACATCAACTATCAGTCGTGTGACATCAACTATCAGTCTCGTGACGTCAACTATCAGTCTCGTGACATCAACTATCAGTCTCGTGACATCAACTATTAAGTTTTGACATCAACCATCAGTCTCAGGCCATCAACTATCAATCTCCTGATATCATCATTCAGACGCGTGGTATCAACTATCAGTCTCGTGACATCAACTATCACTCTCACGACATCAACTATCAGACGCGTGATGTCTCGTGACATCAACTATCTGTCTCGTGACAACATCTATCGGTCTCGTGACATCAACTATTAGTCTCGTGACACCAACTATCAGACTCGTGACATCAACAATCTGTCTCGTGACAACATCTATCAGTCTCGTGACATCAACTATTAGTGTCGTGAAATCAACTATCAGTCTCGTGACATCAACTATCAATCTCCTGATATCATCTATCAGACGCGTGGTGTCAACTATCAGTCTCGTGACACCAACTACCAGTCTCGTGACATCAACTATCACTCTCACGACATCAACTATCAGTCTCGTGACATCAACTATTAGTGCCGTGACATCTACAATCAGTCTCGTGACATCAGCTATCAGTCTCGTGACAACAACTATCTTTCTCGTGACATCATCTATCTGTCTCGTGACATCAACTATTAGTGTCGTGGCATCAACTATCAGTGTCGTGACATCAACTATCAGTCTCGTGACATCAATTATCAGTCTCGTGACATCAACTATCACTCTCACGACATCAACTATCAGTCTTGTGACATCAACTATCAGTCTCGTGACATCAACTATCAGTCTCGTGACATCAACTATCAGTCTCGTGACATCATCTATCAGTCTCGTGACATCAACTATCTGTCTCGTGACATCATCTATCAGTCTCGTGA
Organism: Amphipyra tragopoginis; assembly: GCA_905220435.1. Taxonomy (NCBI): domain Eukaryota; kingdom Metazoa; phylum Arthropoda; class Insecta; order Lepidoptera; family Noctuidae; genus Amphipyra; species Amphipyra tragopoginis. Next base: position 18,369,425 of record HG992016.1, read on the forward strand.
CAACAACTATCAGTCTCATGACATCAACTATCAGTGTCGTGACATCAGCTATCAGTCTCGTGAGTTTCGTGACATCAACTATGAGACGCGTGATATCAACTATCAGTCTCGTGACATCAACTATTAAGTCGTGACATCAACCATCAGTCTCGTGACATCAACTATCAATCTCCTGATATAATCTTTCAGACGCGTGGTATCAACTATCAGTCTCGTGACATCAACTATCACTCTCACGACATCAACTATCAGACGCGTGATATCAACTATCAGTCTCGTGACGTCAACTATTAGTGCCGTGACATCTACTATCAGTCTCGTGACATCAGCTATCAGTCTCGTGACATCAACTACCAGTCTCGTGACATCAACTATCAGTGTCGTGACATCAACTATCAGTCTCGTGACGTCAACTATCAGTCTCGTGACACCAACTATCTTTCTCGTGACATCATCTATCTGTCTCGTGACATCAACTATTAGTGTCGTGACATCAACTATCAGTGTCGTGACATAGACTATCAGTCTCGTGACATCAATTATCAGTCTCGTGACATCAACTATAACTCTCACGACATCAACTATCAGTCTCGTCACATCAACTATCAGTCGTGTGACATCAACTATCAGTCTCGTGACGTCAACTATCAGTCTCGTGACATCAACTATCAGTCTCGTGACATCAACTATTAAGTTTTGACATCAACCATCAGTCTCAGGCCATCAACTATCAATCTCCTGATATCATCATTCAGACGCGTGGTATCAACTATCAGTCTCGTGACATCAACTATCACTCTCACGACATCAACTATCAGACGCGTGATGTCTCGTGACATCAACTATCTGTCTCGTGACAACATCTATCGGTCTCGTGACATCAACTATTAGTCTCGTGACACCAACTATCAGACTCGTGACATCAACAATCTGTCTCGTGACAACATCTATCAGTCTCGTGACATCAACTATTAGTGTCGTGAAATCAACTATCAGTCTCGTGACATCAACTATCAATCTCCTGATATCATCTATCAGACGCGTGGTGTCAACTATCAGTCTCGTGACACCAACTACCAGTCTCGTGACATCAACTATCACTCTCACGACATCAACTATCAGTCTCGTGACATCAACTATTAGTGCCGTGACATCTACAATCAGTCTCGTGACATCAGCTATCAGTCTCGTGACAACAACTATCTTTCTCGTGACATCATCTATCTGTCTCGTGACATCAACTATTAGTGTCGTGGCATCAACTATCAGTGTCGTGACATCAACTATCAGTCTCGTGACATCAATTATCAGTCTCGTGACATCAACTATCACTCTCACGACATCAACTATCAGTCTTGTGACATCAACTATCAGTCTCGTGACATCAACTATCAGTCTCGTGACATCAACTATCAGTCTCGTGACATCATCTATCAGTCTCGTGACATCAACTATCTGTCTCGTGACATCATCTATCAGTCTCGTGACAACAACTATCAGTCTCATGACATCAACTATCAGTGTCGTGACATCAGCTATCAGTCTCGTGAGTTTCGTGACATCAACTATGAGACGCGTGATATCAACTATCAGTCTCGTGACATCAACTATTAAGTCGTGACATCAACCATCAGTCTCGTGACATCAACTATCAATCTCCTGATATAATCTTTCAGACGCGTGGTATCAACTATCAGTCTCGTGACATCAACTATCACTCTCACGACATCAACTATCAGACGCGTGATATCAACTATCAGTCTCGTGACGTCAACTATTAGTGCCGTGACATCTACTATCAGTCTCGTGACATCAGCTATCAGTCTCGTGACATCAACTACCAGTCTCGTGACATCAACTATCAGTGTCGTGACATCAACTATCAGTCTCGTGACGTCAACTATCAATCTCCTGATGTCATCTTTCAGACGCGTGGTATCAACTATCAGTCTCGTGACATCAACTATCACTCTCACGACATCAACTATCAGACGCGTGATGTCTCGTGACATCAACTATCTGTCTCGTGACAACATCTATCAGTCTCGTGATATCAACTATCAGTCTCGTGACATCAACTATCAGTCTCGTGACATCAACTATCAGTCTCGTGACATCAACTATTAGTCTCACGACATCAACTATCAGTCTCGTGACATCAACTATCTGTCTCGTGACAACATCTATCAGTCTCGTGACATCAACTATTAGTGTCGTGACATCAACTATCAGTCTCGTGACATCAACTATCAGTCTCGTGACATCAACTATTAGTCTCACGACATCAACTATCAGACTCGTGACATCAACAATCTGTCTCGTGACATCAACTATTAGTGTCGTGACATCAACTATCAGTGTCGTGACATCAACTATCAGTCTCGTGACATAAATTATCAGTCTCGTGACATCAACTATCACTCTCACGACATCAACTATCAGTCTCGTGACATCAACTATCAGTCTCGTGACATCAGCTATCAGTCTCGTGACATCAACTATCAATCTCCTGATATCATCTATCAGACGCGTGGTATCAACTATCAGTCTCGTGACATCAACTATCAATCTCCTGATATCATCTTTCAGACGCGTGGTGTCAACTATCAGTCTCGTGACACCAACTACCAGTCTCGTGACATCAACTGTGAGTTTCGTGACATCAACAATGAGACGCGTGATATCAACTATCAGTCTAGTGACATCAACTATGAGTTTCGTAACATCAACTATCTTTCTCGTGACATCATCTATCTGTCTCGTGACATCAACTATCAGTCTCGTGACATCAACTATCAGTGTCGTGACATCAACTACCAGTCTCGTGACGTCAACTATTAGTCTCGTGACATCAACTATCAATCTCCTGATATCATCTTTCAGACGCGTGGTATCAACTATCAGTCTCGTGACATCAACTATCAGTCTCGTGACATCAACTATTGGTCTCACGACATCAACTATCAGTCTCGTGACATCAACTATCAATCTCGTGACATCAACTATTAGTCTCGTGACATCAACTATCTGCCTCGTAACAACACCTATCAGTCTCGTGACATCAACTATTAGTGCCGTGACATCTACAATCAGTCTCGTGACATCAGCTATCAGTCTCGTGATAACAACTATCTTTCTCGTGACATCATCTATCTGTCTCGTGACATCAACTATTAGTGTCGTGACATCAACTATCAGTGTCGTGACATCAACTATCAGTCTCGTGACATCAATTATCAGTCTCCTGATATCATCTTTCAGACGCGTGACGTCAACTATCAATCTCCTGATATCATCTATCAGACGCGTGGTATCAACTATCAGTCTCGTGACATCAACTATCAATCTCCTGATATCATCTTTCAGACGCGTGGTGTCAACTATCAGTCTCGTGACACCAACTACCAGTCTCGTGACATCAACTATCAGTCTCGTGACATCAACTATCAGTCTCGTGACGTCAACTATTAGTGCCGTGACATCTGCTATCAGTCTCGTGACATCTGCTATCCGTCTCGTGAAATCAACTATTAGTGTCGTGACATCAACTATCAGTCTCGTGACATCAGCTATCAGTCTCGTGACATCAACTGTGAGTTTCGTGACATCAACAATGAGACGCGTGATATCAACTATCAGTCTCGTGACATCAACTATGAGTTTCGTGACATCAACTATCTTTCTCGTGACATCATCTATCTGTCTCGTGACATCAACTATCAGTCTCGTGACATCAACTATCAGTGTCGTGACATCAACTATCAGTCTCGTGACGTCAACTATTAGTCTCGTGACATCAACTATCAATCTCCTGATATCATCTTTCAGACGCGTGGTATCAACTATCAGTCTCGTGACATCAACTATCACTCTCACGACATCAACTATCACTCTCGTGACATCAACTATTAGTCTCGTGACATCAACTATCTGCCTCGTAACAACACCTATCAGTCTCGTGACATCAACTTTTAGTGCCGTGACATCTACAATCAGTCTCGTGACATCAGCTATCAGTCTCGTGACAACAACTGTCTTTCTCGTGACATCATCTATCTGTCTCGTGACATCAACTATTAGTGTCGTGACATCAACTATCAGTGTCGTGACATCAACTATCAGTCTCGTGACATCAATTATCAGTCTCGTGACATCAACTATCACTCTCACGACATCAACTATCAGTCTCGTGACATCAACTATCAGTCTCGTGACATCAACTATCAGTCTCGTGACATCAACTATCATTCTCGTGACGTCAACTATCAGTCTCGTGACATCAACTATCAGTCTCGTGACATCAACAATCAATCTCCTGATATAATCTTTTTGACGCGTGGTATCAACTATCAGTCCTGTGACATCAACTATCACTCTCACGACATCAACCATCAGACGCGTGATGTCTCGTGACATCAACTATCAGTGTCGTGACATCAGCTACCAGTCTCGTGGCAACAGCTATCAGTCTCGTGACATCAACTATCAGTCTCGTGACATCAACTATCTGTCTCGTGACATTAACTATCAGTATCGTGACATCAACTATCAGTCTCCTGATATCATCTATCAGACGCGTGGTATCAACTATCAGTCTCGTGACATCAACTATCTGTCTCGTGACATTAACTATCAGTGTCGTGACATCAACTATCAGTCTCGTGACACCAACTATCAGTCTCGTGACATCAGCTATCAGTCTCGTGACATCAACTATTAGTGTCGTGACATCAACTATCAGTCTCGTGACATCAGCTATCAGTCTCGTGACATCAACTGTGAGTTTCGTGACATCAACTATGAGACGCGTGATATCAGCTATCAGTCTCGTGACATCAACTATGAGTTTCGTGACATCAACTATTAGTGTCGTGACATCAACTACCAGTGTCGTGACATCAACATCAGTCTCGTGACATCAACTATCACTCTCACGACATCAACTATCAATCTCCTGATATCATCTATCAGACGCGTGGTATCAACTATCAGTCTCGTGACATCAACTTTCACTCTCACGACATCAACTATCAGACGCGTGATGTCTCGTGACATCAACTATCAGTCTCGTGACATCAACTATCAGTCTCGTGACATCCACTATCAGTCTCGTGACATCATCTATCAGTCTCGTGACATCAACTATCAGTCTCGTGACACCAACTATCAGTCTCGTGACATCGACTATCAGTCTCGTGACATCAACTATCACTCTCACGACATCAACTATCAGTCTCACGACATAAACTATCACACTCGTGACATCAACTATCTGTCTCGTGACAACATCTATCAGTCTCGTGACATCAACAATTAGTGTCGTGACATCAACTATCAGTCTCGTGACATCAATTATGAGTTTCGTGACATCACCTATCAGTCTCGTGACATCAACTATCAGAAGCGTAACTTCGTCTTTCAGTCTCGTGACATCAACTATCAGTCTCGTGACTATAACTATCACTCTCACGACATCAACTATCAGTCTCACGACATAAACTATCACACTCGTGACATCAACTATCTGTCTCGTGACAACATCTATCAGTCTCGTGACATCAACAATTAGTGTCGTGACATCAACTATCAGTCTCGTGACATCAACTATGAGTTTCGTGACATCACCTATCAGTCTCGTGACATCAACTATCAGAAGCGTAACTTCGTCTATCAGTCTCGTGACATCAACTATCAGTCTCGTGACGTCAACTATCAGTCTCGTGACATCAGCTATCAGTCTCGTGACATCAATTATCAGTTTCGTGACATCACCTATCAGTCTCGTGACATCAACTATCAGAAGCGTGACTTCGTCTATTGGTCTCGTGACGTCAACTATCAGTCTCGTGACATCAGCTATCAGTCTCGTGACATCAATTATCAGTTTCATGACATCAACTAGCAGTCTCGTGACATCAACTACCAGTCTCGTGACATCAACTATCAGTCTCACGACATAAACTATCACACTCGTGACATCAACTATCGGTCTCGTGACAACATCTATCAGTCTCGTGACATCAACAATTAGTGTCGTGACATCAACTATCAGTTACGTGAGATCATCTATCAGTAAGTTCTCATTGTCACGACATCAACTCTGATCAACCTGGCAGTGTCGCTACTGATGATGATGTGATGTCCTCCTTGACGTAGTAAGTTGTGAATCCTTTGGTTTTGAGGGTCCTGTGTTTCGATTTTGTGGCTAAAATAGCTACAAATATATGTAACCAATATTCCTACAATAAGACACAGGCATACGTTACGACTCCAATATACTTTTGCAACCAGATCGAGCGTTGCCGGAATTTTCGCTCAATTTAATAAAAGTAACGCATAAAACATATCATACTGTATACGGTTTACTGTGCCCTGTAATATTCGGCCTCTAGTGATGTGATTTGGTTATCGAATATATCGAAGTTTTTCGAATATAAATACGCTGGTCTTCGAATCCTCTTTAGCGGATTAATGCTTGAATTTTAATGATGCGTTCATTTTTGTAAAATATCTGATCAAAGAGCTTAATGAAAATAAATATTTAATTGATAGCTGGATCGTTTTACGTGTTCAGTGAATAAATTGGTATTAAAAAGTATTTAAACCAGAAATATTAATTTATGAATGATGTATTGCAAAAATATGCGTAGATTTCGGCTCTATGTAAAAAGAAGTTAAATATTTTCATTTTAAAATTGTATTCAAGCAAATATAATATTTAAAACTCTTGTTTTTTAATACCAGTAGAAACTTTATGCAAAATAATATTTTAAATGCGGAATTTCTGACAATGTTGTGTCATTTGACTCGGGAATCATCAGTGACTTTTTAACCGAAATACAAACAAAACAAATTCCACAAAATACTCAAAAGATTAAATTATTATTTCAGAATCGTCAACACAGACATTCAAATCTGAAACTCTCATTCCAGGAACATTTCAAATACCCTTCCGGGATTCCAAATTCAAATTTCGATCTCGACTATTTCGGATATTCGAACGCACCTATACCATCCCTATTCCTAAAACCGATACAATCAAAAATAACCTCAATTTCTATGATCATAAAGCCAAAATTGGTACACAGATATTATATTCGGTCGTCACGTAAGTTTACGCGTCATTACGCAAGCAATAACTTGCAGAAAAGTAATAAACCAACAACCTTATATTAAGAGGTCCATTGACGATCCGTTACAGTGTGGTGGGGCCTTAACAAAACTTCTCTATGGATTATATTGTTCGTGTTTTTAACAACTTGTCAAGTGTGTTCTCACTTTTCTGGGTTTATGGTGTGGTGAGTAGGTTAGGGGGAGAAACACAATTTTTCACACTTTGTAGTTTAAGCAAGAATCACAGCCAGGTGTGATTTTCAAACTTATAAAAAAGGGTCAAAGCACTAAGAAGCAGTGAAAGTCGGTAATTTTTGGGGACTGTCTTTTATTGTTTCACGGTTGAAAAGCACTAATTGGTATATGTACTCCATTTCATACTGCATTAATAAGTGTTCCACCAAGGCACGAATATCTTTTGAACCATTTCTTCAAGCTCAAGATTTAGCTCATTTTGATTGACCGCAAAAGCACAATACTGTGTTGAATCCCTGTTGGAAGCATGTTTCTTATTTCAATGTTAAAATGGGTCTTTTTCATCTAATTTTATATCAAACTAACTGACCTGGCGAACTTCCTACCGCCATTTTTTTCGTGTTTTTTTTTTGAAATTTTCTTTTATACAAATCTTGTCCTGACAATAACGAACACACGCTGTGGTGAAAAGATTAGCCAGTCAGCAAGGTTGGTAGCGGGGCTGACTGCCCAGGGTGAGCTGTTTTCGTATAGCTCTTGCTGACTCGAGAGAAGAATAACGAACACACAAAAAGAAGAATTATCTAATTTGGTGCAGTCATTCAGAAGTTAGTACACACGGCTACACATCAAGCTATACATTTCCAGTTTACACTGACCTCTCACTGTAAGGAAGTCCTATACAATGCGAGATCAGCTTATACTGGAAATGTATAGCTTGATGTGTAGCCGTGCGTACATACATTTCGGCGATTCATTTTTATTTTAATATAGTCAGAGTATAGTCTAATTTAAATACATGATTTTTGATTTTTATATGTGATGGATCGAGGACTTGAAAAACAACTGGAGTTCGGGGCAGCGGAAAGTTAGGTGTTCTGGGGACACTTGGGGATGGGTTATCGTCAGCAATGAATTTTTATAGGATTTATCGGTCTGATATCCAACGATTCGACAGTCGACGACACGTTTGGTGCAGTGGCTAAGCAATTGGCTGCTGCGCTACGGGTCGTGGGTTCGATTCCCACACGGAACACAAAAATTTGTATGGCCTACAGATGGTTGTTTTGGGTCTGGGCGTTTGTTTGTGAGATTTGTGTCTGTAAACGCACCCACGATACAAGAGAAATCTTAGTGTGGGGCAACGATTTTTAAAAAGAGAAAAAAAATATGTGATTCTTAGCTATTGGCGTACATATCGTATTCAGTTTGTGATAAGCATGCGATAGCCGCAACCGCTAGGTTGAACGCTCTTTCCATGCAGGGGAGTTTGAGTTCAAACCTGACCCGCACCTCTGACTTTTCGAATGCATGTGCGGATCAGAATTTGATTATGACTTGTGTTAACGGTGAAGGAAAACATCGTGAGGAAACCTGAAAACTTCTGGATGCTGTGTGTAGTCCGACAACTAGCGCCAAGCAAGCATAGACCAAGCTAATCAAGCTGTGGCGGCATCTATCTCGCCACATGCGAACTATCCTGCATCGCGCAATCAAGATTTAACACGCAGATAGTATATATACAACCTCCCAACATCAACCGTTGGGCAGTAGCCCGCCAGGCACAAGACTCCGCCTGGTTGGAGGATCCTCCCTTAGGTTGGAGGAACACCACACCAAGTTTCTCCACATTGGTGACCCCGACGTGATCGTCACAGACAGTGTTTCCACACTGGTGACGTCACACACAACCTTCGCAGCCTCGGCAGCCACATCATCACTCCCTCAACAGCTCAGCATTCAATCGAGCAGCAAGCAGCGAGTACCACAGCCAGCCAGCATCCTCGGCTTCAACGGGTGATGTGAACACTAGCCTGCAGCGAACGCGCAAGCCTGGTTACGACCCTCAGCCCACTCCAGCATCATGGCGCATCATACTGCACTTCGGCCGGTCAACTAGCAGAGGCACTTCTCTTCTGGTCGACGTAGTCCACAGCCACCACTCACCGCTCACAGTATCGACTCAAAGGAACACCCTTCACTGACCCTGGCAAGTTCTCAAGACTCAACGACAGCTGACTCATCAAGACGATCGACCTCCGGTCTCAGGAGGGGAGTGATGTGGCGGCATCTATCTCGCCACATGCGAACTATCTTGCATCGCGCAATCAAGATTTAACACGCAGATAGTATACAGGGTGGAAAAAATCAATGGGCCCTGAAGGGAAACCACTTTAAATCCTTAAGATAGATTATTTTACTTGAAGGAAACATTCCTTTATTTTTAAAAAGAAACCAAACTGCATTCACAGATTTCTCGACAAGTTTACCTAAACCGGGAATCGAACCAGCTAAAAATTCAAAAAATAAATACTCGCTATTTTATTTCACTAGTCGATACAGTCAATGTTACAGATAAAATTTCTCCAAGAAACATTAGGTCTTACACTCGTCTGTCGTACAAGATATCCATTAAATCTAATATTTAGTACACAAGGGCTTTAATTAACATTACCTAGACTAGAACTGTTTACTTTTAACAAGTGAAAAACACTTTTTTTTTAACTCTAACGTCTAAAGACATTCTATGAAGTACAAGCTTGCTAATTTATCTCTAAGTACTTTGTTGAAGACTTTGATAGGAAAATCGTTTAATGGTAATAATAATTCTATGCACATTTCCTTCTTAAAGCTGGCGTCCACTAGGCTCGCCGAGTCGAGTCGAATAGAACCGCAATAATTCGCCTCCTATACATTTACTATAAAACTGCGTCGATCAGCGATGAGCCGAGACGTGCCGAGTCTTATAACTCGCGCGCATCGCTCGTCACGCGGATTTATGTTTTAACGACTTGCGATTACTGACCGTCTCGCCTCACACGGAACAAATGCGACTCGACTCCATTCGACGCGTTTTGGCTGTAGTCGACGCTAGGCTTTAGACGAGGCGTTCAGACTAGTGTTGAGTAGGACATACAAGAGGCAGTACATTTGTCCCGTACATGACGTCAAAATGTAAGAGCGGCTCAACATTTAAAAGTGTACTACTTCAACTTTTATGTCGCGGTAGTCGCATTACTCGTTACTCTCGGTAAGTAAACTGTAGGGTGAGACAGAGAGGGAACGAGGCACATGCTACAATAGCACGTCATTGTCAGTGTGTCAATGTCAGTGGACATTACGCGACTGCGACTCGACTCGCCGCAGTAACGTCAAATGTCATATTCGTACTCGCTACTTCAATCGTATCACCGAGCTTCAGTACGCCTCGCCTCATTTGAAGTAGTACATTGTACTGGCTCAGAGCAAAAAAGAGGCTACTCTTACAAACTCTTTTTCAAGTCATGTCCTACCCAACACTAGTTCAGACGAAAAGTTTAAAAATAGAACGTTCCATTTGACAATAATCCTACCGATTAGTAGAATAAAATAGCTAGTGCTTAATTTTTTGAATTTTTAGTTGGTTCGATTCCCGGTTTAGGTAAGCTTTTCGAGAAATCTGTGAATGCAGTTTGGTTTCTTTTTAAAAATAAAGGAATGTTTTCTTTAAGTGAAATAATCTATCTTAAGGATTTAAAGTGGTTTTCCTTCAGGGCCCATTAATTTTTTCCACCCTGTATATACAACCTCCCAACATCAACCGTTGGGCAGTAGCCCGCCAGGCACAAGACTCCGCCTGGTTGGAGGATCCTCCCTTTGGTTGGAGGAACACCACACCAAGTTTCTCCACAAAGCTAATTCCTAAATCTTTCTCCTTCTGTGAAGAGGCCATACCTAAGAGAGAAACAGTAATAGAAAGATTATGCAATTTTTTTTTTCGTTTGGTCTGCTTTAGCTGTTCGTCGGGGACCATTTCTACCTAACCTGGCAGTTACTGGCGAGACCTGAAGAGTCTCCAGCCAATGGGGGGGAAGTAAAATACTTAACCTAAGCTAACTACTTGTACTACACTAACATCATGACTACCTGCAACAACAGCACTAAGGGCGACCCCTTGTGGGACTCGGACCTCGGCTTAGGGCGTTGCTGGCGGGGGCTTAGGGGGGGGGGGGGAGACAGCTTGATGAGGGCTGAGTTATCGGTGTGACTGCGGAGTCTGAAGAGACGACCGGCTCTACGACGGGAGCTCGGTGGATAGTGACCGGATTATGCAAAAAATAATAGAAATCCTTTTATTGCATTAAGCCTACTTGAACGTAAAAGTAAGGTGACGCATCTCACCCAAAGTGTCGTTGTAACTATGTTATGGACGTTTACGTAAACCTCAGCACTCAAGATAAATACATTCCCGACGACACAGATATAAGTACCAATCGATTGGGGTATAAGCAGGTAGAAGCTATTGTATCATAAAAGTACTAGGGGAGCATAAGTCGTAAAGACATGTTTTATACCTCCGCGTAAAAATTCAAAATGGCCTCTTTATTTGCGATACAACGATCTGTATTTTATATGGGTCGCTCCCGTTTGGTAACGCTCCCGTTTGGTAATGCTACACATCTATACATATAATAAAACAGTAAAAAAACTGTGTCTGTACATTGAATATATTTAAAAAAAAATGATTGAGGGAGGTTTAGAAACAGTAATAGAGCACGAATCCAAAAAAAAAAGTCTGTCTGTTTGTCTGTTTGTCTGTTTGTTTGTACACGCTAATCTTCGGAAGTACTGGACGGATTTGAATGGTTTTTATTTTTTTGTATAGGTGTTAAGTCTGGGCAACATATAGGCTATAAATAATCTTGGAAACTTGAACACCTGATGCAGAACCGCAACAGACCAGCTAAACTATAAGAGCTACAAATATGGTACCATAGCAAAAATTGTTCCACGTGATGAGCATTTTCTGCTGAGAGAATAAATTTGAAGATCTGGAACACCTGATGAGGAACTCCAAGAGCCCAGCTACACTATAACATATATAGGAATGACGTCTTAGCAAAAGTTGTTTAGCCCGATGAGCACTCTCTGTTGAAGTATAAAAATTGAAGATCTGGAACACCTGTTGTGGAATTCCAAGGGCTCAGCTACACTATAACATATAGGAATGACGTCTTAGCAAAAGTTGTTTATCCCGATGAGCACTCTCTGTTGAAGTATAAAAATTGAAGATCTGGAACACCTGTTGTGGAATTCTAAGGGCTCAGCTACACTACAATATATATAGGAATGACGTTTTAGCAAAAGTTGTTCAATCTGATAAGCACTCTCTGTTGACTTATAAAAATCGAAGATCTGGAACACCTGTTGTGGAACTCCAAGAGCCCAGCTACACCATAACACATATAGGAAAGACGTCTTAGCAAAAGTTGTTCGGTCTGATGGGCATTTCCTGTTGACTTATAAAAATCGAAGATCAGAAACATCTGATGTGGAAATCAAAGCTATCACTAATTTCACTGTATCATTATAAAATAACATAAACTGGGAGTACCCCCACGCGGTGAAGGCGGTAACAGTTTAGGACTAATTTTCGATGACGATGGTATATCATTGAAAATTTGACTCTACTGGCCAAAACTCCCACTTATGTTTTTATTTTATCGATTAAATATGCCTTCGGGCTTATGTTATTGCAGTATTTAATTTCCTTTTCCATTTATCTTCGTGAAACGGTAGCCTACCCGGTAACGCAGGGGAGCAGTCACTTAGATTTTAATTTATCAGTTATCTTCACAATAAAACTATAACCACAGTCTACCTATATCTTACTCCTTACAGTCGGTCAACGTAGAACATTGTCGCAGAGCAATCGTGCGGGGGGTTGCGGGGTGAAGGAGCGGAGGTTATGTCCCGAGTAGCCATACTGCATACTTGGGACATAACCTCCGCCCCTACATAATTTTGACATTTCATAGGACCTGTCAAATGTATGGGCGTTGACGCACTGTATGTAGTAAGTAGGTACACTGTGCTATAACCATGCCTAGAAAGAGGTCAAATCTTTCCCAATGTTCCAAAGGAGCTAAAAGGTTGAGGATCATAAGATCCCAAGAATCTACCGAAGAGCGTCAGGAGAGACTTGATGCTGTTCGAGAACATCAGGCTGCAAGTCGCTCCGTGGAAACCTCTTAGGATCGTGAAGCACGCCTGCGTTCTCAGTGTATTTACGCATCTACATCCAGGTCTCTAGAGACCAGTAAAGAATATGATGCGCGACTGACCGCTGATCGTGAACGTCATGCATTGTGTCGCTTGAGTTCTCAGCGTATACACACATCGACTTCGAGGTCTCTAGAGATAAGTGCGGAACGTGATGCGCGACTGACTGCTGATCGTGAACGTCGTGCATTGTCTCGCGAGTCGGAGACGTTCACGGATAGAGAATTACGCTTGAGTTCTCAGAGTATACACACATCGACTTCGAGGTCTCTAGAGACAAGTGCGGAACGTGATGCGCGACTGACCGCTGATCGTGAACGTCATGCATTGTCTTGCGAGTCGGAGACGTTCACGGAAAGAGAATTGCGCTTGAGTCTCAGCGTATATACACATCGACTTCGAGGTCTCTACAGACAAGTGCGGAACGTGATGCGCGACTGACCGCTGATCGTGAACGTCATGCATTGTCTCGCGAATCGGAGACGTTCACGGAAAGAGAATTACGCTTGAGTTCTCAGCGTATCTACGCATCGACTTCTAGGTCTCTAGAGACAAGTGGGGAACGTGATGCGCGACTGACCGCTGATCGTGAACGTCACGCATTGTCTCGCGAGTCGGAGACGTTCACGGATAGAGAAGTTGCTTTTTCAAGGGTCAGCAACGCTTCCGGTCTTTATGTATTAGCTCCTGAAGGAAAACCTCCAAATAAAGTTAATAAATATTTTTTTTAAAGTTACTTGCAATATTATTGTTAATTCAGTGCACCCTTGGGATCCGCTGCGGAATTACGGGAAGAAAAGTTTTTTTGTTGTATGTGTTTTTTTGTGTTGTAAGTATTAAGTCTGGGCAACTTATAGGCTATAATTTATTTTGGAAAATGGAACATCTGATGCAGAACCGCAACAGACCAGCTAAACTATAATAGATATAAAAATGGTGCCATAGCAAAAATTATTCCACGTGAAGAGCATTTTCTGCTGTGAGAATAAATTTGAAGATCTGGAACACCTGTTGTGGAACTCCAAAGCTCAGCGACACTATAACATATAGGAATGACGTCTTAGCAAAAGTTGTTTAGCCCGATGAGCACTCTCTGTTGAAGTATAAAAATTGAAGATCTGGAACACCTGTTGTGGAATTCCAAGGGCTCAGCTACACTACAATATATATAGGAATGACGTTTTAGCAAAAGTTGTTCAATCTGATAAGCACTCTCTGTTGACTTATAAAAATCGAAGATCTGGTACACCTGTTGTGGAACTCCAAGAGCCCAGCTACACCATAACACACATAGGAAAGACGTCTTAGCAAAAGTTGTTCGGTCTGATGGGCATTTCCTGTTGACTTATAAAAATCGAAGATCAGAAACATCTGATGTGGAAATCAAAACTATCACTAATTTCACTGTCATCTGCCTGCCTAGCCTTTTCCCAACTATGTTGGGGTCGGCTTCCAGTCGAACCGGATGCAGCTAAATATCAGTATTTTACATGGAGCGACTGCCTATCAGACCTCCACAACCCAGTCACTGGGTAATACGATACTCTTGGTAAGACTGGTTGTCAGACTTTCTGGCTTCTGACCAACAGTAACGACGGTCAAAGATGTACAAATGACAGCCGGGACCAACGGCTTGACGACCACTAATTTCACTGTATCATTATAAAATAACATAAACTGGGAGTACCTCCACGCGTAAGTCTGGGCAACATAAAGGCTATAATTTATTTTGGAAAATGGAACATCTGATGCCGAACCGCAACAGACCAGCTTAAGTATAAGAGATATAAAAATGGTGCCATACCAAAAATTATTCCACGTGAAGAGCATTTTCTGCTGTGAGAATAAATTTGAAGATCTGGAACACCTGTTCTGGAACTCCAAAGCTCAGCGACACTATAACATATAGGAATGACGTCTTAGCAAAAGTTGTTTAGTCTGATGGGCATTTTCTGTTGACTTACAAAAATGAAAGATCTGGAACGTCTCGAATCGTCTCGCGCATCCCGTTGTTTTCTCGTCCCCGGGCTCTTAGAATTCGACATCAGACGTTTCAGATCTTCGATTTTGACGACCCCGTTATCGCTGGCATAAGCAACAGGATCCGCGTACGAAGTCGCGGGCAGAAGCTAGTACTTACATATAGACATATGTATCTCATAGACCAGGTACAGTCAGTATGTTAAGTCTAATTTTTAAGGAATGTAAATTAGTTTGAAATGAAATAAGTAATTTAAGATTTTGGTAGTGTATATTTATATATTATAAGTATTTAATTATACAAACGAAGCAAAGAAAAATCAATAACATATGTTAGTACAATGTACAACATACAATAGGTAAACTTTGTTTATTCATTCCAAATGTGTCTAATTGCGACTAGATATACCTACAAAAATGAAAATCAAGTAAATAAAGTATTAAGTCGAATATACAGGGTTACTGGTAATAAACTACTGAGTAGTAGAGTAGTAGTACTAAGTAGAGTTTCTTACGATCAACCCAGACAATTCAAGACAGACTACCGAAAGAGAGAAGCAGATTGTGGGAAGAAAGACATCCACCACCTCACGACTTCTTGAAGCTCCAGGAACACCTGCCTCCCGGCATTAAACTGCAGTGGAATCTGGAAGGCATTGAATTAAGTAGGCCGCTGCAAACATAATTTGGCGAAATGACCATCTTAATGGGGCATCTTAGACCCGTCTGACACCCAGTGCGATTGTGGAGCTCCTGATCAGACTATGTCCTACATGCTGAAGTGTCCCAAATGTCCGTTCACCTGCACCCTTGACGATCTGATTAGCGCCTTGAAAAATTAGACTTAACATACTGACTGTACCTGATACATGCGATACACCGTTATAGGTAAGTGTGTGTAGCGTTACCAAACGGGAGCGTTACCAAACGGGCGCGACCCTTTTATATGCCGTTCGAAAACTAATACTTGAAGAAATCTCAACCTTATTGGTACTAAAATAAGGTCGGCAAGTAAAGGAATGTTCGGCAGTAAGATGTTGTGTTTGCAGAACGTTTTTTATTGCGTTTAATGTGCGTTTTTATTTCAGTGCGTTTCGGTTTGATGTTCAGGGGTGGGCATTGGGATGACATTTGTGGAAACTTGAGACGTCGGATGTAATGGGAAATAAGAAAAACTGGATGACTTCTTTTGGATTTTAATTTAAGAGATTAAAACCCAAATCTATGTTCGGAACCGGTAAAAAAGTAAAACCGGTAACATCATAAGTACATAACGTCGCCTTAGAGTGAAAATCACGGGAATGCATTTGGTTACTGCCCGGTTCCTATGGGCTTTAACGTGGACGAAATCGCGGGCAAAAGCTAGTCAATTATATTTATTACGAATGCTATATACCCAATAAAGGCTACTTACACTACAGTGCCTATAAACTAATTTCACATAGAGCGGCTCTCTTATACTCGTAGGTATATACTTATATTTTTTTTTGCTAAATAGAAAAGTTGCCCCGCACTAAGATTTCTCTTGTATCGTGGTTGCGTTTACAGACACAAATCTCACATACACAAACATTCAGACCCGAAACAACCATCTGTAGGCCATACGATTTTTTGTTCCGTGTGGGAATCGAACCCACGACCCGTAGCCCAGAAGCTAATCGCTTAGGCACTGCACCAAACGTGTAGTCAAAAATCAAAAATTATAGCACCTGTACGTCGTGATAAAATAAAAATGACCAAATTGCATTCCCGAGGTTTTTTTTATTGCTTGTTTCCCACGGTGCGTGATATCGCGCACCGCCACGCACGAGCTCGCACCGACGCACCACGGGAAGAGACTCGTCCGTGGTAACGCGGACGCGTGCGGAGCGGTGCGCCGTATCTACATCACGCACCCTCATGATGTGACTTTCCACGGTGCGTGATTTTACGGATGATACCACGCACAGCCGGTGCATGCTGCTACGCATCGTGGGAAGCCAGCTTTAGGCGATGGTAAGGAACTCAATATTTCGGTTTCTTGTTAACCGGTAAATTGAGCGTGATTCTGAAATAAAGTTCTCTTTAAGGCTGGCGTTCATTAACCGGTAATAACCGATATTTCGTCCTTGACATGGCTCTGAACCTTGTTATTAACAAGTTGTTAACGCATGTCGAGAGCTATCCGTCGAACTGAGTTAAACTGGTTTATTTCGGTTATAAGACGAAATAAACGGTTTCGTTCTAAACGAAAACATTATGCAAAACCGTTTAACTTTTATTTACCGGTATTTTTGAAACCGGTTCCGAGCTTAGCCTTAAACTACTGAAACTAACTTCCTAATTGTAGGTATCAACTATGGCGCGCCCTTCCATTGATACTCCAAGTAAAAATGTGTGAGAAAGAATATTTACAACGTGTCTTTCATTCAACGCAGATGTGTGCATTATGCAACTGTAGACCAAACTTAAACAAAAACATGGATCAGTCGCTCGATAAATTAGACGTCGCTAATTAACAGTATGATACCGTTTGGAGGTTTGTATGAATGACACACGTGCGCCTTGTCGAGCGGTCACTTTAATTATGCACTAGTGGAGCAATAAATGTACTTAATATCAAACACAAACATGGTCACTCGTTCGCATATGCACACACACATTGAAGACAGTTGTTGGAGGGGCGTGTAACTTCGACATTTCGTGCTTGATTTTACAAGCAAAAATCTCTAAACAAAAACCATTTTGAAATACTATTTCTAAAAGATTTCAACACAATCTTAGCTTCGCTCAAACTTCGTGCATGTTGCGCTTAAAGTTTCGTTCAACAATCTGAAGCTATCAGAAACGATCAGTTGAACGATATTGTCACACGTTTTGTACGAAGAGTTTGATTAGATATTGCGAGTAGATAGTGTAATTTTTTTAAGCTGTTATGCTGATGAATGCTGGTAATAACATAACGCGATCAATAATCTGCTTGAAATGTGTGGTGATAACACAGAATAATATACTATGTTAGTCGGTAAGGGGGTACCAATCCACGGACCACTTAGTCCTCTTATTCACAAACGATTTTTCGCCGTAAAAACCTACGGTTAATTAGCCGTGTGTAAGCACGGTCATCAGTGTTGTATGGACAGCTATAGAAGTTTGTTGACGGACACGGCGGCCCAACGGCACGTCTGCGCCGCTGTACTCACCGTGGCTGCTCGTCTTTTGCGCACGGTTTGATTTACATTAGTTTTGTATGACAGTCTATGAGATTTTTTTAACAGCACTGGACGTTTTCGCGACGGGCAATTATTGCACGACAGCTTTATAGTGCTGATTTTGTGTTACAAAATAGATATAAATCAGTATCGACTGGTGGTTTGCCGTGTCGTGTACAAGCTCACACGATTTTTCTACAGCGCGGCTAATATGCCGTACGGTTAAGAAACCGTGCCGTAAACAAGAGACCTTAAATTATCACTGACTAGCTTTTGCTCGCGGCTTCGCTCCCGTTAATTTACAGATCCCTAATTTTTTGATCCCAAAATATAGCCTATAGCACTCAGGGATAACGTAGCTTCCTATTGGTGAAAGAATTTTTGAAATCGGATGAGTAATTTCGGAGATTACCTCCTACATACAAACAAACAAACAAATTTTACCTCTTTATAATATTAGTATAGATGACTGTTTTAAAGCAAGCGTTACAATTTCAAACTACGATAACATAAAGTTTTTTTTTTTTAATTCTTCATCCCTGTTTTAGTTACGAATTCAGAAAATGAAGCTTCTTATCCGTGATCCCAAAAATGACCTAAAATGTAAACACAGCTGATCTTAGCTGAGGTTATATATATTTTAGCATATTTTTATGAAATCTTTACACAGCGATTTCTCTTAATCTATTGAGTTTCAGGGAAAGTTGTACAACAAAAGTTATTCATTCTTATGGGTACTTTAACACCTTTTCAGATTAGTACCCTCTTTCTGACTAACCTTGCATAATAAAGGTACAAACAAGTCCGAGACGGGCTGCAACCGCAGACTGCAAGTCGCCATCGGAATAGCGCCTTTAAGGTGTGCACTTTAAAGGTGCTATTCCGACAGCGACTGAAAAACTGCAACCGCAGACCGCAGCCGCAGATCGCACCGCAAGCGATACTACTTTTGCAGTTTGCGGTCTGCAGCCCATCTCGGACTTGTACCTTTATGCTCGTTTGCTAAAATATAGACGCTGCTGTATTTTTTTTAAAAACACTTGATTCCGAGGACCCTTATACTGCTGAAGAACAAGATCTTGACTTAGCATATGAGGTTGTCAACATGAGAGATGTGGATTCAGCAACCATTGTGCCGATAGTTGTAATGGCCAGTGGCATAAAGGCCTAGAGCAGTCTTTCTCAAAGTGGGCGATAACACCCCCTTGTGGGTGCTAGAGGCCTACAGAGGGGGCGGTAAAGGGCGGTAAAAGTAATGATTGCGATTGTGATTCGTAAGATGAGGTAAAGTTAAAAAAATGCGGGCCGCTTAGGGGCGGATAAAATAATTGATTCTCAAAGTGGGCGATACATGAAATAACTTTGAGAACCTCTGGCCTAGAGCCTCGTTTTCATGAGGCTCTTGATAAGTGGCTGGATCTTGCGAGCTTGATACAAAAAGCAGTACTCCTTGACACGGCATGCGTAATGAGGAGGTTCCTTTCTCTGGAGCCTTGACTGCAAACTGTTTGAACCCAGCTCCCAACGCCGGCGCCGGTGGACGATAATTTTATTTAATTTTTTTAAATGTTTTTTGCTCAATGAGCTGTGGGCCAAAATACCCACTTTATGGAGCCCTGACACAGCCAGAAGGCGTCGCGGCAGACCTCGAAAAAGATGGCGGGACGAGCTAGACAAAACCAACGACCAGTGGTCCACTTTGGCTTTGGATCGAAGAAACTGGAAGTCATGGGGAGAGGCCTTTGCCCAGCAGTGGGAAAACGCAGGCTAGAAGAAGAATGTTTTTTGTTTCTTATAGAAATGTAATTTATAAGTTTGTACAACGAATAAACGATAAAGAGACACTTTAAGTCAGCTCAGAATGCGAAATTACGAAGCTTTACCGTTCACGCTATATTACTAGAAATTCTCCGCCAATATTTCGCAGTAATAGCAAAACAAAATGGCATTTTATAACGCAATAAAATTAAAAAGGTTTCCCATTACACAGAGGTCGTACGTGGAACCGATTACTTCTAACGGTCGTATTATATTATGTACCGATTTCAAAAAATATATTCGAATAACGAATAGCTGGCTGACACGAAGCCGGCGTTTTGAATTTAGATCGACTCCCAACGTGTAACGTCAGTGTTCTAAATTCAAAAATGTTCTATTAACACGGTGTATTTTTTTTACTGGCAATGACGGGACGCTCAAAATTCTACTGAAATATGCGTGCTTTGTCAGTCTTTTTTGTCACGTTGGCTGTAGAGTGTAGCATTTGCATTTTTTTATTAAAAAAATATTGTTGTGCTACTACACCACTGAAAAGTCCGTAATGGACTTCAAATGCCTGCACTTTTAACTAATACGGTTAAAAATGGTAAAAGGCTGGCCTACTGGTCGTATATTGTGTCGTGGAATAATTTATTGTATTCGTTTTTGCGTTGAGTTGGTACAGAGGTATGTTTATCTTTTAGAGCCCCCGCAGACCACAGACTTTCTATCGTCCGATAGTTTGGTCGTTTTCTTGATCAATATGAAGATGTATGCAAGGGCGCACATTATAACGATTCGGTATCGGCCGATGAAAAAGTTCATCTTCTGGTTAAGAAACCGACACAACTATCGGCCGATAGAATGTCTGTGGTCTGCGGGAACTCTAACGCGACGTCTTACGTAGGCGGTTTAAAGCGACGTGAATTGCGAAGCGATGCGATGCGGTGACACGCGATGCGGTGCGAAGCGGCGGCTTTGTCCTACGAGCTCACGCACCGCTCGCCGCGCGCCGCCGTCTTTCAATAGCACTGTACGGCACCGCATCCAGTTCGCGTGAAAATATCAAGCCAACTGACAGCGTTCGCTTCGCGCCGCACCGCAGTTCACGTGCGTTTGGTCACGTAGGCCACATCAATAGGTATCGACTGTTTGTTGTTTTCGGGTCGCGCCGCGCCGCTTCGCGTCGCTTGTAGATCGCTCACGTAGGAAAACGCGTAAAGTTTTGACCGTTTTTAGGGACCTGGGTGAGATCTCCATGCTGTTTATGTGCTTCTAGTATGTTAAAACCAACTTTGCCAGTTGCCACTATCCATCCTTCGGATATTATCTCCTATTTCTAAAGAAACCACCTCGTTGATCTAGTGGTCGCAAGCTCGACTGCTGAGCGTGAGGTTCTGGATGCGATCCTCACGTTGAGCTGAGTGTTATTAGGTTTTAGGTGTGGAATTTTTCAGTAGCAGCCCGGATTCTAGATTTGTGCTCGGTTGATGGCAATAGGCTCGTCGTCTATTACATGGGACTTACACATACGGTGAAATGAGGGTGTACCATACACCTCTGCACAACCCTTCGGGGAATAAGGTGTGAAGTTATGAAGTTATGATTATGACAAACCCTATGATCCGTTACTAGAAGTAGAGCTAAGGAGCTCTACTTCTAGTACCTTGAAGAACTCATTTACAAGGGTAAATGAGTTCTTCAAGGGAAATACTACCACCATATCTATTTCTACCACCCTGCAGCATTGATTTGTTCCCGTTTGTATGATATATAAAATCCCGAAGTTAAACCTCAAAAAACTAACTCATAGACAACCCTACATCTTAATTTTCCAATAAAAATAAATTTTAACAACAACAGATAACAATTAACGCACAGATAATATATTCCAATGTTGCCATGAAAATTCAAACGCCGGGGTTGCCAGTTAAAATGTTCTCATTAATTCTACTGCCATGTTGGGCTGTGTTAAAAATTAACTGGCAAAGGAATAAATTATAGGGCCTTGTTTTATTTTATGTGAGTTTGTATGTTTTCAGAGATTGATTTTCATATGTTTTTTTATGAGGTGATTGCTTTTTCATTATTTGTTATTTTTGTTTTCATGTGTGTATAGAATAGAATATAGAATATAATAGAAGTTTATTTGCGTAAAATGTAGGTACATTACAGATGGAGTAAAATATAAAATATAGACCCAAATACATTTTGCCGCAACGCGACATGCAAATTCTTGACAATATTATACAGAATCATTCAACATTATTAGAATTAATATCAATTATTGCAATATTTACAAGTAATTAATTATTTAGAGTAAAATGTCAAATCAATACATTATAATAAATTTAACACAAACAATATTAATGTCAAAATAATAGAAATCAATAGTTACATTATATAGGTAGGTATTAGTTATCAATTTATCATTTAGGTATTACCTATAAGTTCCGATATAGAATAAAAAGACTTTTCTATAAGCCAAAGTTTGAGTCTGATACGAAACTTACCAATACGCTTTTTTTTTTATTTCGTCATGAATATTATTGTACACCCGACCACACATGGCATAACAATTTTTTAGGTACATTGTTGTGTTAGGTACGAGTATTTTTGCTAATACAATTCTGTCCGAGTTTCTCGTATTCCTTGGAAACGTATCTTATGCTGTTTTAATTGTTTTTAATCGAAACAGAAACCAATGCACCTCCATACTGACCAAACCCCAACCAAGTCCCAACTTCCGTTAAAACGTAACTTATTCATGAACTCAATATGCGCTGAAACCGTGAAAATTTTTCACTTCCGTTAGAGAATTTCAGCCGGCGAACGATTCATTGTCAACACATTCAAATCTAGTTACGATTCACAATAGGAGCTGAAAAAAAATGTCAAGCGAAAGCTTTTAAAAGTTCACGGTTCTGTATGAATTTGGTAAAACATGATCTGCATAACAATTTTTACGAAAATTCGTGTTGAATATTGTTAATGCTGTATTTTATTTTCTTTTGCGTTTAATATGGCAGAAAGTGGCTTATATGTTTTGTCTTCTTCTCTTGTGTCGGCATCAGCTATACCTACTACAGGGTGTTAACGAATTCGTGTAATTCCTTAAAACCACATGATCTACTAGTGTACTACTGGTGTAGACTGGCCCCGCAAGGGATTTAGCTTGATTTAAAATAAAAAAAAAAAAACTTTTTTTTTCATGCGGGTTTATTACCAATCATATCTAAACCACTTAATAAGGATTCAGTAAAAAAATAAGAAATTTTTTTTTGCAAAAAATTTTTTTTGTGTGAATATTTCGATGCCACGCATAAATTAATAAAAGTATGGTGACACGGCTGGCAGGAACGACTAATGCAATATCGCTTTTTGCAGTCAGATAACTCTAGGCTCTAAAAAGAATCAGATATTGAAAACCAAAATTTTTTTATTTTTTTTTTCGAAAATTCCCATTTCGTGTTAATCTGTGTCACCAATAGATCACACGGTTTGAAGGAATTACACGTTTTCGTTAACACCCTGTAGAATGGAGTTTTCTCTACAACCTGTTTTCTTGTATGGATCGGAATGATGGGCCGTGAAGAAGACTGATGAAAGAAGATTGCATGTGGCAGAGATGAGAATGTTGAGGTGGACGTGTGGAGTGGATAGAAGATAGAATGGATAAAGTTAGAAATGAGTGTATTAGAAGAAGTTGAAAGAGAACCGATTATCTTGGTATGGGCATGTGATGAGGAGGGATGAAAAGCATGTGACTAAGAGAGTGATGAATATAAATGTTGATAAATGGAGAGGAAGAGGGAGACCAAAGAAAAGATGGATGGATTGTGAGAGAGATGATGTGAATGAAAAGGGAATAAATGATAGCGGGTAATAGAAAACAAGAGCTTTGAACATCGACGCCGAGTTGCCAGCCTGTCGGTTTTTTATAGATTACACTTCGGGGAGTGTGCGATGGAACTGCACAATTTGATTCCGCCTGGCCTGTCCATCATCGGACTACCAGACGTACGGAAATGCGCCATCGGTACATGGTGGACGTCCCACCCATACGTACAAAGCGTTTTGCGAACACATTCATTGTTCGCACAGCTAAGGAGTGGAATTCCCTGCCGGAGTCTGTGTTTCCTGATAGTTACAACCTTGAGGTCTTTAAGTCAAGAGTGAATAGGTTACTTCTAGGCAAGCGTGCTTCACCGTCGACCACATCATCGCTTACTATCAGGCGAGATGGTGGTCAAACGCGAGCTGATCGACAAATAAAAAAAAAAAATTGCGCCAGCCATAAGTAACATGGGATAGGGCAGGCAGAGGAAGTTTTCTCTACAAGCAATTTAAACAAAAGGTATAACAATATTTTTCTGAATTTCTCAACAAAACAAAAACTCCTCAGAAATCTAGATGCCCCAAACGTACCTAATACCCAATAACCATCAACTACGGAACCCTAGCCCAGATGTAAAAATTACAAATTCACGTCGCGCTTGCGACACAATGAACGCCGTCCGAATGTTCCACAGAATCAATCCATTGTTTTTACGTTATGACTCTGGATCAGTTATTTGAAGATCGGGAATAATATTTGATGGGACAGCTGCTTGTCAGTCGGTGGAAGTTTTTGTTTTTTTGTTGATAGGCTTTACATAAGAGTGACAGGCAGTCAGGCATTGTTTTGTCTTTTTCGGGTTAGGATTTTTGCACTTAATATCTTAGTGGAAGAGTCCATTATCGTTTGAAGTGTGTCTTAGGTCGCTATTTGAGCCAGAACCCAATTTATCGACATAGCCAGGGTGATAGAGAGCAGGAAGTGGAGATGGGCGGGATATGTTTGTCGGATAACGTGGTGTTGGGGCCCAAAGTTTATGAGACGAGTGTATAATTCTGGGCAGGAAACCTGCAAGATGGTCCAAAGAACTGCATTCTAGTTGCGCAACACACTCGTAATCGCTTTAGTTTTGATTTTGACAGGTCAACAATTTCTATAGCAACGTATTTATTAACAATCTGACTTCTCCACAACTATGTACCACGCAATGAATATTGTTTTTGACACATCAACTGTCATGAGTGATGTTAGTTACCTTACGCAATTGCACAGCTGATCAAGGTGGCTGGCAAGGATTGGATGCAAAAGACCCAAGATCGTTTAGAATGGCTTGCTCATAAAGAGATCTTCATCCAGCATTGGATGGATTCAGGTTGAAGAAGATGTCTTAGATCACAACATATACTGCACCTACGTCTTAAGACGGTTTTTTATCCTTGATATAGACTATAATAAGCTCATTGTTGTCACACAGATGAGCACAGGCCTCTTCCCAGAATAAGAAGGGTTTATGCAATTGAGAAGTTTTTTTGAGCTCTGTCAGGTGTGCAGATTTCCTCACAATATTTTACAACACCGTTAGCGCTGATGGTAATCAAATTCTGGTCCGCTCATGAATTCGGAAAGTCAGAGGTGTGGGCTAGAATCGATCTCAGATCCTCCTGCATGGAAGGCAAGCCTATGGTCACTAGACTATCACTGCTGGTACATCGCGGATTAGGTACCAAGATTTGGCAAGTTTCTATTTTGATTTGACGACTCGTTTGGTGTAGAGACTGAGCGATTGGCTTCTTTTAACGGACTGCGTAGAGCAAAATCGCTCTAGTCGTGCTCGCTAGTTATGTCGCCGTGATTTCATTAATTTATGCGAGGCATAGAAAAGTCATCATCATCTGCCTAGCCTTTTCCCAACTATGTTGGGGTCGGCTTCCAGTCGAACCGGATGCAGCTGAATATCAGTATTTTACATGGAGCGACTGCCTATCAGACCTCCACAACCCAGTAACTGGGTAATACGATACTCTTGGTAAGACTGGTTGTCAGACTTTCTGGCTTCTGACCAACAGTAACGACTGTCAAAGATCTACAAATGACAGCCGGGACCAACGGCTTTACGTGCTTTCCGAGGCACGGAGGAAACTCGCTATGGTAAATGGTCACCCATCCACAGACCAACCTCGGCAAGCGTGGCTTAACCCGGAAGATCGATCTATGCGGCTGTAATTATTTAGCCACGGGCTCCACGAGGCATAGAAAAGTAATAACCAAAAAAAATATGCCTCATTGTTTTTGTCTATTTTTTTTTTAGTTGAAACCTCTTTATTTTGTTAAGATACGACGACTTAAAAATAAAGCAAGTTTTTTTTTTTATATTTATTCAATCTAGATCCCGTGCGGGATTAACTATACCTACCAGTTACCACTAATTAGTTTACAACGTGGTACTATCGACCAGTAAAAGCCCACTTCTAACCAGTTTTAATTCCACTACTAATAATAGGCCTGCCTATCTTTAATGTTCATAGTAAACTAAGTATTAACACAATTACCACGTTACCACAAGGGTGGTAAAGTAATTTCGTGTTTAGTGCTCGTAAACACACGACAGGATCGTGAGCGTGTACTGTTTGATGCAACACTGATAGTAGTGATAGAACTATGTACGTAACTATGTTAGTGCTTGAAACTATTTTAACCGACTGCAAAATAGGAGATACTTCTATTCGGTGTGTTTTTTATTTATTCATGTAAACGCAGATTTTTCCAAGATTATTAACGGCCGTTTTCAATAACCTATCTATCGGCGGTTTCGCCTACTAGAGATAGAAATTTGACATAAGCTCCATAGAAGTACTGTCAAATTTCTATTTGTAGTAAGGCAAACCGCCGATAGATAGGATATTGAAAATGGCGGTTGGTCGGTTTACGTGAATTAGCACCAATCAAACAACACCAACGGCGACTTTGAACCAAATTGAAGGCACTGACTTCTGAAACTGCTAATTTTATAATAATATTACCTTAACATATCGAGTTCTGTAATTATAGACACAATACATAAACAATGGCACTGACGATCCGGATCGTCGATCGGGCCGCTAGCAGTTAATACTCGTATGGTAATTATTTTATCCTTTTTTTGAAGTCGGATTTTAAGTGCAACAAACCTACTACAAAAAACTCTTCGGGAATAGGCAGGCTTGATATTATCTATGTATTCACATATCAACAGTGGCCCAAGACACTTGTAAAATACTTTTCGTAGCTGATTTGCTGTTAATCGTTGAGGAGTTCCAAACATCAAACTTCAAAACTCATTAATTCAAAATAGACTAGAATTACTTAGTTCTTTTTGAACGTCAATATTAGGTAAATATAAGAATGCCTCAAAACCGCCCTCCCTTCACCGCTTCCTAGTGTTTATGCTGTGAAGAAGAAACGGCGCAACAAATTCCCTAGCAACACGTATCTGTCTGTCAAGTGAATAAATTATTCCATTAACTATCGCCAAAACCTATCATAAGATCTTGACCAAATTAATAGGGAACCATACTAAAAGCACAGTGTACCTACTTACTACATACAGTGGTTCAACGCTCATACATTTGACAGATCCTATGAAATATCAAAATTATGTAGGGGCGGAGGTTATGTCCCAAGTATGCAGTATGCCTACTCGGGACATAACCTCCGCCTCTTCACCCCGCAACCCCCCGCACGATTGCTCTCAGACAATGTTCGACGTTGACCGCCTGTAAGGAGTAAGATATAGATAGGTAGACTGTGCTAAAAGTATAACCTTCCAAATAAAAAAGAATCATTGATTTCGGTGGAGAAATGCCGGAGAAATCGATGAACATACAATTTTTTTTTAAGGAGGAGCCTTCACCTCCTCCTTTTTTTTGAAGTCAGTTAATAAAATTGGCATTTTTTGATACCTCAGTTTGACGAAACTAATAAGTTTTGTAAATATTGTTAACAATTGCTGTCCATTCCAGCAATAATGTACTTGAAAAAAAATTTTCACCAACAACTACTTGGAAAACTAGCTATTGGAACGAGTTACCAACTAACTTCATGAAAGTACACTAAATCCCACTATAACAATAAAACTAGTCTTAAACTAATATACTTACACAAATAACAAAGTCAATTCTATTCTCTTCAAAAATCTCCCAAACGTACCTGAAAAAAGAAAAGATATTTTAGCTCAAAGAAAATCATAAGTCAATAACCTCAAATAAAATAGAAAAAAGAAAATTCGTCAATATCTATTCATATGTACCAATCCTTTTTTCGTCCAAGAATTTTCCCGAACATTGCCAAGATCGTAGTGTAATATTTAAAAAAAATACACGGGCTGGCGTGAGAAGGATTCGTGCCCTGAGGGTTCCGTTGTAAAACCCTAAATTAGAATTATTACGTGACAAACTGAATTGTGTAAGAAAGAAAGAAAGAAAGAAAGAAAATAAATTTATTCAGCCAAGGACACAATGACAGCATAAACAATAAAAACATAAAAATAATTAATCATACACATGTTATGCTGTCGAGCATGCCCATGCCGAAAGGGTCACCAACTCATCATATGCTGCACGCCAAACACCCAGCGCTGATTTTCAGTTGGTACCCTTGCAGTGACACACGGACGGAGGTAATTTGAAATACATGTTTTATTTATGCGGGTTCATGTTTTATAATGTGTCAATAAATTAATAATGCATATATTATTGAGATAAATTACAATTGCAAAAATTCAATAAAAAATAAAAGATAATAAAAATAAAAGATAATAAAAAAGTAAAAACCGACTTCAAAAAAACTAAACGGAGTAAAATAATTATCATTTAATAAAACTACCAGTTTCAGAAGTCGGTGCATTTAATTTGTTTCAGCGTAGAACACCGACTTCTGAAACTGGTAGTTTTATTAAATGATAATTATTTTACTCCGTTTAGTTTTTTTGAAGTCGGTTTTTACTTTTTTAAAGTTTTTTTATTTTATACTTTTTAGTGCCACAAATTACAATTAAAATAGTGTACAAATTCTCGGACCAGCACTACAACTAGAACGTCGTCTACATACGATTTGCGTATTTTATTTTTTGTTTTTGTTGATTTTTCCAAAAAGTGCTGCACCAATTTCAATAAAATTTATATGGAACAACCTCTAAAGTATGGGATACCAAACAAAAAAAGAATCATCAAAATCTATTCATAATTGGGGGAGATATCGCGTAACAAACATACAAAAAAAAAAAAAAAACATTCAGACGAATTGAGAACCTCCTCCTTTTTGAAGTCGGTTAAAAACTACTTTTAATTTAGGACAGTCAGTCAAAAGATATGGCAACGTCAATTGTAATAGCAGGCGGCGCGGCGGTACGCACTTCCTGTTGAGATGGGGCGTTGTCATTTTACTAAGATTCACACTACTTTTGGCTCGACCACAGGCTTGATAACATGGTGTACGTAACAAAATGTACGTAAAAAAAATATTGAAAAACCGGAAAATCGAGTTTGTCAAATAATCATTATTAGAAATAATCACCACATATTTAGAAAAAACCGGTCAAGTGCGAGTCGGACTCGCGGACGAAGGGTTCCGTAGTTGCACAATAATGCGGACTAAGAAGAGGGCTTAGTAATTTTTCAATGGAATTTGTACGAAAGGAGATGTTTCAGAAATGTATGGAGCCTGGGCCAGAACCATGTACACTACATGGAAATATAGCTATAAAATAAATGAATCGTTTTTGAATGTTAATTTTCTATAATTTTACTTCGTTTAATTGTACATACAAGATATCTTGGTCAAGGAGAGCAACACAACACCTACAAATATGGTGGATCGAAAATATGTGAAATGTCATTTTGACAACTGTTGACATGTCAATGACCCCACAGTGTTTATTTCTTGTGTACTTACATAACCTATCTACGTTGTTTATTGACGAAAATACTTGCATTTCGTTTTATTTATAATGAAATAGAACTACAGGTTTTGTACTCGATTGCGTCACAGACACATCACGAAACCTAGGACTGTCAAAGTTGTCAAACTCATGTCAATGTCAAACACAACTGTCAGGGTTACCAGAAAAAAAGGGTTAACATATTAAAAATGTCCCCAAATAATAATTCCAGTACAATTGTACTCTTCTTCAAATTAATTTATATGTATTTTTATGGTAATCCCCTATTTTTTTCCTATTTTTCTATATACTGTACATAGTGGTGGCCCAAAATCAAACATCTCCTTTTTACTTTTCCTATTGGTCGACTATTACTCGTAAACTTGTAAAGCCTACTTAGCTGTGATAGTTTTCCTTTTAACTTCGTTGTATATACTACTACCGTGATTTTTTTTTACACATCCAAAACTAACCGTTTAGGTGGCAGGGGGGGACACTTGATTCCAACAAAAATTACCACTTTAAACTTAATATTTCAGAAACGGATCCCTTAATCAAAAAAGTGTCTTCACAACATAATATTTTTTAAAGACCTATCAACAACACCCCAAACGATGGGGAAGACGAGAAAAAAAAATATTCACAGACACGTTACGTGTACAGGGGGTACGATAAAAAAAAACATGATTTTATTTCACCACTTCGTCGGCGTGATTAATACGTATATCCATGCCAAATTATAGCTTTCTAGTACTAAGAGTCTCTGAGCTAAGTTGCGGACGGACAGACGGACGGACATGGCGAAACTATAAGGGTTCATTGTACTACGGAACCCTAAAAAATAGATCTCAATTTTGGAGAATTTACACTTTACCCGAACTGGGAATCAAACCCTGACTTTCACGCTCGACAGCCGCGATTCCAACCACAAAACCAACGAAGCTCATTGAATTAACAACGTAATATTATTATCAGAAAATGTCCGGCTATGTGTTGACAGTAATAATTCAAGAAAAGGTTCATTTAAATGTAAATTCTCGGATTTACATTTGAATGAAAGAATGGACGATGTTTTTCATTCATGTCATTCGTTCATTCACTCGCTAATTTTGAAGCAAAAATTAGGCTATTTTTTATACTGGGCTTACATTTCAACTGTTTTTAGAACACTGTTTCTATGGGGAAATTAAGTTCGTCATTTCTTTTAAAGACCGCTCGAGCACAATAGGGTATTACGCCCATTTTTGAAAAGTATCTCAATTAGATTCTACAGTGCTCATGCACCACTAAAAATTCACAATTTATTTATTAAATCGTTATGTACCATAAAAATGCATTTTCAAATTTCGCGGGTAATTTGATGAAAACGCTGGACGCAGTGGACGCCATATTGCTCTACGGTCATGACGTCAGTTGGCTGTGTAAACAAATGTAGTGATATTTTGTATGTTATGTTAATTGTTTAATTGACAGATGACACTTCTAAGTTTACATTGCCGTATGACGTAATAACATGACGACTACTATTTAATGGTGATATGAAACAGATTTAAAAAGCTGAAACTTTTGAATTGAATTTTAAAATTTAGTTTGCTATTTTATGAACTAAAACTAACGTTTTCCGACTGCTTTTTGCCTAAGCTGTCTCAATTATATATTTTTTCTCATAAAGAGTAAAATACCCTATTCTACTTTTTGAAATTTTCTGTAGCATATTTCGTCTTGACGTGAATTTTTCAACTGGGTTTGGGCATTGATGGCTAAATACAATATTATAAGGAATAGCGAAACATGCTCAAAGAAATCTCGAGGACGATTTTAATAAAAAGCAAAACTGTATACTTAAATTTAAAGAAAAACAATATTCCTAACCGGGAATCGAACACGTTGATTTTGTAAAAAAAAACACTACCTTTATTATTGCGGCATCCTATAGTGTCGCTTATAGCTATGTCTACACCAGTGCGCTTTCATGTTCATCTTGCGTCTTCGTCTGAAGCATGCGTGAAGCGCCATAGCACATGCAATAGCGCATGCCTTTATACTAGTTTGACAAAAGCGCATGCCCCTAGCGCACGCTAATCCGTCTATTGTATGTCGACTGATGACTGACCGAGGCGCACCGGTGTACGATAAGCTGCATGCGTCTTATGGCAATCAATATTGCATGCGCTTGACGCAAGAGGAATTAAAAGTTGGAAGCGCAAGATGAACATGAAAGCGTACATGTAGACATACCATATAAGGATCAAATTCTGGGAAGTACCTAATGTTAAATGTCAAACGAAAAGAAAGGTCTCATTTATAAGAAAATACAGATCGTTGTGCTTCGATCCGAATCCTTGAGTCGTCGAGTCCGACTATGTATTGAAAACGATTGCCATCATTTTGAACAATTGATTGGTTTTTTGGTGTTCTTTTTCTTCAACACTTGACTAAAATGTTGTACGTACGAAATTTTAATATGTTGTGTGTTGACAGAAATAATGCTTTTTTTCTGAAGTGGCGCCAGTTTCGCTGGGGGAAGCGCCTTAAACATTTACTCAGGCTGCAGATATACTGAGCGTATCTTGCGTGGATCATTTTTTGTCGCGTTACGCGTATGTATCGCGTTACATACGAATTCTCCTGCATGGCCTCGCCACGCGTATTATAGTCATTACGACGAGCGTAATAGGGCTCAGAAGCATCGCGCGCATCTAGCGTCGTCAGCTTCAACATAACGCCAGTACATTTTTGAAAAAAATGACTTAAATACAGAATCAGCAAGAAAACCTGTACCTGTTAGTCTATAAAAAAGCTCAAACTACACACATGAAAAGTGTTTAGCTAGGGATCAAGCAGGTTTTAGCGAATTACTGCAAGTGAGGTTCTTAAATAAAATTTTTTGGACTCATCATAGTTTTCTAGCTTACCTCCTTATGTTTGTTAATAAAATTTTAATAGGATACAAAATAGTAGTAAATAACACCTTGTTCTCTAGACACTTTTGATGTGTGGTTTGTTTTCTCAGAATGCACACTGGCTGGCCTTTTACGCGATGGAAGAGAATAATATTAGGCGTATTTTCGCTGGCACCAGCCACAGTACGCGGCGCCTAATACGCTAAGTGTGTTTCGGTCCTTACATGCTTCATGAAAAATATTTTTACACAGTGCCGGCCTACAGATTACATTAGCCAATCAATCATGTATTATGAAAACTAAACAAACCGGTTTCAGTTGTATCAGACATTTTCAGGGCCAATGATCGATCACTTCTGTTCAGAATTAAAGAAAAAAACATATAGCGTTAACGTGAAGGTCCTCTATGATGGGGTGCAGAGGCGTAAGTACCGTGAACCACATGACAGCATAGTATCCTTTTTAGGGTTCCGTTCCTCTAAATAAAAAAACCGGAACCCTTATACAGGGTGTTAACGAATTCGTGTAATTCATTCAAACCGCGTGACCTACTGGTGACACTGATTGACCCTGTATAGGTTTTTTTCAGAATAAACAAAAAAAAGTTTTCAAAAAATGAACCATGGTATTCTGTATCTGAGTAATTTTAGCGTCCCAAGTTAACTGACTGCGTGGAGCGATATCGCGCTAGTCGTGCCCGTCAGCTATGTTGCCAAGCCTTCATTCATTTATGCATGGCATCGAAATTTTCTATAACATGAAAAAAATATTTGGGAAAAAAGAAACTTTTTTTTATTTATATCAATCTAAATCCCGTGCTGGGTTTATCTATACCATTAATAAATCATGTGGTTTGAAGGAATTACACGAATTCGTTAACATCCTGTAGATATGGCTTTGTTGTCTGTCTATCAGTTATGAACTTTTTTCATAGAAACGATTAGAGGTATTGAGTTGAAAGTTAAATAAGAATACCTACATAGGTATATCAAAACTCTACCATAAACAACATTTACTTCCCACTCTACATAGTAACAGACACATAGAGACAAACTTGATATCATTGCACGCTCCCATGCTCTATATAGAGCCCTCTACATACGAGTGACGTCATAGAGATGCCTCAAAAGCTCTACTATGTTCTACAGCTTGTAAATAAATGTTATATGAGAGCTTTTATGATTATGTTTAAACTTTATATTAAGTGAGGATGGGTAGAATTATAAGTGACACTTGAAGTTATAAGTAAGAGGTTCGTGGCTAAACAACAAAGATCTGCGAGGTTAAGCTGCACTTGCTGCGGTCATTTTGTGGAGGGGTGACCGCTCGTGACAATAAACTGTCGGTCCCGGCTGTTATATGAATACCTATGACAGTATTTACGGGTAGTCAGAAGCCCGATAGTCTGACAACCGGTCTAACCTTAGGATTGACCAGTTGCTTTGAGACGAATTGGAGATCGCAGTAAGTTATTAGCAAGATGAAGGACTCCTCACCATCTTCTTGACATACCCATAACTCTCAAATCAATTTTAACCCTCAACAATAAATTATAACTATATTTCAACCTCCCTACCCCCCAAACAGACACCAGCAGGATCTCGCATAATAGGTCTCATTAACCCTCTTTGAATAGGGTTAAAAATAAAAGTAAACACCGTCGGTCGTTTGGACCGGCTCAATGGTGACCATAGAAGGACTGCCGTGCCTTGTGTAAGATTCATGAGTTTAATTGAAAAATTCTATGGCGACTGCAATGAATGGCCCTTTTTAGCGAGTCTTTGTGTGTGTTTTGTGTATGTTTCATCCTGTTGTGTGTTTTATATTGTGGGTGATAAGTAGCTTATTGTTTGGTAGAAATAGGCTAAAAGCGAATGACCAAAAGTGGTACCAAAAAGTCTCATGCACCAAGATCAAAATATTATAGTAATTATTTTCATAATTTTTTACGACATTACGCGTCGGGGATATGATTTTTGAACTGGGAATTTAATTTAAACTAAAAAAAGTGTTGATATTGTTTTATTCCCGTTACATGACGTTCCGTTTCACATGATTTATGATTACTATAACCTTGAATTTTGAAAGTGTCATGATCACATCTTCCAAAAACATGTAAAAAAAATATATTTTGCCGATTACAATTAATGTAGACATTAATTAAAAACAACTAGAATAGATTAGAATTTTTATTTAAACGATTATCATTTTTTTATCTATGGTTAATTGGCCGTTCACAGCCAGTCATAGAGATGTAGAATGCAATAGATGCGGATTACTGTTTTTTAGAGCAATAATAAATCGTGTATGACATGTCCACATTGTCAGGTTATTTAGATTATTTCTAAAATCTCCGAAACTCGCGTTTTGTTTACAAAAAGAACTTTTGTAGGAGTTAATATGATAAGTGTAGTCTATAAAAAACAAAGTTTGACTTTGATGCAGCATGGTACGGGACTCCATACATCCATGAGCATTGTCCTTTTCTATTAGAGGGGACAGGCTAGAATATAAAACTTACTCATCGCACGCGTGTTGTAAGATTCAACAAAACCCAGCACGCTTGGTGGTAGGATCTATACGGTCCGCCTGGCTAGCTACGACCCTCACAATTAAAGTCCGGCGCCAAGCAGTTTACTGTGTTCCGTCGTGTGTATGTGAGAGCCAGAGGGGTATAGGGGAATACCTCTATATCTCTGTTAGTTCATGTGCTCCGTAATAACATACATAGGGAAATTATAATTTCTCAAGTGTGTAATCATTAGTAATACTTTGAAATGATAATAAAGAGAAAGTAGTACATAAACTCAGTGTTTTCTCTATTATAAGTGTATGATAAAATAAGTCAGTCAGTTCTTTTCTTTTTCTGTTAAAAAAAAACTTTGCCCCACACTAAGATTTCTCTTGTATCGTGGGTGCGTTTACAGACACAAATCTCACAAACAAACGCCCAGACCCGAAACAACCACCTGTAGGCCATACAAATTTTTGTTCGGTGTGGGAATCGAACCCACGACCCGTAGCGCAGAAGCCAATCGCTTAGCCATTGTACCAAACATGTCGTCATTGTTAAAAGCACGTCAGAGAAATTGCTATTCATTAATTCTGAACAAAATTTTAAATTACATGTTCAATTTCATAGTCTTCCTTTTATTTTTAACCGACTTCAAAAAGGAGGAGGTTCTCAATTCGGTTGTATTTTTTTTTTATGTTTGTTACCTCATATCTCCGCCATTTATGAACCGATTTGAAAAATTCTTTTTTTGTTCGAAAGGGAATACTTCCCGATTGGTCCCATATAAATTTTGTTATGATTAGACCATGAACTTCAG
The DNA here is from genome assembly GCA_905220435.1 of Amphipyra tragopoginis. Taxonomy (NCBI): domain Eukaryota; kingdom Metazoa; phylum Arthropoda; class Insecta; order Lepidoptera; family Noctuidae; genus Amphipyra; species Amphipyra tragopoginis. The sequence goes on from HG992016.1 coordinate 18,405,691, forward strand.
TGATATGGAACGGAACTCCTCATCGGATCAAAGCAAAATTCTCAAATTACTAATATTGCTTTGTTTATGTATGTTGTTGGGAACTGACTACTGGAAAAGAGGAGGGGGTGCGTGTTCCCCCACCCCCCCCCCCCCCTTTGGAAGGTTTTCATTATATCGTGTAAGGTATCATTTGAAAGGACTTTTTATGCCCGACTACATCAAAGCCAAAAAGAAGGGTTATGAAGGAGGGGCTTAAAATTATGACACTAAAACGTATTTAATAAAAAAGAAACTTTAAAAAAAAGTAAAAACCGACTTCAAAGAAATACTAAAAGGAGTAAAATAATTACCATAATATAAAATTAACAGTTTCAGAAGTCGGTGCAACTCTACACTGAATCAAATAGGAGCCACCGACTTCTGAAACTGTTAATTTTATATTATGGTAATTATTTTACTCCTTTTAGTATTTCTTTGAAGTCGGTTTTTACTTTTTTTTAAAGTTTATTTTAGATGCTATGTTACTGAGAAGAAATAAATGTAAGTATACGATTAAGCCTTTCGATCAGTACAATAAAATTACAGGTATTTTTTTTCACATTTAGCGGGTACGGTTCTCGGTTCAGACAGGTGATTATTTAAACTTTTTTGAATGCAAATCGGTTTTAAAATAAAAATGAAGTCTACATTCAGTATTTTTTTTTCTATCTACAGTATCTCTCCATGTGGCAAAGTCGTGGGACGCCTTGTATACAAACGTACACATATACTTATCCATACATAACCAGTGAGATTCATAACCCCTCCTCTCTGCCGTAGTCGGGTAAAAACAAAAGAAACAAGATCACAGTAGGCGTAGTAGCTAAAACAAACAAAAAAAATTCCCGAATTAGCTTCCAACAATTTTTCCATTACAAAAAATCTATACAAGCAAGTTTGAAACTAATTTCAACAGCTATAAACAATACAAATAAAACAAAACAAAAAATGTAGGAAAAATTGAACGAGAATTGTTGAGAATCGAGAATTGATTAATGAATGACGGTAGTAACTACTAGTGATGTAACGATAGTATTTAGACGAATACAAACACGAATACGCGAATATCGGTGAATATTAGTGTCGTGGTGGCCCAGAGGAACCGCTTGTTAGGTACTGGCTTGCGGGTTTGTCCCAATGTGACTTTTTCACTGTCAACGTACTTTCTTAGTTAATCTAAGACGCCACTGTCACACGGTGAAGGAAAACATCGTGAGGAAACTTGGACTTAATGGTCTGAAATTGCCAACCCGCAGTGAGCAAGCGTGGTGATCAATGCTCGTTTCTTTTATGTATGAGAAGAGGCTTTTGCCCAGCAGTGGGTTAAATATAGTTTTTAGGGTTCCGTATCCAAAGGGTAATACGGGACCCTATTACAAAGACTCCGCTGTCCGTCCGTCTGTCCGTCTGTCACCAGGCTGTGTCTCATGAACCGTGATAGTTAGACAGTTGAAATTTTCAAAGACGATGTATTTCTGTTGCCGCTATAACACTAAAAAACAGAATAGATTGGTACGAAACCCTTCGTGCTCGAGTCCGACTCGCACATGGCCGGTTTTTTTTAAATTTTCTTTTTTGTTAACTTATCATTGAACTTAGAAATTTAGAAAAAAGTCATCTACATTAAAATTCGTCATTACAATCTCAGACGGGACTCTCTTTTCTTTTTTCTGTTAAAATTTTTAATATTCTGAGCTGTCGAAAATAGGCTTTTCGAGGCGACTGTACACTTCAATGAAATATGTTTCTGAACGAATTTTGTTACGTCTTTTTTTTACTTAATATTCTTGATGATATATTCACCGAATACGAATATTCGGTAAACAAAAAGTATTCGGCGAATACGAGTATTTGTATTCATTGCATCTCTAGTAACTACCCTTTCTCTAGGGGTTGAAGTGGCCTCGCAGCCTGAATGCCTCAGTTTTAGGCTCAACCCCTCAGGGGTATGAAATGAGCCCATTTTTTAAATCACCCACTTAAAAGGATGGCTTTTGTTGGATAATAATTTTAATTATCCTGTTTTCGAATTTCGAGTTTCCGTATTTTATGAACATGTGACTTTTTAATTTATCTGTCAGCTTATTTTGTCGTGAAAGGGAAATGCCCAGATGCCACACATAAAAATGCCTGAAATAAACAACAATGAAATATACGCCAAATTGCACTATAAGTCGTAGGGAACCCATATCATTTTCAATAATTACAAAAAAACTCGGCAAAACTTGTTCCAAACATCTTTTTCTAAAATATAGGTTAAGTCAAGGTTTAAGATTATTACGCAATAATTAATAAACAAAACTGCATTTAAATGTTTTAATCATCATTAAAAACCACTAACACATCATCAAGAAACTGTGCAGGAGGATTGATATTGGGTTGGTACCGGGCCCATGCTAAGTACCATATTATTGACATAGTATGGGCACAGGTACCAACTGTTCGCCGTCCCACGAGGCAGTTACAATAGCGATGCTGTAAAGCCCTTATCCCTGATAAGGAATTGTTAATTATTATATAAACAAAATATATTTTTTGAGAAATATGTCTGCTTTGTATTTTTCCTCGAAGTAAAAAGCAATTACCCGGAAGAGATAAATGCTCAACTAATTCGTTATCCAGTTCCCTACATATTTCAATCTTATAAATACCATTCGCTCGTGTGTGCTCGCCATAGTATGAGCGAGCCTGTTTTATTTGGTACGTACCACATGCCAACAAAACCATTTCGCTGTATGTCAGTTGTGGGAAATCAGCAACATTGTTAGGATTTATATTAATGCTTTGGAATTGCGCTCTGCGACGATTCAAATTATTTGTGATCACATAATCAGCTAGTATATTTTCTGTATACATATTCTGATGTATTATTTGCAAAATATCAACAGCATCTGGCCTGTCAACTATTCTAGTATAAAACCTATTAATTAATGCTGCTGCTATAGAGAAATCTACCATTAAATGTCTCGAAGCTCTATTAAAAAAATCTTGGCGAAATAATTTGAATTGCTGCTTGAATATTCCATTTACGGCTTCCACAACCCAGCGGCAAATAGTAACTCTTCGGCTTTTATTAGCTTCCAGAGTGGATAATTGAATTTCATTTACTTGCAGTGTTGATGGCATGTGAACACTATAATTGCAAGATTGCAAAAGTGGAATGGAATCCCTGAACCCTCTATCAAGAATGAATACGTCACCATCCTGAAAATATTGTCTCAATGGCTTACTGGGTTCATCAAATTCACTAATCATTATCTGAGCATCGGAAGTTGTTGCTGGATAAGGGCCTAACACATCGATTATATAGCCATCGGAGCAAACAAGCAAAAATGGCTTCACAAGGTTTCGATATTTGTGAAGAGAATATGTCTCTTTTTGGTACAAATAGTTGGAGCTTTTTTGTACATAGATATATGTTCCATCAATAATTACGACAGGCTTCCTTATTCCGTCGACTTCGCCAAACAGCCCATTTGGTAGAACAAGGTTTCTTGCTGCTATTTGTTCTCTTGTTATATGTCCAATTCCAAGGTTCATAGGAACAAAATCTTGATGCAGTTTTTCCCTTGCTTTAGCCATTAGACGTTCCAGAGTACTTCTCGGTATTTGTAGAAGAGATGATAATCTTTCATCAGAATCTCCAGTTCTCAATTTCATCAGGTAAGCTCCAAGGGCAGTAGAACCTCTATGCATTTGCGCCAATCGGGGCACCTCTCCCATTAGAGTACCAAAACTATTTCTACTCATTCCTAAAAAGTACCACACCATATGTTCTTCCATTAAGTGTATATTTTCGAAGTCCAAAGCACGACATTCATAATTCACAAATGATGCAAAGTCTTCAATGTGGTCCACAGTGAATTCATGATTCATATCTTCCAAAGCAGGGAGTTCATGCCAAAAGTCACTATTCAAATGATGACTACATATTTTTGAATTCTTTGGTATATAAAACTTGTAGTCCTTGAAGAGCCACACCCTTAATGAAAGTGGTACCACATGTCTATCAATCATATTACATCCTGGATAGAAACAATGACTTTGAGTATCAACTGCTCTTCCGTAATTAGGTAACAGTACGCTGGATCTTATTTGAGGAGGTTCTTCATGTAGAGGTATATTCAAACTACCTGCCTGACTGGGTACCGGACTCGGGCTTGGTGAAGGAGTAGTAGGGGGTGAGGTAGCCCGGCTGCATCGTTGCCAACATGGGTGGCAGATCAAATCCGAAGAACGTAGCTGCAAGCAAAATGAAAAGTAAAAGTTGGTTTTGTTTTACTTCAAGCTCGATGAACGAAAACCTATGCATAAAAAAGTACTCTGTGATAAGTTTTTAAAAGACATGATAGTGACGTTATTTGCACGGGATAAGAGGGAATTACACAGAATTAGGGCAGAGGAATGAACTTACCTGGCGTGGTTGGATTCTGTGTGCTACTACATTCATTATGTGCCTCTCACGATCACTGCTATTTCTTACAACATGTGATCGTTGTCGTAGAACAGACTGTCCACAGCAAACGCACACATGTTGGTGGCCTACTTGTCTACCTGGCCGGCTGGTTCCAGGTGTCTCGGTGATAGTGTGAACCGCTAATCTAAGACATGCATCACAAACAACACTACCTGGTTCAACCTGTGAGAAAGAACAAAAAACAATGTACTAATTGTTCAATGTCAGTGCGTTCAGTTCAATATAATTATTCACAAAAACTATGGAATGAATATACTTACAGCTAATGGTGTTATCCATGCCTGTATTAAACGACGTACTTCATCATTTTGCTCTGATACGACATTACGTCTCATCGCTGTAAGATCGAGATAGCAATTAACACAGTGTACGTTTCCATCCATTTTTAAATGTACACGGTGTAAGAGTCCAAAACAATAGCAGAGTCGTATAAAAAGCAGGTCCAGGTCCGTCGTCAAAAAGCCGAGTCGTCGTCAAGGCGGGTTCAATCTAAGTCGAGTTCGAAAAGGGGTAACGTGTGCAGAAGTAAAATCAAAATCCTTAAAAATGGCCAAAGTCGTCGTTATTATATCCTATTAAGTTATACTCAAGTCGCAAACGCAAAATGTGAATCGATCAATTCAAAACCACAATTCAACGGAAAAATGAAATGCAGTAATCAATATCAAACTGTCAGTAAGGCAAAGGACATGTTATCCATGCAGCCTACGATACTTTTTCTTATTTGAAAATAATTTTATTTTAATTAATATTGACATGCATATAATATTACTTTCATTAGATAAACGTTATAATTAGGTCGAATTATTCTAAATGAACGATAACTGTGCAATAATTCTATAAAATACTTCGATAAATTATTTGAAAATTCTTGTTTGGCTGAATGTCGATTACACATGTCAGATTAAACACAGTTGTCCATTAAAAAATAAGAATGAATTAGACGGATATCAAGCGAAATATTTTAAAGATCGTTATATTTTCCTCCTACGTTTACAAACTTGAGAATTATTCATTATGCATATTTAATTCTAATTAGAATTTAGGACTATTAGTAGTTTCCGTTCATTTCAAGCATTTTATGGGCGTTCCCCTTTTATGGGTTTTGTAGAGGGGTAAAATTGAGCATTGTTGACATTGACTTGTAGTTGAAGTAATTGCTTGATAATTATTATCAGAACAGACTGTTAACGTTCATAGTTTAATATGAGATTTTCTCACATGAATAATACGCGTCGTTATTTATGACGTTTGAAACAGGAATGCCCCGTGAAGCACCATTTTGAAAACTATAGCTGGTGATGGGGACATCTTTTCGTAGCTGACCATTTTTCTTTTTCACTTATTCTCGATGTATTATTTACTTCAATTTCAAATATGTCAAACCGTAAACATCAAACAATTTTTTTAGAAAATCTTAACCCAATTTACCTATTCAATAATTTTAATTTTCATTTTTTTTTTTTTTTTTTTTAAATCGTTGCCCCACACTAAGATTTCTCTTGTATCGTGGGTGCGTTTACAGACACAAATCTCACAAACAAACGCCCAGACCCGAAACAACCATCTGTAGGCCATACAACTTTTTGTTCCGTGTGGGAATCGAACCCACGACCCGTAGCGCAGAAGCCAATCGCTTAGCCACTGCACCAAACGTGTCGTCAATTGTATTTTAAATAAGATTTTTGAAGCAAAAATGAATGTACTTTTTTTAACTTTTATTCAAAACTAGCTTTCGCCCGCAGCTTCGCTTGCGTGAAATTTGAACCCATTAAGTGACGATTTTCCATTCAAACTTTCATCCCCTATTTAACTAGGGGTTGAATTTCGAAAAATCCCTTCTTAGTGGATGCTTACGTTACAAAAAAAACCTACTGTCAAAATTTCAAGTTTCTAACCCCAGCGGTTTAGACTGTGCGTTGATAGATCAGTCAGTCAGTCAGGTTCTCCTTTTATATTCAAAATGTTAATGGCATAGCTTAGCTAAACCTATACAGCTGCCTCATTGGTCTAGTGGTCGCAGGCGCAACTATTGAGCGTGAGCTCCTGGATTCGATCCACAGGTCCGGCAAAGTGTTGTCAGGTTTTTTCGTGTGGAATTTCTCAGTAGCAACCCGGAACCTAGCAATAGGCTCACCCCATATTACATGAGACGGTGAAATGAGAATGTACTATACACCTCTGCCCAACCCTTTGGAGAATAGAGCCGTGGTGTTACGTTTTATACCTATATTAATTAGGATTTTAAATCAATATTACCTATAAAAGTAAAGACAGATAGCTATCATAAATTGTCTATACACAAATACAGGTACCTAGCTATAAAAGCCATTTTTCCTGAATCTCGGTCTAGAATGAGGGCCATATATTTTATTGTCAAAGTTTATTGCCTACACTATCGATTGGGGAGGTAAGCAGAGAGACAGGTGAACAACCTACAGACAAAGTAGTAGCAAGAATTTGTGGCTTTTCGAGGATCGGGTTTTGATATTACCTTCTTTTTAAATTAATATCGATGCCTTTACAAATATCTAGACTATTTTTTTTTTTTTTTGACTTTATTCCATTTTACCCTAGACGCACCAGATGGTAAGGGTAGACAGGGCTTAAGATGGAGCACACTAATCCAATCCCTATACCCCTCTGGCCCTCCCTTTCACATCAACAAATACAGTGAACTGTTTTTCGCCGAACTTATATATTTTTTTACACCGTCCTATATTTGTATGTCAACTACCCATGGTTTGAGTGACAACGGTGTTTACCTTTACATGCTGTAGAGGTGGATTTGCGGTCAGTATATCCTCCATTCACCATCATTCTCCACCAGCCCTTATCCCAACTTATTTGTGTTCGTCGTAGCATTTATTTTTCTTCCATACATCTCTACTAGTCGTCATCTCAGTAGTCACGCTCTTTCTAGTCATAACATCTTTTATATTATCCATCCGTCGTTTCTTTAGTCTTCCCCTACTCTTATGACCATCCAACATACAATTAAAATTATGCATAGAATATTAAAAAACAAATATAAAAACTTTGTTTATTATACTAACTCAAAGTCGTGCATGAAATATTAAAAATCAGAACGCATTTCATTCTTAAAAAATGCCTTTTCAAATAATATTCTATACAGCTGTTCTGTTTCTGCATGTTTGTCTTTTTATAAATTCAAATTTTAGTTTTACAAATCAGAAAAGGGGTTGTATTATATATTTTACTTTTGAATAATTAATGAACGCGTACCTATGTTTGAATTTTAGTTTCGAAATTTAAATTTGGAAGATATACGATGCATAGTGATAGAGGGGAGAACTCATAATGGATTTAATTTTAGTTTGTTGACTTTTAGTATTTTTTTTTATTTTATTCTGAGAGTTTCGGTTTTAGCACACGTCACGTCGACTCTTATCTAAGGTTGTTACAATACAAATGAAAAAAGGTATTACATTTTTTATTTCAAATGTCACCGTTTCGGTATCTAAAATACCCGTGAATGAAGAACATGATTTTGAATCACCTTTTTTAATGACTAATTTTACTAAAACAAAAAAATCACTTGCATTTGTTTTTGTATTAACTACACTGTATAACATATATTTTCTTAATTTTACAACGCAACGTCATTACCTATTCAACTGCTTCGTAATTCCCTCCCATTCATTCGTTCATAATTAAAACTAAAACAAAAAAAAATGTAAAACTAAAATTACCCAGTCAATTTAAAGGGGCAAGTGTCGCCACCTACCAATTAGGTCGAAAAAAAAATGCAGTACCGTCAAATGTCTGGTACCCAAGAGTACTTCGCATTCAGTAGCGGTCTCAACATGAGCACCACTTGTGCTTACCCCTCTATTATTCCAGGAGAGCCTTTTACAATTTGAAGACTTAAGAAAAATAGGGAAATGCAAGCCGCATTTTTCACGTCGATTTTTTTCATAGGCCTGTTAATTGTGGGGGTGGTTTTCAGTTGTCGGTGGTGATAGTTATGTGGGGTTGTTTTGAGTGAATAAGGGGTGAAATGGATAATGGGAGCAGTTTGTTGTTGTTGTTTATAATTGGCTTCTAATATGCATACTATAGGGTGTAAACGAGTTCGTGTAATTCTTTCAAGCCGCATGATCTGTCGGTGACACTGATTGACCATGACAAGATTTAGTACAAAGTCAGCAAAAAGAAAACTAAAATACAATCTGGTATTATGTTTCTAAGTTATTTAAGCGCCCCGAATTAACTGACTGCACGGAGCGATATCACGCTAGTCGTGTCCGATAGCTGTTTCGCCGTGCTTTCATTCATTTATGGGTGGCATCGAAATTTTCTATCACACAAAATGATTTTGTAACAAATATTTTTTGCTGTTTTTTTATTGAATCCTTGTTAAGTGGTTTAGATAGACGATACTTTATACCGCAAGAAAATTAAAGAGTCTTTATTTTGGTATTATTGCGATAAGTTACAAAAGTAGAATTTTTTTTTTTTTTTGTAATTTTATTACTTTTGGCAATTTTTTTTTTTCACCAATCTTTTGGTTAACGTCCAATCGTGAATGTCTTAATACACTGCTACCTACAATTAACGATCCTGAGTGTCTTGCCGTAATCACCATTATTGGCAAAAGGGTTGGTGATCGCAATTTACAGTCCCTTAGTTGCCTTTACGACACCCACTGTAAATGGCGTAACGACAACGAGTGAGGACCGTGACAATTTTTGAGTTTTGGGCCCTTCACACATGAAGCTACACTTTTAAGTCGAATTATAGGCGCTAGAAAAACAGAATTTAATAGACTTTTTTATGAATGTTGGAGTGGAAATTGGGGCCCTAATTAGGGTCCCCTGGCCTTGTTATACATATTGTTACGCCCCTACCCAAAGGATAAGTAGCTACTAGATACCTTTTTTTCCTTTTATCAGATCTACTTTTCTTTTCTCACTCAACTATGCATAAACAACTTCCCTCTACCTTTCCATTATTACTTTTGCAAGCAACTGTAAAATTGAATTTAAGTCCAACACAAGTTGTTTTCAATTCCGTAAAAGAAAAGTTCTTGGTGAGGTAAGCACCGATTGCTTAGTACACTTTGTATTGAGACGTAACTCGCAACGGTTTTATACTTAGGAAGATGTTGGCTTTGATTTTTTGTTATAAAGGTTGTCAGCTAAAATGATGTAAAGTTGATTAGATTATTAAAGATGATAAGTTAATAAACAAATGATGATGATGATGAGATGAGCTGTTCTCTACATTTATGTTCGCATATCTCGTCAAAATGTAGGGAACAGCAGATTTTTTTTTCGCGATTTCAGTTTTGGTCTCATAGTAAAAGTTGTTCATAATGATGAGTACAGTGACTCCATAAGAGGTTGTGCGTTATTTAAGTTACACCTTGTACAAATGTCTTTCGGTATTATTTCGGAGTTATATTACACGTTGTATAACTAACTTGAACCGAGAGATAACCGTGTTAACGTTACAACAAGATACCTCAACCATGATTCTCTCTGTAATAAAACCAAACAACCCCACTATAATACCTACAATTTCCAATTAATATCTGGAATGTACCAGCTCCCGACCATTTCTAGCTAATAGAATTTTAATACGTCATCAGAGAATTCAATTCTGCGGTATCCCACTTCTCACAGGAGACAGCTTGTTTGAAGTTAAGAACGAATTGAAACATTTTGAAACCCTTTTATTAATAATAAATCATTTATTTGCGTTTAACATGGTATAAAATGGTGTTAAATACAAATTGGTAAAAACATGTTTTGCTAAGATATTACATAGCATGCAAAAAATTCAGGGTTTAGCAAATGTTACTTTTCGACTACTCTGACGATTCTTATTATAAACTAGCTGTACCCGGCATGCGTTGCAATGCACTTTTTCCTACTTACTACCTACCTACAACTTAACTTCAGTGAAGAATATGGACATTCTGCGTTTTTTTTTTTTTCTATTGGACTGCTGTAGTTCGTCCTAGGGGACGGTTTCTACGTAACCGGGCAGTTATTGGCGAGACCTGAAGGGTCTCCAGCCAATGGGGGGGAAGTAAAATACTTAACCTAAGCTAACTACTTGTACTACACTAACATCATGACTACCTGCAACAACAGCACTAAGGGCGACCCCTAGTGGGACTCGGACCTCGGCTTAGGGCGTTGCTGGCGTGGACATAGGGGGGGGAGACAGCTTGATGAGGGCTGAATTATCGGTGTGACTGCGGAGTCTGAAGAGACGACCGGCTCTACGTCGGGAGAGCTCGGTGGATCGTGACCGGCGGCGGTGGGACGTCGCGACGGGCCTCGTCGGCGAGGACGGTATGCCGGACGGCGGCGGACGTTGTGTAGTGTGCTGGTCGATTTACTCGCCTCCTGGAGGAGGGTAATTTCGTCATCGGGTTCTAAAAGTGTGTGCCTGGGACGGCGAACTTTACTTATGAGAGAGGGACTGTAGTCGGCCGCTGCGGCGACTAGGGGGTTCGGATGGAGGGGGGGCAGTGTCGAAGTAACGCTTGGAAATGCGTTTGAGGTATTGCCTGATGGTTGGCATTTTTAGATCGAGATGGAGTTGGACGTTACGCATGAACCACGGGGCAGCCGCGGCTCTGCGCAACACTCGATTCTGGAGGGTTTGAAAGGATTTGAAGCGACAAGGCTTAACGTGTGCGAACACGACGCTAGCGTAAGTCAAGATGGGGGCATACTGCGATAATTTCATTTTTTTTAAATATCATAATTTTCTTTCATAAGAACCTTCTCCTGACAATTAAGAACAAAACAAAAAAAGAATATCGAAATCGGTCCAGCCACTCACGCGCGATGCCGTGACCAAGGGAAATAGGGATTCATTTTTATATACATACAGGGTGTTAACGAATTCGTGTAATTCCTTCAAACCGCGTGATCTACTGGTGACACTGATTGACCCTGCATAGGTTTTTTTCAAAACGAACAAAAAAAAGTTTTCAAAAAATGAACCACGGTATTTTGTATCTGAGTAATTTTAGCGTCCCAAGTTAACTGACTGCGTGGAGCGATACGCGCTAGTCATGCCCGTCAGCGGTGTCGCCGTGCCTTCATTCATTTTTGCATGGCATCGAAATTTTCTATCACATAAAAAAATATTTGGGAAAAAAAAAGTTTATTTTTATTTTCTATCAATCTAAATCCCGTGCGGGGTTGATCTATACCATTAATAGATCACGTGGTTTGAAGGAATTACACGAATTCGTTAACACCCTGTATATAGAAGATACGCACACATATTGCCAGGCAGCTTTTATTATATTTGGTTAGTCTTGGCAAATCATTTAGTACGAATCCATAAGGGTCTCGTCTGTTCCGGGGATTTACATCGTCTGCTGTCTTAAATAGTTGCTTCTTACTAACAAACATACATATTTCGTAAATATAAAGAGACTAGCTTTTGCCCGCAGCTTCGCTTGCGTGAAATTTTTAACCTGTTAAGTGACGATTTTCCATACAAACTTTCATCCCCTATTTCACCCCTTTAGGGGTAGAATTTCCAAAAATCCTTTCTTAGCGGACGTCTACTAACTATAAACCACCTCCCTGCCAAATTTCATCTTCATACGTCTAGCGGTTTTCGATATTTCGTGATGAGTGAGTGAGTGAGTGAGTGAGTGACCTTTCGCTTGTATATATTTAGATGGTAACAGCAACATCCCATTTTTTTTAAATATTGGTTGACCTTTATATTATATGTAACTAGAGGTCGCCAGCGGGTTCGCCCGCATGAATATCGTTTATCGCGTATTCCGCGTTTTTCTCTACTATAATATGCATGTATTATACACATAAACCTTCCTCTTGAATCACTCTATCTATTAAAAAAAACCGCATCGAAATTCGTTGCGTAGTTTTAGAGATCTAAGCATACATAGGGACAGACAGCGGGAAGCGACTTTGTTTCCTACTATGTAGTGATGATGTTATTCTTTTATTATGGAATGCTTTTTAGGAGTAGTAGAACTCCGTTGGAAATCAGAATGGCCACTAGTCGCTATTCTTACAAAATTAAATTACGTGAACACACACAAGGGATTGGCAGAATCATCTCAGCAAAGATCTGTTTCTATATTTTTGTAGGTATTATTTAATAAGTATATCTATACATATAAAAGCAGAAGCTGACTGACTGACTGATCTATCAACGCACAGCCTAAACCGCTGGGGTTAGAAAGTTGAAATTTTGACAGTAGGTTCCTTTTATAACGTAGGCATCCACTAAGAAGGGATTTTTCGAAATTCAACCCCTAAGGGAGTTAAATAGGGGATGAAAGTTTGTATGGAAAATCGTCACTTAACGGGTTCCAAATTTCACGCAAGCGAAGCTGCGGGCGAAAGCTAGTTAATTAATATACTTAATACATATGTAGTTTATGATGATTGATATATATTTACGTATGCATGTGAATATGATATCTAGTATTTATTGGTTTATGTAATTAGTATTTTTATATTTATAAGTATAAATATTATTGGCAATAAAGCCATCGCATCACATACTAACACTATTAAGTGCACCTACCATGTTTTCTCTGCTCCACGCTAAGGTCGACTGGTACAAAATGCCTATGGCATTAAGTCCGCCTCTGTACAGATTTTGTGCCAAGAATAAAATAAATGAATTACCATTTTTTGCTAATAATAATCAATTCTATTAGGACCAAAAATTTTAAACCCTTTTCTTCAAACACCTAACTTTTAAATATTCCATTAGTTGACATCGAAGATCTTTTCCCGAACCATTCATTCGTAGTAATTGCCGGAGTTTAATAAGAACGAACGAATGAATGAATGATGGAGTTTAAAGCGAGTTGTTCGGAACTTTTCATTCCGTACTTTCGTTTAGTTTTTAATAGCTAAATGAATCTTTTGAATTCTCAGTCTTTGTAATGCATTATGTTCGAAATGTATCGACAACAACTTTGGATAATAAAAGATTCTTTTCTTAGAATCCTGAATATTTTATGTTCTTTTTAATTGTAGCGTTTTTTTCGATACGGGTAAGGTCTAATTTTGCTTACAGCGCACGACCATTCTTCTGGAATGGTATTGTGTTTTTGTTTTTGAATGGAGCATACGGAAACAAAGGCTGGTGTTCACCGAAATTAATTCTCCAGTTAAACAACTGTTTTGCCTGGTACATTTTCTAGTAACGCGTGTTTTAAGCGCAGTTCAAATTGCGGTATAATACAAGGTTAGTCAGAAAGGGGGTACTAATCCAAAAGGGTAATAAATTACACGTAATAATGAATAACTTTTGTTCTACAACTTTTCCCATAACTCAATAGTTTAAGAGAAACAGTTGTTCAAAAATCTCAAAAAAAAACTCTAAAATCTATCTATCTCCAGTTATCATCAGCTGTGTTTAGATTTTAGGTCATATTTGGGGTCATGAATCAGAAGCACCATTTTCTGAATTTGTAACTAAAGCAGGGATGAAGAATTTTTGAAAAAACTAAAATAAAAATCATTTTACCTATTTGAAAAAAAAATATCGACTTTTGAAATTTCAACACTTGCTTTCAAACAGTCATCAGCGATACTATAAATGGACTTCGGATTAGTACCCCCCCTCCCCTTTCCGACTAACCTTGTATATAACATATTATAGCAAATATTGTATAGTTCAACGATATCGCTCAGCATACATTTTATGTACACGTTCAAACAACGCTATGCTATAAAGTATTGGCTTGCTGTACGCGATAAACTTTAGCGATTCTCAGAGCTATGTCGTGCGATTCTCCGGTTCCTCGCTCGATTGCTCGCTGTCAAATAACTTGCTATACATAGTAAACTGACCATTTATATAGCGTATAGTGTAAACGTCGTGCTATACAAGGTGTAAACGAATTCGTGTAATTCCTTAAAACCACATGATTAACTACTAGTGTAGATTGGCCCCACACGGGATTTAGCTTAATTTAAAAATAAAAATCTTTTTTTTCATGCGGTAGCGGTAATTCTTCTTCTATCGTGTCGGCACGAGCTATACAACAATAGCTTATGCCGTGGTGAAAAGATTACATAAGCGGTAATTGATCATATCTAAACCACCTAATAAGGAATCAGTAAAAAATAAGAAAACATATTTTGCAAATTTTTTTTTCTTCGATTGAACATTTCGATACCACGCATAACTTAATGAAAGCACGGCGGCACGGCTGGCGGGTACGACTAATGCAATATCGCTCTTTGCAGTCAGTTAAATCGGGGCCCTTAAATTACTCAGAAATAGGAAACCAAGTTTTTTTTTATTAAGTATACCTATTTAGGGTTAATTTGTGTCACCTGTAGATCACGCGGTTTAAAGTAATTACACGAATTCGTTTTAAAGAAAGAAAGAAAGAAAGAAAATACATTTATTTAGCACAGACTAAAAAGGCACACAATATAAAATAAAGCAGAAAAAAAACAAACAAAAGAAATTAGCAGGAGTGTGCCTCACGGCTGCGCCAAAAAGGCCCAGTTCAGCAAAAATGCCAAATTTTACACCCCCTGTATAGCTTATGACGCAATATGCTTTACTATACAGCGAAATAGTATAGCGTAGTATGAACTGCGCTTAAAGAGCACCTATTTCTGTTTATTTTGCCCATCATACAAGTTTATTCATAAAAAAAAAACAGCTGACACCTACATTCCCTCACAAACCGCCACTAAGACAATACCCCACCCTTTTTTACCTTCAACATTCCACTCGAGCGCGCCCAACGGTTTCCTGTCGTCCTGCTTACCCTCGTAGGAAGTACGCGTGAATGAGTACAAGGGTACACCAGTATTGAGATAAGGATGTACAGACGTATTGTGGTAACTTGTTGTGTTTTTGGAGAGATGTGGTGGTGTTTTTGAATGTTTGTTTTGGTAATGGTGTATTGCAAAATTAAATTGTGCTTCTTTTTCAGATGCCCAGAACACGGAAACATGTCACAAAAGAAGTTCTAATAAAAAGGAAAATGAGGATTTTGTTGATTTCAAGAAATAGTTTTTGTTGTTGTCAAATGTAGTTGAATGTTTGAGTTTCTAAGCATATCATTAACCCTTCGGCTCGACGAGATTTTGACATTTGTCATACCCGCTGACTCGGGGAGT
The DNA here is from genome assembly GCA_905220435.1 of Amphipyra tragopoginis. Classification (NCBI taxonomy): domain Eukaryota; kingdom Metazoa; phylum Arthropoda; class Insecta; order Lepidoptera; family Noctuidae; genus Amphipyra; species Amphipyra tragopoginis. The sequence continues at coordinate 18,421,318 of HG992016.1, forward strand.
TGTCGCGTCAATTAATTGAATTAAGTCACTAAATGCAGGAATTTGCACGCAAGTTTTAAGTATGAATTTAATGTGAAAAATATTTTATTTCATTAATATTGTACCTAATATGTCTAGTAAATTTCTTTAAAAATGTGCTGTTTACGTGAAGCTACGTCAACATAATGCGAAATTAGAATAAAATAGATATTTAACATACCTCTAACCAAATGTTAGTTGAGATAGATTAGCTCAAAAACAATAATTAACGTACCTAGTTACGTGTTGAAACGCTGAAGGGACAAGCTAAACATGGTTTCTTTTTCTTTTCATTTTCACTTTTACCATTATTCAAATACAAAAACGGATAAAAAAACACAATTCAATTTAGTAAAAATTGTACGTCGACTTAATTCGAACCTAGTGCTGACCATCAATCCAAAATTGTTAATACAATACTGTTGGAATATAAGTTTGGAATGCAAACTATTTGTATAATACTTTGTCAATAGTATTGTTCGTATATGTCATCACTCAATAAAAAAGAATTCTGTACTGTCATAGGTGTGCTCCTCAAATATACTAATTAAAGAATTTTCTAGTGTTTCAATTTATTTCAACAGGTTATGGGCCCAGGCCGCCTGTGTAAAGTTATTTAGTAAAAATAACTAATGATTAATGTAATAAGTTGACCAAGAAGACAAATCCTCAAAAAGTTACACGCGGTTGCCGGTTTTTGACTTTTCAGTTTTTTCAGCAATTGTTTAAAATGTCGGCGAACAATTCGATGTTTTCTATTCAAAAACTTACTGGCCGTGATAACTGGTCGAGTTGGAGTTTTGCCGTAAAAGCTTACTTACAGCATGAAGAATTATGGGAGTGCGTGGAAAAGGGACCCGCTGATTCAAAGAAAGATTTGAAGGCTAAGTCCAAATTAATATTATTGGTGGATCCAATAATATATGTTCACATTCAAGACGCCAAAACGGCAAAAGAAGTATGGACTAATCTATCACGCGCATTCCAGGATTCAGGTCTTCTCCGGAAGGTTGGCTTATTGAAAGATTTGATTAATACAACACTAGAAAATTCCAATACTGTTGAAGAATATGTCAACAAGATAATGTCATCAGCACATAAATTAAGAAATATATCTTTCAATGTGGATGATGAGTGGCTCGGGACGTTGATGTTGGCGGGCTTACCGGATGAATATAAGCCCATGATTATGGCAATCGAGAGTTCGGGTGTAAAAATTGGTGCAGATCTGATTAAGACTAAACTCTTACAAGAAGTAAAAGTATCTGACACTACCGCATTTTACACAAACTCAAAAAATAATAAGCCAAACACCAATAAGTCAAAAGGCCCCCGTTGTTATCATTGTAATAAGTACGGACATTTGAGCAAAAATTGTTGGCACAAGAAAAATAAGTCTGAAAATAATAATAATGGTTTCATAGCTCCTTTTTCAGCCATGCATTTGAATGATTCAGTGAATTGGTACGTGGATTCTGGTGCATCTACTCACATGACCATGCACAGAGAATGGTTGGAAGATGAGACTACTCCGCCTATTCACAGCATTAGGATTGCTGACAACAAAGAGCTGCACGTTCAAGGATGTGGTAACGTAACACTATGGGTACCAAGTGAGAATGGCAGCAGCAGTGCAATACGGGTTAAAAATGTATTATTTGTACCTGAACTATCGACAAATTTATTGTCAGTTAGTAAAATAATAAAAGGTGGCTGCAAAGTGGACTTTGATAAGACTGGATGTTCAGTGTATAATCAAAATGGGAAGAAAGTTGCTTATGCAAGTCTTATTAGAGATACCTATAGACTAAATGTCAACAATTGTAAAAACAGAGCAATGACAGCTACTACAGAGGCAGATACATACTTGTGGCATCAACTTAAGGGACATCTGAACTTCAATGATGTCAATAAAATACCAAACCGTGCTAGTAGTAGCTCCCGGGCAAAGAAATTGCTAGAGTTGCTGCAGAAGGACGTATGTGGACCTACGCAAACCACGTCAATTGGAGGTGCAAGGATATGGTGCACATACCACAGGAGAAACAAAAAAAACTGGAAGCAAAATCAATGTTTCAGACACCTCAAGTTCAAGTACGATGATAGTATGATGATCCCACAGACGAGACATGTATACCAAACGAAAGCGACGACGATTCCACACCGACATTGCAGAGAAATCCAAGATCACGCCGATGACTTTAATTATATGATAGATGTCCCACATCATATATTTGCATGAATGCTGAGTCAACACCAAGCTTGCTTTACCGTGATCCATAAAAACGAGAAGGCAGAAGAGTGGAAACAAGCAATGAATTAGGAATATCAGTCTGATAAACAATAATAACTAAAAAGGGATTATTCCATGTAAATTGGTCTTTAAAACAAAGAATGTGGTGATGTCTCACGCTATAAGGCAAAGCGTCATTAAAGGTTACCAATGAGGTATCATTTTGTGAGAGAAAAAGTATCAACCAATCAAGTATCTGTAATTTTCTGTAATTTACAAGAAGAGTCAAGATATGATTGCTGATATACTAACGAAGCCATTGCATCGACGGAAGCATGAATTCTTCACCAAAGCCATGGGTTTGCATTCAGGAGAGGATGTTGGAATATAAGTTTGGAATGCAAACTATTTGTATAATACTTTGTCAATAGTATTGATCGTATATGTCATCACTCAATAAAAAAGAATTCTATACTGTCATAGGTGTGCTCCTCAAATATACTAATTAAATAATTTTCTAGTGTTTCAATTTATTTCAACAAATACAAATGTTGCATTCAGCCAAATCGATACTCATTCAACCTAATCGAAACTCATTCATCCTAATCGAAAAATAATCATTAAATAAATAAAATCGCTCGAAAGTTAATTAATGACATTTATTTATTTTCGGCATAGCTACAAATAAATAATTTCACGTGAATAGAAATTATTTTTCAAAAACCTAAAGTATTGGCACAGATTAAATATAGTACAAGTATTTATTTTATTTTATTTATTTATTTATTTACATTCTTACATCTACCATTACAGTCTCCCAATTCGATAGTGCAGTTACTCCGTTAAATATCAATTAATACATAATTTACAACATAAAAACCTAACAATTACATGATTCATAAATAACATAATATATATAATGTTACCCTTGCGAACTCGCTCCGTGAACAAGAAAATAAATCTAATTTGTCAGCAACCAAATTAAGTGTGTGAATTGCTCGCGTGAGAGGGGTGTTGTCCAACAATTTAGTTCTACCGCGCGGCACCGCGAACAAGCTGGGTCGTCGTCGCCGCTGCACGTACCCATCGGGCACACACAAGCCTATCCACTGCAGCACTCCCGGATTATTAATGTGGCCCCGAAACACTCCTAGAATATGGGATGCCAACGCTAGATCCCTCCTAGTTTCCAACTTGTTGTATCCCACCATGCCTATAACAAACAAGGTAGGATACATCAAGGGATAGAAGGGATATACCCCATAAAGTCTAAGATATATGTATCTTGTAAATTTATTTTGTATGCGCTCCAACATGAGACTATATTTAGTCTCATGTGGAGCCCATATTGCCGCATTCCCCTCCAACTGACTCCTTATTAGAGCATCATACAATGCCGAAATGGCTTTAATGTTTGTGAATGTCACTGCTCTGCGGAGCACAAATCCCAGCCGTTTGTATGCCTTTTTACAGACACTGATTATGTGCTCCCGGAATGTCAATTGAGCATCCATACGAACGCCAAGATCTCGCACCGCCTCCTCCCTTTTCATAGGTTCGCCATCCACGTTATAGTTGTAGTGTAGTGGTGTCCTTGCTCGACTGAATGTTAGCATTAAACATTTCCTAACATTGAACTGTAACTTGTTATTTCGACTCCATTCAACCACTCGATCAATGTCTTGCTGAAGGCGGTGACAGTCGGCTTCGTTTTTGATAGCCAGGAGCAGCTTGAGGTCGTCCGCAAACAGCAGGCACCTGGCATTTTCTATAACGTCAGGAAGGTCGTTGATCATTATAATGAACTCTAATGGTCCCAAATTGCTACCTTGACTCACTCCCGACCTAGTGAAATAAGGCTCAGACCGGTACCCGCAGTACTCCACATACTGTTGCCTGTCCTTCATATAGCTCGCAAAGAATTTGAGCAGTTTAGGTGTGCAGCCAACCCTCGCCAACTTTGATAATAGTATATCGTTATCCACCATGTCAAACGCTTTCTTAAAATCAAAGAAGGCGGCGTCCACCTGCACCCCTGCATCAATATGAGGAACCACGTACGCCATAGAATTTAATAGATTGCTGGTCGTGCTACGCGCTGGTCGGAAGCCATGTTGTGCGTCTGACAGTTGTGATGCTACTTGCTCCTGGACATCTCGTTGAATGGCAGACTCAAACACCTTGGCTGGTGTCGACAGAATCGCCACGGGTCTGAAAGATTCGACTAGTGTTCCGTCTCCCCCCTTTGGTATGGGAATTACGCGGGTAACCTTCCAACGTTCCGGAAAATATGAATTTACTAGACACAAGTTAAATAGGTGTAAGAGCGGCCCTGCAAGTATCGAGCGGCAATCTCGTACAACAAATACCGGAATACCATCCGGGCCAGCTGAGCGTTTCGGCTTTAACCGAGAAAGCGCAGCTCGCACCTGGTCAAGTGACAGCTGTGGGACATGCACGCGCGCGCTGTTTGCGCCGCTAGCCGCCACTGCTTCGTCCACCTCAAGCCGTGCCGGCTCACTATTGTACACCGAATAGAAATATTTTGCAAATTCCGTCACGCATTGTGGGTCTGACAACACTGCCCCCTCCTTCATGATTTTTTTACGATTAGCGGATCCTTTTTTTGTTCTTATATAATCCCAGAAAGACTTAGGATCCTTAGCTAAGTTACTTTGCACGCGATCTTGATGACTTTGGTACGCACGGTCAATACTTTCTTTAATTCGCGCCCTGCATATAGAAAAAGCATGGTAATCAAAACGCGATCCGGTCGATTTATAGCGCTTATGAAGTCTTGCCTTTACTTGAATATCTGTAATTATTTCTTTCGTATACCACTCTGGATAGGAATACCTACGATCTACAGGTTTTGGTTGTTTTTTAGGTACACAATTATTAACTACACCATTAAAAACATTATAAAAAAACTCCAAAGCTTCTTCTGGTTGCTGAATGCTATAAATCGGACTCCAATCGGCGGACTCTAATGAAGAATATAATAAATAATAGTCTGCTTTATAAAAATTCCATTTCGGTTCGATTTGGCTAACTGGTACCTGACTGTCTGAAGTCGCGGACACGGCGGCCGGTGGTGGGGAAGGCATCGCGCTCGCGCTGATCCGCAGGGATATAGTTAGTGGCGGATGATACGCGTCTACAGGCATCAGCGCCTGGTCTGCCTCACATACTTGCACATCATCACATAAACCTAACGAACACAACACTAAGTCCAATTGTCTCCCATTACAGTTAGGCACTTTGTTCATCTGAGCGAATTCGCAAAAAGACATAAAATATTCAAAATAATTTTTAATGCTCTCATTACTTGAGTTTAAATTAAAATCGCCTATCAAAAAAATATGCTTATACTTTACACACAATTGTTCTATTGCTCTAAAGAATATCATGTACTCATATTCATTAGTGTTTGGTGGTACATATACAACGCAACATAAAAACAAATATCTACATTTTTCGTAAACAGTCGCACAAACTAGTTCAAATGAGCAGTTATCAATATTGACGTCACCCGGTGCATTTACTCGCCGCAGGTCCAACCTGTGTGTGGCCACGAGAAGCGCGCCGCCTTGCTTGCGCCCGTCTGTCCGGTCACATCGTATTATTTGATAGCCAGGCGGTACAATCTCTGCGTCCATAATAGAATCATTACATCCTGTTTCCGTAATTGCAACTATGTCGGCACTTAACGATTCTATATTATTACAAAAAGTGTTCAATTTTGTCCGCAGACCTCTGACGTTTTGATAGTAAAACTCAAAACTAGTGTTTTTCTTTAGTTGGATTGGATTTTGATAGTATAAGTCTAATAAAGCTTTCCTATTACTGGTTTGGTCCCTTGCATCACACGCAACTACAGTCACACCTTCCGAGCACTCCAATCCCAACCCTACCGAGGGTGGATTATTATTTCTTACGTATCGGCACTGTAAATAATCATTCGTTTTCTTTCGTCCATGCATACGGCGATCAAAGGCGGGAGCGGCCTGCGACTGCGTGAGCGCTGGTGTGAACCCCCGTGTTCGTGTCCCCCCGCTGCACGCGGGGACGTCGCGGAAACCAGTCCGATAACTTCACACCCGGGGGCCATGCCGTCGGCGTGTTAATCAAAACATTTAATCCTTCCGGAAAGGCAATAACGAAAGCTGCATGTCTCTCTGTTTTAATTTCACGTTTTTCAACAATATAATACTCACAAATTTGAAGCTTATTCAAATAGTTAAGCACGTTTAGCTCGGTCGTCTCTGGTTTAAAGGACCAAGCTTGTATATATTTTAGTTTTTCTACAGACTTGAGTTCGTTATCTTCTTGTCCACTGCCAGTAACTACCCGTCGCTTAGAATTACGCTTTTTACGGGCCGGTTGCCAGCTTCCTTCTGCTGTATTCTCGGCGAGATTATTCCTCATATCTTCGTCGGAGCGATTTTCTGCCTGCTTCATGGCCCCACACTGCAGCGATGACGAAGTTGTCATCGTAGATGGAGTGGGGTTTGTGTTCGTACTCGTAGCAGGCGCAGTTAACATCGGATCGATTCGTTCAATTTCGGGCGTCTTCGGGAAGTTAGGTGTCTCACCTACGTCCTTATCGGTTCTTTGTTTTGCAGCGGCTGATTTTTTCGCAGCGGCTGTGTTTCCAACCTTATTTTTGGCACTAGTATTAACACGCGCTTGACGCACGGGTCGCTGCATCGCTGGAATCTCTGCTTGCGTTTGCACATCGGTCTCAACAAGCTTAGGAGGAACGAAATGCGATGTACCCTCAATAGCTGATGTTAATGATTTAATCGATTGTACTTGTTTTTCTATTATCGAAGTTTGGTCGTTTATTTTACACTCAAGTGAACTGATTTTATTCGCGAGATCACTCACTAACTTTTGTAGGTCACGCACGACACCTTCAAGGGCCTTTTGGGCCATTTTTATATTTTTAAATACGTATAATCGAGAGCTATGTTACTCCGTGCGGGGCGCGGGTACCCGAAGTAGAATGAACACTAAGATATTTTAAGTATCTAATAGACATAATTAGAATGTATTACCACATTCTCTCCTATATTATTACATGCAGTCGGTCAACGTGGTACATTATCGCAGAGCATTCGTGTTAGGGTTTGCTGAGGAAAGCGAGCAGCAGAGAGGCGGAGCTTATGTCCTAATCTGCCATACCGCAGCTCGGGACATAAATTCCTGGGCCTTTGCTTCCTGATTTCAAATAGAAGTGAAATAGTTCATAAGATAGAGGACGTACTACTATAATCAGGTTTTAATAATGTTAGAGGACATAAGGTCGGTTCACAAAACAAACATGGCTAAGATCGATTTCTAAATCTAAGATAGCGGCTACGAAAACTTACTACTTATTCATCATGGGTGATATTTCCATGGTTTTCATGGCTCCTGTTGCAGAAAATGAGGTCAAAACATGAAAAGTTCACTAGTCGTTATGGGTGTCAATTCTGTAGTTTTCGGTGGCGCTGAGGCCGAAAATGGGCTCAAAATGAAATTCCAAGATAGCGGCTACAAAAATTTGCAAATTAGTCGTCATGGGTTTCAAAATCGTGATTTTCGGGGGTGTTAATGCCGGAAATGAGATTAAAATCCAAATCCAAGATGGCGGTTACGCAAATTGGCTAGCTGTCATGGGTGTCAATCCCATGATTTAAGGGCTAGTAAATTTCATTTAACTAGTGAACTTTCATGACGGCTATCTTGGATTTGGGAGTAGAATTTATTTTCGGCATCAGCACCCCCGAAATCTATGGAAATAATATAATTATGAAATAATAAGTAAATTTTCAAGGCCGCCATCTTGAATTTAAGAATAACTTATGTCTACCTACTGCTGCAAGGCTTATCCGCTGCGACTATCAGCTCGACAAAATGTAAAGGTCTAAAAAATGTTGTAAAAGTGCCAAGTAAAGATGGCTGAACTACTGTTGCCTTTGCACCCCTGTCCAAATAAAACGAGCAAAATTTCATAAAGCGTTTAAAATCGATCTCGAAATAAAATCCTACTTCAAAACCCAGAGGTGCCTAGTCTGAGGTGAAACATTTACGAGTTCGTGTAATGTTACAATTATTCGCCATTTTCACATAGCAGCATGTTCATTGCTCGTTTTAAATTCTAACTTATTCGAATTCTAACTACTACATCTATATCTATACTAATATTATAAAGAGGTAGAATTTGTTTGTTTGTTGGTTTGTATGTAGGAGGTAATCTCCGAAACTACTCATCCGATTTCAAAAATTTTTTCACCTATAGGAAGCTACGTTATCCCTGAGTGCTATAGGCTATATTTTGGGATCAAAAATTAGGGATCCGTAAATTAACGCGAGCGAAGCCGCAGGCAAAAGCTAGTTATAAGTAAATGCTTCCGGTCAGCATCCGACTTAAGATGGCCCAAGGCCTCATCAATGTCTCGCATCGAGAATGCCAAAAGCTTTCCGCCATTAAATCTTCCCCGAAATCAAATACTCACTACTCCTATGTCAGATATACTGGGCACCCTATACCATCTACGCCTTCAAAAAATAAAGTCTATTATGTATGACCTCTTCACCTCTCTTCTGTTTTTTTTTCGCTTATTCACAGCCGTCAACCATCCTGGACATAATAAAATTAATATTCTATGTAGGTACCTATGCAATTTAAAATTAGTACATGAAGGCGTAGGCGAGGTACCTAGATTTCGCACTATTAAGATCCCGTTTAACAATTTTAAACTTTATTACAAGGATCTTTTCGTAGATAATTATTATTTTACTGCCGATATTGCGTCAAATTAGAATTTATTTTTTTGAATTTTGAATAAAGAATATCAGTCTACGGATGCATTGGATTCCAGGGTGAAGTTTCGGTACGAATATTAATTGATGTAGCCACAGAGGATTATGATTTATGATGAATCTAAATCTATTTTATTTTATTAAAATGTACCTACTGACTTATTACGAATTTAAAAAAAAGTATCTTTGATTGCTTGATTATAATTTTAACATAGATAGAATGTTAAATTACATCAAACATGTAAAATATTTACTATAATTAAAAAAATCGATTTTTGGTGTTACTTATTTTTTATTAAATCTATTCGAACAAAATCACAACGAAATAATCGATTCACATAATCACTTTCTCACATCATTAACCATAAAAAAGTTATATGGCGGCTGATTCCGAATCCCAAATTGAGTAGTGATAACAAAGATTTCGTGATATTTTACGTACGTTTACGTTTTACGTTAAAACATGGGCTTTTTCTAGTAGTATATCGCATTTGTCAATAGATGATGGATTGTTTTTAACCACGCCTACTGTGTAATTTGTGATATTAGTGATAAATGAACAACAACAAAAGTTCAACTGGCGGGAAGCTTTTACTTTGGATATCAAAAACTTTGTTATCACTACTAAAATTACCAAAACTATGGATGATTTCCTCGAGTTAATAAATGATTTACTCATTTTGTGATGATTGGTAGTCCAGAATCCATTCTTTTTATGATTTTTAGCGTCCACCACGACTGTCATCAAATGGCGGTTATCGCATTTATACATTCAGTTTTGTAAAGGTAAATATTAAAACTCGTGCGCTAAATAGGATTGATTCAATGGTACTCAAACTTGAGCTTTTTATTTAGTTTTTATAAATTTCATCCAATAACAAGATCCGATATGTCGATAATTAAATGTTTACATTATTAATTAGGATGTCGTATGACCTAATTCTGGGCCCCGATCGGGGTCGAAAACGAGTTTACGGTAGTTCTTGTGTTCGTCCCCTTTCGGGGCCCGCTACGGACTATACGGTTAATGGAAAAACTAATTGATATAAAATAATTTATAACATAAACTCACGCCTGTATTCCCCGAAGGGTTGGCAGAGGTGTATAGTACACCCACATTTCGCCGTTTATGTTTACGTTCCATGTAATAGGGGGCGAGCCTATTGCTGTCAACCGGGCACAAATCCAGACTCCGAGCTGCTACTGAGAAATTCCAGACGGAAAAACCCCATATCACTTTGCCCGACCTGCGCATCGAACCCAGGACCTCACGCTCAGAAGTCGCGCTTGCGACCACTAGACCAACGAGGCAGTCAGTGATATAAAATAAAGCTTTATGATATACTTAAGTTGTATATGTACTCTTTTACAATCTGAAATCATGTTTTACTAGTGTGGAGTATTCGTTTGACTGTGTTTTTTTTTCTCTATCTACTTGTTTACCAACTTATGTTGCTAAACAATTTTTTTTGTTGCCTATACAAGGTTATTCAGAAAGGGGGGTACTAATCCGAGGGCCAGTTAAAGTATCTCTGATGACTGCTATATGCTGCAAGTGTTAAAAAAAAGTGTGTTTTTTTTTATAAAAAACGTTGCCCCACACCTTAGTGTGGTGTGTTTTTATAGATAATGGTACGGAACCCTTCGTGCGCGAGTCCAACTCACACTTGGCCCGTTTTTTTTTCAATACAAAACGATTCTTGTTTTATTTTCTTCAAAAATTCTTCATCCCTGATTTGATTACGAATTCTAAAAATGCAGTTTATATACATCATGTTGTATCTTCTCTTAACCTCACAATCCCAAAGTGAAGGTCACCAAACAATAAGACTTAACGGCCAAGGTTATGGACAACGAAGGCGTTCTTGAAAGAAGCCTACATACCTAACGTTAATGCTCTTTGTAGGTAATGTCATCCTCACAACGTCTCAATGTCAAGGTCACCAAACAATGACATTAAACAGAAAGCCAGGGTTGTCACCGTTGTCTGTGTGTACGTGTGTCTGTGGTGCGTATAATAAAAACACAAAGCTTGTGTCCGCTGGTCCGTGACGCGCGGTTATCCGCCACCGTGGGTACGAAACACTTAAGGACTTTTAGAGGATACGATTAATTTCGTAGTCAAGAAAGCTCACGACGTTTTTTGTAACGACTTTCAGTCTTTATCAAGCTTTCTGTTCCCTCATTGATTTAAAAAGTAAAGCAGAATTATAGGATATTCCGGATTTTCTAAGAATAAGGTTACAAATGGTTAAAGTACGACAAATTGGATCCGTGCACCTAAATTCGAATTTTCGTAAGTTCCTGGAATGGGATTCGTAATATAAAAATTAAGATTGATTTGAATAAAGTACCCGTAATGGTGACCATAATAAAAAATAATGGTTTGTAATTTCTTCATAGTGTTATTGGTAGGGACACCTATAAAATATGAGGTTAACACTGGACAAATACCTCTATGCAAGACAAATACTATACTGGATAAATACATACTCTATGCGTTAAATTTTATTTTCTTTTATTAAAGTTTGTTTTGAGATCGAAACTGACATAAATCTTACTAATCTTTTGTGATGTATCTTTGAACTTAATTGACAAGAGTGGACATCAGAATGCCACACCAAATGCCATTCACTTTACCACTTAAAATCAACGTTTTCTTACCATATAAATTAACGCTTACCATATAAAGAAATAACATAACCATACAACAACACAATACCGTGTCGCCCCCGTCGCGTACACTCTAAACACAATATTAAGGAGCGTGCAGCGGAGCGTGAATCCTCCTTACAAGGTCACAACACCCTATGTGTACACTGACGATATTTTTACAACATAACGATAGCTTTAGCAAGATATGTGTTGAAACTATTTCTTTGGATATATTTTCTTCTGTCTATTTTTTTAGGACGTACTCGATTGAGTAGTGACGTAGTTAGTTATTAGTGTAATAAAGTTGTGTTGGCACCTTTTAACAGCGTTTTAGATACCAGGACTACATGTATCTCAGGAGCCATTAGCTATACAAACACTCACACAAAAAACCTTACCAATGTGTTAGATAGTTATTACAGAAAGGCCCCAAAGGTTCTTAATAAGTTCTACTTGTCTCTCAACAACGAAGGCCGTTTTGGCGAATAGTGCTTTAGACTTTGTATGATTTTAATATAACAAGTCCTACACTAAAAAGAAGGAAAACATTTTTAAATTGACACAGAATAATAATACTAGAAAGAAAGAAAGAAAAATGATTTATTCTGGACTCACACAGGCAGTTATAGAAACAAAAACAATATAGTTACTAAAAAACAAAGGATACAAATTTTAACTACCTGCACGAGGCCAAAAAAGGCTCCTATCTCAGCACAACGCACATTTAAAAAAAAATGCCGCAACGCTTTCAGATGGACCATAGTAATGTCACAGGCAATAACGACACAAATAAATAAATAGATTACGTACAATATACTAGTAACCTGTATTTATCTGACTGCAGTGCAAAACTCTCTTCAGATATCGATGGGTCCTATGTATAAGGGCTAAAGTGGCATTTTTGTCATTTCCAAAGTGAACCTAATTATGTCTACAGTTGTAAGGTCCAAATTGGAAATTACTAAAATGCCACTTTGGCCCTTATACATAGGACCCATCGATATAGAGAAGGATCGAGTACTCGGAGCACTGGTAATCACGCTTGCTCATTGCGTCTTCATTGCGATTTCAGACCAGCTGGTCCAGCTTTCTTCACGATGTTCTACTCCACCGCATCTCAGTTGTATTTAAGATTAACATAGCAAGTACATGTGACTATGAATAAGTCACATTAGTACATGACATGTCAGGTTTTTGGAGGAAGTTTAAAAGTAGCGCCAGTGACAGAAAAGTTGAAAGGGAACCGTTTGTCTTCGTATGGGCATGTGAAGAGGAGAGATGAAACGCATGTGACCAAAAGAGTTATGAATATAAATGTGGATGGATGGAGAGGAAGAGGGAGGCCAAAGAAAAGATGGATGGATTGTGTGAAGAATGATATGAAAGAGAAGGGTGTCAGTGATATCATGACGGGTGACAGGACGGAATGGAAGAAGAAAACGTGTTGCGCCGACCCCAAGTAACATAAGATAAGGGCAGGAAGATGATGATGATAATGATGTCAGGTTTTGAATCCGCAACCTAGTTCTCAAAATGTGACGACGAGGTATACAATTATTTGACACACGTCTAAATAAAATTCCATACATAGAAATGAGAGCCTGCAAATTGGCAGACGTTGAGGGTGAAATTTCATTAACCGTCTTTTAACAGTACACAGTTCACAGTTTCTTTTTTAACAGTACAGTCATACTGGACTCTTTTGCTTACCCGCTTTATATCTTTGCTCACGAGAGAGCCAATACTACCCACTAGTATATTCTAACGTTGGCTCCACACGATGACCTTAAAACAAGAAGCTCAAATGGAGCACTTTACCTTTTATTTCTAACGTACTTCCCGCTAGCTTTGTCATTTAATCTCGTTGTAGTTGCTGAGATCTTGACCTTCGAAGATGTCAGGGTTGTAGCAGAAACACTATCCATGTTTGTTTTGAGATAGAAATATTTATTCGCAGGAGATGTGGTATACATAGTAGATGTTACAAGAATGTATACCCCCTTATTACAAAAGATGGTTTAAACCAAGACTAAGGTAAAAACAGGTATAGAATATATCCATCACTTTCTTATGTCATATTTAACAAAAAGAGATGGGGCTATTTTAAAACCTAGGTTTTTCTTAGACTATCTTTTGTAATAAGGGGGATTGAGTTTAAAGCCGGGTCCGCTGCGCCGTGTTTTCGTGTTTGCAAACAGGATAACATTGTTTGCTAACCGAATAGGGGCGTAGCTTAACAGTTTTGTTAGAATATTGGCGCTGCGGACCCGACTTATCATAGTTTGCTAACCGAATAGGGGCGTGGCCTAACAGTTTTGTTAGCAAAAACACAATAACATGTTAGAAAATTGGCGCTGCAGATCCGCTTAACACATCTCACCTGTACAAGGTATGCGAAATTGAATTACTATATACTGTAATAAGTAGGTGCTTAGTGAGTTTATTAATATATTAGTTAAAAAAATCACTTAATGTATAAAACAATTTTCTATCAGCCATTGTCTTAACTTTGTTTAATTTGGGCCTTGTTAGACCTGATGGTAACCGCAGACAAGGTCTAATCTGGAGCACACGAATCCAAGTAGCAAAGATATTGAGGGATTCTCCTATACCCCTTTGGCTCTCATATACACTCGATGGAACACAGTAAACTGCTTGGCGCCGTACTTTAATGTGAGGGTGGTAGCTAGCAAGTTGAGTGTAGTTCCTACCACCAAGTGCGCTGGATTTTGTTGAATCTTACAACACGCGTCTATTACCAGCGTGTGGTGAGAAAGTTTTATATTCTAGGGTCAAGAGAAATTCGAATTCTGCCTAGCATTTCCCAAATAACTTGGGGTCAGGTTCCAGTCTAATCAGTTACGACTGAATATTAGAGCGACTGCCATCAGATCTCCGCAACCCAGTTACTGGGCAATGCCGATATCCTAAAGTTAGATCGGTTGTCAAACTTTCGGGCTTCTGACTACTTGTAACGACTGTCATAGGTATTCGTATGACACCCGGGATCGATGGCTTAAAGTGCTCTCCGAGACACGGACTGGTCTCGATGTGACTGGCCGTGGCAACCGCAGCTTAACTTTGCAAATTGTATGATCCCTCCACACGGAAACTCGAGAATTATCTAAATATTCATGAGAATATCGATATGTCCAAGGTTAGACAAATGTACCAACTTTTGGGATTTTAAACACCCATAGCAACTGTTTTAACGTTGTATCCCTCGCCTTATCCACTTTTATTTCAAAGACACTTCCCGCTAGCATTGACATTTAATATTCCTGTTGTCGTTGAGGCCTTGAACCTGAAAATGTCAAGGTTAGGTGGGGTAACGGATTGGATATTTGTAAGTATAGGCGTTTCATTCGTCTAGGCTTATCTTATGTTGGAGTCATTCATATCTGGCAGATGCAGCTGAAGATCAGCTAGGTTCTTGCCCAACTAACAGACACTTCTTCTCAGCGTGTCGATGACAATCTACACCGTGTCAGCCCAGAACTCAGCAACGAGTTTAGCACTATCCGTAGCGTCCATTAGTTCTTGTGGCATACAGGTAACAGGGCAGGCGAGGCATGATGTTAAGTGAGCCATAGTTTGCGGAACGGCACCACATTTACACTCCAGGTTTGAGTTACCCGCAAATTTCCACCTGAACAGGTTTTCCTTGCTTCGACCAACCTGAGTCCGAAGTCTATTTAGAGACTTCCAGGTCAGCCAAGGCAACTCATGCCCAGGTGGGAGATCCTCGGAAGGCGCAACAAACGGAGTGGGTAGAGAAGCCTTTTCTTGCCACACCTGGACTCTTGCCTGTGAACGTTCGCCAGTGAGTGGGAGGACACGTTGTGCAAAACTGTTACGGCTCAACAAACACTTATCACACAGCAGCCCATAGAACGTTTACTCAACCGGGATTTTGCGCAGATACACCGCTATTTGGTGTTTCTATATAGATAGTATATAGCTCTAATATAGTGTTTCTATAGCGGGACATGTATAAGCTTATAGAGCGAAACCATTAAATCTAACGCGTTTTATACAACAAGCGGTCACCAATAACACTGGCGGCATCTATCTCGCCACATGCGAACTATTCTACATCACGCAATCAAGATTTAACACGCAGATAATACTATCTATCTATATCTAGATAATATGTACATACACAACCTCCCAACATCAACCGTTGGGCAGTAGCCCGCCAGGCACAAGACTCCGCCTGGTTGGAGGATCCTCCCTTTGGTTGGAGGAACACCACACCAAGTTTCTCCACACTTTGATACAACGTTTACGGCACTTTTTTGAGATTGAAGGGAGGAACTTTTGTTGTAGGATAAATTTTGCTGGTTGGTAATCATTTTACAACCTTGGATGTCGCAAACTAAAAAAAAGGGATCATACCAAGAGTCTGGGCAGCAGTATACTTCTAAGAGCTAATAATGCTCCAGCATAAACAGCCTATTACTGTCCCAATGCAGAAATGGAAGGGTTTAGGCCTACATCTGGCCTGGTGCGGGTTGGCGAAATACACACACCATCGAAAACTTTTTGGTACCCTCCCACTCAGATTTGCAGGTTTCCTCACGATGTTTTTTTTTCACCGTTAACGCAAGTGATCAAATTCTGATCCACACATGAATTCAAAAAGTTAGAGGTGCGGGCAAGGATCGAAGGTCAAAAAAAATTTCATCATCAGTCCCTTCCTACCTGTAGACTTACTGTGCCTTTTTATCGGACTGAATGATATAGACGATGAACATTTTAGTGTAACATTACTTATTGAGTAGTATCAAAGTTCCATAATTGTCGGAGTAGTGTAATGTCGGAGTTCCATAGTCGCAATAGCGTCTGTCGAATAAGAGTTTTTCGAAGTCCAGTTTCTGAGTCAGGTAAATAAGTGTTGAAAGGCTAGCACCAAGAAAATCGCTCCTAAAAATCTCTTAATAAAATAAATAATATTCCTTTTCTATTTTATTTTATCCTGGTAATAAGGCGAGCTTGTATGGGCACTTAACATTATTCCATAACAAAGATAATGCATTCAGTACACACAGACATTATCATAATAATACATATGTTTTTCGAAGAATTCTCGATGTTAGTATTTCACTTAATTTCCCTGCTGTTCTTGACCTTGAATGTCAAGGACGCGGAAATAAGAGAACATAATTTATAATAAGATGCCAAAAGATTGGAAGGAATTTACAACCGTAAAACTAAGAAATCAGTTAAAAAGCCTCTTACTACATAAAGTATATTATAGCATTGATGAATTTCTGACTGATAAAATATAACTCCGCTATGTGAATCATTGTCATTTTATTCTCCAGATTATCATCCAGATGATTATTTTAATTTTTGTATTAAAAAACGAATTTGACCTTTCTATTAGCTTATTTATTACGATACTTTTTGTCGTGTTTTGTATAATATATATTCACATTTAATTTCGACTGTTAATTTGTTTCAATTTCAAAAATTGATCATTGATAGATTCTTCAATAATAGTGATATTCAATAAAATCAACGTACCTATTATTGTTATTAAATTCACCTATATTTGTACGCCGTAAAGGCAAAACATGACTGATACTTATTCTGTCATTTTAACATCTTGCATGCTCTGTATGTATACTCATGTTTTGGGCAAATAAATGATCTTGTATCTTGTAGATAGATAAAAGGGAAGACTAGTATAGTATTACCAATTTATGTTATGTTCCTTTTTCTCGTGTCCTTGACATCTAAAGGTCGACTTGAGATGTCAAGGACGCGAAAAATATGAACACGCTGTAGATAGATAAAAGGGAAGACTAGTGTAGTATTACCAATTTTATTTTGTAAAGGATAGTGATGTATTTGTGTATGAATATATGCTATATCTTTTAGCATTAAAAAGATAAAACCCATTTTTATTTGACGACGTTTCATTAGAAAGAAAATTGTACTAAGTATTATGAATGCTATCGAGTGAATTTATCTGCGATTAAAAAAAGGTAGAGATTCTGTTTCTGGGAACTTTTATCAATTGAGAAATTTTAATATAAATTCATTTCTGATAAATAATTAATTCCTATTTTCACACAAGAGTGAACCAATGAAATCGTCCGATCGTATTTTTTTATGCATAACTTCCTTTTTTATTTTTTATTAAAACATTATTAGGTGGTTTAGACTAAAGTGAGATATTATCGCACTATAACACATTAGGGCACGATTATTTTTTTAATCGATCTCTACCCGTCTGGTTTAATCTGTACCAGTCATAGATCATTGGTTTAAAGGTATTATGCGAATCGTTTAAATACTGTTTAATTTAATAAAATATCACTAATAGCTGTTTTAAAAGGCGTCATGTGTGCGTGACACAAATCTTCACATCGACGCTTGAAAGGCAAAAATTACCAAGCGGCATGTTGGTAACATTACACTAGAGCATTTTAAAGTTTTATTTAAGTTCATAATCTTTAATACATACATATACATACACAAACTCACGCCTTTTTCCCATGGGGGTAGGCAGAAACTGTAGAACGCCACATGCTACGATCCTTACATACTCCTTTCGCTTCGTCCACGGTCATACATCTTGTCATACACGCACGCCGGTTGAAAGTACTACGCACCTGTCCTTTTTGAAGAACATCACCAATAACATCAATGTATGTCCTTCTAGGGCGTCCTCTACTGGCGTTTCCACTGACATTCGCCTTAGAAATTCCTTTTGTTAATCGCCGTTCACTCAATCTTTCAACATGCCCAAACCACCGAAGCATACCCCTTTCAATTTTTGTCACTACATCATCTTTTAAACCGCAACTTTGTCTTATCACATCATTCCTCAATCTATCATTCAAAGTTACACCGCACATACTTCGCAAGGAACGCATTTCCACGGCATTTATTCTACTTTCATGACTCTTCTTCCAAGACCATCTTTAAATGCCAGCTTATTAAACCTTAGAGGTGCATGAAAAGAGCCTCCACGAGTGACGATACTTAAGTACGTCCGGCGCACCCTGGGCAGTCAGCCCCGCTACCAACCTTGCTGACTGGCTAATCTTTTCAGCACAGCATGAGCTATTTTCTTTAGCTCGTGCTGACACGAGAGAAAAAGAATTAAGCCTTTAAACTGCATTTAAAATTCGTTAGAATCAAGTAGTTATGACAAATAGGCGACTTTTTACGACTTTATTTCCAAAAAAAAACTTTAAAGTGCTAAGTGTAAAGTTGCCAACATGTCCTTGGTAAATATTGCCTTTCAAGCGTCGACATAGTCCAAAAAAATTATCTATCTATTCATATAAAAGGAGAAGATGACTGACTGACTGATCTATCAACGCACAGCCTAAACCACTGGGGTTAGAAACTTGAAATTTTGACAGTAGGTTCCTTTTGTAACGTAGGCATCCACTAAGAAGGGATTTTTCGAAATTCAACCCCTAAGGGATTTAAATAGGGGATGAAAGTTTGTATGGAAAACCGACACTTAACTGGGTTCAAAATTTCACGCAAGCGAAGCTGCGGGCGAAAGCTAGTAGTCCATATTTGTTCCGCACGGGAATCGAACCGGCGACCCGAAACGTATTCCAAAATAAGGACCAAAACCACATAACTCGTTTCACCTGTAACTATTCGTAAAACTGCCAGTCGACTGCCTCGAGATGGGTTCCCACGGGGCGCGTTAATATTAATATCTGCGCCACGCTCCGCTTGCCACCGCGGGTTCGAACCCGTGACCCGATGGGAAACACTTTTTTGTGTGTGGCAATGATGAGTGTTGGGAATTGTAGATTAGAAAAGGTATATGGGGAATAAGTTTTCCCATAGCTTTGTTCGTGTGGAAAAATATACTAGTTTTTTATCAATCGCGTTCTAGATTGGTTTTCTAATAACTAACATCACGCTATTCCGTGAAGGGTTGGGCAGTGGTGTATAGTACACCCTCATTTCACCGTTGTATAAGTCTCATGTAATAGGGGGCGAGCCTATTGCCATCAACCGGGCACAAATTGATTGATGAACAGTATTGGGCTACGCGTACCATCTGCGTTGTTACGTAAACATAATCTTTTACATATTCCTGTGGTACGGTGCACTTTAGGCAAAACTGCTATAAGATAAGTTATTAAGCTATAAGATTATTTATTTATTATTTATAAGGGCAAGCAGAACTTAAAATCAACTTGTTAGAGCGATGAAACTGATCTTTTCTGCACTAGTATTCCGAAATTGAAAAGGGCAATGTGTGAACATTTCTTTGAGAGATCAATAGATAAATGACAAAAAAAACCTGTGTAATTAACTGTGTTCTAAGTTTCATATTTGTGTCTACCTGTTCTGCTCTCGTTCTCAACCGTGAAAACTTGTAATTGGCTATCTTATAATACAGTGTGTGAAAATTTTGTTCTAGCTGTAAGTTTTCTACTAAGAAATCCCACACGGAAAAACCAAATATCACTTTGCCCGACCTGGAGATCGAACCCAGGACCTCACGCTCAACAGTCGTTGCAGAAACTAGGTTTATTTTATTCATCTTATAAAACAGGTTTGTATGCAAAATTATATGAAGATTGGTGGAATGCATACCCGTAAAAAACTTACAGTGCAGCAGTACCTCGACTAGTGGTTGAAACTTTTTGTTTCATCGAGGGTCTATGTTCGAGCCCAGCCGGACCTCTGATCAGAATTTTAGTATCAGTTTTGGTAAAGGAAAATAGCGTGAGGAAACCTGCACAAAAGAGGACTTAAAAACTGTTCTAGATGGTGTGTGTAGTCTGCCAACGCACACTAGGCTAGCATGGTGGATAAAGGCTCTTCTCATTCTGAGAAGAGCCTGTTCCTAGCAGTGGGATAGTAATAGCAAATTATAGTGAGCCGTTAAAGTAGAAAACATAATTAAACTTTCTTCAAAAGTATTCAAAAGATTAGACGTAGCACTACACTGTTAGGGTGCATTTCCACCAGAGATATGCTATGTAGCTATGCTGCGAGAATGTAAAACCTAAGCTACGAAACTATTTGACCGTTTCCACTGGTGCTAAGCTGTGTAGCGGAGCGAGTAAGATGTGCTGTAAAAATGCGCCGCCGCAAGGTAGCTGTGCGAGGAAGACGCGCAGCTCGAGCTACGCGACATATAAACAATAGGGAAGGCACGGGGAGCATAGCTACAACACTCGCGACCATCCACAGCACGCATCCACAGCACGCATTCTTCCATTTAAAAAACGTAGCTTAGTTGAATCTGTTTCCACCAGTGCTATGCTATGTGGACCAATGAATATGATTGGTGGATATCATTCGTCCACATAGCATAGCACTGGTAGAAACTGACTCAACTAAGCTACGTTTTTATATGGAAGGATGCGTGCTGTGGATGGTCGCGAGTAGTGTAGCTATGTGCAGAGCAGTATACCTACAGTAGGCGCGCGTTTCTCACCGAAAGTAGACATTTTCATAGCACATCTTACTCGCTCCGCTACATAGCTTAGCATCAGGAGAAACGGTCACATAGTTTCGTAGCTTAGCTTTTACATTCTCGCAGTATAGCTGCGGAGCACATCTCAGCTAGAAAGGCACCCTTATTCTCACATAATTGTATACTATACCATGCTAATTGCCCTTAAAAAGAGACCTTGACCACTTTGTTTCGACGTTTTTTCTTCATAGTCAATTAGCAAACGCCGCCGCGCCGGTGTCATCAAGAACTATTAATACACATAAAACATTCACGTTAAAATGTAATAAATACGATGTTAAATTACAAAAATAAAGATGGCCGCTGACAGCAGCAATGGAGTCTAAATAATTATGACGTGCATTTAAACTTGACATTAGAATCAAAGATGGCCGCTTTTAAGAAATCAATGTCAAGTTTATACGACAAAGAATTGGTTTTATATGTGGGAATTACCGGAACAATTAAGCTTATAAAGATTAAATTCCCATAAATTTAATTGTTATCAAGTTCATGGAGAATTCTCTTATATCATACAGTCATGCTTGGATTCCCTCAAGAGATTGTCTGTCGTAGTTACAACTGTAATAATCCCAAGGCGGTATAAGGTTAATATTATGATAGTCCAGCCGTCCTCTGTTTCCTGGTATAGTTTAAAATAACAGGACATATCTCAGAAATACCAGGCAACCCAGTCAGCTATTTAGATTTCGTGTAATAGAAACACCAATTCACACATAGCTCTGCCTGGGAATCGAAATCTGGGGACCATTTGATGTAACTAATCTGCTATACATGTACCTTACTTTTGGTACATAAAAGCTCAATAGTTCCAGTAGGTAAGTAGTAAGTAGGAAAAAATGCATTGCAACGCATACCGGGTACAGCTAGTATGTATATAGGGTGACTGGTAATTAGTGACCGATCCTTTAACACATGATTGTACTCATGATAACAAACAACTTTCCCAAAGAAACATTATTTTAATTTTATTTTTTTCATTTAAAATTTATTAGTAAACCGTTACGGAATGGACGCGGCTCGTAATATGAAAATATTATTTTTTTGTTTTATAAATAATGTTTCTTCGGGAAAGTTTTTTGTTATCATGAGTACAATCATGTGTGAAAGTATCGGTCACTAATTATCAGTCACCCTATATAAAAATGAATGAACGAAATGTATATTTCCCTTGGTCACGGCATCACGCGTGAGCGGCTGGACCGATATCGCAAAATTTTTTTGTTCTTTTCCTAATTGTCAGGAGAAAAGAAAAAACGAAATTATCTCAGTATGTCCATACTCTTCATTAGTTTACCGCATGCATGAAAATGCTTTTTGTGACTATATTGATTTTGTTTCTGAAAGTAGGTAGTAGGTAAGTAGTAAGTAGGTAGTAAGTAAGAAAAAGTGCATTGCAACGCATACTAGTACAGCTAGTACACGTATAAAAACAACAACAGATTTGCACCATACGATGTCCCTTATTTCCAACAAAAAAATCAAAGTTAGTATTCACATCCCACCCAAGTAGAAAGTAGCAACATAAGGCTTCACCTATCAGGTTTCGCGCGATCACCAATTTAATAAGACCCCTCCTTGCTTGACTTCCTTTATTATCGAAGGAATTGTGTAGAGTGAGGGGGGAAAGGAAGGTCAGGTTGAAGTGGTCAATAATATGGATGCTGCCGCATGGCGACTGATATATGATATATGTTTGGTCAGGTAGGGTGCTTGAGAAAATGTGCTAAGAGTCTGAATCATTATGGAAGATACATTAAAGAAAGAGACAAAGAATAGATACACACGGTGTAAAAAGACCTATCACATAGCCGAAATCTACGCACTCTGTATATCAAACTAAATTACATTAACCAAAAATAATTGCTGGGAAACGACTTTTATTTTTGGCATAAAAAAATCGCTTTTTTTTTGTAGCGCATAATGTGTGGTTGTGGCGATGCCGCGCGTTTGCATGCGTGTAGCGGCTACACAGCCGAGCCAAGGTGGTCGTGTGCGTTTGATATTCATTGCGTTTTTGTAACTTCTAATGCGTAATGTGTAAGGAAAAATTGAAATTTTTGATGTTTGTTTAGAAGAAAGTTTAGTATTATGACATGGAATTTGTTTTTGGAAAAAACTAAAAAAAAAAAATGTATACTTTAACCTTCAATATCTCCAAAACCAATGATTTCCCAGGTATGGTCTGGTAGAAAAAAAAAATCCCAATGATGGGTAGAATATGTGGTTTTCGTTATCATTAAGGGTCTTTTTACACCCGATAGAGTAATCAGCACATTGCTGTTCCCCTGCTGAGCAGGACTGTCTTCCGATTTCTAAAAAACCGTTAAGTGACATTTTGTCAAAAAACAATGCTCATGGATGTATGGAATACCGTACCATGCTGCATCTAAGGCTGCATCAAAGTCAAATATATTTTTTGCAGACTTCTCTTAATTAACTCTTACAAAAGTTCTTTTTGCAAACAAAAGCCGGGACTCGGAGATTTCCAAAAAAATCGAAATTACCTAAAA
Source organism: Amphipyra tragopoginis (assembly GCA_905220435.1). Lineage (NCBI taxonomy): Eukaryota > Metazoa > Arthropoda > Insecta > Lepidoptera > Noctuidae > Amphipyra > Amphipyra tragopoginis. The sequence goes on from HG992016.1 coordinate 18,445,022, forward strand.
ACTAGGCACATAAGTATGACCCGTCTCTATCACCTTTCAATTGTTTTGCCATAAGATTCCACTCTCTGCTTATAACTTATAACTAAAAAATAGGTTTACTCACTTAAGGGTATTATAGAACGCATATTCTTTGTGCATAAACCGACCAAACACTTGAACCTAATAAAACAACCAAATACAATATTAAACCGTTTACAAATATCAAAAGACGGTAACACTATGATACATTTCCACTAAATCCCTATAAAAACAATGAAATTGAATAACATTTAATGTTATGTAAGTAAATATATCCAAATTCCGCCAGAGAAATACAAACATTTAATTCAAAACAAACAATTTTACTCCTTAACGCAAAAACGATACGACTCACAATCGAAAAATCATTACCTTTTCATAACAGAAGTGGAATTGCTTTTATTGAAAATTGAATTTTAAAACTATAGATGTAGAGTCTAATTTTCTATTTTCCATTTCTTGAGTGCGGTGTTAAAAGATTTTGTTACTTGGGTGCTAAGGAATAAGGTTGGATTTGGACTGTTTTAAGGATTTTGATTCGTAATTCGTTTCGCTGCAGTAGGTAATATCGTTATATTGTGTTCTCTCACAGATTTTGTTCGTTCCTAGTTTTGAAGGAAGCTATGAAGGTGTTTTCTTATGAAAAAACGTGAAATTTTTCCAGAAATATATTCTTGGGTAGGTATTTTAAATTCGTTTACTGATTTTGTATAGAATGGGACATTTTACTTGAATATGAACAGTAGCAGTGGTCTCGTGTAGTGCCGGACTAAAGGAATAGCAATTTTTTTTTTTTCGTTAGGATATCCTCATGGATACCCTTCGCCCGGGGAAGGCGAAGGGGTATGCCGGACTCTTACCGGATAAAAACCCACGGTGTACCTTCTTCTGACCCTTGGCCGGGATTTGCAGCTGCATGCACCGCAACCCCGGCAGGCCTCGGTCCGCCAGCCCCTGGCGGACCTCTCCTTCTGTGGGGCCTTGCCCCACGTCCTCCTGAGAGGCGCGCACGCCTTCCCGGGCCTGTTACTGGTCGGGCGACGTGTCCCTAACCCGCCGCCCGCAGGCCACACACTACGGTGGCCGGAGATCGTCGCGCGCCCTCCGGCTCTCTCTCCGCTCCCTCTTTGGTCACCATCACCTCCTCGCAGAAGGAGGCGACGGCTTCCCACACACTCTCGCCTCCGACAAAGGAATAACACTACCCTATCTCTTCCTGTGGGTGTCGTAAAAGGTCCGATCCTGCATGGAGTATTGTAGCCACCATTGGGATGGCTCAGCTACCAACCAACCGAAAAAATCAGATACCAACTTGCCGCGCCTGACTCGGTGGAACGCAGAGCTAAGAGGCTCATTGGCAACGTAAAACTGGTGGATGCCAAACTTCACAGCTTGGTCCATCGCCGCAAGGTTGCCTGCTTGTCGGTCTTCTACAGATTGTACTTCGGTAAGTGTGCCCAAGAACTCCACGACCTCATTCCACCGGCCCCCTTCTATTATCGGTAATCTAGGCGCACTGCAGGTTACCATCCCTACCTGATTGCTATTCCACCAACTCGCACTAAGCGTTTCAAAACGTCTTTTACAATGCGCACAGCAGAAGAGTGGAACTCTCTGCCTGCGTCTGTGTTTCCGAACGCATACAACCCTAATCTCTTCAGAGTGAGAGTGAACAGGCTTGTTCTGGGTAAGCTCGCTCCATCGTAGACTTTGTCTCCGTCACCCCTGCCCTGACCTAGACTAAGGTCAAGAGCAAACCCAACGCAAATAAAAACAAAGTTGACTAAGAGATTCTCTAGAGGATGGGCAGCAGCGTTCTCTGAGTACTTCAACAACCATACTGCGATCGCCAACCCGCCTGCTAAGCGTGGCGTTTACGGCACCCCCCCCCCCCCCCTTTTGGGGGAGGCCTATGTCCAGCAGTGGACGGCTTTCGGCTGAATGTTGATGATGAACACTATTGTCATTCTGTAAGAAACCCATCTCAATATCGACGGTTAGCTCGATATCAACAATGTCACAGTATGGACATTAGAAGCAAATAACACACAGATAATCGACAGTATAATAAATAACGCGTAGTTTTGTTATCCACGCTGTGTCCCGACAAGTGTCTAATTGACAGTCGCGATCGAGGTAAGATTCTTACAGAATTGCACTGCAGTAGCATGTTTTGACAAATGGCTGGAATCCTGGTACTATGAAATGATTTAGCTCCAGTACATACACATACATACAGAGTGTCCACAAAACTCAATGTCAAGTCGGGAACGAAATAATAGTGCAGTTCAAGAAAGTTTTTTTTTGTCTTTTTTTCCCGAAACTATGTCATGCCGGAAACGACTGAAGGAGGGAGAAGTTTTTAAAAAAAAAAAAACTTTTTTTACTTTGGAACTCGAAAAAGATAAAACTTTTTTTTTGGTTCTCTCATCATCTTCCCTATCATCAATAATAGAGTATCAACACAAACACATACCCTCTCACTAATACACACACATACTCATACAGGCATTTATACACAAACACCACGTAAACATTTTTTATTTATGTTTTAGCATATTACAAAAAATAAAGCTTATACTCGGTGACAAAGTTTCTTAAAGATAGGATTTATGTATTGATATGACTGAAATATTATTGTCATGTTTTTTTTTTCGTTTTACCTCTTTTAATTAATCTGTTAATTAGTTACGGTTTACTCACGTGCATTTGAGCATAAATGCACGTGAGTAAACCGTAACTAATCATAAATGTGTCTCACGAAAGTTATAATATTAATTAATCTGTTTAGTTGTATGTAATTAATTAAAGATTTGCATGGCGTAAGCCTGAATATGGCGATTATTATAATTTGTTTATTGTAACACTATGTGTTACCCATATTACGCAACTAAAGAACATTGAATTACATTGAATTGAGTTTTATGAAGTTACTGTTCCTCTTGAAACTGGATGAAATTGTATTTCCCTGTTGTTCTATCTAAGAACATTAAAAGAGAGGAGAGAGGCTTATAATGTTTAATATAACTTTGTTCCCGAATTGACGTTGAGTTTTGGAACATCTTGTATACGTGACACGTGAAGGGGTAGGTAGTATAATATTAGCACAGTAGATATAAGCTAAAACAGTTCCTCAACTTACTATAATCGCCTAAATTGATACACTCACATAGACACGCACTGTACACTGATACATATTTTAACACTTGATTTAAAACAGTCATCAGTGATACTTTAAGTGGCTTGCGGATTAGTACCCCCTTTCCGACTAAGCTCGTATAATAAATAGTAATCGAATATTTTTCTCCGAAGTCCTCTGTTGGGAAAAAACGAAATGACTTTCGAACAACCTATTAGTTAAAGCCAATAAATTTTAAGATTGTAAAATAGATCAGTATTGAAATCAACTAGAACATATCCTACAAATGCCATTCTCATTCAAACCAAGCGAGTAATCGATGAACCTCCCAAATCTAGTTAGATTCTGTCTGGAAACTAAATAAACTATCGATTGGCAGGAAATCGGTAGAAACTACATGAATGTCGTCATTCCCTAGTTAGATCGTTTTTCCACAGATCACGACACAACACGAAAAATGCGGTGATGACTCTTAGCGCCATATGTTATATTTCAATAAATCTTATAAGTATGACCGAAACGACACGACAAGACTACCAGTGTCGTGGTAAACGGTTCATAGAAATATACAAGGTTAGTCGGAAAGGGGGTACTAATACACGGGCGATTTAAAGTATCACTGATGATTTTTATTTTAAATTTTTCAAAAATTATTGATCCTTACGAAGTTACGAATTCAAAATGTGGAGCTTCGAATCCGTGACCCAAAATGATCTTAAATGTAAACACAGCTGATCATAACTGAGGATAGATTTAAGCGTATTTTTATGAAACTTTGGACAATTTTCTCTTAAACTATTGACTTTTGGGGAAAGTTATAGAACTAAAGTTATTCATTATTGTGAGTACTTTAATACCATTTCGGATTAGTACCTTCTTTCCGACTAGCCTTGTATTATTATGGCGCTGGGAGTCGTTACCACATTGTGTCGTGTCGTGTTAATCGTGTGCCGTGGAAAAACGGCCTAACGAACACAAGTTTGATCTCTATACGGGACAAACATTTTAAGTCCCGCACATATTTATTCCGAGTGTTAGTGCGTGTAAGATTTGTGTGTTACTGCAGGGGTACCAACTGAAAATCAGCGCTGGTCGTTTGACGCCCAGCATATGCTGAGTTGGTGAATGTTTCAGCATGGGCATGCTCGACAGCATAAAATATGTATGTTAAATTATTTTTATGTTTTTATTATTTATGCTGCCATTGTGTCCTTGGCTGAATAAAATTTATTTTCTTACTTTATACAGGGTGTTAACGAATTCGTGTAATTCCTTCAAACCACGTGATCTACTGGTGACACAGATTAACCCTAAATGAGAATTTTTGAAAACCAACTAAAAAAATAAATAAAAAAAAAACCTTGGTTTTCTATTTCTGAGTCATTTTAGAGCCTTGAGTTAGTCATGCCTGCCAGCCGTGTCACCGGGCTTTCATTAATTTATTCATGGCATCGAAATGTTCACACAAATAAAACATTTTTTTTTGGAAAAAAATAAATTATTATTTTTTTAAGATACGATCTGTAACAAAGCCGCATGAAAACATAATAATTTTATTTTTTATTTTTAATCAAGCTAAATCCCGTGCAGGGCCTGTCTACATCAGTAGTAGATCATGTGGTTTTAAGGAATTACACGAATTCGTTAACACCCTGTATTTATGTTGTTATGGACCTATGGTGTCATTTAATCAATTTAGTTTTTTTAAATTTTGACAGGCCCACTTGGGATGTTGTTCACAGGCTGATTTTTTTAGAGGGGTTCATTAATAAAGCCCTAGTGTGGGGCAAAGCAACAATCTAAAAACAATGATGTTCGTTGTTAAGCCCACCACTTGAGAACGGCTGAACCGAAAAGGAATTTTTTTTCTTTATATCCGACAGATTTTTATGGAAAAGTTGCCCGGATAATTGACAAATCCGGGAAAAACTGAACTTTTTTTTACTGTGGGATTTTTGTATGACAGAACATCATCTGTCGGGTCAGCTACATAGTTTAACAATAAAAAAATACTGATCTAATCCACCCACAAACCAAAACACAGACAAAAATCTAAAAACCATGCAACACTTATCTTTAAAACGAAAAAAAGCAGCAGCAGCAACATAATGTATGCAATGTTAATTACCAATGCTAAATACCGGCAACGGATGAGTTGACGAATGTTCAAGTTTTAACAAGGAGATGAATGAGAAAACGTTTTGCTGCCAAGTTGTTACACAGATTTGAAAAAAAGAACTGCAGTTTTTTTTGCATGTGTTTTCCATACAAAAGTGTTTTCTGCGTGGCTCCGTTCATAAATAACAAATTAATTACTTAAGTGTTGGAAAGAATTGCCTCTACCTTTATTTAAAAAAAGGCTTCGTGACTTTTTTCTAGACAATAAAGCATCGGGGTTGCGGTGCATGCAGCTGCGAATCCCGTGACCCCGGCCAAGGGTCAGGAGTAGGAACACCGTGGGTTTTTAGCCGGTAAGAGTCCGGCATAACCCTTCGCCTTCCCCAGGCGAAGGGTATCCATGAGGATTTTCCCACGAAAAAAAAAAAAAAAAAGACAATAAAGCATACTATAGCATAAGCGAATTTTTTTCTGAAAAAGAACATATTTTTGCTGATACTTAGTGTAAAGTTCCTGTTTTTGTTGTTTAAAATTTGTTAGATAGTTGTAGTTAGAATCTTTTAATTATGTGACCATGTACCCATATTTGCAAAATAAAATATATTTTATCTTTTTTTTGTATAGTTTCGCTGTTGGCCATCGCCAGGCTCGGAACCGGTTACAAAAATACCGGTTTGTGTTATTGTTTAGAACGAAACCGATAATCATTTCATTCTATAACGGATATAAACCGGTTTAACTCAACGTAACGGATAGCTCTTGACCTGCGTTAACAACTTGTTAGTAAAAAGTTTGAAAATTGTAAAAAACAAATAACATAAATACCGGTTAATGAACGGGACCTTAAATAGAAAAACCCTTTATTTCAGAATAATGCCAATTTACCGGTTAACAATAACGAAACCGAAATATTGAGTTCCATATGTACTTATGGTCTTACCGGTTTAAAAATGTAAACGGTTTCAGAGCTTTGGCCATCGGCTTGTTTACCAACCTATTATAACTAATTACTAGCTTATTTTCTACTGGGTGATTTTTTTTACCATCTGGAAAAAAATGGGTACAATAAATGAACGGAGTAGAACGCTTTGGATTTTTTTTTATGTTAAATAAAACTCGCTCCAAAGATCATTCAACCATTCTTATCTGTATCAACATTATTTCACCCCAAAAAAAGTAAAAGAGATACAATACCAAAAAAAACTTTTCAAGCATATTTTTCACAGTCAATTAACCGGAAACGGATGCCCATTGACCCGGCAGCGATATGTAGCTAATTTTGCGTTGTGCCACGAATCAACGAAATTTTCATGAAACTGCGATATTAATAAATGTGATGATGTGATGACGCCTGTAATTTTTTGATCATGGAGCACTCAAAACTTTAATACTTACTATCCTAACCAACTTTTGTATCAATGTACCGGATTTTACCGGATTAGACGGATTTGTAATTATATGTTGTTACTAACAGACAGAAAAATCTAATTCTATTAAAATTTATTCTAAAAACAGTCGAAGAATGTGCTAAAATAACGCGGTACGGTAAAACCTTTGTATATAATTTAACCTCATTTGCAAAAATACAGTCACATTATTCAACATTATTTTTATCCTAGTTTTTAACTCACAATGAACTAACTAGGGATGAGACGTATTTACGCTACCACGTTTTAAAACCAGGGCTTCACTTCGAAGAAGGGCGCCCTGGTGCGGACGGGAAATACTTGCAAGTATGAAAGTATTTGCTAGTCAGACGCGGCAGAGGTGAAACACACCAGAGTTGAAAACACTTGCATAGGAAATCGATCCATGTCACCCTATAAATAAGGAGCAAAATCGTATTTCCGAAAAAAATACTTAGAACTTCCAAGTATTTTTTTCGCAAATAGGATTATGCTCCTTATGACCATGAAAATACGGATCAATTTCGTATGCAAGTATTTTCAACTCAGCGGCGGCGGGGCGCACGCTTCCGCTGCCACGAGCCCCGCGCCCTTGGTTTCCACAGTTGGAAATACTTGCATAGGAAATCGGTCCATGTTGTCATATAAATAAGGAGCACAATCGTATTTGCGAAAAAAATACTTTCAAGTATAAAGTATTTTCAGCCCCGCCGCCGCCGAGCTGGAAATACTTGCATAGGAAATCGATCCATGTTGTCATTTAAATAAAGAGCACAATCGTATTTGCGAAAAAAATACTTTCAAGTACAAAGTATTTTTAGCCCCGCCGCCGCCGAGTTGGAAATACTTGCATAGGAAATCGGTCCATGTTGTCATATAAATAAGGAGCACAATCGTATTTGCGAAAAAAATACTTTCAAGTATAAAGTATTTTCAGCCCCGCCGCCGCCGAGCTGGAAATACTTGCATAGGAAATCGATCCATGTTGTCATTTAAATAAAGAGCACAATCGTATTTGCGAAAAAAATACTTTCAAGTACAAAGTATTTTTAGCCCCGCCGCCGCCGAGTTGGAAATACTTGCATAGGAAATCGGTCCATGTTGTCATATAAATAAGGAGCACAATCGTATTTGCGAAAAAAATACTTTCAAGTATAAAGTATTTTCAGCCCCGCCGCCGCCGAGCTGGAAATACTTGCATAGGAAATCGGTCCATGTTGTCATATAAATAAGGAGCACAATCGTATTTGCGAAAAAAATACTTTCAAGTATAAAGTATTTTCAGCCCCGCCGCCGCCGAGCTGGAAATACTTGCATAGGAAATCGATCCATGTTGTCATTTAAATAAAGAGCACAATCGTATTTGCCAAAAAAATACTTGCAAGTTTAAAGTATTTTTGCACTGCTGCCGCCGAGTTGGAAATACTTGCATGGGAAATCGATCCATATTTTCATAAGAATAAGGCGCATAATCGTATTTGCGAAAAAAAATACTTGCAAGATAAAAGTATTTTCTTTCCCACAAATACGATTTTGCTCGTTAGGATGACTCTGGAAGCCAAGGGCGCAAGGCTCGCGCTCGCGGTTGCGAGTTCGGGGCTCGATGGCTGTGCCCGAACTATTCCGAAGGTGCCCGAGTAAAATAAGGAACATAATTGCGTAAACATTTTCGGCTCCATTTTTTTAGACTAGTTCGCGCCTTTCTTCCTTACTGCTATACGAATAAGACACATTATAGCGAGTACGTAAGTATTTTAAGTAATTATAGTAATTGTTATGTTTACATTCAAATAAATTTTTTGTTTTCGTTTTTTTGTCAGTACGTTGTTGTTGTGATGCGAACTTGTTACGTCACCAACTGACCGTCACCGTTAATTCGCGAATTTATTGAATTTAGTGTAAATTTTTGTACTAATAACAATAAGTGTGTAATTAACATTTAAAACTGAACATTTTTGTGTGGATTCTGTGTTTATTAGATAGGAGTTGTAAATATAAGAAGTGATTTCGAGGGATTATAGGATAGACGATTTTTGAACTATAAATAATAGATTGTAAATAAGACTGTGATTTTTGTATATGTAATAGTTAGGTATTAGTTGTAAATAATAATAAAGAAATCTATAAATATGGCTCCTAAGAAAAGTGTGATTAAAAAGTAGGAAGGAAAGATTTAATTTCATCTAAAAAAACCTGTACAATATTGCAGCACGGTACGACTAGATCTAATACTGCAAAATACTTTCAAGTATTTTGAACCCTGGTTTTCGACCCTGGTATTTTTACATACTCGTACTTGGAAGCCCTGGTATTGAATTTTGCAAGTATATCCCATCCCTATCTCCCGGTAGCGGCGCCGTGCCGTTACACAGTGACCGGTGCTGCACCGTAGAGATGTGTCCACGGCCTTACCGGTTTAAAAATTTAAACGGTTTCCGAGCTTTGGCCGTTGGCTTGTTTGCCAACCTATTATAACTAATTACTAACTTAAATTCTATTGGGTGACTTTTTTTTACCATCTAGAAAAAATGGGTATAATAAATGAACGGAGTAAGAACGCTTTAGCATTTTTTTTATAAATAAAACTCGCTCCAAAGATCATTCAACCATTCTTATCTGTATCAACATTATTTCACCCCAAAAAAAAGTAAAAGAGATACAATACCAAAAAAAACTTTTCAAGCATATTTTTCACAGTCAATTAACCGGAAACGGATGCCCATTGACCCGGCAGCGATATGTAGCTAATTTTGCGTTGTGCCACGAATCAACGAAATTTTCATGAAACTGCGATATTAATAAATGTGATGATGAGATGACGCCTGTAATTTTTTGATCATGGAGCACTCAAAACTTTAATACTTACTATCCTAACCAACTTTTGTATCAATGTACCGGATTTTACCGGATTAGACGGATTTGTAATTATATGTTGTTACTAACAGACAGAAAAATCTAATTCTATTAAAATTTATTCTAAAAACAGTCGAAGAATGTGCTAAAATAACGCGGTACGGTAAAACCTTTGTATATAATTTAACCTCATTTGCAAAAATACAGTCACATTATTCAACATTATTTTTATCCTAGTATTTAACTCACAATGAACTAACCCAAATTTAAAACACTGGCTATAAATATTCTTTCACCACAATCTTAATCTAAATTAACTAATTAACTCATACTTACACAAAATTTTCAATACATTTCTGTTCCGTATATATTCATTTAGGACAATGTGGGTTATATTATATGTTTACCAATTTTTGTAACGACACATAATTTTAAACTTGAACATGTAACTGTTTTTTTGTCCCTAATAAATAAACACGAAACAAAAACTAAATTCAAATCTAATATTATCTTTTATAACTTTACCAACCCTACAGCCTGTTCAACCTTGAACATGGTCACTAGCAACAGCAGTGCAGCGTCAGCGACATACATTCGCTCCGCGCACCGGCAACACCGACACACCGTCAGCGCTAAGAAGTGACCTACTAGATCTTCGCCTCATCGGCTCAATACACATACAACACACATGTAAATAGGCATCAATGTGTATTGACCACTAAATCTGTATATATTAAGAGTAATAATTGTAATAAAATAGTCATCAAGTTGGAGCCGAGTTTGATTCATCTTCCGTTACTCCCTCACTGTGGCCAAGACACCCTTAGCCGTAATCAATCCTATGAGTCTGTGGGATTGGCAGTGAAAATCATTTCCTGTGTACATTGCACTACGTACACAAACCCTTTTCCTACCCAAATTCCGTCTGTTACCGTAGGTCTCCTTGTAATAGACTTCCTTCTGGTAAATTGGTATGGTTTGTATGGTCGGTTAGGGAACTAGGGTAATTAGGTTGCTAGCTAGGCTAGGTCGGGTCAGTAGGGTCTTAGGTAATTCAAAGTACCAGGCTCAATTGGTTTGAACGTAGCCACACCGTGCGCATTAGGAATAACGGCCGTATCAAGCTTTATTCCCGGTGCGTACACAGCCGTTGAAACTGGTTACAACTGGATTTCATTCGTTTGGTCCGGTAATGAAAATCATTTTATGTGCTTAGGTGTAATTTTGAAATAGCGATGGATTTCTGTATCGTAAAGTTTTTGTAGGGTGGATAGTAAAGTATATTACGGTAACTGGAATTTGTCGTAGGAGAGCCCGTGTTTTTGCCGAAGTATTTTATATCGAAGTTCATTATACCGACGACGATTCGCCGACGTAATCTTTGCCGAAGCAATTTTTACCCTAATTTGATTTCGCCGAATGATTATACAGGGCGTCCCACGACTTTGCCACATGGAGGGGAAGTACCTTAAATACTGTAGATAGAAAAAATTACTGAATGAAGACTTCATTTTTATTTTAAAAACAATACGAACTGCATTCAAAGAATTTTAAATAATCACCTGTCTGAACCGGGAATCGAACCCGCTAAATGTGAAAATAAAAAAAAACTGTAATTTTATTGTACTAATCGAAAGGCTCGATTAGATACATTTATTTCTTCTAAGTAACATAGCATCTAAAATAAAAGGAACACCATGAAATTTAACATTTAACTTAAAATTTTGTTCAGAATAATGAATAGCATTCTCTCTGACTATGTCGTGCTTATAACAACTGACTTTATGTACTACTGCTTTATTACTATTTCGAAATATTATTTCAAATAATTTCACTACCCATGAAAAAAGAAATAAATCAACGGTAAGCGAGATACCTAGTTACAATTTGTATACAAGAGGAAGAGACACATTTTGAGTATTTAATAAATTAAATTGTTTGTAAGTTGCACAGTTATACGTGTATTAATATTTCAAATAAATGTTAAATTTCATGGTGTTCCTTTTATTTTAGAAGCTATGTTACTTAGAAGAAATAAATGTATCTGATCGAGCCTTTCGATTAGTACAATAAAATTACAGTTTTTTTTGTTTTCACATTTAGCAGGTTCGATTCCCGGTTCAGACAGGTGATTATTTAAAATTCTTTGAATGCAGTTCGTATTGTTTTTAAAATAAAAATGAAGTCTTCATTCAGTATTTTTTTCTATCTGCAGTATTTAAGGTACTTCCCCTCTATGTGGCAAAGTCGTGGGACGCCCTGTATATTAGCCACCATAATTATTTGGCCGAATAATCATTCAGAAATTTTGTTTTAGTCGAATACTTATTTGGCTATTTTTTATTATTTTCACACAGCGGAATGTAATGTTAATCCGACTTAGCGCACCCCGACTACACGTGGTCAGACTCTGTCCAACCCCTTGAGTGTTATTTAAAAGCGTGGAGCCAGAAGCTTGCGAAGGAGGTCCTGAGTGGAACGAGTGCACGAGGCCGAAGTGCTGATCGAGTGTGCGAGCGAAGCGAAGGGGCGACAAAGCGAGTCTTCTGGCGGAGCAAACCCAGAAACACTTGCATGCTTTCTTGTTTGCGTGATGGGAAAATGAGCCATCTAACAAGTGTAATGTGGCCAATAATACAGTTGACTAATGAAACAGTGGCTAGCAGACTAGTCGGCGTAACAAACTCCCGTCGCCCGACCAGTAACAGGCCTGAGAAGCGACTGGCAGACCGAGGCCTGCCGGGGTTACGGTGGTGAGAAGGAACACCGTGGGTTTTTAGCCGGTAAGAGTCCGGCATAACCCGCATAACCCTTTGACTTCTCCGGGCGGAGGGTATCAGCGAGGATTTTCCTAAGATGAAAAAGGAGTGTCACAAACGAGTCAAACTAGGGATACAAAAATTTAAATTTTCTTCAGAATAAAAATCCAGGGTTTTTTTTAACCGACTTCAAAAAGGAGGAGGTTCTCAATTCGGTTGTATTTTATTTTTTATGTTTGTTACCTCATATCTGCGTCATTTATGAACCGATTTGAAAAAATATTTATTTGTTCGGAAGGGTATACTTCCCGATTGGTCCCATATAAATATTGTTATGATTAGACCATGAACTTCAGAGATATGGAACGGAACTCCTCATCGGATCAAAGCAAAATTCTCAAATTTCTAATATTGCTTTGTTTATATTTGTTGTTGGGAACTGACTACTGGAAAAGAGGAGGGGGTGCGTCCCCCCCCCCCCCCCCTTTGGAATGTTTTCATTATATCGTGTAAGGTATCATTCGAAAGGGCTTTTTATACCCGACTACGTCAAAGCCAAAAAGAAGGGTTATGAAGAGGAGGGGGATAAATTTATGGCACTAAAAAGTATTTAATAAAAAAAATTACTTTAAAAAAAGTAAAAACCGACTTCAAAGAAAAACTAAAAGGAGTAAAATAATTACCATAATATAAAATTAACAGTTTCAGAAGTCGGTGCAGCTCTACACTGAAACAAATAGAAGCCACCGACTTCTGAAACTGTTGATTTTATATTATGTTAATTATTTTATTTAAATTATGCACTTGTTTTAAGGGTCGTGTTTTACCCGACTCTATGACAAAGGAAACTCTGCACTCTGTGCAAAGGCAAGGAAAAATATATTTTAACTAATTTATTATAAGTAAATGCAAAACTATTAGTCTATACTCTATTAGTTACGGCTTAGGAACGAAACTACTGAATTGATTTTGATATAGGTATAACTTCCTCACGTGTACGGAACCGTAAAATTAGCTACTAGCTTATAAAAGCGGAGAAATAGAATAAAAAAGAAAATAAAAACCTAAACAAAAACAAAAAAAAAAGAGAAAAAAATTATGCTATGATAAGTATTCCATTTTTGAAATTCGAATACAGAACCCCAAAAACAAAAGCTACAAAAAAGCAAGCAGTATTTAAACGCCCAATCGCGTCACATTTGACATTCACGTACGGTCGCACACGAAAGTGTTATCGCTGTATTTTTATTCATTGTACAGTCGACATCAATTCTTTTTTGTGTACCATCACATTTGTTGTTCAGTGTACCTATTTGTATAGGTTTATTGTTTCGGTTTGGTATCTTTATGGTTATGTAAAGCTGTATATTTTGTTTTCCGTTATGGTGTGACCTACTTTGTGTGGAACATGTTATGTCATGTGAATTTCGTGGTGGTTCGGAGATTACGAACACGCTTTTAAGACTATCTTTCCATTGAAACGGAGAAGAGCGGAGTGATGCGGAGTTGCGGAGCGGGGTGGAGCATAAAATTCACGTCTATGCTCCGCTCCGTGAATTTTGTGCAATGCTATTGGTTATCTCCGGTCCGCAACGATCCGCACCGCTCCGCAACGATCCGCACCGATCCGCACCACTCCGCTCCAGTGGAGCAGCACTAGGTTGCGGTTTCAAACCCAGGTATGTACTGTGACTTATTTAATGTCCTATGTACTTTCTTAGTTATTTTAAAGGTAGTATTTCGAAACGAACTGCAACTGCCGATTGCACGTGCAGTGAGTGCATGAAGTCGGCCGCAGCTGCACTACTGATTTGTATGTTTTTGTATGGAATGGCTTTCAAGCGCTGCAAGCAGCACTTGCAGGCGCCGTCGGCTGCTGCAGTGGCGCTTGGAAGCCATTCCATACAAAAACATACAAACCAGGAGTGCAGCTGCGGCCGACTTCAAACAGTCGCTGCACGTGCTGTCGGCAGTTGCAGTTGGCAGCTCGGTTCAGAAAAGTACCTCAAGACACCACTGACATTGAAATGAAGCGTATCAAGTTAAATAAAAGGCATTTGTGGAATTTATACGTGTTTCCCTTGGTGTTATTAACAGCTGTGGCATGTTATCCAACTGGAAAGCCAGATAAAGAAGCTGTGCCCGTCGCCGGTCTGTTTGCTGCCGCCGGTTTCCATCAGATGGCTGTGTGGGCCATCGACGAACGCTGTGAATACAAGAAGGAACTCGCTGACTACCCCAAGGGACGTGACGCTGTCCTGCCTCTTATTCTCTAACCATTTCTTAATATTGTTTAGTACACTACTAGGTATTGAATGCTCTACACATTCTTTACAACTGGTGTAGCAGACGTGCTCTCAGGAGACCCTAGGGCCATCTGTTACATTACAACATAAAGTGAAGGAAAACATCGTTTAGGAAACCTGACACTGAAAAAGTCACATTAGTACACGCCTGGGTTTGAACCCGCAACCCGGTACATAACAAGCGAGTCTGTAACCTCAGAGCAACCACGACGTCGTACTACCACAAAAAACAATTTTATATTGATCTAAATAGGACTCAAAATTTAATATTAGTTTATGAAACTGCATTTTTTGCCTTTTAGAGTTTCCATCGACACAGACTAAGTTTTTCAAAAAGTTTTACAAAGAGGAAAATAGTGTTTGAAAACCCAAAAAAAAAAAATACTAAAACGGCGAAACACTCTACTGCAGACATTTTTAAAACTTTCAAAAGTTCAAGAATTGTTTTTAAAACACAGCACTCTCCTTTTGTTGACCGTAATGGCAAATGGACTCTGTATTAAAACTATATTTTATTTATTTCATAACATCACGCCTATATCCGTGAAGGGTAGGGCAGAGGTGTACAGTACACCCTCATTTCGCCGTTATGTTTTAAGTCCCATGTAAAGGCGAGCCTAATGCCATCAATCGGGCACAAATCCAGACTCCGGGCTGCTATTGAGAAATTACACACGAAAAAACCCAATAACACTTTGCTCGACCATTTCTTTTTTCTTGCTAAATTCCTCTTGGATGCTCATCGCCCGGAGAAGGCGAAGGGGTATGCCGGACTCTTACCGGCTAAAAACCTACGGTGTTCCTTCTCCTGACCCTTGGCCGGGGTCGCGGGATTCGCAGCTGCATGCACCGCGACCCCGGCAGATCTCGGTCCGCCAGCCCCTGGCAGACCTCTTCTTCTGTGGGGCTTTGCCCCACGTCCTCCTGAGAGGCGCGCACGGAACACAGCGCGTCGCCTTCTCGGGCCTGTTACTGGTCGGGCGACGGATCCGCTAACCCGCTGCCCGCAGGCCACAGACTACGGTGGCCGGAGATCGTCGCGCGCCCTCCGGCGCCCAGTGCGTCTGGCGCGGGAAGGGAGAGTGGCAGCTGCCTCTCTCTCCCTCTCCGATCCCTCTTTGGTCACCATCACGTCCTCGCAGAAAGAGGCGATGGCTTCCCACGCACTCTCGCTCCCGACCATGGACAGAACCAGGGCCGGAAGCGAGAGGTCACCACCGACTGCCGCGACTAGTTCGCGGCGCTGCGTTGCCCACGCAGGACACGTTTGCAGCGTGTGCAGCGCCGTGTCCTCAGATCAGCCGACGCAGTGGTGACAATCGGGCGTCTGCTTCCGGCCTATGCGACACAGGTACTTCCCGAAACAACCATGTCCCGAGAGTACCTGCGTCAGCCGGAAGCCGAGGGCGCCGTGACGCCTCACCAGCCACTCCTCCATTACGGGTCTTACCACCGCTATCGCGGCGTGCCCTGCGCTGGGTTGTGCAAGTCGCTCCTTCCATTCGGCCACTAGTGGCCGATTCTAGGATCTGGACACTTTGCTCGACCTGGGGATCGAACCCAGGACTTCACACTCAGCAGTTGCGCTTGCGACCACTAGACCAAGGAGGCGGTCATATTCATAGTAAAAAAGTAAATAAATTGATATTAATAAAGAATAGCACTACCCCATCTCTCCCCGTGGGTGTCGTAAAAGGTGACTAAAGGATTCACTAGAGGATGGGCAGCAGCGTTCTCTGAGTACTTTAACAACCATACTGCGATCGCCAACCCGCCTGACAAGCGTGGCGATTACGGCAAACCCCCCCTTTTGGGAGAGGACAATGTCCAGCAGTGGATGTCTTTCGGCTGAATGATGATGATGATGAAATTGATAATTGTTGAGCGTGAGGTCTTGGGTTCGATCCCTAAGTCGAGCAAAGTGTTATTGGGTTTTTCCGCGTGTAATTTTTCAGTAGCAGCCCGGAGTCTGGATTTGTGCCCGGTTGATGGCGATACTCGCTTCCTATTACATGGGACTCAAAAATAACGGCGAAATGATCACAGCTCGGTTCGAAATAGTACCTTAAAAAAAGCTTGTATTCGAACTATAAAGAATGTTAGCAATGTTTGTGTGTTTCCTACTATCTTATTAACCCCTCCAATGAAGCTCAAACACTCAAACAGCAAATAAGTTTACCACAATAGGTACGTAAGGTACTTGATCTCCAATCTGCCTTAGTCTTAAGCTTGGCACTTACTCTGCTGAGAAGTGCCAACGCAATTAGTGTTAGTGCCTCAGTTTGTTGTGGTTTAGAAAGTCAATGAGTCTAAATGCTATGTGATAATCTAGATATAAGTCTGGGTTAAGAGTAGAATCGACGACAGAGGAGAAACAATAGGGTTGATTCAAGGTTAGTCGGAAAGGGGGTACTAATTCGCGGTCCACAACCCTTTACACCCGACCTGAAATGAGAGTGAGTTTCAGTTTTAAAAAAATCTGGCTCCAAACCGTTTATTTTCTGCAATGCAACCGGCATGGATCGATCGTAAGGCTGGCAAGACATCCTCACAATCAATCGATGCCGGTTGCGTTAGCAGAAAGTAAACGGTTTGGCGCCAGAATTTTTTTAAAGTGAAACCCACACATTTTAGTTCGGGAGTATCACTGATGACTGTTTTAAAGCAAGTGTTTAAATTTCAAAATTCGATAATTTTTCTTCTAACAGTTTTTTAGGGTTCCGTACATAAAGAGTAAACGGGACCCTATTACCAAGACTCCGCTGTACGTCCTTCTGTCTGTCCGTCTGTCACCAGGCTGTATCTCATGAACCGTGATAGTTAGACAGTTGACATTTTCACAGATGATGTATTTCTGTTGCCGCTATAACAACAAATACCTACTAAAAAATAGAGTAATACAAATATTTAATGGGGGCTCCCACACAACAAGCGTGATTTTTTTTGCCGTTTTTATAGCTAATGGTACGGAACCCTTCGTGCGCGAGTCCGACTCGTGCTTAGCCGGTTTTTTTATCCCCGCTTTGGTTACAAATTCAGAAAATTCTAAAGGAGCTTCTAATCAGTGACCCCAAACTCCAAATATGACCTAAAATGTAAACACAGCTGATCATAACTGGGGATAGATAGATTTTCGACCTTTTTTTTTGAGATCTTTGATCACCTATTTCTCTTAAACTATTGACTTTTGGGGAAAGTTGTAGAACAAAAGTTATTCATTATTATGTGTACTTTAACCATCTTTCGGATTAGTACCTCCTTTCTGACTAACCTTGTATACTGGTTTAAACCAAGCAAAGGACAAGTCTGCATTCATTCTCACACAAATGCAAAGGTCAGTTTACTCCTCGCGGACGGTAACTAGTGCAGAAAACACATCAGTCTTAACTGCCCAAACAAAGTTGCTATTAAAACTTCTACACACAGCAACTACACCAATTTCCAGGCCAAGGTTAGCCTAAATCTAACCTGTCACCCATTCATCCTAACTTCTAGCCATCGATCACCCCAAAAAACGGAACAAAACTGTAGTTCGTACCCCTGGGGACTCGCAAATCCAGGTGTTCCGGTGTTCGGCCGGAACTTTGATGTACGGCGCGGCGGGGCCACAAATCACGCGGCCTTTTATAGGCGACGCGACGCGAGTTCAGGGCTGACAGTTTTCAGAGAGCGCAGGGGATGGCGGGGGAAAATATTGGTGGGGGAAACTTTTTGTTTGTAATTTGGAATATTAACAATTTATGTGACGGAATTCTAATCCCAAGTGGGCAACTCAGTTTCAATTGGAGGATGGAATTTTTTGGTTGTCATTTAGCCTTGAGTGATAAATTCCATGTCATTTAAGTACCTACATCTTCTAGATACTTTTACAAGTATATAAATTGTGTTGTAATTAACGTATTCGATTTTTCCGGCGATTCCCAACTTTGTCTTCTGTATTATTCATCGTGTAGCTAAATCCAATTTTAGGGAACCCACCGGCCCATCTCACTGCTACCGGGCAATTCAAATGTTTTTAAGTTAAATTATAAAGCTGAAAAACTATACATAAATAGTGTTGTGTGCACATAAATCATTAAATAATCAAATAAATAAAGTATTTTTTGATAATTTAACCACAAAATCAACCTAAACCTTTACGTTATTTATTTGGGAAGAGAAATGTTCCCAAGGTTTTCGAAATTTTCTATTCTGGCAATGCACATCTATGTGACAATTCCGTGACAGCCCTATTAGTGAGTTACGCTCCACGCACGGTCGCGCTCACATGACGCTGAGTTCAATTCAAATTATCTCACTCCATGACCGATGCGGCTTTTTAAATCATTGTATAACTGTATGAGTCGGCTTTAATTAACGTTCACTGTTGGGCGTGGACATCAACCTCATAGATCGCTACAGAGGCAAAACATAAGCATATTGTATATTTCTATGAATAAAATCTGTTACAGACACTTTTACAAGTCAATGTAATGTTTCTATTTAATACTAGATGGCGCCGGCATTTCCTATCTGACTAGCTCTGAGAAGAAAATTCAAGGTCTCTTTTAAAGTTCAGACGAAGTAATTTCTATATTATTACGACTTATAGGTCTATATCTTTTATGAAAGCCGCTCCATGAGAAATTAGTTTATAGGCACTGAAACTAGCCTTTATTGGGTAAGTATACAAGGTTAGTCAGAAAGGGGGTACTAATCCGAAAGCGTGTTAAAGTACCCATAATAATGAGTAACTTTTGTTCTACCACTTTCGCCAAAAGTAAACAGTTTAAGAGAAATAGCTGTTCAAAAGTTACAAAAAATATGCTAAAATCTATCTATACTCAGCTATGATCAGTTATGTTTACATTTTAGGTCATATTTGGTATAACGAATTAGAAGCTCCATTTTCTGAATTCGTATCTAAAGGAGGGACGAAGTATTTTTGAAAAAACTACAATAAAAATTATTTTACATGGAAATAAAAATTATCGAATTTTGAAATTTTAACACTTGCTTTTAAACTGTCATAAGCAGTGATCGGAGTAGGTAGATTGAATTGGGGTCATTGATCCGAAACGTATATATTAATATGGACATTCCTCCGGAATTTCGTAATTTTCGGAAAATTTCGGAATTGGATGATTATTGAAAAAAAAACCGAAACTTAAAATGAGCAATATTATATTCTTCATTTTTTTTTTAACGGCACTCTTTCAATATTTGACACAACCCAACGATCAATTAGAACAAAGGATCATGGGTGGTGCACTAACCGGTTATCAAAACAATGCGTACGCTCGCCGACGACATGCCAGGTAGCTGACTCGTTTACTTTGGTTCGTAGAGTGCATAAAAATGTATTAATGCTTCGATCGGAATTCGATTGTTTTTATTATTCAACAGATAATTACTAAATTAATTTAGTTTTGATACCTTCCTTTAAATTCTGAATTGAGTAGTAATAATTTCACTAAAAACATTAACATTATTTAATTGAATCCGGAAATACCGGAATTACTTTCCGGAAAAATGGCTTATCCACGTTATTCTTTCTGTGTGCATTTATGATACAAGTACCAAAAATCAATCTACCTACTCCGATCACTGGTCATAAGTGATACTTTAAGTGGCCTGCGGATTAGTACCCCCTTTCTCACTAACCTTGCATAAATTCGTAATAAATATAATTAACTAGCTTTTGCCCGCGACTTATTCCGCGTGAAAGCCCACAGGAACCGTGCAATGACCAAATGCATTCCCAAGGTTTTCACTTCCGGGCGACGATATACGCAATAGATAGATAGATACACTTTATTATACACTAAAAGAAATAAAACAGAAGGAATACACGTAATCAAGAACAGTACAAATAGCGGTCTTATCGCTTAAAGCAATTTCTTCCAGACAACCATTGGATGGAAAGAATTGTTAAGAAAAATATGAAGGGCAATTTGCAGCGTACAAATTTATAATCTAATGAAAATCGGGAATCAAGAAAATAACTAGGTATAAATAAACAGTATAACACAATCTAATCTGCTTGCGATCATGATTAGGATACTGTTAGAGCTGGCTCGTACCATGCTCACCAAGGAAGCACACCTCTTACGCATCGTTGCTATACAGGGCTATATACTATATATATGCTATATACTATATATATATATACAAGTTTAGTTTTAGTATATGCGAAACCTGAAACTAGTTTGTTCAGAATCACTAGGAGAATCGATTGACATGTTTTTTACACCACATTTTTTTTTTGTTTTTTTTTTTTTTCATAAATTTCAATTTTGTTTCAGTAGGTTTCTACCCATAACAATTGACGGGAATAGACACCTTGAGGCTTGAAATGGTCCGCTCGGTCAGTTTCCGTGTATTAGACAACTCCTGCATAGCGCATCTGAGGCATTTCACACTTTTTTAGCGAACTTAACGCGACATAAACTAAGGTGTAACTTGGAGATTTACTAAAAAAAAACACATATTCAGGCAGTTCTGATGAAAATCTTGTTGGGGTGTCTCGGTTTTCGCATAAAGTAAAAATAACGTTGTATATATATATAACGTATAACGTTGTATATGTATATATGTTAACGAATTCGTGTAATTCCTTCAAACCGCGTGATTATCTGGTAACACTGATTGACCCTGCATAGGTTTTTTTTTTAAAAATCAACAAAAAAAAAGGTTTCAAAAAATTAACCATGGTATTCTGTATCTGAGTAATTTTAGTGTCCCAAGTTAACTGACAGCGTGAAGCGATATCGCGCTAGTCGTGCCCATCAGCTGTATCGCTGTGCCTTCGTTAATTTATGCATGGCATCGAAATTTTCTATCACATAAAAAATATATTTGGAAAAAAAAAGTTTTTTTTTTTTTTTATTCAATCTAAATCCCGTGCGGTGTTATTCTATATCATTAATAGATCATGTGGTTTGAAGGAACTACACGAATTCATTAACAGCCTGTAGAAGCAAACGACATGTGCGTCTGCTTATATTCAGCCATTTTTTTCAAATCTATTTCCCAAAAATCCTTTTTTTAAATAATTTTCCCACCAATCAATGGATACAATACATCTTCCAGCATCCCCAGTAATCACTCACGGTACGGTTAGCATAAAAACCGATCCTCCGGTGACTAATGACAGTAGTTTCGGTGAACGCCCGGAGCAGCATAAATCAAGTGCTGCCGACGGTACCGACGGGCTATCCGATACTAAATTAGTTTTAACTATATATTGTATGGTTGGTTTAGGTGTTAAATTGGGTAATTTAATGTGGTGCTGTTATAAATTGTTCTAGGTAATTTAATTGATACGTGGATATTATTTTCACGATATAAAGATAGAGACTTAAGCGCAGTTCAGACTACGCCATACTATTTCGCTATACAGGGTGTTAACGAATTTGTGTAATTCCTTCAAACCACGTGCTCTACTGGTGACATAGATTAACCCTAAATGGGTATTTCGCAAACCAAACTGAAAAAAAATAATTAAAAAAATCTTGGTTTTCTATTTCTGAGTAATTTTCGAGCTTCGAGTTATCTGATTGCAAAGAGCAATATTGCGTTAGTCGTACCCGCCAGCCGTGTCGCCGTGCTTTCATTAATTTGTGCGTGGCATCGAAATGTTCAATCAAATAAAAAAGATTGTTTGCAAAAAAAAACTTTTTTTTACTTATTCCTTACTAGGTGGTTTAGATATGATCAATTAATGCCACCGCATGAAAAAAAAGATTTTTATTTTTTTATTTTTAATCAAGCTAAATCTCGTGCGGAGCCAATCTACACCAGTAGTAAATCATGTGGTTTTAAGGAATTACACGAATTCGTTAACACCCTGTAAAGTAAAGCATATTGCGTTATAAGCTATAAGTATACAGGGTGTAAACGAATTCGTGTAATTCCTTCAAACCGCGTGATCTTCTTGTGATACTGATTCACCCTACATAAGTTTTCTTCAGATTCAACAAAAAAGTTTTCAAAAAATTAACCATCGTATTCTGTATCTGAGTCATTTTAGCGTCCCAAGTTAACTGACTGCGTAGAGCGATATCGCGCTAGTCGTGCTCGTCACCTGTGTCGCCGTGCCTTCATTCATTTGTGCATGGCATCGAAATTTTGTATCACATAAAAGAAAATAATGGTAAAAAAAAGTTTATTTTTATTCAATCTAAATCCCGTGCGGAGTTAATCTATGCCATTCATAGATCATGTGGTTTGAAGGAATTATACGAATTCGTTTACACCCTGTATAGTATGACGTGTGACCTAAAGGTGCGTACAAATTATATAACATAACATGTTATAAAACGTTGTTATATAACATGTTTCAGTAATGTGGAGACTGAATGTTATTGAACGTGTGTATAATAACAAACGTGTTATATAACATGTTATTAATATTTACAACAATGTCAATAAACTAGGACGAACCCAGCATCTACGTTTTTTTCTTTTGTTATTTAAAAGTATAACAGTCGCTGCAGCAGCTAGCAAAACGTCCTCTCGTGTCGACATTGTGAACAGCACTGCAGAACGGCAAACGACAATGTTATTTAACATGGTTATATTGCATTGTTATTCTAATGTATATGTTACGGTTAAAAGCCGAATGGCGGTTACACCTAGGTTTAGCCGGGTACAACTAGGTGCAACCAGTAGCAGTTGGTTAGAACTAGGTGGAGCTTAAGTCGACGGAGCCCCGCTGTGCGGGGCTCCAATTTCTGTCTGCAGGGTTTAAAGTAACCTAACACGAAGGGGATGACGGGGGCTTCGTTCGCTCGCTTCGCTCGCTCACTCTAGCCCCCGTCATCCCCTTCGAACCTAACCTATCCGTGTCGGGGTTACCCTTAACCATCGGTGTGCGGCTGCACCTAGTTCTAGCCGCTATGATGAAGGCTAAACCTAGTTCTAACCGAAGATAAGTAGGATAGATTTAAGTTTAACCGCATGTGGCCGGCTGCACCTAGTTGTACCCGGCACTACGGACGTCACGACGTAGTAACGTAAACGTAACGTTAATGTAATCGTGTCGAATCATAAAACGATAAATAATCAATTGGTTTAAAAAAAAAAGGAACTCCATTGTGAACAGACT
The DNA here is from genome assembly GCA_905220435.1 of Amphipyra tragopoginis. NCBI lineage: Eukaryota > Metazoa > Arthropoda > Insecta > Lepidoptera > Noctuidae > Amphipyra > Amphipyra tragopoginis. The sequence goes on from HG992016.1 coordinate 18,468,709, forward strand.
TTAATAAGTGCAATTTACAAGTGACATTATTATCCAGTGGTTCTGTGCTGTGTAAATAAGTAAAAAATCTTTAAAACTTATCCTACATTGGTCCGGTATACTTATCTACCCGATACATAAAAATAATTTTGGACTTTTAATTGGAACACTGAAATTACTTTGTGACATAGTTTCATTGTGTGTGCATCTTTACGTTGGTGGTGTGTGTCGCCCCATGGTGTCTCAGCTTGCCATAACACCGTGATAACTGGCATAAAGGCATTTGCTATAAATAGCGACATCTACTGATCCTTAAGCGAACTGTTTTGTAGATCGATTGCACGATAAACGAGATCGAGTATTCACCATGGTCAAGTGTGGTGCCTGCGGTAAATTTCTTTCGCCGACAGATTCCGCTAAATGCGATAACTGTAGGGCTTGGTATCATCGGCTGTGCGTTGGAGTTGACACACCAGCCCCTCTTGCAACCCCCTGGCACTGTCCGGAGTGCAAAAAGAACCTTGTTCGTGATAACCAGGCCGAAACGCCAGTTAGAGGGCAAGTAGTGGCGCCATTGGCTGATAGCCTGGTTAATGTAATGGCTGCGAGTCCGATAAATTCCACGGCCCTGGACGTCACGCAAGATTTCACTCAGGACATTACAACTGAGCTGAGGAAGTTTAAGGAGGAACTTCTTAACACAGTGCGAAGTGAATTCCAGCTACTACGCAGTGATCTGGCGGAGTTACGATCTTCTCTAAAGACCACAAACGACCGTATGAGCAGTCTAGAGGCGAGAGTGGCCGTTATGGAGAACCGAGAACAGGTACATCCCCAGGTCTCGTCAGATGTCCAGGAGATAATTGCTCAATTGCGGAGCGATATAAATGACCGGGATCAGGAGTTGCTAGCCACCGATATACAAATATCTAATTTGCCAGAGACAAGCGGCGAAAATCCCGTGCATACCGCAATGTTGGTGGCGTCGAAAATGGGCTTAAAAATCGAGGCGCGCGACATTGTGAGCGCCGAGCGAGTTGGAGGCAGGCGCATTAATGCAACGCAGCCAGCGCCGGTGGAGACACGCCCGCGATTCTTAGTCGTGCGCCTCGCGCGCCGCGATCTACGCGATGAGATGTTGGAGGCCGCGCGAGCACGCCGTGGCATGACTTCTGCTGATCTCGATTTGCCCGGTCCGGCAGCGCGATTCTACGTCAACGAGCGCTTAACGAAGGTGAATCGGGAGTTGTTTCGGCGGGCTCGGGAGGCTGGTGGCCGAGTTGGTTGGCAGTTTGTATGGTGCAAACGAGGCCGTATTCTTGCCCGTTACAAGCCCGGGGAATCTGCCTGCCAAGTCCGCTGCGAGGCTGACTTGCTCCGCATCTTTGGGCCCGTACCGGTTACGGGCACCCACAGTTTGTCCTAAAATGTATATAGTAACTATTGTTAGCAATTTTATTTCTAGTTCATTTTGTTTTAATAATTTAGACATTCAGATTTTGGTCTTTTTGGTTCTTGGTACGCGTCATGTATATTCCATATGTGTTATTTGTCCTAAACTTGTTTTCAGTGTATTTTTGTCTGTTTGTGTATCTTTTAGTGCGAGGCCAATACTGCTCCTATCTCAGTGTCTTTTGGAAACATTCACAGCCCTTGCTGCCAGAGCGATTACAAAACATGTATGTTATTTATTTATGCTATTGTGGCTCACTATCTATACAATTTCTATATATACAATAATTTATTTTATAACACTAGTAACTATATTAATGACTATTTACTACATTATATACACATTGCTACAAACTATGTTACACAATATCCTACAAATTATGCTATACAATATACTGCAAACTATGCTGCACACTATACTAAATACTATATTAAACATTACATACGAAAAAGCAACTATATACAGAACTGGTTATAAAAATGATTAAGACTAAAAATCTGAAAGTTGGATTGTTTAATGCGGGGTCGCTGGGCACACACCATGAGGAGTTTCTGGTGGCTATGGAGAGCCTCTCAGTAGACATCATGGCGATAAATGAGACTTGGCTCAGGGCGGGAGAGGAGGGTCGCGCGCCATCTGTTCCGGGCTATCGGCTGCGGCATGTGCCGCGCCCGGCCACCGTGCGCGGAGGTCGCGGAGGCGGCGTAGGGTTCTACGTGCGCCACGGGGTCCGCGTGCGCGCCGTGTCGCACCCGCCTGCGTCACAGGTCGAGCAGATGTGGCTCAGACTGAACATTAACTCGCAGTCAGTAATTATCGGTACGGCTTACAGGCCACCGTGGCTTGACGTGAACGTCTTCCTGGATGCGATGACCGACTCTCTCACCTCCTTCGCTAGAGCAGATAAAGTCCTCTTGCTTGGCGACTTTAATATTAATGTACTGAATACAACAGAGAACAAAACTAAATTGCTCAACAACTTTTTACTGTACTCAAAGCTTAACCAACTTATCACTGTACCAACCCACTTCACAGACCACAGCGAAACATTAATCGATATTGTATGCACAGATGCCCGTGTGTGTGGGGTCTCAGTATCACACATACCAGAGTTGGGCCAACATGCAATAGTATCGGTTGAACTAAATTTCAAACTGGAAAAACCTACCCCCCACTGGGTTACTTACAGGCCACTCAAAGATATCTTGCTGGACATTTTTAACAAGGACTTAAACAGAATTGAGTGGGAATATATTGAAAGTCTGGAAGATGTGAACTCTATGGTAGAAACATTTAATCATTACATTTTGACTTTATTTGATTTGCATGCACCAGTTAAAAAAGTTTTAATTAAAGAGAAATCTTATCCATGGATAACTGACACTATTAAGGAAATGATGAAGCTGCGTGACAGGTGTCATAGACAGTCTAAAGTTACAGAATCGGAGCATCACATAAAGTCCTACAAAGATCTTAAATACCTAGTGAGAGCTGCAATGGATAGTGAGAAGTGTGCATATTTTAAAACATACATAAATAATAATATCAAACTGCCTAAGAAGTTATGGAGCCACATTAAATCTACCGTCGCCATTTCTAAAAAACAAGAGCATCGTTTACCACATTTTTGCAATGACCCAGAAAGTCTCAACCAACACTTTTTGGAGGTACCGGGTAGTGGCAAGGTTACAATCTCGGATCTAACATATTTTGAGTTTAACAGATTTGGTACTAATGACTTCCAACTTGGGCCGGTCCAGGAGGATGTTGTGCTGAAACTTCTACGCAGCCTCAAGTCCAATGCCCAGGGTTCTGACTGTATGTCGCTGGAGATGCTGATGATGACACTTCCTCGAACACTTGCAGTGATAACTTCCATCATCAACAAATCTATAGCCTCCTCTTCTTTCCCGGACCTGTGGAAAATGGCAATTGTTAGACCCATTCCTAAGGTTACTAATCCCACTGGTGCAAAGGACCTTCGTCCCATTAGCTTATTACCATGTCTCTCCAAGATTTTGGAGAAGGTTGTTTGCAACCAACTTAGGGAATACCTAGAGCACCATAACATCTTACCAATGGCTCAATCTGGATTTCGTAGAAAGCACAGCACAGCGACAGCCCTCCTGGATGTAGTTGGAAATATACTGGAGGACAGAGACAAGGGCATGGGAACTGTGCTTGTTCTCCTCGATTTTTCTCGTGCCTTTGACTCTATTAATACCTCACTCCTTCTTTCTAAGTTGTCCTTTTACGGGTGTGATTGCAAAACAGTCAAATGGTTTGATAGTTACCTGAGTAACCGGTCTCAGTTTGTCCAGATAACAAATGACAGTGATGGAGGTATTTTGGCTTCTAGTCCTAAGCAGGTGAATAGGGGTGTCCCTCAGGGATCTATTCTGGGTCCTCTTCTCTTCATCCTGTATAGTGCTGACATCATCAACTGTCTCGTCAACACCAAATTCCATCTTTATGCGGACGATCTACAGCTGTACGTCTCCTTCCACTCGCGGAATACTGACGAGGCTGTAAGTAAAATAAATGAGGATTTGGATAGGATTGCAGTATGGTCAAAAAGAAACTCCTTGGTCTTGAACCCAATTAAGTCAAAATTTATGGTTATGGGGTCCAGAGATACTATCAATAAAACCCTTTCTTTCAACCTGGACCTCAAGATTGATAGCTGTCCCATCGAAAGGGTTCAAGAAGCCCGTAATCTTGGTGTGGTGTTTGACGGGCAGCTGCATTTTGAGTCCCATGTTTTGGAGGCTGTGCGCAACTGCTTTTACCGTCTCAAGCTTTTGTACCAAGTCCGTCCCTACATAAGTGTGGATATGCGTGTCATGCTATGTGAGTCACTTGTTCTATCCAAGCTGAATTACGCTGACACTGTGTATGGGACCTGCATTCTCGGAAGAACCGAAAAACTCATTCAACGGGTACAAAATGCTTGTGCGAGATTCTGTTTTCACGTCCCTCCACGATCTCACATCACTCCGTTCCTTAACAAAGGAAATTTGATGAAGATGTCAGCCCGCCGAAAACTTCATCTGGCTACCTTACTGTTCGACACTATACTAACTAAAAAACCAGACTATCTGTACAGTAAATTGTCCTGGGCGCGTGATTTCAACAAAAACAATACAAGAGCATCTGCTTACCTCTTGACAACCCCGAGGCATAGAACTGCTGCGTTTCGTGGGAGTTTTAAATTCGCTGCCACTCGCTGCTGGAACGACCTGCCGCCTCCTCTTCGTGCTATAAAATTAGTTAATAGTTTTAGAGTCAAGTTTAAACAATATTTAATACACACACAAAAAACAAAGGTATAAACTTACCCAGAGTCTGCACACATTCGGTAGTGGGTACCTGAGCAGAGTATGGCAGCGGATTTCGAACATTCGATGCAGCAGCTTGTTGAAATATGTGTTCAACTCGGGAGGTTGTTAATTTTGTCCAAAAACCTCTACACTACACAATTGGTACAGTCATATAACACAAGATAACACTTAAATACACTTTTGCACACACTAGTACATACAGGCACAATGCCATTTCCTATATCTACTATAATTTAGCATAATATTCCTTGAAAACTTTTAGTTCTGTTGTTGTTTTCGGCCATTTTGATATTTTATTCTTGTATAATCAAGTGACAACCGGTCGGCGCCTGCGCCGATTCCATTGTCGTTTGTCTATGGATTCATAGACAATCCATAGACAAATGATGTGGATGCGCCGAGCGATGGATTCGTCCGTATTAGATTATTTATTTTTCTGGCTAACGTTTATTTATTTATTTTGTTTAATATTATTTAATATTACTACACACACACGGAACACATATGTTGATGATAAACTATTTATTGTTTTTATCTATTAGTATTTTAATATTTACAATAATGTATCTATTTGTTTCGTTATTGCCCGTGGCATCACTAAGGTCCTGTCAGAAAACCAGCGTTGCGACATTTTGTTTTTTTTTTTAAATGTCGCAGCATTATGCTGAGATAGGAGCCTTTTCTGGCCTCGTGCAGGTAGTTTTAAATGTTTATCCTTTTTCCTTTTGTATATTGTTTTTGTTCTGTAACTGCCTGTGTGAGTCCACAATAAATATTTTTTCTTTCTTTCTTTCTTTCACTAAAACTAGGTGTAGCCGCACTTCGGCTATTAGCCGTAACATACAGTATTGTTATTTGTTGCAATGTTGAAAAACAATGTTACATATTGTGGACGTGTTATAAAACACAAGTTACACAACATGTTACTTAATCTGTACGCACCTTAACACACCCTTATTATATGGAATTGTGGTATGTTTCCCATTAACGTTCCTAACGAATCTCGAAATCGCTCTCAAAAGCGACGTCGAGAGATTTGTTTTCGAGGCCTCGCATTTCATAGTAATTAACCACAAACATATCTAATTAAAACAAACATAAACAACATAAAACACCATCTGTACCTCAAAGTTCCAACTACAATACATAACCCGACCACGTAGAATGACGCGGGGCAAATACGGGCGTCCAAATTGATGGGGTGCTACTAAATTCTACCGGGTTATTGCCAAAGTTGGAGTATTATGTCAGTTTCTTTGAAAAACTATCGCAGGGTGGCTTAAATGTTCGTTTTTGTGATATTCCTAGAGTTAGATAGTTTTATTTGAGCGTTTTATTGTTGAAGTAAGTTGGTTCTTATTACTTTAAAAATAAAGTTATTATTCGGTTGTAATGCTTTATTCACTATGACACAGTAAGAGTGATTACGCACTGCATCCGATCCGAATCCGTGAAAATACGGATATAAAAAACTCGGACCGAATTCGGATATTGCTTTACGCACTGCATCCGATCCGAACCCGTGAAAATACCGATCTAGAGTAAACTCGGACCGAATTCGGATGTTGTTTACGCACTATTCCGATCTCTGATTCAAATTCAAACAATTCAGGGGCCATCTTTGGCATATCCGTTTGGCGTCTTATTTGAATCCGAGGTAATGCGAAAGCGTTCATACAAACAGTAGTACTACGGTTACTTCGGTCCGTCAATTTTTCTTCCGAATTAGAAATTCACGGATGACGGATAGAAATCGGATGACGGATGCCGGATGTAGTGCGTAAACTACCATACAAATAGTTCTATGGCTACTTCGGAACGTATTTTCACGGATTCGGATCGGATGCAGTGCGTAACCGGTAGCACAGAAATAACACGGACGCGAATGTACCCTCGGGAGCAATGAAACTGGGTCATCAACATAAACCGTGATATCTCAGAAACTAAAAGTCATGGTACACTATACCGGCACTGCTCCAACCCGGCAATTAACTTGTCATTCAAATTAGAGCATTAAATAGTGTGTCGTATAATATATTTCATACCATTTTATTTTTTAGTACATGGTGGGCGCATGTAAAATATGAAAGATGACCCTTCGAAATGTTGCCACTACATAAACCGTTTAAATGTTTACTGAAGAAGATATTCTCATAGCATGTACGGATGTCTATTTTCTTTTCTTCCTTTTTATATTCCTGTTTAGTATATTCTATCACTTGTAAATTCATATTATTTATTTATTTTTAATAATAATTGTTTGCTGCACCGAACGACGTCATTACGTCGGCGCCGGCTGTCGCTGAAAACCAGCGCTGGGGCTCTGTCTTGCATAGGGTCGCAGCATAATGCTGAGCGATATCCGTTTTGCGTGGATGTGACGCATGTTTCCCTCAACCTTCTTATTTTTTGGTTTGTGTGTTTTATTTTCTTTTTGCGTCATGTTTACCGCAAATAAACGTATTTTCTTTCTTTCTTTCATAATGTCAATATGAAAAAGCCAACGGCGGGCAGTCAGCGCGCTTGCCGCTACCATACAACTCGACACGAAGACAGCGCGCTGCAAGCGAGCGGACCGCGTGCTTACGGCGCGCCGACTGCGTGTTTACGGCGCGTCGACTCCGCGTCGCCAGCGAATGCAAGTCCTAGGCGTGTTCAATCACAAATGCTATTATAACAATCGTGTTTGCAGTAACAGCAAGCTTGCACCTCGTGACCGGCGCGCGGACTGCGAGCTTGCACCTCGCGGACGCCGCGTAGTTAGCGCGCTGGCGGCTAGCCGTAGCCTAAATTCGAGGCGACGCCGTGCTGCAGCTGTGCAGTTGCTGTGCCGTCTACTGTGTCATGATCTTTAGAATGCTAGCTTATTCAAATTGTACGAGTGATGTAATGTTAAACTTCTGACGCCTGCAACATACTGACTATAATATATTAATTTAATGCAATGTCCGTGTGGTGCCGGGCATAAAGAATAGCACTACCCTATCTCTTTCCGTGGGTGTCGTAAAAGGCGACTAAGGGATTCACTAGAGGATGAGCAGCAGCGTTCTATGAGTACTTTAACAACCATACTGCGATCGCCAACCCGCCTGCCAAGCGTGGCGCTTATGGCAAACCCTCCCTTTTGGGGGAGGCCTATGTCCAGCAGTGGACGTCTTTCGGCTGCATGATGATGATGATGAATTTAGTGCAATAATAGATATCACTCCGTGGTATCGTTTGACTTTTTGACTGTTTCCTTGAACCCAACTTCGCTATCCCAGCGATACTACGTCCTTGACTTCTGACTACGAGAAGTACGAGACCATACATTTTGACCGATACAGTTTGGTCCTTTGAGCCGGATTAAATTTTCGTCGCCTTACGGCTGGTACACAAATAAAAATTATTTTGCAGACTATTTGAGAACTTTATTAATTTTATTGAGTAGTATTTGTTGAGTTATACATTTTATAGGTTGAATGCTAAGTTCTGTGTCTGTAAAGTTTGAGATAAAATATCTTTAGAGCTCACGGCTCTATTGACTCTGTCACTCGTTTTGCGTAAAATTGTATTTACATATAAATATAATAAAATACTTTTTATTTGAATAAGCTATCATTCTTAGTTTTCGAGATGTTAAGGTTTATTAGAAACTTAAAGGTACTACTACTTTTCTGATCCCGACGTTTCGGCCGAATTAGCAGTTGTCATCTTCGTGAAGCAAGGATATTTTCATCTACCCTCACTCTTGTTTTTTTTGTTTTTTATTGTTCTACTGAAGATGATCCTCGGGGACCGTTTCCACGTAACCGGGCAGTTATTGGTGAGACCTGAAGGGTCTCCAGCATTGGCTGGGGAATTGGGGGGGAAGTAAAATACTTAACCTAAGCTAACTACTTGTACTATACAAACATCATGACTACCTGCAACAACAGCACTAAGGGCGACCCCTAGTGGGACTCGGACCTCGGCTTAGGGCGTTGCTGGCGGGGACTTAGGGGGGGGGGGAGACAGCTTGATGAGGGCTGAATTATCGGTGTGAGTCTACCCTCACTCGATTTTGATTTTTATTTTATTAAGTTATCGTCGGTACTTCAACACACTACACTAACGACGTCTTTACAGTGCCTTCTAAGTTTCTACGCGACTAGATCCGAATCTTGACGAAGTCTGTGGTCTAGTGGTTCGAGTGTCGGACTGCTGATCACGAGGTCGTGGGTTCGATTCCCACAGGACACAAGTATTTATGTGATGAACATTATTGTTTGTGTTGGTCTGGGTGTTTCTTATGTATCACTAACGACCCACCCCGGCTTTGCACGTGTAAGTTTTATAGCTTAAAACCTTCCTTTTGACTTACTCTATCTATTAAAAAAAACGCATCAAAATCCGTTGCGTAGTTTTAAAGATCTAAGCATACATAGGGAAAGACAGCGGGAAGCGACTTTGTTTTATACTATGTAGTGATAAGTAGGTATTTACAAAAAAAAGTATATAAGTGTTATATCCATTGCCTAGTACCCATAGTACAAGCTCTTCTTAATTTGGGACTAGGTGGTGATGTGTAAAAAAAATAAAAAAATAAACTATTGTTTAAATTAAGGTTTATGTTGGTGATCCCGATTAATTGCTTCCGAGTGTACTTGATTGATTTATTGATAGAATACACACATCAAAAAAAGTTTGCGATCACTTTGAAAAATTATGTAGCCTTTTTGAAGCCGAATTTTCTAATCGGGATTCAAAGCGATAATTATCATGATAAATATAGATTGATGGTTATCTAGATAAATATACATCAGATTTCAGTTGGACTTTGAATTCGGAATCTTCACATACCTAATTATGCTAGTGATCACAAACTTTTTTTGATGTGTGTACGCGTGTCATTTAACGGTCATGACGTCATCCCTACTTTGTAAAACCCGACCTGTCACCAAAACTGAGCATCTGTAAGTCCAGCCGTCCAATTGAGACTGGAATAAAAAGGACGCCTCCCTCTCCGACTAATTGCATTATTTAATAAACGACTAATTTTATTTCTCTTTTTCCTTAGCCAGGCGTTACCAAAGATTCTCGACTCGATTTTGGGTCATGTAAAAATCATTTATTCAGGTTTTTTTATTGTTTTCGCGTAAGACACCATAGTTTGTTCGGCAATTTTATTATTTTGGCTAACTACCATACCTGACCTTAGAGCAACGCGGTGGACATAGTCGGGAGTGGCTGTGCGGAACATTTCCCCTCTGTCAACTCGCTTAGGCCCCATTGTTTTAATTTTAACTAGCTTTCGCCCGCAGCTTCGCTTGCGTGAAATATTGAACCTAACGGGTTCCTACGGGAACCTAACAGTGACGATTTTCCATACAAACTTTCATCCCCTATTTAACTCCCTTAAGGGTTGAATTTCGAAAAATCCCTTCTTAGTAGATGCCCACGTTACAAAAGGAACCTACTGTCAAAATTTCAACTTTCTAACCCCAGCGGTTTAGGCTGTGCGTTGATAGATCAGTCAGTCAGTCAGCTTCTCTTTTTATACAGCGTGTCCCAGAAAGTAGTGTCAAGCGGAAGTCCAGAGGTAGAACATCTTTTGAGGTACCCAAATCACCCCCATGTATGTTCCGCGATTTTTTAAGGTCGTGTCGTGTTGTTTTGTGTTGTGTTAATGCATTATTCGTGTTTCTGCGTGTATCTTTGTGCTAAAATGTGCCTGAATAAGTGCTGATTGTGTATCAATAATTATATTGTGAATGTGATAAGGATTTCTATGCGAAATCTCAAAATGAACGGCGCTGGAGGTCATGTTTTGGCGCGAAACGCGGCGCATGACGAAACATTATCGGTAAGTTTTTTTATTAAAATATGTTAATAACCAATTATAACAATGTTTATATGTATCGTCATATTGTTAGATAGGCATTATACTGTATTTTTTTCAAAAAATCAAAAAGTCACATTTTTTTATTATCAAGAGGCCCCCAAGGGGTGGAATTTTTCGTAAAATTGATCATTTTGATTGTTGATTATCTTTACGTATTTGTTAGGCAGCATACCTTTTTTTGTGCTTAATCAATTCGTAAATATCTTCAAAATGTAGAATGTAACTTTGTATTTTCCATTTAGTCAACATAATTTGATCTGTGACCCATTGTTTGAGAGAGTGTTTTGCGCTCCTCGTGTTCCCGTGTTTGTTTTGGTTAGTCGTTACTAATTAACTAAACAATTATAACAGCCGAGACTGTTGTTTACGATAAGTATATGGACCACCCATTAGTATAAACAAAAAACCCAAGCCACTTCGCATAAACACTTCTCCAAATACAAGTCGTAAGCCGACCTTTTTTTTTGTTTACAACGGCCCACCCACAGCTGTCGGCACTTAACTGATAAGCTTCTAGTATCATAAATATTTGTTACGAGTGCTGTTCTTTTGTTTTATTAGTGTGGAATAAGGTGTGTTTATGCATATTAAACAATAGTTTTGTTAAATAATAGTTTAGTTTTATTATGAAAAATATAATTTTTGCAAAAAAATGCGAAAATTTCCCTAAACGGAAAAATACACGAAAATTGCTAATACATTGTAAGTCTAATTATACTAATACATATATCATCGGATAGGTAATTGAATAACGATTCCAACGACGTAACTTGTAGAGAGCTAGCTATCGTAGCATAAGAGATATCGACGTTTTAATTACGCGAATTAATCCGCGAATCAAACCGCGAATTAAAATCACGCACGCGGTGTACCGCCCATTTTGACAGCCACAACTTAAGGGATATGGAGTTTGACAATAACGTACGGTAGAAAAAATCATCGTGTGCATAGGCCCTAGCCTATACGAACTATTTCGATTTTATAACCAAAATAGGATTCGAAAATGGTTGCCATTATTGATAATACATACAAATTCGAGTTGTAATAGTAGTCATTAGATCCGGCTACAGTCTGCATTAACAACGGACGGCTGAGCTAATAATATTATCTCAGTCATTACTGACGATACCGAGCTTTCGTTTGTATTAGTGGGTGAGCAGATTTGTATATTATAGAACATGAATTCGAAGTCAGAGGTTCGAAATTCGACCCTCTTTTTAACCGACTTCAAAAAGGAGGAGGTTCTCAATTCGTCTGAATGTTTTTTTTTTTTTTTTTTTGTATGTTTGTTACGCGATATCTCCCCCAATTATGAATGGATTTTAATGATTCTTTTTTTGTTTGGTAGCCCATACTTCAGAGGTGGTCCCATATAAATTTTATTGAAATTGGTTCAGCACTTTTTGGAAAAATCAACAAAAACAAAAAAAAAATACACAAATCGTATGTAGACGACGTTCTAGTTTTAGTGCTGGTCCGAGAATTTGTACACTATTTTAATTGTAATTTGTGGCACTAAAAAGTATAAAATAAAAAAAACTTTAAAAAAGTAAAAACCGACTTCAAAAAAAACTAAACGGAGTAAAATAATTATCATTTAATAAAACTACCAGTTTCAGAAGTCGGTGTTCTACGCTGAAACAAATTGAATGCACCGACTTCTGAAACTGGTAGTTTTATTAAATGATAATTATTTTACTCCGTTTAGTTTTTTTTGAAGTCGGTTTTTACTTTTTTAAAGTTTTTATGAAAGGCAAGCGTTAAATTGCTAGGCTATCTATAACTGCTAAAATACACATATACATATAGGGTGTATCCAAATTCGTGTAATTCCTTCAAACCGCGTGATCAACTAGTGAGTGACACTGACACAGCATGTTTTTTTTTCAGTATGTTCGAAAATACACATAATTATACAGGGTGTAAAAGACCCATCACATAGCCGAAATCTACGCACTCTGAACATCAAACTAAATTACATTGACCAAAAATAATTGCTGGGAAACAACTTTTATTTTTAGGCATAAAAAAAACTTTGTTTTTTTGTAGCGCGCAATGTAATGCACGTAACCGAATGTGCCTGTGTGGATCGTGCAGCGGCTACACAGCTGAGCCAAGGCGGTTGTGTGCGTTTGATATTCATGCGCAATTTGTTAGGAAAAATTGAAAATTTTGATAATGTTTGTTTGGAAGAAAGTTTAGTATTATCTATCACTTAGAATTCGTTTCTGGAAAAAACCAAAAAAAAATGTATTCTTTGACCTTCAATATCTCCGGAATCAATGATTTCCCAGGTATGGTCTGGTAGAAAAAAATGATCTCAATGATGGGTAGAATATGTGGTTTTCGTTATCGTTAAGGGTCTTTTTACACCCGATATACACGGTGTAAACGAATTCGTGTGATTCCTTAAATCCACATGATCTACTACTGCTGTAGATTGGCCACGCATGGGAATTAGACCGACTAAAAATAAAAAAATTAAATTCTTTTTTTTTCATGCGGTACCGGTCGGATCGTATCTAAACCACCTCATATGGATTTAGTAAATTAATAAGAAAAAAAAAGTAATGTTATTGAACATTTTGATGCCACCCATAGATGAATGAAAGCACGGCGACGCGGCTGGCGGGCACGACTAACGCGATATCGCTCTTTGCAGTCAGTTACCTCGAGGCTCTAAAATGTCTCAGAAAACCAAGATTTTTTTTAAATTTTTTTTTACTTGGTTTTCAAAAATAACCTTTTAGGGTTAATCTGTGTCACCAGTAGATTACGCGGTTTGAAGGAATAACACGAATTCGTTTACACCCTGTATATTATGTCCTACATACTATCTATATATATAAAAGAAAGTCGTGTTAGTTACTTCACTTATAACTCAAGAACGGCTGAACCGATTTAGCTGAAAATTGGCAGGGAGGTAGTTTAGAGCCAGGAGAAGGACATAGGATACTTTTTATCCCGTTCGACATCATGTAGGTAGGTAGTAGGTAGGTAGTAGGTAGGTAGTAGGTAGGTAGTAGGTAGGTAGTAGGTAGGTAGTAGGTAGGTAGTAGGTAGGTAGTAGGTAGGTAGTAGGTAGGTAGTAGGTAGGTAGTAGGTAGGTAGTAGGTAGGTAGTAGGTAGGTAGTAGGTAGGTAGTAGGTAGGTAGTAGGTAGGTAGTAGGTAGGTAGTAGGTAGGTAGTAGGTAGGTAGTAGGTAGGTAGTAGGTAGGTAGTAGGTAGGTAGTAGGTAGGTAGTAGGTAGGTAGTAGGTAGGTAGTAGGTAGGTAGTAGGTAGGTAGTAGGTAGGTAGTAGGTAGGTAGTAGGTAGGTAGTAGGTAGGTAGTAGGTAGGTAGTAGGTAGGTAGTAGGTAGGTAGTAGGTAGGTAGTAGGTAGGTAGTAGGTAGGTAGTAGGTAGGTAGTAGGTAGGTAGTAGGTAGGTAGTAGGTAGGTAGTAGGTAGGTAGTAGGTAGGTAGTAGGTAGGTAGTAGGTAGGTAGTAGGTAGGTAGTAGGTAGGTAGTAGGTAGGTAGTAGGTAGGTAGTAGGTAGGTAGTAGGTAGGTAGTAGGTAGGTAGTAGGTAGGTAGTAGGTAGGTAGTAGGTAGGTAGTAGGTAGGTAGTAGGTAGGTAGTAGGTAGGTAGTAGGTAGGTAGTAGGTAGGTAGTAGGTAGGTAGTAGGTAGGTAGTAGGTAGGTAGTAGGTAGGTAGTAGGTAGGTAGTAGGTAGGTAGTAGGTAGGTAGTAGGTAGGTAGTAGGTAGGTAGTAGGTAGGTAGTAGGTAGGTAGTAGGTAGGTAGTAGGTAGGTAGTAGGTAGGTAGTAGGTAGGTAGTAGGTAGGTAGTAGGTAGGTAGTAGGTAGGTAGTAGGTAGGTAGTAGGTAGGTAGTAGGTAGGTAGTAGGTAGGTAGTAGGTAGGTAGTAGGTAGGTAGTAGGTAGGTAGTAGGTAGGTAGTAGGTAGGTAGTAGGTAGGTAGTAGGTAGGTAGTAGGTAGGTAGTAGGTAGGTAGTAGGTAGGTAGTAGGTAGGTAGTAGGTAGGTAGTAGGTAGGTAGTAGGTAGGTAGTAGGTAGGTAGTAGGTAGGTAGTAGGTAGGTAGTAGGTAGGTAGTAGGTAGGTAGTAGGTAGGTAGTAGGTAGGTAGTAGGTAGGTAGTAGGTAGGTAGTAGGTAGGTAGTAGGTAGGTAGTAGGTAGGTAGTAGGTAGGTAGTAGGTAGGTAGTAGGTAGGTAGTAGGTAGGTAGTAGGTAGGTAGTAGGTAGGTAGTAGGTAGGTAGTAGGTAGGTAGTAGGTAGGTAGTAGGTAGGTAGTAGGTAGGTAGTAGGTAGGTAGTAGGTAGGTAGTAGGTAGGTAGTAAGTAGGAAAAAGTGCATTGCAACGCATGCGGGTACAGCTAGTATCAAATATATTAGCTACCTACAAATTGAGTTTTCTTACAAAAATCTAGGAGCAAAAGATTGATGTTCTTATTCCGGGCACAAGTTAAATTGCTAAGTCGTTAGTGTCAAACACATTTATTTTTCGTTGAAATCACATTGAGTTTATGAGAATTACATGAACGACTGTAACGTAAGTTATTTTTAGTGTAAGAAAACTGCAGGGCAATTGTGTAACGTAACCAATATCAATCATGACAGTTGATGTATCAAAAACAATATTCATTGCGTGGCACAGTCAGCATCAAATATCGTGTAATCGTATATCGGTGTAAAAAGACCCTTAACGATAACGAAAACCACATATTCTACCCATCATTGGGATCATTTTTTTCTACCAGACCATACCTGGGAAACCGTTGGTTTTGGAGATATTGAAGGTCAAGTTTACTTTTTTTTAGTATTTTCAAAAATGTATTCTAAGTGATAATGCTAAACTTTCTGCCGAACAATCTCATCAAAATTTTCAATTTTTCCTCACAAATTACGCATTTGAAGTTACAAAAACGCAACAAATATCAAACGCACACGACCGCCTTGGCTCAGCTGTGTGGTCGCTGCACGCATGCAAACGCGCGGCATCGCCACAACCACACATTGCACGCTACGATTAAATGCTTTTTTTTATGCCAAAAAATAAAAGTCGTTTCCCAGCAATTATTTTCGGTCAATGTAGTTTAGTTTGATGTAAAGAGTGCGTAGATTTTGGCTATGTGATGGGTCTTTTTACACCCTGTATATCGGGACGAACAGACTGTTCATAATTACCTAAACAACTAAGGAAATTAAACTTTTATCTCAGTGAAATAAAATTCTTATTAGAACGACAGTTGTCGTGTATTGTGTGCATTCTGAAACACACCTTAAAACATTGAGATATAGTTTAATTTTCTTAGTTGTTCAGACCATTTTGAACAGTATTTGATGCTGACTGTACATAGTTGTGAAGAAGTCGGATTGTTAATACATACGTTGCTATGGAAATTGTTGACCTGTCAAAATCAAAGCCATTACGATTGCGTTCCGCAATTATTATTTTTTTTAAAAAAAACATTGCCCCACACTAAGATTTCTCTTGTATCGTGGGTGCGTTTACAGACACAAATCTCACAAACAAACGCCCAGACCCGAAACAACCATCTGTGGGCCATACAAATTTTTGTTCCGTGTGGGAATCGAACCCACGACCCGTAATGCAGAAGCCAATCACTTAGCCACTGCACCAAACGGTCGTCAAAATTAGAAAGAAAGAAAGAAAAAATATTTATTTATTTCGCCCCAAACGGAAGCACACGCAAAAAAATTAAAAATACAATATTTCTTAGATATAAACAAAAACAAATAATAACCTGGTAAAACAAAAAAAAAGTCAGTAATAAAAAAACAATTAGGACTCTGGAATACCTTGTTTATCTAGTGTTCGCAAGTGCAACTGCTGAGCGTGAGGTCCTGAGTTTGATCTCCAGGTTGAGCAAAGTTTTATTGGGTTTTTCTGTATGGAATTTCTCAGTAGCAGCCCGGAGTCTGAATTTCTGCTGTGTTGATTGCAATAGGCTCCACCCTCTATTACATGGGACTTAAACATAACGGCGAAATGTGGGCGTACTGTACACCACTGCTAACCCTTCGGGGAATACAGGCGTGATGGTATGTTATGAGAAATCTGGTAATAATGTTTTTGTATGAGTTATGAAAGGCAACTAACAAAGACATAACAAAATAAACAACAAGTCATATTTCTTGTGGCCTCCGGCAATGAAAAAGGGACTAAACACATTCACATTTCATTTACAGAAAATGGGCAATTTGTTTAATGAAAATGGGCAACATACACACAAAATACACACATACAAGGTTAGTCGGAAAGGCGGTACTAATGCGAAAGGGTATTAAAGTACACATAATAATGAATAACTTTTGTTTTACAACTTTCCCTAACAGTCATTTTTCTAGTGTTTCCAATTTTGATTGTTTTTTTTCTTGACATTTCATTTTATTTATTGCTAATATTTGTTTATATTAGTTTGACATTGAATCGCAATCTATACTAATATTATAAAGAGGTAGAATTTGTTTGTTTGTTTGTTTGTATGTAGGAGGTAATCTCCGAAACTACACATCCGATTTCAAAAATTCTTTCACCAGTAGGAAGCTACGTTATCCCTGAGTGCTATAGGCTATATTTTGGGATCAAAAAATTAGGGATCGATAAATTAACGCGAGCGAAGCCGCAGGCAAAAGCTAGTTATTAATATTATTTTATTCTATTATTATTTCTACACAAGGCTGGACCATGCAGCATATAGTGTTACACTTTCATTATTAACATTTGGCTGCCTATTGTCTATCGGTATGAGTCTGTCATGCTCACTAAAATGCCCTGCTGATGGTGGTGTTGTGCATCGGGTCGTTGAGTTCCCTGCATCATGGTTGAGCTGAGCGACGCCGATGCATGCGTCATGCTCGTGAACGGGTGCTGTCTGTTGGGACTGGTCAGCTCGTAACTGCTATGGCAATCGTTTTAAAAGGCTAACTTTCTCATTGCTTTTCATGTTGTTAACTGCATGTACATTAATCTGCATTGTTCTTACATTACTACAATGAAAATTTTCAAACCATTTACTTTTGTAAAAGAGTGTCTATGGAGTTTCTTGCCGGTTCTTCTCCAAAGGACCTACTACTAGGAACCGAGCACCTAGTGTTGACCTTTTGAAAGCACCAGGGATCTGGTCTACTTGAAATAAAAACTATTTGACTTTGACTTTTTTAAGGAGAAATAGCTGTTAAAAGATCTCAAAAAAAAAACGCTAAAATCTATCTATCCCTAGTTATGATCAGCTGTGTTTACATTTTAGGTCATGATTATTTGGGGTCATGAATCAGAAGCACCATTTTCTGAATTTGTTACTAAAGAAGACGTCCGGTCTTTTGGAATGCATACGAGGGGCACAGGTCCAACGCGCAAAGGCCCCTTTGAGAACTTTAATCTAAAATGGGGTGGGGCACCAACCGGGGACTATCCACGACTGCACTATTAGAGTACTGTCATGGACCCCAGGTGGGTGCAAGATTATTGTAAAATATGGTAAAAAATATCTGGTCTATGGGAAGGGGTGTTAAGTGGATTGGTTAACTTCTATTGCCGGAAGAAAATGGCGTCTGCCTTTCAAATTTAAAATTGAACTGTGTTGGCAGACGGTGACTCGGTTGCTCAGTAGCTGGGCCCCATTGGGCTCGCAGACGTCGCTAGTGGTGGCTAGATACTAACGTCACAAAACAATTGAATTATAAAATCCAACACGATCATTAGTGGACATTAAACCTTTGACATGGCTACAATTACAAACATTATTGTAGAGGCAAAATCAAAGAGAGATACTATAATTACGTGCACACTCAGAATGTGGATTAATTATTCATCGATTAAATTAATTAATTATTTGTACATCCACATCACTCACATATCGATACTAACCACATAACTAGTTTTATTATTAAATTGCTTATCGAATCGAAAACTCAACGCAAATACAGCACTATTAATTTCGAACAAAAGTCACAAATTACAGATTCGGCCAGACGTAAGTGTACACCAAAGTATTCGAAATTAAACGATATATAATTCAATTGTTAATTAAAAACTGCGAATGGGACGTTGCACCAAAAATGCTTAATTGGAAACTATTGTGTTTTAATGTGTATCGTACGATGTAATTTGTAAATAATTGAGGAGAAACGTGTGCTGTTATTACGGCCGCCAATGTACTGACGGATTTATTTTGATTGAGTTGTTCCCTTGTTCGGTGAGCTGGACGAATGAGATGTACCTCATTCATTTACCTACCTGTGTATATTTACTATTTATTTTCAGCGGTAACTACTTTTAAAATGTCCATAACGCACGCTGGGAATAGACGCGTGTTGTAAAATTCAACAAAACCCAGCACACTTGGTGGTACTTAACAAGGTACCGCCTCATATTAAAGTCCAGCGCCAATCATTTTACTGTGCTCCGTCAATTCTAATTTCATCGTTGAAATTGAGTTTGTTTTTGACAACTCTTGAGATTCAGATTGATTGATAAACATATCATAAGTTGATATGTTTGTAAAGTTGATACGAGATCTACATTTCGAGAACCATTTCGGTGACAGTGTTTTTAAGAGCGGCGTTGAATTTTGTTATTAAAGTTCTAGGTTTATTCAGAAAATTGCTAGTGCGAGTAGTCTAACCTACCTTTAGTGATGCCACCTGGCTGAGAACCGTCCAGAAGGATCTGAAGGAGAGCGAAATAGACACTGCAACCGTTCTGGATCGACATAAACGGAGAAGACAGACGAAGAGAATCGACCCCAGATAATTGGACACGGCAAAGGAAGCAGAAGAAGAAGAACAGAATAAACGCTAAAGAAAAACTCAATTAGTAAGCAAAGATAGCTTGAACATAACAATAACAAACAATGCGTTCAGGGCGCTACTGTGGCTGCTGCGCTTCTGCACTACGACGACTATGTTAGCTCAATCAAAGACGGTGGGCCTTTCCACATCTCCACGTCATGACGTCATCAACGTGGAACGGTGCGGTAACGCGGCACGGTGCGTTGACATAATGTGCAAACGTTACCGTATCGTAACGCGTTCCGCCTCTAGCCGCAAGCGCACACGTATATGCGCTCCGCCCGCGCTCTCCACGCCCGCGAGTTAGTAGCCGTGCTCCGATGCTTTAAAACCATACCTTACTGTTTCTCTTATTAAAATTCAGGATCTCCATTGTCAACGATAAATCTAACAATGATCCTTTTTTTTTTTATTTCTTTTAAAATTTAGGGACTTTTATAACGCACAGCGTATGTCAGTCCCATCGTACCCTAAGACAAGTTACAAATCAAACGAGATCAATGGATCTGGGCCATAAACTCGAACAACTTTCTCGCATCATCGGAAGTCGGCTTACTTAATATATGGTGGAATGAACCTATATTGTTCTTGTTCAACTTCACAGCCCTGAAC
Source organism: Amphipyra tragopoginis (assembly GCA_905220435.1). NCBI lineage: Eukaryota > Metazoa > Arthropoda > Insecta > Lepidoptera > Noctuidae > Amphipyra > Amphipyra tragopoginis. Next base: position 18,488,769 of record HG992016.1, read on the forward strand.
AACTTACTCCTATCAGCCTCATACTGGACACATTCCATCAACAAATGATGCATATCTTCCTACAACTCCACACACCTCACAGTTGGGAGAGGTTATCTTTTTCATCAAGAAAGCGAATTTGTTACATGGAATATGTCCCGATCTGAGTCTGTGAGCTGTCACCACAAATTTTCTGCTTAGGTTAAAATTTAGAAACCAGGGTAAACGGGGAGGCTGACACTGTATGGTTTTATACCAAATTCTTTTTTCTAATGAAGTTCACAATATAATGATCCTGACGTGCATTTTAAGGATACGGTAACGTAAATTTGTACGTTATGTCAACGCACCGTGTCGCGTTACCGCACCGTTCCACGTTGACGTAGTCATGACGTGGAGATGTGGACAGGCCCAGACTGCGTGGAAGCAGCAACGGCATCCTCAATTTGGATAGCATACGTGTAAAGTAAATTCGTAAGCCTTTACTAAAAACTATGGATCTTAAGTTATCTGCATAAATAATTAAATTATTACTATTATAACTCAAAACATAAATAACACACGTCAAAACATTATTCCGAACAAAAAATCCGAATATTTTTTTTATTATTTCTGCGATGACCGTCCATATGCAAAGGGTTCCAAGTTATACCCTCGTCAGTGTACGTCAAACTACTGATATTTGACTACGAACTCTAAATATATTGGTTCTAGTTTCTCTGGAACAGTTTCTGAAGTTTGCTTGTTCGATTCCGAATCAAAAGATTTTGTAAACCATAGTACTAGGTTTTGGGAAATAAATATTATTATTATTCATTCGTTTATTCATCTTTACACATTATTATTTTACATTTTTAAATACTTCAATAAAAATGTAAAAATAAACAAAATTGCATTTTAGATTAAAATTCTCAAAGGGGCCTCTGCGCGTTGACCTGTGTCCCCCGTATGGCCTTCCAAAGGACCGGACATCTTCCACACGGAAGATGAGCCGTGAATTTACAGAGAGAAACAAAATTGTAGCCCACCGGCATCGCGAACAGGGTACAAGCTACCTGTGGTCAGGGTGGAAAGAGGAAATTCCTAACAATACGCGTCGTGTCGAGAAGTATCGCTTTCTGTATCAGACCCTTGATCCAGCCGCCCAACCAACGCCCGGCTCTTGGCTATTATGCCATTGGCCGTAACGACTATCGGCACTATGACTGCTGGATAAAAATATTATTGTTTTATGTTGGTATAATGTTATTTTGTTTTTGTCTGTGAGTACCAATCATCATTTTAGTGGTCCGAGTAGTAGTAGTTCTGTAAGTTCAGTTTATTATTAGCTCTTTGCTATAGAGTTTGTCCGGGGAAGAATTACCTCCATATTTCTATTTTGATCCTATTTCTACCACGAAGCAGTATTGCTGTGTTCCAATTTTAATGCACGCATACTCATGCATAGTCAGTACTGCTGGGCATAGATCTCTTTTCAGAATGAGAAGGGTTTTGACGTTAGTGCAGGTTGCCGGACTAGACGTATCACCGAAGTCTCTTCAAAGCCCTCTATAGGAGCTTTCTAGAGGTGTTTGCCTTTACCGTTAATGTAAGTGATAATCAAATTATGATCGGAATAGTGAAAAATCAGAAGTGCGGTCTGAGTTCAATCTCAGATCCACAGAACAGATAAAAGACGTTATCTGTTCTGTGCTCAGATCCTATATCAGGATCCGTTTGCGGTAGGCAATCGTTTAAACACCAGGCTATCACTACCTACCAAACTGGCATGTAAATTTCTGCCCTTGGAGTTTATGGGGAAGCGGTTTAACAGTACGCGGTCAAAAACGCAGCGGAATCCGCGGATCCCTCATCTCCATAAACGCAGCCTAAGTATTCTGCATAGATGACCGTCCAATTCTTAAGGGTAGGCTTCAAACTTGCTACCCTTGTCAATGCACGTCAGACTATTGATATTTGGCTTCAAGTTCAAAACATATTTTAGTTCCAAGACTGTCGAAATTACTGTTGAGAATTATGATGAATGTTGGTTTGTACAAACGCCAACACATTAAGCTACCCGAAACCGTCAAATTTTCCCAATCAACCTTGAATCTAATACTTTTATGATAGAGATGAAAATCTATTAAAGAAAATCAGATTGTAGTAGTTTTTCTGTCACTGGCGCTACTTTCAAACTTCCTCTAATATACTCATTCCTGACCTTATCCATTCTGGTCACTCATCTCCGCTACATGCAATCTTTTTTCATCCGTCTTCTTCACGGCCCAACATTCCGATCCATATAGTACGATAGGTCTTATCACGGACTTGTAGATTTTCCCCTTCAACTTGAGAGGCATCCGTGGGTTGAAGTAGCAAGTAATTCCAGTTACCTGTCGCCATTTCATCCATCCTGAGTTAATCCGGTGCGTTATGTCTCGGTCTACTCCGCCATCCCCTTGGATAAGCGACCCGAGGTACCGAAAGCAGATCGGTATGGGTGTTCCGCCGAGAGATATTGGCACAGGACAGTATTTAGGAATTAAATATCGTAGAAAAAGTCTTCGAGTGTCGTCAAGCAAAAAGAGAATTGGGAGTTCGTTTTGCATAATAGTTCTGCTTAGACTTTTCCCAACTATGTTGGGATCAGCTTCCAGTGTAACTAGATGCAGCTGAATACCAGTATTTTACACGCAGCGACTGCTATCAGACCTTCGCAACCCAGTCACTGTGCAATGCCGATATCCAAACGTTAGACAGGTTGTTAGACTTTTGGGCTTCTGACTGCCCGTAACGACTGTCATAGGTTGCATAGTAGTTATAGAATTGTGGATTGTAAACGAACCTATGACCCCATGTTTGGTACTGCTTTTATGATTACTCGTTCAGTATGGTGGTTGTAATATAGGCTTTTGTATAACATCCGACATGTTTCTCTAGTGTATGTAAGATTTTTAGGGTTCCGTACTCAAAAGGTAAAACGGGACCCTATTACTAAGACTCGGCTGTCCGTCCATCCGTCCGTCTGTCACAAGGCTGTATCTCATGAACCGTGATAGTCAGACAGTTGGAATTTTCACAGACGATGTATTTCTGTTGCCGCTATAACAACAAATACTAAAAATTGAATAAAATAAATATTTAAGGGGGCTCCCATACAATAAACGTGACTTTTTTGCCGCTGTCCGTCCGTCCGTCTGTCACCAGGCTGTATCTCATGAACCGTGATAGTTAGACAGTTGAAATTTTCACAAATAATGTATTTCTATTGCCGCTATAACAACAAATACTAAAAAACAGAATAAAATAAATATTTAAGGGTATGGGAGCCCATACAAAAAACGGGATTTTTTTGCCGTTTTTATAGATAATGGAACGGAACTCTTTGTGTACGAGTCCGATTCGCACTTGACCGGTTTTTTTTACAACAGATTGCTCCAAATGACAAAGCATATTTTTTTTACCTTCGTTTCTTTACAAATTCCAGACAGCCATTGACCGAATTTCACGGTCGATCCGTTGCCCACCAGTGGGCAAACTAAAGTAATTTATCACGAAATATAACAAAACCCTCTTATTGGGAACTTATTGGTAATTTTTATATGATTTATGCCTCCCTACTGAGTACCCTTTGTTAACTTCGATACAATGAATCGAAAGATCGAGAAGTATTCTCAAAGTTTGACAAAAGTTTTGCTCAAGTTTATTTTGTATTGTATTGTATTGGAAAAGTAATGATTTAGTAGCTTTTCGCTTTTCCCCTGACGGGGTCGGCAGCATTGTTAAGATCATTGTATTTTTCATGTTATAGGTTGGCAAAGACGACGTCCCACCTAATAAAAAGTGGTTCAGACCGACCAACGTGTAACATTAATCCGCAATAATATTTTAAAGGCGTTTGAGATACCCTATAAACAATCCTTGGGCAAAGCTGTTGAACCGAACCCTTAATGGTAGTTGAGTAAACCACAGCGATAGTTTAATCAAAAACATTGAAACACAGCCGTAAAAATCAAATGAAAAGATGAATTTATTAATTACATGAACATGAAAAAATAAGACATAATTTTAGTGTAATATTTAGTTGAGATAGAGGAGCCCGTGGATAAATAATTACAGCCGCATAGACCGATCTTCCGGGTTAAGCCACGCTTGCCGAGGTTGGTCTGTGGATGGGTGACCATTTACCATAGCGAGTTTCCTCCGTGCCTCGGAAAGCACGTAAAGCCGTTGGTCCCGGCTGTCATTTGTAGATCTTTGACAGTCGTTACTGTTGGTCAGAAGCCAGAAAGTCTGACAACCAGTCTTACCAAGAGTATCGTATTACTCAGTTAATGGGTTGTGGAGGTCTGATAGGCAGTCGCTCCATGTAAAATACTGATATTCAGCTGCATCCGGTTCGACTGGAAGCCGACCCCAACATAGTTGGGAAAAAGACTAGGCAGATGATTTAGTTGAGATAGATGTGTAGCCACAGTGATCAGAATAGATAAGGTCAGAAATGAGTATATTAGAGGAAGTTTGAAAGCAGCGCCAGTGACAGAAAAGTTGAAAGGGAACCGTTTGTCTTGGTATGGGCATGTGAAGAGGAGGGATGAAACGCATGTGACCAAAAGAGTTATGAATATAAATGTGGATGGATGGAAAGGAAGAGGGAGGCCAAAGAAAAGATGGATGGATTGTGAGTAAAATGATATGAAAGAGAAGGGAGTCAGTGATATCATGACAGGTGACAGGATGGAATGGAAGAAGAAAACGTGTTGCGTCGACTACAAGTAACATGGGATAAGGGCAGGAAGATGATGATGAATTAGTTGAGACACACGTTACCCCATAAGGGACCCAGTTCTGGGCTTTTTGTTTTATTTCTTACTTTCTAACATAGAAATGCTTATTGGCGGTAATCTGAAGCAGTGGGACAGTAATAGGCCTATTATGCTATGATTATGGTAGTTCAACTTATAAGCAGTTCAAGAATCACGTTTAAGTTTGACATTTCATGTCCAGAAGTTTTTATTTCAAATGTTATTTGAGAAAGGTCACGTATTTCACTACACAGTTTTATGATAACAGTCTTATGGAGAATATATCATTCGAACTGAATGGAAGAGGCAAGTAACTCCAGTTTCTTTCAGGTGGAAACGCGTTTTTTTTCAGTTTTTAATAATTTGTGTAAGAGATGAACATCTAGAAATATCGATATTACAGCAAGCTTGACAAGCACCGGGTTGCGGGTTCAAACCCATGTACCAATGTGACGTTTTCAATGTCATAATAATGTACTTTCTTAGACTAAGACTTTCTCTAAGACGCCACTGACATGCGATGAAGGAAAACATCGTGAGGAAACTTGGACTTAATGGTCTGAAATCGCCAACACGCAGTGAGCAAGCGTGGTGATCAGTGCTCGTGTCTTCTCTGTGTAAGAAGAGGCCTTTGCCCAGCAGTGGGACAGTTACGGGCAGATATTTACATTTGTTTATTATATGAACATCTTTTATACTTTATTCTGTTTTTCGCGAATACTTGTTTATCTTTTAAAACGACACAATTTATTCGATCGTTACTCATCAAAAGATAAGTGGTTTTTACAGTGGGTACAATATAGAAAGGGTTTTCATTTATTTTTAAGCGAAAATAATAATTTTCGCATACCGACCGAGCGGTACCACCTTAACTATATTATTTACGTAATATCACGCCTATATTCCGCGAAAGGTTGAGCAGAAGTGTGTAGTACACCCTCATTTCGCTGTTATGTTTAAGTCCCATGTAATAGGGGGCGAGCCTATTGCCATCAACCGGGCACAAATTCAGAATCCGGGCTGCTACTGAGAAATTCCGTGAAAACCCAATAACACTGCTCGATTTGGGGATCGAACCCAGGACCTCACCACGGGACCAAAGAGGCTGTGGAGAAACTTGGTGTGGTGTTCCTCCAACCAAAGGGAGGATCCTCCAACCAGGCGGAGTCTTGTGCCTGGCGGGCTACTGCCCAACGGTTGATGTTGGGAGGTTGTATATATACCATCTGCGATTTAAATCTTGATTGCGCGATGTAGGATAGTTCGCATGTGGCGAGATAGATGCCGCCACAAGGCAGTTATCCTAACTTCCTAACGAATATTATAAATGCGAAAGTAAGTTTATTTGTTTGTTACCTTTTCACGCCTAAACCACTAAACCGATTATGCTGAAATTTTGCATATACGTTGTCAGGTGTACAGAAACGGACATAGGGTACCTTTCGTACCGAAAAAAAGTACTGTTCCCGAGGAAAACAACAATAACGTTTATAGATGGCGCCACATGTCTTTCGAATCACTCACTCACGAAACTTTAGTAGTGTGTTAAGAGTTTTTTTGAGCTTAAGTAACGCGAGAGAAGCCGCGGGTAAAAGCTACTTATTTAAAAGTTTTGAAACTGTGTTTTAAAGGATAAAAGCTGTTTTCATAGTTTTATTTATTTTCAATACAGCCTACTGGAAAGGCTTTATTTTCCTACAGGCGAGTTTTTCACAACTTTCACGAAACACCATTTTCAAACTCACCTCGTTAATATGAAAACTTGATCGGCTGAACGTTTTTCAGTTCACTTCAAAACAATGAATTAGTACCTGAAACGATAAAAAAACCTTAATTAAATTTCAACTTTATTAACGTTAGTTAAGACTCATAGTCTTATGTACACAGCTGAACAATAAAAACTAGGTGAAGAAATTGACATTCGAAATTTGGATTTAATTCTTAAATAGTGAAGTCGAATGGTACATACATGGATTATGTCTACAAACGAAAATCAGCTTTATTCTTTAGCAGTTACGGTTGAAATTCTTTTGTTATAAGTTATACTCAGTAAATCATTATCTGGGAGGGCCAATTAACTGTTACTAATGGTTCTTGACACGCTAATATTCAATTATGCCTATTCGAGTCACATCTGTCAAACAATTTGATACCTTATAGCGTAAGCATAAGATCTAAAATCGATGTTTACAGCTGAATAGTTTTTATTTGTGGTAATTATTGGGTTTGTTTCAGGAACATTGTGGTTATTGCACGATTCTGTAAATAAAAATAAATGAGTGAAGGTAAATTAATGATTGGCAGTTAACAATGACCTTTACTAATGAACTATTAATAAATGGAAAGACAGAAAGAAATTTTGATTCGTTTGTCATTTCGTCAACAAATTGGATGAAATGACGAATTAAATAAGAATTGCAGAACACAAAATCACATTCCCATTAAATTCGTCATTTCGTCCACATGAGACGTAAAATCCTTGGACGAAATGACGAACGACTCGAAATTTTATTTTTGAAGTCGTACAGTAATGCTGCCTACACACCTAACCAACGAACGGGACTCGATACCGTTAAAAACCGAATGAAACTCAATTCGTTCTACACAGTTTCGTCAAATTCAACAATTCGTCAGTGAAGTTCTAACGGTGCGGAAGTCAAAAAAGGCTACTTTACAAGAGAGTGAAAAACTATTTAAAACGAGGAGCGTAACTACGGTGAACGCAATATTGTTTTTAATTATCATTACAAATGAACTCTTTGATGATTTAAACCGTTGAAAATCCTAATAATCTTTTTCATTTCAAGTAAAATTGTGGATTTCCCAGTGTTGTCTGTTTGTCACAAAATGACTTACGCACTGTTAGAACTTCGTTGACGAATTGACGAACATTCGTTGGCGTTTGTTGGCTTTCGTCGACTAGGTGTATTCGTAGCAAAATACAAAATCCATCCAAAATGTAAGTGCTGGGCAATTGTAGGTGTATCAATCTACGTGACATCCGTGGAGCACAAAGGTTTCAGACGAAAACCAGCGTCAATCTATACATATAAAAGGAGAAACTGACTGACTGACTGATCTATCAACGCACAGCCTAAACCGCTGGGTTTAGAAAGTTGAAATTTTGACAGTAGGTTCCTTTTGTAACGTAGGCATCCACTAAGAAGGGGTTTTTCGAAATTCAACCGCTAAGGGATTTAAATAGGGGATGAAAGTTTGTATGGAAAATCGTCACTTAACGGGTTCAAAATATCACGCAAGCGAAGCTGCGGGCGAAAGCTAGTTACTTATAGTGCTTGACATTAAACTGATCTGGACACCGTTTTGGTCCAGCCGTGAGACACATACCCAAGACTTTTTTATTTATATCACACTTTTTACTTGGACACAGCACAAAGAGACATAAGTCTCTTCGAGCAGTGTCCAAAAAAATAATATACACCGTGTCCCAAAATTCAACGATAAGCGGGCATCAGAGGCTGGCCCTGCTCATGACTACTCGAGAAAAAAAAGAAAAAAAATGTCTTTTTTTTTAAATTACAAAATGAAATTTGAAGTCCTTCGAAAATTGACGAAAATAAGTTTGATTGATTTTTTTGTTAAAACTACAGGAATTCTGTGATTTTTAAGGGTTGTGGTGGATAGCAGTGCTAATTAGGTTGCCGATACAAAAAAAAACAGAAATTATTGTCATACGGTGTATACATATCGGGTGTAAAAAGACCCTTAACGATAACGAAAACCACGTATTCTTCTTCTCTTCTTCCCATCATTGGGATCTTTTTTTTCGAACAAACCATACCTGGGAAATCATTAGTTTTGGAGATATTGAAGGTCAAAGTACACATTTTTTTTTAGTTTATTCCATATACGATTTCCAAGTCATAATACTAAACTTTCTTCCATACAAACATTATCAAAAATTTCAATTTTTCCTAACAAATTAAGTACGCATTAGAGTTACAAAAACGCAACGAATATCAAACGCACACGACCGCCTTGGCTCAGCTGTGTGGCCGCTGCACGCATGCAAACGCGCGGCATCGCCACAACCACACATTGCGCGCTACAAAAAAAAGCGTTTTTTTTATGCCAAAAAATAAAAGTCGTTTCCCAGCAATTACTTTTGGTCAATATAGTTTAGTTTGATGTACAGAGTGCGTAGATTTCGGCTATGTGATGGGTCTTTTTACACCCTGTATATAACTCCATCCTTCTCTGTATGTTATCACTTCTGTCTTTCCTTCAAATGGTAGGTTAAGATCATTTATTTGTCCAAAACGTAAGTATACACACACATGGTATGCAAGATGTCACACAAAATTACACAGTCATGTTTTGCCTTAACGGCGTACAAATATTGTTCTGTTTACTTTATTCTTGGTCTGGCTTTTTCTTTGCCTGTAATTTAACTTCTATGATGTTGGTTATAAGGCTGTCGTGACGCAGTAAGTAATGTAAAAGACACAACAACATAATCTTTCAGGGATGATTCTATCATTACAGTTATAGCTAATATCGGTATGTCAGGATTGCGAGCAAGGTAAATGTAGTAAATAAAACCAACATAGACTCTCCACCACTGAGGCCCGTATTAATAAACGTTCCTCAACTGCATACTCAAGTACGTTATCATTTGATACGTCATTATTACGATGTCAGCATCTCAAGATCATTGCTAATTAATAAACACACCTCAAGGCGCTGTACTTGATGGCTTGAATTGACCGAAGTTTAGTTAACATTCATCACATTTCGTTATTCCTATGTCGTAACACTTATTGAAATACTTGTATTTTGTTAAAACTTTAAAGTTAAATTATCTCACACGTTTCCCCTCCAGAGGGCGGGGGCGGTCAAAATCAAAATCCAAGATGGCGGCTGTAAAATTTTACAAAATATGCGTCATGGCCGTCATGGGTATCGTGTCCATGGTTTTCGGGGGTGCTGATTTCGAAAATAAGGTCAAAGTGAAAATCCAAGATGGCGGCTGCGAAATTTTACAAAATATGCGTCATGGGTGTCATGTCCGTGGTTTTAGGGGGCGCTGATGTCGAAAATGAGATCAAAGTCAAAATCCAAGATGGCGACTGCGAGATTTTACAAAATATACGTCATGGGTATCTTTTCCATGGTTTTCAGGGATGCTGATTTCGAAAATAAGGTCAAAGTGAAAATCCAAGATGGCGGCTGCGAAAGGGAAATGCCCAGATGCCACACATAAAAATGCCTGAAATAAACAACAATGAAATATACGCCAAATTGCACTATAAGTCGTAGGGAACCCATATCATTTTCAATAATTACAAAAAAACTCGGCAAAACTTGTTCCAAACATCTTTTTCTAAAATATAGGTTAAGTCAAGGTTTAAGATTATTACGCAATAATTAATAAACAAAACTGCATTTAAATGTTTTAATCATCATTAAAAACCACTAACACATCATCAAGAAACTGTGCAGGAGGATTGATATTGGGTTGGTACCGGGCCCATGCTAAGTACCATATTATTGACATAGTATGGGCACAGGTACCAACTGTTCGCCGTCCCACGAGGCAGTTACAATAGCGATGCTGTAAAGCCCTTATCCCTGATAAGGAATTGTTAATTATTATATAAACAAAATATATTTTTTGAGAAATATGTCTGCTTTGTATTTTTCCTCGAAGTAAAAAGCAATTACCCGGAAGAGATAAATGCTCAACTAATTCGTTATCCAGTTCCCTACATATTTCAATCTTATAAATACCATTCGCTCGTGTGTGCTCGCCATAGTATGAGCGAGCCTGTTTTATTTGGTACGTACCACATGCCAACAAAACCATTTCGCTGTATGTCAGTTGTGGGAAATCAGCAACATTGTTAGGATTTATATTAATGCTTTGGAATTGCGCTCTGCGACGATTCAAATTATTTGTGATCACATAATCAGCTAGTATATTTTCTGTATACATATTCTGATGTATTATTTGCAAAATATCAACAGCATCTGGCCTGTCAACTATTCTAGTATAAAACCTATTAATTAATGCTGCTGCTATAGAGAAATCTACCATTAAATGTCTCGAAGCTCTATTAAAAAAATCTTGGCGAAATAATTTGAATTGCTGCTTGAATATTCCATTTACGGCTTCCACAACCCAGCGGCAAATAGTAACTCTTCGGCTTTTATTAGCTTCCAGAGTGGATAATTGAATTTCATTTACTTGCAGTGTTGATGGCATGTGAACACTATAATTGCAAGATTGCAAAAGTGGAATGGAATCCCTGAACCCTCTATCAAGAATGAATACGTCACCATCCTGAAAATATTGTCTCAATGGCTTACTGGGTTCATCAAATTCACTAATCATTATCTGAGCATCGGAAGTTGTTGCTGGATAAGGGCCTAACACATCGATTATATAGCCATCGGAGCAAACAAGCAAAAATGGCTTCACAAGGTTTCGATATTTGTGAAGAGAATATGTCTCTTTTTGGTACAAATAGTTGGAGCTTTTTTGTACATAGATATATGTTCCATCAATAATTACGACAGGCTTCCTTATTCCGTCGACTTCGCCAAACAGCCCATTTGGTAGAACAAGGTTTCTTGCTGCTATTTGTTCTCTTGTTATATGTCCAATTCCAAGGTTCATAGGAACAAAATCTTGATGCAGTTTTTCCCTTGCTTTAGCCATTAGACGTTCCAGAGTACTTCTCGGTATTTGTAGAAGAGATGATAATCTTTCATCAGAATCTCCAGTTCTCAATTTCATCAGGTAAGCTCCAAGGGCAGTAGAACCTCTATGCATTTGCGCCAATCGGGGCACCTCTCCCATTAGAGTACCAAAACTATTTCTACTCATTCCTAAAAAGTACCACACCATATGTTCTTCCATTAAGTGTATATTTTCGAAGTCCAAAGCACGACATTCATAATTCACAAATGATGCAAAGTCTTCAATGTGGTCCACAGTGAATTCATGATTCATATCTTCCAAAGCAGGGAGTTCATGCCAAAAGTCACTATTCAAATGATGACTACATATTTTTGAATTCTTTGGTATATAAAACTTGTAGTCCTTGAAGAGCCACACCCTTAATGAAAGTGGTACCACATGTCTATCAATCATATTACATCCTGGATAGAAACAATGACTTTGAGTATCAACTGCTCTTCCGTAATTAGGTAACAGTACGCTGGATCTTATTTGAGGAGGTTCTTCATGTAGAGGTATATTCAAACTACCTGCCTGACTGGGTACCGGACTCGGGCTTGGTGAAGGAGTAGTAGGGGGTGAGGTAGCCCGGCTGCATCGTTGCCAACATGGGTGGCAGATCAAATCCGAAGAACGTAGCTGCAAGCAAAATGAAAAGTAAAAGTTGGTTTTGTTTTACTTCAAGCTCGATGAACGAAAACCTATGCATAAAAAAGTACTCTGTGATAAGTTTTTAAAAGACATGATAGTGACGTTATTTGCACGGGATAAGAGGGAATTACACAGAATTAGGGCAGAGGAATGAACTTACCTGGCGTGGTTGGATTCTGTGTGCTACTACATTCATTATGTGCCTCTCACGATCACTGCTATTTCTTACAACATGTGATCGTTGTCGTAGAACAGACTGTCCACAGCAAACGCACACATGTTGGTGGCCTACTTGTCTACCTGGCCGGCTGGTTCCAGGTGTCTCGGTGATAGTGTGAACCGCTAATCTAAGACATGCATCACAAACAACACTACCTGGTTCAACCTGTGAGAAAGAACAAAAAACAATGTACTAATTGTTCAATGTCAGTGCGTTCAGTTCAATATAATTATTCACAAAAACTATGGAATGAATATACTTACAGCTAATGGTGTTATCCATGCCTGTATTAAACGACGTACTTCATCATTTTGCTCTGATACGACATTACGTCTCATCGCTGTAAGATCGAGATAGCAATTAACACAGTGTACGTTTCCATCCATTTTTAAATGTACACGGTGTAAGAGTCCAAAACAATAGCAGAGTCGTATAAAAAGCAGGTCCAGGTCCGTCGTCAAAAAGCCGAGTCGTCGTCAAGGCGGGTTCAATCTAAGTCGAGTTCGAAAAGGGGTAACGTGTGCAGAAGTAAAATCAAAATCCTTAAAAATGGCCAAAGTCGTCGTTATTATATCCTATTAAGTTATACTCAAGTCGCAAACGCAAAATGTGAATCGATCAATTCAAAACCACAATTCAACGGAAAAATGAAATGCAGTAATCAATATCAAACTGTCAGTAAGGCAAAGGACATGTTATCCATGCAGCCTACGATACTTTTTCTTATTTGAAAATAATTTTATTTTAATTAATATTGACATGCATATAATATTACTTTCATTAGATAAACGTTATAATTAGGTCGAATTATTCTAAATGAACGATAACTGTGCAATAATTCTATAAAATACTTCGATAAATTATTTGAAAATTCTTGTTTGGCTGAATGTCGATTACACATGTCAGATTAAACACAGTTGTCCATTAAAAAATAAGAATGAATTAGACGGATATCAAGCGAAATATTTTAAAGATCGTTATATTTTCCTCCTACGTTTACAAACTTGAGAATTATTCATTATGCATATTTAATTCTAATTAGAATTTAGGACTATTAGTAGTTTCCGTTCATTTCAAGCATTTTATGGGCGTTCCCCTTTACAAAATATGCGTCATTGGTGTCATGTCCCTGGTTTTAGGGGGCGCTGATGTCGAAAATGAGATCAAAGTCAAAATCCAAGATGGCGGCTACGAAATATTATAAAATATGCGTCGTGGGTGTCGTTTCCATGGTTTTCGGGGGTACTGATGCCAAAAATGAGGTCATAGTCAAAATTCAAGATGGCGGCTGTGACATTTTACTAAATATGCGAAATTGGTGTCGTTTCCATGGTTGTAAAATTACACCGTTGACACCCATGACGAATATTTTGTGTAATTTCGCCGCCCTCTTGGATTTTGACTTCGACCTCATTTTCGGCATCAGTACCCTCGAAAACCATGGACACGATACCCATGACGCATATTTTGTAATATTTCGCAGCCGCCATCTTGGATTTTCACTTTGACCTTATTTTCGAAATCAGCACCCCCGAAAACCATGGAAAAGATATCCATGACGCATATTTTGTAAAATCTCGCAGTCGCCATCTTGGATTTTCACTTTGACCTTATTTTCGAAATCAGCACCCCCGAAAACCATGGAAAAGATATCCATGACGCATATTTTGTAAAATCTCGCAGTCGCCATCTTGGATTTTGACTTTGACCTTAATTTCGAAATCAGCTCCCCCGAAAACCATGGAAAAGATATCCATGACGCATATTTTGTAAAATCTCGCAGTCGCCATCTTGGATTTTCACTTTGACCTTATTTTCGAAATCAGCACCCCCGAAAACCATGGAAAAGATATCCATGACGCATATTTTGTAAAATCTCGCAGTCGCCATCTTGGATTTTGACTTTGACCTTAATTTCGAAATCAGCTCCCCCGAAAACCATGGAAAAGATATCCATGACGCATATTTTGTAAAATCTCGCAGTCGCCATCTTGGATTTTGACTTTGACCTTATTTTCGAAATCAGCACCCCCGAAAACCATGGAAAAGATATCCATGACGCATATTTTGTAAAATCTCGCAGTCGCCATCTTGGATTTTGACTTTGACCTTAATTTCGAAATCAGCTCCCCCGAAAACCATGGAAAAGATATCCATGACGCATATTTTGTAAAATCTCGCAGTCGCCATCTTGGATTTTGACATTGACCTTATTTTCGAAATCAGCATCCCCGAAAACCATGGAAAAGATACCCATGACGCATATTTTGTAAAATCTCGCAGTCGCCATCTTGGATTTTGACTTTGACCTTATTTTCGAAATCAGCACCCCCGAAAACAATGGAAAAGATACCAATGACGCATATTTTGTAAAATCTCGCAGTCGCCATCTTGGATTTTGACTTTGATCTCATTTTCGACATCATCGCCCCCTAAAACCAGGGACATGACACCCATGACGCATATTTTGTAAAATTTCACAGCCGTCATCTTTGAATTTTGATTTTGACCGCCCGAAAATGTCGTCATTGTACTTCCATTTCATCGTAATAATTAATTTCATCAAAAATATTTTCAAACTCCATGTTTCGTGCAACTAATCACGACCTCAAGTCACGGACTGCCTACACTCAGATTTAAGCATCTCGATTACCCCCATCTATTGATACTTAAGTGGTGAGTTTCGTTTATTAATCAGTCCATCACTCAGCTGATGACGTAAAACCAAGCCGTAACTTGAGTACGTAGATTATATGTTTATTAATACGATCAAGACCTCAACATTGTCATCAAGTGCGAGTTCTTGGGCTGAGTAACGTTTATTAATACGGGCCTGAGAGAACTTGTATTTGGGTTAGTGTTAGTAACATGAACTAGATCACAATATAATACTTTACAAAATAGGGTATTTGACTGAAAAAATCTAATTAGTCCATCAGTTAGATTATAAAAAAATATTTGACCCGTATTTTTTCTTTTGTTTCGTAAACCAAAATTGACGAAGATACGATACTTTTAAAATTGGTAAACGTCACAAGCAAGTACAATTTTTACTTGCTTATGACGTCACAAGTCCCCACCCTCGAATTTTGATGCGTTTTATCTTTCCAAATATTCATAGATTTACCAAAAGAAAAAACACGTGTCCATTATTTTTCAAAACTCTAACTGGCGGACTAATTAGATTTGCAATTTATTGATGCAGTCAACATTCCTATTATTACAAGATCATAAAATAAGGACAAGCTAGATACACATAAAAGGTCAGACTTCTTCAGCTGATCAACACAGAATGCTCCCGCTTCGTGGAATGACCACCGCCTTTATAACTTCGGGTGCGTTGATCCATATCGACGACTACCTTCCTTTGTCAACATTGCCCAGCGCTACCCGCTACCGATAACAGTAACCAATTACCGCTTCGCTTTCGGAGTCGAACACACAAGAAAACCGAACCGAAATGTAATAAAAGCAAACGTAAAGCGAATAAAAGGTATTTTGTTTTGCAAATATGATCATACATCAACAGTACATGGAATGGAATGGTAACTCTCTCAAAATATAAAACAAATATTAAAAAAACACAACAAGACAAAAGACACTTAAATGGACATAAACAATACACTTCGTTCGTCGAAATTGCTTTATGAAAATTCCAAGTTTTTCCATGAAAAAGTACTTAACTGCATTTTCCGTGAAATGTGTTTTTTTTATAAGCATTCTGTATCCTCATAATTCTTTTGATATAGTCGTCGCATGCTCAGTTTATTGAGCAAATGAGGTCTTAGTAAGTCAACAAGGTGTTGTTGAAATTTTCAGTCACAGTTTCACGCTTGAAATTTTATAAAAAAAATATAGTGCCCTGCGGAAGTGGTTAATACAAGAAAGCTTTTACTCCACAAAGGATTTCTTAAAAAATAGTTCTTGCCGCTACTGCGCTTATTAAGAGACATTTTATCATGCTGTTAGATAATTTATGTAAATTCCAGATTCGTTTGACATTTTTTTTTATTCAACCTATGTTGTCCCACTGCTGGGCAAAGGTCTCCCCCATAGCCTTCCACTCATCTCTATGCCTTGCCTTCTTTGGCCAATCTCCCATAAAAGAATCTAATGGTGCTCCCACACTGGTGTTAAAAATGTTTACAAACATTTTCTAACATTATTACGTTGACTAAAAATGTAAGAAAAAGATAAAAATATCGGATAATAATAAATATAATCTATCTATTAATAGATTTTAGATAATATTTTAATAGATTTTTTTTATTTATGTTTCTTTATAAAATGTTTACTAATGTTTGTAAACATTTTTAACAGCAGTGTGGGAGCACCATAAGTCATCACGCCAGCGTTTCCTAGGCCTCCTTCGGCGACGACGCCCGTCTTCCGGCACCCACTGCGTGACGACTATAGCTCATCTGTCTTTATGCATTCTGCATACATGGCCCGCCCAATCCCACCTCAGTCTTGCAGACTTATGGCCCACATCGGCGACTCCTGTTTTGGAGCGCATCGTGGTATTACGTATTCGGTCACTGAGCTTAATACCCAATACGCTACGCTCCATCGCTCTTTGGCAAACCTTGAGTTTGGACTTTTGAGACTCAGTCAGGGACCATGTTTAAGCACCGTAGGTTAGGATGGGCAGAATGCACATGTCGATGAGTTTGCGCTTCAGAGATAGAGGTAGGTCTCCCTTCATCAACGACTTCATGGACCAGTAGCTCTTCCAGGTGTTCTCGATACGGCGGTCGATTTCTTTATCCTGCCTGTTTTCGAAGGATACTAGCTGGTCCAAGTAAATGTACTCATCGACATAGTGAATTTCTTTCGTTTGACATGTGTAACTTAATTTAATATTTTGCATGTCTATATTACTGGTGAAATATGAATCATCGGTTTCGCGTCCTAGCGATCGAGGAGTCAACATATCATGAGGATGCCCCGTGCAGGGGCGAAACACGTGTCGTGTATTGGTTTGGTTGCATGTTGCATTATTTTTTCACTCTTTCTGCATGTGCATATATTTGTGGGCGGGAGGGTGGTGCTGCATACTGCATCCAAACTAGCGATCTTGTTCAGTGGAATTAAAGCTAGATATTCTATTTGCAATTTTGTATGTTATGGATTTCCGCAAAGTAATGCCTGATTCCATCATTTATAAGTTCCCTATTTCATGGCTCCTAACACCGTTTTGTTCAACAGTGGGCTTAAGGTAGAACACCCCCTGTTTCCACGAGGATTATAGTGACATTTAACAAATGTATGCTATTTTTATCACCACACTTACACGAACATAATCCTAGCAAATGTTCATACATACCCCACCCCCTCCTTCCCCCTACATTTGTTCATACAAGCCATTTAAATGAACATGTGACGTAAGCACGCATCATGCAAAAAGATCACCATTTTAATACGATTCCATATCAACTCATGACATCTCCCATCCAGCCTGATAAATGACACCTAAAAAACACCTGACAATCGAAAATCTACTATATTGTCTTTAGCATAGAAATGTAAATCGTTCGAGAAGATGAGAAGCTTTGAATTACCCTAATTTCGAATCTATGTCTTTACACATAAATTTCAATTTTGAATGACGGTAATATTTTTCGTACTTTTCAAGCGAATTACAACTTTTGGTGTAAGAAAATAAGGTGTATTTTTGTGTGTGTATCAGTTTAATAGGATAACATAGAGCGCAGTTGACACCAGATAATTTATATTAGAGGGTACATCGACTTTTTTCTCTTCGTTAAATATAAGAATTGGGTGAAATTCAGACGGGGATACCTTTCGGCCATTTTCTATTAAGCTTCTAAAAGCTGAAGGTTTTATAGGATAATTGGATTAAGTTTACTAAGATATTCCCAAGGCTTCGAAGGATAGAGGATCTTCGATAAATGACAAAGTAACGGTTATGATTATTGATATTACTTCATTATTTAGTAGTCTGAATTGAGGGTAGATTAAGTTTTCTGAGATTTAGCGGGGGGCAGCATAAGGTTCTTGAATTGAGTAGTAATTCGACGGAGATTGTAGACAATTAAGTTTCAACCGATACTTAGGATCAGAAAACCTTTATTTATTACATATCATTATGGTGATTTCTGTTTTTTTTTTTTTTTTTTTTTTTTTTAAAACATTGCCCCACACTATGATTTCTCTTGTATCGTGGGTGCGTTTACAGACACAAATCTCACAAACAAACGCCCAGACCCGGAACAACCATCTGTAGACCATACAAATTTTTGTTCCGTGTGGGAATCGAACCCACGACCCGTAGCGCAGCAGCCAATCGCTTAGCCACTGCACCAAACGTGTCGTCGATTAGGCCTGGACTTCACCAAAATGGACATGTGTGGAGATATCCGAAGCGGAAACGAGAAGAGATGTTTTTCAGCTAGGGTGTATCCACCGAAACTATGCGGAGATGCGTACTGGCTAGACTGTAGCGGAGATGTGTGCTTTCTAGGGTGGAGATGTGCGCTGACTAGAGCGGAACTGAGCTGCGTGCGGCAAGCATTCGATGTGAACGCACAGTTTTGTGCGATCTGACACGAAACCACTCACTGCACGCCGCATACATCTCGTCTCCGCTGCGCGCCGTCGTCAGCTTGCGAGGTAAAGCTCACATCTCCGCCTTGTACTGCGGCTCAGCTCAATCTCAGCGAGGAACAGCTCACATCTCCACTTCCATCGCGCCATACAATATGATACATCTCCGCTCAGTGGTATCCACTTTAAGCTGAGTGGAGACGGGATGTATGAAGAACGAAATTCTATTGGTTTTTTAAAACACATCTCCGCTCCGCTCGTCTCATCTCCGCTTTGGTGGAGTCCGGGCCTTAGGCAGAGGAATACGCAGCCTCATTTCGCGTTTATGTTTAAGTTCCATGTGATAGGTGAGCCTATTGTCATCAGTCGGGCACAAATTCAGACTCCGGGCTGCTACTGAGAAAATTCTACACGGAAAAACCTAATAACACTTTGCCCGACCGGATCGAACCCTCACGCTCAACAGTCCCGCTTGCAACCACGAGACCAACAAGTCAGTCATGAATAAAGAATAAAACATACACCAACATGGAAGCAGCTCGGAGTCTGGATTTGTGCCCGGTCGATGGCAATAGTCACCCCCCATCACATGGGACTTACGCGGCGTCTTATGTAGGCGGTTCAAAGCGAACGCAAATTCAATGCGATGCGGTGCGAAGCGGCGGCTTTATCCTACGAGCTCGTGAACCGCCTGCCGCACGCCGCCGCCTTTCAGTAGCACTGTACGGCACCGCATCCAGTTCGCGCGAAAATATCAAGCCAACTGATCGCGTTCGCTTCTCTTAGCACCACGCCGCACTGCACTCCACGTGCGTTTGGTCACATAGGCCACTTCAATAGGTATCGACTGTTTGTTGTTTTCGCGTCGCGTTGCGCCGTTTCGCGTCGCTTCTAGATTGCTCACGTAAGACGTCGCGTTAAACACAACGGCGAAATGAGGGTCTACCACACACCTCTGCCTGAATTCCTAGTTTCAAATATTGCTATTACATAGGACCCGGATCGATTATAAAAATAAAAAGTTACATAAAACATGTCGACACAACACTAACAATTCTGGTGTCCCCCATAAAATATATTGAACATTTCCACGTTAATTGTAGAGGACATTACGTCGGCCATAATACCAATAAATTAAATTAAATCCGGCGTGTCGGCGCATCAGCCGCTACAGGCGACACCGGGGGCTGCGCCGGGGTCGGGGCATCGAGCCCGGCCGCACACGCACCGCCGCCGCGCCGGTCCGCCACTCCGTTCATTACCGCGAACGACTACGGGCATTTCTTTGTATCAATTTGTACCTAATATTAAACTGACGATTATAGTAACGGTATTAAAACTAAATTTTATACAGTCCTCTGTTTTACTTATAAAGTCCCGACAGAGCCTAATCAGTCCACCGCGACTCGATGCTGATTCCAGTTAGGCTGATGTTACATTGACGATAACCTTGTTTTGTAATAACTTAAACATGCAGCAGTGATAACCAGGTGGTTAAATGCTTGCCTTCTTTTTTTTTGTCTCTTGGACTGCTGTAGGTGGTCCTAGCACCGGGCAGTTATTGGCGAGACCTCAAGGGTCTCCAGCCAATGGGGGGGAAGTAAATACTTAACCTAAGCTAACTACTTGTACTACACTAACACGGCGTCTTGCGTGGGCAGTTCAAAGCGACGCGAATTGCGAAGCGATCCGATGCGGTGACATGCGAATTCAATGCGATGTGGTGCGAAGCGGCAGCTTTGTCCTACGAGCTCGCGAACCGCCCGCTGCGCACCGCCGTCATTCAGTAGCACTGTACGGCACCGCATCCAGTTCGCGCGAAAATATCAAGCTAACTGATCGAGTTCGCTTCGCTTCGCGCCGCGCCGCACCTCACTCCACGTGCGTTTGGTCACGTAGGCCACTTCAATAGGTATCGACTGTTTGTTGTTTTCGCGTCGCGCCGCGCCGCTTCACGTCGCTTCTAGATCGCTCACGTAGTATGCCGCGTTACATCATGACTACCTGCAACAACAACACTAAGGGCGACCCCTAGTGGAACTCGGAACTCGGCTTAGGGCGTTGCTGGCGGGGGCTTAGGGGGGGGAGACAGCTTGATGAGGGCTGAGTTATCGGTGTGACTGCCGAGTCTGAAGAGAAGACTGGCTCTACGACGGGAGAACTCGATGGATCGTAACCTGCGACGGACCTTGTCGGCGAGGACGGTAAGCTGCACGGCGGCGGACACTGTGTATTGTGCTGACTTGCCTTCTTTTTTTTTCTATTTGACTGCTGCATGTCGTCCTAGGGGACGGTTTCTACGTAACTGGACAGTTATTGGCGAGACCTGAAGGGTCTCCAGCCAATGGGGGGGAAGTAAAATACTTAACCTAAGCTAACTACTTGTACTACACTAACATCATGACTACCTGCAACAACAGCACTAAAGGCGACCCCTAGTGGGACTCGGACCACGGCTTTGGGCGTTGCTGGCGGGGACTTAGGGGGGGGAGACAGCTTGATAAAGGCTAAATTATCAGTGTGACTGCGGAGTCTGAAGAGACGACCGGCTCTACGACGGGAGAGCTCGGTGGATCGTGACCGGCGGCGGTGGGACGTCGCGACGGACCTTGTCGGCGAGGACGGTAAGCTGGACGGCGGCGGACACTGTGTATTGTGTTGACTTGCCTTCTGGGGAGGGTCTGGCTTTTAACTCGGCTCGCACGGATAGGACATCAAAAAATAAATAAAAAAAAGATGGTCCAAAAAAGTATTTGCGCGGCCATACCTAGGATTATTTCCAACAGTTAGGTTAGTTATACGAGTAAACCATGAACAGTTACTACAAACATAACATTGTAACTGCATTTCCTGAGCTGTAATTGATATACGAAACGTACCATGTAGGCTAGTATCCTACTCGAATTTCATAAGTGTTTGACGGTTTTGAGTGTTTCTTGTGACGTACGCAAATGTCTTGCTGATTGGTGGCGTCGTGCGTCGGGTCGTTGAGGTCCTAGCTACACGATGGCTGATGCATGCGTGCCGTCAGTTTGGACAGGTCGACTCAAATTTGTTATGGCTCTTTAATCAAAAGGCCATTCCAGACATTGCCCTACATTGTTACACACGCATAGTTTTTGATACTACAACGTCTGGACTTTAAAAGAGACCTTGACCTTTGAGTTTGTTTCGGCTTTTCTTCTCAGAGCTAGTCAGATGGGAAACGGTCGCGCAAATTAGTCAAAAAAAAATAAAAAAATATCGTAATATTGTGTTAGTAATCGAAAAATCTTTTCAGTGAGGTAGATAAAATTACCGTAAGGCTGAAAAGACCATAAACCGTAATTCTATACCACCCTTAATATTCATTACTGATTGCATTGCGGCGAATACATCACAGTTTGATAGGAATGCGTTTGTGGCCGCTTTTAAGCACAGATATTAATAATCATAATTTTGTGTATGTTCATCCAGTAATGTTTATGTTCTGTAAATAATTAAAATGATTAAATACCGGTCTTTTATTTAGAACGACTCGATTAATGAAGTCAGTAGTCGAACAACTCGGTAGCTCTTTGACTTTCGGTACGGGAATTGTGGGAGGGGCTCGTGGTTAAATAACAACCGCGTGGATCATTTGATTTGCAATTGAAGGGTTTTTTTACAAAAACCGCGCAACTTTTTTCCGTTACATTTTTCAATAAAGATAATAATAAACTTCATAACCGCTCACACGTTTGTTGCCCCCTTCGCCTATGTACTGGCGGCTTTTCAGGGGGCCCAGCTAGTGAGCTGGCGAGTCACCGTCTGCCAATATATTTCAAATTTAAAGCTTGAAAGGCAGACGCCGTTTTCTTCCGGCAATAGAAGTTATCAAGTCCACCTAACACCCCTTCCCATAGACCAGATATTTTTCACCATATTTTACAATAGTCTTGCACCCACCTGGGACGGTCTATGACTGTACTCCAATAGTGCAGTCGTGGATAGTCCCCGGTTGGTGCCCCATCCCATGTTACATTAAAGTTCTCAAAAGGGGCCTCTGCGCGTTGGACCTGTGTCCCCGTGTATGCCTTCCAAAGGACCGGACATCTTCCGCACAGGAGATGAGCCGTGACTCTAGAGAGAACTTCATAACATTGTCAATGTTAAAGATTTGAATTTAATTTATGTTAATGTTGTATTAGCCATGAATTAAATTATGTATTATTTTTGTATTAAATGCTTCACATTACTGCAAACTTTATAAGAATACTTAGTGTAGGAATGTTTTCCTGCATTTGTGAATGATATGTTGATAAGATCGGTGTTTTAACGCTTGCTATTAAAACAACCGAAATGCTTGATAAGAGCTAGCGGCTGCTGATGCCTGCTCGGTTAGGCTGCTGGTGCCTGATGATGTGCATGGCGTTCTAACTAACTGATGTGATAGAATAAAACAACCATGCTGCTTGAGTGCGCTTGATACACTAAACATATATGATTTATTAAATGCTATGAAAATGACAATGTTTGTTGCTACGTATGTAAGGACCGCCTAGTCATCAATATTATAAGTTATAATTTAATTTGTGTTACACGAGTTTACAAATTTGCTGAGCATATAAAATTGTACGAGTGGCTTGTACAATTAGGATACAAAAGGATGAAAATTCCAGTTATGCTGTTTTTGTAAAAAAAACCCTTCAATTTTAAGGTGCGATTGCCGCGGCCAGTCCGCCGATGGGTGACCGTCCGTTGCACATCGAGACCCTTCCGTGCTTCGGAAAACATGTTAAAACGTCGTGTCCGGGTGTCATACGAATACCTATGACAGTAGTAGTTACGCGTATAATTTAACAGACGGCCCAAGATCCCTGAGCGCGTCTGCTACACCAGTTGTAGAGAATGGTGCAGTACATTCATTACCTAGTACATTACAATAATAAAGTGCTTATAGAATAAGTGGTAGGATAGCTTCACGTCCCTTGGGGTAGTCAGCTTCCTTCTTGTAGTTACGGTGTGTCCCACAAAGCCATATGATAGAAACCGGCGGCAGCAAACAGACCGGCTGTAGCACATTTAGTCATGAGTAGATGACCGATCGCTGATCTCGTAAGTGTAGTTAGGGCAGGAGACGAAGTTGAAAAGAAGGGAGAAGGGGTTACCATCGGGCACCGGAATGCATCTCCCTTTGTACCAGGGGAGCGCAGGTTCTTCAATAAAAGGCGGAGGCTCAGGTTGTCCAGCTCACCCTCACCCAAGATAAATCCTCGGAGCCTCAAGTAAAAACAGGTGTTGGCTAATGTGGCACTCATATAATTAAATAGTCACTCGTAGATTTAAATTTATAATATTTATCAATATACTCGTAGCTCGTAGAGGAGCTCGTGGCTAAATAATTACAGCCGCATAGACCGATCTTCCGGGTTAAGCCACGCTTGCCGTGGTTGGTCTGTGGATGGGTGACCATTTACCATAGCGAGTTTCCTCCGTGCCTCGGAAAGCACGTAAAGCCGTTGGTCCCGGCTGTCATTTGTAGATCTTTGACAGTCGTTACTGATGGTCAGAAGCCAGAAAGTCTGACAACCAGTCTAACCAAGAGTATCGTATTACCCAGTTACTGGGTTGTGGAGGTCTGATAGGCAGTCGCTCCATGTAAAATACTGATATTTAGCTGCATCCGGTTCGACTGGAAGCCGACTCCAACATAGTTGGGAAAAGGCTAGGCAGATGATGATGATCAATATACTCGTAGCATAAACAGAAAATAATTGTTAAATTACTCCATCTTCATTGTAAAAACAATTCCAAAAGCCAAGTCAAAATTCAAAATTAGAATGTCATAAAAAAGTATAAATATAAATAACAAGTAGGTGCAGATGATGATGAAGGTGATACTACACGTGTAGCCTGAAAGTCTGACAACCGGTCTAAACTTAGGATATCGGAATTTCCCGGTAAATGGGTTGCGATATTGGTATTGATAATTTCGCATAACGTATAAAAAATAACTCTCTAATAACATAACATGTATGTTAACCTACTTTCCTCAATCTTCTCTTGCGTGCAAATAATCTTCACCACGTTTTTCCTTAATTCCCAAACACACATCAACCTAATTCACCCCCTGCACCCCACATCCACCCCTATATTCATCCCGTATTTATCTTATTTCAACACCAAAAATATGGAGGCCGAAAAAATTGCACCAGCACTGACAACGGAATTAAGCAGTTCCAAAAGTTGAAATAATAAGAAATTAACCGACAAATTGCCCCGAGCAAGGAAACGGCATTTACTAAAACAACAATTTATTTCCACACACTATAACTCTTATAACAAGTCTGTAGAGTTTAATTTTGCGTGGCATACAGTAAGTGGTATCTTGGCATTTTGCTAGTAACCTATTTTGAAGCCGAAACAGTACAATTTTTAAAAGGTTAATTGTTCAAAAATGTTTGCCAAATGTGAAAAGTTGTGGCACAGTCAAATAGGCGGTGGAAGTGATGTAAAGTTTGTTTTAATTCGGCTCGAATAGGAACATGCAATTAAAAATAGGGACACGCAAGCAATATAGTGAGATGGGCCAGTTATTCTGTAACGTTTTGTAATTCTTGTTTTCCATAGAATTGGATCATTATAATTATGCAATGTGTTTTTGTTATAATTTGTATACAAAACCAAATTACCTAACTTATGAGAAGCTGTTTGCAATTGCTGAGTGCGAACGTATTACAGCATAAGATATGCTCCTCGACAATCCTCTTGTTTGCGAATTTGTCCGAATGCGATTAGGTTTCTTTTTTGTTTTTTCCGTTTTAGGTACTGCTGTAGATGTTCCTAGGAGACCGTTTCTGCGTAACCGGGCAGTTATTGGCGAGACCTGAAGGGTCTCCAACCAATGTGGGGGAAGTAAAATACTTAACCTAAGCTATTTGTACTACACTAACATCATGACTACCTGCAACAACAGCACTAAGGGCGACCCCTAGTGGGACTCGGACCTCGACTTAGGGCGTTGCTGGCGGGGGCTTAGGGGGGGGGGGGGGGGGAGACAGCTTGTTGAGGGCTGAATTATCGGTGTGAGCGATTCGGTCAATCTTTCTCTTTCTTTATATAGTAGCTTTTGCCCGCAGCATCGCTTGCGTGATATTTTTCCTACACAAATACCTTCCTTTCTCACCGATATGTAATTTACTATTTCCTACAAAGATTATATGTTAAATTTTTCGTGTCTCTTTTACTACGCGGTAGAATTCTCCCCTACAAACTTTAAAGCCCGTCATGCTACTTTTTAGAGGTAGTTTTAATAATCTTAAAGTCCGTCTTACTTTATTTACTTTCAAGAGTACTAGCGCCAAATTTCAAATTTATGACTCCGTGGAATAAGGTTTTTCATACAAACGTTAATACCCCATTTCAACCCATTAAGCTATGTCTATACCAGTGCGCTTTCATGTTCATCTTGCGTCATCGTCTGAAGCATGCGTGAAGCGCCATCGCATGCCTTAATACTAGTTCGACAAAAGCGCATGCCCCTAGCGCACGCTTATCCGTCTATTGTATGTCGACTGACGATTGACCGAGGCGCACTGGTGTAGACGGTAAGCTGCATGGGTTTTATGACAATCAATATTGCATGCGCTTGACACGAGACGAATTGAAAGTTGAAAGCGCAAGACGAATTGTTTTTTTTTTTTTTAAAACATTGCCCCACGCTAAGATTTCTCTTGTATCGTGGGTGCGTTTACAGACACAAATCTCACAAACAAACGCCCAGATCCGAAACAACCATCTGTAGGCCATACAAATTTTTGTTCCGTGTGGGAATCGAACCCACGACCCGTAGCGCAGGAGCCAATCGCTTAGCCACTGCACCAAACGTGTCTTCTTAAATTAGGGTAGAAATTTTTAAAAATCCTTCCTTATTGAATGCCTACGTATTAAAAAGTACCTACTGTAAAAAATCCAAGATCAGTCAGTTTCTGCTTTTATAAAAATAAATACAGATGAAGACACCGATGATAACTCCGCCTTCATCAACACCAAACAGGTCACTTAATTAGTCGCATAATTTGTACAAAATCGGAAATAGCTGATTCATGTAATTAATCTCCTAATTGGTCTTAGTTACAATTATTTAATTGACTTACTGACTCTCTGACTATCTCTACTAGTTATGAAATACAAATAAACGTCAGCTTAACAAAAATCAAATTGTCAATGGTGAATACAATTTAGTAAATCTGTCAATATCAATTATGTCCAGTTATTAGGGGTGCATATTAAATGAAGGGGGTTGAATCACCCCCGGGTACGGTGTCGTATTAATGAGGGATTTGACACGAGAATGTTGCATAGTTAAAAGTTTATGGAAGAATGTAATGATATTTTTTGTTATTTGCAAAGTTTTTTTATTTGGGATATCAAATACAAGGGTAGTCGGAAATAGTACAAGTGCGGGGGCCACTTAAAATATTACTGATGACTGTTTTAAAGCTAGTGGTAAAATAGTACTACTAATATCTTGAATGATCTTTCTTACGACATTTGTGTTATGGCAGCTCCTTTGAGTTTAACTTTAGCTGTTACTTGAATGAAGAAACACATATGATCAAGTAAAAGTTAATACTTTTACTGATTACTTTAGCTATTGATGAAGAAACTGGCTGTAAAACATTAATATAAAGAACTAGAATGAGCACTAAAATGCTGCTTACGCTCAAATAAAAATTAAACATTAACACATGAACACGCGAAATACCAATATTTCAAATGTAAATGTTACACAAAAAATAATTCACACTGAATGATTTAAGAGCGACAAAAAATTGAATGAAATTAGACGTACCGCGAGGGCCGTCAGACCGAATGAGTGAACGGTGACCGAGCGAGTGAATGATTAAATTAAATCGCACGTTATTCGTCATTGTGGACCGTACATTTTTTGCTACATTTCGTACACTGCTGGTATTTTCGGTCCTTTAAGGTTTTAAAGCTTTTGTGCTATTAGTCTGGGAAAATTTCGTTTTTTGGTCAGGATTTAAATGTCACTGTGTATGTAGCTAAACTGTTACTAGAATCTTTTAGCTTGTATACGTTCACGCAAAACATGGGCTTCATAATAAACTACAGTTAACTAGCGACCCGCCCCGGCTTTGCACGTGTACGTTTTATAGCTTAAAATCTTCCTCTTGAATCATTCTATTTATTAAATAAAACCGCATCAAAATCCGTTGCGTAGTTTTAAAGATCTAAGCATACATAGGGACAGACAGTGGGAAGCGACTTTGTTTTATACTATGTAGTGATAATCAGTCATGGATTTAATTTCCATAATCCTTTTGCAAACAGATTGATGATCGCAGTAAAAGTAGATTACCAAGACTTTACGATAAGTAAATTTTCGGCATAAATCACTCTTTCATGAAACTTAATGTCATAGAGAGCTAACAGAATCGTTTAGGAGTTCACTTCTCTATCATTACAGTTATAGTTAATATCCGTATGTCAGGTACAATGCAGGCACTTCACTCACTAATATAAGTTTGTTTGTTTGTTACCTTTTCACGCCTAAACTACTGAATGGATCATCCTGAAATTTTGCATCTATGTCGTCCGGTTTACAGAAATGGACATAGGGTACCTTTCATCCCCAAAAAAAGTACTGTTCCCGAGGAAAATAACAATAACGTTAATAGAAGGCGCCACGTGTCTTTCGAATCATGATTCAATCATATTATTTAAGAAACTTTAGTAGTGTGCTATGAGTTTTTTTATTATTATAAATTAACACGAGCTAAGCCGCGGGCAAAAGCTAGTATAGAAAATAAAATCAACATAGACTCTCCACCACTGAGAGTTAGATATTTGGGTTAATGGTTAGTAACATGAGCTGGGTCACAATATATTAATTCACATAAGAACAGAAAGGTAATAAGGATACGCTAGTCAGATAATAAAGGTCAGACTTCTTTGGCTGATCGACACAGAAAGCGAGCTCCGTCGAATGAAAACAGCTTTTATAACGTCGAGTGCATTGATCCATGACGACGTCTACCCGTCTTTATCTTCTAAACATCCAGTGTTGCCAGCTACTGACAGGAAGCCATGAATTCATTTATAACTATTTGTTAATAAACACTGTATCCAAAACAATAATCTAATTTGAAGAGTGACACATGTTGTCATACATGTTTCGAAACATTTATTTAGTGTTTCAGAAACTGTTGGCTACTTTTATTCGAAACATTGTTTCCTAGTTACTACATCACGGCAATTAACGATGTTTTTCCGGTAACGACAGTGTCAAATTAACATGAAAACAGAATAACAAATTCGGAAATATCTTTCGCGAACACATCCGAACAATTGTAACACGGAAATTATCGACCACAAAACACTCAACCCGCACTCATCCCCCATTCATCCCGCACATCCCAGTTGGTAAAGACAAAAGTATGAAACAATAACACGAGATGAAAACTCGCGCTTTACATATCATAGGAGGCTTTTAGCCGTCTTTGTCAAACATGAGTATAATGATATTAAGTTTGTATATTAAATGTAAGAATTTTGGGGCGGTAAGATGCTGCTCTGGCAAGGAAATGCAATTTAGGGGTGAGTATTGAGTTGAGTGTATTTTTTAAAAAGTGCATTCTATTTTTTTTTTTTTTTACCAAATCTATTAGATATTTACATTAAAAAAAATAGAGTATATTGCGTGATCAGCTTTTTGTGGGATTAATGAACTGTTAATACTAATTATTTATAAGAAAAATTTAATATTGTTTGAATACAGAGTAGCAACGGACTTTGTGGATTATTTTTGGAATAACCACTGAACTGAAAAGACAGATTTTTGTACCATCAGGGTTGCTTGCAAGCCTCTAATCTTCTTAAAACTACTAAGTAAGGCTCCATAGAACCATCAAATTTTCAGATTTTATTAGCTAAGTACTGATTTAGTCCCTTTGAAGTTAAATAACAAGCGACTGACGTAACTATAAAATATGATCTAAACAACCTTTATGTATTAGTAAGTTTTACATAATAATGTATTAATAACTTGAAAATACATTCAATTCTCCAAGGCTGCTAAAACAAAGAAGCGTCATTTTAGCCCCCCACTCTTTATATGTGTGTGTGAAGATAATAAATTATGTGCGAATGTGTGCTTTATAATGTGTCGCTTCTTTTGTTTCAAATGTATGGGAATTTTGCGGGCGACGCCAGGTGGAAATGTATTGAAGGGATTTAAGTGCAGGTGAGAATTAGAGATTTTTGTATGTATGTGGATTTAAGTAGAGATTTTTTATGTAGGAAAGTGACCAAATATGGAATAAAATAACATCACGCCTCTATTCTCCGAAAGGTTCGGCAGAGGTGTATAGTAAGTACACTCTCATTGCGCTGTTTTGATTAAGTCCCATGCAATAAGGGGCGAGCCTATTGCCATGAACTGGGCACAAATCTAAACTCTGGGCTGCTACTGAGTTTCACACAGAAAAACCCAATAACATTTTTCCGGAATTGGGGATCGAACCAAGAATCTCATGTTCAGTAGTCGTGCTTGCGAATACTAGACCAACGAGACGGTCAAAACAATCAAGTTTGGTAAATTAAAGAATCAATAACTAATTGTCTTTTTAAACAACAATTATTAACAACTGCTCATGCATGAGCATGATGAGCAAATAGCATGAGCTATTTTCTTATAGCTCGTGCTGACACGACAGAAGAAGAAGAAGATTAACAACTGCGTGGATCATATGACTTGCAAGGTAAAGCTGCACTTGACGCGATCAGTCCGTGGATGGGTGACCGTTCGTTACACATCAAGATCCCTCCGTGCCTCAGAGAGCACGTTAAGCCGTCGGTCCCAGGTGTCATACGAGTACTATGACAGTTTTCTTCTGCTTCTATCGTGTCGGCACGAGCTATACGAGAATAGCTCATGCCATGGTGAAAAGATTAGCCAGTCAGCAAGGTTGGTAGCGAGGCTGACTGCCCAGGGTGCGCCGGACATACTTATGTATCGTCACTCGTGGAGGCTCTTTTCATGCACCCCCACTATGACAGTCGTTACGGGTAGTCAGAAGCCCGAAAGTCATTGTTTAGTAGCAAGGTTGCGGAAGTCTGATGGCAGTTGCTCCGTATAAAATACTAGTATCCAGCCGCATCTGGTGAGACTTGAAGCTGACCCCAACATAGTTGGGAAAAGGCTAGACAGAAGAAGAAGAAGCCAAGTGCCAAGAGACGGTGTGCCATATTTAGGTATTCTTTATATTTGCCACACAACATCGTGCTAAATATTGCATCTCACTCTATACTGAAAGTCGCTACACGTAAGCTTTCGTATGCAATGTCACAAATGAAGGTATTATTTTAAGTGGGAGGTCGGAGGGTTGGCCGTCTGTTACACCGTACTGTAATTGTGTAACGAGATGTGGCATGTTTATTTTGACGGGTGACTTGTGATGCTCAACAAATATCGTTAACCTTTTTCTAAGTGTGTTAGGCTTAAATGTGGCTGTATTTTAGAATTTTATACGAAGTGAATGCAATCTGATCTCTGCGACCCAATTACTTTTGGATACAGATTTTTTTATTAGACTTTTGATCTTGAGAATCCCATAGGTCGTACGAGTACGACGTTCATAAATATTTATTTATTTATTTATTTATACTTCTATGCACTATGGTGGTACATAAGGCGGACTTAATGCCATAAGGCATTCTCTACCAGTCAACCTTTGGGTTAAAACGAAAAGCATCGAAATAGGTACAGGAAAAAATAAACAAAAATGAGATGACAATTTCGAACTGAATATAGTACGAATTCATAAGATAAATATAAGTTACATAAAATACATAAATACAATTAATAAAATATATAGATATTATAATAAATATTAAATACAAAACATTATGAAAATCTAAATATAATTATGACGAAGACTAAATTAGATGATTAGGAGTGCAGCGAAATATTCGTATGAGAATTGAGACCGACAGTTTAATGTGCTCTTTAAGGCATGAAAAGGCAATCAGTATACACCCACATGGTAAAATAGTGACCTTGTCACGAGAGAGGCGTAGGAATTCTTTATCTTTTAAATTAGCGCCAAAAATCACCAAGAAATAGGGGTGCATTAAGGCACAAGTCCGAGACGGGCCGCAAACTGCATACGCCATCGGAATAGCGCCTTTAAAGTGTGCACTTTAAAGGTACTATTCCGACAGCGACTGCAAAACTGCAACCGCAGACCGCAGCCGCAGATCGCACCGCAAGCGATACTACTTTTGCGGTTTGCGGTCTGCAGCCAGTCTCGGACTTGTACCTTTAAGAGAGCCTCCACAAATGACGATACTTAAATATGTCCGGCGTACACTGGGCAGTGAGCTTACCAACCTTGCTGACGGGCTAATAGTTTTACTATGGCATCGGCTATTCTCCTAAAGTCAATACGATAAAAAAACACGTGTTTATGATTAGTTACGGTTTACTCACGCGCATTTTTTGGGATTGCCCGATTAGTTTCAGCTCCAAACGCAGCGCTTAATCATAAACTTATCACGCGGCGAGGTCGCGAGTCGAACTCTCCAACCTTGAGGCACGTGAGTAAACCGTAACTAATCATAAATATGAATGTGT
Source organism: Amphipyra tragopoginis (assembly GCA_905220435.1). Lineage (NCBI taxonomy): Eukaryota > Metazoa > Arthropoda > Insecta > Lepidoptera > Noctuidae > Amphipyra > Amphipyra tragopoginis. Next base: position 18,521,297 of record HG992016.1, read on the forward strand.
CTCACGTAAGTTATAATTAAAGCACGTATCAGATCGGTGTAACCAGCAGCCTATCTCCAAGTTTTTCCTTTCAAAAACAGAACGAATGCAAAGTATATGACGTGTAAAGTCCCGCTCGCCGGCTTACGCAGATTTAGACTACGTTCTGAGGCTACACATACATACATACATATATACTGGCTTTGATAAACGTTTTGACGATGACAGTTGATTGGCAAATGAATGATAAAAAGTGAAGATTTTTTGTCATGAACTTCGAAAAGAATAGAGTACTCAACATTTTTTTTTGGGTTTTGTTCTTACTATACGTCTGAAGGAGATTGAAAAACGAATTATTTTGAATCATAAGTTGGCAAAAAGTGTAACTAGGTTTTAAATTCTCGTACGTTAATCTTGAATGGGACTGAACACTGATGCATTCGTACAATGAGAAAAAAGAGAGAGATGAGACACCGTGGGGGGACGTATTAAAAATACAATTCCCTTCCGTTACCGGGCAAGCAAGTCTTAAGAGAAGACGAACCTGGCATTAAAATTATGCGAGTACAACGGCAATGAGCTCGCCATTATAGCATGGGACTTCGAAACATGGGTGTACAGACATCTGTAATAAGAGAACACCTCTGCTGATCCCTTTGGAGATTACAGATGTTACTGTATGTATGAGAAATAAAATGCAACGTATAAGATGGAAAATCAAGAGGAGTAGTACCATCATGTATGACCACAGCATTACAATACAAACTGGGTTCGCTAATCCATTCTGCCAATCATTTTTTTATAGAAGTAATGGGTTGGGAAACATTCTGACGATCCATCTGATGGAAAGTGGTCGCCTATAACACCAAGAGAATTGCTGATGCATTGCAAAAGTTAGAGACAAGATTGAAAAATCTCATGTGCCTGTAATTTTAACGGCACCTTCAAACAAGAATACAGCAATACTGCGTGGCGGCAGAACTATGTATGGTTGTAATACCTCCCAGGATGAACTCTTCGTGGGAGGAGCTGCAATTCTGATCGTTCTGCCTAGCCTTTTTACAACAATGTTGGAGTCAGTTTCCAATGTAACCAGCTGAACACCAGTATTTTACACATAGCGACTGCTATCAGAACTCCGCAACCGCAATAAGATTTGTTTTCTTACTAAGTAAATAGTTTAAACAAGTGAATCATTTCCCTAATCTACAATCTTGCAAGGATTTTCATAAAGATTAGATGATTCATTTCATTTTTGGCTTTAAAACGCGTTTACATTATTTGTATGTTGATCTAAAGGTATTGTAAACAGCATTTCTGCCAGATAACTCTTAGAATAAAGCCGCAATTTTTTTTTGTCATCTGTAAATTGACATCTTTATCAATATTTTCTTGTCGTCTTCAAAATTGTCAGTTCCAATTGTTTCCTCTTCGTTCTTTGAGGGTCAATTTCCAGTCTAACCAGATACGGCTGAATACAAGTACACAAGTACACGGAGCGACTGCCATCAGACCTCCACAACCCAGTTACTGGGCAATGCCGATATCCTAAGGTTAGACCGGTTGGCAGACTTTCGGGCTTTTGACTACCCGTAACGACTGTTATAGGTATTCGTATGACATCCGGGACCGACGATTTAACATGCTCTCCAAAAAGCGGCGGAGACTCAATGTTTAAAAAGTGATCACCCATCCACGGACTGACCGCGGCAAGAGCAGCTTAACCTTGCAAATCACATGTTGCAATCCACGTAGTTTTAAATTAGCTACGACTCCATGAGCCCCTTCTGTACGGAGCTGTACTTATGTACATAATACTATACATTACTTTCTTCAAGCAATGTATCCCCGTGAAGACTTATTGTATCCCCGTGAAGACTTATTGACTGTCTACGGGCATCCATTATAGTTTCACATTAACCTACTTCAAAAGACAGTATATCTTTATCACAAGAGATTTCATCAATAAAATAAAAATATCTTAGCAGCATTTTATCGGCTCTCGTTCCCCGTTACGTCACCCCGTCTTGAACACTCGAATGTGATTGGCCAAATGCAATAAGCGAATGATTCAACAATGTACTGGACTCCGTTGATTTAATTCTATCCAATCTTCAACTTTTATCTCGTTCACGTGTTTCTTTTCGGAGTTGTTTTTGTGGAATTTGTTTGGGTTTTTTGATACAAACTTCTTCATGTAACTGAGCTGATTGACCTTCATTGCTGTTCAGGGCAGAGACGAAGGTTCCAGGTTTAAAAGGGCGCGTTCAGACGACACGCGCCCACTAAGCGCACGCCACGCGCTGACGCAACCGCATCTAACTCGCTTTGAAAGTTGTATATAATTAGAGTCTTATGACACGACAATAGATCTCGCATTGCATTAGCCATCCTAGAGGGTGGAGGCGCGGACGCTGCGCGATTGCGATGCGTGTACTACGCGATATCTGTTCGGGCGCTGAGCGTGCGCGTGTACTTTACATCGATAAAAAATGTACGTTAAGACAAGGCACTAACTGTTAAATTCCAAAGTTCCTCAGGAGGGAGCGACTCGTAGGCGAAGCGCTCGAAGCGGCACGCTCGCTTCGCTCGCTCGGCTCGTGCGTTGTGTCGTCACAGTTCTAACCTAACCTAAGCTAGCTGTTTCGATATATAAAAGACGTAAGCGTGTTACAATCATTTGACTAAATGTTTATTGTCTAAAGATTGTTTTCCTGTAATAAATCATTTGTTTAAAGACCAAATGCCTTAATGATAATATCCTTGGTAATATTCTGCCGAGTAAAAATTTGACCAAATGAAAATGTGCGTACTAAAATCATTCCAAATATTGCATTGCTATAAAAAAAGGTTGCTAAAATGCGTTTGGGTAGCCGGTCGCGATCCACCGAGCTCTCCCGTCGTAGAGCCGGTCGTCTCTTCAGACTCCGCAGTCATACCGATAATTCAGCCCTCATCAAGCTGTCTCCCCCCCGCCAGCAACACCCTAAGCCGAGGTGCTCGTCCCACTAGGGGTCGCCCTTAGTGCTGTTGTTGCAGGTAGTCATGATGTTAGTGTAGTACAAATAGTTAGCTTAGGTTAAGTATTTTACTCCCCCCCCCCCCCCATTGGCTGGAGTCCCTTCAGGTCTCGCCAATAACTGCCCGGTTACGTAGAAATGGTCCCCTAGGACTACCTACAGCAGACGAGTAGAAAAAAAAATGCGTTTGTGTAATAAAATTTTGTCAAAATAATTTTGGGAAAACGGCAAGCTCCCGATACTTCTATTTCATGAAGCCTATGTGCATTCCTCCGAATCTACGGTAGATCAAGTTCAAAGAACACAAGATCTGGTACTGGATGTAACCTACATGGATTTAAATTTTGGTCTACCTTTGTTTGAAATAACATCGACCTCGTTGTCAGTAGAGGTGACTTTGAAGGCATGGCTTTATGATATCGATACTCCTAAGATGATCCCTTTGTGTGTAAAATCGTGAGAATTTTGGAGTGATATATCTTCATACACGTAAAGCCACCAGATTGTAATTTTCAGCTTACTATAGTAACCTCCATGGTAGTAACAATTTGGACACATGCTTCTCCAAGACAGAAAGTACCTTTATCCTGTACTATATTAATTACTGGTCTGAGCTCAAGACTATATTGTTCTCTCATAACTATCCTAAATCATAGTACTGTATTTACTAAAATTGTTAAAGATTGATTTTAAAAGAGTAACCATGGAATTTCTTGCCGGCTCTTCTCCATAGGACATTTTGAATTTGAATTTAAACATTTCGAGTCCGTGACTGTACCTAGACCAATCCATTTATATTTAATTCTCTTAATTTTCGCAAATCGAGTTGTAAATTCGCTTAGTCACAAGAAAACAAAGTACTGCTTAGTTGCCAAGTCAAAGGTTACAAGATGTAAGTTACATCGAAGGGTGAACAAGGCAGTGCCGACTCAGTTAACTGTGTGCTAACTGAAACACACCTCAAGGTTTTCTTGTGTGGAACAAGTTACAAGATTTGGTGAAGTTATATTTGGGATGTTACTAGTTTCAGATAAGACTATTGGCTAGCCAAGGTTAGATTGATTGCAATAGATTATAGAAGATATTGAACACTATCTGAAAGATGTCAAACCAAATCAGAATCAAATCAAAAAAAAATATTACACATAAACCAATACAGGCGCTTATGAAAAGTCGAATTTAGGTGCACGGTTCCAATTAGTCGTTTCCTATGGAGAAGAGCCGGCAAGTAACTCCATCAAAAATATCAGTGAATACAGGAGGTACTATGAGAGAGAACAATATAGTCTTGACCACAGACCTTGGAGTAATGTAGTACCAAGTCTTGCGTACAAAAATTAACCAAAAAGGGGAAAAAATAGAAGAAGAAAAAATACAACATGAATAATAGTAATTTACACAAATACATGTATAGGCAAGTCCACAAAGTTCTCACATTTACAAAAAATAAAATGAAGATAAACTACATAAAACAATTGACATACTTAAATGTCATCATAACTTAGACAAAAAATCATTGTAAAGTAAGATAAAAGGTATCTTGAGAGTAATGATAGCAATAAAAATAAATAATCATAATATGATGAATGTGAAGCACGAATTTTGTCTATTAATGAGAATATTAAAGACAAAGACAAATCAAAAGCCATTGAGAAGAACGGCAGATCATGATTTATAACTCCCTTTAAAATTACTCTCACAAGGTAAGGTAATTTAAATTCTATACATATGTACCTACATGATAAAGGCAGGCGGCCGGTCATAAAACATAACCAAAACATTTGCAGTATGACAAGTGAAATAAGAAGTACGGTAAGTATGGAAGAAAAATACATGCTGCGCCGACCCCAAATGAGTTGGGATAAGGACAGGAGGATGATCATGATATTTAATTGAGAAAAGAACGGACTCGTGGCTAATTAACAACTGCGCGGATCAATGATTTGCAAGGTTAAGCTGCACTTGCCGCGGTCAGTCCGTGGATGGGTGACCATTCGTTATACATCGAGACCCCGCCGTGCCTCGGAGAGCAAGTTAAACCATCGGTCCCGGATGTCATACGAATACCGATGACAGTCGTTACGGGCAGTCAGAAGCCTAACCATAGGATACCAGCATTGTCCAGTAACAGAGTTGCGGAGGTCTGATTGCAATCGCTCCATGTAAATACTGGTACTCAGCCGCATCTGCTTAGACTGGAAGCTGACCCCAACATAGTTGGGAAAACGCTATGCATTTTTTTTGTACATGAGAAAACGAACGAACCTTATGATGGGAAATTTTTAGTGTATTATTAAGACAATGATTTATAATATAAGTAAGTAGGTATATAATTTCATCCAAACACGATAAACGAAAAAGCAAATACAAAATCTTGCCCTTCAAACAAATTCTTTAAAATATGCAGACTAAACAGACAGCCTTGTTAAAGTTACGGCTTAAGCACAAAATCCTCCAGGTCGCATCACTTCAAAGTTAAGAGATAAAAGTAACATCAAAGGGTAGAAACAAGTAGTTAGTACTAGCATCTCACTTAACTGACACCTCAAGGATTTGTTGAGTGGCGCAAGTTAGGATATTTGACTTAAGTTGGTTTCATCCTTTAATCTCTGAATACTAGCTTAGAAATGTGCTTGATAATGTTTATGAATCACGATTATGATATTATAATCTTTTGCCTATCACATTAAATGAATTATAGAGTCTTAGATCTCTAAACTTTGTTTGATATAACAATAGACAAATAAGACCAATTTTTGTATTATAGCTTTCGTGAGACACTTAGTATTTCATTCATATTCATATTTATAAGTTACGGTTTACTCACGTGCATTTTTCGAGATTGCCCGACTAGTGAGTTCGATACGCGACTTCGCCGCGTGATCAGCTCATGATTAAAAAATGCACGAGAGTAAACCGTCACTGAGCATAAATATGAATGTGTCTTACGAAAGTTATAAGTTATAAATACATTTATTTATTTACTTTAGTTAAAACGGTCTTAGACCACTTACAATAATTAAAGATAGTAATAAAAAACGATACATACATACAAGGAAAAGAAAAAAAAAAAAAAAATTCTAATAAACTCTTTAATAAATCCCTTACAGTGCTTCTGACAGTATATTCTTTCACTCGTTCATGATGCATTCCTCTCGCAGTACTCCAGACATTCCGACAAAATCAACCTCCATTCATCCGCAAACATATCAAAATTCGGTCTGGCGTCCAGGAGGGCATTGAGCGCAGTGAGACTTCGCGGTATGGGTGATCGTGAACGAGCCACAGTACGACTTGTCGGAACAGCAAACAGTTTATGTTTTCTGCTCCGGCGGTAATTATTTGGAACAAATAATCGGCGCAACTCGCAATTAACATCCGGGGCATCTACTTTCCCTCGGAGGATCTTGCACATCATTATTAGTTGGTCACTAGATCTCTCAACCTCTAATGAGTTGAATTACATAAATTCACTATACTCCGTTTAATATGAAAATAGACAAATAAGACAAATTTTAGCAAGGAAATTTATAGAAATAAGTAATATGTGTGGAAAGGCATACATGGTAGGTGGACTGATGGCCTGCTGAAGGTCGCGGGAATCCGCTGTATGCGAGAAGCACAGGGGGCCTACTCCCTAAGTCCGTCAACGAAGTTAGTCTCTTGTCCGAAAGTAGCCGGAAACGTAGTTCAGAAGTGAACAAAACAAGTGCCAAGTTCAACTTTTCGGACGGGTAAAAATACATCGGTAGTAGGGACAACTGTCAAATTGTGTTGTCATTCATTCTTAGTTCGGGCCCCGAAATAATCGTATGTCCGTAGGTGATAGGGAGTAGGAAACGGTCGTAACTAAGGCCGAAAAGACGGACTTCGTGCTTAGGGAGTAGACCCAGTAGAGTCCTATGTCCAGCAGTGGAAGTATTTCGGCTGAATGATGATGATAATGATGAAGTAACATGTTTGCTTCCAGCAGGAATTCAACGCAATAATATGCTTTTACGAACTTTAACGGCAAATCAAGATTAAATGAAAGTCATCTTGAGGAAATGGTTCAAAAATGTGCCTTGGTGCACTTTTTTCTATTGTTGTATTAAATAGAGTATAGATATGTTACATTTAATAACTGACTTTGAATCTTGAGATGCCCAGAGTCTCACAGATAAAATCATTAATTGAAAAAGAAGTAATAAAATGCTGACCCAATTATTGAAATGGTTCACTGTCATAATCTATTAAAACTTGTAAGATACCTTGTGTCATATATACAATTATTCTACTAATCATAAATCATTTATTCATTCAATGAATGCAGAGTATATACCATCAATTTTTTTTTTTAAATTTGTTTCACGAGAATCTGCCTGAAGTGGCGTTTGACAAAAACTCATAACTCGGAATAACCATACATCAAAACTCTTGATTTTAAATCAAACTTCATCGTTATCATAGAAGCTCGTTAGACCTATTTGTGCTTTTAATGTTAATTCCAAAATCGCTCCAACCTTATCGCCTATCCCATCCAGCCTACAGCCATCAAACTTGGCGTTTGCCTTCAGATTGTTAGCGCTCAATGTTTCGTTCCACCGTCCTACTATAATTGTGCTTCGGGCTCGCGATTGATCCCTTTATTGACTTTGTTGGCAAAAAATATCTGAGCTGCTTATTCTCTTTGTTATTCTGTAGCACTTATTTTTAATGGTGTTTGTATTGGGAATTAAAACATTGACATTGTTTGCGTTGATAGAAAGGTAAAATAATATGGTTTAGTTTCAGACTATAAGTTCTTGCTAAGAGGAGAAATATAACTCCATCTCTTTCTATCACATAAAGTTAAGGCGTATTTAGATGGTTCTCTACAGGTTGTAAGCGACTTTGTGTAATTCCTTCAAATCGCATGATCTACTGGTGACACAGATTAACTCTTTATGAGTTTTTACCAAATAAACAAAAAAATACTAAGAAAAAACTTGTTTTTTTTTCTGTCAAATCAAATCATTTTTTTATTTATGTAAAATAGGTACTGAATACAGTTCTTAAAGTTCATAGGTCGCTATGTTAGGCCAAGAGGCGCACAAATATGGTTGCATGCGAAATAACATATTGATCATACGAGAGGTAAACATTAATTATTTGGTATGTATGTCAAAATTAATAGAAGAATATAATAACAGTAACAAATAAAAACAAAAATTATAAATGTCACAATATGGAATCATTTCTACAGTTAATGCATAAATAAATAATCATAAATTACAATTAGTCACAATCACAATATTCAATTAAAAATTGTTTCTCCACTCAAATAAAAAAGTCTACATTAATTATTTATCATTTAGAAATTCATCAGTTGTATAATAACATGTCGTTCAGCCTAGTGCCTCAAGTGGACTGTGTCACCGTGCTTTCATTCATTTAATCCTGACATCGAAATGGTTTTTTTTTTATTTTTTTTGGTTGATACTTTTCTTGTTGATTTAGATACAGAAAAAAAAAATATTTTATTTTTTAGTCAAGCTAAATCCCGTGTGGGGTCAATCCACACCAGTAATAAAACATGTGGTTTTAAGGAATTACATGAATCCGATTACACCTGTATATGAGTGCTCTATAAAACCGCAGTTAGAAATAAATAGTGTCGGACTGTAGAACGTGCCACTAATCCTGAAATAACGATCACTCTGCCAATAAGAAAAATCTCTTTCCACGATTCCTAAAAAGCAAACACACTGATAAAATCATAGAACAAGATAAGATAATTTATTTGTCCAAATGTGAGTACATACATACAAAACAATTGTCAGCATGCAAGATGTTAAAAGTTAAAATACAGGGGCCCAATTCTCCTAAAATAAATCTTGATAAATCACAACCGGACCAAGGCCGAACCGTTCATTCAGACAGTTCTCAATTTCAAAAGCTATCAAATTGTTTGACACAAAAAACAAAATCAATCATTTTGAAAGTTTTCGAAAACAAAAACTGACTGAGGGGTTGTGATTCAATTGCGTTTGGCAACAATTTGTTTTAGGAGAATTAGGCCCCAGATCATCATGTTTACCGTGATCAATGGCATACAAATATTAATAAAAATAATACATTCAAAAAAATAAAATAAATTAAACTAAATTGTCTCGAATGTCATTCTTAATAAAATAGGTAATCGAAAATAGTAAATGATAGGAACATGACATTAAAATAAATCAAAATCTTTCATCCAACAAAAAACAGGATTCTCTAAAGATTCCAGAATTCATTTGGCAATGTTGTAAGCAAAATCAGGAGCTGCTTTATCGTGGATGAAGAATCTTGTGCGCTTGCTGTAAAACCCAAATACAATGTTAAACTCCCCTTACAGAAGCTTCCCTTCCTCATTGACCGTAAATTTCGTACGTACAAAGACAAAACAATTTAATCTTCCCACATTCCCAGTTTGGTTGAAATAAATTCACAATTTTGGCTTCATGAATTTATACACGTTTTAAATTTAAAGACATCGGCGTAATGTCTTAACCCGTGGATGGTCAAAAACAAAATAATTCGGGGAAAACATTACTTAAAATTTACAAAGGGAATGTCTTAATTTAAATTTACAGGGGGCGCGGGGTCGAGACAGACGTCTCAGTGTTGCCTTGAAATAAAAATGTGCTGAAATTTCGGGAGGATGTTGAGATGTTTAGTGGACTTTGATATAAAAAGGCATATGTTCAACATTGGGTAGAACAATGGCACAGCAGATATACAACTATATTTTTAGTATATACAAAAACCGAGACACCCCAACAAGATTTTCATCAGAACTGCCCGAATTTGTGTGTTTTTTTAAATAAATCTCCAAATTACACCTTAGTTTATGTCGCGTTAAGTTCCCTAGTAAAAGGTGAAATGCCTGAGATGTGCTATGCAGGTGTTATCTAATACACGGAAACTGACCGAGCGGACCGTCTCAAGCCTCAAGGTGTCTATTCCCGTCTAATGTTATGACCTAGAGAATTTAATTGAAATTCATGAAAAAAAAAAATATCGGGTGTAAAAAGACCCTTAACGATACCGAAAACCACATATTCTACCCATCATTGGGATCATTTTTTTCTACAAGACCATACCTGGGAAACCATTGGTTTTGGAGATATTGAAGGTCAAAGTTTACATTTTTTTTTTTAGTTTTTTCCAAAAACGTATTCTAAATGATAATACTAAACTTTCTTCCAAACATCCTTATCAACATTTTCAATTTTTTCTCACAAATTACGCATTTAAAGTTACAAATACGCAACGAATATCAAACGCACACGACCGCCTTGGCTCAGCTGTGTAGCCGCTGCACGCATGCAAACGCGCGGCATCGCCACAACCACACATTGCACTCTACAAAAAAAAGCGATTTTTTTATATAAAAAAAAAAAAGTCGTTTTCCAGCAATTATTTTTGGTCAATGTAGTTTAGTTTGATGTATAGAGTGCGTAGATTTCGGCTATGTGATGGGTCTTTTTACACCATGTATAATGTGATGTAAAAACTATATCAATCAATTCTCATGGTGATTCTGAACAAACTAGTTTCAGGTTTAGTGTATACTAAAACTAAACTTTTATAAGCTAAAGCAGCACCTCAATTTACTATAATCACCTGAATTGAAACACACAGACACGCACTGTATACTGAGTAATTTTTTGTTTTTGTATGTGACTGTATTCTGAACTTATTAGAAGTATTGTTGCAGTGCGTGTCTGTGTGAGTGTGTCAATTCGGACGATTGTAGGTAGTTGAAGTACTGCTTTAGCTTATATGTATATATTCTGTGACAATGGTGTCACTGATGATAACGATGAAAATGGTGATAATGTTTGGGATACTGTGAAATATTGATTATCAGAAGCAATAAATGAAGTTGATTTACATTCATTAACAAAAGATAGGTCTCGGGCTTAGAATAAAATAGGCATGTATTCGGATTTACACGAGTAACAGCAATTACTGGAGATTGCTAATTTGTCTTCAAAGATTCATGCCTAGTAGCGTTCTATGCGGGAGACCTATTTTCAGCGAAGCATAATTACGGGCGACGTACCTACGTAGTCGTAAATATTGAGTTATAATTCCAAGTGTTACGAATTTTTCAACTGTACTTGCTTGAGTTTCATTTCAGCTTTAAAAACTTTTATATGTGCAATAGTCTGGAAATTTTGTACTTAAAATTCTTTTTTTAACGTTCCAAACAGAGCTTGTTTAGTATTTTCCACTCAAACTTTGTAGACGACGTAAACTTTTAAATAAATAAATTCTTGACTTGTAAAAATCGGTTCTATGGTTATTGAGATTAACGACTTCAAGTATCTCGAATTTCAAATAATACGAAAACGATATAAGTAACTATGATTATTAGGAATCATCCACCTACACTCTATAACTATTCATAGACTAAATGGAAAACCGTAACCTCCTACCACCATCAAACTTCGTTTCTCATCAAGTAACTGGTTGCCAATTTGTCACCTATCTACCTTCATACCGTTAGTTGTTTTATATAGTTTAGCGTCCTTTTACCTTTTGTAAATGTGAGAGCTTTGTAGACTTGCTAGATGCCTGGATACCTAGTTAATTTCTGACCATATTTTTCATTTTGTTATTTTGTGTGGTTCCTGCTCTTAAGCCTACTTTGCTCTCTCATAACTATTCTAAGTCATAACTGTACCCACTCAAATTATTAAAGATATGGATTTTAAAAGAGTAACCATGGAGTTTCTTGCCGGCTCTTTTCCATAGGAAACGACTAATTGGAACCTGCACCTAAATTCGACTTTTCATAAGCGCCTGTAATGGTTTATGTGAAATAAAAACTTTTGATTTGATTTGATATCAACGAATACATCAAAAATCCTTACCGCTAGTCACAGCTTGTGGCTTGCTTGATTGTTGCTTATACTTTCTGTATTTTTATTTTCATCACTGTTAAGTTCTTTATTCCCAGATTACAACAAAACATGTAAAGCATTCCTCTCACGCATTCCTTTCAAAGATATTTTTAGCAAATTCAAGGGACTTTTTAACAGCCAAACTTGGTATCCCCATTTTAGCCGAAAAGTCGTAACTCTTGGTCGCTCGTAAAACGTCTCGAAATAAAACCAACGGCCTTGAGGGTTATTGGGACGCAGGTTCGATCCCAGCCGTAGTTTTTCTTAGTTTTTATGTAATTTCATGTTTGAGTCCCCGCGAAGTTGTTTTAGGATTTATTATGTTTTCAGTTGTTGTCGGTGATGAATGTTTTCGCGAGTTGTTGGGTTGTGGCGGAATTTCGTTTGTGTTTAGAGGGTAAATAAAATGGACGTGTTTAAACTTCTAGGCGTTATTTTGAGCAACAGGCATTACTAATGTTTTGAATTGATGTTATGTGGGATGATTGAGAAGAAACGTTGAAAGGGCTTTTATAGCTGATACGTTTTTTTCTCAACTGGAATTTTAAAATTATCCTTTTTTTGCGGTCTTAAATAGATTTCTAATTTAGATTCTACATTTTATTATGAATGTGATTTATATGGATAATAACAGGTAACCATGGCATAGGTAAATACTGTTAAGCATAGATTGTACTCTTTTAAGTTCATATGACTATTGATATTCGAAATAAAAAATATTTCGAATAGGCACTCGTACTTAGGAAACGTCTCGACAATTTAGTTGCACGTTTCCTAAAAGTAGAATAGAATATGCTTTATTGTACACCAATATTGTGACACAGCTCTTATACAATATCATATATTGAAGGGTACAATGGCGGTCTTATCGCTGATAGCGATATCTACCAGACAACCTTTGGATGAACAGGAAGACAATGAATAAAATAGAGGGGGTAGTCCGTGGTGTACTGCTGCAAAAAACATACTACACACAATACATAGACATAATACTTACATACAAAAATTATACATTGTATTATATTCATATGTTATATAATTATGTGATAAGGAAAAACAAGGTAGGTTGATGATGAGGTATTAATATCATGAAGAAATAGAAAGGTGTTGAGAGAAGAAATGATCTTTGACTAATTTTTTAAAAGAATCCAGTGACTGAGCTTGTCTTACTGACATCGGCAACGCATTCCACAAACGTACAACCTGGACTGTGAACGATTTGTCGTAGAATTTGGTAGAATGCGAGGGCATCGAAAGTCTCAAATTTCGAAGTAGAGCATATGGAAAAGAGCCGGCAAGAAACTCCATGGATACACGAATATGCATATACATTATTTCACCAACCTGTCATTATCTGTTCATTAAGCTAATTCAGTCTCTAATTTCAATAGCTACCATTTGCATTTTATCACATAGCAATAGTGATAATGACAAAATTATTGAATACATATTTACAGATAATACTCATATTTCTAGTTCACATTTAGCTGATCTGGTGAATCGTGCTACATTATTGATATGTCGGTGAAATACCCACTTAATCTTGGAAATATTTATAATTATATGCTCTGACAAGTGAAAAAAGTCCGGGATGATAACGCCAGGCAGACTTTTGATACTAAAAGGTAACCTAATAATCAAGAAAGCTAAAACTTTTAGGTCAGAGTCAAAAATGTTAATCTTCTCTGAAAATTATTCAAAGTTCTAGTTTCGAAACTTAATATCAGTCGACAGAACAACTGATCGAACTGCTACAATAAATTCCCAAGGAGATTCCCTAGAAAATAACTTAAAAAGGTCAGCAATGTCGCACGCCAAAGAGAATTCATTAAAACTCAAGGAAATTAGCCAAGTTTTACAAATCATTAATCTTGTACTAAGGAAAAATATTCTGGCAGAGTTGTGTAATGTTTGAATAGTCTACATCTTTGGAAATCTCTGGTGTTTTCTTTTTCATGTTATTTCGGTGTCCGTGGGTATCTTTGTTATCTGTAGTTTATTCTGGAGATTTTTAATTAAGTTTTTAATTTTTACTAATGTTTATTATGATTTATTATAAATACTTATTTGTTTTTATACAAGCGTATTATTTACATTTTTAACCTAAATTAATACAAACTAAACTAAATCTAAAGTAAAAACAAAGAAAAATTATATCCTACGCTAAACTAAGAATATAAACTAAAGGAGTGCATCAAAATATTCCTCCGCATCGCTGTCAACTGGAAACGTGCCCAGAAGGCTGGCAGCGTTGCCACGTTGTATGGCAACGCTAATTCTCTGGCCGAAAAACAAGCCAGCCCTCTGGTCACGTGAAGTGTCGACCAGTCTTTTTCCTATTTCCTTAAAAAGGAGACGCGCACTCGGACCCCATGACCCGAGCGTTTCCACCCCAAACGGCTCAAAGTCATAGTTTCCTACGATGTTGCTATATTTGCGCCGTTTGAGGGTCTCCGCAGCTGCAGCGGCAGCGCCAGCACAGCCCGCCGAGCTAGGAAGATGGGATGGAGCAAGGGTGTCGACACAAGTCGCGTCCCACACCAGAGGCCTACCCATCTTCCATGGCAACAACGTCATGCCGTCAGGTCTCTTGCCATCGTCGCGTACCAAGCCATTAGGCTCCAATACAGCTGGCACGCCGGCGGTGACAAGAGCGCGACGGATTATGTCGTTTAAGTTCGCGTGCCGTGCTATGCGACCTGCACTCCTGCAGCAAGACAGGCCATGGTGTCCGAGGCCGTCGACAGCTTCGCCACAGTGGCACCGATGCGGAGCAACACAATGAGCACCTACGCGTAGGCATGTAGCGAGCCGAAAGCTGGTGTCATCCAGCATAGTACCTATGCTGGGTGAGGGAAGTGCCTGAAGCCAAAGTCCCGACTCCCATTCACCCACAGCCAGCAGACGAGCACGCTCAGCAGTATTGGTGGACGTGTTAATTAAATTATTCCGTACCAACCTGCAGAGCGGCTCATCCCACTGTCTCTGTGAAGATGGGATGACGGGCAAATCTGTATTTGGGCAAGCCATTTTCCAAGCGTCTACAGCATCGGTCAAGCACGGCACTTCAAAGTCAACCAGTGAGGAAGCCAAGATTTTCCTGGTTAACTTTTCTGTACTGTGGACCGAGGACAGGAACGCCGGTAAACTTACACTGGAAATTTTGCGAACGCCAAGCCCACCAAAACGAATAGGTAGTGTGGCTTGGATCCAAGATCGGTCGTTCAGGGCCACATTTAAAATGGACGTTAAGGTGTTTCTTATAATTTGGTCTATTCTTTCTAAAAGTTGCAACTGCTTCCATAAGTGGGAAGAGCGGAGGACATATATGAATTTAGGGCCAAAACAACAGTATCTTATCAAGGTGAATGCCGAATGTAAATTAATTTTAAAAAGTCTTTCCGAAATATCACAAAAATTTTGAATTTTTTCTTCTATGAAGGATGAAAAAGATTCTTCGAAAATTGGGGACCCTAGGAGGTTTAGGGAACTTTTTTCAAGAATTTTGATGTCTGGGGCTATTGCATTAAATTTTTGTAATGTCGATTGTCTGTCAGTGTTGTCAAAAAGAAAAATTTCGCATTTTGAGGGGTTAAGGTCCAGGCCGATTGATTTAAATTGTTGTTTTAGGAAATTGAAGTCTTTGAGTACCGTGTCTACGTCACCTCCTAGGGTTCCATCATCTAAATACCACACATTGAATTTAGAATTTAGTTTTTGTATGATGGGATGGATGGCTAGACTAAAAATGACTGGCCCAAGAGGGTCACCTTGTTGGCAACCAACTGCGGATTCCAAAAAATTGTCCTTATAAAGTAATTTGGAGGGATGTCTGTAACATTGCCAAAGAAAACTGTAAATTTCGGGTATTTCCTTTTTGACTTCTGACAACAAGGTGTCCCTGTTTACAGAATTGAAGGCATTCTTTAAGTCAACCTTAAGGATGACCTCACCTTCATTGCTATTGACGTAGGTGGATAGCGCGTGTACGGCAGCCTCACAGCCCCCTTTGGAGCCGAAGCCTAGCTGCAGGGGCTGGAATTTGCTGGCCAGAGTTTCGCTGTAGTGGGCGCAGCAAATCTTGGCTGCCATACGTCTATATGTGCACCCTACGGCAATGGGACGAATGCCGCCATCCTTTTTGCGCAGGGCACATAAATTCGCCCCGTACAAAACATCGATGACGGCTTCGTGCACATTGCCGGAAAGCATTAGGTTGGTCAGGGCCACAAGCTCCTTCAAAAGCAACTCACCAGGTTCTCCGGCGCCTGGACACGTCAGATCCTTCAGGTGCTGGGGTGTCAAGCCGTCGAGGCCACCGGCGGAGCCACTTCGGAAGGAGCCTATGGCCGTTACCAATTGGCGGGCTGAAATTGTGAGGTTATGTAGGTCTGGATCAGGCGGATCGGGGAAGGAGAGGTCATCCGCTGGCGCGGGGTGCTTATTCTCCAAAGCTGTAAGGGTATCAGATGAGTACGGCGCGACCACATCACTGCTAAAAAGTATCCTGGCCGCTCCCCTTATATCACCTTCACATAATTTGGATTCTACATGATGAGCTATTCCTCTTGATGAGGAGTAGCTGCTGTGTGCCGGGAATTTTGGGTCGAAAATTTGGGTCGAAACGTTACAATTGTCTTTGATTTGGGCCGTTAATGATTTTTTATTTACCAAATTCTTTTGTACATGTAGAATCCTAAATGGGAAGGTGAGCAATTGTTCCCAGGCACGTTGCGAGTTCTCCTGGGCGACAAGACGTACACATTGTGCTAAGTGTTGTGCGACAGATGGTCTAGCACCGCGGGGAACCCGCTTTAAAACGGGAACTGAGTTTTTTAATTTTGTTAACGTTTGCCAAAACGGTTGTAAAATTGGTGATTGTGGATTTGATGAGATGATGGGGCTAGAAGGTGCACCTTGGGACTTATGTACTTTCCCAAAGTGCACATTCAGGCCCCGCTTACCTTTAAAAAAGCGTACCTGGGGACAATGTGGACATCTCACCAGGATACCCAGTGATGTGGCAGGTTGACTGGCACTTCTATCGGCGTCGCTACCACCATCATTTCCTAACATTAATCTTACCTATATATTACAACAATATTTACATAAACGTCATACAAAATAAAACTTATTTGTACCCTAATATAGAACGTTATTTTTAGTATATACAAAAACCGAGACACCCCAACAAGATTTTCATCAGAACTGCCTGATAATGTGTTTTTTTAAATAGATCTCCAAGTTACACCGCTGTTTATGTCGCGTTAAGTTCCCCAGTAAAGTGTGAAATGCCTGAGATGTGCTACGCAGGGGTTGTCAAATACAATGAAACTGACCGAGCGGACCATCTCAAGCCTCAAGGTGTCTACTCCCGTCAACTGTTATAAACTACTACTGAAATAAAAGTGTTTTAAGAAATGTGTCAATCGATTCTCCTAGTGATTCTGAACAAACTAGTTCCAGGTTTAGTATATACTAAAACTAAGCTTGTATACAATATGAATCTAAACTAGATAAATCTATAGTAAAAAAAAAACTACTATTATGAACAAAATACGTATTAAAATACAATTTGAAAATAAACAAATTAAACAGTGCACTTAGGCGTTGAAATACCTCCACATCACTGTCATCAGTGAGCGTGCTCAGAATTAACTTTTACAGATTTCTTTTGTTTTTGTTCATGTGGTTCCTGGCAAAGAATACCACAACAGCAACCCGTAGATGTTGTATATGTCGACTGAGGTAGTACCCTAAGATGTGCAGCAGTGCTTTTCTGTCTGCTAACAACAAGAAGCTGCGATCACCAATCTATCTCCGAAACGTGGTGATTATGGAAATTTACCGTTCATTTTGCCAGTCATTGGAAGATCATGTTTAGCTTGTACATGTAATACGGAGTGAGCCTATTGCCATCAACCGGGTACAAATCCACACTCCGGGCTGCTACTGAGAAATTCCACATGGAAAAATCCAATACCACTTTGTCCAACCTGGGAATTGAATCCAGACTCTCACGTTCAGCAGCCACGCTTGCGACCACTACACCAACGGGGCAGTTTACGGGCTCTTCTATATTTTAATGGTGTAGAATAAAGAAAATTTACATTTTAGCTAAAAACTCGCCGTTGAGGTCGACCTCGGCGTAGGTGACGTGTCCATCTAGACGTGTTTGTGGGGCTAGCATGGTCAGAAACGGCACAAAATAGAGATGTTTGGAAGACAAAAGGGGAGGCCTATGCTCAGCAGTGGGACAGTCAATAGGCTGGGAAAAAAAACTCTGTTTTGCCATTTATAGATATTTTAGTATGATGTTATAAATAGCAGGTACTACCTATTCAACTTTGCCATCAGTAGCGTCATACGCGGGAAATGGTGTAGAATCTATGGTAATGAAATTAAATGACATTTATTTCTGTAAATAAATCTGTTACAGACACTTTTACAAGTCAATGTAATGTTTTTTTTTAAGATTAGATGGCGCCGGCATTTCCTATCTGACTAGCTCTGAGAAGAAAAGCCGAAACAAACTCAGACGTCAAGGTCTCTTTTAAAGTCCAGACATTGTAGTATAAAACTACGAGAGTGTAACAATGTAGGCCAACGTCTGGTATAGCTTTTTGAGGAAAGAGCCATAGCAGGTTTGAGTTGACCTATCCTTACTGACGGCACGCATGCATCAGCCCTCGTGTGGCTTAACCTTATTATCGGGAGCTCAACGAACCGACGCACGACGCTACCAATCAGCCGGACATTTGCGTGGGTCACAAAATACTCAAAACTGGCCAAACAATTTTATAAATATTATTATTATTATATAGGTATATTCTATACATAGATCTGTGTATGGTGTCGATGTGTAGTTAAGACTAAGCGACATACAATAACAGTCGGAGCCTGGTGAATTTAAAATTGGCGTTCTCACCGCTGAAATTCAGTACCCAGAATTTCAACTGTTCCAGAATTTAAATTTAAAGCAGTTCGAAGCTACACTTCTATGTTAGATCCTCGCACAAATATCTAAGAATATATGTATACTAATACTTGTAATTCAATTTACTACAGCTAATGTTCCTATATCTCTTCTCCTTTAACGACTTTCAGCAGTCCCTCACAGCCCTAAGCGCCCTTAAAATCACTGAGTCGGCGGCGACCTGATAATATTTTATACCTTCGCACCAACATAAAATCTTCATAAAGCTCTTCACAAATGGTTTATGTGTTCCTGTAATAAAACTATTTTATCTTACCTCCATAACAAAGTACGCTGTCTCCAGTACCCTAAACTTCGTTTCTGTCCACTGTCCATTGCAGAATCTTTACGATATTACCCCTTGATAGACTATTGAAATAACGCAATGGAGATTGAAGTGGAAATCGAATCGTGATACTCTTATCTTTCTGAATAAATGTGAGGTCTATTTTGGTAGAAGAAAGGTCTTCACGGTAATAAAATGTATTAAATTGAACTCTTTTTGCTGACCCATACCCGGAATAATGTTTTTATCCATTTTTTGTTCGGATAAAGCCAATTGTGAGGG
Organism: Amphipyra tragopoginis; assembly: GCA_905220435.1. NCBI lineage: Eukaryota > Metazoa > Arthropoda > Insecta > Lepidoptera > Noctuidae > Amphipyra > Amphipyra tragopoginis. The sequence continues at coordinate 18,540,752 of HG992016.1, forward strand.
TAGTAATAACTAGTTCCTTCCTACTTAATGGAACGTATATTTTCAGGATGGATTTAGTCTGCAAAATCATAACTTTCTGAATAAAGATATGAACTGGAAATAAGGGAAGTTTGCTAAGCTCTGTGACCATCGGGTTCAAGCATTATTTTTGATAACAGTTTGTTAGTAACTACAGATAGAGATTAACTACGATAAAATGGTACGCCTCTCCATTGACACCGAAATTCTCACTAGTTCGATGTTCGGTGGTCGAACAAGTGAAAATAACCTCAGTTGTTCGATGACGGAATTCAATAATTGAAGTCAAGTCAAGATAGCCCAGTATTTCTCAATATTGTAGTTATATTCATTGTACATATTACTACCCCTGAACAAATTTTTATAGCCATTTTTTATATGTTAGACTGTAAGGATGGCGTTCGGAAGCATACCATCTTATAAAAAAATGTTATCATTTTTTGAGATACTTCGCTTTGCTGTAGGACGTGGGTTAATTTTGTATGGACCGTGCCCCTTCTTCTTTGTGAGAAAGAATATTTACAACGTGTCATTCATTCACTTTAATTATGCACTAGTCGAGCAATAAAGCTACTAAATAACAAACACAAATATGGTGACTCGTTGACATATGCACACACACTGGACAGATGCTGGAGGGACGTGCCATTTTATTGTAGTTGATCTCTACTAAGTTAACTTATTTTTTCAGAGAGCATAAATTCAGTACCGTCCCACTACTGGGCACGGACCTCTTCTCAGAATAATAAATGTGTAGACCTAAGTCTATGCTGGTCTTGTGTGGGTTAGTAGAGTATTCACATCATCGAGAACTTCTTTTTTTGTAGCCCTCTCTCGTTTGCAGTTTTCCTCATGATGTTTTCCTTCGCTGTTAACGCAAGTGATAATAAAATTCAGATCCGTATCGAAAAGTCAGAGGGGCGAACCAAGATCAAACTCAGATCTTCCTAGATGGAAGGTAAGCGTTCAACAGCTAGGCTATCCCCTTATTGTGTTAAATCTTGTGCAACCTGCAAGATATATGACAATTGGCTTTCACACCGGGTCTTCTATTTTTCATTATTATTTATCAACCTGTAAATATGCATTCCTTAATATTATGCTTCCTCATAAATTGGTCCAAATATAGATCCTTGAAGGACACCATTTTAAAAACTGCCTTATGCCTTTAAATTGTTACTTAAATTAATGTTTTCCGTATTAGTATGTAGGTATCAACTACTTTAACATTAGCTTCTAGTAAGACATAAACACGTACAAGTGTTTACTACTGATTGAATAAGATATTATTTTAAACTCTTTCTTACGTTCTGTCAATAACAATTATTATTAAGGTAATAAGATGATCGACGAACAAGTTTACTTTATTAACCACCTGAATAAATAAAAAAGTAAAATGAAGAAAATTTCCTTTCAAGTGTACTGAATTATTTAATGAAGCATAAACATCTGTCGTTATAACTAAGATAACATTATGTCAAGCAGGAAATAATGTTACATTAATTTCGAATTGATTCGATAGTGACTTGTCCGTTTTTGACATTACTTTTCAAGAAGGACCTACACAATTCAACATGACCTATATAGCCTCTTTAACCTTACAAAAATGTTCCCAGTTCTAACTTCCCAGCTTTTATTATTTCTCCAAAGAATTAATGTTATTTTATAACTACGATATTGTCTTCCCCGACAGACTTATGTACACTGAATTACTAAAAAGATTAACGCCCCAAACCATAAAAGGAGGGTACCAGAAAAATCCACACAAACTGCGCATTCTCTAAGAAATATAACTGCAATATTCAACTATAAAACCAAATCTTTTGTGAACCATACAAGCTCCGACTTTCTAAATCCATTATAAACTGACCTCTGTTCCCGAAATATTTACTTGAAACGTCAGCTCTTTATTAAATGGACTTGAAACATTATGTCCAGTGTAACTTGAACCATGAGTAGCGGTTTGTGCTCCCGTATTTGGTATCTTTTGTTTGGAAGCGGGGAGGTGAAGTAGGTCTTTGTAAAATGAATGGTGTCAAAACATTGTTTCATGTCAAGAATTGCTCCCTAGAGACGTAACGTTTCTAAAAATGTGTTTTATACTGATGTTGGGTTTATTTCGTGGGAATGTTTGGAATATTACACATTTTGGAGATGTATAAGTATTTTTATGTTTGTTTTTGAGTGAATCTGAGGGAAAACATGGCGTGTTAAAGTGATTAAATTGTGTATGAGTTTGCAGAAAAAGGTAATACGAGAAAATGTGGCGGAGTAAAAATCTTCTCATTTTTAATGCATCTGAGTATGTAGCATGGTCTGTCATCAATTATTAATAAGGTTACTGATTCTACTTGATATAATTGACATTTTAATTAACTTTTATTACTTTCTTCCAGTATGAATCACCTATTAATTCGATCTTCAACACTCATGGAAACCTAGGGACTAATCTGTTCATCGCTATCATCATCATCATTATAATTTTCAGCTTTATGACGTTCACTGCTAATGAATTGAGGACTTCTTCTTAGACTATTGCAACAGACAAGAGGGTTCCAACTTATAACGCCCCTCTTAAATCTTTTGCCATGTGCATGTGATTCTCAGTCACAAATTGAGCTAAATATTTCCCTTCTACCTTCACTGAACAGTCCTCCTCACTGGCCTGTATAATAGCTACAGTAATTATTTAAGCATGCTGCTCTGACAGGTTTCTAGCCCATCTACTGCTAGTGTTATAGTTGCCGTCTACTTGAATAAACTAACACTGGTCTTGTATGTAGTAGTACAACTAGATAATAGTTGGTTGTACTGAATTTATAATGAAATGAACTGAAATTGTTTATTCTATAAATAGGTCTTATACAACGAGTCAGTTCATGAAATAGTAGTACCGTGTCCTATTTAACTAGATCTGAAAAGAAATACAGAATCAAAATCAGGGGTCTCTTTTAAAGTCCAAACATCATCATCATCATCTTCCTGCCCTTATCCCAACTTATTTGGGGTCAGTGCAGCATTTTTTCTTCCATACTTAACTTACTTCTTATTTCACTCGTCATGCTGCAAATGCTTTGCAAATGCAAAATTTCTCTTAAAATTATGTGAGCACAAGATAGATCTGGACTGGCCTTTTAGGAAAGTGCCAGAACAGTTTGAGTCAACTTGTTCCGACAGACAGCCCGCATACATCAGTCATCATGTAGCTCAACCCTATTAAGCCACTGATCTATCTTACAAGCTCGTCTTTGCTGATAATCTAGATGTTTGTAGATAATGGGAAAATTACTTTTCTTAATTACAATATAATACGATCCACCCCGTTAATCAAAATTAAAACACATTTATTCAAAATGGATTCAAAATCAGAACTTCTTAACATCGAAATTACAATCGCGAGCTTGCAAAAGCGCCACATTCATCGCATAACTGCGTCCAAAATAAGTTTTATAAAATACTGTACAAGATGAGAAGACAAAACGGCGCAATAAACCCCCTAGCAATACATCCTTGTCTGCTTTTCATCTTTTTTTTTTCTTTTGTACTTCTATAGATGATCCTAGGGGACCGTTTCTACGTAACCGGGCAGTTATTGGCGAGACCTGAAGGGTCTCCAGCCAATGGCGGGGAAGTAACATACTTATCCTAAGCTAACTACTTGTACTACACTAACATCATGACTACCTGCAACAACAGCACTAAAGGTGACACCTAGTGGGACTCGGACCTCGGCTTAGGGCATTGCTGGCGGGGACTTAGGGGGGGAGACAGCTTGATGAGGGCTGAATTATCGGTGTGACTGCGGATTCTGAAGAGACGACCGGCTCTACGACGGGAGAGCTGGGTGGATTGTGACCGGCGGCGGTGGGACGTCGCGACGGGCCTCGACGGCGAGGACGGTATGCCGGACGGCGGCGGACGTTGTGTATTGTGCTGGTCAATTTACTCGTCTCCGGGAGGATGGTTATTTCGTCGTCGGATGTGCTTTTCATCATCATCACTGGTCTATTTATCGCAAGTGCTGCTGCCAGGATAAGGTCCTAGTTTTAATTCCCTGCTCTGGCAATCATATTGGGTTGTTTTATTCCATGTACTTGATGGCAGCCCGTGGTTTAGAATTGTTCTACATAATACTAATAGATCTGTCTCTTATTACTTCATTAAAAAAATACGAGAGTACCCGTTTATCATAGCAATGCTGAAATAAAGATATATTTTTCTGAACATAATTAAAATAATACCGAATTTAGTTCTGAACCAAAATTATTCTAGATTTTTCACTCCTTTTCTCAGTACCCTTGAGCTTCAACATTAGTTTAAATTAACAAACCTCGTTTACTCAACGCTAATGAAGTGGTATTCTGTTTTACGTACTCTTCCTATTTCAGCAGTTTCTCTGAAAACACAGACATCATATTTTACATAATTATTACAAAGATACCGAATTTTTTCCTGCTACTCTACTTAATTGCCTCCAAAATACTTTCAACCAACCTCCCCTAGCACTTCACAAAACCGATTTTGCACCTTATTAGAATAGTGGTAAGAGTTTTTTACGCTTTTCGCAGCAGCAAAAATATATTGGTCAAATCTTTTGTAGAACTCTTAGCAAAATTAAAAATACGTTCCAAAAAACCTTCTGATGAAAAAAATAAAGTTGCTTTTTGCGTGAACGAATGGAAATGTAAGTTGGTAGATACATTTTTTCATGAGAAAGCTTGGTAGCAATTTGAAGGGTTTCTGAATAATTAGCCAAAAGACAAATGTATCGGGAATTTGTTCAACACTTGAGTCGATAGGGAATAATAAGGGATGAATAAGTACCTCTCTCTTCGTTTTACGATCGAGTGGAGGGGCAGTAACCACCTACATGTATAATTATCGTCAGTAACTGAATATAAAATGTAGAAAATCTGGCAAAATTATTTTAGAATCGCAATTTTTTTTTTGGCCAATGTCTACCACTACTTCCATAACGATTATCTATTTCGCTTACTGTAAATAGCAAACATCTGTTGATTTCTTTTGCATACACGCATTTATTAATACTTCATTTCATCAATAGAGCAATGAATGCAAGGAGAAATGAATCTGGGTCACCAATATAAACCTTAATATCTCGGAAACTAAGAGTGCTAGCTTATATGAATAAAAAGTATTTTATAGACTATTTTATGCTACTCAAATAAAATAAATAAAACTTCTTAAATAGTTTGTAAAATATTTTTTATTTGAGTAAGCTACCATTCTTAGTTTCCGAGATATTAAAGTTTATGTCGTTGACCCGGATTTATTGCTCCCGAGTGTTTATTGATGAAATAAAAATAGCATTTATAAACACTTGTATAGTAAAGATGCAAGCGGTAGGTTTTTGCCACGTAAAGTAAGCAAAAGAGACAAGTAGGCAGACAACTAATTACTTATATTCACCACCAGAGTTGTGCGTGTGTTTAGATGCCGAGTCTTTGACATGGCTTCTCTAGTGCATAAAACTTAGTACCCACACGATATTTAAGCCATTCACTAATAAACATTTGTTTATAAACATTATTTCAGAAACAAAAATTCTACATGTTTCTGAATCGTTGAAACATGTTGCGGTAAGCACTTCGTGTTTCATTTTGTTACGCCGTTTATTGTGGGAGCAAGCCTAAGCAATAGTTTCGCAATAGATGCCATCGAGTGTAGACGTGTGTTTCACTTGTTTATAAACATAAAGATAGTGTGACAACGAAAAGACTCGAAATGTATGAGATACAGCAACAACTGAATAATGTAGACGGCAAAAGCTAAAAAACATTGTTATTATACATTTACGTGATGTTTCAGAACCTGTTGGAAACTTGTATCTGGAATCGTTCACAATGAAACATGTAGAGAAAACATGGTTTAATATTTAACTCTTTTGCCAAGTGTACACTAGACCAACGAGGTTATAAGAACAATGCAATACATATGTACATTTATACCTACGGCTTCCTACCCAATGGTACCGAAACTTGTAAAACCCATAACATTAAAACGCCATAGCAACGTTGTTCTAGAAAATTTCAGCAGGCTCATAATACCATAACCCTCAAATAAACTTTTACGAGCTTTAAATTTTAACCCTCGCATGCTTGGTCGCTTGTACCCCTGTCGCATTATTGTCGTCTTCAAGCGGCGGTTTAGGGTTGATTAGATTGAGCTATAACGGTACGAGATTAGATGTAACGAGGTGTTTGTGTAATTTTTTAAAGTAATTTTGTACTGATATGTTTTCATTATGTGGGACATGGTCTTGATAAGGTGGGTAGAGAGATTAGCAACATAAGTAGGTACTACGGCTTAATTTATATTTATATACCTCGGCAATCTTGGCCGGAACTTGTACGAATTATGCGACCAATTAAGTGACTTATTCGGAATTGATTCAAAGAGGACGAAGTCAGAGTTACACATTATTATAAATACACGCAAAGAAAGATTCACTGGGACGCATGATTCGTACAAATTCCAACCAATATTGCCGAGGCGCATAACTTATGTCGTAAAACTGTGAGAAGTTTTTTTTTTAAACTTTGCCCCACTCTACGATTTCTCTTGTATCGTGGGTGCGTTCACAGACACAAATATTACATACACAAACGCCCAGACCCGAAACAACCATCTGTAGGCCATACAAATTTTTGTTCCGTGTGGGAATCGAACCCACGACCCGTAGCGCAGAAGCCAATCGCTTAGCCACTACACCAAACGTGTCGTCAAACATGGTGGTCAACGTGGTTACAGCAGCCCAATGGATATCTAGGAGTAATAAATCAGAGGCTTCTTAAAAATAACGTTGCAGATGTTGTATGATGGCTCTCTTACACTTAGTCGACAGATCGACTCCGCTTACCCAGCGAAGGGGATAATCGACCGCGAAGAGGTTTTTTTTTTCTTTTTGAAATTTTCATGGTTGCTCTTCGCCCGGGGAAGGCGAAGGGGTATGCCGGACTCTTACCGTCTAAAAACCCACGGTGTTCCTTCTTCTGACCCTTGGCCGGGGTCGCGGGATTCGTAGCTGCATGCACCGCAACCCCAGCAGGCCTCGGACCGGGCCTGTGACTGGTCGGGCGATGGGTCCCCTAACCCATACTTCGGTGGCCGGAGATCGTCGCGCGCCCTCCGGCGCCCGGTGCGTCTGGCGCGGGACAGGAGAGTGGCAGCTGCCTCTCTCTCCCTCTCCGCTCCCTCTTTGGTCGCCATCACCTCCTCGCAGAAGGAGGCGATGGCTTCCCACGCACTCTCGCGCCCTACCATGGACAGAACCACGGCCGGGAGTGAAAGGTCACCACCGACTGCCGCGACTAGTTCGCGGCGCTGCGTCGCCCACACAGGACACGCCTGTATCGTGTGCAGCGCCGTGTCCTCGGGGCCGTACCGTTAACAGCTGAAGTCACTTGAGTCTACTAGGTGTTAACACTGTCGGGCTACTCAGACGCTTTCGGCAAGTGACCATTGACCGAATACTATAAACTACTATTACTAAAACCAACTACTATTTTATTTCGCAAACTGTTGCTACTCCCTACCGTATTACGTGACGAAACATGGTGACGACTTCGATTGAACTGTCGCCGTTAAAACTGTTCGCGCCTACCTTTGTACCATAGTTGCTAAAAGTCTGGGCGTTTGTGCTTGGGTAGATGTGTGTCCATGAACGCTAGTACAAAAATCATAGCGGGGGCATCGATTCCATCAAACAAAAACAAAAAAAAAAAAAAAACTAGTGTCAACTGCAACTGTGCCTACTTCTCAGATCATTACCAAGATATGCTATATGCATGTTCGAAACCAAGACTGAACTTTCAAATCGCCCCTTGAATTAAGGGATATTTTCACCCCCAACAACTTTTCTTTTATCTTTAGGAACGTTGTTAATATGTCTTGAAAGGGGGTGAGATGGTGGCATAAATTATCGCCCTATGACATGCAAATCGGTGCTGTGATGTTACAAGTGTCGTTTGGAGGGTAAGTTGAGTTTCAGGTGGTGGAAAATAATAAAGGTAAGTGCAGAAGATCAAGACAAACATTTAATTGTTGATTTTTTTTTAAATTCATGTACGGATCAGAATTTGATTATGACGGAAACCTACACAACAAAGAGGGATGAAAAAAAACAGACGGAGTGTTAGTCCATCAAGTGTTTTTAATTCTACGGCTGTCCCATTTTAAAACCTAGCAAGGGCTTAAAACGAAATTTTACAGGAGAGCGCATAAACGTTAAATCGGTCAGCCTTTGAAAAGATTTTATGATAGGTAAAACCATGTAGTTAAAGTGACTTACTAGGTTTTAAAATGATCAGAGGCAGTGAATGGCACTTACTAGGTATTGATGCTTATATCTGCTTATTATGTGAGTTTTCAACGCTGGTGTTTTTGTATTTGGTAGAGACTTTCTAGGTTAGAAAGATTATGCAATAAAACGATTTTTGTAAAAAGTGTCCCTTAATAGGTTTTGAAATGGGACAGGCGTCTAGTGCTATTTATTACACCCTTAAAAAAATTTACAGGTGCCTAAAGCAATAATGTGGAACTAGTGATGACAAAACTCAACATTAGTTCCATTATTTTCAGATTCTTTTAAAATGGAAATAGTGATTAAAAAAAACATCAGTAGTTCCATCATGAAACTGTTAAAGGTACTAGTGAAAATGAACCACCCGCACCAGGTCAGTGTGGTGGTCAAAAGCTTAAACCCTTCTCATTTTCAGAAGAGGATTGCGTTGTGTTGTTCCGCTAGAAATGAACAAATGCGATTTTTGTCGACCGGTGTAAATGAGGTGGCGATTCGATTTTTACAAGCGATGCGACTGGTGACTTTCCGCACGGCCAAAATCGACCCGTGTAAATCCTCCATTAATCAGGCACGAGTTTCCCCCTGTACGTTACATAAAAAAAGTAATAACGTATAAAAAACAGCTAAATTCTGAAATCCCATAAAACCCATCTAAATAAAAAACAAACGAACAACACAAATAAATCAGTTATTATATTAAATCACCGACAACTGTCATAACTCACCGAATTATAACCGGATTGAATTTTAATTGGAACACACGAGCTTTTTTACCTTCACCTGTATTTCAATATAATTGAATTTTCAGAAGTTTATGTTACCTGGAACAAAAAAAAAGGATAATTAATAAAAAAAATACGAACGCAAAAACGAGGTTTAGAACCCCTGATTTGTTGGGCTGGGCGATAACTATGACCTTGTTGTTGGGCCCTGGAAAGTAACGAAACTTGAGTACATATCATACACATACATAGTCCCCGAAGGGTGGGGTAGAGGTGTATAGTACACCCTCAGTCAAAGTCAAATATGTTTTATTTCCAGTAGACCAGAAGCCCAATTCTCGTAAGTAATGTGAAGTAAGACTGAAGGTTGACCGAACTGAGATTAAATTATGAATTGAATAAAAAATGGTATTCTGGTACACTTAAAGTTCGGTCCGGTTTCTGTATCATCTCAGTCTATCACGATACTCGTATAATGTCAATTCAGTCAACGTAAAATCTATTACCGATAGCATACCAATATCAACAGTCATAGACTAAAATTCTGGAAATGAATGAGAATTCCAACTTCTCAAAGTGGGTCAGCACCTACATAATGTAACCAGAATACCCTTTTGACTTCAGTCAACTTTCAATCTCATTTCAATATAATCTCACATTTGACGTTGTTTGTTAACGAACAAGAATACCATTTGTCATATTTATGAGATTGAGACTAGACAGACTAGATCGAAACTATATTTTGAACATTTTTAATTACGAGAATTGGCCTTCAGATCACTGGTGCTTTCAAAAGGAAAACACTTGGTGTGCGGTTCCAAATAGTAAGTCCTATGGGGAAGAGCCGAAAAGAAATACCATGGACACTCTTTTAAAAAAATTAACTGATTCGACAATTTTCATTGTAGTAATGTACGAACAATGCAGATTAATGTACATGCAGTTAACAACATAAAAAGTAATGAGAAAGTTAGGCCTTTTAAGACGATTGCCATAGCAGTTACGATATTTCGCCATTATTTTTAAGTCATACACACCGTGGGCCCGAGGTACCCGAAAGATTTTAACCACGCCATTCTGATGCTATTAAGAGTCAAATGATATATCAAAAAAAGTTGAAAAAAGTAAAAAAAAAAAAAAAAAATTTTGTTTTTCTTTTCCTTATGAATAAATTAACTTCAGTGCTTCCTTGTAAACTAAACTGCTTCAAAAAAAGTATCGTCCGAAACGCCACTCAAAAATATTAATAATAATTAAATGGGTGTTTCGGCCGGATCGGACGAAACTCAGCGGCCGAAACGCCTACTAAGCCGATAATAACAAGTCCAACAAAACGCTCTTAGCTGTCATAGCTATCTGACGTCACTTCACAGTTCTCTTTGTTGAAATACAAGGAACCACCAAAAAGAAAACAAAATGGCGAACAGTGTTTACTGAGTCGTGACGTCACGCGCTCTTTGGCGTCTGACATCACGTTGTACAACAATTTTCCCCCGTCGTCGTTCAAGAATGGTAAGCAGGTACCTTCTGTGTTCATTCTTTTAATTCTAGATCAGCAAGGTAAAGTATTAATAAAAATAAAGTTGTAAAAAACTGTAATGGCGGGTCGCAGCTGTTTTAAAGTCTTTTAGAGGTATTGGAAAGTGGATGGAATATTCTAGAGATTTTAACGTTGTATTTGATAAGGAATCTTGTTCTATTGCGCGTTTTTCTCACGAAGCAAGTACAAAGAGTAGTTGGCGTAAGCAAACTGTGCACCGTGATATCAGCTAGGTCCTGACGTCATCGCGGTGAGCGTGGCCGTTGTCAGTCTGTCGGCACTCGTCCTATGCGCGTGACGTTCGCGCTCCCATACCATTTTATTATTAGCTTTGTTATTTGAAAATAAAAATCGGCCAAGTGCGAGTGGGACTCGCGCACGAAGGGTTCCGTAGCATTATCTATTAAAACGGCAAAAAATCATGTCTGTTGTATAGGAGCCTTTAAATACTTGTTTTGTTTTAATTTAATTATTTATTTTTAAAGTGAATACTGTGAATATTTAAAGTGTCTACCTGTTGCCGTTATCAATATCGAGCAAAAAAATCACGTTTGTTGTATGGGAGCCCCTTAAATATTTATTTTATTCTGTTTTTTAATATTTGGCGTTATAGCGGCAACAGAAATACATCATCTGTGAAAATTTCAACTGTCTAACTATCACGGTTCATGAGATACAGCCTGGTGATAGACGGACAGACAGACGGACAGACGGCCAGACGGACAGACGGACAGCGGAGCCTTAGTAATAGGGTCCCGTTTTACCCTTTGAGTACGGAATTCTAAAAAAGAATCAAATACATATTTTATGCTATAATTACACACGAGCCCTTACTATTTATCTAACTATTTTTAATACCGTGCATCAACTACCAAAGCAGCGATATCAAATACCAAACATTCAACACGTAGAATACCTACCTACCTTCTGTAGTACAAACCACCGTTATATTTCCAATAACCAACACAGCTTGAACCCCACCCTCAATAAATATAAACAGGCTTAATAGCTCAAGTGAAACTGGCCATTAAACTCAGTTACGCGCACAATCTTATTATAAAATTGTTAAGAAAATCGTATGAGCTTTATTTAAAATTATCTCTTACATTTTGCCGAGAAAATGTTTTGTAAAAGCTCCTTTTAAAGTAATTGCTCATAGTGTAGTGCGTTAGTGCTTGATACTAAAAGCTAGTTGCTGTAAAAATGATAATAATGGACATATAAATTGAGATATTTTAGTGAAAATTAAATACATACGTATAATAAAATCGTAACCAAGAAGCACAAAATTGAATGTATACAGGGTGAGAATTAACATTTATACATTAAGTTTTTTTACCTAAATTAATACAGGATGTAAACGAATTCGTGTAATTCCTCCAAACCGCGTGATCTAGGTACTGGTGACACAGATTAACCCTAAATGGGCTTTTCGAAAATCAACTAAAAAAAAAACAAAATAAAATCTTGGTTTTCTATTTCTGAGTCATTTTAGAGTCCTGAGTTAACTGATTGCAAAGAGCGATATCGCGTTAGTCGTGCCCACCAGCCGTGTTGCCGTGCTCTCATTCATTTATACGTGGCATCGAAATATTCACTCATATAAAAGGATAAATATGCAAAAAAAAAAACTTTTTTACAGATTTTTTAGTAGGTGGTTTAGAAACGATTTTTTTTTAAACTCTGCTCCACACTAACATTTCTCTTGTATCGTGGGTGCGTTTACAGACACAAATCTCACATACACTAACGCCCAGACCCGAAACAACCATCTGTAGGCCATACAAATTTTTGTTCCATGTGGGAATCGAACCCACAACCCGTAGCGCAGAAGCCAATCGCTTAGCCACTGCACCAAACGTGTCGTCGAACTTACCCCAATAGCATGAAAAAAAGAGAATTTTATTTTTTTATTTTGAATCACGGGAATTTCCTTATGAGGCCTATCTACACCAGTGGTAGATCATGGTAGTTTTAAGGAATTACACAAATTCGTTTACACCCTGTATACATACAAAAAATTGCTACTTGTAACATATACCATAGTTTATAATATCTAGTTTATAATATTTGCGCATATTATAGTGCATGCAGTGCTCTTCTTTAAGTAATGGGGCGCTTAGACTTAAGTTTATAATGTACTTACTAATTGTCAAGTAATAGTGTACTCATTGTTGAAGAGCCAAATAAATAAATAAACATAATCAGCTTACTGGCCCACAGCTGGGCACGAGCCTCTTCTCAAAATGAGGATGGTTCATGCCTTAGTCCACTACGCTAGCCTGGTGCGGGCTGGCGGACTTCACACACCATCGAGAACTTTCTGGAACCCTCTCAGGTGTGCAGGTTTCCTCACGATGTTTTCCTTCACCGTTAACGCAAGTCATAATCAAATACGGGCTTCTTCTCAGAATGAGAAAGGGTTAGGCCAAAGTTCATCATGCTGACCTGTATGTACCCCAAGTGTGAGTTTTTACGTTACTACTTACTGTAGTTGCGTCACGCCAAAAATGTATGAAAATTTAGGCAGAGCCTCTAGCGGCGAATAGCGTCACTAAAAATTAGTTTGACACTTATCATAGTAAACTATTCGTTTCGGAAACGTGTAGTAAACTACCCAACTCACACTTGGGGTACTGGTGTGCGTTAGGCACTACCCACTTAATCGAGTTTTTTTAATCCTTCTGGTTTGAAAGTAAAATATTTATAAAAAAAATACTACGATACTCATACTTCTACCTGAGGGTAGGTAGAAGTATGAGTATCGCAGTATTTTACGCAAAGAAATGCCATCTATAGTTCGTTTTTTGATCCCTGAGACTGAATTGACACGTACGAAACGTCAAATTTGAAAATAATGTTCCTAAAATTTACAAGTTTGACATTTGTGCCTGTAAATTTTGTCTCTGAGATTAAAAAACGGATTATACTTAATAAATAATAATCAAAGACAGTACTCCAATACCTTTTCAATTAACCGAATAATGAACTAATTCTCAAAAGACGAGATATCGAAATTCAATGAGTTGCACCATGCTCATTTGATCGAGCGTTAACATCAAAAGGGAAGAGCTTACTAATTGGTAATCGATTGATTATGTGCGTTGTTATTGCTCATTAAACTTAGGTAATGGCAGTGATATTAGCAGGATATACAATACTAAATGTAGGACTAAAGGCGTAGCACAAGGAGGCTGTGTTCCACTGGAGTGCGATGAGAGCGAGAGCGGATGTCCACTTCATGCTCGTGAACGGGTGCCGTTTTGTTGGGACTGGTCAGCTCGTAATCTGCTCGTAAATCCTAAAAGGCTAATCCTAAAGTAAAAATGTTCTTTAGTTGTGTAGGAAAAGAGTGTATAGAATTCATTTTTGAATTAGTACAAAAACAAGAGGTATTTACTAAATTAATTTCCTTATTTACAAATGGATAGTAAACAAATAGATTCAAATAAAAATTTAAAAAATCACATAGCTTTGATATTATTGTAACCTTAGGTTACGATGATATTGGCATGTACATAATATATGTATAAAAATTCCTTAACACATTCGAGTCCACCTCACTTTTCATAGAGCTCATACGACATCCCGCCATACATACTGCTAGTGGACCTTCCAGGAGGGTCCTCGGCATTACGTTTACGCTAAGAGTGAACCCTCGAGGAAGATACAAATGGCAGTAGGTTAAAAGCCTTGAAAAATACGCTAATATGTCGTAAAATAGGTGTTTACTTCTTTCATGACGGTGAATTTTCCAAGAAAAACCTGCCTTTAAAATGAGCCCTCCATTAGGGCACCTGGCATGGCGAATGCAACTACAGGGTGCCCTCCTGGAGGGTACCCGGCACTAAACGTGTTAAATAAATAGAAAAAAAAAACGTAGATGGCGTATTTTCCTATTTATTACCCTTATAAGAGTTTATTTCTTACATTTACCTGCATTAATATTTTTCTCACACTACTGTAGTGGAATTATCAGGATCTATTACTAAAAAGAGTATCCGTGGACTTTTTTTCTGGTTCTTCTCCATAACCTGTTGGAACCGTGCACCCAGTTTTGACATTTTAAAAGCACCTGTAATCTGGACTACTTGAAACAAAAAAAAAATGACTTTGGAGATCCCGGGCACTCCCTCTTTTGTGCTGAAGACGAGCACCAGGCAGTTTTAGTCCATAAGAGTCCGAAGCACCCCTCCCCCTTCCACAGACGGAGGGTGTAGGATTTATGGGTTAAACTATGCCTGCTCTACAGCTCTATACCTGTGTCAAAATCTACGGCGGCGCGAGCAACCTATTTCCCTTCCGTCTCGAGTCAACCGCACGAAAACAGCTTCAATTTATTGGTGAGTTGGTAAGGCAATTTAAATACATTAATTTCTCATTAATGAGCTTCCGTATTCAAAAGACGGTATTCGCGAGAAATCCTACTTGAAAGGAAAAAGGATAAACAGTATTGCCGGGATTGCGGAGAATGCACTTGTGAATACCGCGACCCACCTGTGAGTCCCGGGAGGAACAACGTGATGATTTTAGTTGGTAAGAGTTAGACACAACCCTGGCCTTCCCCATGCAGGAAGGAGGGTATCCATAGGGTTTCCCCACGAGGACATGTATTGCCTGAAGGTAAAATTTCATCATCATACTTAATCATAAATCGATCAACACCTCAAGAGGCTCTCGTCAGGCAGCTGGATCAAGGGCTTGATACAGAAAGCAGTATTCCTTGACACGACACGCATTGTGAGGATAGGTCCCTTCCTCTGGAGCCTTGACCGCCGACAACTTGAACCTCGGTTCCGATGCCGATGATCTACTATTTTTAAATAGTTTTTATTAATTTAAAATAAATATATTGTGTATTTTTTTAAGATGTAGGTATATTTAAAAATATCTTTGAACAATATCTTTATTGAACAAATAACCTTACAATTTACTTAATATCTAGCTCTTGTTACACAATTTGTGAAAGGTGTCCAAATTTAATAAACCCTGCCTCCTAAACTAGGATACCCTGTGTCTTAGGAGTCAGTGTTCTACTGTCGCTTGGACTTTAGCTTAACCCTTATCAAGTAACAGTACAAACGCTAAATCAGCAGATTATACATATAATATAAACAATGAAAGAAAGAGAGTAAGGAGTACTGTGAGTGTAAGGGCGCGTGTGTGTGTATATATGGGTGTGTGTGCGTGTGCGTGCAGTTGTTGAGAGTAATAAGTTATAAATAATGATAATAAATTTAAATTAAAACAATTGTCAAGTGTGCAACTTGTAGATTAGGACACAGGTTTTAATAATATTTCTGTATCACTGTAGTTAAGGCTTTGTAGCCATGTACATCACTTTTTTTTACAACTAGCTTTAGACTCTGTGTTAATTGAAATTTTGTTATTGATATTATTGTAAAGAAAGGTTCCAAGAAAGCTGAATAATTTATGGGAAAAACTAGGAAAATAAAGGTAATTAATATGTATGTACAACGAATAAAAGAGAATCATTATAAATGTCTAGCACAGAAAATAGATTCATAATAAGCTTCCACAATACAATCCTGGACGGTAATAAAAAGATAAACAAACAGTTATGCAACTATGTGCACTCATTAAAATTATTTTCTTAGTTGCTTTCGATAAACAAGATCCGGAAAAGACGCGGTGGTTTATTTTTATTGACCGACGACATAGATACATTGAAATATAATTTTTAGAAGAGTCAAAATATGTACTAATTCTAATTGCAATTAGTAGCAAACACGAACAAATAATACTTGAATCAAACGTTAAAAATAAAGAAAAAGTAGTAGGATGTGGACTCAGCAGTCATTTTCCCGATAGTCGTTACGGCGAATGGCCTAATAGCCAAGAGCCTCGATCAACACCTCATGAGGCTCTCGTTATGCGGCTGGATCAAGGGCTTGATACTAAAAGCAGTACCGTAGAACGGAGTTACTTTGATCAATTTTTTGAGCTTCATGTGTTTGTATCTTATTTATTTTCGCTTTTAGCAGCTACATCAAAAATATTTCATACAGACTGAATTAACTCAGATATATAAAATCACATAGACTAGATAAAAAAACTACAGAGCATAGTTTTCGATAAACAAAAGGAGAAGTTTCCTTATCAAAGTCGGACCGTAGGCTTTTACTTTGATAATCCCTGTTTTATCATTCAGTGTCAAAGTAGCCCCAATTAGGACTCGAATTTAGTACATAATCAGGGGTGTGATTTAGTATTTTTTATCTTCGCCATCTAACTTCGCAGACACCTCTATACCGTACGGTAAAATAGGAAAACTGTCAATGTTGCCTATACAGATAAGTTAAAATGCACAAGTTCCATTTTGGGATTATTGACCAAATGCAATATTTTTAGTTACTATCAATGTCACCCCTTGATATCAAAGTAACCCCAATCGCTGGTACTCCTTGACACGGCACGCATAGCTAGGAGGTTCCTTTCTGTGGGGCTCTGAGTGCTGGCAGCTTGGACCCTGTTCCCGATGTCAGTGGGTTATTTTTTATATTAAATTTTTTTTGTTTTTTTATAGGAATATTTAATAATACACCAGATATGTATGTTCAATGAATAAACGAAAAAGAAGCAAAAAATATTACTTCCAAAAACAAGGACATCTAAAATATCTACACTTAACTAAAATTACACTAAACCGGAGATTAATTTCTAACAGGAATCAGTGCTGTCAGCCCCGAAACCGGTAATTAACAAGAACAATAGGCTTTCTTATCAGTGACGATATAATTAGTACATAGTATTATATACAAGATATATACAGCTTTGTTATATTGTAAGACTGTTTTCTATAACTAAACTCAAGTGGTGGGCAGGACACTTGGCTAGATGTGGTGATGGTAGGTGGAGTAGATTCCTGACGGGATAATGGCCGAGATTAGGCAAATGTAGCGTAGGAAAACTGATGGCAAGTTTTGTCTAGCCTTTTTCCAACTATTTTGATGTTAGCTTCTAGTTTAAAGGTAATGCTAAGGATACACGGTGACATTTTAAATATTTTTATATTACAATAAAAAAACAATACCTAGGTACCTACTCTCTTATTTTTATATGTAAGTATTATGTCTATGTATTGTGTGTAGTATATATATATTTTCAAGCAGTACACCACGGACTATCCCCCCTATCTTATTCATTGTTTTCCTGTTCATCCAAAGGTTGTCTGGTAGATATCGCTATCAGCGATAAGACCGCCATTGTACCCTTCACTAAATTATATTGTATAAGAGCTATGTTAAAATTTTGGTGTACAATAAAGTATATTCTATTCTATTCTATTCTCTAAACTGTAAAGTATGAGAATCATGCAGTAATTAATGATACACCTTTATTCATATCATTATTATGCAACTGCTTATTGCCAGGTAGTATGAGTTCGTCATGCTCACTAAAATGTCCTGCTGACGGTGGCGTCGTGCATCCGATCGTTGAGTTCCCTGCAACATGGTTGAGCTGAGCGATGCGGATATGCACGTCATGCTCGCGAACGGGCGCTGTCTGTCGGGACTGGTCAATTCTTAACTGCTATGGCAATCCTAAAAGGCGTATTTTTCTATTTCCTAGGTAGGTACTCATATATGAGTTTATTTCTTACATTAACCTGCATTATTCTCATACTATCTCACGATACTGTAGTGAAATTGTTATGATCTGTTTAAAAAGAGTATCCAAGGAGTTTCTTGCCGGTTCTTCTCCATGAGACCCACCTTTTGGAACCGTGCACCTAGTTTTGACGTTTTAAAAGCACCTGTAATTTGGTCTACTTGAAATAAAAAAACTTTGTCTTTGACTTGACACATTACACTCGACACTCAGTGTCGACACCGAGTGTCGTAGTGTGTACATCGCTATTACACTGAGTTGCGCATAAGCTCTAGTTTAATTTCAGTGTCGCGATTGCATTGTGTCGAGTGTCAGTGTCACCGTGTATCCTTACCATAAGGATACACGGCGACACATTACAATCGACACAGTGTCGACACCGGGTGTCGTAGTGTGTACATCGCTGTTACACTGAGTCGCGCATTAGCTCTGGTTTAATTTCAGTGTCGCGATTGCATTGTGTTGAATGCCAGTGTCACCGTGTATATGTAACCTAAAACACCCTTCACGGTTTTCCAATGTTTTAGTCTACGGTTTTAGCTAAGAAAAATAAACGTCGCAGCTTTCCCAAAAACACGTTTGTGTCTGTAATTTTATTTTGTTTCTAGAATCTACCAAGATTTAGACAGACAGTAAAGATGCTGATTGAAACCGGTTGGGACCTTAGACCGCTATTGCACTGTATCGAATCCGAATCCGAGAAAATACGATCCTAGGAAACTGTGCTGCAAATCTATGACATTTGGAACGTATGGAGTGCACGACTGTTCATACAATTAGTACTGCAGCTTGTTTGGGTCGTAATTTCTCGAATTCGGATTGGACGCATTGCACAAACACCCTTATAATGCCGGGTCTGCTGCGCCGTGTTTTCGTGCTTGCAAACAGGATAACATTGTATAGGGGCGTGGCCTAACAGATTTGTTAGCAAAATTGGCGCTGCGGACCCGGCTTAACATTGTTTGCTAACCGAATAGGGGCGTGGCCTAACAGTTTTGTTCGCAAAAACACAATAACATGTTAGAAAATTGGCGCTGCGGACCCGGCTTTATGCAGTAACTAGCTTTTGCCTGCAACTTCGCTTGCGTGAAATTTTGAGTTGTAAAATCCATAAAACCCTTGAAATAAGGATTTTCGTACAAAAACGGCAACAACTTTCACCCGTTTAGGGGTGCAATTTCTAAAAACGCTCAACTACGTATATGTTTATTTCTAACCAGAAGTCTAGATATTTAATTCCACGCTTCTTACTTCAAAAATACCAGATTTCTCATAAAACTTTCAACACTTATTTCACCCCCTTAAGGGTTGAATTTCAAGAAATCCCTCTTTAGTGGATGCCGACGTTACAAAAGGAACCTACTGTCAAAATCTCTAGTTTCTAACCCCAGTAGTTTAGGCTGTGCGTTGATAGATCAGTCAGTCAGCTTCTCTTTTTATATATTGTATAGATAAAGACGAAATAGAGAATCTAGTAGTTAGTCACACAAGCAAGATATAGGTATCCACAAAATTCCTATTCAACCCGAAAATTGCAGACCAATTAATTGGGTAACGGATCGGACCAAAACTGCTTCCTTTCCGTTACGTTATATAGAAACACCATATTTGTGTATTTTTACCTCCCTAAAAATTACGTGGCTTGAATTTCCAAGCTCGTTACCCACGATTGTGCACTTTTATTCATTTAAATGTTAATTCAACTCTTTTCATTTCAAAGAAATTATATTTTTAAAGTCTGTAAGTGTAAGTTTAAATCTTGGTTCTCTTTTAGTTCTATTTTCTTTATGAATAGGAAAACTTGATGCAATCTCCAGTCTAGATTTCTTTGAATTACTTAGTAAAGGCCCACACACTTGCTATTTTTAAACTACTTTGCTAAGAAAACCGTTATTAATAAGTTTTTGAGGTAAAATGCAGCGTAGTAGCATTATGGGCTTACAGCTTTTGCCCGCGACTGCGCTCGCGTTAATTAAATTTTAAAAAAACTCTTAACACACTACTAATCTATACATATAAAAGGAGAAGCTGACTGACTGACTGACTGATCTATCAATGCACAGCCTGAACCGCTGGCTTTAAAAAGTTGAAATTTTGACAGTAGGTTCCTTTTGTAACGTAGGCATCCACTAAGAAGGGATTTTTCGAAATTCAACCCCTGAGGGAGTTAAATAGGGGATGAAAGTTTGTATGGAAAATCGTCACTTAACGGTTCAAAATTTCACGCAAGCGAAGCTGCGGGCGAAAGCTAGTGTTTCTATATAATAATATAATTCAATCGTGATTCGAAAGACACGTGGAGCCATCTATGAAACTTATTGTTGTTTTCCTCGGGAACGGTACTTTTTTTCGGGATGAAAAGTACCCTATGTCCGTTTCTGTACACCTGACAGCGTATATGAAAAATTTCAGGATGATCGGTTCAGTAGTTTAGGCGTGAAAAGGTAACAAACAAACAAACTTACTTTTACATTTATAATATTAAGTTAGGATTTACGTTTTAAGGATTGCATAGACAAATAGCAAAAACGAGTTTTTTAATAGTTTCGTCAGGTCCTTCTGAATACATCACAACTAAAATTGAAAATATGAATTGAAAAATTATAAAAAAGCACTCTTGAAGACATCATCCAAATAAGTGTTGGGCACCTGTATCTATCGGTGTAGCAATCTCCACCTTTCTCTATCCAGAGCCAATTCCTTCATTTCTGTGTATTTTATCACTTCTGTATTTTCCTTCAATTAGTCTGTATACTTTATTCTTGGTCTACCTGTAGTGTCATCTGTAAGAAACTCACCTCAATATCGACGGTTAGCTCGATATCCATAATGTCACAGTATGGATAATAGAAGCAAATAACACACAGATAATCGACAGTATAATCAATAACGCGTAGTTTTGTTATCCACGCTGTGTCACGACAAGTGTCTAATTTACAGTCGCGATCGAGGTGAGATTCTTACAGAATTGCACTGCTGGTCTCTCTCTTGGTGGTCTTTGCTTGAAATTTACCTTCTATGATATTGTTTATAAAGCTGTCGTGACGCAGTAGGTGACCAAAAGTAATATTAATAAAAAAAAAAACAATATAATAATTCAAGTAACATAAGTGACTAATTGAAAAAAACCCTTTTTATTAAGGATGGGAAATCATCATGTGATTTCTTTCTCTGTGGGCGGAGCGGAAGAGAGTGTCAGACTCTTACTGACTAAAAGCCATCCGTGTTCCTCCTAGTGCCCTTTGCGTTCCAGGGCCGCGGTAACTCTTTCGAACAAATTCCGCACCCCGGCAGGATCAATTGAAAAACCTGCACTACATTTAGTACAGCTTCATCTCTCGTGTTTATAGCTCATACTGTGGTGAAAAAATTAGCCAGTCAGCAAGGTTGGTAGCGGGGCTGACTGCCCAGGGTGCGCCGGACGTACTTAAGTATCGACTCGTAGAGACTCTTTAAATGCATCCCTTCCTTAGATTCTTCTAGATTTTGCTAGATGTTAAATCTTATAAGAAGTCCATAATAAAGTATTTGGATATTTATATTCTTCCTACCTACATTTAAAACCTCTTTGCCAGCTCCCAAGTCTCCCCAAACCAGTTCCCTTAATCACCAGTAAAATATACAGACAAAAAATAAGCAAATCGGAATACTTCAGGTAGAGCTTACAATAAATTATTCGACAGAAATCCGAGCCATAGCAAATGGGCCGCCATTTTCTTCCAAATGACTCTCAATACAAAATCAATGACTTTTTACAGAATCCGAGACGATTCTGTTTCCTGTGCTCAGTTTGGTATAATTTATAAGAGAATGAACGATTTAATTTTAGAAATGTTGATGTGTTACATGTATTTGATTTCGATAAAGATTTGGTAGTTACTATTTTTAATATTGATTATGTTTTTAATAATGTTGTTCATAATGAAGATTTCAGTTTCAATCTAATTTCTTAGTAAAAATTTGTCTTTTTATATTCTCATTCAACAGTACGTTATGACAGACCTCACGTGGGTCACCTAGTTGATCGGGATACAACTGATCGCCATTTGTTATTAGCTGCAAGCAAACCACCAAACGATAACTGCATCTACAATCAAACAGCGATCAACTGGGTCTCGAGCACTTAATGGCCTATTAGGTCAATCTCAAAAACTCTTAAACTTATGAAGCAATGAACATCTTCATCTATAAATCCATATGCAATAAATAATAATATTTTGAAAATAATAATATGCAATAAAGCCGTGAAATAATTTTGAAGGAAAAAAAGGACAGGAGCGTATTACTCTCAAACTGCGTGCATGTATGACAAGATGTGTGAACAAGAACGAAGCGAAAGGAGTATGCAAAGATCGTAACATGTGACGTTCTGTAGTTTTTGTACGTATGTATAATTTTGAAGACAACATGTTTTATGCACTGCATAATATCATTGTTTGTGCATTTTCTCTTTCTTGTTTTGTACTTCTGTGTTATCGTGAATACATCATTTTCTTTCCCTTTCTTTCTTTCACTATCATTCCCAAAAGTATCACAATTCACCAAAGATGGTATTAGCTCACAATTAAAAAATCCCGCTAATTATATTCTCGCCCCTCCGTTATGTTCCACCTTGGGCCACTCAAAATCTCCAGCGACAACCAAATGAACATCATTCAAAAGTCCTTTGGGTCCTTAAATAAATCGCTTTATCGTATTTGTTACATCAATTCCTTTAATAGGCGTACCTTGTGATTACAATTGGCTCTCTTTATGTAAAAAGACAACCTGAATAATGAGATAGTATGCAAATTCTGTCTGATTTTAATATTTCTAATTCTGTTGGGGTCTCTGAACGTTTTATGAATATCTATTGGTTTATTAATTCTGGAGTATTGTGTATTGTATGTTTGATCTTTTTAATATCATCGTTCTTTTGAAATATTTTGTGAGTATGATTATTACTTTTCTGTTTTAGTTTTTTTTCAGTTCCAGTTGAAAACCAGCGTGGTATTAGTGGTCTGGTATACTGCTGAACTGGGTCTATTTGGAAGCCGTCAGGGATACAATGAATATTCTAGAATTAGTTTAATTTTTTTGAATTATTTCTTGTGTTGTGTTGTGTGTATTAAGCGGTGTCGAATAAACTGTTTTTCTTTCTAGTATTTACAAATTGTTTTTTTTAGAACTGTTAGCTTAGTAACAAGTTCATTAATTGTTATTCTATGTGTATCATATTCAATATTTACTAACAAACATTAGCAAGCACCAAAGTTACTTGAAGCTCGTTAAAATTTTCAAACACTATTTTTATTTTCGCTTTTCTATTCTATTTTCGTTTAATTTGCAAACAAAATTACAAAAAAAAAAACAAATTAAAGTATGGTAATTTCATTAACAAAAGGAAGAATAAAATTGTTAATAAAAGCCATTAACAATTAATCATAGTAAATACGTGTTAATATTACAAATAAACATACACGCGCCTTATAAAGAACACAATAAGAAAACATTACAAGAAAGAAATAATTTCTATACTTACAATTATTTTAACAGCCATTTAAAAGAATAAACATACGTATGTACAATTGGTCTCTTTTGTGAGCTCTCATGATAAATTTTACGGCTGTTAAGCACCTTTGCAAAGTGGATGGTTGCAAGTTATCTAAAGGTAAGGAATGGCGCAATCTAAGATAGAAAAATAAAGGAAAAGAAGAAAAAGAGACTAATGGACAGCGCAATCTAAGATAGAAAAAGAAGAAAAGGTAACTAATAGTAAGGGATAGCGCAATCTAAGATAGAAAAAACAAAGGAAAAAATAAACGATAACTAATGGTAAACGATGGCGCAAACTAAGATAGAAAAACAAAGGAAAAAAAGAAATGGTAACAAATGGTAAACGATGGCGCAAACTAACATAGAAAAGACTTCCAGGTTTCTGACTACCCGTAACGACTCTCATAGGTATGAAATCCGGGACCGACGGCTCTCCGGGGAATGGGGGCTTCTCGATATGTTAACGAACAGTCACCCATCCACAGAATGACCGTGGCAAATAGAAATGAACTTTGAAAATCGCATGATCCGCGCAGTTGATAATAAGACACTTTACGGAAGATAATACATGAAAAAAAATTTGCTTGACAAATTGCTTGCTTCCTCCATTGGTTTTCACAACTTCCATAGTAATAAGTACCTAAATTCTAGAATAAACAAGAAGGACCATTAGTTTTTCTTTACATGAGTTTACTATCCAGACATGGCAGTCTGGAATGCATCGCTGAACACCGAAGGAAAAGTAAAGTTCAAGTTAATATTGACTTTCTGGAACTAAGTTAACGCAGTTCCAACAAATATATTCCGACCGGTAAGTCTAAGTTTCATCTTAGAAACAGTTATTTTGTGTTCTTTCATACCAACATTACCAACTCCTCTTCCAAAACAAATCTTGAATGCACTGCTGATACTATTGCTATAAGGTTTTCAAATAACATCATAAAATTGTCCAATACAATAACGCGTTCCGGATGTTGTTGGGGTTGCCACGTTTTTGTAGCGCATCAGGTATGTTTGCAGATGCACAAGTAGATGGCTTTACAGCAATACATCGCAAAAGAACAGCGTCCCTGATGCGCCGCTTGCGGGGCAGCCCCAACAGTTTCCTGCAACTCATAGCAGAAAGAATGAACACGGACTGCTCCTTCATGGAGCACTGGACAAAATTACATGTTCTGCATTCTTAATACCTATTCCATTATTGTTATTTATTATTTTAAAATTAATTAATGTATGGATGATTTATAATTATTGTAATTTATCTGAAATAAAATGATTGAATTGAATTGAATAAAAGCCCATAGAATGGAGAAAGCTTTAAGCTATGTTTTATCATGTTTTTACTACATTGCCAAATGAAAGTAGCAGAATGAAAGTGTCTTCTGCTTCTTCTGAGTAAATTCGATCCATCGTAGACTTTGTCTCTGTCACCTCTGACCTTGACCAGAGCCAAGAGCAAATACAATTCAAATAAAAAAAAATGTGGCGTTCTTCAGTTTCTAACTACCCCCATGGGAAGAAAGCGTGAGTTTGTGTATTTAAGTACTTAAGTAAGGTACTAGATTTTACTGTTTTTATCTTCTACTTTTATCAGTATCAATGGGGTGCATGAAAAGAGCCTCCACGAGTGACGATACTTAAGTACGTCCGGCGCACCCTGGGCAGCCAGCCCCGCTACCAACCTTGCTGACTGGCTAATCTTTTCACTACAGCGTGAGCTATTTTTGTATAGCTCGTGCTGACACGAGAGAAGAAAAAGATCAGTATCAATAATATTTTTATTGAACCAATCGGATAAAAAGGTAATTTGATACAAAGCAAGCATTTTTTAAAATTGATTTTTCATTTATTGTTGTTTTCTATAACTTCATCATTGTAAACATTATCTTAAGAGGAACTTTCTCTTTCTTTCTGACTTTTAACAATATGGTTGACTTCAGAGGAATCAATTAAGTTTCTAGAGGATTCTAATAATCATAATTTAACCTTCCAATAAACCAAGAGCAATAAGTTGTGAAGGCAATAAACGTGCGATAGTTATATCTTGAAGTAAGAGCCTTTTACAATTGATCGAGCAATCAATAGCTGTGAGTACCAAATAACAAGTCGATACCCGAATTTATTTGAATCACTCATATAATACGCACTAAATCATGTTTTCATTTCAGGTTATTTATTTTTTGAATTGTAAATGATGGTACATTAATATTATTATAAACTACATACTATTATTTATTTATTACGAACACAGATTCTGCAGTTGTTGTAAATAATCATATAACCCGAACTAGATGTCCAAAAAACACGTGCTTATGGAGGGAAAGTACTTCAATATTTTTTAATTTATTTAGTAGTAACTGACGAGTTACTCTTGTATTTTTGTTATTATCAGTCAGTTAGTCTTAAAATTATTCATAAAGGGTCCAGTCATAAATTTTAATATTTCCTATATTGCAAAGTTAATAACCACCTACCAAATTCAAAGTTTTTAATTTCAATTAGGCATTAACAAGCCTATTTGTAACCTTATTATGAATTTAATTGAGTTGACTCTATGAATTATTAAACAATATTATAAAAACAAAATTGGACCAACGTTTGTACCCTGAGGAACGCCCATTGTGACCGCAGGTTTTGGTGATGATGATATTACAAATAACAAATGAACTACAACATTCACACTAAATTTGTTACGATTGATTCTATTCTGATTTTAGAACACTCATCACTAGCAATTAAAAAATTGTCAATCGGGATTTAAAGCCTATGCATGCAGTCAAAGGCTTTAGATTACTCAACGAAAATGGTCACCCTGGTAATCGTCCAAGGTCTCGAATGTTTTTTTCCTACAATTCTATTAATTTGTTAAAAGAGCTCAAAATCAAAACTATGTATGCTATGTAATGTTTGGATTTTGTATTTGTTATAGTAGTATACTTCCTGATATTTCATCATCATTTATAAGGGTACAAGCTGACCCCAACATCCTTTAAAAAAGGGGTGGAAGATGATAATGATATCACAAATAATGTCACTTTAGAGTCACGTTGCACGATCTGTCTTTCGTAAAATGACGTAATAAATGCACATGTCTTGCAGTATGATCGGCATGATGCAGCACAATCATGTTTACCACCACATTTTTTTACATAATTTTTACACTTGTACAAATTTGGTTGGAGTGATAGCGGGCTAAATTGATGTGTTAAAGTTCAAGTTACTGAGAATTTTCTAACACAAAAATCTAATAACACTTTAATTGACCTAGAAAACGAAATAAGTAAGTAAATAGCGAGACCACCGGATCGCTGAATCAGTTACTTGTAATATCAAGAGATGATTATTTTGTATTATACAAGGTAAGTCGGAAAGGGGGTACTAATCCGAAGCCCACTTATAGTATCGCTTATGACTGTTTGAAAGCAAGTGTTAAAATTTCAAAATTCGATATATATTTTTTCCAAATAAAATGATTTTTATTTAAGTTTTTTCAAAAATTCTTCATCCTTGCTTTAGTTACAAATTCAGAAAATGGTGCTTCTAATTCATGACCCCAAATATGACCTAAAATGTAAACAAAGCTGATCATAACTGGGGATACATAGATTTTAGAGATTTTTTTTTTGAGATTTTTGAACAACTGTTTCTCTTAAACTACTGACTTTTGGGAAAAGTTGTAGAACAAAAGTTATTCATTATTATGTGTACTTTAACACCCTTTCGGATTAGTACCCCCTTTTTGACTAACCTTGTATAGTAAAAAAGCTTCTCCGAGTGACGATATCTAAGTACGTTCAGCACGCCCTAGGCAGCCAGACCCGCTAAGCTTTTCTGACTGGCAAATCTTTCCACCACAGCATGAGTAATTGTCATGTCTGACTTATTTCATATAGAAGAAGAACGAAAGTAGCAGTACATAATAATACGTGGGGCGCAACCTACTGCTACAGACCTTGCTGATTGGCTAATATTTCAACCACTTTACGAGCTATTCTCCTATAGTTAGAGGAAGATTCAAAGCAGCGCCAGAGACTGAAAAGTTGAGGAGTAATAGTTTAGCGTGGTATGAACATATTATGCGGACGGAAAAAAAGTTATGAAGAATTATATGTTGGAGATGCAGAGGGATTTTTAATCCGAAATATCATCGGTGTCCACCATGTTGCACGTGGTTGAGTAGAATCAGTGCGCATACCCGGTGCGGTCGAGCTCTGGATGTCTAATGTCTCTACAGTATAAATAGTAGTCTATGGTCTAATGTGTCGTGACTTCGGCGTCTTACAGATGTCGAACGTCACATGCGACAGTTCATTTGACAACCTTGGCTAGAACTACTGACTCAATGACAGCTGTTATCGATTTGATTAATCGACTAGAGTATGTCAAACACAAATAAATGGCGCCACTAGTACGTAAACATACTATAAGTGTGACATATATATACTAGAAGTGTGTTAAAAATGAATGTGGATGGATATACAAGTACAGGTAGACTAAAGAAAAGATGGATGGATTGTGTGAAAGATGATATGGGTAAGAAAGGAGTGAGTACTGAGATGACGGCTGTAGAGGAGAATGGAAGAGGATTGCATGTTGTGCCGACCACACCTGGAGTGGGGGATAAGGACAGGGAGATGATGAGGAGCTACTCTTCCGGTATTACGTTTTCCAAATCGAGAGAAGAAAAAGAGATACTATTGATTACAATTGATGCTTGCATCTATTCAAAAGGTTTTCACATTAAGAAAATACACTCGAAGGCAAAGCCCCATCCATTTTGCCCTGAACTCCTCTATGGAAATTTTAATATGCATATAATTTTGATAATTTAACAAAAGGCCGGAGAAACGCTTGCATTCGACACTTTGAGACATTGGCAGCAAATATCTTCAGGTAAGTCTTTATTATTTTCTTGTTTCTGTCTTTATTAAATAAACCACAGCGCGCCTAAACCACTGAACCGATCATGCTGAAATTTTTCATATACGTGGTCAGTTGTATAGAAACGGACATAGGGTAACTTTCATCCCGAAAAAAGTACTATTTGCATTGTTTGAATTGGTTACCGCCACCTATTATACACCTACAATCTTAAAATGATTGCTGATGTGTTACCAACCTTAGAGACAACGTTAGAAAATCACATTGTGCCTTCAATTTCACCGGCACCCTTCAAACTGGGACTCAGCAACGTTACTTGGCGGCAAAAATAGGTGGTAGTAGCTCTACCACCACTAGATACTGGCTTCTGCCCGCAGCTTCGCTTGCGTGAAATTTTGAACCTTCATTAAGCCCCTTTTTAGTGAAATTATAAAATCCAAAAAGTCCATCTTTTATTATTTACTTTGAAGAGTGTTTGTGCCTAATTTCAAGTCAATAACCCCATGGAATAAGGATTTTCATATAAATGTTAACTACCCATTTCACCCGTTTAAAGATGGAATTTCCAAAAACATTTGCTTAATGGATGCCTACGTTATTAGGATACCTACTGTCAAAATTTCAAGTTTCTAACCCCAGCAGTTTAGGCAGTGCGTTGATAGGATCAGTCACCAAGTCAGTCAATTTCTCCCCATGCTTTTTACTTCAAAAGTACCTACCAAATTTTTTATAAAACTTTCAACCCTTATTATTTCACCCCCTTAGGGGTTGAATTTACAAAAACTTTCAAACACGTGTACATTTATTTCTAACCAGAAACCCTATTATTTCATACTTTTAAATTCAAAAAATCTTTCATCCCTATTTTACCCCTTAGGGGTTGAATTTCCAAAAACCCTCAAATACATATACATATATTTCTTACTAAACCCTTAAATTTTTAATTCCATGCTTCTTACTTCAAAAATGACTGACTTACATACAAACTTAAATCCCCTATTTCACCACCTTAGGGGTTGTCATTAGTGGATGTCTACGTCATAAAATAAATCTACTGTCAAAATTTCAAGTTTCTAACACCAGCGGTTTAGGCTGTGCGTTGATAGCTCAGTCAGTCAGTCAGGACTTTGAATTTTATATATGTAGTATGAGCGTACCCTGGAGGATACGCTAATAAAATAACAGAATTTACTATTAGGATTAATAGCCTTTTAGCTTTCAGGGGCGTTATTGATTAAAAACAGGATGGTACATATGAACTGAATACTTTATTACGATCAGTTATCATTCCACTGAAGGAATATCAAACACAGTCATAATTACAGTGTAAAAATAAAACAAAACAACAATTATAACAATTGTGAACGTCCGTCCGACCCAAAGGTCGCAGCAAAAGTGAGGGCACGAGTATCGCACCGCATACTCTTTTATAGACAGTTTTGACAGGTCGTGAAGTAAATATGTGCGGCTACCCACATGACATCATTAAATCATAAAATCTCTAATAGTAGATTATTATAGGGTATATCGTTGTCTCTTACAAACTAAGTCTTTTCTGTTCATTTCACATAATTCCGTACTCCGGGGCATCTGCTGAAAAATTCAAAAAGACTGCCCGATCTGTATTGGAAGCAGCAGCTGCACTTGACCAATATTGACGCAGTCCTATCATCATGTCTTCATAGTTTTTGTTAAATAATAAACCCCATGTTATTTTTCAGTCATGGCGGACGCAGCAGCAGCTATAGCTACCATCCAGGCTATGCAATTTGCATTCCAGGTGATACAGAATGTCCAACCTACAGCGTGGCGCTTTCCGGCTCAGTGCAACATAAATGGTAGGTTCCAGCAAGTTATTTAGCCTACAACAGACTGATTTCCGAGATTGCATAGTTTGACTCGGCTGTAGAATCAATTTCCGACATTCATTCTAACGACGAAATTCTCACCAAAAGCGACGTTTCGCCGACATTCTCTAACGACTCCAAAATAATAGCAGATCTGTCACCAAATAAATCAATTACCGAACCATAATGTGATCAGGAACCAAGTTAGCATGCAATAAGAACGACTGAAGTTAGCTTTGGACTTGGAGCACCCCGACTCGGTTGGATTAGTTCGCTCGCTTTGCTCACTCACCAGCCTCCGTACCAGGTTCTATATGATCAAGCAGCGGCTAAAGCTCTTGTACTGTATCAAATTTTGTTATTCAGATGGTTTCTTCTATTGATCTACAGATGGGGATCATTTTGACTTCATAGTCGTGGGCGGCGGCTCCGCCGGATCCGTGATCGCAAGCAGGCTCTCAGAAAACAAAACTGTCAATGTACTAGTCATCGAAGAAGGAGGATATCCCCCAATAGAGTCACAGGTGAGTAAGATATGGGATTTCGCTAAATACCTTGATTGTATCTGTGTTTCCAGTCAGTATACGCTTATACATGGTTATTTAAAATTTACTAGCAAGTTTTTGGCTTCTTCTTCGCTCGTGTTAGCACGAGCTATACGAAAATAGCTCATGCTGTGGTGAAAAGATTAGAGATAGTCAGCAAAGTTGGTAGCTGGGCCGACTGCCCAGGATGCGCCGGACGTACTGAAGTATAGTCACAGCTTTTGGCTGATAATTACAAAAACGAAAATTAAAAAAAAATGTTCTAAGACTCTTAGGTTGCATTCCACCTGCGATCCAATCTGAATTGCCTTTAAAAACTACTTATAACATATTCATGCTATCTTAACAGATACCTGGCTGGTTCACACTTTTGGCGAGCTCTGTATACGACTACAACTTAACATCGGTGAATGACGGCTTCACGGCGCAGAATCTGCAAGACAAAGTCGTCACCTTAACGCAAGGCAAAATGTTGGGCGGTAGCAGTGGGTTACATCACATGATGCACACAAATGGCGACCCAGAAGATTACAATGAGTGGGCAAGGATGCTGAACGACACAAAGTGGAACTATGAGCACTGTCAAAGGTATATAAAAAAGAAGGAAAACTTGATAGACGCAGAACTTCTCAAATCAAAGTACGCTAGCCTCCACGGCGTTGACGGTCCCTTAAAGATAGCTAGAGAAACATACTGCTCTAATAAAAAGTATTTAGATGCATTTGCTGAGCTCGGTCACAATATTGTGATGGACATAACTTCCCCAGTATCGGCTCTCGGTTACGCCGAGTCGCTCTTTGAAATTGCTGACGAAAAACGACAGAGCAGCGCCTTTGGGTACCTGAGCCCGGCAAAAAAGCGCAGCAACCTATGCCTTTCATTGTTCACCACTGCCACAAAAATTTTAATCAAAAATAACAAAGCCTATGGAGTGCAGGTGACTACCTCCAGCGGTGAGACGTATGAGGTGTACGCAAAAAAGGAAGTGATCGTGTCTGCTGGAGCGATTCACAGCCCTAAACTACTTATGTTATCCGGCATTGGACCGAAGGAGCACCTGGAGAGTCTGGAAATTGATGTGGTTGCTGATCTACCAGTTGGCGAGAATTTCCAGGACCATGCATGCGCTGCGATAGTGTACCAAATGGGAGAGTGTGACACCAACACTGCCGCTGCTAATCCACATAAATTTCCCGCGCCGTCCTTCAATGGTTATGTAGCTCTCAACAGCTCACAGACTTACGCAGACTACGACACAATCAATCTGGAGTTCCAATGCCACTCCAGCGATCTACTGCAGTTGAGCGTCAACATGTTTAAATATTCGTACGACATCTCTCAGAAGTTCTATGAAGCTACTAAAAACAGGAAGACTATCTTTTCTTTATTGGGTCTGGTGATGCCCAAATCCCGTGGAAAGATTCTTTTAGCAAGTACCGACCCTACGGCTGCCCCTCTTGTGTACACGGGGATGTTCAGCAACAGCGAGGACATCGATCTCATTGCTAGGGCTTTCATGGACCACAACAGAGTGTTGAACACGACTTACTTCAAGAGCGTGAACGCTAGTCTGGTCGATGTAGGATTGTGCTCAGACGAAGCCTCGGAGTACGAGTTCTGGAAATGCTACGCGGTGGCCATGTCCTCTACTATGTGGCACTATGCTGGTACTTGCGCCATGGGAACTGTGTTGGACAGTGATCTGAAGGTTTTGGGCGTGGATGCGTTACGTGTGGTGGACGCTTCCGCAATGCCGACGCTGATTCGTGGGAAGATCTATGCTGGAGTGATGGTAGTAGCTGAATACGCGGCTGACATCATCCGTGCCGCTTGGAATATCTAATAGATACGTTTGTTACTTTAAATTCAATTGATTATCAGTTCCTCACAGAAAACACGTTAATTTTATTGTTTCTTTGGAATGTTTTTGTTTTAATAATAGGTAATAACGTTTGTAATGGTCGAAGTAGTAAATTTCTTTTTAAAGAACAATGGGTAATTTGGTTTGGAACCCGTACCTACCTTGTAGCATTTTAGACTAGGTGTCATAAGAAGCATAAGTGAACAACTCAAAAATGAATGAATGAATGAACGGGAGACCGAAGTTATGATTACTTCTATTTTGCATTTTCAATCATTTAAGTAGTGTTTTAATAATTGTTTTATAGGCCCAATGAATAACCAGTCGTTCTGTTTCATAGAGAGAGACTGACCCAGCTTCCTAAGGTTTACTTTTTGCTATGGAAAATATTAATTAAAACGCCATCAATTCAATTAAGTACAGTTTGTTTATTAATTAAGGTACACAAAATAAACATCATCACTAAATGGTATTGTTGCTCTCAATGATTATTTCATCCCAAGCATTTGCCAGACCGACGAAGTTAATTTTTTCGAATTTTATTAAAAACTAAGTAAAAAGCGATCAATTTTTTTTAAAATTAATTATCATTTAAGCACCGCCTAGTTATTAAAATGATCTTTATTTAGTTATTCATAGAATACCTTATACATTTTTTTTAAGTTTTGCAATAATATCAATATTTTTATTTAAAATGGCTCCTACATTCGGCGTACGCACACGTTTGTTCTCTTCCGCTTTGTGTGTTTAATGTGGATTTTTGGTTGTGTTAAGGTTCACAAAATGCTTACTTAGCACATTAGTGACGGGCCGGGTCGCAGCGCATTGACGGATTTTGAGTAGTTACAGTGTACTGCCCTGCCAGACTTGCAAATCATATAGCTCTTTATATCCATGAACAAAATTAATCAAAAGCTCTTCATCCATTCTTGTGAATACCACAGGAGCACGCAAATACCAAAAAAACGCAAATATCGTAAAAGGAACACGTGCTCGCGTGCACTCCAATCCGCTTGCTATAGCATACAGTGTCGGGGCGCGGTGGGGTGGGGCGGGCCGCATCGCACGCAACCAAAATCCGCGGCGGAATATGCGGCCCGCTTCGCCCCGGCACAGTGTGCGATAGTTCATATAAAATACATACGAGTACTTTGAGCGGATTTTTGCGCTGCGACCCGACCTGCTGCGGCCCGTCATAATATGCGCGAACCTTTAAACTTCAGAAAGTGCGGTAGAGTTGAGCGTATTGCTCCTCCCGTATTCCTGTTTAGTTTTCCATCCGGGAACTTCATTCATGCATGCATTTCCAATTCCCATTAGAAAACCTACTCTATAGTAAAATATATACGCATAGATGTTTAGGTGCATACGAGGGTGTATAGATACGCCTACGTATATGTAGGTAACTATAGCAGAATATTGGGCTAGTTCAAGGGATATAATTGAATGACGCGCGGGGTGAATTCACAAATGGTTTCCAGCATATTTCAACGTCGAATAACTTTTTTCTCCCGTTAGATACAGAGTTGTCGCCATACAAAATATTTATGTAGTTTTAAGGACCTTTCTAATGGTACTAGTCTCAATTTGCTACAAGGTGGGTACGTTTTGTTCCATGTCCTTTCATTTATCTTTTATTAATATTAACGTAATCTGCCCATTACTGTCCCAGTCCTGGGCACGGGCCTTTTATGAATGAGAAGGGTTCAGGCCTTAATCTACCTCGCTGGCCTGGTGTGAGTTGGCGGACTACACACACCATTGAGAACTTTATGGAGCTCTCTTAAGTGTGCGATGTTTTCCTTTACCGTTAACGCAAGTGATAATCAAATTCTAATCCGCATATTGAATAGGTGAAGGCCAGGATCGAACTGAGACTCTACTGCATGGAAAGGAAGCGTTCTACCGCTAGGTTTTCACTGCTAACCTTTAATGCGAAGCCAAAAGATAAAAGCATGCGAAAGCAAAGGGCATAGAACCTTTGTGGCTTAGCCCCCCCCGCTGCCATTTTGATTTTTTTTCCCAAGTTGCGGCGCACGATGAGACTAACATCTATGGGTAGAAGACACTCGAATAAACAAAAATTGTCAGCAATACGGCTCCCTAAAGTGTCACGTTGCCGAGATATTTGGAGGTAAGATCGCCATATGTATGAGAACAATAACAATCATTAAAAATGAACGAATTACCTTGTTACATGTGGTACATTGTATTCAATTTATAGTTCCCAGGTTGATTTAACTATTTATTAGAAGAGAGTAAAAACTAGGAGCACGAAACAACTTTTGATCACTAGATCAGGTGCTGAGAGGGAACAATGGGCAAGAGTTGTAGGGTTGTTGACCCTGCTATTTAACACTAGGTAGTAATGGATCATCAAAGCACATTTACGCCTTAGTTCCAGCGTGTTCAAACCCACCATACCAGAAACGAACAACGAAGGATACAAAAAAGGATAATAGTCAAATAGTTTTTATGTAAAAAACGAGCAAATTTTCGCTGAACTCTCTCAATCATTGTCTCATACTTTACCTCGTGTGGATCCCAAATAACTGAGTTATACTCCAGGATACTGCGCACATAAGCAAAGTATAGGACCATGATTGCCCCCCTATCCTGCAAGCGTGCTGATTGCCTTATAATAAGTATTATTCCACTTTGCCCCACCAGCCGCCCCACTGGTGGGGCAAAGTGGAATAATTCTAATTTGGGAGTGGAATTTGCCTCACCAAATTTAATTTTAGTGGGGCAGGGTTGGCACTGGAATTTGTGTAAGTAAGTCTGCTAGCTAGTATTTCATGTTTTTTTGGAAAGAAATGTTTAACTAAGTAAAATGTAAACTTGTGACTTAGTACACAGATAGTGTTTTTAAATAAAAGTACAAAAATAATTGTTTGATTTTTTTTTACTTACTTTTTGTTTCTGGAAGGAAAGTAGGAAGTACTTATAGGTAAAATTTTAAAGCATGTATTTCAACCATTAGTGAGCTAAGTAGTATCGCATAAGCAGCTACTTCCAGTTCATTTCTGTTTTCCTGGTAGTTATAGGTATAGGACATGACAGTTATAGGTAAGATAAAGGACACTTTTAATTTAGACTTTGGCGAAACTGTGGCGTAATTTTAAGTGCATTTTTAAAGGAGTTTGTTTGGATTTGGCCAAATTATTAAACGCTCAACTTTAAGTTGCCGCTAAATCTCGTGCTGTCACTGTCGTTGCAATCACATTTTTCTAGATATAGGTATAAACTATTACATAATTTTAATAATATTAATTTTATGTTACAACAAAAATTTGTATCTGAATTTACTTATTTGTTATCATTTCTTCCCTCACTTCCTTCTAAAATATTGTCTCTAATAGAATCCGGCTGTCTGGTTTTTTCATGTACGATGTATGAAAAATCTCTGCAAAATTAAGTTCGTCAAGTGATAATTCCACATTCCACACTTAGAAATTAATGATTTTCGTATTTATTCGTTAACTTGTGGTATGAGATCTTTCTTCTTTTTCAAGATTCTAGGTCAACGGAAAGTATCCTATTAGTTTTGATGGGTCAGTCAGTGATGTATGAAATTACATTTTAAACGGCCGTATCTTTTTATTGTACTGAGTTAGAAACTTTAATGTTTTACAGGACTATAAAGTTATAGACTTAAGTCTTTGGTATTAATTTAAACTTGATACTTCAGGACCACTCCAAATTTAGGAAATGTAACTATGTAGCAGGAAAAAATGTACAGAAAATGTACTATTTTGTACCCTAATATTACAAATTGTACTTCTATAGTTTCGTAGTAATCATCGATTCATAGTGGTCCTGCCAGAGAGCAAACTTTCCAGCAGGACCACACAGTTTTCTGAAGAATCCGATGTGACTTACAAGCAATGTTAATCTGTAAAAATTGTACGGAAATTGTACGTCCTAATGACTTAAGGAATTCCCTGAAAAAGCTATAAATAAAGTTTGTACGAACAATTCAATTTTTCTCGTAACGATATGAAATCATCTAAGTAGGCAAATTATTATGACTAGCTCTATAAAACGGTAGGGATCACTCAGGGAGCGAGTTTTAGTTGCACTTGTCCGGGTTTTTCTTTATTTTCTGTCTGTCCGTGCATTTTAAGAGTATGCTCAATCAGTTCAGACTAAATGTTCTGCCTAGCCTTTTCTCAACTATGTTGCGATCAGCTTCCAGTCTTACTAGATGCGGCTGAATACCAACATTTTATACGGAGCGACTGTCATCAGACCTCCGCAACCCAGTTACTGGACAATGCCGATATCCTAAGTCATCATCATCACTCTCCTGCCCTTATCATGCATCATAGCATGTATTGTCTTCTTAGTCATCCTCTTCCATTATTTATTTAGTCATATCATTTTTTACAATATCCATCCATCGTCTCTTTGGTCCTCCTCTACTCTTACCTTCGTCCGTGTGTCACTGCAAGGGTACCAACTGAAAATCAGCGCTGGGTGTTTGACGCCCAGCATATGCTGAGTTGGTCGGCATGGGCATGCTCGACACCATAAAATATGTGTGTTTCTTTTATGTTTTTGTTTTTACTCTTTATTGTTTATGCTGTTATTGTATCCTTAGCTGAATAAATTTGTTTTCTTTCTTTCTTTCTTTCTTTCTTATAACCGTCCACATTCATATCAAAAACTTTCCTCACGACATTTTCCTCACATCTCCGCATCACATGCCCATACCATTTCTCAGTCACCGGCGCTACTTTCAGACTTCCTCTTACATTCTCATTTCTAATTCTATCTTCTATCCATTCGCGTAACACCACATATGCTTCTTACTTCTAATCATTCTCATCTCAGCTGCATGCAATTGCCTGTGCCATGCCGATATCCAAAGTGTCAGATTAAATCAAAGCCCTTATTCTTGAGTTATTCACGACTCGATTATTCTTTACATTCATCTTAATTTGATGCTTTGTAACATATTGAAACCTAATTGAGAGAACAAGTCCAAAAAATAACCGGCCTTCCAAATTATTATTGGGTTAAATACGTGTGTACACGACGTACTTGACAGCATTTCCAAGGCAAATAAAATTATACTTGCAGATTCATACTAAAACCATTACTTTCGTCTTGCTTACATTAATTTTCATCCCTTTTCTCTTATATGCTTCGTTCATCACAGTTACCATGTTCTGCAACCCTTCCACTGATGATGCAAGCAGAACTTGATTTATTTATTTAAACAATTTAACTAGAACGGTCACAGACCAATTACACTAATTAAATAGAATTACAATTTTCGCTAACTACTCACATAATCATCATTACACAAAATGAATAAGTAATAGATTACATTTCATTTAAGTACATAAAATATAACAGACAACAAAAATTACGAATCAAAATTGAAACCGATCATACATCTCTCTCACACATCTTCAAGCAACCCGTCAACAGATTCACCCATCCATCCTCAAACAAATCAGTGTCTGGGTGTGAGTCCAGGAGATCGTTGAGTGCGGAAAGGGTGCGCGGTATTGGGGACTTAGCTCGGCTTAGAGTACGGCACGCTGGCACTGCAAGCAATTTATGTCTCCTACCTCTCAGATAGTTACTAGGGGTAAAGAGTCGACACAGTTCATTAAGCAAATCGGGTGAGTCGATTTTTCCACGTAGGATCTTACACACCGTGACAATTTGGTCAAGGTTCCTTCTGGTTTCGAGGGAATTGTAACCGAGACAACCCAGGAGAAACTTGGTGGGGTAAAGATATGGGTAATATCCAAAGACCCTCTTGTAAAGATATCTAAGGTACGCCTTCTGTACTTTTTCGAGTATTAGAGTGTACTTTTTCTCATGGGGGTTCCAGATAGATCCACTAGTTTCCAACTTACTTCATACCAGCGCATTATAAATTATTCGAATGACACTGGTATTTTGAAAATCACGTGCGTTTCTGAGAACAAAACCTAGTCTCATATAGGACTCCTTGGCAACCGCGACCATGTGATCATGGAATGTTAACCCCTGGTCTGGTTGATCATCTGCGTAGCGAAGACATTTGATAGGCAACTCATTCATTTTCCATCCACAATCACTACCTTTTAAATCTGTCAACCAACTATCCATGTATAGGTTGAACAGCCATGGTGACGCTACACAACCCTGCCTAACACCCCTTGAGATGCCAAACCAGTCTGTGAACGCCCCATTTATCCTAATACAAGCACTGGAATCCCTGTACAGCGATTTCAGTGCCCGCACCAAGCGCCAGTCCACCCCATACGTAGATAGTGTTGACCACAATTCTTCCCTCCACACACTATCATAAGCCTTCTCCAAATCAACGAAAGCGCAGTACACTTTTTTGTGCTTTGCCAGATGTTTCTCGGCTATGCACCTTAAGGAGAAGATCTGATCCATACACCCCATTCTCTCTCTAAATCCTGCCTGAACATCCCATAGTTTTTCGTCTGTTATTCTTATCACTCTATTAATTAAAACTTTCGCATATAGTTTGCCGACTACACTCAACAGGCTAATGCCGCGGTAGTTTTTACACTCCTGCTGTTACACCCTTTACCTTATATAGTGGTACGATTACCGCTTTACTATTTTGTTACTGATGCAAAATCTAAACTAAAAGAAGTATTAACCGCTAATCTTCTTCTTCTCTCGTGTCAGCACGAGCTATACAAAAATATCTCATGCTGTGATGAAAAGATTATCCAGTCAGCAAGGTTGGTAGCGGGGCTGACTGCCCAGGGTGCGCTGGACGTACTTAAATGTCGTCATTCGAGGAGGCTTTTTTCATGCACCCCTAATGTCCCAGTACCACTGATCAACGGCTGCGTCTATTATTTATCTATTGTGTCTCTAAAACTAGTTTTCAATGAGAAAAATAAATAAAAATCATCTGTTAAAAAATAAATTTCGTGTTTCCAGATCCCAGACAAAGTTTCTGCTGCAGCCATGGCCTGGATATTGTCTAACGACGGCAACGCGGCGCGAACTCCAGGGTGGGCTGGCATGGTTTACACGACCAGTCTTCAAGATCACCAGTCTGCTAGACCAGTCTACCAGACCAATGCCAGCCGTTAGCGCCGTGCCACACCATGATACTGTTGAATTATATTTCATTTATGCAAAAATTAATTTATAATTAAG
The DNA here is from genome assembly GCA_905220435.1 of Amphipyra tragopoginis. Lineage (NCBI taxonomy): Eukaryota > Metazoa > Arthropoda > Insecta > Lepidoptera > Noctuidae > Amphipyra > Amphipyra tragopoginis. Next base: position 18,580,805 of record HG992016.1, read on the forward strand.
TATAAATTATTTAGTTTATTTTCCATCAACAAATTATATTATCAAATGTAAAACAGTTTAAAAAGTAAATCAATACGCAACCAATTTGACAGTCTATAAAACAATATTATTTCGTAATCTGTCATCGTCGTCACTCTGTCTCTGACTAGTATATTGTTATCTGTGCTCTGTCTACCGAACTCGTAGCGAACAGACGTATATCAGGTTCCTAGTGTAATTATAATAGAAGTTATTATTATTCAATCCAAAGTTTGTTTCTATTTTAGTCCTTAACATCTAATAGGTTATGTGCCCAGTGCCGCGATATTAAAATCAGTGTTTGAAATTGTAACTTCAGTGTTGAGTAACCTTGTGTGTTGTCGTTGTTGAAATTTCGTAATGGAACATTTAAAACAAAAACGGAATATTATGCCTTTACGGCGATAAATATAGCAGCTGGAAATATAAGTATCAAAGTTCTGCATGTGGAAAATAAAACGGAAATTAATTACAAACGAAAATTTGATACTGGAAATTCAACATACCCGCATCAAAATAAAAATAAAAAAAACGAAGGACACAAAAATTCAAATTTTACAAAATGCTATCATTGTGGACGCAAGGGACATATTAAGAAGGATTGCTTTTATTTTAAACGATCGAACAAACAGAAGAATACGTCTGACAAAACGAGAACAGTTCAAGCTGTCGAACTATTGCAAGCATCGAAATCAGACGACTTTTCAGGATACGTATTTATGACTGGAAATTACCAGCAAGAAGATAATGCAGAGATTTTTGTTGGATTCTGGAACATCCGACCACATAATAAACAGGGACTATATTTTTCATTACATGCGAACATTTAATTACACCAATAAGAATTTATGTTGCTAAAAATGGTTTATTTATTTCAGCTACAAAGAGGTTCAACTAATGAAGTGAGCAACAACGACGTTCCAGGCATTTTGAAGGATGTGCTGTACTGCCGTGAGGTACCGTACAATTTATTATCCGTCTCAAAGATTCAGCAGGCTGGTCTGAAGATAATTTTTGATCAGCGTGGCACTCACATTATGAAAGAAGGTAAAACAATCATGAAAGGTAAAAATTCACACAATTTAATTACTTTTGAATTTAAAATACTTATCAAAATAAGTCAATCTGTTTCCCAAGTAAGCAAAAGAAAAATTAATTATTATAAAATAAGGCATCAATACCTAGGCCATATTAGCAAGAGTAAATACCATGAATTGAAATGTTATAAATATGATTGAAGACATACAACAAATTGAAACAATAATTGCAACTAATGATTCATACGAAGCTTGCAGAAATGGTAAACAGACTCGCTATTCTTTTTAATAAGTCTAAAGATAAAGAATACATAAAACGATCAGTCTATAACATGCACTCGGATGTATGTGGCCCTATCACTCCTTCATCGGTTGACAATAAGAATTACTACTTACGTTTTGAAAGAAGATTAGTTCACACATTATTTGGTTGTGTTGGATAAGTGTTTTTGGGTTGAAGCGGTTTTAACCGTTGTTCACTTAATTAATATTACGCCAACCAAAACCTTGAAACAATCTGAAACTCCTTATGAATTGTGGCATGATAGAAAACCGAGTATTAAACCTCTTAAGGTATTTGGTTCAACTGTGTATGTCCATAATAAAACCAATAAAGCAAAATTTGTTGATAAAGCCATGGAAATAAATATTAGTGGGCTATAGTCCAAATGGTTATAAGGTATGGAACACAGAATGCGAAAATTATGTAACTGTCAGGGATGTGATAGTAGATGAGACTAATTTTCTGGTGTCCAGGCCTTTATTTAAAGCCTGAAGAGAATAATGTTGAATATTCTCAAGACAAAACTGATAGTGACCAAGTGTTTAAATCAGTGTCTACTGAGTCCAGGCCTTTACTTAAAGCCTGAAGAGAATAATGTTAAATATTCTCAAGACAAAACTGATAGTGACCAAGTGTTTTAAATCAGTGTCTAATAAGTCTTAAATTATAAGTATCCCTAAATCAGATAAATCTAAATCTGATGAACAAGACAGTGTAAGGAAAATTTGCAAAATAGTTAAAGATGTACGATATGAACCTGTGATAAAATCTCATACTTCCAAAACTGATGGAACTAAATCCAATGATTCAAATTGGATGGTTCAAAATCAGTGGAATTAAAATCAGATAGTTCAGTAGTAAATGATTACTAAATCAGATAAATCTAAATCTGATGAACAAGACAGTCCAAGTAAAATTCAAAAATATTTAAAGGTATGCAATATGAACCTGAGATAAAATCTGATACCTACTTAAAAAAAAAAAAAAACTGATGGAACTAAATCCAATGATTCATAATTGGATGCTTCAAAATCAGTGGAATTAAAATCAGATAGTTCAATAATACATGATTACAAGTCAGATAATCCAAAATCTGATGAATTGGTTTGTTGTAGTAAAACTCGCAAGTTAAATGACTAATAACATACTAAAGCCCAATGTTGATAATCAACAAAGTTCTAATAAAAGTTGTTGCACTGACAAAAATGTCGATAATTCTTGTCAGTTAAGAAGGAGTGAAAGGCTCAAAGGTCGTCCCCCTATTTCCTATAAAGAAATTGATGATGATTGTTTGTTTATTGCTCAATCATTTACTTGTACAATGCCTAAATCATTTCATGAAAAAGAATCGCTAAATGATCGGTCTTACTGGCAGCAAGCTATAAAAGATGAACTAGATTCCCATAGAAATAATAATACATGGACTCTAGTGCAAAAACAAAGAATAAAAAAAAAATAGTAGATTAAAATGGATTTTTACTAATAAAAATGACGACTTTGGAAAATCTTTAAGATATAAGACACGTTTTATTGCAAGAGGTTTCAGTTAAAAATATCTTACTGATTATAATGAAACATTTGCACCTGTCGCTAAAATAGCCAGTTTTAGATTAATAATAAGTTTTGCAAATCAACATAATTTATTAATTCATCATATGGATGAATTAATAAATTAATTTAATTATAATAATTTAAAGACTGCATTTTTAAATGTATTTTAAATACATACTGCATTTTTAATGTATATAGGAAGAAATATATATAAAAATTCCTGAAGGCGTTCTATGTAAATATAATAATTATGTATGTAAACTAAATAAAGCCTATACGGGCTGAAACAGGCTGCAATATGTTGTTTGAAGTATTTGAGCGATCTCTTGTGGATAAAGGTTTTCAAAATTCGCCAATTGGTCAATGTATACATCTTTTAGATAAAGGAAATATTATGAACAACATTTATGTAGTACTAATTATGTTGATGACTCAGTTATAGCATGTGCTGACGTTCAGACAATGAATGTTTTTAAAAATTGAATGAGCAAATTTGAAATAATTGATCTAAAATAAAATTCTTTCTTGGCATGAAAATAAACTTTGACACAATTACATTAGATCAAGGTGCTTATATTCAAGCAATTTTAAATAAGTTTAACATGATTGACTGTACTCCTATAAGTACAGACACCTACTGAAGTTAAACTAAATTATGAAGCGTTAAATTTAGAAGATACCTACATATGATGCACCATGTTGTGGTCTCATAGGGTGTTTAATGTATATTATGATATGTACTCACCCTGATTTAAGTAAATCCGTAAATATATTGAGTCGTTAAACAAATAATAATAAAGAATTATGGCAATGTTTAAAACGGGTGTTTAAGTATCTTAAAGGTACTATGGATCTAAAATTAACCTAAAAAGATTTAAGAGTTGATTATGTGGATTTGTTTAGATTCCGATTGGGGTAGTCATGATCACTGTGATAGAAAAAGCACTACTAGTTATTTATTTAAACTATTTGAGCAGTGTGCAATAACTTGGAGTACAAAGAGACAAACTTCAGTGTAAGCTTCATCTACTGAGGCTGTACTCGGCTTCAGTAAATGAAGAGGCTGTGTACTCATGGCCTTGTATGAAGCTATCAAAGAAGCTTTGTGGCTTAAGACTTTTGCAAAAAGTATACACATAAAAATTAATAAACCTATTGTTATATTTGAAGATAATAACGGCTGTATTAGCATAGCTAATAATTCAACTAATCACAAAAGGTCAAAACATATTGACATAAAATAAATTTTTTCAGGGGAACTATGTAATTGAGAAAAATATAATAAAGTTAAATTATATTCCCACAGATTCCCAAAGGTCAACAACTGGCAGATGTTTTGACAAAGCCGGTACCAGAAGTTTCTTTTGAAGAAATGTGATGTAAAATAGGTTTAGAGTAAGAAATAAGATTTTTATGTGTACTTCAGTTTATTTGGTTAATTAAGCCTGTTGATAATTAAATCAAATGGTCTGATTAGGTTTTACTGGGTTTCCCTAATCCTAGCAACAAATGTTGGACCATAATTGTATTTACATACTCCCAGCAAACACTTGGAAGTGATATACGTTCTGTTGAATTATTATAGATAATTATAAATTTAAAAGTATTGATTTAAATGATGATTAATTTTTGAGGGGGCGTGTTGAATTATATTTCATTTATGCAAAAATTAATTTATAATTAAGTATAAATTATTTAGTTTATTTTCCATCAACAAATTATATTATCAAATGTAAAACAGTTTAAAAAGTAAATCAATACGCAACCAATTTGACAGTCTATAAAACAATATTATTTCGTAATCTGTCATCGTCGTCACTCTGTCTCTGACTAGTATATTGTTATCTGTGCTCTGTCTACCGAACTCGTAGCGAACAGACGTATATCAGATTCCTAGTGTAATTATAATAAAAGTTATTATTATTCAATCCAAAGTTTGTTTCTATTTTAGTCCTTAACATCTAATAGATACACGTAAAATGTTCCTCGCTTCAGTCAGAAGGAGCAATTGTTTTCTGCTGTTGGAGGTCACATGTCTTCAAAGTCACTGCAGAATTTGGTCGAAAACCTAGTAGGTATAACCAGGAAAGGTAATCTATTCCCGTAACAGCAGTCACACCGATAATTCAGCCCTCTTCAAGCTGTCTCCCACCCTAAGTCCCCGCCAGCAACGCCCTAAGCCGAAGTCCGAGTCCCACTAGGGGTCGCCCTTAGTGCTGTTGTTGCAGGTAGTCATGATGTTAGTGTAGTACAAGTAGTTGGCTTAGGTAAAGTATTTGACTTCCCCCCCATTGGCTGGAGACCCTTCAGGTCTCACCAATAACTGTCCGGTTACGTAGAAACAGTCCCTTAGGACTATCTACAGCAGTACAATAGAAAAAAAACCGTAACAGCTAAATCATGTGACTGACCTTATTTTAGCTACTGATGAGCTTAGTAATTTCAGTCTATTTATTTGGAATGAATTAGTTTTGAAGTTTGAACTAACAAGGATTCTATTGTCAAAGTTTGTTTTTATTGATGGGAAATGATCACAATCAAATCGTGACGTAGATGCGGTCATCGCGGGAATCAGAGAAACGGAAGGTTATTATCATAGCATGACAGAAATGACTAATTAAATTAAGAAACTAAGTATACTGAGAAATTGTATGAGATTGTTCAATTAGAAGTCATAATAATGGGTGCTGGTTGTTTAACCGAAGTATTTTATATCGAATTTCATTACGCCGACAACGATTCGTCAAACTCATGTTTATCGAAGCAAAGTTTTCCGTAATTTGATTTCGCCGAACGATTATTAGCCACAATGTTTGGTTGGCCAAATACATTCACAAATTTTGTTTTAATCGAATACTTCGCAGTTCACCCCGACTACACGTAATCAGACTCTGTCCTGCCCTTGGGGTGTACAAAATAAAATTAAGGACTTTAATTGTTCGGCGTTTTAATTATTCGGTGAAATGAAAAGTGGCGAAATATTTTCGGCCAGATAAGAATCGGCGCAAGATATTTCGGTATACCAACAGAAAACCCATAATAATGATTGGAAAGTTAACGACTATTGTCATACAAGATGATGTTACTAGTAATGAAATGATTTGTATGAAAACTATGGTTAAGGTTCAAATTGAAAGTGAAATAGGAGACATGTCTTTTTGCAGTGATAGCCTATCAGTTGAACACTTGCCTTCTATGCAGGAAGTCTAAATTTCAACGCAGCCTGCACCTCTGACTATTCAAATTCATGTGCAGATCAGAATTTGATTATCACTTGCGTTAACGGTGAAGGGAAACATCGTGAGGAAACCTGCACACCTGAGAGGGCTCTATATATAGTTCTCGATGGAGTGTGTAGTCCGCCACCCCGCACTAGGCCAGCATGATGGACTAAGGTCTAAACTCATCTCATTAGATGTCAGTAATGGGCATGTGGCGGCATCTATCCACGCCACATGCGAACTATTCAAGCCTACATCGCGATATCAAGATTTAACACGCAGATAGTATATATATAAGCTCCCAACATCAACTGTTGGGCAGTAGCCCGCCAGGCACAAGACTCCGCCTGGTTGGCGGAACACCACACCTGGTTCCTCCACATTACTTATGTTTTTGTTAATGAGTGACAAAAAGATCATCAAGAAATTGTTATGCATTGAATATTGTGTCTATTAAACAAGGTGAATCGGAAAGCGCTTAATAATCCGAAAGGATGTTAGAGTACTTATTAGAATGAATAACTTTTGCTCTACAATTTTCCCCAAAAGCAGTAGTTTAAAAGAAATAATTGATGAAAGATATCGAAAAAAAATGCTTAATTCTTGTGATCCTCAGCTATGATTAGCTGTGTTATGTCATTTTGTTTTTTTTTTTATTAAAACTATTATAATAATCATTTTTGATTTCATTTCTGTTCATATTCATTGATGTTTTTATTGAATTTTGAAATTTTAATGCTGGCTTTAAAACAGTCATGGCTTGTGGATTGGTAACCCCTTTTACATTAACCTGTTTATAATATTTGTGCTTGAAAATTTTACAACTCACTACCATATGTTTTAGCTTGGCAATAAGAGTAAGCAATAATATCATTATTGAGTAAGACATATTACTAATACCTTTTGGTTGTATGTAGTGGCAATTCATAAAATATGCAGTTCCTCGCGAACCCTTAAGAAATGTTATTTTATCACTATTTTAATTTTTTTGCTTTTTTTACATTTTTGCCAGAAGAATCTTTAAAATGTATTAATTAAATGTTTCTGTTTTTTTTCATATATTTTTGTTTTTTTTCATTCTTCTGTCCTAAAACAAGGATATAATTTAACCTTCCAATAAACTAAGAGCAATAAGTTGTGAAGGCATTAAACGTGCGATAGTTATATCTTGAAGTAAGAGCCTTTACAATTTATCGAGCAATCAATAGCTCTGAATACTGAATAACAAGTCGATACCCGAATTTATTTGAATCACTCATATAATACGCACTGAATCATGTTTTCATTTTAGGTTATTTATTTTTTGAATTGTAAATGGTGGTACATTAATATTAATATAAACTACATACTATCATTTATTTACTATAAACACAGATTCTGTTGTTGTTGTAAATAATCATATAACCCAAACTAGGTGTCCCAAAACACGTGTTTATGAAGGGAAAGTACTTAAGTATTTTTTTTATTTATTTAATGGTAACTGACGAGGTCCTCTTGTATTTATTTGTTATTATCAGTTATTTATTCTTTCAATTATTCATAAAAGGTCCAGTCATACATTTTCACATTTCCTATATTGCAAAGTTAATAAATACCTACCAAGTTCCAAGTTTTTAATATCAAATAGGCATTAGCAAGCACTTATGTAACCTTATGATGAATTTAATTGAAGTGACTCCATGAATTATTAAACAATATTATAAAAAACAAAATTGGACCAACAACTGCACCCTGATGAACGCCCATTATGACTGCAGGTTTTGATGATGATGATATTACAAATAACAAATGAATTACAACATTCACTGTAATTTTGTTACAATTGATATTTTAGAACACTCATCACTAGCCATTTAATAATTGTCAGGATTTAAAGCCTATACATGCAGTCAAAGGCTTTAGATTACTCATCGAAAATGGTCACCGTTAAAGGTCTCGAATGTTTTTTTCCTCCAATTATATTATTTTGTTAAAAGAGCTCAAATTCAAAACTTTATATGTTATGTAATGTTTGGATTTTGTGTTTTGTTATAGAAGTATATTTCCTGATATTTCATCATCATTTATAAGGGTACAAGCTAACCCCAACATCCTTCGAAAAAGGGGTGGAAGATGATGATGATGTCATTCATAGTCACACACAAATAATGTCACTATAGAGTCACGTTGCACGAACTTTCTTACGTAAAATGACGTAATAAATGTAAATGCACATGTCTTGCAGCATGATCTGCATGATGCAGCACAATCATGTTTACAAAAATATTACCAGCACGTTTTTTTACATAATTTTTACACTTGTGCAAATTTGGTTGGAGTGATAGCGGGCTAAATTGATGTGTTAAAGTTCAAGTTACTGAGAATTTTCTAACACGAAAATCTAATAACACTTTAATTGACCTAGAAATCAAAATAAGTAAGTAAATAGCGAGACCACCGGATCACTGAATCAGTTACTTGTAATATCAAGAGATAATTATTTTGTATTATACAAGGTTAGTCGGAAAGGGGGTACTAATCCGAAGCCCACTTATAGTATCGCTGATGACTGTTTGAAAGCAAGTGTTAAAATTTCAAAATTCGAAATATATTTTTTCCAAATAAAATGATTTTTATTTAAGTTTTTTCAAAAATTCTTCATCCTTGCTTTAGTTACAAATTCAGAAAATTGGGCTTCTAATTCATGACCCCAAAGATGACCTAATATGTAAACAAAGCTGATCATAACTGGGGATACATAGATTTTAGAGATTTTTTTTTGAGATTTTTGAACAACTGTTTCTCTTAAACTATTGACTTTTGGGAAAAGTTGTAGAACAAAAGTTATTCATTATTATGTGTATTTTAACACCCTTTCGGATTAGTACCCCCTTTTTGACTAACCTTGTATACTAAAAAAGCTTCTCCGAGTGACGATATCTAAGTACGTTCAGCACGACCTAGGCTAGCTAGACCCGCTAAGCTTTTCTGACTGGCAAATCTTTCCACCACAACATAAGTAATTGTCATATCTGACTGATTTCATATAGAAGAAGAACGAAAGTAGCAGTACATAATAATACTTGGGGCGCAACCTACTGCTACAGACCTTTCTGACTGGCTAATATTTTAACCATTTCACGAGCTTTTCTCCTATAGTTAGAGGAAGCTTGAAAGCAGCGCCAGTGACTGAAAAGTTGAGGAGTAATAGTTTAGCGTGGTCTGAACATATTATGCGGACGGAAAAAAGTTATGAAGAATTATATGGCAGAGGGATTTTTAATCCGAAATATCATCGGTGTCCACCATGTTGCACGTGGTTGAGAAGAATCAGTGCGCACACCCGGCGCGGTTGAGCTCTGGATGTCTAATGTGTCGTGACTTCGGCGTCTGACAGATGTCGAACGTCACATGTGTCAGTTCATTTGACAACCTTGGCTAGAACTAATGACTCAATGACAGCTGTTATTGATTTGATTAATTGACTAAAGTATCGCAAACACAAATAAATGGCGCCACTAGTACGTAAATATACTAGAAGTGTGACATATATATGTTACGGGTAAAAGCCGAATGGCGGTTACACCTAGGTTTAGCCGGGTACAACTAGGTGCAACCAGTAGCAGTTGGTTAGAACTAGGTGTAGCTTAAGTCGATGGAGCCCCGCAGAGCGGGGCTCCTATTTCTGTCTGCAGGGTTTAAAGTAACCTAACACGAAGGGGATGACGGGGGCTTCGTTCGCTCGCTTCGCTCGCTCACTCTAGCCCCCGTCATCCCCTTCGAACCTAACCTATCCGTGTCGGGGTTACCCTTAACCATCGGTGTGCGGCTGCACCTAGTTCTACCCGCTATGATGAAGGGTAAACCTAGTTCTACCCGAGGATAAGTAGGATACATCTAAGTTTAACCGCATGTGGCCGGCTGCACCTAGTTGTACCCGGCTAAGACTAGGTGTAGCCACACTTCCGCTATTAGCCGTAACATATATACTAGAAGTGTGTTGAAAATGAATCTGGATGGATATACAAGTAGAGGTAGACTAAAGAGCAGATTGATTGATTGTGTGAAAGATGATATGGGTAAGAAAGGAGTATGTACTGAGATGACGGCTGATAGAAGAGAATGGAAGAGGAATACATGCTGTGCCGACCTTATCTAGTGTGGGGGATAAGGACAGGGAGATGATGAGGAGCTACTCTTCCTGTATTATGTTTTCCAAATCGAGAGAAGAAAAAGAGATACTATTGATTACAATTGATGCTTGCATCTATTCAAAAGGTTTTCACATTAAGAAAATACACTCGGAGGCAAAGCCCCATCCATTTTGCCCTGAACTCCTCTATGGAAATTTTAATATGCATATAATTTTGATAATTTAACAAAAGGCCGGAGAAACGCTTGCATTCGACACTTCGAGACATTGTTGGTAGCAAATATCTGCAGGTAAGTCTTTAGTATTTTCTTGTTTCTGTCTTAATTCTACTTTCATATTAATTCATTCGTCGGCCAGAATTGAGTTTTTTTTTCGTATAATCATCTTATTACACAATATGTCCCAATAAATAGTGTCCAAAGCGGAAATCCAGAAATCCAAGGAATCCTTAGAGGTACCCAAATCACCCCCATGTATGTTCTCCGCTTAGAATAAAGAAAGTTCTCCGATTTTTATAGTTTTCGGGTTATGTGACATGACATTTTTGATCATAGTATCATGATCAGTTGAGGCAAATGCGTGTCTTTTTAGGTTAGATTCTCTTTTCGACAAATTAAGAAAAAAAAAACTATCACGTAACCGTAACTATGATCAAAAATGACATCAAATTCAGAGTTTGGGTAAGACATGAAAAGAAATCATAACTCGAAAACTACAAAAAATTGCAGAACATACATGGGGGAAATTCGAGTACCTCTAATGGCTTTACGTCTGTACTTCAGCTTGACACTACTTTTTGGTAAATGTTTTTAAACTTTCGCGATTTGTACACATTATCAAATCAAATCAAATCATTTATTCATTTGCGAATATGGGTACAAAAGCTCTTATACATATTAACAATAGTGACCATTAGCCATATCCTACCATGAGGCATGCAAATTACAAAATAGGTAGGTACCTATGAAACTAAGAACATAAGTAACAATAATAAAAGAAAGACAGGAAAAGTAAAATACATGAGTTTATCCTGTAAATATTCACTGACAGAATAATATGCCTTTTTTTAGTAACAATGTCATAATATTGTTTTTAAATATGTTTATGTATTTAATATAAAATTAATTAATAATGAATTTTTTATAATTAATTTATTTATTTTTATTTATTTATTTCTATTTATTATTACATTATATTTTTTTTTTATTATATTATGTATTATTATTTTTATTTTATTATATGTTACATATATTTTATATTTTTTTATAATTAATTTATTTATAAAAGTATAGATCGGGTCTACTCGCGTAAAAAAACTCTAAGAGATACAAAAAACTACTTTTTGGGATTATTTCTAAAGCTTATTTCGTTATTGATATAGCTAAGCATTTATTTCCATTATTATTTCATAGTTTAATCTACAGTATGGTGTTGGGCGAGTCTTAAAATATCATCATCATCTGCCTAGCCTTTTCCCAACTATGTTGGGGTCGACTTCCAGTCGAACCGGATGCAGCTGAATATCAGTATTTTACATGGAGCGACTGCCTATCAGACCTCCACAACCCAGTAACTGGGTAATACGATACTCTTGGTAAGACTGGTTGTCAGACTTTCTGGCTTCTGACCAACAGTAACGACTGTCAAAGATCTACAAATGACAGCCGAGACCAACGGCGTTACGTGCTTTCCGAGGCACGGAGGAAACTCGCTATGGTAAATGGTCACCCATCCACAGACCAACCTCGGCGAGCGTGGCTTAACCCGGAAGATCGGTCTATGCGGCTGTAATTATTTAGCCACGAGCTCCTCTTCTTGGATGAGGCGAGTCTTAAAATATATGTTTCTTTAAAAGAAAATCCGTAATCCGTAATGAACATGTGTATTATAGGAATGGCAGACGCGGCTACAACGTTGAGCACTATCGAGACGGTGCAATTAGCACTACAAGTATTGCAGACCATAGGACTTACATCGTGGCGCTTGCCTCCACCATGTACTCCAATTAGTAAGTAGCTTTTAAGTGAGTTTTTCAAAATAGCATAATCGGCCTATAACTGTCTCACAATGAGGGTGGCATAACTCCTAGTCCGCTACGCTGGCCTGGTGTGGGTGCTTTTTGGACCCCTTTGCCGTCGCCTCCTTTTGCGAGGATGTGATGGCGACCAAAGAGGGAACGGGGAGAGAGAGGAAGCTGACACTCTCTCTTCCCGCGCCAGACGCACCGGGCGCCGGAGGACGCGCGACGATCTCGGGCCACCGTAGTGTGTGGCCTGCGGGCGGCGGGTTAGGGGACCTGTCGCCTGACCAGTAACAGGCCCGAATGGGCAGCGCGCAGTGTTCCGCGCGCACCTCTCAAGAGGACGTGGGACTAGGCCCCACAATAGGAGAGATCCGCCAAAGTCTGGCGGACCGAGGCCTGCCGGGGTCGCGGTTCATGCAGCTGCGAATCCCGCGACCCCGGCCAAGGGTCAGGAGAAGGAACAATCAGGACAGGAGTCCGGTATAACCCTTCGCCTTCCCCGGGCGAAGGATATCCAAGAGGATTTTTACAAGATAAAAAAAGATGATGTTTTCCTTCACCGTTAACGCAAGTGATACCTACTCAAAATATAAACTCAAAAAGTCAGAGGTGTGGGCATAGAATAAACTCAGATCCTCCTATATGGAAGGTCTGGGCTATCACTGTTTCAGTCAAAGACAATTAAAATTTGGGCTAAATTAAAAGAGCCTGCATGAATGACGATTCTCCAGAAAAACCGGCGCACCCTGAGCAGTCAGCTACTACCCTTGCTGACTGACTAATCTTTTCACCTCATCGTGAGCTATTCTCGTATAGCTTATAACGACAGGATCAAAGAAGAAGAAGTCAATAATTGTGAGGTTCTGTAAATGAGTGGCAACAGTTGAACCCTATTGTGCTGCCGTATTTTGGTACACACACAATACACCACTCGAAAAACCCATCAGATCGTTTTTATTAAATGTAATGAAGTTTTCATCAACTAATGAAAAAACAGGAAAGAAATAGTTGATTTTTCGGAAAGAAATAGTTTATTTTTCGGAAGGAAAAATTGCTCATTAAAGGAAAAAAACTTATTACTATTTACAGATAACAGTGCGTACGACTTCCTCGTGGTAGGAGCTGGTTCTGCAGGGTCAGTCCTCGCAAACAGGCTTACAGCCAACGGCAAGTTCACCGTACTGCTGATTGAGGCAGGAGGGCCTCCACCTCTTGAAGCAGATGTAAGTTTTATCACTTTTATAGAACTCAAAGGCTTTTGTGAAATCATATTCATAGCTCTTCATGAGGTTCCTAAAGTGCAAGTATGTGATTTGTTAGTGCCAATATTACGCCGACAATGTTAGGCGACTAGTTGTTAGTCAGACCCTCCTTAGTCGGGTTCAAGACGTGCACTAGAAGAAATTTAACAGAATCTCTCAAGAGTGTTGGCACCGGCCACCGTTCCGTGGGATGCCGGGCGAAAACAATAGCACTATGCCATCTCTTTCCATGGGTGTCGTAAAAGGCGACTAAGCGATTCACTAGAGGATGAGCAGCAGCGTTCTCTGAGTACTTTAACAACCATACTGCGATCGCCAACCCGCCTGCCAAGCGTGGCGATTATGTCAACCCCCCCACCTCCCCCTAACAGATGGGAGGCACGGATGATGGCACCGGCATCCACCTTGGCGCTAAGAAGAACATGCTACGATCACCAATCCGTTTGCCAAGCATGGTGATTATGGCAATTTACCCTTTGACCGTTCAGTGTAGTGTAATTGGAAGACCTATAAGTTCAAAGACTCAAAAATGACTCCATGTGTCCATATTACAAAAAGTATCATCTTTTTTCTTGTGATTTTAGATACCGGGATTATTCACAATGCTTCCAAGCACTCCATACGACTACAACTTCACATCCATCGACGATAAATATACAGCACAGCACCTGCAAGGCCGTCACGTCGGTCTGACGCAAGGCAAGATGTTGGGGGGCAGCAGCTCCCTGAACCACATGATGCAGGCCCAAGGCCATCCTGAAGACTGCAATCAATGGGCCTTGGAAGGCTGGTCTTACGATGAAGTCGAGCCATACTTTAGGAAAGGGGAGAAGTTGGTGGACGAGGAATTGCTCAAGCCGTCATATGCTAGTCAACATGGCACTGATGGCTTAATAAAAATACGAAGAGAATTGCACCCCGAAAATAAAGACTACTTAGATGCCTTCAAAGAACTTGGCCATAGCATCGAGGAGGCTATGACTTCGCCGGTGTCAAATAACGGGTATGCTGAACGACTCTTCACCATCGCTGATGGTGAGCGACAGAGTGCTCTCACTTACCTTAGTGATGCCAAATCACGCTCTAACCTATGCGTTGCGACGTACATGACCGCCTCAAAGATTCTAATCAATGATGATGGCGTTGCTTTCGGAGTGCAAGTGACGGACTCTAATGGTAACACACAAGAGTTCTATGCAAATAAGGAAGTTATTGTATCAGCGGGTGCTTTCAACAGTCCCAAACTGCTGATGCTGTCAGGTATCGGGCCTCAGTCGCACTTAGAATCTTTGGGCATCGAAGTTGTCGCCGACCTTCCTGTAGGCCAGAATTTACAGGACCATCCAGTCTCAATTCTTTTCTATCAGATGGAAGAAGATACATCACCTACTCCAGCAGGTAATCCGTTTATGTTCCCTGCCCCAACAACAGTCGGTTACGGGGCTATTGATCCTTCGCAAACGTACCCAGACTACCAGACAATCAACCTCCTATTCCCGCACGACTCAGGTGCGCTAATGCAATTATGCCCACACGTGTTTAAGTACTCAAATGAGTTCTGTGACATATTCTACGAAGCGAGCAAGGGTAGGACCACACTGTTCGTCATTATCGATTTGATGATGCCGGAATCGCGCGGCGAATGTTTGTTGGCAAGCACCGATCCTGCCCATGATCCGCTTGTATATACCGGCACGTTTAGGGAAAGCTCCGACTTGAAGCTAATGGCAGCAAGTTTAGCAGATTTCAACAAGGTCTTAAATACGACTTACTTTAAGAGGGTGAACGCGAAACTTGTTGATACGGGACTGTGTAAAAATGCTGCAGATGAAAGTGAATTTTGGGAGTGCTATGCGGTGGCTACGTCATCAAGTTTGTGGCACTATGTGGGTACATGTGCGATGGGGTCTGTGCTAGACAGTCAGTTAAGAGTGAAGGGTGTGAAAGGACTCCGTGTGGTAGACTCATCCTCTTTGCCAACGGAGGTGAGAGGCAATCCCAACGCTGCTGTCGTGATGATAGCTGAACGCGCTTCTGACTTTATTCTCGATGCATGGCATATTGATTCTTCAAAACAAACAGAAAATGGACCGAAAGCGTCAGAAAAGAAATCTAAGTGTTAAATGTTGAAAAATTTAACGTTTTATGTATTCTTTTATATCAAAATAAAAGTCTTCCGTAACTGAACCATTTGTTTATATCTTAATGTATTTCTAGCTATCGTAATGGTAAGAAAAAATATCTTAATTTTTAGGCATAATAAAACGCTGTTTTTTGTAGCGTGCAATATAATACACTTATCCGATTGTGCCTGTGTGTGTTGTGCAGCGGCTACATAGCTGAGCCAAGGCGGTCGTGTGCGTTTGATATTCATTGCGTTTTTGTAACTTCAAATGCGTAACTTGTGAGGAAAAATTGAAAATTTTGATAATGTTTGTTTGGATGAAAGTTTAGTAATATGACTTAAAATTCGTATTTGGAAAAAACTAAAAAAAAATGTATGGTTGGACCTTCAATAACTCCAGAACCAATAATTTCCCAGGTATGGTCTAGAAGAAAAAAAATGATCGCAATGATGGGTAGAATACGTGGTTTTTGTTATCGTTAAGGGTCTTTTTACACCCGATATATCGATGTTATTGGTGATGTTCTTCAAAAAGGACAGGTGCGTAGTACTTTTAACCGGCGTGCGTGTATGACAAGATGTATGACCGTGGACGAAGCGAAAGGAGTATGTATATATATGTATAAATATATATATGTACGTAATATACGCACATAGCGTGTTTAGACGGCATTGCTTATGTTGTGCTATTTTAAAGTAGGCAATTAATGCTTTTATACATTTTAATTCCGTACTTAAATAGTTTATAGAGAAATCCAACGTGATGCCCTGTTTAAAGAAAAAAAAAACGAACAGCAACACTCTCTGTTACTAACGCTTTTAAAACGACATAATAAAAGCGAGTTCCATTTAGTTCCACAGCTTTTATCTAGATCATTGTTTAATTAAAAGTACAAATAAATAATATTGTCTAGTTTTCTGAAAAATCTTCCTCTGAACGCTTTGGGGCATCTCTAGTTACACGATTCTTAGTTAAAGGTAGATATTTTTAGGGTTCTGTACCAAAATGGTGAAAAAGGAACCGGACGGAAGGTCTGACTTCGTCCGTTCGTCCGTCTGTCACAGCTGGGGGTCCACTCCCTAAGCACGAAGTCCTAGTAGTCTTAGTTACGAGCGTTTCCTACTCCCTATCACCAACAAATATACGATTATTTCGGGGCCCGAACTAAGAATGAATGACAACTCGATCTGACAGTTGTCCCTACTACCGATATGTTTTTGCCCGTCCGAAAAGTTGAACTTCACACTTGTTTTGTTCACTCTTACGTTTCGGGTTACTTTCGGACTTGCTACTAACTCCATTGACGGACTTAGAGAGTAGGCCCCCAGCTTATTTCAGGTACTACTAATGCTATTGACTTGAAATTTGGAATCGTTTATAATAATGCTTGTCCATCTTATATTGCAAGTGAATGATTTAAATAAGTACTTATTTTGATTTTCATTGCAATATGGACCGAAGTGGTCATTAGAAGGTTTCATATGAAAAGGCTTCATCTATAAATAAAAAGAAAATTCCTGACTGACTGACTCATCAACGCCCAGCCCAAACCCTTGGACCTAGGAAGTAGAAAGCTGAAATTTTGCACAGAGGTTCCCTATGTAAAGCAGACAAGGGGTAAGGAAGGATTTTTCAAAATTCAACCCTTAAGGCGGTTAAATGGGGGGTGAAAGGTTGTATGAAAAATCGTCACGTCACAAAATTTCACGCAAGCGAAGCTGCGGGCAAATGTTAGCTATAAATAAATTCGATATTAATTAAATATGTTTTTGTTTTCAATTATGCCAGTTTTTGACTTACGATGAAAAATAACTGTAAAAATTCCATTCCGCCATCCCTTATCTCCGAAGTTTGCAAAGCGAAAAATCTGGTATAAATCGGATTGATAGAAGATTATATAAATATTACAGGAAAAATAAAACCATGTCTGTAACTAGCACAGTTTTTTAGAAATCAGCAAAAATCCTTTACAAACTCAGTCGTACGGTTCCAAAAAAAAAACTTTTAATACGTTTCCTTCTAAGGTACGGAACCCTCAAAGGGGGAGTCCGACTCGCACTTGGCCGGTTTTTTTAATAAACATTAACCTCGGTCCATTTGGACAACTTTGAAATTAAGGTAAAAGTAATTTTATTAGTTGACGTAGAAACAAAACTAATTTACTTCAATCTTTGGATGGTTGTAAGCTAAATTAGGTTTTATGATGACGACATAGGATTTAAAGTAGTTTCTTGGTATTTGTAAGTTTATATAGTTAATAAAATAGTATAACCTTAATAATATTATACAAGCTTAGTTTTAGTATATACTAAACCTAAAACTATAGTTTGTTCAGAATCACCAGGAGAATCGATTGACATATTTTTACACGACATTTTTTTTTTCATATTTTTCTGTTTTGTTTCAGTAGGTTTCTACCCATAACAGTTGACGGAAATAGACACCTTGAGGCTTGAGACGGTCCGCTCGATCAGTTTCGTTGTATTAGACAACTCCTGCATAGCATATCTCAGGCAATTCACACTTTACTAGGGAACTTAACGCGACATAAACTACGGTGTAACTTGGAGATTTATTAAAAAAAAACACATATTCAGGCAGTTCTGATGAAAATCTTGTTGGGGTGTCACGGTTTTTGTTTATACTAAAAATAACGTTGTATAATTTTAACTTTAAGTGATATTTCCATTTAAAGTTATCTAATTTAGGCATCTCATACTATTTGTTTGTTTTTTATTGCGTGATGTGGTCTCCTATAATTAAGGGAGCACATGGATTTTTGTTCTTGTCCTATATAATATAGCATGTAAGGTGTATTCTTTGTAGGAGATACTAATAAAATAAAATATAAAAAAATATAGCGGTGTGCCTTGGCGCGCGCTCTGGTAGTGTATCTAAACTCAGGACACTTTTTTCGTGAATTTTGTACTAGAGTTTTGGTTGATGTGTTTCTACGTCAATGATAGAAGAAGTCCTTGCGAAAGAGTTCATTGCATATACCTACGATACAAGAGTATTCCAAGTGTGGAACCACGCTAACAAAAAACAGTTGAGATTTGTTTTTTTTTCTAATGGACTGCTGTAGGTGGTCTTTGGGGACGTCTTCTACATAACCGGGCAGTTATTGGCGAGACCTGAAGGGTCTCCAGCCAATGGGGGGGAAGTAAAATACTTAACTTAAGCTAACTACTTGTACTGCACTAACATCATCATGACTACTTGCAACAACAGCACTAAGGGTGACCCCTAGTGGGACTCGGACCTCGGCTTAGGGCGTTGCTGGCGGGGGCTTGGTGGGGGGGGGGGGGTGGACAGTTGATGAGGGCTGAATTATCAGTGTGACTGCAGAGTCTGAAGAGACGACCGGCTCTACGACGGGAGAGCTCGGTGGAACATGACCGGCGAGTTGAGATTTGTGTTGACTTGTCAACAATTATACTATAGATAGGTAATAGGAAAAGCGCCGATCTTAATTTTCCGATCACAATTCAGGTTCAGGTTGAAACTGAAAAAGTATTACAGTGTTATATAAGGTTAGTCGGAAAGGGGGTACTAATCCGAAGCCCACTCATAGTATCGCTGTTGACTGTTTGAAAACAAGTGTTAAAATTTCAAAATTCGATATATTTTTTTCCAAATAATATGATATTTATTACAGTTTTTTTAAAAAATTCTTCATCCCTGCATTAGTTACAAATTCAGAAAATGGTGTTTTAATTCATGACCCCAAACATGACCTAAAATGTAAACACAGCCGATCATAACTGGGGATAGATAGATTATAGAGTTTTTTTTTTAGATTTTTGAACAACTGTTTCTCTTAAACTATTGAGTTTTGGGAAAAGTTGTAGAACAAAAGTTGTTCATTATTATGTGTACTTTAACACCATAAATGCACCATAAATCGTCACGCCCTATCAATAATGTCGGATCTGAAAATATGCAACTTTCCAGCAGAGCAGTTTAAAGTTAAAAAGTGTAATAAAAATGTTACCTTATGGGTTAGGATTATAAAATTTGGAATGTGTATTACATATCTTACTATCCGTTAAAGTAATGTAATAGTTTCACAAAATTTCTTGAAAAAGTGGTAAAATTGGCACATGAAGCCATTTTACACGGACATATTTTACTATTATACGTCGGATGTGGTACTTCCTACGTTTTTGATTGGATAAAAATTTGTCACACAGGTCGGATGTGGCAGATAAAACCTTATTGATGGGAAAATTTATAATACATTTTGTTAGTTCTGCTACTTACGGATGTTTTAGAGACAGAAAATATCGGAAATCAATTACTAGTACCACATAATACGTATCATAATAAATTATGATATAACAATAATCATAAAAAACGAGAAGAATATTAAAAAAAAAAAGAAAAATTAGCAATCACCGGTACAATAATTATTTATTCATTATAAGCAGTTGTACTCTTATAAAAAAGAAGAAGACTTTAAAATTTAATTTTATATAACAAAAACATTTAAAATCTGAAATCAAAATATTCTTAAAACAAAATTAAAATTCCAGGGACAGCCTATATTCATTAAATAATATAAAGGTAATCAAAAAAAGAAATCATAGCAAAACATACCTAATGGTATTCTTAAACTTTTATGAGAAGCGACATAACCATTTTCAATAAGTACTTAATAAAATAAAAACGAATGATATTAAAAATCACCGTCTATGTATTTACTTATCAAAGTAATCATAATTAAAGTAGGTAAATAATTATAATAAAACAATTCTAAAATCTTTCGTTACTTAAATAATTAGGTACTCGTTAAATCAGTCTAAATCAGTAATAAACACAGTATTAAAAAATTCAACAATTATTTATGATTAGTTCGTTTGACTCGCGATCTCGCCGCGTAATCAGCACATGATTAAGGATTTGGGTCCGAAACTAGTCGGGCAATCCTGAAAAATGTCTCACGTAAGTTAAAATACAAAAATTCAATAATTATTCAGAATCACTGGAATCGTTTTGGGATTCTTCTTGATTAGGTAGGTAAACGTGACGAAGACTTTAAAAAAATATGATGTCGCACTGGAATAATTGCAGCTTGACTTATGAAAATCAAATCCTTATATTTGTCATTTTGTATTGGAAGAGGACAACTATATACTGGTTTTAAGTCAAATTCTCTAACAAGATGCTGTGTATTACGTGTACTAGCTCTGAGAACCACTATAGTCTACGGATCAGCATCAAGTTCCTAACGAAGTTCAATAAAATTCAAACTAAACTCATTTATTCAAAATAGACTAGAATTACTTCGTTCTTTTTGAACGTCAATGTTACCATAGACAGCCCACAAAAAAGCACTCCCTTCAATCCTGTCAGAACTTTGTATTTGCAACTACTTTCACCTCACTAATTGTAGTCCACGTAACCTTTTCATTAGACACAGATTGTACCCAGTTTCTTTTGCCAAAAGTGCTTTATAATCAAAAATCTCCGCAGTTTCCATCTCCTTTGCCAGGTATGAATTACCTGATGATTTAGCCCACCTTACTTCGTACACCGTTCATTACCTTTTCAGAAAACGTTTCTTCTTTCTGATTTGAATAGGTTTTCCTTCGATTCTTCAATAATTTGCTCTTAACCACTATCCAATCTTCTTTATGTGTCGTGTCAGTCGCTTTTTTCTTTTGTCAGTTTTGTATGTTCTCTTTTTTTTAGTTTTGGTAGAGCTTGGTGTAGCACTGTTTGCAAACTATGACACAGAAGGTGTCGGTAAATTCCCGTGAAGACCATCAGGTGCTATTAGAACAATATCTTCAGTACACAGGGCACAAAACGTACTATTACAAGGTTCGTGAACCTGAGCTGGTAATGGAAAAGGAGTTGCTGCTTCATGAATCTGAGCTGGTGATGGAGCAGAAGGTGCTGCTTCGTAGATCTGTACTGGTGATGGGATAGGAGTAACAGTTTTAAGAGTTGGACTAATATTATTGCAGTGTATTATATTCGGGTCTAAATTTTTGTAATTTTTGTCATCATAAATTTTGTCATAACCAATCTTTTCCATTTCTATACATTCGGGGTTGTCATCAAAATCATCTTTTAATGAAAACGATAGATTTTCTAAGTCATTGTCCCCATCATCAGGTACAGGCGACTCTCGAAACAACCCTTAAAACAAAAAATGCTTTTATAATTACGGTCATTTTTTTTTTTAATTATTTGTGTTTAAATATAGATTTGAAATTGTGGATTATTACTAATAATAGGTATAAAGATATAAAATAAATCGGCATTTATAGTCTGTTAATGTAGATCCCACAAAATTAACTTTAGAATTACAATCAATATCGTCAAAAATAGTATATCCGCCAAAATCGATTTAATCACTTACGATCATTATCATCGAAAGTGGCAGATCCAACAATAAACATTTTAGGATGTACGGTCAAAAACGTCGGATGTGGCAGATTCTACAATATACACTTAAAAGTGTACAGTCAAGAACGTCGGATGTGGTAGATCCTACAATATCAATTTCATAATTTACGGTCACTAATGTCGGATGTGGTCGATACGTAGTTTTTGAATGGACAAACAACTATTTGTTATTGATCAACAATACATGACTTGTAATATTAAAATGCTAACTAAACCTTAAAAAATAATAATAACTTCTTTTTACAACAACAATAAATGTGATAATAGCTATGATGTATTTTTAATAATATTAGAATCTTACCTGTATTATTGTTCGAGGCACTCGCACTATCAATATTATTTTCATTTATTAGACTGTTGTGACGAATTAATCCCATTATTTTGGAGGATTGGCTCCGTCTTTTTGTCAACGACATGCTAGTATAGAAAAATAAACTCGCATAGGGAAAATAAAATTACATGCACTTCTCCCGGCATTAACTCAGCAACTGGCAGATCGGCACTTTCGTTCGCTCGATTCGTCCGATCAACATCGTCGCATAGTAAGTACCTACATTACTGAACGGACACAAGCGTTACTACCGACGATGTTAATGTAATTAACTTCGTAAATCGATAAAAAACATTTTTTTTCTTAATGTGCTTTTAATTATTATACTTTTTTATGTGTTTTAGTGTAATAAAAAAAAAAACAATAAAATTCAGATCCTGCGTTGTTGATAGGGCGTGACGAAATCATGATAGTGCGATGTAGGAACTGTCATCTATGACAGTTGTCAATATTATCGCTGTAGTCGTCTACACTGCCGGTGTAGGTGCACCTTGTATATACAACCTCCCAACATCAACCGTTGGGCAGTAGCCCGCCAGGCACAAAACTCCGCCTGGTTGGAGGATCCTCCCTTTGGTTGGAAGAACACCATACCTCGTTCCTCCACAGTCGCAAACACGACTACTGATGTTGAGATTCTGTGTTCGATCTCCAGGTCGGGCTAACTGTTATTGGGTTTTTCCGTGGAATTTGTTAGTAGCAGCCCGGAGTCTCCATTTGTGCCTGGTTTATGGAAATAGGCTCGCCCCCTATTACATGAGACTTAAACATAACGGCGAAGTGAAGGTGTACCTACTATACACGTCTGTCCAACCCTTCGAGAAATATAAGCATGATGTTATGTAGTCGTCGCGGCGCCGGCAGCCAGTTTGGTACCCGGCGTTAGCACTCAATGGCACCCGGCGCCGGCCCTCCCTTTTCATCATCATCATCATTCAGCCGAATGACGTCCACTGCTGGACATAGGCCTCCCCCAAACAATGTTGGGGGGGTTTGCCATAATCGCCACGCTTGGCAGGCGGGTTGGTGATCGCAGTATGACTGCTAAAGTACTCAGAGAACGCTGCTGCCCATCCTCTATTCAATCCCTTATTCGCCTTTTACGACACCCACGGGAAGAGATGGGGTAGTGCTGTTCTTTACGTCCGGCACCACACGGACGTCCCTTTTCAAATTGCATAGTTAGTTTTAAAAAAAATTGAACTGAATAAAGACCACGTTTCCAGAAATGCGCGTTAGTTGTTTTGTGTAGTCATTCTTATTGATATAATGACGTAATAGATTATGAAAGCATTTTCGCCCCAAATTTTATTCTTCGGAAGAACAATGCAAACTGTAAACACTTGAGTAAATTATGGAGGAGGTGCGGTAAAAATAAATATACAACGTGACTGGTTAGGTAAGACGCATTAATTATTTTTTTTCTTGGTCACACCCTCGTCTCAGCTGATGGTAATAGCAGACAGGGTCTAAGATGGACACGAATCCAAGTAACAGAGATATAGAGAGATTCCCTTATACCCTTCTCGCTCTCACATACACACGACGGAACACAGTAAACTGCTTGGCACCGGACTTTAATGTGAGGGTGGTAGCTAGCCAGGCGTACCGTATAGATCCTACCTTATAGCGTGCGTTTTGGAAAAAAAACTGCTGTTTCAAATAAAATAATCACTGTTGCTTACCAAAATGTATGAAACAGCTGTTGTTTTTTACGAATTCTTAGTTTTTCCCATCGTAAAAGTTGTACAGAATGATTGGCGGTGTTCATGGTTCATGGCCCAACTGTCCTAAAATTAATCTTGATAAATCATAACCAAACCAAGGCCGAACCATTCATTCAGACAGTTTTCGTTTTCAAAAGCTGTCAAATTGTTTGACCAAAATAACAAAACCAATCATTTTGACAGAAACAAAAACTGACTTATAAAAACAGCAAACAGAAACAAAATTGCTTCCAAATGCAAACGAACCACAACCGTCACTCAGTTTTTGTTTACAAAAACTGTCAAAATGATTGGTTTTGTTTTTTTAACCGACTTCAAAAAGGAGGAGGTTCTCAATTCGTCTGAAAGTTTTTTTTTTTGTATGTTTTTTACGCGATATCTCCGCCAATTATGAATGGATTTTGATGATTCTTTTTTTGTTTGGTAGACCATACTTCAGAGGTGGTCCCATATAAATTTTTTTGAAATTGATTCCGCAATTTTTGCAAAAATCAACAAAGACAAAAAAAATACACAAATCGTATATAGACGACGTTCTAGTTGTAGTGCTGGTCCGATAATTTGTACACTATTGTAATTGTAATTTGTGGCACTAAAAAGTATAAAATAAAATAACTTTAAAAAAGTAAAAACCGACTTAAAAAAAAACTAAACGGAGTAAAATAATTATCATTTAATAAAACTACCAGTTTCAGAAGTCGGTGTTCTACGCTGAAACAAATTGAATGCACCGACTTCTGAAACTGGTAGTTTTATTAAATGATAATTATTTTACTCCGTTTAGTTTTTTTTGAAGTCGGTTTTTACTTTTTTTAAAGTTATTTTGGTGTCAAACAATTTGACAGCTTCTGAAATTGAAAACTGAACTGTCTGAATGAACGGCTCGGCCTTGGTTAGGTTGCGATTTATCAAGATTTGTTTTAGGAGAAATGGCCTCCAGCAGTGCACTTCTGTAAGAATCTCACCTCGATCGCGACTGTCAATTAGACACTTGTCGTAACACAGCGTGGATAACAAAACTACGCGTTATTGATTATACTGTCGATTATCTGTGTGTTATTTGCTTCTATTATTCATACTGTGACATTATGGACATCGAGCTAACCGTCGATATTGAGGTGGGTTTCTTACGGAATGACACTACAGGACTCATATTAGCTAATAAACTTTTTACATTAAGTTAATTTTATTCCGAAAATTGCGTAATCGTATTATATTAAAATACGCCGCTGCCATTGAGGCCAGTTCTACTCTTTTAACTATAATAATATACATGCTGCTGTTTTTTTATTCAACAAATGTATTTTTTTTTAATTATTTATTATATTCACTATTTTTCAGTTGATTTTTTTCTTGTTAGTTTGTTATTGTTGCAAAGAGACCTGAGTTACTAAATGTCCTGTCGAGCATGCAGAGTGGTTTAAATCTGAGTATAAGATGTGCTAATTATCAGTAGGTATTTATTACTGAAGTACTGTAATTATAGACAATAGATAAACAATGGCAGGTGTCATCCTGGGACGACGGCGTAACTCTGGGAGTTAATCACATTTTTGAAGCTCCTTATGTTAGAACGTAGGTATGTTGGGGTCAGCTTCCAGTATAAAGGTAGGACCGCACTAGGCGGAACTGCACCGCAGCGGAACTGAGCGACACGACGCGTAATTTTTTGGTAAAGCCGCACTTGAATTGCAGCGGCGCTACAAAAATATATTCAGTAGCTAGGCAACCTCTGAGCAAGATGAACGACGAAATGGATAATAATATGATTATTATTTCCTTGTTGTGCGAGGAAGAGGAAAGGATCGAGCAAGAACAGGCAAGAAAAAAGCAAAGAATATGGCTACAACACATATCAAACTCGCGATATGAAGAAGGCGAGTATTTACGCTTTTGCCACGACTTATGAAGGTTCCAATAAGATTCCATACTTATTTTAGAATGTCTCAAGACAAATTCAGTGAATTATTACAAATTATGCAGCCGCATATACAAAGGATGGACACACTATTCCGAAAAGCGATAGGAGTGGAATGAAGTTTGTCGAACCGCACTCCGCGGCAGCGGAACTACACGTCGCGACAGGTTGCGATTCTTTTGGTCAGTTGCTCAACTTTGCCGTGGAGTTCAGTTGCAGTGCAGTTCCGTTGTCTTTGTATTATAATAACTTTCGTGAGATACATTCATATTTATAATTAGTTAAGGTTTACTCACGTGCATTTTTCGGGGTTGCTCGACTAATTTCGGACCCACACGGAGCTCTTAATCATGAGCTGAACACGCGGCGAGGTCACGAGTCAAAGATTCGACTCGTTCGTAACGAAGTATCATACGAAAATAAAATATTTCAATTCACTAAACTTAGAATACAACACTCTGTATGTCGACACAAGCAAACTACCAAAACATTAAATGTAAACACACCTGTATATAAAAGCAGAACTAACACTTATTCATACCAAAGTGGAGACACATACGTTTGGGACAACAAGTGAGTGAGTAATTATAATTTATATTATTAATGTAATTAGGAAAATTATGTTCTTCAAATTATACCCTGGTCCTTTGAAAATACTATCTGTACGCTTTGTATTTTTTACAGTTGTCACATATATGTGACGATACAAATGTGGTCGACCAATGTTGTTCGTTTGAATTTCCTTTAAATATTTTTCGTTTGAGATATCGTCGGTGAAGTTCTAACTGTGCGTAAGACATTTTGTGACAAAAACAGACGACACTGCGAAAGTAACAATATTACTTGAAATGAAAAAGATTATTAGTAGTTTTAAAAGTTTTAATAAATCATCAAAGAGTTTATCCATGATGATAATTAAAAACAATATTGCGTTCAGCGTAGGTTATGCTCGTTTTAAATAGTTTTTTCACTGTCTTGTAAAGTAGCCATTTTTGACTTCCGCACTATTAGAACTTCACTGACGATAGACACAATTTGTTATTATTGAAGAATTTAATAATAAATGAGTTATTTCACAATGACTTAGAATTAATATAGATTGTAAAACAAAACCAATAGATTTCGGATCACAAGATTATTCGTATTATAATCTCCGTTTGTAGTTTTTTTGTTAAAACAAGTGACTATTTATAAAAACTTATTTTTTTGTAATAAATCAGTATAAAAAGATTGTTTGCTTGTTTATGAAATTAGTTTGGTATATGGTACAGTAGCATTATTTTACTAAAAAATATTGTATTGCATCAGTTAACGTGAAAACTATAGTTGAATTTTGTCCCTATTATACATCTAACAAAAAAATAAGATTGAAGCCACGCGCTGCAAAGAACACAGAAGGCAAGCAGATTCTTCTTTCAATGGCAGAAGACTAGAAGAACAAAGAAGAACAATTTTAAATAGTGTTTATTTCAGCCACATGATACACGTACGTCTGAGACCATCGCACGTGTATCATGTGGTTGAGTTTAGCCTGTTTATATCATCAGGACTACATCGAAACGAAGAGTACTAACCAACAGCGAGGTCCAGGTTATACATAGGTCCAGACCAGAAGAATAAGGTTAGACAGAGCGCGTGGAATTAAAAAGTGACGCCCGAGTCGTGTCCATCCAAAGGTTGCCTGGCAGAAATCGCCTAATGCGATTTTATATGACCACTAGATATAGATTGTACCACTCTATTTTATAGAAATGTTTCTTGTTTGTTTTTTGTACAATAACAGTAGTTTATGTAACTGTTGTTTAATAGGAGTTATTAAAACACGAGTATACGCCTAATTATGTATAGTTCCATACTCTACTTTATTTAAACTCATGCAATACGTGAATAATTTAAAATACGCGAGTCTGCGTTTTTTTTTCTTTTGGACTGCTGTAGATGGTCCTAAGGGACCATTTCTTAGCGAACCTGCGCCCTGGCGCGCGCCACTAAATGTGCAACCGCCAAATTGTTTTTATTTAAAACTTTTAGTCGTTCCGAAGTGTACTATAATAGAAAAAAGTTATTTTAAAGCATTATTTTGATTAAGAGAAAAGTAGGTACATTAATAAAAAATAAAAAATTGAGATGCACGTGTATCTATAAAGCATATTTATGATTAGTTACGGTTTAATCACGTGCATTTTTCGGGATTACCCGACTAGTTTCTGACCCAAACGGAGCCCTTAGTCTGAGCTGAACACGCAGCGAGGTCGCGAGTCGAACTAGTCGGGCAATCCCGAAAAATTCAAGTGAGTAAACCGTAACTAATCGTGAAAAAAAAACATGTTATTATGGTACTATTTTTGATTTCATAATTGGAACTATACGACATGAGTGTAGATAAAAATATTGTATTGTATGTTTTTAGAAACAAAGTTTCGGAGTTTCCATCATGAAATGTTTCAAAAAACATGTAGATTCTTGTTTCTGATACAATGTTTATAAAAATTAAATGTTAACAAATAAAAATGATATGGCTTTATAAACAGTTTCTCTTACATTTGACAAGTTAATTGAGTATGACACGAAACTAATTTATTTCTTCTAAGAGCCACACAGCTTTCCCATGCACATTACTAATAAGGTTTTTACATCGTCGATCTTCACACAACAGAGCTATCATTTAGCAAAAACCGCACGTTTAGTGTCACAGTCGACTGGCCTAGGTTCACTGAACCAAAATGAACCTAAGGTTATGTAGAGAGTTTAAAAACAATAGCAAGAAAAATTCCCACGATTGTTCAAAGACATACCATTCAAAATTCAACCACAAATTCTGGATCATACAGTTCATATTTCTCTATCAATGTATTGGTAATCAGTTTAGGCAATTATATGTCGTATGTCATTAAGAATATAGAGTATATTCGTTTGATAGTTAGGTTTGAGACAAGCAGGTTACCGCGTTCTCATAAGAATTATATAGCAGATTGTTAAAAAGTTGTCTCGATGTAAAGACGAAGTATTTTGTGAGGAGAAACTTTGTAGACGACGTACAAGTACTAGAAATAAGTTATTTTACTAACGTAGTAACTGTACAGTTTCATATTTGGTCCCAGGTGTTATACGAATACCTACGACCAATGAGCTTATATAATACTAGAGGAGCAGCGTCCTTATACCAAATTCAGAAAAACGTAACCACTTACGAGTTTAAAGTGGTAGCTTTGAAACGGATACATAAATTATGTCAATCTGTCAAAATACTATGTTTGTCTCATTTCTTCTTCCGTCAAACTAATTATGTTGGAATGAGACAAGACATTGCTATCGGAAAAACGGCCAGAGCTGCCAATGATCTACATAATTTCCCCAGAATGAATGAAGGTGTTAATTAAATCAATTACTATGAAAGGTCAAATTATGTACATTAAGGAAGAAAAAAAAATGCGTCAGCGTAAATATAATATTTATTTTTTATTAATTATATTTCAATAATTTAGACTTAAAGGAACATACATTGGTCATTCACTAAACTCCCAACAATCTGGCAAAATCAAAATCGTTTTTACTGGTAACTCTGACGGCAAAAACAATGTTTGTTAAATTTATTTGGTCTCGTAATGTTTTTTTTGGATAATCTTATGGAAAATTAGCACTAAGTGCTTTATTAATCTTTTCAGATCGTGACATGCAAATTTTAACTTCACATTTCACCATTTTGATATTTTTATCGCTAAGCAATCACTCACTTGACGTCAAGCTGACAACTGAAGTCAGATATGCCTGTGGACATATACGAAGTAGTAACGCGCTGGTGCTGTACACTGCTGATCTAGTCCTATAAAACATCATTGCCTACGACAGTCGTGAGGTCGTTTGTCTACCGCCGTCGCGCCGACAACGAGAACAAGATGAAGTTGCCGAAGTAGCGATTCATTATTACTATGACTGCGTGTCCACAGCACTTTCGTCATCCGAGCGCCATCACTTCGGCCGCCGAGATTGTTTTTTTTATAAAAATACGTTTCCCCACACTAACATTTCTCTTGTATCGTGGGTGCGTTTACAGACACAAAATCTCACAAACAAACGCCCAGACCAACAATCTGTACGCCATACAAGTTTTTGTTCCGTGTGGGAATCGAACCCATGATCCGTGGCGCAGAAGCCAATTGCTTAGCCACTGCACCAAACGTGTCGTCAACTTTTTTTATTTGATTGTGTGGGTAGTTCAGCGCTACCGCTAAAACTCGGCAGAGATCGTGACGGACCGAAATGCCGACTATACAAAACACTTCTGCACTTGTCCACTGCACCTGAGGTTGCTGGCGCCGGTTCACGGATTTTTGTCTCTGTGTTGGGGACCACCAAGATCGGTCGCGGTGCACACTCGATCGCCGTCACGTGGTTCCGAACTCGGTCCAAAATTATGTCGTTTCTCGGTGACGGCGGTGGTGGACCAACGCACATGACAGTCGTTACTGGTAGTCAGAAGCCCGAAAGTCTGACAACCGGTGTAACCTTAGGATATCGGCATTGTCCAGTAACTGTGTTGCGGAGGTCTGATGGCAGTCGCTCCGTGTATAATACTGGTATTCAGTCGCATCTGGTTAGACTGGAAACTGATCCCTACATGGTTGGGGAAAAAGAAACATTTAGTACAACTTATGTCATTCGTGGTGAGGATTTCAACTCAACATTTCAGACTTTTCTAAAGAAAGAATTTTGGCCGAAGGTTGTCGTGTACCGACCTTTCCGAGGAAGGTTACGCCGACAATACGTGTGCATTATTATTATAACTGGGGTGCACAAAAACTCGTGCTACGTGTCGCTAGCTGTGGAAGGTATTTCATACAAATACATAGAAACCAGTAGTGTCGGAGCGACACGTCGTCTGCTGCTGTATGCAGTCGGCTACGAACTCGTACATTTACTCATATGAAATCAATAATGACTAACGCCAAGTCTACACAACATTTTTGGCCAAGACGTTGCACCTCATAAATAATTCAATGGAAAACTGTCTATTACTGCTGCACGATTTAATTTTACCTCCTTTTATCTACCTCTTTGCCTCAGCACTATTAGCCAAAAGTGACGAGCACACAAAGGTATCTCAAGATGCGTCAGATGGTGTATCTGTGACGCCGAGCGAGTTTGCAGAGGCCGTCACTTACATTCACTGTGTAAACTCAACGTGGAGTGGGTAGTATAAGGTAGAGGAGGTAGCGAGAATTATAGGATACATTGGAATAAACCTTTTGAAGGTCGCGGGAATTCGCTGGATGCGAGAAGCATAGAACCAGTCGATGGGGCGATGCTTGAAGGAGGACTGTGTCTAGCAGTGGACGTCTTTGATGATAGATAACATTCAAAGTAGAACTAAAATAAATAGATAAATATTTTTTTTAGAACAGCAACCATAGACAGGACTCTTATGGTACAAGTCCGAGACGGGCTGCAAACTGCAGACTGCAACCGCAGACCGCAAGTCGCCATCGGAATAGCGGCTTTAAGATGTGCACTTTAAAGGTGCTATTCCGACAGCGACTGCAAAACTGTAACCGCAGACCGCAGCCGCAGATCGCGCCGCAAGCGATACTACTTTTGCAGTTTGCGGTCTGCAGTCCTTCAATACTTTGTAGTATTTTAGCTGAGACGAAGAAAACGGCACAAGAAACTGTTCTATCACGCATGTAACTACTTTCAATGTTTCGTATTGTCCACAGTCTATGCTCATTATTTATAGTTCATAAGTTAGATCTAGAGTTTAATTCTCGAATTGAAACACTACGTGACCAACCGGACTAACATGCGCAGCGCGAGATAATATTGTCTACACATTATCTAGTGCCGAGACGAGATAAGCCATGCATTATTTCATTTCGTCACGAGATAATTCAACAGCAAAATTATCTCGCGCTGCGCAGATTTGGCTAGCTGAATTCCCGCATACAGTTTCATAGATGTGGTTGTAAATTGTAAGTATGGGTTACAAACTGTATGATTTCTATGGCGACACAATGCAAATGGATCAGGTAACCAACCGTTTGCCAAGCCATTTGGTTTTAATAATCCTAAAAAAAAACTCAAAAACTGACACTGTAAAATGTCACTATCGCTACCGCTTGTGCCCCTCACCACACAAACAAGATGTTATTGTACAGTAATGGACGTTAAAACCGGGTAGGAGCGTGGGTGAAGTGTTCCGAATTACGCACTACATCAGACAACATGCAACGCTGTTCTGACCGATAAAGCTTCGGGTTCAGCATTATTATGAAAGGCAGGAAACCAAAAGGGATAAGGAAATAACCCAACAAACCTTTTCTCGTCAGTGACCATAGTAACAAGGAGATCATGAATAGGTAGTTACGGATCTCACCGATGGCAAATTTAAATCAATCGTTAAATCAGTTCTCATTAAAAAAGGCATACTATAAGATAAACTACTATGTTGACGATAGGGATGTGTGGCGCTAGTTCTTTTCTGCACATGTGACTTCCCTGGAAACCATTAGTTTTTATGTGTTTGTTTATATAAGTATCTATATTATTTAGATACGATTTTGATTTATCTCAATTCATACAGAATTGATTTATATACGTACTTATGTACAATTTTTATTTTTACTTTTCCTTTATGTGCATAATTTTATTATTGTAAAAAATGTTATGTTTTTCTTTTTATAGAGTCAATTAATTTATTCACTTGACAGACATATCTGTGTTGCTGAGGAGTTTGTTGCGCCGTTTCTTCTTCACAGCATAAACACTAGGAAGCGGTGAAGGGAGGGCTTTTTGGGGGATGTAAAATTGACGTTCAAAAAGAACTAAGTAATTCTAGTCTATTTTAAATAAATGAGTTTTGAGTTTGAGTTTGAGTAGGATGGGCTCGCACACGGTATAATTTTAACACCTTCAATACAATTAAGAAGATTTTTAATTCATAATGAATGTGAAATAAATTGCTAACTAGTCTAATTATTTACTATTTCGTGTTATTCATCTATTTAGTTAAAAGTTAACTGAATAAAATGACTAGTTCAAAATTGCTTTAGAAGTAAGTGAAAAAATGCATTTTGCTCGGGTACATACTTTGTTTATAACATAGTGGCAGCAACCACAGCTCATAATGTCGAAAATGAGGTTCAAACTCAAATCCAAGATGGCAGCCACGAAAATTTTCAAAAAAAGCGTCAGTCATCGGTGTCAAATCCATTGTTTGTGTTTGTTGACGCCGAAAATGAGGTCCAAACTCAAATCCAAGATGGCGCACATTTTCAAATAGGAAGGTAAGAAAATAACCAGGCGTTCATAAATGGAGTGATCGGAAGCAGTTTTCGCTGTTCCACGTAGCAATGCTGCCAGCCTTCTGGGCACGCTTCCAGATGACAGCGATGAGAAGGAGTGCTTCGTTGCTAAGTGCACTTTTTGTAAAATATTTTATTTGTACCTATTCGTAATTATGTAAATTCTTTTTTTTGATATTACGTAATTGCCGTAGTATGTTGTACAATAAATATTTTTGCCCGTACAACGCGCAAGGACGTATTTACACAACTGCTATAAATTAACTGTTTACCGACACATTTTCTGATCAATCCGTGAAACTTAGACAAATGTAACGATTAGCTACGGATAGAATACTCCTTTATTTAAAAATGATGGAGAAAACATTTTTAAATTTGTCAAATTTTAATTCAATAATTGTAATTTTCCGTAGCCTGTTCCCACGAAAATACTGAAAATGTGGGGCGAGTTTCGGTACACATTCCTGAAGAATTACACATCACCAAAGGAGGCTTTGTACGATGCGACGGAGGCCATAGATTTAAACACACAAGCAGAACAACCAGGCCATCATTCTGAATATGAATCTTGCGTAGATAATCTTCGGTATACACTCACCCTAGGTTCATGAATGTCTTGCCAATATGGAGTGGTGGATATGTGGACATTACCTGAAAAGATGAAGAGAAAATATTAGTATAAGTAAAATAATTATGAAACATGTTTAACAGGCGTTGTGCCGATAGTCGTTACAGCTAATGGCTTAATAGCCAAGAGCCTTGACCAACATCTTAAGAGCCTCTCGTTGGGCGGCTGGATCAAGGGCCTGATACAGAAAGCGGTACTTCTCGACACGGCGCGTATTGTTAGGAGGTTCCTTTCTCTGAGGCCTTGACCATCGGTAGCTTGGACCCTGTTCCCTTGGTTTAGCCGTGTCAGGGTCATCAGCTGTTTTGATATTTGCGTTGGGGTTTTTTTAATTTTTTTATGAATGTTATTACCGTAATTAGTTCGTGCACGTGGGGTCAATTGGAACTTGTTTGTTTATTACTCCTTAAAATGTATGTTAATGTTTTATAATATAGCTTAAAGGTACCAGGAAAACATGAATTATAGTGTGTTCCAATTCACAAGTAAATTCATACAAACCATGTTGGAAGGTTGAAAATTTAATTGTGCCCAGCCGGATGTACTCGCCTTGTAGGTATGTCGAACCGACGTTGAAACAACAGCGCCGAACCGGTCTGATTTCATTTATAAGGGATGTTTTTCATTATTTACCCCGACTGATAACGCTTGCACCCTCACTGGGGTAAATGGAGAGAGATTTTTTATGTTTTAATTTTGTTTTTTTTTTTGGGTATGATAACCGCAGCTTTGGGTAAATGTTTTTTTTATGTGTTGTTTAAGTATGGTGTTCCCATCGCTTTTATTGTTGCAAGATTTTTAATTATAAGCGGGTAATACTGAGTTCCTATACAGGATGTTAACGAATTCGTGTAATTCCTTAAAACCACATGATCTACTACTGGTGTAGACAGGCCCCGCACGGGATTTAGCTTGATTAAAAATAAAAATATAAAAAATAAAGAATATAAAAATTCTTTTTTTTTTATTCGGTTTTGTTACCGATCATATCTAAACCACCTTTTAAGGATTCAGTAAAAAAACAAGTCATTTTTTTTTGCAAAAAAAAATATATTTGCGTCGATGCCACGCATAAATTAATAAAAGTATGGTGACACGGCTGGCAGGAACGACTAACGCGATATCGCTCTTTGGAGTCAGATAACTTAAGGCTCTAAAAAGACTCCGAAATTGAAAACCAAAAATTTTTTTGTTTTTTTTTTATTTATTTTCGAAAATTCCCATTTAGGGTTAATTTGTGTCACCAGTAGATCACGCGGTTTGAAGGAATTACACGATTTCGTTAACACCCTGTATTTTGTTATTTAACGTTGTCGGTTAAAACTACGACTCGTAGATCTGTAGATAGTTCCATTCAGAGTAACTATCAAAATTAACTACCAGAGTTAACTTCTACAGTTTACAGAAACTTCCTGTTCTATTTGCGTCTTCTACCATTGGTAGTTATACAAGACGATTGGTTGGAAATAGAAACCGTATTATTCAATTTATTTATCTATTTACTATAACTAAAACGGTCTTAGACCAATTAAAATAATTAAAGATAGTAATAAAAGATAATACAAATAATACAAGGGAAAGAAAAAAAAAAGAAAAAAAAAATTCTAATAAACTCTTTCATAAATCCCTTACAATGCTTCTGGCAGTATATTCTTTCACGCGTTCATGATGCATTCCTCTCGCAGTACTCCAGACATTCCGACAAAATCACCCTCCATTCATTCAAGTAATTATTATTTACATAACCATCCATCTGTTATAACTTCTCCACACAAAGATACAAATTGATAAAAAAAATGTAACCTAATCATTATCAAATACTTTTGTTTGCACAATTATCAGTTAACATTTTTGAAACTAACTGTACAGTATTGCGGCTTAAGTAGCAACCTCGGCAAACTTCGTGTATCCGAATTTGTACGAATTTATTCGACCAATTAGGTGGTTATCGGAATTGATTCAAAGAGCACAAAGCCGGAGTTATATAATTTTGACACTAGGACTATGTTGCCCATTGACTTTTTGTCTTTGTAACATTTAGTATCCGGCGTCATAATACTATACTTGGGAGCAAATAAATCGAGCCACTTCAATTTTTCACGTAGGTATAATTGTTATTATTTTTGGTATTATGGAACAGATCAATTCTAAACATATATCGCCTTAGAGGTTATTTAATAACCTTTACAGTGAGGGTAGATTTTTGTATTTTGAATTATACAAGGTTAGTCAGAAAGGGGGTACTAATCCGAAAGGGTGTTAAAGTACACATAATAATGAATAACTTTTGTTCTACAACTTTTCCCAAAAGTCAATAGTTTAAGAGAAACAGATGTTCAAAAATCTCAAAAAAATTCTCTAAAATCTATCTATACCCAGTTATGATCAGCTGTGTTTACATTTTAGGTCATATTTGGGGCCATGAATTAGAAGCATCATTTTCTGAATTTGTAACTAAAGCAGGGATGAAGAATTTTTGAAAAAACTAAAATAAAAATAATTTTATTTGAAAAAAAAAATCGAATTTTGAAATTTTAACACTTGCTTTCAAACAGTCATCAGCGATACTATAAGTGGGCTTCGGATTAGTACCCCCTTTCCGACTAACCTTGTATAATTCATGAAACCAAACTAACCAAGACACGTGAAAAAGTGTGGCTCGATTTCTTTGCTCCCAAGTGTAGTTGTACTTGCTACCGCAGCTTTGATTATGGAAACAAAATGTTCCAGCACTTTTTTTTTTATTAAAACCTTAACATTTGGTTAAGATACGATCACTAACACATACCGCAAGAAAAAAATCTTTTTTTTTAGTCTATTTCCCTTTCTTGTTTAATCTACACTAGTAATAAATAGGTCACGCGGTTTTAAGTAATTACACGAATTCGTTTACATCCTGTATACTACTGTACATTTTCTTATTTCATGTTTTACAAAAATAATTTACAATCTGTTGTTAGAATTTAATATTATTAATAGAAATCCATCTCCACAAAAAACGGCGCGTCTGTTCATTTTTTTCAGTGAAATCTTTTATTTTTCAGAGGTTCGCTTTGCAGACTGATTCGCGATCGCCCTTCCGAAAACCACCCTGTATTTACTTGTTTACGGACGTCAAAACAAAAAGAAAACCTTACACCAATAAAAATAAGGTCTAACTTGTTTTTTTGAAGTGTACAAAAATTTGGTACAGCATTTTCATATAATTTTGATTAAATTTAAAAAAAGGAGGTTGTATATTTTTCTTTGAAATAGGTTCAGTTTATCAAGGACTGATTACATTAGGGGATGGGGCATGTATCGGAAGTTAAATTAATTCCCGCTTTAGTGGGTTAAGGGTTAAAATAGCGTGTGAAGGGTTACGTTTGATTGTTGTTTAACTTTTCTAATAAATGTTTGTTTTTCCCTTAAATTAGGGGTTATTGAAAATTTATTGGGGTAATGGTAGTGTCTATATTCTAAGAGGAGCTCGTGGCTAAATAATTACAGCCGCATAGACCGATCTTCCGGGTTAAGCCACGCTTGCCGAGGTTGGTCTGTTGATGGGTGACCATTTACCATAGCGAGTTTCCTCCGTGCCTCGGAAAGCACGTAAAGCCGTTGGTCCCGGCTGTCATTTGTAGATTTTGTGAACAATAAATAAATAAATCTTTGACAGTCGTTACTGTTGGTCAGAAGCCAGAAAGTCTGACAACCAGTCTTACCAAGAGTATCGTATTACCCAGTTACTGGGTTGTGGAGGTCTGATAGGCAGTCGCTCCATGTAAAATACTGATATTCAGCTGCATCCGGTTCGACTGGAAGCCGATCCCAACATAGTTGGGAAAAGGCTAGGCAGATGATGATGATGGTAGTGTCTATATTCCTTTTTGTGGTCGCGGGTTATTAAGCCGTGCTACGAGAATAAATCAAGCCCACGGAGTAGAAATTAATAGTAAAATAAAAACCGGGCAAGTGCGAGTCGGACTCGCTTACGAAGGGTCCCGTACCATTATCTATAAAAAGGGCAAAAAAATCACGTTTGTTGTATGGGAGCCCCTTAAATATTTATTTTATTCTGTTTTTTTAGTATTTGTTGTTATAGCGGCAACAAAAATACATCATCTGTGAAAATTTCAACTGTCTAACTATCACGGTTCATGAGATACAGCCTGGTGACAGACGAACGGACGGACGGACAGCGGAGCCTTAGTAATAGGGTCCCGTTTTACCATTTGGGTACGGACCACTAAAAAAAAACATTTTTAAAAACAAGCTTTTATTTAAATGCTCTGAAAAGAAGAAAATAAACTTTAAATTAAATCAAACTCGTCAATTTATTACAATGTATATGATAATAAAAGCTTGTCGCGAGATTTACTTGTGTAAATAAACAATAATACGATAATAATGTAACTTGATCTTGACACAAGCAATTCTAAGAAAAAAATAATGTAGGTATTTCATAAAAACTTTTTTTTTTTTTTTATATGCCTCTTCAACACCCGTCTCATGTATCGCGACAGTGTTTTGGCCATGTGCCCGATACAAGTGCCGCAACGAAATTATGCCCAGGAAAATTGGTGCGGAACATGTTTCGCAACATGTTCCTGATACAAATTCCAGCACATGCTTTGCAACACGTTCCGATACAAGTTACTGCAGATGTGTCGCAAAATGTTCCTGATAAGCCGTGTACGCATGAACGAACACAAACATCGCGAACACAAACATCGAACACGAATCACAATGAAGGTGTTCGCTGAACACACTGTTCGGTAGTGGTACGCACGTGCAAACAATTTTTCTGATATTTCGATCATGCGTGCATGGCTATACACGTTCCAGCAGGTGTTTCGCGACATGTTCCTGTTACAAGTCACGGCACATATTTCGCAACATGTTCCTGTCACAAGTTCCGACACATCTTTTACAACATGTTTCTGATACAAATTCCGCCACATGTTTCAGGGGCCCAATTCTCTTAAAATAAATCTTGATAAATCACAACCGAACCAAGGCCGAACCGTTCATTCAGACAGTTCTCAATTTCAAAAGCTATCAAATTGTTTGACACAAAAAACAAAATCAATCATTTTGAAAGTTTTCGAAAGCAAAAACTGACTGACGGTTGTGGTTCGATTACGTTTGGCAACAATTTATTTTCGGAGAATTAGGCCCCAGGACTTGTGCTCGGTGCTGACAAATCACAAATGCCACTGACCCACTAAAAACATAACACAACAACTCCATAAACGCCCTACTCACAAAAAAGCAAAAAAAAACCTAATAGCTACCTAAAAAAGATGTCACGTATAGCCAATATTTCAGTTATTGGATAAAATTTAGACATAATAGTTGGTACGTGACCCCGATAGGCGCTGTGGAGCATACGCCATCAAAATATTTGATGATATTATATATATTTTATATAGACTCGTTTTGTATTGATGGAGTGACGTATTGGTTATACAGGGTGCCCATGAAATCGATGGCAAGCCGCATTAGGGATGGAAATGGGGGCGTGACCTACAAAAAAGACTTTGGAACTTTTAAGGTAATTTAATTATTTTTAATCGACACTAAAATTGCTTTAAAGCGCAATTCAGACTACGCTATAATATATACCTTATAGCAAATACTGTATAGCACAGCGATATCGCTCAGCATACATTTTATATGGACACGTTCACACAACGCTATCCTATAATGTATTGGCTTGCTGTACGCGATAAATTTGAGTGATTTTCAGAGCTGTATGGTACAATTCCCCGGTCCCGCCTCACTTCTACCCGGTCTGTCGCCCGATGTATCGCCGTCAAATAACTTGCTATACATAGCAGACCGCCTTGCAATATAGCGTATAGTGTGAACGTTATGCTGATGATTCAACTGAAAGACGTCAACTGCTGGACATAGGCCTCCCCCAATAGTGGGGTTTGCCATAATCGCCACGCTTGGCAGGCGGGTTGGCGATCGCAGTATGGTTGTTAAAATACTCAGAGAACGCTGCTGCCTATCCTCTAGTGAATCCCTTAGTCGCCTTTTACGACACCCATGGGAAGAAATGGGGTTGTGCTATTCTTAACGTGCGGCACCACACGGAATCGTAGCAAGTATATTAATCACTACATAGCATAGTATAAATCAAAGTCGCTTCCCGCTGTCTATCTCTCCCTATGTATGCTTTTAGATCTTTAAAACTACGCAACGGATTTTGATGCGGTTTTTTTTAATAGATAGAGTGATTCAAGGGGAAGGTTTATATGTATAATATATTGCACCCGTGCGAAGCCGGGACGGGTCGCTAGTTGATAATAAAAAGAAAACGAAAGAGTAAAAAAATAAAACGTTAACTTTTTGTTACATGCCCATAGTCCCATGCGCTTTTTTGTA
This sequence comes from Amphipyra tragopoginis, assembly GCA_905220435.1. Classification (NCBI taxonomy): domain Eukaryota; kingdom Metazoa; phylum Arthropoda; class Insecta; order Lepidoptera; family Noctuidae; genus Amphipyra; species Amphipyra tragopoginis. Next base: position 18,621,152 of record HG992016.1, read on the forward strand.
GGTCACGGCCCCTCACCCCCCCTATTGCGATTTGACGTCGATTTTATAGACACCTTGTATATTACTAAGTTATGAGCTTATTAAAACTCGTATCCTTTCAAGGGAGCAGCCATGGTATAATAATAAGCTACGCCTGGTATTCTCTTCCCGCAATAGCCTAAGACTACGTCACGAAAGTCACGATCAGTGCTGCCATTGATTAACATCTCCAATACAATAAAGAAGATTTTTAATTCATAATAAATATTAAATAAATTGCTAACTAGCCTAACTATTTTCTATTTCATGTTATTCATCTATTTAGTTAAAAAGTAAACTGTATAAAATTACTAGTTCAAAATATGTGAAAAAATGCATCTTGCTCGGGTAATTTATTTATACATAGTGGAAGCACTCCCGGCTGATGACGTAATCGCAGGCCAATCACGACCTAGCTGTCACGGGAAGTGAATACCAGTGAAACATATTATTATACCATGGGAGCAGCATCCAAGTCACATATTTAGGACACGTAGTCCATGAGATGCAGTATTTGTAAATTGCTTTAAAATCTACTCACTCACTAGATACGATATAACTTACCAACTAAACTCAAAATACCAGGCGAACATGTCGTGTAAAGAGTTATTCAGTTGGAACTGCAAGTCAGCGCAGCTCGCAATAAGACGGATTATGTTCTGCCATAGCGTTGCAATAGTACTAGGTCATCAGACAGTCTTCAGAGCTATTCAAGAGCTAAGTTTATTCTTAAACTTCGTTTGAATTTTATTCTCTTTCTATGACGTCTTCGTGGATCTAAATAAACTCAACTCCGCTTCTGAATGGCTGGTTCAATCTTTTGTCAAGTCTTATGGCAACTTATGTGATTGGTTAAGATCCGGTTTCAACCAAAGCGGAGAGGAGAGGAGACGAGAGGAGATGTGTTTTGAATTGGTTATTCAAAACACATCTCCTCTCGTCTCCTCTCCAGATTCAGATATCAGATTTCATTATTTCCATATCTCCTCTCCGCTTAGCTTCGATGGAAATGGATCAAGCGGAGAAGAGAGATATCTCATTTTTCTATAGAATTTTGTGCCGAGAGCGAGCAAGCGACGCGGCAGAGCGGAGTTGTGTATAGTCGGGCCGCCGGGCGGAGACTGGCATCTCCACGCGCCTCGCACACCCGAACTGACTGATTTCGAGCTCTCACAGCTCACATCTCCGCTACACACACCTCACATCTCGTCTCCGCTACGCATCTCCTCTCCGCTTTGTTGGAAATAACCTGCCAGCTTCGCAACACATCTCATCTCGTCTCCTCTCCTCTCCAATTTGGAGGATACCGGGCCTAAAGCTTAAAAATCATAATGACTCCTCATAAGACTGCCTATGCTAAACATAGCCATGTCCCACGACCTCAATTTTTTTTTCTTTTGTTCTTCTTTTTATTGTCCTTGATGACAGACCGTTTCTACGTAAGCGGGCAGTTATTGGCGAGACTTAAAGGATCTTCAGCCAATGGTGGGGAAGTTAAATACTTAATCTAAGCTAACTACTTATACTACACTAACATCATGACTACCTGCAACAACAGCACTAAGGGCGACCCCTAGTGGGACGCGGACCTCGGCTTAGGGCATTGCTGGTGGGGGACTGGGGGGGAGACAACTTGATGAGGGCTGAACCATGACCTCAAAGTCCATGAAGTCCATTAAATAATTCTAGAATTTATCCGCAAGTATCCGCAGCGACTAATATGTATGTCCAAATACTCCTCATATAACTTCACATAAGTACCAGGCGGACATATCCTTCTAAGAGATGTATTTAGAAGTGCAAGTCAGCGAAGCGGCGACACGACCGGACCGACTGCGCTCGCACGAAGATGTATTATGTGCTGACACAGCATTTCTTGCTCAGATGTTATATAAAGGAAGCTTTAGTATTCAGGTAGCTAGATTTTACTGGCAATTTTGTGGGCGAATTAGATTTTTATTATTAAAATGGTGGTACTTTCAGGTAAGTGGAAACTAGAATCGTTTTGCCTATCGCATCGAATAGATCGCTGGCGTTTCTGAAGTCTTGGTTACGACGATCTCGTAAAAAGTAATAAAAATCTAAAATAAACAGGAAAATCGCTTTTATTTTCGCAATTTTCTCCACAAATGTTGGCATAATGTTTTATTTATAAATTGACCTTTCCTTTAATTCTTTTTTAACAAAATATTCAAAAACACCTCTCAACCCAAAATCGAGTAAAACAAAACGAAATAGAAGATACCGAATTTTATTCTGCCAATGATTGAAACCAAGGGCCTTATCGAATCCATGGTGTCAGCACCAATTTGGTTTTGCGTCTATCGTGTACCTTATTCCCTAGACATAAGCACCAATTTTACTTAAAAATGGGAAATTGTATTGTTGTCTCAAAATGTACCGACAATTTTTTCGTTCACACTCGAAGTACTCTTTATTGCTTCAGGATAAGGGTTGTTTTTGTTTATATCATCAATATTTACAGTTTGTATTTCAAAATGGAGGAACAAATCTCAATTTTCGGTTAAAACAAACGTTATTCTTAAAGTATTAGGGGTTGTTTTTGTTTGTTTAGAATTAAGATTAATATTGTCGTTTGGGATCGCTTTGTTTCTTCTAAATTAGGTCACGTTCGGGCAAAGGCACGGCTGCATTCAGCCTCTGAACTAATGTAATACATTATAGTTTCACATTGATTCGTTTTGTACAAAATTACGTTTCACCCTTGTCGATTACGTTAGGATTTGTTTGCTTTCAAAGTGAGATACGTCATATTATAGATAGGGGATGAAATACAAGAATAATAACGGGTCAGCTTATTGCTATACCGTGTAAAATTGTTTTGTTAACGTGTGGGTTAGTGTGAGGCTATGAAACGATAAAGCCTCATATCCATTAGGCAACAATTGACGCGCTACATGTTGCTCAACATGTTTCTCAACATATAGCAACACGATGATCGACAATGTGCAACAAACTCATGCGTACTTATTCTTTCAGCGTCATGTTCCGCGTCATCTGGCAATGTTGCCGAACATGTTGAGCGTCATGTTGTCGTCAATTGTTGCCTAGTCGATACGAGACTTATCAACTTATATCAGGGCACAAGTCGCGATACACAAGCCGCAACTTGTATCAGGGCACAAGTCGCGATACCAGCATCTTCGTAATCGATATGGATTTGACTTTGCCAGGTCAACAATTTCCATAGCAACGTATGTAATTAAGATTCCGAGTCTTCTCAACAACTATGTAATGTATGTTCTACGCAATGAATATAATTGTTGTATTATCAAAATCAAAGTCATCGCGATAACGAGTCTGTTGCGCAATTAGAATGCTGTGCCGCAATTTGAATCAGGGCACAAGTCGCGATACACAAGCTGCAACTTTTATCAGGGCACAAGCCGCGAAACATGTGCTGCAAGTTGTATCAAAACAGGTGTGCCGCAAATGCCAGCACAAAAAAAAACAATTTCATAGCACGATTTTTTAAATAAAGTTCTTAATAAGACACCATCGTTTTTTAACCTCCCATTTTTTTAATGAAGTGAATCTTTTTAATGAAGACAATCTTTTTCACGCACTATTACGCCCCTACTAAAAAACCTCGATCCATCTCCTCCATGATTCATTTCGACACGTTGCGTCTCCTCTAATCTCTTTATCTCCCCTTCAGACTCCTGTTACTAGGGGAACTCGATTCGATTCGGATGTTTCGCTATTCTTAAATAAATTGTGCTTCAGCATTAAATTGATTGAATGTAAGTAAATGATGGTAATGCATTTAATTTGTTTAATTTAAATCAATTAATTGTAAGACTACACCCGATTTTCGTTTGTGGAGCAACGAGGTATGTTGCTCCTTCAACGAAAAAGGAGTGCCTTCCAATGAGGCGGGTGATAAGATAACGGGTGTTCGTATATATTATGCAATTGCACGATTGTAATAATAGGGTATTGCGCCCATTTTTGAAAAGTCTCTCTATTAGATTTTATAGTGCTAATGAACCACTAAAAAATTCACAATTTTTTTATTCAATCGTTATGTGCCATAAAAATGCATTTGAATTTTGCATTTTCTTTCGCGCGTAATTTGACGAAAACGCTGGACGCAGTGGACGCCATATTGTTCTATGGTCATGACGTCAGTTGGCTGTGAAAACAAATGCAGTGATATTTTGTATGTTAAGTTAATTGTTTAGTTGACAGTTGACACTTCTAAGTTTACATAGCCGTATGACGTAATAACATGGCGACTACTATTTAGTGGTGTTATGAAACAGATTAAAAAAGCCGAAAACTTTGAATTGAATTTTAAAATTTAGTTTGCTATTTTATGAACTAAAACTGACGTTTTCCGACAGCTTTTTGCCTAAGCTATCTCAATAATATATTTTTAGATTTTTTCTCATATAGAGTAAAATACACTATTGTACAATGAAATCTGCTTGCGTGATGGACGACATCTCGATCTCAATAAGTTGTTACTTCAGATATTGTACCTTGTCTGTTGCAGTCTCCAAGTAAGAAGCTAACTATTTTAGTCGCAACAATGAAATAAGTCTTTGTTTTATGTAATGGTGCCTAAGATACAGACCGTGCCTAGTTTGAGACCAACGGTATCTCTAAACGGTAAATTCGATGTTGATATAAAATAGATATTACCACAAATTTTGCCAAATTATGTTTTATAAAACCTACATAATGAAGGCAATTTAGTGCTAGAAAGTAATCATTAAAATAGGCAAAAAAATACCAGCATTTTATACATCAAAGCATCCTAATTTTTATTACCATTGATCGCTATATTTTAATGCAACTTTTTTTTTCTTCGACCTTTATTACTGAAATATAATTAAATACAAAAAAAAACCTTAAAAATAGTAATCAATAAAAAAAAAACACTTTAGTAGTAATCAATTAAAAAAAAAACACTACCCCAAAATTCTCACTTCCAACCCACTCGTTTCAACCGGTAGTACGCAATCTTCGGGGGTGTTTATTTGCGGCTACAATGAAGTAACACAGATTATATCGAGTTAATGTCCCGATATAAACGACCTTCTCTTAACGGACGGAGGTATCAAAATAATAGATAAGGATTTAATCCTAGGGGACGTTCACGAATGAATAATTTATGATAACTGAATTTTTTGTTAAATGTTCTGCTATTTTACGAATATTGTGGAATTACGAGAGAAAACTCTACTGTCCCGTGTGGGAACGGGATAGAATATTCTTCTCTTGTGTCGTACGATCTATTTGACACTAGCTCATGTCGTGGTGAAAAGATTAGCCAGTCAGCAAGGTTGGTAGCGAGGCTGACTGCCCAGGGTGCGCTGGACGTACTTAAGTATCATCGTCCACGCCTGTGCACGGGATAGAATATAAAAGTACCTCACCACACGCTGGTAATAGACGTGTGTTGTAAGGTTCAACAAAACCCAGCACGCTTGGTGGTATCATCTATACCTTCCGCCTGGCTAGCTACCACCCTCACATTAAAGTCCGGCGCCAAGCAGTTTGCTGTGTTCCGTCGTGTGTATGTGAGAGGGGTATAGGGGAATCTCTCTATATCTCTGTTACTTGGATTCGTGTGCTTCATCTTAGACCCTATCTGCACTTATTAGGTGCGACGAGGGTTAAATGTGAACTAAAAAATAAAAAAGAAAAGTCGGGGTTCCTATTTCTGAGTGAGTTACAAGAAAAACTACTCGCAGGGGATGAAACATGTCTTATTTCTTATCGGTCTTTATGCTTTAATTTGCTCTGAGGTAACAGAAAGACCTTCACAGTCACACACTTCACAAGACAGACTTATGTAGTTCCGGACTTAAAGAATACCACTACTCCATCTCTTCCCGTGGATGTCGTAAAAGGCGACTAAGGGATTCTCTAGAGGATGCGGCAGCGTTCTCTGAGTACTTTAACAACCATAGTGCGATCGCCAACCTGCCTGCCAAGCGTGGCGATTACGGCAAACCCCCTTTTGGGAGACGCCTATGTCCAGCAGTGGATGTCTTTCGGCTGAATGATGATGATGATGATGATGAACAGAAAGATAGATGTCCCTATAGGCTGCGTCCGGCGTGACTCTGTACGCGGCCATCGAGTGCTTATTAAGGAAATGCACTATAGTGCACTATATATTTCCATAATAAGCATTCGTCAGCCGCGTACAGCATCACGGCGAACGCAGCCTACAGCGTTTCAAACAGACCACAGCCTTACATTATGTGCTACATACAGTTGTGTGTTTAACTAAATTGTACAGTGCGTTAGGTGCATCTGACAGTGGAACCAGAACACCGTTGGACTATAATAATATTGCGTTTCAAAACAGGATATCTGGGAGATTCGTGCCGTACACATAATTTTGTAGCGTTGCGTTTGTACTACATGACTATTAAATAAGTTTATATCAAATTGATGTGAAATTCTGATTAAACAATTAAAATAAAGGGATTTGTTTAAAAGCACTTTAAAATTACTTAATGAAAATAACAACAAATATTTTTAGGCGTACTTTAAAGCTAGTGATTTCTATTACAAAATTAATGTTTGCACTATAATCAATCAAAAGCCATTTGTTTCTAAACGCACCCAATAAACGAATAGTATAAAGTGATCTGCGAAGCGAATCGTTTCTACCACTCGCCGGCCACTGCCGTAGCATCGCTCGCTCCGTTCGCTCGGCTCGTGCTTTGAGTGGTCACAGTTCTAACATAACCTAACTTACCTACAGCTATCTATTTGTCATTTTATTTCTCAAATTATTACGGGGGACTTTGAAGTTGCTGCAAACTATTATTTTTCAAGAAAACTTTTAGTTAGAGGTATTAAAATTAAAGTGCAAACTACAAATTTTTAAATCTAGCCTTTTTAAAGTTCATTATTATTTGTTTACGAAGTGTAACATAATTAACGCACAACCTCTTAAGGGGTCACTGTTTTCATCATTATGAACAACTTTTACTATGGGACCAAAACTGAAATCGCGAAAAAAAATCAGCTGTTCCCTAAATTTATGTTCGTATGACTCGTCAAACTGTAGGGAACAGCTGATCTTTTTTCGCGATTTCAGGTTTGGTCCCATAGTAAAAGTTGTTCATAATGAAAATAAAACGTTAATTTAAATATGAAAATGCAAAAGGTTCGCAATGCATAAATAAGTCCGTAGTAGACCGTTTACCCCAGGAGATACAGCCTGTATAAATATTTCAATGTTTTTTTAATTCCCAGAAAAAAATACGGCTAATTCATCTATACCTAGCACTTTTACTGCAGCAAAAAATACAAAAAGCATGTCATACGTATCTTCTCACAAATTGAATAAAACTCAATACAGAGTTACACAATTACTTCATCAAACTACGGCTAGTTCAGATGGAATAAGCTACGAATAATTGATCAACAACTTGACGCGAGTACAAAAAGTGTCTAGACGAAACATTAGCGTGGTAAAGTGTATAAGGGAATGTCGTTTAGTGGTATCTAATGCTTTATGCAATGGAACGGAAGAGCTGGTTCAAACGTAGTTAGAGAGTTTAGAGATTTTACAAAAAATAAGCGTAGAATTTATCTACTCGTAACGGGTTGAAATTTTGAGGCTCAATTTTCAGGTTTTGAAAATAAATGTTTGTTTTTACAAGTTGAAACAGATCTTGTTAGGGATGGTGCAAATTTATTCTGTAGTATAAAAACTTTATAATTAAAGCAAGTTGAGTGCGTTTTTTTAATCTTAGCCCCCTACGATTTCTCGTGTATCGTGTGAACGTTTAGACCAGACAAATATTTAAATATGTTTTATAACTAGCTATTGCCCGCGGCTCTGCTCGCGTTAATTTACAATTTGACAATCAACTCTTAACACACTACTAAAGTTTCTATAATAATATAATTCCAGCATGATTCGAAAGACACATGGCGCCATCTATTATCGTTAATGTTGTTTTCCTCGGGAATAGTACTTTTTTTCAGGATGAAAGGTACCCTATGTCCGTTTCTGTACACCTGACAACGTATATGCAAAATTTCAGGATGATCGGTTCAGTGGTTTAGGCGTGAAAAGGTAACAAACAAACAAACTTACTTTCGCATTTATATTACTAGCTAGGACTAGTTAGAAAACTAGTTAGAACTAGTTAGGATTTTCAAATAAAACCCTTCCATATGCTGCCACACTTGACCTGGTACCTACCTCAACCCTGGTATTTTAACCCACCACTTCAGTTGCTATTGCAATGTAAATAAAAATATTTGTTCAGTTCTTTCACTTGCAATACCTATAGATGGACAACCATTATTTAACCCTATTCCAAATTTCAAGTCGATAGCATTAGTAGTACCTGAAATAAGCTGGGGGCCTACTCCTTAAGTCCGTCAACGAAGTTAGTCGCCCGTCCGAAAGTAGCCCGAAACGTAGGAGTGAACAAAACAAGTGTCAAGTTCAACTTTTCGGACGGGCAAAAACTTATCGGCAGTAGGGACAACTGTCAAATCGAGTTGTCATTCATTCTTAGTTCGGGCCCCGAAATAATCGTGTGTCCGTAGTTGATAGGGAGTAGGAAACACTCGTAGGTAACTAAGGCCGAAACCACGGACTTCGTGCTTAGGGAGTAGACCCCCAGCTGTGACAGACGGACAGACGGACGAAGTCGCACCATAAGGGTTCCTTTATTACAATTTTGGTAACGAAACCTTAAAAACGGCCACAAGTCTGAAATAATACCTGTTCATGAATTTTCATATGATTTTATTCCTTAAAGACATAATGAACCGCTAAGTTAACTAATTACATAAGTTACTTAAGCTACTTAACCTGATCGTTACAAGTTACTTAAACTGATTAAATAGGCACCCCTTTTTTTCGTCGGCAGTTAAAAATGAGATATTTTGTATAGAGTGCAAACGATTTCGTATAACTCCTTAGAATCACACGATCTATTACTGGGGTAGATTAAAACCGAAAGGGATTATGAAAAGATTGAAAATAAATGAAAAACTGTCTGCCTTGTTAGTGACAATTCCTTCAAACCACATGATCTATTAATGGTATAGATTAACAACGCAAGGAATTTAGATCGATTAAAAATAAAAAAACAGTTTAATTTTTCCCTTTTTTTTTGTCATAGAAAATTTCGATGCCATACATAAATGAATGAAGACACGGCGATACAGCTGACGGGCACGACTAGCGCGATATCGCTCCACGCAGTCAGTTAAATCGGGAAGCTAAAATTACTTAGATACAGAATATCATGGTTAATTTTTTTATTACTTTTTTTTGATGATTCTGAAAAAAAACCATGCAGGGTCAATCAGTGTCACCAGTAGATCACGCGGTTTGAAAGAATTTTACGAATTTGTTTACACCCTGTATAAAGAAAAAAGGGTTAAAAAAAAAAAAAAAAAATATTTTGCAAAAAATAATTTTGAATATATTTAATAATTAAAATATTACCTACTTATTAAAAAAAACATTCGAATTATTAAAATAATTTTGCTTATATGAATGTATCGACGGCGAGACAGCTGCCGGGTACGACTAGCGCGATATCGCTTCGCTCAGTCAGTTAAACTCGACGTGCTAAATGGCTCAGAAAATCGCGTTTTTTTAAAAACATATTTTTGTTGACATAACATCAACCTTATTCCCCGAAGGATTAGCAGAGGTGTATAGTAAACCCTCATTTTGCCGAACTTTAAGTCCCATGTAATAGGAGGCGAGTCTATTGCCATCAACCGGTCACAAATCCAGACTCCGGGCTGCTACTGAGAAATTCCACACTGAAAAACAAAAAAACACTGTGCCCGGCCTGGGAATCGAACTCCGCACCTCACGCTCAGCAGTCGTGCTTGCGACAGATTTTTTTTGTTGATTCTGAAATAAACCCATTTAGGGTCAATCTATGTCACGCGGTTAGAAGGAATTACACGAATTCTTTAAAGAACTTGTTACACACGATGCGTTCTGCGTCCTCCGGTCCGGTCAAATCGAACGCAGCCCGCATCCTATGTGAACTTCATGGTCAGGGCAACCGGTCAGCGATCCGGGTACGGCATCCGGTCAGGGCATCCGGTCAGCGATCCGGGCACGATCAGCGATCTGACGGGCAGGGCAAACAGCGGCCATTTGATATTTGATTGCGTGTCCCCCGCCGCCCTCTGCCCGCCTGCCCGCAACCGGGGAGCCCGTCCGCTACCTTCCCACCCCGACCACCTGACCACTCTGACCAGTGCTTTCCCTACGTTCTTTGCTTCTGCTCGCATAGTCAGATCGTAATTACATAAAATACTAGCTTTTTCCCGCGACTTTGTCCACGTGAATGTCGGTTATCGCGGATGCAGACGAAATCGCGGATTAATAAATGTGTAGTTAACTAATAGACTGAACGTTCGTTGGGCTGTTCGCTGACATCGCGGCATTTTTTTTACGTTTAGCACTTCTAAACAAAAGGTCCGATTCGAATAATTTAAAGAACATTTTACATGTACAAAACTAACCTTGATTATGAAGCTATTTACTTGGATAAGGATTGTTATCATAATAGGAATGTCTTCACCTTTCGTTTCTACCCGTGTTTTGATCGACTAATTTGAACAAAAAATGGTTGATGTGACTTCACTATAATAGTTAGACATATACTCACAGACTTTTTTTTGAATAATGAAGTGTACTATAAACATGTAGTACATAATTTTTATGTATCATCAATAGTTTTCGCAGCGCACGCCAAATAATAACTATTATAAGCAAATGCCTTGGGTTACATTATTGTAATTTATTTACGGATCCCTACTTTTTTGATACTAAAATGTAGCCTATAGCACTCAGGGATAACGTAGCTTCCTATTGGTGAAAGAATTTTTGAAATCGGATGAGTAGTTTCGGAGATTACCTCCTACATACAAACAAAAAACAAATTTTACCTCTTTATAATATTAGTATAGATATAGATATATAAAACGCAAATTATGTTCACATAGGATGCGGTTTACTTTCGATTTGACCAGACCGTAGGACGCACACACACGCTGTATACACGATATTCTTTTTTATCTACAAGAAAACTTCTTACGAAAAAACCGTACCTCCTTTCCTACATTCTTAAATCACTCTATCTACACAATACATCACTGCCCTACCCATATATTCCAAAACTAAGGCCATATCCACACGTTACATGTTTCCGCAATAAAGATAAACTGTGCAGATTATAACGACCCTCGGTAAGGGCTGCTGTGTGCACTAACCCTTAAGGGAAATTGTAAGGATAATGACATCTCGTTTTATTAGAGGAAGGGGGATGGGGTAAATGAGTAATGTGTGCATTGGCTAGACGCCCGGCTTCGCTTGCAGCTCTGATTGGATGGACATGTAATTACAGGAAATTATTTATTCATTATTGGGCAGTCTGGGTTTTTAATTATGTTTTTATGGATATCTAATGTGGTCGTGTGTGACCCTAATGGTAAGCGCAGACAGGGTCTAAGATAGAATGGGATACCTTCTTTTCGCATAATGTTCTTTGTCCTAATATACTTCGGCATAACGATTTTGGCACAATTTGTTTTGGCATAATAATACTTGGGCATAATTTTTTTAGGCATAAATTTTATGTTGGCATAATCATCTTAAAGACTAATTTGTTTTGGCATAAATTTGATTCGCATAATGTTAGTAGGCCTAATGACTATTAGCATAACGTTAGTTATGATAATCAGAAATGTTTTTACCATTGTCTAATAATCTAGTCGCAGGCGCACCCCGACACGGATAGGTTAGGTTCGAAGGGGATGATGGGGGCTAGAGTGAGCGAGCGAAGCGAGCGAACGAAGCCCCCGTCATCCCCTTCGTGTTAGGTTACTTTAAACCCTGCAGACAGAAATAGGAGCCCCGCACAGCGGGGCTCGTCGACTCTGCTTTGGAGCCTCAACCTTACAAATATCCCCTTAAGTTTTTATTGTGAAAATGAAAGTAGGTGACGAATAATCGTCTACCGTATACCTATAAAATTATTTTTTAATATCATTATGCGTAAATAAATTTATGCTTTAGGATATTATGCTTAAAAAAGTTATGCTTTAGAAATTTATGCTTAATCATTATTATGGTTAGAGAAATTATGCTTAAAAAAATTATGCGTAAGCTATTATGCGTAATTATATTATGCGAAAATATAATTATGCCAAACAAAATTATGCTAAGTAACATTAGGTCTTAAAATTTTATGCAAATGGATAGGGAACCAGATAGAATACACGAACCGAAGTAACAAAGATATAGTAGGACTCCCCTATGCTGGAAATAGACGCGCGTTGTAAGATTCAACAGAACCCAGCACGCTTGGTGGTAGGATCTATACGGTCTGCCTGGCGAGCCAGAAGGGTTTCTGGCTCTCACATACACACGACGGAACACAGTAAACTGCTTGGCGCCGGACTTTAATGTGAGGGTGGTAGCTAGCCAGGCGGACCGTATACAAGGTTAGTCAGAAAGGGGGTACTAATCCGAAAAGGTGTTAAAGTACATATAGTAATGAATAACTTTTGTTCTACAACTTTTCCCAAAAGTCAATAGTTTAAGAGAGACAGTTGTTCAAAAATCTCAAAAAAAAAACTCTAAAAGCTATTCCCCAGTTATGATCAGCTGTGTTTACATTTTAGGTCATATTTGGGGTCGTGAATTAGAAGCACCATTTTCTGAATTTGTAACTAAAGCAGGGATGAAGAATTTTTGAAAAAACTAAAATAACAATCTTTTTATTTGGAAAAAAATAAATATCGAATTTTGAAATTGCTTTCAAACAGTCATCAGTGATACTATAAGTGGGCTTCGGATTAGTACCCCCTTTCCGACTAACCTTGTAGATCCTACCCCAAGCGTGCTGTTGAATCTTACCTCTCTGCTACTAAACTGTACTGTGAAATAATATTTTGCCCGATAGAGTCCCAGGTGCCATAGGTATACCTATGGCAGTCTTTACGCGTAGTCAAAAGCCCAAAAGTCTAACAACTGGTCTAACCTTAAGATATCGGCACTACCCAGTAAATGGGTTGCGAATATAATTATATAGAATATATTGTTATTATTTGTTCGCTTAACGTTTACATTTACTGTTTTATTGTGTTCGTAATGAAGGAGTTTTATAAAGCTGTACATTTTCATACTTAATGAAGTGTTGAATGTAGAATTTAATAGAAATACACACATCAAAAGTGTCTAGGGATCAAGCATTTTTATGCGGATTTCTTGAGATTGAGATGTGGCTTTGTAATAAATTTATGATTTTATAAATTTATATGGATCCTTTTTGGTGCATTTCATAATTTGAATCAGGAACTGTGAATCAAATTCGAGTAAAAGATGAAAATCAGCTGTCAATATTTTCCCTATAAAAACATACAACGCATTGAAGACATTATTAGTGCTACTGTTCCCCTACTACTGATTAAAACCAACGTTATTATGGAGCGGCGACGTCATTTAAGCAGGGAAGAAATGCTCAGAGCCGTGGGAATGATAGAAGCTGGTTCCCGGCAACGTACTGTGGCTTTAGCTCTGAATACAAGTCAGAGTGTTATCAGTCGACTTTGGACACGTTACCGAAGCACTGGTACCGTGGCTGAGCGCCATGGAGGACGGTATCGCTGCACCACACGGAGACAAGACCGATACATTCAAATCTTAACTCGAAGAGCTCCAACAATAACCGCCATGATGTTAGCCGTGAGGCTTCATCACTCTTCAGGGAACTTAATTAGCGACCAAACAGTCAGAAACCGCTTGCATGAAGTGAACCTTCATTCCCGAAGACCGCTACGGGTACCACCTATAGCAATGCACAATCGTAGGATTCGATATCAATGGGCTCTTGGACACAGAAATTGGGCAGAAGAACAATGGCGTTTCGTGTGCTTTTCTGATGAGTCTCGTTTTGGTATGAGACCGGATACAAGACGTATACGACACTGGAGAACCCCTGGACGCCAACAGCGATTAAAATCCTGCCAGGAAGTCCATCCTTATAGTGGTGGAACCATCATGGTATGGGCGGGTATTTGGATCGGCGGAAGAACTGAGTTGATTTGGATCAGAGGCAACCTCAACGCTCAAATTTATGCTGAGACGATTGTATCAGACGTCATCGTTCCTCTACAAGCGCAAATCGGTCCCTTATTTCAGTTAATGCATGATAATGCACGACCGCACACCGCAAGAGTTGTAAGACAGACTCTCGCCGCAGCTAACATCAATGTCCTGCCCTGGCCTGCTCAGTCGCCAGACTTGAACCCGATTGAGCATACATGGGATATGCTACAGAGAAGAGCTCTGCCGAATATGGAGGGTATCCAGTCGCAAGAAGACCTTTTTTTGTTGTTGCAACGAACATGGGCGGCCATTCCACAGCGTGATTTGGATGAACTCATTTTGAGTATGCCAAACCGATGTTCTTGTGTTGTTAGTGTTCGCGGTAGAAACACGGATTATTAATTGTTTAAGTTACCCAATAAAATTTTAAAGAAAACTGTTATTTCAGTCTTTTTTTCGAACTTTTGTGTTAGTGGTTCAAATGTCAAAAATCCCTTTATTAGGAAAATGGCAAATTTCTTTATTAATGCAAAGGTGACTTGGTTTATCGTTACTGTGACAAACGAAAACACTTTATTTGATGAATCCTTAAAGAAAATTTTAATTAATATCAATCAGGAGAAAAGTTATTGCAAAAATATATGTTGATCCCTAGACACTTTTGATGTGTGTATATAAAAACTTGTTTTTCTTATTTTATTATAACTACCTACACTAGTTATAAGTCTACGGGTGTTATACGAAGTCAGAAGCCCGAAAGTCTGACAACCGATCTAACCTTAGGATATTGTCATTGCCCAGTGGATTGCGGAGGTCTGATGGCAATCGCTCCGTGTAAAATACTGGCATTCAACCGCATCTGGGTAGACTGGAATGTAACCCCAACATATTTGGGAAAAGGCTAGAAGGAAGAAGTTATTTTGTTCTATAGCACACGGGAGCCAGTCTTACCAAGAGTATCGTATTACCCAGTTACTGGGTTGTGGAGGTCTGATAGGCAGTCGCTCCATGTAAAATACTGATATTCAGCTGCATCCGGTTCGACTGGAAGCCGACCCCAACATAGTTGGGAAAAGGCTAGGCAGATGATGAGCACACGGGAGCCTGCTGTTTTGCCAAAACTATTTTGACAAAATTTTACCAAACGCATTTTAGCAACCTTTTTTATACCAATGCAATATTTTGGAATGATTTTAGTACGCACATTGTCATTTGGTCAAATTGTTGCTCGGTAGAATATTACTAAGGATAATATCATTAAGGCCTTTAATCAAATGATTTATTACAACAAATAATCTTCGGACAATAAACATTTAGTCAAATTATTGTAACACGCTTATGTCTTTTTTAAATCGAAACAGCTAGGTTAGGTTAGAACTGTGACCACACAACGCCAGAAACATATTTTTTTATTTTGCGTAAAATATGTTATACTAACTGAAATATTTGACTACATTAAAATTGGTGAAAGTACTAGTTGGTAAGCAAGTTATTGTTTACACGTTCACTTGCCAAACATTAGGTTTGCGTTACAATTTATTTGTGAAGAGTTTATTTGCTAAGTAGTAATTTGTCAAATGAAATTATGCGGAAGCTTGTTTGGGAAGTGATAATTTGGCAATTTTTTTTTGATGAAACAAGGGTAACCCATAGTACACCATTTAAACAAAGTTCAGTTCGCCCAAGATGTTTCACCCGTAGTGTACAGACATTTACATATACCTAGTGTACTCGCAATTTACCCAAGCATGTCGGGGTCCCATATTATTTCGTTTACTAGTTAGGGTAGCAACACAAACAATGGTAAGGTCCTCAGACTAAGTACTCAATTAAAATTTCAAGTAGACATGTTTTGTCCAACTTTAGAATGTACAAGATGTAGAATATAAACTAACTTGAATGTAGAGATTCTGATTATAAGCCTAGAAATGTCCACTGCCGGTAATAGGCGTCCCAAAACGCAACGGTAAAACGCAGTTCAGCCTATGCTATAATATACAAGGTGTTAAAAAATCGTAAAAAACCAATTTTAAGAATTTTATGGGATTATTCGGTATCGGAAATTAAACAACTTTTGTTCTACAACTTTTTATAACTTTCCATACAAATCAAAAAAAAATATTTTAATTGATTGTATATGAACAGGCATAAAAAAAATTGGCGAATTTCGAAAAGTTTTAGAACGAAAGTTGTAAAATTTTCGATACCGATTAACCCCACAAAATTCTTAGAGTTGATTTTTTAACAAATTATATAGCATACTAGAGGGCATTTGCGGCCTTGCCCACGTGGATGTCGTTTATCGCGTAGTTATTCCGTATTTTTCGGTATAAAAGTAGCCTATGTCCTTCTCCAGTTTCCAGACTATCTCTGTACCAAGTTTCATCAAAATCGGTTCAGCGGTTTAGGCGTGAAAGCGTCATAGACAGACAGAGATATTTATTTATTTATATCTCTATAATCACCATGGTTGTCAGACATATTGGTGATACCAGTATGTTATTAATAACACATAATTGTGCATTACAAGAGTCTCCACGATTGACGTAAGTATGTCCGGCGCACCCTGAGCAGTCAGCCCCGCTACCAACCTTGCTGACAGGCTTTTCACCACGGCATGAGCTATTCTCGTAAAGCTCATGCCGACACGACAGAAGACACAAGAGGATGCTGCTGCCTATGATTTTGCAACCTTTAGTCGGCTTTACAACACCCAGACATAGAAATGAAATGACCCATTTTCGGGAACCACACTGGGGTGGATTATTTTTCCAGAAATCACACAGGATGAATTAATTACGACTTTATAGAGTCACGCGGGACATGTGTCGCTTCAGACATCATGCGACGTCAATAGAAATTGCTCGACATCACCAGACAACTATTTCGATCTTGTAATATTTGTTTGCAACATCGATCTAACGTGTTTCGAACCAGTGAGTTTCGAATGTATAGAATTTGGACCCATAAACTTTCGAGCGGGCACTCGAGCATTATGAGTTTCGACCCTCAGAGGTACAATCATCTATTGACTTTAGCGATATTTTCGTGTTTTAAAAGTACGCTCAAAACTAGGCGTCCTGTCTACGTTCACAGTCGCGGCTGCGGTGGCGATCAGTTACTGCCAATGTATTCTATCCAAGTATTCAAACCAACCAGGCTGCCACCACGAACGCAGATTGAACGCGTTTGAGCGTCCTTTAAGTCGCGCGTTATTGCCAACACGTCATGCTATGTCCGGCGACATCGGTAGTTGTCATCGGACATGGCTGTCGAGACATGTCGCGGGAAATATGTACCTACTTTGGAATATGTTGGCGAGATCTGAATGCTCTACAGTCAATGGGGGGGAAGTAGGTAAAATACTTAACCTAAGCTAACTACTTGTACTACACTAACATCATGACTACCTGCAACAACAGCACTAAGAGCGACCCCTAGTGGGACTCGGACCTCGGCTTAGGGCGTTGCTGGCGGTGGCTTGGGGGGGAGAGACAGCTTGATGCGGGCTGATTATCGGTGTGACTGCGGAGTCTGAAGAGACCACCGGCTCTACGACGGGAGAGCTCAGTGGATCGTGACCGGCGGCGGTGGGACGTCGCGACGGGACTCGTCGGCGAGGACGGTAAGCCGGACGACGGCGAACGTTGTGTATTTTGCTGGTTGATTTACTCGCCTCCTGGAGGAGAGTAATTTCGTCATCGGGCTCTAAAAGCGTGTGCCTGGGACGGCGAACTTTACTTATGCGTGGCCACTACTGCAACTATCGTTCCTTATAAATCAGTCGGTGGGGTGCACCCATATTCAGCAAAGAAAGTCTCCTAACTATTATCTTATCTAAACTATGTAACAAAAAATAAAACCACCCAATAAATAAAAAAACTGCACCGTCTCCCTTCACGACCGACGAAGCGGATCAATGAAAGCAATCTGTTTACTTAACGCACTATTCTGTCGCTCCCCCTCATGTGTCATCGTGAACATATATCAAGATAACGCGTTTGGACAATGATAGTAGCGCGTACAGGGCGTTTCTTGCAAAAAATGCACGGAGCGCGTCGAAGGAGGTGGAAAAAAAAAGTCTTAATAATTGTTGTCCGCGGTTTCACTCGCATCTTAGAGGAACTATTTCTTGTACCCGGATAAAAAGTATCCTATGTCCTAATTTAGGTCATGATCTACCTGTGTGCCAAATTTCATCCAAATCCGTACAGCCGTTAAGATGTGATTGATTAACAAACATCCAAATTCACAAACTTTCATATTTACCTTATATTATTTATTAAATGAAGGAGAAAGAGTGAAAAAAATTATATGAATAATAAACTCCTCGACCGCTAGGACGCGAAAGTTTCGCGTCCTAGCGGTCGAGGAGTCAACATATCCCGAGGATGCCCCGTGCCCCTGCGAAACACGTGTCGTATTGGTTCGTTTGCATGTTTCATTATTTTTTCACTCTTTCTGCAAGTGCATATACTTGTGGGCGGGAGAGTGGTGCTGCATACTGCATCCCAACTATCTTGTTTGGCGGAATTAAATCTAGATATTATATTTGCATATTTGTAAGCTCAAAGATATTCCAATACCTAAACCTAGCTTATCCCAAAAGTCACACTGAAATCACTCAAGCAATTTCGAACATAAGGCAACAAAAACGGACCAGTGACTTCGTTAAGACCAGATTAAACCTTCAGTACGTCATTACTGAGATTCAACAATACCTCTAGCGTGGGGTTCGATTCCCGGGTGAAGTAGACTGGCACAATTTGATTTGATAACATGTAATCTCTTAGGGGTGTATGTTAAGGGGTAGTTCTCCTGTCGTATTATTTGTTGAAGGGGAACAAGGGCTTTAAATAAAGTGTATTTGCTTAGCTTTTGTAATTCTGCTTAAGGGGTATTTGTGTTTTAAAGTATAAAGCGCAGTTCAGACTACGCTATGATATACAGTGTGTTAAGTAACGAAAGGCGTTTCCGCTAACCAGCAATACTATAGCGTCCGTAAATACTTAAAAAATATAAGCAAACAAAACAAAAAAGATACGTAAAAGTAACGCTGAACAATGCAGTACATGTGCACTTGTCTATCAATGTGGAAAACACGGCATCATCGCATTTAACCTGTCTACGCTACTTTTTGGTCTTAAATAGGCCGTTCCGAATCGTTATTTTTTTGTTTTTTTCGCATTTTTATTTGCTTATTTTCATATTAATGATGTAGATTAGATTAGATAGAGAAGGGTTTAAGGGAACGCCCTCTGTTATTTAACATACTGTATAGCATATAGCAAATATTGTATAGCACAGCATTAGCGCCCAGCATACATTTTATATGGACACGTTCACAGAACACTATGCTATAAAGTATTGGCTTGCTGTACGTGATAAACTTGAGCAATTCTCAGAGCTATATCGTACGATTCTCCGGTACCCGCTCGCCTCACTTCTACCCCATCCGTCGCCCGACTAATCGCTGTGATCGATAACTTGCTATGTATAGTAGACTAGCTTGCGGTACAGTGTATATAGTGTGAACGTCGTGCTAATATGATTATAGCTTATGAAGCAATATGCTTTACTATAAAGCGAAATAGTATAGCGTAGTCTGAACTGTGCTTAAGGATAGATTAGTGCAGTTATTACTGCTGTAAAATGCTTATATCTTACATGGGTACTTATCTACTATCTTTATACTTGTGGCGACATCTATCTTACCTGTATTCCTTCTGTTTTATTTCTTTTAGTGTACAATAAAGTATATCTATCTATCTATCTATCACGCCACATGCAAACTATCCTACATCGCGATATCAAGATGACGCGCGGATAGCATATATTATTATACAACCGTAGCGCAGTAGCTCGCCAGGCATAAGACTCGTCTAGTTGGAAGATCCTCCCTTTTCGTTGGAGGAACCCTATACCTCGTTTCGTCTCTTGCCAAGGTTTGCTCGACTTAAAGGCCATTTCGTGACCCATGATGCTCCGAGATTTTGCCAAGATACGGTGGGATTTTCAGTAGGTACGGCGTCATTTGGTAGTGTTGGCATGGCCTTACCAAGGCCAATAGGTTTGCTTTGGATTATTTTAATATTGACTGACCACAGACTTCTTTCGGCAAGCCTATTCCCATTTTTGGGCACCATTATGGTTCCAGTTTCATCGCCTGAATAGCTTGCCTGGCGACGGAGAGGAATTGTGTTCTAATTTTTTCCCCTCACGGAGAATGTGAAATACAGCATGTAAGAGTAAACACTAAGGGCAAACATAAAAAAATAGGACCGATTAAAAAAATAATAAAAAAATATACGCGCGAGAAATGAACGGCGCGGCGGCGCTACGACGCGGCGGCGCTACGACGCGGCGGCGCTACGACGCGGCGCACACACACTCGCTAACGAGACAGCTGACTGACTGGGGTAGCAAACTGTGCGGGGCCGTGCTTCGGGCCACGCGGCTAGTTCCCCACGCCCCCTCCCGTAGCTTGTTGCCCCCGCGCATAGGGTGAACTGCTTTTGAGGAAAAATGAAAATTTTATAAAAAAAAAGTTTGTTATTTTTCATTCATTTTACGTTCTATAATTGAAACCAAACCACTGGTTTCAAGGATAACGGTGTTTAACCTTACAGCCTCTATAAATATAGCTATACATACAATTTAAGTGACAGCCGAGCTGACGGATGAGTACTTAGTTCATCCAGCAACGTCTGTGAGCCATTGAAAGCACTCCCTTAGAACAAACATGAGTACAACATTCATTCAATTATCCTTACTAAAATAACTCCTAGCATAATATCATTACGTCGTTACAGCTCTTTGTCACAATGAAAACTATTCAGAAGGACTACTTCACACAGCAATCGTCCACAAGAATCCGTGCCTTAGAGAGCATATTAAGCCTTCAGTCCCGGGTGGCATACAAATACTTAGGTATGACAGTCGTATACAGTAGTGAGATACCAGAAAGTTTAACAACCGGTCTAACCTTAGGACATTGCCTAGTAGGGTGTACGTTGTTTTACAGCTAATAGTTTTATAGAATTTCGTTTCACATAAAATTTTTCTCATATTTTCGTTTCATAGAATAATCAATACGCAGAATAATTACTTTGAAGATTTTTAAATCATTGATTTTTGTTTCACATAAAGTTTAATGTTAGAATACTCGTATCATAGAATATCAAATCAAATATTCTTTATCCTCTTATTGTTTAGTTAATATGAAACTTATTACCAAGAAAAACATTTTATCGAGTGACACACTACCTACCAAATATCTACACCAAAAACAGATTCTGGGACCAAGGTCGACGGATCGATTTCTGTCTGCAAGGTTTAAAGTAACCTAACACGAAGGGAATGACGGGGGCTTCGTTCGCTCGCTTTGCTCACTCACTTTAGCCCCCGTCATCCCCTTCGAACCTAACCTATCCGTGTCGGGGTGTGAACAAACAATATTCGTTAAAAAATAATTCTACTATTTGATAAGTTTCTTAAACAAAAAAATTGGTTGCGGAGGTCTGATGTCAGTCGCTCCTTGTAAAGTACTGGTATTCAGCCGCATCTAGTTAGACTAGAAGCTGACCCCAACCCACTTGAGGAAAGGCTAGACAAAACACGCAGTTTGAATGTTTTACCACTCTCGAATAGTTTTTATCTGAGGAATCAGTTACTCCTTTTGACAGACTTTGCTATACCTACATAAGCTACGAAAATATCAATTTTTTCTTTGAATAAAAGTTACCTGACGTTGGTAAAATTGGCCCTAAACGTTAGAAATTTTACATATGTATATAATATAAAAGAAGAGACAACAACTAGAACAAGCTGCAAGAAGCCAAAAAGGCCTTGTCTCTGATGAGCTGGATTGAGCTAAGCAGCGCTGTCTTGTGCTTAGCTAAGCTAAGTTTCTAGTGCTATGTTTTTTTTACAAACAAGAGCTGCGCGAGGTATTGATAGACGGAAGACCAAGCGGGTGGGCAGTGCGTGAGGAACAAGTCAGCACGTATCGCGCGATCGCCACTTGATTAGTCACCTCAATGCTAAGACATTTAAAGGGAGCGTACCATATTTTAAATTCTGCCAAATTCAATTATACGCTGTATACCTTACAACTGATTGTAGAAGCTCTGATGATGGCAGAATAACCCGCCAAATTAAGTGGAGGGCTACTTGCTAGCTTAAATACAAGGCAGAATTTTACTAGTACTAGAACTTTTTACTAGGGACCCGCTAGCCCCGTGTGATGACTGCACGTTACCCTTTCTCTTTCGAATACTCCAGGGTCCAGCCATGGACTACGGTACATTCGAAACATCCATTTTCCTAAAAAATGCCATTTAACTTAGCCATTTTAGAGCCCAAATACACGTCCAACACTTGCCTCTGATGGTCGGCTCCGATAGTCTGATCAGACTATCTGAAGGCCTCCGCGTCATAAATTTGTTTGAACACGAATTACACGTACGATCAAACTATCGGATCGGATATCAGAATCGTAAGCACCGTCCGGGCGTCGTAGTCGTCCAGAAAAAAATGGACACGAAAATCGTACGTGTATTTCATGAATCCGATCAGATAGTTGGATCCGGCTCCCGGAAGCAAGTATCGGACGTGTATTTTGACCCTTAGGTGCTTACAATGCATACCTGAGTTTTAAACGCTGAATTTTTGAAATTTAAATCGGTTTAAAATAAAAAAAACTTGTCAAGATGACGTTTGATGGATGACGATGACCTTGTGAATTTGACAGCTCCACTTTGGATGCTGATCTCAAACCGCCATGCTGAGAACGTGTGTGAGTTGCTTATCCTTCCATGCATTGTTAATAGACCTTCTGAAACTATTTTATGTCGTCACACCATCTCAAGGGGAGCCTCGCCTAAGAGGTATTATCGTGTACAAAACGCGGCGATTTCGCGACACTCCCCAACTTCCCCTATCCTTACACCACGCCACATCAACGACAGACTTACACAGCGACACTTCCGTATAATTCGACTTACATTACCGCGTTAGTTCAAAGATGTGTACTCAGCTATATCAAAGAAACGGTAATGTATTAAAGTAAGAGATTTTGTCGCAGTTTTTTAGTGGAAGCTGCTGATATGACTGTTTCAAGAATCCATACCATTGCGGTGATAAATGGTTTTTTTTTTCTCTCTCGTGTGGGGGATGGAAATTTTATTTTTTCTCTCATTTCTATGAGGGTTGCGGTTGGTTGTACAAATTGAAGTTTTATTGCAAGTGTTTGCAAGATCTACGACGCTGGTGGTGGCTGTCAAATGTGTATTTTTAGGTGAGTGCTTAGTGGATAAGCTGAAAGGGTAGACCGAATTGCAACTGCTGTTAGTATAATTTATTTGAATGGTAGTTTAGTAATGTTTAGTAGAGATCTTAGTCGAGTATTTAGTGCACTGCTAGTCAAATGTTTGTTAAAGCGCTATTCGAGTATTTATTTATTTAGTCGAGTCTTTAGTAGAGTGTTTCGTACATAATTAAATTTTTAGGAAAGAGCAAGCCAGGAGTATTGATCAAGTGTTTAGGAGAGTACTTAGTGGAGTATTTAGTAGAGTGCGAGTTCAGTGTTTAGTAGAGTATTACAAAAAATTCACTAGCACGAATCGAGTGCAAGTCATGTTATTATTTGATGGATACCTATGATACAATAATTTTGGAGTCGCCCAAGTTCCGTTTATCATTAAACAGCTTTTAATAAATACATAAAAAGCATTTAGAAATATAAAAAATGGTAACCCACCGGCATTGGGAACAGGGTCCAAGCTACGAGTGCTCAGGGTCTCAGAGAAAGGAACTTCCTAAATACGCGCCGAGTCTAGAAGTACTGCTGTCTGTATCAAGCCCTTGATCCAGCTGCCCAACGAGAACCTCATGAGGTGTTGCTCGAGGTTCTTGGCTATTAGGCCATTCGCCGTAACGACTATTGAGATAATGGCTGCTAAGTCCACATCCCACATGCCGACAACCTCATGTGCTACATCAAAATATTTTATTTGTTTATGTTTCAAGAGATTTTCGTCATGAGGGACCGTGATATAAACAATCATTGTGCGGCGCTCTCATCGATCTATTACCACTATATCAGGCTTATTGGGAACAATAGTCCCGTCAGTGATAATAGATCGATCCCAGTACAATGTGGCATGACCATTCTTGAGAACTGGGTCGGGCATATACCAGTAGTATGGTACTTCGGATTCCAGAAGATTGTATTTCAGAGCAAGTTGCTGGGGAATAATCCTGGCCACCAGGTTGTGTCTATGCAAGTATTCACAGTTGGCAAGACGAGAACAACCGGAGACAATGTGCGCTGAATCCTTCAAGTTTATTACGAAGTCGAAGGCCAGTTTATCTTTAAATCGGATTACTAATAAAGCATCCAATTATCATTGTATTACATCCTTCTTGTCTCAAACTCATTAGCTGGCACTAAAGCAAATCGTCCTATTACGTAACTCGATAAGAAAACTTCGTTAGAGCGATTCAGCGAATCAACAAAACGAACTAATTTAACAAAATAGTACCAATCTGGGAAGAAATCTATTAAGGGTGAACACACACTGTACCACGTATCGCAAAAAAAAACAGATCACCCCCTAATACCGGTCAGGCTAAATAACAACATACTGTGATCACCAATCCAGTTGCCAAATACGGTGATTGTGGATTTTTTCAGCAAGACCATACTACAGGGTTACTTGACCTACTTGATACAATTTATAAGTTGAATCGAAATTGCTAAATAAAAGCGTTCACAGGTAGAAAATAATGTAATTTAATACGGTAATTATTGCAAACTGAATATGTACAACACCGTTCGTAGCAGAATTAAATTGACAGCTATTGACAGAACACTAAACAGACTCGAGCAAGTCCTTGGAGCGAGCCATGCTCTATGCCACTACACCATTAATATTAATTATTGTTTTGGAGGCTTCCTTGGCACTGGATGGTAATAGGTAGAATAAAAAGAACAAGACACTTTAAGAGTAAGATGGAAACGCAAATCCAGCTTCCCTGAACCTAACCTGCACGTGTTGCACCTTGCTACACCTGATCCTGACATGATGATGATCCATCGAACGTCATCATAAATCTATAGGTCTACCAATGACAGCTGCATCGAACACACAAATGTGAAATAGCCATAATCACTACGCTTGGCAGATGGACTGGTGATCCGATTTATTGTTAGTAGCAGACAGAACGCTGCTGCCCAACCTCTTGAGGTAATTCATTAGTCGCTTTTTACGACACGGGTACGGATACGGTTGGCCTATTCTTGGCCGGTAATATGCGGAACCATTCTTTTGGGCCCATACCCATGCCGGTGACAAGAAGGTGATAGGACGGTGATAGGCCGGTGACAACTAGGTGATAGGCCGGTGATAGACCGGTGATAACACGGTGAGAGGCTGGTGATAGGCCGGTAATAGGCAGCAACAGTACGAAAATAATCACCAACTCTGCCTAGCCTCCTTTTCTGATTGTCCTTTGTCCAGCAGTAGACTGCGACAGAACGTTGACGATGAAGAATTTCCCCATTGTGTCGATAAGAAAACTTCGTTAGTACGATTGAGCGAGGAACAACAAACGGTCTAATTTAACAAAATAGTACGAATCGGGGAGGAAATCTGTTAGAAGGGGAACACACTTGCGTACGGTCGATTTAAAGATGCGACTTTTTTTTGTCATTATTTAATTTATTGTTTTGTCAAGATTTTGGTCACGGTCATTTCTGGATCCTGATTCACCTATCTAAAGAAGTTCAATTGCAGTTAAGTTTAGATCAAAACAAAGCTTTTCGTATTTCTATAATAGGCCATCGCTGTCAGATACGAAACTTTTGGTGCAGTGGCTAAGCGATTATCTTCTGCGCTACGGGTCGTGGGTTCGATTCCCACACGGAACAAAAATTTGTACGGCCTACAGGTAGTTGTTTCGGGTTTGGGCGTTTGTGTATGTGAGATTTGTGTCTGTAAACGCACCCACGATACAGGAGAAATCTTAGTGTGGGGCAATGATATATTAAAAAAAAAAAAAAAGGTGCGCTCGAGTGAACTTTACTGCAGCGTCACTGCATCTTTTTCGGCGCATCATAAAATAAAGTGAAGTAGGGTACTGGTTAAAAGCAGTTCTGGCGGATTATTGCAATGCAGAATACTTGTATATTTTTTACATACCTGAAGATTTTCTTGATTTATTGTGTGACAAATGTTCATATTTTATCTACCTCCTACAAATGTAGTAAAAAAGCTCTTTGTGAAAGAGAAACAGTTCGTTCGGGGAAGTAATACCAGCGTACTTATTTCTATCGCCAAGCAGCATGGCTGTGTTTCGGTTTGGATTGTATGGATCCAATGTTAATAGAGGCACATGAGACTGACAACTTTGTCTCTAAGGTTGACCACATCAGCAATCCTTCTTATGCTTGTTTCCCACGGTGCGTGATATTGCGCACCGCGACGCACGAGCTCGCACCAACGCACCATGGGAACAGACTCGTCCGTGGTAACGCGGACGCGTGCGGAGCGGTGCGCAATATCCACATTACACACCCTCATAATGTGGCTTCCCACGATGCGTGATTTTACGGATGATACCACGCACACCACGCACTACCACGCACCGTGAGAAGCCAGTTTTAGTGTTGTATGTGTATATTAGACGGCGCTAACCACATTCCACCAGGTGGCCCGTCGGTTGGTAAGCCAAACAATCACATAAAAAAATTCAAAAGTCATATTTATAGAACGTTGGTGAAAACAAGAATTCTTGTTTGAAAACAATGTACAGAAGTAACCCAGAAGTTATAGATAGTTCCAAAGTAAAACATTGTAGTGGAAAGCAGGAAAAAAATGATTCCATTTATTCAAGGCGGATCCTTAAAAGAGAAGGACGAAGACAGTGTAGTGAATCACACACATTTTTACTGCTCACACAACAACAATAAACGCCGAAACAATTCTTTTAATCTGTCGACTTGTCGCATCGCGTGGTCGCCTGCTGCGCGCTATCCCTTAGAGGGCTTGTCTATAGAGTTACGTGTGATTTGTGTTGCGGAAGCTCCGAGGACTGGGAGCAGAGGGCTGAGGGCACCGCCTCCCTCCGCTATTTATCTCCACATGATAGTTAAATGCAATCTTCTACTCCGTTAATGTGGCCCTTTCTTTATCTTACATTTTCGTGATTTATTTTTGTACAAAAAATTGTGTATTTTTTTCTTTAGATTGCTCTCGTTTGAAGTGATAGATGGCGGCGTTTTATCTTAGTTTTGGAACGAGTTTTATAGTAAAACACGTTCATAGCACTTGAAATTAGTTCTGAAGTTATTATAAAGCTAAGAAGGCACTTAGTGAGACTTGAACACATGTGGTACACAACGCCTAATGAAGAACATAAAAAGGCAAAGTAGTCGCTTACGATTCAACATTTCAAGTGTGGTAATACCTATGAGGCTTGCATAGGCAAAACAAGTGAATTATGGCATCGAAAAAAACTTATAAAAAAAGTTGTGAGAGCTTGATCTTTTATTTATTTATACTTCTATGCACTATGGTGGTACGGTCAGCATCAAAAGTAGCTGAACATTTGAGTTTTTAAACTTGACATGAATTAGAAAACGAATTGTTTTAAAACAAAAAGTTAAATAGATACCTAGAGCTGCTAGATATAGCTCTAAGTATGCCTTAAATTTTTTGCTTCCTATCAATTAGTTATCTAATTAATGCAAAGTTTAAAAACTCAAATGTTCAGCTACTTTTGATGCTGACCGTACATATGGCGGACTTAATGCCATAAGGCATTCTCTACCAGTCAACCTTTGTGTAAAAGAAAAAAATCTAAATAGGTACAAAAAAACAAGATGATTTGACTATTTTGTTCTCACTACAATACATTCATAAGATAAGTATAAATTCTAATAAAATACTCATGCATTTTTTATCAACTTTGGGGACTGATTTCTCTTTGGCCTTTTGATTCTAGTCTAAAATTGAGTCTCAGACTTAGAAATACTCAGCTAAAATTTCTTCTAGCTTGTTTATGTGACGCTGAACCCTTACCCTCTTATTACAAAAGATGATCTAAGAAAAACCTAGGTTTTAAAATAGCCCCGTCTCTTTTTGTTATATGACATAAGAAAGTGATGGGTATATTTAAAACCTGGGTTTACCTTAGTCTTGGTTTAAACCATGTTTTGTAATATGGGGGTTAGGGTTAACCCTATTCCCTGCTACTACCAAGTCTAGGGTAAACCCAGATTTAAAAGATGCCCATCACTTTTTAACGCCATAGCACAAAAAGAGAAGGGGCTATTTTTAAACCCCGACGCAAAAAGAAGGGCGGGTTATAAGTTTGACCGCTATGTGTGTCTGTGTGTCTGTCTGTGGCACCATAGCTCTTACACGGGTGAACCGATTTAGGTGCGGTTTTTTTATTTAAAAGCTGGTTTTCTAGCGGTGGTTCTTAGACATGTTTTATCAATATCGGTTTTGCCGTTTCAGGGTTATCAGCTGTTTTGTTATTTGGGAAGAGGTTTTTTTTTTTTTTATTTAGATGTAAAACCTAGGTTTTGCTTAGACCATCCTTGTTCTTCTACCTACCCTTATCCCAAGTTACTTGCAGTCAGCGCAGAATGTTCCCTTCTTCCATTCTTCCCTATTATCCGTCCCGTTATCATTGACTCCCTTTTCATTCATATCATCTCTCACGCTATCCATCCATCTTATCTTGCTTAGACCATTATAATAACATGATTTCGAAGCAATAAAATAATTTAAGTTAAAACTGTATCAGTTTTCCTTCGACAATACAAATAGAGTCATAACAAAACTACCTGACCCATAAAATCTTAAGGCTCCAAATGCCCAAACTCCGGCCAAACAAGTCGAAGCCGAATGTGTCCACAATTGCCTGTATCCCTCATAATCCGGGGATCCCTAGCAATACTACACTCGATACCTCGCAGTATTTTGATAGATAAACTTCAGAAGTCCCACTATGAAATGTGCGACAAGAAAATTCACTACGTCGCGTCTTAAATAATGAGGTATTAGGTTGGTCTGTGGATGGGTGACCATTTACCATAGCGAGTTTCCTCCGTGCCTCGGAAAGCACGTAAAGCCGTTGGTCCCGGCTGTCATTTGTAGATCCTTGACAGTCGTTACTGTTGGTCAGAAGCCAGAAAGTCTGACAACCAGTCTTACCAAGAGTATCGTATTACCCAGTTACTGGGTTGTGGAGGTCTGATAGGCAGTCGCTCCATGTAAAATACTGATATTCAGCTGCATCCGGTTCGACTGGAAGCCGAACCCAACATAGTTGGGAAAAGGCTAGGCAGATGATGATGACACATAGCTGACAAAAGCCAACGAAAGTTCATCATTTGTTGAATATGACCAAACTTTATATTAAATGAAACCGCATCCTAACTGCGCAACACACTGGTCATTGCTATGACGTTGATTTTGACACTACAACAATATTCATTGCATGATACACACGTAGTTATAGAGGCGTCGGATTGTTAATACATATGTTGCTATAGAAATTATTGACCCGTCAAAATCAAAGCCATAGCGATTACGAGTGTGTTGCGTAATTAGAATGCCGGTTTCATTCGATTTTTAGCGATGTCGAGCCCTTTTTGTTAGCATGTATACGCGGTATGACACGAAAAAGATTGAAACCGCTGCAACCTATCGCAAATGGTAAGCAATGTGTTATTACGAATTGTAAACTAAATATGAGTCCATTAAACATCCACTATTGAACACAAGCTTCTTGAAAATCACCAGAATAAACGACCGTGAAGAGTGCCTTAATCACTACAGAGCATGGGATGCATAAAAGGAGCCTCAACGAGTAAAAGTAAAGTACGTCCGGCGCACCCTGGGCAGTCAGCCCCATTACCTTGATTTACATTACCAGAACCTTGCTGACTGGCTAATCTTATCACCACGACATGAGCTATTCTCGTATAGCTCGTGCTGACACCAGAAGAAGACTATAGTACATATCGATAATGAATATGGATTGTGCATCGCAGTCACAGTATGATGCAGCCCATTGTCTTGACATTCCTTGGACTTCAAAGTAAAAAGAGGTCGACCTCTTTTAATACCCGCTTCTACAACTAACGTTCTGATTGAAGCTGTATGTTAGCAGCCATGTTTAGCAGAGAAAATACTAGAAACCACATGGTTCGTATTTTCGGCATTGTTTGCAGTGAAACTTCTTACTTATCTGTTTAGTGACATATATTTCTTATCCCTCACCCCGGAGGGTGGGCAAGCTTTTAATCCGACGGTGCAAGATTGATGGTAAGTCAGCGAGGGTCGGCAGAGGTGTCTCGATCGTAGGCTAGTTTCACGCTAGGCTTAGAGGGTGAATGTTTTATATTGATTTATTTGTGTTAACTTGTAAATTGTGAGGGTGCATTTTCAAGTGATCGTTAAAATAAATAAGTGTATTTGTTTTTCGGTTCGCGTACAACTGATATTTGGAAATTGTAGTGGACGTTGCAGATCATTGTACCTTGTCCGTTGTGTAAAAGAGGATAGGCAGACGCTCTAAATAAGCCAGGGATTGTACCGATCTGAGGGTCGAAATTCACATGCTCGACGATTGCCCGCTCGAAAGTCTATGGATCCGAATTCTGTACGTTTCAAATTTGCTGGTCCGAAACACGTTGGATCGATGTAGTAAACGATCATTTACGGGATCGAGTATTCGCTTTGTGTTTCGGACGTATAGAATTCGGACAAGTGCCCGCTTGGAAATCTCCCATAGACTTCGAGCATATGAGTTTCGATCCTCAGAGGTACAATCACCACGGGACACACCGAGCCATGACTCGTTACAGAAATGAAGGTAGTTTGATGGTACAGAGTTTTTCATGAAAATTTAGAATTAGTTTTATTTTATTCAGCATAGATTAATGGAGAAATCCTCGTTTTTGTAGGAGTGAGGTTAAGTGAGGCGGGAATGTTGGCTTTTACCCAACTATGTTGGAATTGGCTTCCAGTCTAATTCAGAACCTTTCCAATAAGTCAGTTGTTGACCGATTTGATTTGTTATCTCGTTTTTCTCGTCTTACTCTTATCGAAAAGGTTCTTATTTTGGTGCGACCGTATACATAATTTAATACTAATAATATTATCCTGTAACTATCTCACTGCAGGGCAAAGGCCTCTTCTCTTACAGAGAAGGAACGAGCATTGATCACCACGCTTGCTCACTGCAGTTTGGTAATTTTAGACCATTAAGTCCAGTCTCCTCACAATATTTCCCTTCACCGTACGTCAGTGGCTCTTAGATTAACTAAGAAAGTACATATATGAATTTTTAACGTTACTAGTGGTGCACATGTCCGCTTTATGCTCGGAGTTTCTCAGCTAAAGTTAGATGTGCTAGTCACACGAGAGCACATGAAAGAGAGGCACATCAAAACTCCCAACCACCATGATATGAAGCAGTGGCGAAGGCTCCATACAACTCGATTCCTATCGGCTTCCCTTTCGAAACGAGTAGTTATTGGAATTCACCATTCACACTTGAGCAAGGTAAGCAGTTTTTGGTCCGGCTTCCCTTTTAAGAAAATTCACCCTACGCCACTGATGGGAAGTCAGAAAATGCAGTCGCTGTAGCCGAAATCGGTTAGATAGCCTCATCATCAAATAAGACATTGAAAGTTACATTGGTACTTATTTAACAAACGGGTCCGTGGCGGGCCACCACGACTTCATACATCATAATTCCACTAGACTTATAATTTAATTCCTAATACCTATTTATTAGGTACAAGCTTTCCCTTATTTTCATACTAGTTCATCCAATTTATAGAATAGGTACTCCTTCATTTCCCAAAGGTCTAAGTACTTAAGATATAGGAGCATTTTCGGGCTACCTGGCCGTAATTCAACAGGATCATTGGGTTACCATTAAATAAATTTATTTGGCTGTTTACAGAGAAATTACGGCAAACGAGAGTCGGTCTGCCCACAAATATTGGCCGACCATGATGAGAAATTAGCTGATCAAAATTCTGGATATAACCGGTTTGCACTGCTATTTACTGAAATAAACATTTATTATTTACTAGCTGTGCCCGCGACTCCGTCCGCGTGGAACTCGGAAAACAACATTGTGTCGCAGTAACTAAATAGTGTATATGTATTCCATTTATTATAATAATAGACAAAGGTGTCCCACCAAGACACTTATATCTTTTAAACCATTTCTTTAGGTAGAGTTTCAGCTCTTCTTGATTGACCGTAAAGGTTCATATAACCATAATACTAAAAACGCGTTGCTTATTTCCATACATTTCCTTGCTAAAATGGATTATAATTGAATTGTATTGTGATAATGTAACGAAATCTTATGGCGATACAAAAATGGCTACAACGCCATCTAGATAGATCACAATCGGCGAACTAAATCAAAATATTTTACGCAGTGCAGTCTATAAAATGATTTCATTCGAGGTGTGGAATAGGAAAGTACTTTAAATATATAAAAAAATCACCTATAGAAGACTTCATTTTATTTTTATAAGTTAGAAATAGGTACTGCTTTCAAAGATTTCAAAAAGTTTGATCTGGAAATCGAACCAACCCAAATGCGAAAAAATATCATCTGTATTTTTGTTTCACCAATCGATAGGATCAATAATACGGATCAAATCGCTCCAATAAACATTGTGTCTGAAATTGATGGAAGACCATAAAACGAAAATTGACTGACTTAGGTACATTTAAATTCAACCACTTATTAATTGTTGTTAAATAGTTCTTATTTTTTCCACTTCGTTCAATTTAAGACAGTGTGTTTGTTGGAGAGATTTGATCCTGATTATTGACCGTAAAGATATTATCAACAGGTGCCACCAGATGGTATAGCTTTGTCAGTTTGATTTCCGGCTCAGGCAAAAAAATCAGTACAGGCAATATTTCTTACTTTTAAAAATAAAATGAAGTCACCTTTGAGTGAAATTTGCAATTTTTAATATTTAACCCACTTGTTACTATCGTCCTTTTAAAAGGACCTCGAATAAACAAAAATGTTGTGATGAATGAGGGTAATATAAACAAAACTTGATGGTGTCATTTGAAAGTTGAAGTGTGTGGCAGTACAATATAAGTATTGTGAGTGAACTAACGCATTATTATTAATAAGTTTTGAAGCTCTTTTGTTTTACGTTAAATTTATCATGAGTCATATGAGGTGACTTATTTTATTATTATTACAATTTAGTTTTTTCGATAATGAATAATAAAACTTTCATATCTCTTCTAAGTGAATTGAAGGAAATATAAGAACCAACTATAATTTTTTATACTTTTTTTTGTCAATACATTTGGTGTCCTTTATAAAGCCCAGTAGTAATATCTACTACTACAAAGTACAAGAAAATGTTTTGTTTTGTCAGGAGAGTTCTTGGAAGAGGATGGGAGTCGCAACTTCATGAAATATTGGAAGAGTTGGAATTTGACGAGGAGGCTCCTATTCCTGACAGCATCACATGTTTTCCACCAGAAAATTGTAATGCTGATGTCACCGACGAGGATTCCGGGGACGAAAATCAAGTCCAGATACAAAATTTACCTGGCACTCAACTTAGAACTCCAGCTCAAGTTAATTATATGCACTTGTCAGACGGTAGTGACAGTGAAGATGAAATAAGTCTAGCTCAAGTTTCCAAAAGAAAACGCATCAGTATTTCCAATCCTCCGATTGAAAATCAATTACCTAATGACGAATCAACACCTTCAACTTCCACAAGCGTCACAATATCCAAAACTAAAAGGTATAACTGGATTTCACGAGATATAAGTCCAATGTTTAGACCATGGAACAGAATGCAGCGTGTTGCAAGACAGCCAAGTGTATTATATTATTTTGAGCAACTTTTCAGCGACAGAATTATAGTTTTGCTGACGAATTATACTAATAATTATATATGCCAAAAGAATAAAATAGGAAACGTCACGAGTGAAGAGATGAAATGCTTTATCGGAATACTTCTCTTCAGTGGGTATGTGGTAGTTCCCAGAAGATATATGTATTGGGAGAACGCTGCAGACTGTGGGAACCGAATAGTTTATAATGCATTGTCAAGAGATAGATTCAGTTTTATAATGTCACATATACATTGCTGTGATAACACAAATTTGCCCTCTAATGACAAATATGCGAAGTTGAGCCCACTCTTTGAAGCTTTGAATGAGAATTTCCTAAATTATGCCCCATTCGAAGAAAACTACAGCATTGATGAAGCTATGATTCCATATTACGGTGGTCACCCTTGTAAACAGTTTATAAGAGGTAAACCTATCAGATGGGGATACAAATTTTGGGTAGGATCGACACGTCTTGGGTACATATTATGGTTTGATCCTTATCAAGGGCAAACAGGAGACGATCTCGATGATTATAAAAAATTGGGACTAGGAGCAAGTGTTATTTTACGTTTCGCAGATGTTCTGCGTACAATCGATGCACAGGCACCATTCCACCTATTTTTTGACAACTTTTTCACATCGATTCCATTACTAGATGAACTACGTGAACGGGGTTTGAAGGCAACCGGAACTATTAGAGAAAATAGAGTAGCAAAATGTCCACTTCCAGCAAACAAGGAATTCAAGAAAACTGATCGTGGTTCCCTGAAATACAAAGCAACAAGAGCTGAAGAAATTGTTGTCTGTAAGTGGAATGATAATAGTGTTGTAACAGTGGCATCAAATGCTGCTAAAGTTTTACCACTGACTAAAGTAAAACGCTTTTCACAACATGAGAAAAAATATGTACAAGTGGACCAGCCAGCCTTGATAAAGGTGTATAATGAAAACATGGGAGGTGTAGACAGGTCAGACCAAAATATTGGTTTATACCGAACATCGATACGAGGAAAAAAATGGTATTTCCCATTGATATGTCACGCACTAGACATGGCAGTTCAAAATGCTTGGCAACTTTACCACATCGATGGCGGAGATTGCGATCATTTGCAATTTCGAAGAAGTATTGCAACTTCTCTTCTTGAAACATATCGTAGAACAGATAACAGAAAATCAGGTCGCACTTCACAAAATTATCACCAAAGTTCTCGGTATGATGATAACAGGCATCTTGTAAAATATAATGAAAAGCAGTTGAGGTGTGTGATTTGCCACAAAAAAGCCAATTTCTCGTGCAAAACGTGTGAAGTCACATTACATCCAAAAGAATGTTTTGAAACATACCATACGAAATAAATTTTTTTTGAATGTTTGTATTACATATATCTCTATTTACTTTTTTTTCCTCATGATTTTGTGAATAAATAAATAATAATAAAGACACTTCGTATTCTCATTTGATTAACTTGAAGAAGTAGTACATATTACTAACGTCCTTTTAAAAGGACACCATTTTCCCAGTTTTCCAATAGGTGAATATTTTTTTTAGCATTTTTCCTAATAATCTGATCATAAGAAGATACATGTATCTGAATTTCATTGCAATCTGATACAAAAAGTCTATTCAGTAACAAGTGGGTTAAAGTACTTTCCCTTCATGGCTATGTGTTTTGGGACATTACCTAAGGCTTAAATATACTTAATAAAACGGCGATGACAGGCTTTGAATAGTTTTGACAACAATGAACAAAATAAAATATATAAAAATATTCCAAAAAAATTACAAAAAGTGTATTTTTTAAAGTGAGGTTTTAACGCAGGACACTGAGCCAGCGACCGTTCACTGCAGCACTTACTTCTGTCAACAGCTTATACTACGCAGTATATGGAAATAATGTTCCGTTGCTCGGCATCTATGAGCAATAGCGATAGCGTGATAGTTTGTATACCAGCATAAGCGCAGGCCCATCAAAATCGATTCACGCGATTTTACGATCCGAATATTAAGCTTATACTTCGCAGTATGTGGAAATAATGTTCCGCTGCTCGGCTCCTATGAACAATAGCGTGATGATTTAAGTACCAGCAAAATTGTCGCTCTTTACGCAACACATCAGCGAAAGTCCCATCAAAATCCATCCTCGGGATTTTACGTGATGTCCGGACGGAAAGACAAACAGACACTAATAATTCTAAAAAAAAAATGTTATGGTTTCTGTACAGTACCTACCACCGAATCGAAATTTTGGAAAAATATTTAATTACAGACAAAGTGCAATTTGAATTTTATTAATAGTAAATAGATTTATAAATACGTATTTAAGTATTCATAATAAAATATATGAGTATTTCAAATTAATCTATCGTATTGCCTTGCACAATAAAAAATTTTGAAAACCTACACTCGCTTATGAAATTGAATGTATTTCTCTTCCACTGCCATTCAGATAGATAGGTACCTAATAAATTTTAAATAACATTATCTTCGTTTTTTTTATAAAAGCTTAGTTAGTACCTTCTTCGGATAGCATTTCAATAGACCTTCCGTAGACTGAGAATAGTAATATATTCGTTGATTATATTTCCTCACAACGTGATTTGATACACGTAACGCCATCTATTGAAAAGAAATGGTATACACAAATACATGCTAAGTTCTTCTAGAAAACTTAAAATTCGCATAACTTTTGATTGCGTGAACCGATTGCGATGAAACAAAAAACATATGTTACTTGGAGATAAGCACAATATTTATTTATAAAAGTCAACAACATTGGATCAGTTGTTTTTACGTGATGCTTGAACAAACAAACAGATAAACAGACAAACAGATAAACAGACAAACAGACAAAAATTCCAAAAATGTTAAAAATAGGTTCTACTGGTTATAGTTTAACATCCCAACCAGGTTTTTTCAAAATATTTGCTATGTACAGACACGCCATGTCTACAGATTTATTATATGTATAGATTATTATTTACTGGAATGAACTAGTTCAAGGTACTCCCTAATAACGCGGTCGCGGAAAATTCGCAAAATGTACAAATTAAACTAGATGTAATAAAGCTCATTAGATGAGTAGAGTAAACTACTTAATAAGGTAGTAAAAAATGTTGTTAAGTTGGTTTAAAAGATGATGCAGTGACAAAAATTTTAAGGAGTATGCATAGGTGCGCTAGGGGCATGCGCTTTTGTCGAACTAGTATTATGGCATGCCCTATTGCATGCGCTGTGGCGCTTCACGCATGCTTCAGACGAAGACGCAAGATGAACATGAAAGCGCTGGTGTGTTTCTGTTTAATTTTAAGAAACCAACACAATAGCCAGCGCACGTCTACCCACACTACATCACATCGCACACAAACACAAACGACTAACACATTATGTATTTTTACATATTTTTTTTTTATTATATCAAGTTTATTTACATTTATGTATTGTTTTTACTAGTTTTTATTTATTTAAGTATTTCATATTTTTTTTATTTTTTGTACTGGCTTACCATCCGTGGGCCACTAGGGTCTGGTTGAAAACCAGCGCCAGGCATTCCGTCTGGCATATGCTGAACCAGCGCCTGTTCAGCGCAATTTATATTAGAAATAGGTAGTGTTAATTATGTTATCATTATAATGTTATTAATTTGTGCTGAATATTTTTTTTTCTTTCTTCTTTCTTTCTTTCTAATTAATAGTTTGGTTTAGTTTTTTTTTTCGTTTGTATTTACTTTGGGCAGTAGGCATAGCTTATCTTCACTTTCATCATCGTATCTATCTACAGCCTTCGTCTTTTCACCGTCAAGGTCTTAAGCTATTCTTCCATTATTCCAATAATACGATTTTATCCATCCAAACATTTCTGCTCCCCAGTTTTTTCAATCTCCCATCATAACAACTAGGTGATTGCAAAAATCCGAACACTTACAAATCCGCCCACAATGGCTGACCTTCTTCTGAAAGGGTAACATTAACCCTCCATTGTTTCGTATAATACTAAAACACAATACCCCTGAAATTCTGGCGTTATTTACACTTTATAATGGCAACATTGATATTATTATTGCAGGAAGTTTAGATAGTGTAGTTGTCTTTGTTGTTTGAAGGTTCATATACAGGTTGAAATTGTAAACACTCGACAAGCCGAAATGGGAGATTGTACTCATCACTATGAACAACTTTTACTATGGGACCAAACCAGAAATCGCGAAAAAAAATCAGCTGTTCCCTACATTTTGACGAGTTATGCGAACATAAATGTAGGGAACAGCTGTTTTTTTCGCGATTTCAGATTAGGTCCCATAATAAAAGTTGTTCATAATGATGAGTACAGTGACCCCTTAAGAGGTTGATGGTGTTTTACCAATAACCCTGTATAATATTATATTCTTTTGGTTGGATTCTAGTTTCAATTATAAATTAAACAAATCTGCATTGGAATCTCACCGAGTTACAGCTCCGTAGGTAGACTCCTGATAGGGCAAATGATAGCATAGCTGTTGAACGCTTACTATTCATGCAGGTGGGCTAACATTGATCCCGGCCCGCACTTCATTCTTTTTGAATTCATGTTATAAGAACTTTATTATCACTTGCGTTAAAGGTGAAGGAAAACATCGTGAGGAAACCTGCACATCTGAGAGGGCTCCAAAATGTTCTCGATGGTGTGTGTAGTCCGCCAAACCACAACAGACTAGCCTTGGACTAACAAAACCCTTCTCATTCTGAAAAGAAGCCCGTGCCGAGCAGTAAGACGGCATAAGTTGATTATGCTAAAGATACTATAGTTATTATGTGACTCAACATAGTAGAGACAGTCTATTTCAAGTCATTGCTAAGCATAGCATGAGGAGCTGAGTATATGAACGATATACTTACTTTATATGATCATCCTCCTGCCCTTATCCCAACTTATTTGTGGTCGGCGCAGCATACAATTTTCTTCCATACATCTCTATTAGTCGTCATCTCAGTAGTCGCCCTCTTTCTAGTCATATCATCTTTTGCATTATCCATCCATCGTTTCTTTGGTCTTCCTTTACTCTTATAACCATCCACATTCATACTTAAAACTTTCCTCATGACACGTTCCTCATTCCTCCGCATCACTTATTTTATATGGTACGTTATATTACTAATGTTAGAAGGCTGGAAATTGATCGTTTCTCGGAAAATAAAATAAAGAATGTATCAATATTGTTGGGATAGTAACAGCTTTCCTAAAAGAAATATATGAAGTTATTTTGAAGGCTTTCTAGGAAAGAATAAGATTATGGAAATGATTGGGGCTTTCTCTAGTCACGCAATTGATTTTTGAACGAAAAATAATTTGGTATATGGAAATTAAAAAGGAAATCCCAATCTTAACCAGTGGATTCCGGAGCGGTTGTTGTGGTGATGGTTGGGGGAGGTGTATGTCCAGCAGTGGACGTCTTTCAGCTGAATGATGATGATGGAACCGAATAAATAAAGATGTTATGCCTATAGAAAAAAATGCAGTTACATTATTTCATCCCGATTTTAATGAAAGCTTCTCAACAGCGAGATTAAAATTCTAGGTGTAGACTGAGGTTAAAGTAAAATTACTATTATAAACTATACTATTATATACTATTAATATCATTGCTTTTTGTAGCTTAGTTCATAGGGCATAATACTTTCAACAACAAATTGTCCTATTATAAGCGGGTGTTTCACCAACATATCAATAAGAAGTCCGTAATTATTCACCAGATAAGCTAAATGTTACCTAAAAATATGACAATTACGTGTTCAATAATCTTGTCATTATCATTTTTGATATGACTGTGTTGAAATGCAAATTTCATATACTATCTTAAATAAGATTGGATACGAAACTTTAGGACACAAACTTAGATAAAATAGTATATGAAATTTTAGGACACAAACTTTCAAAATGCAATAACTCAAAATCACGAGTTGGGCAGATAGTTGGTTCCTGAATTAACCCGGCGAGCTATTGAAAAGTTAGAGATCGAATTAGCTTAACGAGCAGTTAATAATAGTTTGTTGAAATGCCCTCTAAGTATTTGTCCTCCTAGCGGATCGAGAAGGTTACCGTATATTACAAAACCATCAGTCCAACTTCCAATGCTCAATCAATTCAGTAACAAAACACTATCCCCACCCTATTCCCGGAACAAGTTGTAACTGGAGGAACAGTTAACTAGAACCGGGAACTAAGACCGTCACTATTTGCCTACCAATGCTGGAAACACGATTAATTACTGATATGTATGGCTTCTGTCTAACTTGTGTTACTTGTCGTAGTTCTGCAGGGAGCTATTCTAGGTCCGGTCGGAAGTTTGTATTGATTTCAGTTTTATGTAATTAATCTTTCACATTAACAGATTCGTTTTGATGATTTGGGTTTAAAATATTTACGAAATAAACTTTGCTTATAGTTTTTATATCAAATAGGTACTGCACTTAGACTTATTTATCAAGAATTTATTTAAAAGCTTCCAAGAAGTTGGTCATATTGACAAGTATTCTACATGAAAAGCTTATGAAGGTTAAAGTGTGGAAATCTATGGTCTCAAATAAGATAGATACAAATACTTAATTATACACCTACAGAAAATACAGAAGCAACAGTACTAAATGGAAGTAGGTACCAAAGTATTGTTAGCAATAGTTAATTTTATGTAAGTAGTATGCTTTTCTTCCTAACCAAGACTTTTTGTGACTCGTACATGTCCCTATAAAAAATCTACCATTTGTTCAGTTACTCAATTTAAATTTGTGACTTCATGTCAGATTTCAAAACACACAACCTATGATTATTTAAAATTAATTCAATACTATTTCAAGACCAAACTTTAGCTTCTCTAATCTTTCCTAAAACTAAAAATAATGTATCACACTACTCCAAAATAAACAGTAGTTAGTTCAATGTCTACACCATCTTCTTGCTGTGTCCCTTTTTCGTTTTCTAACATAACCATTCCACGAACAAACGCGTTGAAGCCGTAACTTACGATCAGTTTAAATATGAACCGAGTGCTCTCATTCTCTCTGGCCGCAGCCTTAAATAACAAGTGTCCGGATCCGAGTTACACGACAGCTGGACAACCGGACAGCTATACGAGCAACCTTTGACCGGAATCTATGGACTGACCCGGACAGAACGTCCATTTTGATTTCAGGCTACTGAGGTTTTGGGGTCAAATTGTATTGGGAGCTTCCTTGTTGGGGTACGGGGATATTATTGCTATTGTTATTGGGAATTTATTTGAGTTTCATCTTTTGGTAATGGAGTAAGAGGGATACTTGACACAGCTTGAACTTTTCCTCGTGAGTCGTTTGACATTATATTCATAGTTGCATTTTTTTTCGGAAATTTATTTCGTACCTACTAGCAATTTATGTTATCTAAAATGTACTCGGGATGATCTCCAAAATCAGCACATGTGGTTGACTTCTCTGGTGGATGGATTTGATTTCATAGTGTTCCGTATTTTTATTTCGAAAAGAAGGTGTCTAAATGAGCCTGTTTTTATATTGGCCTCAATTTTAACCAAGCAGTTTTGGAAATATTTCGTTTTGAAATTTTTGAGACCACAGTGATCACTTTTTATTTTGGAGATTGAGCCACTCCAGAATTACTGGTATCCTATGCTTATAAGAAACTGCTAGTAAAACGGGTGGAGTCTGAACTCCCAGCATCTGGAGTGCTATTTATAGTTCGACATCTTATAGCCGATTCCTATGATTTACCTAGCGTTATTGGTGAGAATTAAAACTTTAGTAACTTTACCAATGATGAAGCAAAACCCTAGCTTTTCATAGCACACTCTTCCCTACATAATAGCTATCACAGATAAAATAAACTTACAAGTCCATTTATATTGTTAGCAAGTTTGGCAACTACCATTTTGGTAAGCAAAACGATTCATTTTTGGACATAGGAACCGGGCATTAGTCGTTGGACTATTGTGATTTTAAAGAGAACAGACAAGTTTTAGAAGCGTCAATTTCAAGATCAATGTTGTTCCAGTCATACAGCGAAATAACTGTAATTCAATTGACATAAGTTCTCATAGTTGCAGAAGTTACATTGTCATAGTATATCAAGCAACAAACCGACCGCAACACCAATGTTATCTACCAGGGTAACAGAGCTTTCAAGATCATAATTTGCGCGCGCTTACACAACACTAGGTCATTGCTTATTAGCATCGAAATGACCTACTTCACAGCTGGCATTTAGAACTAGGTTAAAGATTCTCAACAATGCACTGAAGTTATTATAGATTTGAATTCTGACTTCGTGTGGTGTCCGGCTGAGAAGTTTTAAGTTTTGTAATTTGTATTCATGTTAACCATTTTTGTAGGCGCTTTCAGATTTCTATTATTAAAGCATAATACGGGCCTCTTCTCTGAATGATAATGGTTTAGGCCTTATTCGAACACGCTTGCTTGGTGCAAGTTGGTGAACTACACATAACCATAGAGTATTTTTTTTAGAACCCCTTCCAGTTTGCTGGTTTCCTCGCGATGTTTGCCTTCACTATTAACGCAAGTGATAATCAAATTCTGTCTATTATTTTGTCAGAAATTATTATCCTATATCTAAGCAGTAATATTATCAGGTCATCATTCACAACCACAAATATCAATAAGACAATATTTAGTTTTCTTTTTGAGTGTCGCAAGCGCGACTGCTGAGCGTGAGGTCCTGGGTTCCCCAGGTCGGGCAAAGTGATATTGGGTTTTTCCGTGTGGAATTTCTCAGTAGCAGCCCGGAGTCTGGATTTGTGCCCGGTCGATGGCAATAGGCTCGCCTCCTATTACATGGGACGTAAACATAAACGGCGAAATGTGGGTGTACTATACACCTCTGCCAACCCTTTGAGGAATACAGGCGTGAGTTTATGTATGTTATGTTATTTAGTTTTACTTTATTCATTTTTTTTCGAGACTTTTCCTCGCTTACGTGACTATGGAAGCTTCATAGGTACTGCTGTCCACAACCCTTTTGCAAAACATATAATTTCAAAGTAATTTGTTGTAGCAATTATTTTAGATAGTTTATTTTGAATTAACATCTTTGCATTGGAACCCGTCCACAGCTAAACGTGGGCCTCTGAATTACTACTATAATCGGATAAAGAGGGATATCACCATAATCACCATTCTTGGCAGTCGGTTTGGTGATTGCTGTTTGCGGTTTGAGAAATAAAGAGGACGCTCCTGCCCATCCTATTGCGAAAATCCCTTTATAATACCCAAATGTGGAGAAAGGGCTTCTTATTGTTCTTTGCCAAAAATCACAACTTCTTACAAGTACTTACGTACAAAAAACACTTCATTAAAAACGTTCCTTTAATTAACATTTCCACAATTAAATTCAATATTATAATTGAGGGTCCCGCCACGCTATTAACCCTCGCTCGCCACGCTCGGGTCAAAACGACCGCAAACAAAACTGCCTGCTTCAGTCTCGAATACTTGGACAACTATTCCTCCATTATTACGACGGGCTCAAGGACGATAGCTACTAGATGTGGCCTTGTAGTGACCTTGAAAATTGACGCATACACTTTGCTGATACATATCATCCCTATCAAAAAGTAAATTTGTATAGCTTAAGTACGTCCGGCGCGCCCTGGGCAGTCACCCTGCTACCAAACCTTGCTGACTGGCTAATCTTTACACCACAGCATGAGCTATTTTCGTACAGCTCGTGCTGACACGAGAAAAGAAGTATATAGCGCAGTTCAGACAACGCTATACTAAATACTAAAGCATTTTGCGTCATATGCTGTAACTATACAACATGACGATCACAATATATGCTATATTGTAAGCCAGCCTACTATGTACAGCAAGTCGTTTGACAGCGATCCGTCGGAACGTGTCCATATAAAATGTATGCTGAGCGATATCGTTGTACTATACAATATTTGCTGTATGCTATATATTATAACATAGTCTGAACTGCGCTTATTTCTTACAGTAACCAGCATTGTTCTCACATAATTTTAAGTACCGTACAACATTGTAACAACATCCCATCGTACATGAAATTATTTTAAAAGAGTATGTATGTTGTTTCTTGCCGGCTCGCCTTCTTAGAACCTACTTTTTGGAACGGTGCAACTAAATTGTCGAGACGTTTCTTAAGTGCATGTACTACGCCTATTTAAAATACAAAATTTTAAATCTTGAATCTAGACAATGTATCAGAACAAGAATTGATAATACTGATATAGCGGTTGAACGCATGCAGGACGGTCTAAGTTTTAACCCGGCCTGCATCTCCGACTTTCGGAAATCATGTGCAAATCAGAATTTGATTATCACTTGTGTTAATGGTAAAGGAAAACATTATGAGGAAACCTGCACACTTTAGAAGGCGCCAAAAAGTTCTTGATGGTGTGTCTAGTTCGCCAACCCAAACCGGCCTCCCGATTCAGAATTTTTTCGATAAGCAGTTCTCGGTCAATTCGGGTTGTTAGATCGTTTCGTCTACGATTCTCATAACGCAAAAACACCGAACTGTTTGAGAACTATGACTTCTCGAATTATTTTGATTCGGGGGGCAGGCCAGCGTGGAAGAAGAGGCTTGGGCCTAGAAGTGGG
Source organism: Amphipyra tragopoginis (assembly GCA_905220435.1). Taxonomy (NCBI): domain Eukaryota; kingdom Metazoa; phylum Arthropoda; class Insecta; order Lepidoptera; family Noctuidae; genus Amphipyra; species Amphipyra tragopoginis. The sequence goes on from HG992016.1 coordinate 18,665,795, forward strand.
ACAGTAATGAACTGATTATGCTACTCGCTACTCGTCTAGTTAAAGCTTTCTCAGCCACGACTTCTTCTGCCAATGTTTCTTTTGTTGGCTACATTTGCATGAGGTTTTTCGTGTCTTTAGTCACTTCTAGTATCATGTGTACTTTCCTCATTCCCTACTATGTTGGATCAGCTTCTAGTCCAATCATATTCGAATGTATATTAAGTATTTTACTCGGAGCGACTGACATCTGACCTCCACAACCCGGCTAGTGGTTAAGCATCCATAAGTTTGACCAGTAGTCAGTCAATTTTCTTTCTTCCAGTCCCTTCTAGCATCTCTTCATCTATAAGAACAAACTTTATTGTCGTTCATCCTTCGGTTATGTACAAAATTTGTCTTTCTAAGTTTCATACGTTCCTACCACCTTATTAATTCCCCTCAAAAACCTAAAATAACAGCAAATTGAACCTTATTGCAACGATTGAAAGTATAGTTGTGATTTTTATGCGTATCAATATAGTTTGTTTTGCAACTGAAATCGTACGTCTTATTTGAGAAGTAATAATAGTTTGTCAGATATTGGGAGTGACGTAACTTTTCTACCGAGTGAACTCGATAGAGTTTTGTTATTTTTTTAATGAGTTGCTTGATATTTGACAATGGTCGGTGTTTTGTTATTACGTATGTCATATTAGGTGTGATTTGGGTCTTTGAAAAAGTTGGAATGAAAGACTACTTTGTGGTTTCTAAGAACTTCGTTTTTGTTTCTTTTGGTAGGAATAGATATTGTGGTCCTCATAAGTTGATGATGTTGATCAAGAATCTGTAGTAAGCAGATTTAAGATGATTACTGCCCATCTGCTATAAATACTTTTGTTCGCCCAATACAAATATGTTTTATATAAAAGAAAGAAAGAAGAAAGAAAGAAAGAACTGGATTGCTTTTGGGTATCAGAATATACAGTTTCCTTAGTCGAGCCAATGCAGTTTGCACGATGAAGGTGTTGTTTACGCTCTGGATTTAAGGGTTTTTGACCGACTTAAGCCCTTCTTTCAAAACTCATTACACGATACGTTAAAATATAGTCGTCGAGCGCCAAATATATCTATAAACCGTTTAATAAAACTACAGTAGTGTCGTATCGTGTCATGTCATCTCGTGCGCTTGGAGTTGTCACCACATTTCGGCGAAACGGGTAGAGGGCCTTGAAAAAACAACCTGAAGCTAACTCTGTGACGATCAAGCTAAGGTAAAAGAACTAACATTCTAAAAGCCTACGACAAAAAAAAACGGCCAGGTGCGAGTCAAACTCGCAGACCGAGGGTTCCGTACCTTGCAAGGAAACGTATAAAAAGTTACTTTGTCTGATTTATAAAAACTATGGTAGTTATAGACATCGTTTTATTTTTCTTGTAATATTTACATAAACCTCTATCAACTTGATTTATTCCATATTTTTCCTTTGCATACTTCGAAGATACGGAATGGGATTTTGACAGAGATCTTTTTGTTGTTTGCGTGCGTGCAGCGGCTACACAGCCGAGCCAAGGCGGTTGTGTGCCTTTGATATTCATTGCGTTTTTGTAACTTCAAATGCGTAATTTGTTAGGAAAAATTGAAATTTTTGATAATTTTTGTATGGAAGAAAGTTTAGTATTATAACTTGGAAATTGTTTATGGAAAAAACTAAAAAAAAATGTGACCTTCAATATCTCCAAAACCAATGATTTCACAGGTATGGTTTGTTCGAGAAAAATGATCCCAATGATGGGTAGAATACGTGGTTTTCGTTATCGTTAAGGGTCTTTTTACACCCGATACAGACAGACGGACGAACGGACGAAGCCGCATACCAAGGGTCCCTTTTTTTCATTTTGGTACGGAACCCTAATAAGCCAAAAACTATCCGCCTTCAAAGTCCAACAGCAAAAAACTTCAAAACTCAATTGGATACACAGCCGTGGGTCATTTCCCCCTAGATTCAAATGAGGGGTGACCCTACATAATGATGTTACGATGGGTGCTGGGCAGGGGGTCAGAGGGGGGCAAACGTAAGTCAATTGTTACAGGGCTTTGGTTTTTATAGGGTATATGAAGTTGATGTGTGATACGTAGGTATACGTAAGTATGTAAAAGTCTATATGTTTGTTCATAAATTATTAAAAGTCAATCCATCTATCTACATACATAAAAATCGTATCGTATCTATCGTCGATGTGGAGCCGGATATACCCATGGGTGTCGTAAAAGGCGACTAAGGGATTCACTAGAGGATGGGCAGCAGCGTTCTCTGAGTACTTTAACAACCATACTGCGATCGCCAACCCGCCTGACAAGCGTGGCGACTATGGCAACCCCCCCTCCAATAAGGATGGCAGACGGGGCCGAAAGGTTCTGGAGTGGCGACCGCTTACCGGAAGATGCAGCATAAGTAGGCCCCCCACAAGGTGGACCGATGATCTGGTAAAGGTCGCGAGAATCCGCTGGATGCGAGAAGCACAGGACCGGGCGATGTGGCGATGCTTGAGGGAGGCCTATGTCCAGCAGTGGACGTCTTTAGGCTTAATGATGGTGATCTATCTATACGATTCGAGTCATGTGCGGAACAAGAATTTTTAACAGACTTAAAAAAATGAGGAAGTTCTCAATACGACTTTTTTTTGTGGGTTTTTTTAGGGATTCGTCGCCAATTGTGAACCGATTTTAATGATCTTTTGTTTGAAAGAGTATTCTCCCAAGATGGTCCCATTCAAAGCTGGTGAAGATTTAATGAAGACCTTCGGATATAGACAATGGAACTCTTCAACGGATAACAGCAAATCACTCGCGATTGCTGTAATCGCATGCAAAGTGAAAAGAGTAAATTAATAGGGTATTTTACTCTTTATGAGAAAAAATCTAAAAATATAGTATTGAGATAGCTTAGGCAAATAGCAGTTGGAAAACGTTAGTTTTAGTTCATAAAATTGCAAACTAAATTTTAAAATTCAATTCTAAGGTTTCAGCTTTTAAACTGTTTCATAACACCAATAAATAGTAGTCGCCATGTTATTACGTCATACGGCTATGTAAACTTAGAAGTGTCAACTGTCAACTAAACAATTAATGTAATATGCAAAATATCACTGCATTTGTTTACACAGCCAACTGACGTCATGACCATAGAGCAATATGGCGTCCACTGCGTCCAGCGTTTTCGTCAAATTACGCGCGAAATTTGAAAAAGCAAAATTTTAATGTATATTTATGGCATTAGAATACAGAAAGTATTCTGAGTTTATGGCACTAAATGATTAAATATAAATTTTGAGAATTTTTTGTGGTTCATTAGCACTATAGAATCTAATTGAGACACTTTTCAAAAATGGGCGTAATAGCCAATTGACATATTATAAAATTAACAGTTTCAGAACCTCAGCTTAGGTAGTTGCTGTAATTAATTTGGAACAATTGTCATCCAAATTCCATAATGCTGTTTTTTTTTTTTTAATATGATAAACGTTAACCCTCAAATACACAAGAACAGTTTAAATTCACATGCAAAATTGTGAGGATTTAAAAATTCACTATTGTGCATACCGAACAGCAGGCTGTTAGTCTGTAGGGAAATACGTGGAAACACTAAACGGATTGCGGTGATTCTAGTTTTATAGTTCACTTAGAAGAGGAACGAATTGAGCTGTCTCATTGTCCAATGGTTGCAAGCGACGGTGAAAATAAACAAGACGTGTGGAGCCTGATGGTATTTTACATTTGGTGAATTATATTTCGTTTACGATCATTTTGCGATGGGATTGCGATAGTCTATTAGATCACTACTATACCCATTTCAACTTAAGGCAAGTCCTGACGCTTGTCTACAAAACGATTACACAAAGAATAACAAATATAAAGGCACTTGGTTGTCCTTATCAGAAGCAGCCATCGTACTATGCGTGGGTTTGCGGGCGAGGAGAAGCAAATTAAAGTCTTTGATATTAATTACAAGTCATACTTTGACAAACACAAATAAAATGATGCACAAAGATAGACGACGTTCCACCGAGTACGTGGGGCGCGAGCGCACATGCATCCAATCCCAATCACTTAAGTTATCTTAATAATGATCACCATTAATAATCAACACCGGGGTTTTGCTCGATAGCTCTGACGTTATATGTCTAGCTTTTTGCGGGCCGCCTCCCCAGTCCCCGGTGTTACGTCAAGTTGACATTGACAGCCGTCATCTGGTAGATGTCATTCGTCCAGGAATCAATTAAGTTTGGCGTCGTCAAGCCAATTCTCTCGACGCGCCGTCAAATATTTAAAAAAAACAAAAGCTGGTTAATACCCCTTGGGCCCGAGGTGTCCGAAAGATTATAAGATGCCTAATTGGAGGAGAAAAGCTGAGATGGTTTGTTGAATAAAGCTTAATTTTCAAAATATTCATTATTTACGGAAATTCACAAATCGAAAAATGTATATGGTAACAAGTCCTATGAACGCGGCGTTGCGACTTTTGTCATACCATACCCCCCTCTCGCCGTATGTCTTATTTGTCGGGGAGGGTTGTGAAGTGAGAAGTTTCTTATCCATTCACACGATAATTTATAAATGTTGCCAGTTCAACCTAAGGTATTGTTTACAAGGAAGTACTAAAGTTAATTAATTTATGAAGTAAAGAAAAACAAACAAAAAAACTGATTTGGTCTTCTGTTGATATAACATTTGACTCATAATACCATCAGAAAGGCGTGGTTAAAATCTTTCGGTTACCTCGGGCCCACGGTGTATAGCTACATATTAATTAAGTACGCATGCGCACTAGCGCGCGCCTATGCAGGAAACATTCGGACTCCCGGTTAATTATTCTAAAATTAGTGAATTCGGATTGTTCAGTGCTAGAAAAGTGTTTAAAGTAAACTATGGACGTTTGTGCACAAGTACAAAGTGGAGTACAGTGTAAATTACTTGTTTTTTTTCACTTACTGAGACTTTATTACTGTCAGTAAACAAACGGTGATATTTAAAAATTGTCGGGCGTCGCGAGCCGTCGAGCCGCGCAACGAGCCCTTTCATTCGTAGCAAGATTTGCTCACTCCGTCTCGTTCGCACAGTAACTTTGACTATTTATTTACAATGATTTGCACTTCTTGCAACAGACGAATTGATCGTGGGGAGATGCTTAAATGTGTTGGATGTAAAGCTGGTTTTCACTATATTTGTTTGAATATTACTTCTGCGGAGTTCACTGAGAAGAAGACACAATTAGAAAGCACGGTCAAGTGTGATTCCTGCTTCAACGTAACTCAGCGCATTCGCGTAACAGATGATACACCAATACGCGATATCCGCAATAGATCTGGTTTGATGGATAATGAACAACCGATTCAGTCTGATGAGGGTATTAAAACTACGGTAAATGCCACGTTAGTCCAGGATAATTTGTCCAGTATTATGGAAATAATGAAAGGAGTTATTGCAGCAAAGCTAAACGATATGGAAGTAAAACTTATACAAGAAATTAAGACTACTGTATCAACCTTAGCGCTAGAAAATACCAAATTGAGACAAGAGTTGAGTGTTTCTAATAAAAAGTGTTATAGTTTAGAAGATGAAAATAAAGCTCTTAAATTGGAAATAAAAAATATTAGGAAAGAGAAAGTCAGCACCAGTTCCGGTGCTAGGTTACAGCGTCCTATGGTGAATACTGTGCCTGCTATAATAGAAAGCAAAGTAAACGACAACGGCAACTCGCCGCAACCGCCGGCGCTCCCGGCGCTGTCACCCGTGCCGTCAGCGCCGATCGGGCCGTGCGCGCCACCTCGGCCGTCACCTGTGTCGCTGCGTGAACAACCGAATGTGAGTTATGCGGCGGTGGCCGGGAGTACAGCGGTAGCGGTAGCGGAAACTGTTGACAGCGATAAATGGATAGAAGTAAAAAGTAATAGAAGAAATAACCCGATAAATAGAGGCGGAAATAAGTCGGTCGTATCTTTAAAAGCAGTTGAACGTAAGAAGTACCTTCATATTTGGAGATTGGAGAAAAGTACGACGGAAGAGAATGTAAAGGAGTTTATTTATAATATACTGGGAAAGGAATCGGAAATTAGTATTGAGAAAATAAAAACAAAAACTGCAAGAGACTATGCGTCGTTCAAAATTGGCGTTGCTGAGGGTAACTTTGAGCGACTGTGTGATCCAGAAATATGGCCAATAAATGTGGAATTTAGCGAATGGATTTGGTTTCGTCGCCCAACCTCAACAACCCAAGGTCAGCAGCAAATCCAGTAGAAGCCTCAACATTTTATATCAAAATGTAAGGGGACTAAGGACAAAAACATCCAAATTTCAATCTCTACTGGAATCATCGGTTGCAGATTTATTCGCAATCACGGAAACTGGATGTAATGAGTCTATTCAAAACGCTGAAATTATTCTACCTGGCTATCAGATAGTACGATGTGACCGAGCGGATGGTCGCAAGCAGGGAGGCGTACTTTTAGTGGCCACACCGCGGTTCGAGCTGCGCCGAGTATCGATGCCGAACGGTATTGTTATAGATAATCATAAGTTTGAGTTAGTTTGTGCTACTGTTCATAGACGAAATAGGTTTCTATTTACATGTTGTGTAGTATATATGCCACCACAAATTGATGAGAACGAGTACATGATTATGTTTAGTTTATTAGAAAAAATATGTATTAAATATAAGAATAACGTTATAATAATGGGGGATTTTAATCTGTTTTCGTGTAATAATTATGTTTGTAACTATTATGAATACTTCCTGGCCTTCTGTGAAGTCGTTCAGTGTAATGGGGTACCTAATTGCAATGGCAGACAGTTAGATCTGGTGTTGAGCGGATGCGGTGGCGTGACAGTGTGCGCGGGGGAAGAGGGGCTGCAGCCTGTGGACGCCTATCACCCGCCGCTGGCTATCGATGTAAACATCGCTGCGCCTCCCTTACTGCCGCTCCCCACAGCAGCAAGCAGTAACCAATCGAAACATCAAATACCGTTTAAACAGTGGAACTTTGGCAAGGCTGACTATCAACAATTATATTATTCTTTAACCATAATAGACTGGAGTGATATGTACAATATAAAAGATCCTGATTTAGCTTTAGACTTTTTTTATGATAAGATCGACAGAGTTTTCGATGCCAGTGTGCCACTTAAAAAACAGAAATCAAAAAATAATAGATTTATTTATCCGTTGTGGTATACATCAGAAATTATTGGACAAATTATATTAAAATACAAACTGCATAAAATGTATAAAATAAGTAAATCAAGTAGTGATTATGAGGCGTTTTCTCGGTGCCGGGCGAGAGTTAAGGTTGAGACTGTGCACGCTCATGACCGTTATCGGGATCGAGTACAGAGCCATCTAGCGTCGGATCCAAAATCTTTTTGGAGCTACGTAAGGTCAAAAAGAGGTAACTCGAGCCAATATAAGTTAACAAAGAATGGGCGAGTACTATCGGATTGCGAGTGCGCCCATGAGTTTGCACGGTTTTTCCACTCTGTGTACAACCCGGAGCCGGCAGTGCTGAACGTAGCGGCAGCGAGCGCGGCTGTGGCGGCGGACAGTGCGTGGGCTCACCTTGGTCGTCTTCAGCCGTCGGAGGTGCGACGCGCGCTTGCCCGCCTGCCTCCTAAGCGTTCCGTGGGACCGGACGGCATACCGCCTTTTATTCTCAGGGACAGTCGCATGGTATTAGTAGAACCATTACTACATTTATTTAATGTCTGCATTACGGCCGAGAAGTTTCCTGATCGTTGGAAGCTTACACGAGTAGTGCCGGTGCCAAAGAGCCATGGAGGTGTGGAAGCCAGCGATTACAGACCAGTGGCAGTTCTTTGTGCTCCAGCAAAGGTGTTCGAGGCGACCATTCACAGCTGTTTGTACGCACAGGTGAGCGCCCATTTGTCAGACGAGCAGCATGGCTTCCGCCCTGGAAGAGGGACATCAGGGAACTTACTGCACCTGATGACGAGTTTAGTACCAGCTGTTGATGCCGGGCTGCAGGTGGATGTGGTATATTTAGATTTTAGGAAAGCGTTTGACACGGTAGATAATGACGTTCTTGTCTTAAAATTAGCTGCCATGGGTTTCACGCCGCATACGCTGAATTTCTTCACCAGCTACTTGCGGGACAGACGTCAGTTTGTAGACTGTGGTGGTTACCTTTCGGAGCCTTACTACACGAGATCGGGAGTAAGTCAGGGAAGCAACCTAGGACCTTTCCTTTTTATCTTAATGATAAATGATTTGCCTAAGGTAGTTAATGACTCATCATGCCTTCTTTTTGCTGATGACCTAAAGTTGTCTGTTGTAGTGAAAAACATTGTGGATCATGATTTGTTGCAGCGGGATATAGATAACGTAATTCAGTGGAGCAAAGAGAATAAATTAAATTTTAATATCGCAAAATGCTCAGTGCTATCATTCACTCGCACGCATACCCCAAGCCATTACCGGTATCTTATGGAGGGGCAACCGCTGCAACGCGTAACAGAGGTTAAGGATCTAGGCATTTGCTTCACCGTTGATTTGAGTTTTCGGAAACACATTGTGAATGTATGTAAGAGGGCGTACCGAAATTTAGGGTTGTGCTACGTCAGGCAAACGATTTTACTAATATAAGTGCTTTAAGGGGTTTGTATGAGGCCCTTGTGAAAAGCCATTTAGAATATAATGCGGTTATTTGGAGCCCGAGTGAAGCCAAGTATAAAACAATGTTGGAGCGTATTCAGAATAAATTTATAAGATTCCTGTATCTGAAGATGTATAGGGTATATCCAGGATATCCCTCGATTTATCCAACATTGTTTGTACTTGGTATGGTAGGATATTATAAATTAGAAATGAGGAGAGAAGTAGCATTGGCCTCATATTTGTTTAAAGTGTTGCGAGGGAAAATAAATAATCCAGCCATTTTAAGGGTACTTTGGCTACGTGTGCCGGACGATTACGTGGGGCGGCGGCGGCGGCCGCAGCTGTTGATGGTACCCAGCGCGCGTACCAACTTGCTGCAGCGGGCGCCGCTGACGCGAGCCATAATCACGCTCAACGCGGTAGCTGAGCAGATTGATTTGATGTCTTGTACATTGAGCGAGTTCACAAGGGCAACTTACTGGTTAACGTGTTATGTGTAATTTAGTTGTAATTAGTTCTGTATATAATATTGTTAAATTTAGCTTATCTATCGCATTAGGTTTACTTACTACCTGTAATGATAGACTTAAGTTTGGATGTAAATAAATAAATAAATAAGTAAATAAATATTTCACGGTTTTTGATGTTGTTGTTTACGTTTTTTCGATAGCAGACTACAATTAAAGAAATTACCGCTATATCATCGCTCATATTTCGTTGAACAGAATATAGGCAGGTACTCTCATGAAGTACGTCCGGCGCACCCTGGGCAGTCAGGCCCGCTACCAACCTTGCTGACTGACTAATCTTTACACCACAGCATGAGCTATTCTCTTATAGCTCATGCTGACACGAGATAAGAAGACCGAGTTCTTAGATCATCATCATTCAGCCGAAAGACGTTCACTGCTGGACATAGGCCTCCCCAAGCATCGCCACATCGACCGGTTCTGTGCTTCTCGCATCCAGCGGTTTCCCGCGACCTTCACCAGATCATCGGTCCACCTTGTGGGAGGCCTAACCACGCTGCGTCTTCCGGTACGCGATCGCCACTCCAGAACCTTTCGGCCCCATCGGCCATCCGTTCTGCGAGCAATGTGCCCCGCCCACTGCCATTTAAGTTTGGCAATTATCCGAGCTATGTCGGTTACCTTGGTTCTCCTGCGGATCTCATCATTTCTGATATGATCACGCAGGGTGACTCCGAGCATAGCCCTCTCCATTGCCCTTTGGGTGACCTTGAGCCTTCTTATGAGGCCCATTGTGAGCAACCACGTTTCAGTACCGTCTGTAATCACTGGCAACACACACTGGTCATTAGATTAGTGGTTATTAGTTCTTAGATATTACAATGTAACAGAAAAAATCACACTTTTCCAAAATCCCAACATAACAGCATCAAAAGCCATCAAACCACCGCGCCACGTAACCCAGATATTACGTGAATTGGCCGGAAAAATTGGTAAATTTAATATATAAAACATATGAATCGTTCGCTCTCCCCGGGGGTTTTGCGTAATAACATATTACGCGTCGCAGTACCGTCAGCAAATGAGACTGATCATTAAAATGTTTTATTTATTTGCATCAAAGCTTGTAAATTGCTCATCTCCCTAATGGGTTGACAGAGGTGTGCAATCCATTCACAATTAGTAAATGTGTGTAAGGGACTGGGTACACTTAGCAGCATTTATTTGAATTTCACTATAAAAAACGGCCATTTTGTTCGTAGATGCGTACAGTTCTTTCACTCTTTCGCATTGCTTCAACTTTCGCATCAAACTGAGGTTATGTGCGTACAAGTGCGGCTAATGTTTCCGAACACTGCTGCATGCTTAGGCATGTTTTTGCATGCTTACGCGTGCGAATTTACATATCGTCGTCTTAGTGTGAAAAACTCGGGAATACATTTGGAAATTTCACGGTTGTTTTAAGCTTTCACGCAGCCGAAGTCGCGGGCAAAAGCTAGTCAATTATGTTTATTACGGATCTTATATACCCAACAAAGGCTTAATTTCAGTGCCTACACATTACTAAAGTTTCTATAATATAATTAAATCGTGATTCGAAAGACACGTGGCGCCATATGAACGTTATTGTTGTTTTCCTCAGGAACAGTACTTTTTTCGGGATGAAAGGTACCTTATGTCCGTTTCTGTACACCTGACAATGTATATGCAAAATTTCAGGATGATCGGTGGTGCAGTGGTTTAGGCGTGAAAAGTTAACAAATAAACAAACTTACTTTCGCATTCATAATATTAGTTAGGAAGTTAGGATAAGCGTTGTGATAAAATTAAAATGTCAAAATTGCATTCCCGAGGTTTTCACTCTAAGGCGACGATATACAACCTTATTTTTACTTTATACGAAAACCGATACACCCCAACAAGATTTTCATCAGAACTGCCTGAATATGTGTTTTTTTTAGTAAATCTCCAAGTTACACCTTAGTTTATGTCGCGTTAAATTCCCTAAAAAAGTGTGAAATGCCCGAGATGTGCTATGCAGGGTTTGTCTAATACACGGAAACTGACCGAGAGGACCGTCTCAAGCCTCAAAGTATCTATTCCCGTCAACTGTAAAACTACTGAAACAAAATTGAAATTTATGAAAAAATAAAAGTGGTGTAAAAAATGTGTCAATCGATGCTCCTAGTGATTCTGAACAAACTAGTTTCAGGTTTAATATATACTAAAACTGAGCTTGTAAAACGCAGCTAATCTTAAAGGTCTTAGGGCCAAAACACACGTAATGTGCATGCACGAAACTTCTATTACGCTCTTACGTAACGACGTAAAATACGTGGTGAGGCCACACAGGACAATTTGTATGTAGTGCGATGCATACGGGTAATGCGACGAAATACGAGCCGCGCATGATACGCTCAATGTGTCTGTAGCCTTAAAGTCATGTTTACGCTTTTCAAAAATTAAGTTTTATTGCTAGTATAGTCTATAATTAATAGTATCTATACTATCTGTAATTTTACCATATAAACCCATATTTTCAGCTCATAACGCAAAACCATGTTTTATTTTCTTTTATCGTGGATCTGAAGTAAAATTATAGGCATGCCGTAACTATTCATGTAAATAAAACCGCCTTCAAATAAAATAAATTACGAAGACTGTAGAACTATAATTTACACAAGTAAACTTTTAATTTTACAAGCGTGGCATTATAGCTCCCTTAGTAAGGTAGGCAGATAAAATAGTTTGAATATTTTTTATAAGTTTTAGATAAATGTGATGAGTCGGCTCGTAAAATTCAATTTTTATTCGAGTTTTTTTTGTATTTTACGTAAAATATGGCCATCTTTAAGACGTTATTTTATTAATTGCTTGTAACTTATATTGAATTGTATTTATTTGTATATTTATTTAAGTATTTATTTAGGTACCCTTAAAACGAATCATTTTGAGACATAAAGAAAAAATATATCGGTGTTCGTAATGTTCCCTTTTGTCGACATATTAGGAAGTATGTATGAGGCTTCCATAGTCACAAAAAGTTCAATAAGGCCTCAAAAAAAAAAGAAAAAAAAGGCAACAAAATGTAAAAGGTAAACTAATACTCTTAAACTACAGATTCCACTAAGTATTGACTGTGCAACAAGCTATGCTAAGAATTTCTTTAAAAAAAATACTCTCAAAAGAGATTTTCCAAAAAAGAACTCTAGTCGAAATAGCTTGCATAGGCAAGCTGATGCTTGGCAATGAATACATTGGAACACACGACTCCTTGAGTGAAGTCCCCAGAACAAAATACAAAGTGCGGGACGCCCTGAGTTCGAAAAATCGACGTGCTAAAAACAGTTGCTATAGTATGATGATAGGGCAAAGACCCGTATTATTAAGGCAGTGATCAAATGAGAGCCATTATAATACGTTTTAATATCTATAATATAGAAATAACAAGCAGATTTGATATAAAAAAGGCGTTTTATGACGTTTCGACAATGTTGACGATAAGCAACGCAATATTTTTTCGTCCCAACTACCTCAGTGTCTCAAGACGAAAGTCTTTGACCAGTGCGTGTTGCCAGTGATCACTTACGGCACTGAAACGTGGTCACTCACATGGGCCTCATAAGAAGGCTTAAGGTCACCCACAAGGCAATGGAGAGGGCTATTCTCGGAGTTTCCCTGTGTGATTATATCAGAATTGATGAAATCCACAGAAGAACCAAGGTAACCGACATAGCCCGAAGAATTGGCAAACTTAAGTGGCATTGGGCGGGGCACATTGCTCGCAGAACGCCTGGCTGATGGGCCCGAAAGGTTCTGGAGTGGCGACCGCGTACCAGAAGACGCAGCGTGAGTAGGCCTTCCATAAGATGGACCGATGATCTGGTGAAGGTCGCGGGAATCCGTTGGATGCGAGAAACACAGGACCGGTCGATGTGGCGATGCTTGGGGGAGGCCTATGTCCAGCAGTGGACGTTTTTCGGGAATATGATGACGTTTTCATTTTGACAGTTCCTTTTGAGATGTTGCTACCATGACTGCCATGTTGAGGGTGGATTATTAATAAGAACCTTATGGCAAAATTATCAAACGCTGCTCAATGTTTTCTTCCTAGTAAATCTCGTGCTGTTACTGTCACATTAAGGCGAAATGACAGAGATAACATGAAATTAACGGCAACTTAAAATTTAGTATCGTTTGATGATTTGGCCATTAGTGTAACACAACTGGAGGGTCCTATATCAAGTTATATAGTTATGATGACATTTAATTATGTCAATTGTTTTATATAATTTAGCTTCATTTAATTTTTTGTAAATATGAGAACTTGGTGGACTTGCCTATACATACTGATTGCGTAAATTACTATTATTCATATTGTATTTTTTTTCTCAAATTTTTTGTTTCCTTTTTGGTGAATTTTTGTACCACTCAAGACTTGGTAGGTACTACATTACTCCAAGGTCTGTGGTCAAGACTACATTGTTCTCTCTTATAGTAAGTACCTATTGTATTCACTGAATTTGTAAAAGATATCCTTTTTTTGAAAGAGTAGGTACCCATCGAGTTTCTTGCCGGCTCTTCTCCATAGGAAATGACTAATTGGAACCGTGCACCTAAATTCGACTTTTCATAAGCGCCTGTATTGGTTTATGTGTTTTTTTTTTTTGATTTGGTTTGATTTGAAGTCGGGCGTTTTTTTGTAGTTATTCACCATCGATGTTTCTATTCGGTTTAATACCGCCCTAACTTTTATTTAAAAAAAATTCACACACGAGAAGATTACCAAAAGACGATAAAATATTCACTTTTGTGTTCAAACAAAACGAGCGTTTGATCTGATTATTTAAAATATCAAAAGGGAAACTTTTAACAGAATGAACGATCAAACGAGAAATTCACTTGAAATTTTGTAAAATTAAATAAATTAAATAACTGTGGGTTCAAGAAATTAAGTTGGAATTTTTATTCTGACGGTACGGGTTAAGTGTTTTTAAAAGATTAGGTAAATGTTTAACATTTTATCTAATACTAGCTTTTGCCCGCGACTTCGTCCGCGGGGAATAGTTACTTTGGTGGTTTTATCTTCAATAATGACGGACTCCCATACAAACTTTCATCCCCTATTTCAACCACTTCAAACCTTTTTTTTTGTGATAAAAGGCATAGGCCTATGTCCTTCTTCAATGTCTTATCTATGTCTGTACCTCATCAGTGTATTTCATCAAAATCGGTTCAGCGGTTTGACGTGAAAGCGTCACAGACATACACAAGACGCAGGGCCCGACCAGTAACAGGCCCGAAAAGGCGGCGCGCATGTGTTCCGTGCGCGCCTCTCAGGAGGACGTGGGGCAAGGCCTCACAGAAGTAGAGGTCTGCCAGGGGCTGGCGGACCGAGGCCTGCGGGGGTCGCGGTGCATGCAGCTGTGAATCCCGCGACCCCGGCCAAGGGTCAGGAGAAGGAACACCGTGGGTTTTTAGCTGGTAAGAGTCCGGCATAACCCTTCGCCTTCCGCAGGCAAAGAGTATCCATAAGGATATACACAAGACGAAAAAAAAAAGGTGTGCAGGTTTCCTCGCGATGTTTTTTTTCACCGTTAACGCAAGTGATTATCAAATTCTGATTCACATATGAATTCGAAAAGTTAGATGAGCGGGACAGAATCGAACTCCTAAACGGAAAGCAAGCGTTTAAATGACTTTCACCAAGTACCTTTCCTCTACACTTTGTTTTTCCACCATTACCCATTACAAAAATACACTTCCCATCGATTTCTCTATAAATAGAAGAACAATAACAATTGTTTTACCAAATAGAACCTTATTCAAAAGCTTTACCTTAAATATGTCACTTCAAACGGTTTTGGAAGCCAGAGAGGTACTTTGGAGTCTGTTTATAACAGAAAATAGGAAGTGTAGGAAGAAAAGTAGTAGGGAATTAGTTGTTCGTACTTATTAACTGCATGTACCTACATTAATCTGCATTGTTCTTACATTACTACAATGAAAATTGTCAAACCATTTACTTTTTTAAAAGAGTGTCTATGGAGTTTCTTGCCGGTTCTTCTCCAAAGACCTACTACTTGGAACCGAGCACCTAGTGTTGACCTTTTGAAAGCACCAGGGATCTGGTCTACTTGAAATAAAAACTATTTGACTTTGACTTGACTTTATTATAAAGGTTGAGTTGTAGCTGAAAACAATAAAAACTAAACCACGTAATAGAAAAAACAAGCGAGAGTGCCTTTATCCGTCTTTGGTGCGGGAACTAGTGTCACCAAACTGACATAAAGGTGTGTCCAGACCTGACGAATGCGCCTCAAATGCGCTGCTCGCGAGCCGCTTGCGAATTGCGCGCGTGCATTTCATGTTCGTACTGTTATACCCTTACAATGTTAGTGGAATGGCTGACCACCATTCAAATGTGCTGTGTCAACATTATTGGTCTTTGTTGTGCATTGGTCACGTAGCCTAGTGAGTTAGTTCGGTCTAAATCTCGGTACGGGTCGGAAGTCCCAAATTCTACTATTTTCTGTATCCCAAGTTCCTTAATTCAATAAACTCTGTTTCCAGTGTAATTAATTGTTTTTTTTAAAAACAATAATCCGAACTCTCCTATAACATTTGGTGGCAGCGGTGGGATACGAAAATCCCCAGTGTCCTTAAAACATAACTCAAGTAACATTTACTTACCAAATATCCAGTGTAAACAAATATCGTGAAAATCAGTGTGTGTGGTGTAAGTGCACTAATAAAACTTACCAAATATATTTAACGTGTAAAAGTGTAATCCTGGACAATCCTTGAAGTGCCCGAACTATCTTCACGTCATCAAAATGCGTATATAGACTGTATCCTGTTAAATCCTGTGAAGAAAATATTTGAACAAATACTTACAAATACTTACTTGAATCCTGAGTGTTGTGCCGCATCGCGTCTCGTCGTCTCTCGTCGCGTCGTGCCTGTTGTGTGGTTCCTAAATCTACATCCAAGATCAAGGTCAACGCCAATTAATTGACCTTTCAATATCCAACGATTATAACTCCGGTAACAAGAAGTGTCTTATCGCATCGGAATGTTCCTGCACGCCATAACATCCATCGCCTACGCATTACTCGTACTGTGAGTCTTTAGTCATTATTGATTAATCTAAAGCTGAGTGCTTATTTAATATACTACGATTATATCTGTCGAATAACTTAGTTAAATATTGTTGTAAGGTGGAGACGATTTCTTATAATTAATTAGCGTATATCTTATTTGTAAAATTTAATCATGACTTCCAAACAGGAAACAAAGGAGGAAAGTTCCAGTAGCTCTAAGAGTACAAAGGTCGAAATCGAAGAAAAAATAGAACTCGGTATTCTATTTAAATTCATCAAGCCATTCGATGGTTCCAGGGAAAAACTAAATCCCTTCATTGCTAATTGCCAGAGCGCTTTTAATACAGCTACAAAAAATCAGAAACCTATCTTGTTCAAGTTCATTCTAAGTCAACTAACGGATAAAGCTGAAACTACATGCAGTGTCAAAGAGTTCGAATCCTTTGAACAATTCATCGAATTCTTAAAACAACAATTTGGAGAAAGGAAGCATTACGCTCACCTACTCACTGAACTTCAGGACTGTAAGCAGTACTCTGCTGAAACAGTTCACCAGTTTGCATTTAAAATAGAAACATGCTTAGCGAAATTACTTACAGAAATAAACATTTCCATTCCGACAAAAAAGAAAACGGAATTAGCAGGACGTGTAGCTGCAATGCAAGATCTTGCACTTCATACTTTCATAATAGGACTCTTGCCACGGATATCACAAGTCGTTAGATGTCGCAATCCAGACTCGCTAAATTCCGCTATAAATTTTGCCGTCGAAGAAGAGAAAATCATCTCTAGTATTTATAAAAGATCAGCATCCAATACTTACCCCAATAACGATAAATTCAAAAATACGAACTCTCGCCGTGACTTCCAATCGCCACGTTCTGTAGTTCCGCGAAATTACCAACCCGATCATTCAAAATCTGTAAACACCAACGACATGATATGCCGCTACTGCAAAAACATAGGTCACACTATTGAAAATTGTCGCAAAAGACAATACAACAATAGTAGGAACCAAAATGCTGCTTCTACTTCAGATGGCCGTCAACCTAATTTTACACAAGCTTCAAGTTCTAGGCCAGCCCAAAGCAAAGTTTTTAACATAAATCAGGACGAGGAAGAAAACACCGACGAAGTCGACCAAAACGATTTAAACGAGTAAAATTTCCCGACCGGTGTCGCGCGGGAAATTCGCCTTACTATATCAAAGCCGATGCCTCTGTTCTCACTGTACCCCCTGAATCACGTGCTAAATCCACTGAATCCGCTGTTTCTGCCAAATCACTTACTAAATCCACTGAATCCGCTGTTTCTGCCAAATCACTTACTAAATCCACTGTCTCTACGAGTATGAAGCCAATTACTAAATCCACTGAATCCGCTGTTTCTCCCAAATCACTTACTAAACCCTGTAAACTATCAGATCCAAAAATTAAATCCACCGATTCTGTTCTCGTTGCAAATCCCGTTCCAAATCACGTTTCATCTTCAAGTAACTTGCCAAATCTGAAACAAAAAACAAATGCGAAAATTTATAAAATAAATAAGAATACAGAAAAAAGATACTTACCTCACGTACTAATCCATACCTCCGTCGCTGATAAACCTTTATCCTTCCTAATTGACACAGGTTCCTGCATAAGCCTCCTGAAATTAGATTCCATGTCCAAAGTCCCAAAGTTAAGTGATAATATAATAACTCTCAAAGGAATTGACCCCGGAAATGAAACAACTTCAACTCTAGGCAGCTTCAAAATGCAAATATTCAAAAAAAATGACAAACCGTATGCACACGATTTTCATGTTGTCGAAAATATTAGCCTGAGTTTCGATGGCATCATAGGCAACGACCTCTTGAAAAACCTAGGTTGTCAAATTGACTATTGTCAGGAAACCCTACAGATAGATGAAGAATACATTAAATTAAAATTTGCTGAACCATTATATAATATTCCACCTCGAACGGAAACTGTAATTGAATGCACAGTAAGTAATCCAAAAATAAAAGAAGGTATGTTAATAGACCAACACATCTCTGATTCCTTATTAGTTGCCAATTGCATCGTTAACGTGAAAGAAAACAATCGTATTAACATTACAGTAGTCAACATTTCTGAAGAATCCGTCGTACTCCGATCTAACCTTAATTTAACACTAGAACCTCTAGATACTCAAGCCTGTTTGAATCCTCATGAATCATTGCCTCTTATTAAAGCTTCTACAAGAACTAACAAAGTTCTCAAGCATCTCAGGATGTCTCACCTAAATGAAGAGGAATCTAATGCCCTATTACAAGTCTGCACAAACTTTTCCGACATCTTCCATCTTCCAGACGATCAGCTCACGTATACTACAATAGCCGAACATAATATCAGAACAAGTACAGATATCCCCATTCAAACTAAATCATATAGATTCCCTGAATGCCATAAAAAGGAAGTCAAAAACCAAATTGACAAAATGCTAGAACAAAACATAATAACACCTTCAAACTCACCATGGTCCTCACCCATTTGGGTTGTGCCCAAAAAGCTGGACGCTTCGGGACAACGAAAATGGAGAGTCGTTATTGACTATAGAAAGCTCAATGACGTTACTATCGGAGAAACATATCCTATTCCACAAATAACAGAAATTTTAGACCAATTGGGGAAAAGCCAATATTTCACGACTTTAGATTTGGCTTCAGGCTTCCATCAAATTCCAATATCCAAGCAAGACGCTCCTAAAACTGCCTTTTCCATACCTCAAGGTCATTTTCAATTTACTAGAATGCCCTTTGGGTTAAAAAATGCCCCTTCAACCTTTCAAAAAGTAATGAACACATGTTTATGTGGACTTCAAGGGTCACGCTGCTTTGTTTATTTAGATGACATTGTAGTGTACTCTCCTGACTTACCAAGTCACATTCAAAATCTATGCGCTGTTTTCGATAGGCTCAGGAATTATAACCTAAAACTCCAGCCAGATAAGTGCGAGTTTCTATGCAAAGAAGTTGCTTATCTTGGTCACCTCATCAACAAAGACGGTGTACAACCGAATCCTAGTAAAGTCAAATGTATCACCGAATTCCCAATACCAAAATGCCCGAAAGATGTGAAATCTTTTCTTGGACTCGTATCTTACTACAGACGTTTCATACCTGACTTTTCTAAACTTGCAAAACCATTAACGTCCCTTCTGAAAAAGGACACACCATTCAATTGGAACAATGAACAGCAACTCGCTTTCGAAAATTTACAGAATAAATTAGTAACGTCACCAGTGCTCGCATATCCCGATTTTACTAGACCCTTCATTATCACCTGTGACGCTTCCAATTTCGCTGTTTCAGCTATATTATCGCAAGGTTCAATAGGAAAGGACCGTCCAATTGCTTACGCGTCCCGAACACTCAATAAGGCTGAGTGTAACTATAGCGTTACTGAAAAAGAATGCTTAGCCATTATCTTTGGAACTAAAGCCTTTCGCCCCTATCTTTACGGAAACCGATTCACTATAGTCACCGATCACAAACCTTTACAATGGTTATTTAATTGTAAGGATCCTGGCTCTAGGTTAATACGCTGGCGACTCAAATTAGAGGAATTTGAATATGATATTGTATATAAAAAAGGTAAAATTAATACTAATGCTGACGCATTGTCTCGGTTTCCAGTTAACCCTATTCAAGGTAAACCTTCGACAACCTCTGATCCTCTGTTACTAGACCTTGACACTGAATTCGATGACCTCTCAGAGGACCCTCTAATAATTCTACCATCTCCCATTCCGTTCTCCTTCGAGGATAACGACTTACTAAATCAAGAAATAAATACCGATCCTAATATATTACAAAACCCTATACCACAAGCTCAACCAACGCTATCTCCAGATCTCATAGATCTAGGGCCGAACTTGCCTTACCTTGACATTAGCCCTAACAGCGCTGACCTTAACCTTGACTTTGACTCATTGCAAATCCCCTCGCCAAACGAGCAATCAAATTTGAATGACGATAATTATTCTCGATTTCTAAAGTCAACTTCAAATAAAAATAATATCTGCAACACAATTCTAAAAGAACACAACGAAAACCTCCTAAAAACAACCTGCAAAATAATATTAATTCCCACATCAATAGATTTAGACGAGTCCAATCCCTATATCTCCGAAATTCTCCTAAATTCCGGCAGTCAAGACGAAATCCTGAATTCCGAAAAAGAATTATACCGTTTCCTAAAAACTGAATACAACAGCAAAACTGTTTACTTCATCTTCACAAAGGTTCACTACTTTGACGAATCATCTTATCCCGCTATTTACGACACTCTGAAACAGGTAAAAAACGAAATCCTGAAATCTGAACAGACAACAGACATTGCTATCTCCGATTTTAAAAGCCCATTTGATCATCACTCCTACACAAAAATTTACAATATCCTAACTTACATTTTTAATAACACAAACATTCAAATCCATGTTTACCTAAATAAAACAATATACCCCACTCTGAGCGAGAGACCTAAAATCATGCGCGAAAACCATGACATTCCTACGGCCGGACACTTAGGGTCGGTACGAATGTACAACAGAATTCGGGAACAATTCTATTGGAAGGGCATGCGAAGTGATGTAGAGGACTATGTCAAGAAATGTAAATTATGTCAGGAAAATAAAGCACTGAGAAAATTAAATAAAGCTCCAATGGAAATTACCACTACATCCACAGCTCCGTTTCAGAGAGTGGCATTAGATATAGTAGGACCCTTACCCGAATCCAGTTCCGCCAAATTAAAATATATTCTCACCTTACAAGATGACCTAACTAAATATTCTATTGCTTACCCCATACGTAGTACAACCGCCGAAGAATCTAGCGATTGTCTTATCCATTTTATATCCCTATTTGGAATTCCTAAATCTATTTTAACTGATCAAGGTACTAACTTTACGTCCGACCTTTTTAAAACGACTTGCCAATTTCTCAAAATTAAACAATTATGGTCATCTCCTTATCACCCTCAGACACAAGGAGCTTTAGAACGCAGTCATTCAACTCTCAAGGAATATTTAAAATCCTTCGTAAACGAAAATCAAGATAATTGGCCTACTTATGTGTATACAGCCATGCTAACTTATAATACAACAGAACATTCAACTACAAAATTTACTCCTTACGAGCTAATATTCGGTCACAAACCCTTTATTCCTAATTCTATCTACGAAAATGAACCCAGTACAACATATTCAGACTACGTTAAAATGTTACAACATAAATTTAAATACACTAGAGAAAAAGCTCTGGAAAATATTCTAAAATCCAAGGAATCTTCTAAATCCTATTATGACTCTCACACTAAACCACCACCACACTACAAGATTGGTGACTACGTCTACCTTAAAGCCCACCTGAGGCTCAAAAAGGCACTTTCTCCTATCTGGAAAGGGCCATACAAAATCATCAAAGTTCACGATAACAACACAGCTACGCTCCTTATCAACAGACGGCATGTGGCTCATCATTTTGATCAGATGAAACCCGCGGTAGATAAAGAGACGGTACTACTGTTAGAGATAGATTAGGATAAGAAAGATAATTAATGAATTATTAGCATATAAGTGTTAGCTGGTAATTATAATAAGTCTTTAGTTTAGTTTAACTGATTTCATTAATTCTATTTCAGCGCCTCGGTCAATGCGCATCAAGACCTTATCAAGCCACTTCCTTCTAGTTCCGGTATATTCTTCGATAGCGTAGGAAAACTTAAAGCAATTAAGGGAAAGTTAAATATTGTTAGTCATGTAAACATTTCTCTTATAAATCCTCATCTTTCTAACCTTAATGATATATTGGGTATAGTTAAGAAAACATGTCAAAAATCAAGCAACCTTCAATGTGAAAGTATACTATCCCCACTTACAGTTCGATACAACGATATTAAACGCGAGTTCGATTCTATCTCACATTTAATTTCAAAACGTAGTAAACGTTCAGCATGGTTCGGCGGAATAGGTACCGTATTCAAACATGTTTTCGGCACTCTAGACGAAGATGACGCATTAAAATACGATTCTGCAATTGAATCCATTCAAAACCACGAGAAAAAGCTCGCGGAACTAATGAAAGAAAACATCTTAATTACTACCTCTTCTCTGGAATCTTACAAACAAACAATTAATAAATTAAAGGATAACGAAGATGTACTCAAAAATACTTTAAGTCAACTTGTATTACAATTAAATAATATCACGGAAACTTCTAAAATCCTAATATCTGAAACAAAAGTTCATTCCATACTTGCTAACCTTGAAAGCTCTCTACTAGCATTGTCGTTTCAGCTTGAAGACTTAACAAACGCTATCATTTTGAGCAGTCAAAACATCCTACATCCAAACATAATAAGTCCGGCGCAATTATACAATGAACTTATTAATAACGACCGGTACCTACCTAGAGATACTGGAATTCCTGTAACGCTAAGTCTAGATAATATCCATTTAATATTAAGTATATCTGAAGTAGTGTGTTACTACTATAAAAACAAACTTGTATTTGTTTTACAAATTCCTTTAGTTACTAATGACGAATTTAACTTATATCATAATTTAGGATTACCGACTCCTCACGGGTCAGATAATCCAAACACTTTTAGTTTAATTTTACCTTCTAGTTCGTATATTGCTATTTCTAAAGATAAGTTAAACTTCTGTAATCTAGACAACTTAGATAAATGTAAAACAATCAACTCTGAGTTCTTTCTATGTGAGATACCTACGGTATTGTTGACAAACGGCAATCCTACATGTGAAAGTGAACTATTAACGAAAACGATTAGTGCTATTCCCACGCAATGTGAAACTAAAACAATTGTCGGCGAATTGGACATTTGGAAATCACTTATGAATGATAATCAGTGGATTTTCGTACAGTCTCGTTCAAGTAAGGTGTCAATGGATTGTAATAACTCCGAATTACGCGAAATTATAGTGTCCGGAACCGGTATATTACGGATTCCAAATCAATGTACAGTGTACACAAAAAGTGCGAGATTAATATCATCCAAAGATGAAATAAATATAGATATTCCTATTCCTAATTTAGACTTTAGTATTATCAACGATTCATGTTGTAAAATAGATAATAAAATTACTAGTTTAAATAACAATGTGCCCCCTATTTTACTACAAAATATCAACTTGGATGACCTTACAATAAAGAGGGAAAATAATAAGATATTTACAGATTTAAATAAAATCATCGATGAAGAACCTATTCTCGTAAGATACGGGACACATTATTCTATTTTAACCGTGTGTATTTTAATAATAGCAATTTCTTTCATAGTGTTTAAGTTATGTAAGTTTATTTTTAAACATAAATCTAAGTTACATATCTCATGTATTAAACCGACGACCCATACCGATGACAATGTCAGTAACTATAATACCAATACTGAACCCGAAAACTCTTCAATTCCGTTACCTAGATTGCGAGAAATTGTGTAACTTGAACCTGAATTTCGGCTTTTATCCCCGAATTTCAGTCTTTTGGGGGGGGCTGTTATACCCTTACAATGTTAGTGGAATGGCTGACCACCATTCAAATGTGCTGTGTCAACATTATTGGTCTTTGTTGTGCATTGGTCACGTAGCCTAGTGAGTTAGTTCGGTCTAAATCTCGGTACGGGTCGGAAGTCCCAAATTCTACTATTTTCTGTATCCCAAGTTCCTTAATTCAATAAACTCTGTTTCCAGTGTAATTAATTGTTTTTTTTAAAAACAATAATCCGAACTCTCCTATAACAGTACGCAGCCCCTGCGCCGTCCGCACGCCGCTCGCGCGTAAGCTACGCGCCGTACGCGAGCGGCGCAGGTGCGTGCGTGCTTCCCGCGGTGCACCTCCCTTGCCCCGCCCGCGTCTCAGTAATCTCATTGTCAGTGATAAAATAGTCGATGCCGCAGCAATTATGCTAACGGCAGTCGTAGGGTCCGACATCTTCGGAAGCAAATTCACAACTGAGGCTCATAGTTCAAACGCGAAAGAAGCTATGTGCGCACGAGTTGCACGCGCGCCCCACTCGAGCCTTGCTGGAGTGGCACTAGAGGGCGCAACAAACGTAATGTGTAACCGCACGCGAGCAACTCGCGCGCAGTTCTCAAGCGGCTCGCGAGCGGCGCATTCGAGGTGTATTCGCCAGGTCTGGACACACTTTTACAATTATATTGAAAGATATCAACGTTTAATACTCGAGTTATGATTTCTTTTCGTGTTTAACCAAACTGGACTTCCGTTTGACACTACTCTTTGGGACTCCTTGTATATTATAGCAGCGTTTCTGGTCATTCAAAGATTATTATGGAAAATATAATATCGTAATAATGTATATAAATATTAAACTTGAAAGGCAGACGCCGTTTTCTTCCGGCAATAGAGGTTAACCGATCCACTAAACACCCCCTCCCATAGACCAGATATTTTTTTACCATAGTTTACAATAGTTTTGCACCCACTTGGGACGGTCCATGACTGTACTTCAATAGTGCAGCCGTGGATAGTCCCCGGTTGGTGCCCCACCCCATTTTAGATTAAAGTTCTCAAAGGGGCCTCTGCGCGTTGGACCTGTGTCCCCGTGTATGCCTTCCAAAAGACCGGACATCTTCCGCACGGAAGATGAGCCGTGAATAGAGATATATAAATATAATAATCTATTATAGCTGCGTGTGTGATGGGGTTTATTCAGACCCTACTGCAAAAAAAAACAAACCATTAACTGCTAAGCTATCACTGCATAGCATTCATTGAATAATTGATCAAAAATGTTTTTTGCATAAATAAAAATCATCATGCTGACACATTTGCAACCAGTACAATATGTAACTACCTCGCACGGAAATTGTAAAGTAGAATTGGGTAGTCATTTCACAAATTGCATTTGATCTGACCCACTCGCGCCCCCTGGCACCCCTCGATATTAAATCTGAATATTGCCACGTTTAATAATTTGATATATTATTTGGGAATATTTAAATACAGTTTTTCGGGGAAATGGGCACATTTGGTGCAGGATTTCCACTTATAGATTCCGGGATAAAATGTTTGATAGATTTTTTTTGCTTACCTTATTTCTAAGCAGTAGTAGCACAGTAGACATATAAGCTACAGCAGTACTTCAACTTACTATAATCGCCTGAATTGACACATTCACACGATTGAGGTATCCCTACACAAATACCGCTATTCAAAATCAAATCAAAATCAAAAAAAAATATTTCACGTAAACCGTAATGGTTTACGTGAAATAAAAACTTTTGATTAGGCGCTTAAGACAGTGAACAATTGACAAACAGTGAACAAAACAATTTGAGTGGGTACAGTTATGACTTAGAATAGTTATTAGAGAGCAATGTAGACTTCAGAGCAGGAACCACACAAAAAACAAAATGAAAACATGGTCACAAATTAAATAGGTACCCAGGCATCTAGCAAGTCTACAAAGCTCTCACATTTACAAAATTTAAAAGGACACTAAACTTTATAAAACAACTGACATGGTTAATTGTCATCAAAACACATTACAAATAAAATCACTGTATAATAAGATAAAGATATCGTGAGAGTAACGATAGTAATAAAAAAAAACAAATCGTAATGAGGTTAGTTAATAGACATACACATACTATTGATTGAAAGACCACTTCCCATACTTTGCCCGGTCTCATTTTCCCAGTCTCCTTTGGCACACAGGGAGACCATGAACTGGATTAGGACATAGAATACTTTTTATTCGATTACATGAAGTAATTCCCCTAGAAAGCTAGTGAAACCGCAGGCAACAGTCAGTCCTTCATAATAATTCCTTGTAACCGTTCCTGCGATGCATATTCACAAAAAACAAAAAATCCAGGCGTATTTTTGGCACCACAAACCGTGCTAGAACGGATCACAAAGCGTATTCCTTTTGTGTCCATCGCATATCAGGATCAAAAAATGTAACGGAGAACTGAAACCTAAACTAGACTGAAACCTAGACTGAAACACAGGCTAGATAGTGAAACTTTAATTAACTGAAGGCAACAAAAACGCACTAACAAAAGTCAGTCCGCGCTTCCATCTTCTAAAGGATCGGAATAGATTTAGACAGCAGAGTTGGCATTGGATTGGTGGGTTCCGCGTTCTAAGTTTTTTTTTTACTATAGTTCAATACATTACTAATCAAAGACGGCGTCATGACAAAAATTTTAAGGAGTATGATGAAGTGGTTTGATCATGTTGCGAGAGTGAGTGAACGGTGATTAACAAAAGGAATTTATAAGACTTTTTTTTTTATTTTTAAATTCTTTATTCTGTGGCGTGTTCAAATCACGTCGAGGTCACCAATGTGGAGGAACTAGGTGTGGTGTTCCTCCAACCAAAGGGAGGATCCTCCAACCAGGCGGAGTCTTTTGCCTGGCGGGCTACTGCCCAACGGTTGATGTTGGGAGTTTGTATATATACTATCTGCGTGTTAAATCTTGATTGCGCGATGTAGGATAGTTCGCATGTGGCGAGATAGATGCCGCCACAATTCACATAAAAGTAATGCAATTGTAATTAAGTCCCTGACTCCTGAGCTAGGTTCAAAAACCTGTGTTACAGAAATCAGTGTCTTCTCCCATACTAGTGGACGCAAAATATACTTACGCAAATAAAAGCAGTTAAGTTAGATGTATCTAAAAAAAATGTATGTGTTTGTGTGTGTGGGCGTGTGCATGGGAGTGTGTGTGTGTGCGTGTGCGTGTGTGAGTGAGTTTGTGTGTGTGGGTGTGTATATGCGCGTGAACAGTGGGATTTCATGGGAAATGTAGAGGACGCCCTAGAATACATCGATGTCATTGGTGATGTTCTTCAAAAAGGACAGGTGCGTAGTACTTTCAACTGGCGTGCGTGTATGACTGGACGAAGCGAAAGGAGTATGTAAGGATAATAGCATGTGAAGTTCTAACAGCGTGGAAGTCAAAAATGGCTACTTTACAAGAGAACGAAAAAACGATGTAAAACGAGCGTAACTTAAGCTGAACGCAATATTGTTTTTAATTAACATTACATTACCAATCAACTCTTTGATGATTTAATAAACCTTTGAAAATCCTAACAATCTTTTTCATTTCAAATAATATTGTGGATTTCGCAGTGTTGTCTGTTTTTGTCACTATATGACTATCGCACTGTTAGAACTTCACTGACGATGTGGCGTTCTACAGTTTCTGCCTATCCCCATGGGAAAAAGGTGTGAGTTTATGTATTGGTCAAAATGGTTTATAGAAATAACATTGTTACAGCTTTAAAAATAGGAATCTTATGCAATTTTAGAGCATCGTTCCAGTTCAAAGAGTATAGATGTTGGTGAAATTACAGGCACATGATGTCCAACTTTGTCTCTGAGTTGTGGCCTCAATCGGAAAGCAAAACTTAGTGATACGTCAGGAAACAACACGGAAGTAGTTTGATAAACTGACAATACTACTTCTGATAAAACTTATAGACCGACATTTCAAATCTATTTAATAAGACAGACAATGCACAGCTTAAATCGGTGAGTATAGAAGCATGAAATATTGCACAGGTGTTCCTTATACAAGCTTAGTTTTAGTATTTACTAAACCTGAAACTAGTTTGTTCAGAATGACGTATTCCACATTGGGCACCCGCTTTTACGGCACCCAAGTTAATGGCACCTGAGGTATTCCATATTCGGCACCTTACGGTATTTTTCGCAGGTGCCATTAGTGGAACAGTTTATTATTTAAAATTTTATTCCACTTTCGGCACCTACGAACCAGTAGGTACTAGTGATGGGACGTTTACTTTTTATAGGACGTTAAAATTTCGATTAAAATCAGTAGAGTTTAATAACATGATAAAAATATAACTTCTTTATGTATTTTAATATCACAATCGGTTTCCTTCATCACATATATTGCAAAATTAGCCTTGAGTTACAATAGTTTTTTTTTTTTTTTTTTAATATTTTGAGGCTTTTTATCAAACATGATCATGCCACCCTCATCGTACACAATAGAATTTAAAACCAAATACTTTTTAGGTTTACATACAATTATTTCTCTTCTTGATTAACTTTGTAATTAAAATTCAACTGTCTTTATTTATTAAAACTACCAGGAAAGCAGAAATGAACTGGAACTAGGTGCTTAAGCGACTTAACATACATAGTTCAATAATGGTAAAATACAGGGTTTGAAATTGAATCATTTGTTGTTTTGAAAAGTACCAGGGCGACAGAAATGAACAGGAAATAGGCGCTTAAACGATATCACTAAGTGACAGTTAGTTAGGTAAGATATAGGACAGTTTTAAGACTTCTATCGATGTAGTGAATAATAAGGAATACTTTATATTCCTTTTTGTCTTTAATCATCGGTGCACATCTTAGTGACATCGTTTAGGCTGTCACCCTGGTACTTTTCAAAACAACAATTGATTCAATTTCAAAACTTATAATTTTAGCATTATTAAGCTAAGTAGTAAAGTCGCTTAAGCACTTAGTTCCAGATCATTTCTGCTTTCCTGGTAGTTTTAATAAATAAAGACAGTTGAATTTTAATTACAAAGTTTATCAAGAAGAGAAATAATTGTATGTAAACCTAAAAAGTATTTGGTTTTGAATTCTATTGTGTACGATGAGGGTGGCATGATCATGTTTGATAAAAAGCCTCAAAACATTAAAAAAAAACTATTGTAACTCAAGGCTGATTTTGCAATATATGTGATTAAGGAAACCGATTGTGATATTAAAATACATAAAGAAGTTATATTTTTATCATGTTATTAAACTCTACTGATTTTAATCGAATTTTTAATTTTAACGTCCTATAAAAGTAAACGTCCCATCACTAGTACCTACTGGTTCGTAGGTGCCGAAAGTGGAATAAAATTTTAAATAATAAACTGTTCCACTAATGGCACCTGCGAAAAATACCGATAGGTGCCGAATATGGAATACCTCAGGTGCCATTAACTTGGGTGCCGTAAAAGCGGGTGCCCAATGTGGAATACGTCTTCAGAATCACTAGGAGAATCGATTGACATATTTTTAACAGCACATTTTTTTTTTTTTTTTTCTAAATTTCAGTTTTGTTTCAGTAGGTTTCTACCCATAACAGTTGACGGGAATAGACACCTTGAGGCTTGAGATGGTCCGCTCGGTCAGTTTCCGTGTATTAGACAACCCCTGCATAGCACATCTCAGGCATTTCACACTTTACTAGGGAACTTAACGCGACATAAACTACGGTGTAACTTGGAGATTTATTAAAAAAAACACATATTCAGGCAGTTCTGATGAAAATCTTGTGGAGTGTCTCGGTTTTTGTATATACTAAAAATAACGTTACACTAAGCAAGGATTTTTGAAAATTCACACCCTAAGCGGGTTAAATTTTGTATGGAAGTTCGTCATTTTTAAAGTTGGAATTAAAGAGTGTTTCGGCTGGCCCATGGAAAATCTTATTGGGCAATGGGCTAGTTTTGCATAAAATATAAACCATACATTGATCAAAAACATATACAACTGGCGAGGCGTTAGCTAAGCTTTGCATTTGTGTGAGTGCACATAGAATCGATTGCCAAAAAGCAGTATAAACCGGTTTAAACCAAGCGAAGGACGCGTCTGTATTCATTCTCACACAAATGCAAAGCTCAGGGGGTCTACTCTCTAAGCACGAAGTCTGTGGTTTCGGTCTTAGCTACGAGCGTTTCCTACTCCCTATCACCTACGGACCAGTGGCGTGCGTTTCATAAAGACAGAAAGACACTGCCTACCCTACCTAACTCAGATAAATATTTAAAATCTTGTTCTGATATCTAATATTATTTTATCTACGAGCACTTACTATCATAAACAAAAAAATCACAATTTAGCTCCATAGGTATTTCGGGTTTAGGGTATCATTGTACTAACGAGCTAACATCTGGCATACCTGCTCTGTATTCCAGATGTCAGCTCGTTCGTACAACTCGACGCAATTTCGCATTGTGATGCGCTAGCGCCACTGAGTGCCTCGGCAAAGACACAAACTATTCGTGGCTAAATGTATATATGTGTGCTCTCGTCGTCATGCGGATTTAATGAGTGTGCGTTCCTATAGATACGAAGCACACAATGTCACAAATAACGCACACAACCGCACAGGGTAGGCATTGTCTTTACAACACGACAAATTACGACCCTTACCGAAGTTTTCCGAACCGAAGTTAGCTATGCAACTATTTTAAAAAGTTGCATTGTTTCTTTTAATTTTTGCTACACATAAAACATCATTTTTTGGTCGTATTATTTTTTATACTGAGCATAATACTGAGTCGAGTCGTCATTTTTGTTTGTTTTGTTTTGGTTGTGATCTTTGTTATCAGGTATTTAAGATTTTAACGTTGATAATAGTGTGAAAAATGGATAATATTCACTGTGAAAGTTGTTCAGGTGGTATGTGTACTTATAGAGAAAATAAAAAATGATGCGTTTTCAAAACTATCTTTCAGTGACAAAAAACAAGTTAGTGATTGTGAAAGGTCGTTGTACACCTGATTTGCAATTAATATAAACTAAAGGTAAAGTCAATCGTAAATTCAATACAAAACAATATGATTCATATTATTGGCTCACAGGTTGCATACACAGTAATCGGTTGTTCTGTTTCCCTTGTCTACTATTTTCAAACAATAAAACCGTCTGGAACGACACCGGTTACACCGATATTCATAAATATTAAGTAAGCAAAAAACGATAAATCTCAAAAAAAAAAATACTTTGTAGATCCGTACTCACACCATCATCTTTTCACTGCTATTGTTTAATTTGCAAATATAGAACATCTAAAAAACCCGTCGAAAGGCCACTTCGAATAATCCGTAAATTGATGTCTATAAAATCAGTCAATCTATATAAGGTCTATCTATTCATACACGAAATATTTTAAGGGATACATCTATAGGTGGTAAAGAAGCCATATAAACAAAATAAAATAAAAAATAAGCACATGTTTTTTTAAATTACTTAAATAATTTTAATTTACTTGATACACAACAAATACTGGCTCATTACTATTTTCAACATCCATTACGCTAGTTTCTACGTAGTATTTATTGTCATTGAAGCGGGCAATTTTTTTTTCAAATTTGTGCAAAATTTCTCAAGCATTATTACATTTATAATAATTACGTAAAATGAAAAACAATAATAAAAAAAAATGCTTTTCTATGGCTTCTTTACCACCTATAGATGTATCCCTTAAAATATTTCATGTATGCATAGATAGACCTTATATACCTAGGATATTTGAGGTGGCAATTACCTACATCATTATTTAATCGACAAGACGACGAACCAAAACCAACATGCAGTATTTTTGGTAAGATAATAAGCTTTGAAATTTTCTGCCTACCCTGTCTAAAAACTCTGTGCACGCCACTGCCACGGACATACGATTATTTCGGGGCCCGAACGAAGAATGAATGACAACATTAATTGACAGTTGTCCCTACCACCGATGTGTTTTTGCCCGTCCGAAAAGTTGCACTTGACACTTGTTTTGTTCACTCCTACGTTTTGGGCTACTTTCGGACGGGTGACTAACTTCGTTGACGGACTTAGGGAGTAGGCCTAAGCTTAGGACTCGCGGACGATACACATATCATTTAAGAAATCTTCTACACTTTATTCTTCAATTATTCTCAGTATTCTAGTAATTTGTACGATTAATGGGTTTTTAATGAACACTGACTGTTTATCACGATCTTAAAGTTTGTTTACCTTTTATAAACAAAATTGGCTCGACTATAGCCAAGTTAGCTAGCAATAAACAGAAGTCTCACAAAACCGGAAATTAAAATCTTCAATAAATATACATACGCCTGTAATCCCCGAAGGGGTAAGCAGAGGTGTTGTCCTCTCGGTAAAACTGCTGTACCCAAAGGCCGGTATTGCACCACCAGATGTCCGTAGGACCGTTTCGAGCTGTGCCGAGAGGGCCAGGATGAACGACACGCGGCACCCCCTGCATGGCTATATTCCAGTGCCACAAAGGCTGAAAAGCCGCAAGAACTTTTATAAGTGTGTCGAACCTCTGGCCTCGGAGTTGCCAAGAGCGAGGTGCAACCTTTGGAGAGATGGGGTCTCCCTACCAAACCCATTCGTGCCATCTGCGGAGAGGCCTCCGCCTGGACATGAACTGCCATGGCCGATCTGGAAGTCATTAAATACACTTCGAACTCAGGTCGGTTGGAGCAAAGACAACATGTTTAGGTGGGGATTCAGTGATTGTACCGATTTGAGCAGTTTGTGCGGTACAACCTATACAATGGCCCATCTCACATCATGCCGTGTGAGCCCTAACAGCTGCACTCAGGAAGACTTAATGGTTGCCAATGACAACGCAGTCTAAGTGGCCAAGTTCTGGGCCGCAATAATATAATTAAGTTTTAATTCGTTTATCATCGAAACGCTAAGAAGTAGTCTGTACACCCTGTTTCGCCTCTTGAAAAGTCCCAGTCCAAGTTTGTCACCTCTTCCGACTCGCCTGCCCAAAGACAGAGGGGAATTATAGTATTTTTGCCTACTGTCACCCCACGGAGAATCTTCAATATAGCTTAGACAAATAAATAATTTTAAAAGTTGTTACAAACATCAACAATCCTCAAATATTTTTAAACCAACAATAAACCTATTAACTTTCAAGAAAATCTAACAATAGTTCCTAATTCAAAACTCCAAGAACCTTAACCTACGTATCTCTAAAAGTGCCCAATTTTGCCAGCCCGCACGAGCGAGTCCGTTCCCGAAATTGAATATCGTGGCCGCTGCCCGACGCTCCATACATCACGACAATACTGAGCCAACTACAAACTTTGAACTTGATCTAGTTTATAATATTTACGAATACGAAAATCGTATATATTTTTGTGAATTATTGCATGTTGCACGTATGTTTTATAAGGTACATACTAGCATAAGCAAAATATCTCGGCAACGTGGCACTTTAGGGCTCCGTATTGCCGACGTTTTTTGTTTGTTTGAGTGTCCTCTACCCATATTTACCAGTTACAAAGTGCGCTGCAATCTTGAAAAAAATATTGAAGTCCAAATATCTCGGCAACGTGACACTTTAGGGCCCCGTATTGCTGAAGTTTTTTGTTTGTTTGAGTGTGCTCTACCCATATTTACCAGTTACAAAGTGCGCTGCAATCTTGAAAAAAATATTGAAGTCCAAATATCTCGGCAACGTGACACTTTAGGACACTTTATTGCTGGCAATTTTTGTTTGTTTGAGTGTCTTTTACCCATATATGTTAGTATAAACGTGCGCCGCAATCTTGAAAAAAATGAAAATGGCGGCAGGGGGCTATGCCAGCTTCCATAGAAGAATGTTTTTGTGTACATTTTTTCCTTTAGGGCCCTCGCCCACGGGCGACTTTTTGTAGCGATGCAGTCGCGATGCTCTCGCGCGTAGCATCGATACAGACGCGAAGCAGTCGCTAGCTGTGTGCCCGCGCCCACGGGACCAGATTCAGTCGCGATGCAAACGCGATTCGGTCGTGATGCAAACGCGATTCGGTCGCGATGCAAACGCGATTCGGTCGCGATGCAGTTACGATACAAAAATACCTTGGATCAGTACAGTTGCAAGATGGACTCCGTTGAGGCAACATTAGTCACGTTGTCTTTGGTGCTGCTTTTACGTAAGCAGCCGAAGCGTAGGCAACGGAAGCAGCGTCAATACTGGATGCATCCATTTAATACCCAGAGATTACTTTGTGGACATCATGTAACAACATTCAAACAACTCAAAAATTATGATCTTAAATTCAAAAGTTGTTATAGAATGTCATATTCGACGTTTTGTGAATTGCTTTCGTTTGTATCGATACAATCGCGATGCAGTAGCGCGTTAGTAGCGCGACGCGGTCGCGCGTTTGTATCAATACAATCGCGATGCAGTAGCGCGTTGCAAATGCGACTAACACGCGTTAGAAGTGATGCTGTCGCGCGTTTGCTAAACGCGCGACTGCATCGCTACAAAAAGTCGCCGTGGGCGAGGGGCCCAATTTTCTCACGTTTTTAAAACGCTTTGTTTGCCTTTTTATTCATTTGGTTTCCAAGTTTCAATATCGGATTAAAGTTTTATGAAGTTACGTATTTTATCGAATAATTGTTCCGACAGATTGCTTTTCATACTTAATGTATTGGACGCAACGTAAATTAAATTTCAAACATTATGGCGATTTAATTTTGTTAATTTTACGTCATTTTATTTCGTAAGGAAACTAGTTTCACAAAATAACAATTTAATCGCCAGTTGACACTTAATTGTATACAGGGTGACTGGATCTGGACCCGCCATAGCAAATTCGCATATAGGGGAGGTCATTTACTAATTATTAGACCTGACTTTCCTTACCTAAAGTTTTATAGTTTAGAAGATATGCCAATTTGTATATTTTATTGATATTTTTCCGAAATTTGCGTTCAAACATTCATAACTTCAGTTTTTTTCATTATTTTAGTATTTTTTTGTTATTTATGGATAGTCGTAAACATTTCTGATTAAAATACGTCAGAACTTCCCTCAAAATAGGGTTAAAAAATAAGATACTAAGCTCAAAAAATTCAACTTGAAATGAAAAAACGGTGTTTTAGTATTTTTTATAAAAAAGCGTACTATCTTATTACGTTGTATTTATTTTGCAATATCTTTCATGTGCATGCTAATAATTATGTGCTCGTGCACGTATGTTTTATTGCACGTTAGGATTTGATCATGGAAAATTGATTTGAATTAGTCTAGATTGTCAGTTAAAAAAATGCTGGTTAGGCAATTTTATGGCATTGCACGTTGTTATAAATCGTTTACACCGATAATTCAGCCCTCATCAAGCTGTCTCCCCCCCCTATGTCCACGCCAGCAACGCCCTAAGCCGAGGTCCGAGTCCCACTAGGGGTCGCCCTTAGTGCTGTTGTTGCAGGTAGTCATGATGTTAGTGTAGTACAAGTAGTTAGCTTAGGTTAAGTATTTTACTTCCCCCCCATTGGCTGGAGACCCTTTAGGTCACGCCAATAACTGCCCGGTTACGTAGAAACCGTCCCCTAGGACGTCCTACAGCAGTCAAATAGAAAAAAAAAAAGTTATTAATCGTAATAGGGCAATAAGTTCTACAATGTGTCCGGTCGTGGACTAACGATATTTTAGGTACTTATATATCAACCATTCTAGTACACAAATACACTATACACTAGGGTCCAATCCACTTCCATTTTTTTGTTGAGATATTCTGTACGTGTGTACAAAAAGTCATATCTCTCAAAGTATTGGTCCTGCTGAAATAAAAGTACTTAGGCTTATTCAGAGGGCAACAATATTGTCTATCGTTTACATTACGATACAATTTGTTCACATAAAGACATACAGTTGTAGACAATATCTCAACAAAAAAGCAAAATGGCTGCCAAATAGCGGGGAAGTGGATTGGACCCTAATGTGTAGTGTATTTGTGTACTAGAATAGTTGCTATATAAGTACCTAGAATATTGCTAGTCCATGGCCGGATACACTGTATAAAGAAAGTTATAAGCATAAACGCAGATACTTCTTCTCAGTATTTCGCAGTTTATTTCTGCATAAGTATAGGCCAGCAACCAACAGTACGACATTTTGTTTAAAGCATCCTAACTTCGTCCATACTATGCATGTCCTCTAAACCCAACATCACCAGTTAGAGCCTTTACTATTTACATTTACAATTCCATTTTCAAAAAATTAAAATATTCATACTCTGCAGTGTTAGTGGTAGTTCCCGCAACGCTACAGAGATGGCGACACTAAAAAATGCCGGAAAGCTTTTAAGCTCACGTCACCGTGGTTACGGGAGAGAACTGATTGGCGGCAGTGCAGACGAGCGTGTGGCAGGTATTACATCATATCCTTGATAGGACTATTATTTAGGTAGGTACCTTGTTATCTGTCTAGAGTTTAGGTTTTTTTTTAGATAAATGTGTTCTATTAACTATAAGTATCTACAGCTGTCGCAATCTAATTGACGACACGTTTGGTGCAGTGGCTGAGCGACTGGCTTCTGCGCTACGGGTCGTGGGTTCGATTCCCATACGGAACAAAAATTTGTATGGCCTACAAATAGTTGTTTAAGGTCTGGGCGTTTGTGTATGTGAGATTTGTGTCTGTAAACGCATCCACGATACAGGAGAAATCCTAGTGTGGGGCAACATTTTTTTAAGAAAGAATAAGAATTTTTCTTAAGAATTTGATAACTATCAAAGTACTAGGAGTAATGTCACCTAGCCATGGGCGATTATTACTAAAACTAATCGACTTAGTTGATTGTTCAGTCCAGTCGATAATTGATGTTATTGGATTGTTATCGACTAACGGCGTGCAGCAGGTGACAATCACTGATACGGTTACCGTATCAACTACTAATTTGTATTGAATTGTGGCGCAGCGCACGTATTACTAATTTACTATACTCGTACTACTAAATAAGTACATACTAAAAGGTGGTGCGTCCGCTGCCGCTGCGCCTCAATTCAATAGTTAAAAGCCCAAGCGCCACTACTTACAAGTACAACTGCAGTTATTATGCGATTGGCGCTAATAGATTATTTAATTGTCCTCTACTGTCTCAGTGTGCATTTAGTAGTTCGTAGATTGTTATTCTAATAATTATGGCGAGGAACTACTAAATCGACAATCAAATGTGCAACAGTAAGTACAACTTTCGATTCAGTCGATTGTTTTTTTTGCAACAATCGTCCATCG
Source organism: Amphipyra tragopoginis (assembly GCA_905220435.1). Classification (NCBI taxonomy): domain Eukaryota; kingdom Metazoa; phylum Arthropoda; class Insecta; order Lepidoptera; family Noctuidae; genus Amphipyra; species Amphipyra tragopoginis. Next base: position 18,702,800 of record HG992016.1, read on the forward strand.
CTAATGTCAACACTAGTAATAATCACTCCAATGCATGGGGTTTTAGTTATATTTTGAACCAGTCATAAATGTTTTTAGTCAAAATTAAACGTTTCAACCGCAGCGTTTCCCCGCTCGTTTATCCCTCGCACCACACACTTCCGAGTTGGCATACACGTTGTTTTGTTGCGTCGGCAACAATGCCCCGATACTGAAACGTCACGATGTTGCTCCGCGACCGGTATGTTCAATAATTTAGTTAGTTTTTGACGTTGTGAGTATTATGTTTTTTTTAAAATTCTGCAATGTGCAGACTAAAAATTTTACGTATCGGGAAAATTACTTTGTGAATAGTTTACATATTTATACCGGATGATTTTGTTTACCGTCTAGAAAAAAATGGGTATAATAGGTGAATGGAGTAGAAGGCTTTGGCATAGATATTTTTTACTTTTCATTTTCTTATAGTGTAATTGATTTATCAATAGATACTTAATATCGAAATACAAATCATACGCAGGTCATTTTGAATTTAGATATTATATTGATATACAGATGTAAACGAATTCGTGTAATTCCTTCAAACCATGTGATCTATTAATGGTATAGATTAATCCCGCACGGGATTTAAATTGATTAAAACAAGAAATTACTTTTTTTTTCCAAATATTTTTTTATGTGATTGAAAATTTCGATGCCATGCATAAATGATTGAAGGCACTGCGACACAGCTGACGGGCACGACTAGCGCGATATCACTCCGTGCAGTCAGTTAACTTGGGACGCTAAAATTACTCAGATACAGATACCGTGGTTCAATTTTTGAATTTTTTTTTAGTTAATTCTTTTTTAATCCTATTCAGGATCAATTAGTATCACCAGTAAATCACGCGGTTTGAAGGAATTACATGAATTTTTTTACACCCTGGTAGGTATATTTATTTCAAAATTTCTGTTTTTATTGTTTTAGTATGAAAGTTTACTTCCAATGAGTAGTATTTATTTATTGATAGATTAATTTAATTACGGGAAAATGAGAAAAATAAAAAAAACTATGCCATAGGCGTCTAATGCATTCCCGTATTAAACCCATTTTTTTCCAGACGGTAAAAAAAGTAATCCGATATGCATAAACTCACGCCTTTTTCCGATGTGGGTAGGCAGAAACTGTAGAAGGCTACAGCGACGATCCTCATATATGTACTCCTTTCGTAGAATATAGTTATTAATACCTGTGATTGGTTTGTCGCGTTCGTTATTAGGTAAAACAAAATGTTCGCGTGGCTTGTTCACAATTAATCACAATGTAATTAACGCTTAACATAATTGAAACATCATTGTATTTCTGTCAATTGTTTGAATTTGATAGAGACAATGATGTTTTAATTATGTTTAGCTCTAATAGGGTACTTGACTACAATTTAAAGGACAATGCTCATAGATGTATGGAGTCCCGTACCATGCTGCATCAAAGTCAAACTTTGTTTTCTATAGACTACACTTATCACATTAACTCCTACAAAAGTTGTTTTTGTAAACAAAACGCGAGTTTCGGAGATTTTAGATATAATCTAAATAACCTGACAATGTGGACATGTCATACACGATTTAATAATGCTCTAAAAAATCCGGCTGTGAACGGCCAATCAACCATAGATAAAAAATTATAGTCGTTGAAATAAAAATTCTAATCTATTCTAGTTGTTTTTAATGTAGAATCGGCAAAATATTTTTTTTTACATGTTTTTGACAGATGTGATCATGACACTTTCAAAATTCAAGGTTATAGTAATCATAAGTCATGTGAAACGGAACGTCATGTAAAGGGAATAAAACAATATCAACACTTTTTTACTTTAAATTAAATTCCCTGTTCAAAAACCAAATCCCCAACGCGTGATGTCGTAACAAATTATGAAAATAATTACTATAATACTTTGATCTTGATGCATGAGACTTTTTGGTACCACTTTTGGTCATTCTCCTTTGCAACAATTTAGCATTATTTTAAAGCAAGTTTATAGTGTTAGTCAGAAAGGGGGTACTAATCCGGAAGGGTGTTAAAGTACCCATAAAATTGAGTAGCTTTTGTTCTACCACTTTCCCCAAAAGTCAATAGTTTAAGAGAAATAGCTGTTCAAAAATTAAATGAAAAATATGCTACAATCTGTGTTTACATTTTAGGTTATATTTGGGGTCACGAAACTCCTATTCTAAATTCGTAACTAAATCAGGGACGAAGAATATTTGAAAAAAACTAAAATAAAAATTATTTTACTTGGAAATAATAACTTGATTTTTTTAACTCTTGCTTTAAAACCGTCGTCAGTGATACTTGCAATGTTGCTATGGATGCGTTTGATATCCACCAATCATATTCATTGGTCCACATAGCATAGCACTGGTGGAAACTGATTCAATTAAGCTACGTTTTTTTATATGGAAGGATGCGTGCTGTGGATGCGTACTATGGTTGCGAGTTATGCATGCGTAATTTGGATGGTCGCGAGTGGTGTAGCTATGCTCCCCGTGCCTTCCCTACTGTCGATACGTCGCATAGCTCGAGCTGCGCATCTTCCTCGCACAGCTACCTTACGGCGGCGCATTTTCATAGCACATCTTCCTCGCACAGCTACATAGCTTAGCATCAGTGGAAACGGTCACATAGTTTCGTAGCTTAGCTTTTACATTCTCGCAGCATAGCTGCAGAAGTACATTTCTGGTGGAAAGGCACTCTTAGTACTTCCTTTCCGACTAACCTTGTAGAAAGAATACGGTACTTGAAACAATTAATAAAATCGATGAAAAAATTGAGGAGATACACGCTTTCGGAGTTTGTTGAGGGGGCATTTTCTGTCCTTGTCACGCGAAACGGATATTTTACAGAGTGATGTGAAGTCTTAGTTTAAGGGATGACGTCATTAAGGTAGTAGTGTTGTCTCTGTCTTGTGAACAATTTTAAATCGGTTGGACATTTTATTAAATATTTCATTGGTTTTGTCACTGTTGTTTATTATTTTTGTAATAGACTCGAGATTGATACAGATAAGTAGTTTAATACCCTATTGTATTATGTAAATCGTTGTTCAAACTAACCCAAATAACCGTTTACTCCCGAAACGATACATCTATTATTGTAGTAAACGATTCATAGAAAACCGGGTGTAAAAGATAGGTTACCGAAATATTTAACAGTGTATTGAACCTATTAATAATAAATTAATTTTCTTTCCTCTTTCTTTCTATTATTTTGAATTGAAAGTCAGTCAAAAATATCCACGTAATCCGTTTCCTTCTAAAGGGCATATTATATTACCGGATTTTTAGGGTCCCTAACTAACTTATTCAATTTAGTATAGATTCCTAATAATAGTTAGGGCGTCCGGTCTCTTTGACCTTTGATCGGGACTCTTTTAACCGGGCCCTAAAAACCGGATAGTGTAAGAAACGTATAAAAAAGATTATTGTAAAATACGCTGTTATTATTTTACCTATATGAAACAAAATTATTGAAAAACAAATCGTAAAATTCTGTGTAAAATTTCTACTTATTTCCAATCCAGAAAAATGGTCAGAATTCGCTGTTTCGGTTTTCGGTTCATAATCCCGATACATTCGATATCCTTCCGGTATTTATGTACGCTGGTAACAGCAGACTGTGATTACCACTTCATTTGCCAAACTTGATGATATGACACTATTTCCCACAACTTATTATTATAGCAGACTATTATAAAGGCAATTTTCAGCAGAGGACGTAAACGAACTGCAGATGTGATTGCAATAAATTAACATATCCGGATGTTTTCATACCGGTAAGTAATCCGCACCCGGTATTTTCAACGCTAAAATGTTTGCATGACGCGAATAATGAGAAGTATCGGTAAAATGTAGCCTCGTCGGCGACCGGGGGTTACGTTACAATAATGAGATTATTTCGTGATGTAATCAGTAACAATATTACACAAAATCCATGCATAAATAAACACAGTTCATTACTGAGGGTTTTTCCAGGATATTGCTTATACTATTATTTTTGTATTTCTCTGTCGTCACGGCTCATTTTCCGTGCGGAAGATGTCCGGTCCTTTGGAAGGCATACACGGGGACACAGGTCCAACGCGCAGAGGCCCCTTTGAGAACTTTAATCTAAAATGGGGTGGGGCACCAACCGGGGACTATCCACCACGGCTGCACTATTGGAGTACAGTCATGGACCGTCCCAGGTGGGTGCAAGACTATTGTAAAATGTGGTGAAAAATATCTGGTCTATGGGATGGGGTGTAAGTGGACTGATAACTTCTATTGCCGGAAGAAAACGGCGTCTGCCTTTCAACATTTAAAATTGAAAAGATACTACTACTACTATTATTATTATTAATATCGATGATACATGAAAGCAGTTACCAGTAAGCCAATAAATAAGTATTCTTTGTGGAATTACGTTAAGTACTCGTAATCGTAATAAGCCCATTACTGTCCCACTGCTGGGCATAGCCTTTTCTCAGACGAGAAGGGTTAGGCCTTAGTCCACCACGCTGGCCTGGAGCGGGTTGCCGGATCACACACACCATCGAGACATTTTTGGAGCTTGCTCAGGTGTGTAGGTGTTCTCATGATGTTGTTGATCAAATTCTGATCTGCACATGAATTCGAAAATTTAAGAAGTGTGGGCTAGGATCGACCTCAAATCCTCCTATATAGAAGGCCATCTACTGCTGTCAGAATGCTGTAATTCAGATCATCCTGATGCAGCAGAGACACCTAGCCAACGAACGGTACTCGATACCGGAAAAAACTGGATGAAACCGGATTTGTTCTATACAAAGTTTGGTCACAAACGAAATTCAAATGACGAACGCCTTCATTGGCTACGTGTGTATGTTTTATTATTCTATTTATTTGACATGGTTTAATAAGTAGTATGTTTAAAGGTCATCTCTAAACACTAAAGCTCTATAAATCACTTCGTCAATACAAATTCTATTTTCAGGTACTTTTACATTAAACATTTAGTCCATCCCCGTTGGTAGACATCAAACGTCAATACTAACACCTGCCGCGTTAGAATCACATGAATTTTGTAATGACATACAATTTCCATACATTGACAGGTAGACTGGACCTGTAATTGGGTTTAAATGTGAAATACTAGCGAAGGTTGAGCTCGCGAGTTCGGTAAATTAAATATCGATTTGAAACAAAAACCATTTACATACTTTTAAGACCAACTTTTCTTTGTGACTATTGCAAGTTTATTTTTGTGTATCTCTTAAGAATCACGGCTCATCTACCGTGCGGGAGATGTCCGGTCCTTTAGAAGGCATACACGGGGACACAGTTCCAACGCGCAGAGGCCCCTTTGAGAACTTTAATCTAAAATGGGGTGGGGCACCAACAGGGGAGTATCCACGGCTGCACTATTGGATTACAGTCATGGACCGTCCCAGGTGGATGCAAGATTATTGTAAAATATGGTGAAAAATATCTGGTCTATGGGAAGGGGTGTTAAGTGGACTGTATAACTTCTATTGCCGGAAGAAAACGGCGTCTGCCTTTCAAGTTTAATATTCAAAAGTTTGGCAGACGGTGACTCGCCAGCTCACTAGCTGGGCCCCTTGAAAAGCCGCCAGTACATAGGCGAAGGGGGCAACAAATGTGTGAGCGGCTAGAGGTGTAGAGAGGTGTGGCCCCGGTTTCGCCGTCGCGCAAGATTATTATTATTATGATGATACATTTTTAAGCTCATTTCGGCCACAGCGACGGTTTCTGGTAAAACTCCGATTTACTGTAGCACGTCAGTTCGAGAGTAGACCTCGCTGGTGACTGATATATCCGACCTTAGTGCGTATACACGTAGAAAGCGGGTTGCCAGCGCCGATCTGCCAGCGCTTGTCGGTGCTGGGCCGCGCAGTTAGTCGGCGCAGGTAGTCTCTATACTGTGTGGCAAACTAGCGCCGACAAGCTCCGAACTTCGTCGACAAGTTCCGACCTGCTCCGATCAGCGCTGGTAGGCCGTCATTTTTTGTTGCTGTATTTGCAAGGGAACAACGCGTAGTTTTGCTAAAAAATGCCAGCCCCTGCTTCTACTCGCTTCCTTTATGTAGCGGTTACCTGAACGGACCAGTACCGATAAGCGCTGGTAGGTCAGCGCTGGTTACCTACTTCCTTTATGTATACGCCTTAAGATAAAAAAGTGCGATTACAACATGGGCACATCAATACACCATTAACATACTGCCGTGTTAAACACAAAAGCGGTATCTCAGGGAAAGCAAGTTTCGAGAAAATTAAATTTTAAGAAAACTATATTTACAATACTTAAATTAGTACTGTAAATATAGTTTTCTTATCCTCTAACGCTGCATCCTACGTGAGCGATCTAGAAGAGACGCGAAGCGGCGCGGCGCGACGCGAAAACAACAAACGTACGTGGAGTGCGGTGCGGCGTGGTGCGGCGCGAAGCGAACGCGATCAATTGGCTTGATATTTTCGCGCAAACTGGATGCGGTGCCCTACTGTGCTACTGAATGACGGAGGCGCGCGGCGCGGCGGGCGGTTCGCGAGCTCGTAGGACAAAGCCGCCGTTTCGCACCGCATCGCATTGAATTCGCGTGTCACCGCAACGGATCGCTTCGCAATTCGCGTCGCTTTGAACCGCCTACGTAAGACGCCGCGTAAGTGATTTGAAGTAAAACGGATATAGGGAAAACTTTCTTGTTTTGTGCGAGAATGTTTTAAATAAGAAACCGCTATTTGGCTTACTTTATTGGATGCGTATTTCTTACTACCCTATGCCATATGACCTTTTGTTTATTTTTTTTGAGTTACCGCTTTTGTACTTCGCACTGCTGCATAGTTGTATACACGGTGTAAACGAATTCGTGTAATTCCTTCAAACTGCGTAATCTACTAGTGACACTGATTGACCCTACATAGGTTATTTCACAATAAACAAAAAAAAAAGTTTTCAATAAATGAAACATGGTATCTGAGTAATTTTAGCGTCCCGAGTTAACAGGATGCATGGGGGGATATCGCGCTGGTCGTGCCCATCAGCTGTGTCGCCATGCCGTCATTTATTTATGCATGGCATCGAAATTTTCGCACATATTATTTTTATTTGTAGTAAATAAAAACTTTATTTTTAATCAATCTAAATCCCGTGCGGGGTTAATCTATATGACGGGGAACCAATAGGCTGGACGACGGTATTGTTTCCGTCATCTTCTCTTGGTACCGGTTCCATGTTATGTGCGTAAGGGGTACTCAGGCAAAACACAATAACGAACGCACTTGTAATTCACAACTGATTTTATTGTTTCGAATACTTAATTATAACACACACTAAAATAACAATTGACAACCGACAGATTTGTTGTGCCGGTCCGAACTGTACGAGTGCACGAAACAGACTGACTTTTTAAGAGGGCTATCGCATTTTCTCACCTCTCTCGCTCGCACAGGACCATATTTTTTAAGAATGTTAAATTAAAAGATGCATTTTTTAATAATGTATTCAATGGGCTCCCTTTAAAATAATATTAATTTAATAGGTATAATTATTAAAAACATTTTTATTGTGACATTTATTAAACTTATCTCAAAAACGGATCATAATAATTATTGAGCTGAGTTTATTAGGGAACACGATAGTAATGTGTTTTTAATAATTACCTATCAAATTAATATTATTTTAAAGGGAGCCCATTGATTACATTATTAAAAAATGCATCTTTTAATTTAACATTCTTAAAAATATGGTCCTGTGCGAGCGAGGCAGGAGACAAAATGCGATAGCCCTCTTAACGTTTTAATTCCCCCACACAACAACTCTGTCCACGTGACTCACGAGGACGTCACTGCGTTGCCAACTTCATAGCAAACTACTGACAGACTATGAAATCAAATTAATTCCTTTTAATTGTAAAATTATCGCTTGCTACGACATATACCATTAATAGATCATGTGATTTAAAGGAATTAAAGGAATTCGTTTACACCCTGTTCTATAATGACTGTCATTAATTTGTAGATTATAGTGAAAATACTCAAAAAGGAATAAATATATTAAAGCAATTAAAGGAGACAAACAAAGTTTACGTAATAATTTACAATGTTTACTTAAACCGGTTTTCAAAATATTCCGGTATTTTGCTCCAGAGAAATCCTTAACAATTTAATTAAGTAACACACTTTCCTCAACATTGTATTTCTTACATTGTAATTAATTACATCATTTTGTTAGCTAAACTCCTTTGAACTAGTGGAGTGGGTCAATGGCTCAATAGTTCGAAGTTTCGTTTGTTTTAGAAACCTAAAATTAAATTAATATGTTAAACTAGCCAACATCTACCTACTAACATTTCAAATTGAGATAAATTGTTGTGGATAGTTTAGATACTTACAATTTCTGACCATGTTTAAGCTAGAACACAGTACATAAAAAAAATGTTTTGCAACGGATGTGATTGGAACTAACCACTTCAGACATGCCAGTCGGATACATCACCCGTTAGATTGTCAAGACAACAATTTAACACTTTCTTAAACAAATAAGTTACGTTAATGGATTTTCAGACCTTTCAAATCAAATTATTTTATCATAAATTATTATTTCAGAAGAAAACAACAGTTTATAGATTAAGACGAGATAGCTTTTTTGAGTAGAAAATCTACCCTTTAAGGCGAGGCGTGGTATACACACATCAAAAAAAGTTTGCGATGACTAGCATAAGCTGATATAATTTTTTAAATTGAACTTTATCAAGAAAAATTCTTTGTTGTGTGTTTTCTTTACATAGAAATACCCAGTTTTAAGAGTGTAAAAAGAAGAAGAAATCATAATATAATCTACCGTAACAAAAAAGATTTCGATTATACTAAACTTGAATCTAGTTTGTTCAGAATCACTAGGAGAATCGATTGACATATTTCTTACACCACTTTTTTTTTTCATAAATTTCAATTTTGTTTCAGTAGTATTCTACCCATAACAGTTGACGGGAATAGACACCTTGAGGCTTGAGACGGTCCTCTCGGTCAGTTTCCGTGTATAAGACAACCCCTGCATAGCACATCTCAGGCATTTCACACTTTTTTAGGAAACTTAACGCGACATAAACTTAGGCGTAACTTGGAGATTTACAAAAAAAAACACATATTCAGGCAGTTGTGATGAAAATCTTGTTGGGGTGTCTCGGTTTTCGTATAAAGTAAAAATAAGGTTGTATATCGAACACTTACGAATCAAAATCCGTTTTGGCCGTTCTCAGCACATAGGATCTGCTCCAGAATCTTTTATAAGAATACCGACAGTACTCATGAAATAAGTTTGCCTCTCTGAAACCAGGCTTTGAGTGTTCTGTTCCTTACTTCAGAGGGGCCTTTGATTTGGTACGCGTACTGTACATCAATTTTTTTTTTATTTCGACAAAATGATGCTATAAGGAAATATTTTTCACGTGAGCAAAGCCACCGGTACAGCTAGTTAATAATAAAAACCTTACCTCTTTCAGCAGCAGCACTTCCGCCCCCGACGACAGCCAAGAAGAGAATGATCAAAACCGCTTTCAACGCCATCTCGTGTCAGTTACACTAATCACACCATTACCACTACACAATTCACTATTATATTTATTTACACAACACTAATAAACTTTAAAACATTTTTAGTCGGTTTTCATTCGGATTTATAACCTGTAAAGAGAAAAGTTTAATTAAATATAACATTTATTGAATGAATATAATAATTTATTGTACGAATATAATAATTTATTCTTTGAATAATTTGAAATGTCACAGCGGAAATTGTAATTGTGATGTAAATGTTTATAAATGTTTCAATTAATTAATTTTGGTATATTATCTGCTTTGGTCCGCTCGGCTCGGATCGATGGAGTTTATATTTGCACTATTGTTATTATTATTGTTTCGTAACTAATAAAGAATTTGAAGGTTTACAAAAGCTTGAACGCAATGAGAGTTAAAGATAATAATATGATAACAACAGCGAAACACCATCGAAAGATTATTTAAGAAACTATTTATTTTGCTCTTGTTGCTTCATACAGAAACAAAAGACAAAACGATCGTCAGAAACCAATAGAAGATTAAATGACAAGAATTTAAAACGAGAAAGTACTCACAGTGAGACAATACGATAGTAAATGCTAAGAAATTTAATCTGTTAAATAATCCAATAAATACGAAATACCCATTTCCAATAAAACTCTAATTTCAATAGGTAAAGGTTCCGATATCTCAGAAATAAATTTAATAAAATATAACTAGCAAAGAAGCGTTTTATTAAATTCCTAACTAAATAAATTTCATTTATATTTGACCCGGGTTTGCCAATAATTGACGCCTGATTGAGCAATGAATACGTATAATTTTCTTTCAATCCGTTTTCTGTAGAATCAATTAAAACTGGTTTCACACAAACTGATAGCCTGTAATTAAAGTTTCAGCTTTATTATAATTGAGTATAATTTAGTGCGAGTGTAAATTATTTGAGTTAAAATTATTTTATTACATTATTGACGTCACACCACTGATCATTGAAGGGTTGGTAATATTTAATTTTATTAACTACCGATAGATTCAAGTTAATTGGTTTATTAAGTAATGTACGGTTGTATGTATGGCTAAAAGTGTTTTCATTGTTCTTCCCTAAGTACACTCCTGCTAAACTTCTTGGTGGATTTTCTGATTTTATGTACATATGCTCGTTAAGGATGGACTCCTCAAGCTACCCTTAACCTGTTAAGCGTAACAAGGTAATATTTCGGGTGTGGGTATTTGCGCATGTGACATATATGTATGTCTGTTAACGCACTCATGATACAGGAGAAATCCTGCAAAGGTGGGTCCGCTGCGCCGTGTTTTCGTGTTTGCAAAAAAAAGATAACATTGTTTGCTAACTGAATAGGGGCGTGGCCTAACAGTTTTGTTAGCAAAAAAACAATAACATGGCGCAGCGGACCCGGCTTAACGACAACACTTTTTAAAGATATTACGGCGAGCATTGTCACCATTATTTGAACCACCAATTTTGGGCTATACGGTTTCACGAAGAAATAAAATACAAAACAAAATAAATTATTAAAAGATCACAGATGCACTTGCAGTAGACGGTATTCTTGAAATATTTCCAATTATAGGTAGGTCTAATCACTTTGTCTTGTCCTCACTAATTACGGGTAAAAAATTTGAGGAGATATAAGGGCCGGCTATAACAAATGAATTCTCATCACATTACTATACTGAACTAGAGATCGCCCGCAGCTTAACCTGCGTGGACATCGTTTATTACGTAGGTATTTCGAAGTAATAGTAGTCTATGTCCTTCTTCGTATTCCAGACTATCTCTTTGCCAAGTTTCATCAAAATCGGTTCAGCGGTTTAGGCGTGAAAGTGTAACAGACAGACAGTTACTTTAGTATTTATAATATTAGTAGGGATTTAGGAACTAGCATTTTGTACCCGCCAGACTAGCAACTACTATTTAATGTTCTCGTTGATCTAAATAGAAATTGCATGAATAGATTTTATTTTCACGAATTTCGTGAGTCATGCTGCTGTGACAGGCGACCTGGATCTCAGTTTCCGTCTGATAGCTTTATTTTGGAATAAGATTGTCACATTCAATTAGTATCAGTTGGAGAGTCAGACGAATGATTCAGTACGAATAAAGATGACTTCAATTAGATGCCAACCACACCCACCCCAAAATTAGCCCATTACAATACTCTTTATTGTACACAAAAACAAAAAAAAAGCATTACGATAAAAATAGAGATGTACAATGGGCAGTCTTATCGCACTAGGCGATTTCTTCCAGACAACCTTTGGATGGACATGATTTGGAAGAAAAAAGAGGGGTAGAACTCATTACTGTACCACTAATGGGCACGGGTCTCTACTCAGAATTTGAAGGTTTTAGACCTTAGTGGACCACGCTGGTGTAGATTGGCGGACTACACACACTATGAACATTTTTCATTCACCTGATACGACAACATCCCCTGTTGATATTTTGAATGCATTTGACAATTCTTTTAGCACATTGCTCATCTGTTTAAGCATGAATCATGCATGAACAATCAGGGAAAGAGCTGTTTTCTGGCAGCAACTTTGCAGATTGTATCGCTTTTTTCAAGCATCTTTACGAGTTCACCACGAGGTGTGTTGGCGTCGTTTAAAATCACAGTCCTGTGTTTAGGTTAAAGATCACAATAGTACTAGCAGTGGCATCTTGCCAGCCCTCGCCTACATAACATGTGAAGTCATTTCCCTTTGTAAATTCTTACTACATCCACTACTAGGTAACTAATTGGCTCAGTCACTTCTTCACACAGCCTGTCATAATGAAAAAGAACTGTATGCATTTTTTGGCACCTACCAAAGCCATTTAGTAGTAACAAATAAAAATCTATCATCAGATCATGAGTGTCATTGCACCAAACATTGCGTTGTGTCTAACTCGTTGTGTTCTCTCAATTGACTTGTTGAAATATTTGTAGACAAATGTCAATGGACCTAGAATAGGTCCCTTAGGAATCCCGCCTATTGTTATTGTTAACTAATTTCGCATATAGCTGCACTCGATTCAAATTCGTATTTTAAGGATTTATGATGCTATTACACACACACATTTAAGAATATCCAGACACAGAAGACAATTCGATAGATTATATCGTATTCGTCTCGATTTGTCTAACAAATGCTCGATTCAGAGCACAAAAACCGAATAATGGTATGGAAAAATTTAACCTTTCAATGAAGACCGATAACCGTTTATTCTGGAGCGTCTCGTGGCATGCAGAACGCTAATAATAACCACACCACATCACTTTGGTTCCGTTAACCGAAATACACTCAGTGCAGACCGAAACTATTTCTGTACGAACCAGATACGCGAATATCATGTTGATATGATTACGTGAAGCTAAGTCTAGATATTTTCACTTTCAATTCTTTGTGAATGAAACGAAGATAAAAATACCTACTGTATTATGGCATGTGACAGAGTAAAACACTAATTTTCAACCGCATTAAGACGAAGCTGACGGTTACCCTACTAACTTGGGAAATAAATAGACTGAAGAAAAGTTATAAAAAATGAATAAGAAACATAATATTGTGTTTGAAAAACATCATTAGTAATTTTTACAATGCATAATAATGTCTGACGAACGCTTGTTTTAGATATCAAAATCTCAAGGTATAAAAAAGCCAAATATAATATATCTGTGTTTTGTGAAATAATGTTGTAGTGTAAATTGACCTTGAATCGTAAATTCAAATAGTTATTTGTTATTTTTTTGGACTGTGAGAAAAATTCTCAGTTGGAACTTGGCTTGGTGACTCAAATAATGACTAACAAAATGACTAACCTGCGATTTTGAAGTCTATCACATGCAATCTTATACAGTAGTACACTTTTAACTAACAAAACGCAGATCAGTGCTTTTTCAAGTTTGGGTTTTTCATAATCTATTTTGTTTTTATTTTAACTATCAAACAATTCACAGCTTCTATTCATGCATATATTTCGAGAATCTCTCACTACTTTGCGTCAATTTTTCAAGGTGTCACGGAATTCGTTTACACCCAACACCAGTATGTAAATTAAGTTCGTCCATTTCATCCCAGACTCACATTCATGTCTCGAGCGAAACAATTCGCGGCGGCGACTCATTACACGAAGCAAACTAACCAACTATTTGCAGTAAACGACAAACTATCTAGAATGTAGGCCGAACCACTCAGATTTGTTGGCCTGATATATGTATCGTGGTATTTTAAGTAGAGTTCGAGGTTTACATCAATTATTTGAAGTTGGATGTCCTGAAATTGTTGTGAACTATGGTACTTATTTCGATTTTATTGCAGTTTTAAATATTTCATCATATGGTAATTATTTGGAGATACTTCTATAATCCAAAAGAATAAATATAGGTTCTACATGATACGTCGCAACCTTATCCTCATTTATCAAAGTCAAATTTAACAATAACACATTGTTCCCAATTCATAAACACATGCCAACTGCAACGTTAAAATACTTCAAAGGGAGTCCATTAAAAATCCAATAAGCCTAACTCATTCGAACAAAGCCTTTTCCGGGTTTTATCAAAGGCAGCATGGTGATAACCGCGTGTATCCACCGTGTGACATAGGACAAACAGAAGAATGGGGGATATTGACTCCCTTTGACGTCGGTTTGGTGAGTGTCCAAGGTATCGTATGAAACGAATTGGATTGGCGATTGAATTTTTGTATTTGGAAGTGTAGTACTCTTAATATTTAGTAAAATATTTTTTTTACGTTTTACATTGTTATTTTTAGTTAATTCAACCCAAATTTTGAAGAACATTGCGATCATTATAGAAGGATTAAAACATATGAGGTAGATTTAGCCCGGGAAAAAGTTAAGTAGAACGAAGAGGGCCTAATAGGTATCTACCTACTCAAATAAGTTTAGTAGAAATAAGGAGGCATGTATCTATTCTGTTAAAGGAGTATAAGAGTTTAATACATTTACGGTCGATTTTAATAACCTATCTATTGGCAGCTAGCCTTACTAGTGATAGATTAACATTACTTCTATGAAGCTTGTGTCAAAATTATGACTCTCCAAGAACCAAGATATCATAGCTTGTTTTCCAAATACTTAAACCCGCACCTGTCCTATAACTTGTACTCCAAACCACGCTACGGTGTCTACAGGTGCAATGATATTGTCTCCACCTTGATCAGTCCACGGGGCGCGCTAGCGTGATGGTACGACAGTCACGAATCAATCAGACATTGCTTTTCAAGTCTATGAGAAAGAATAGGTTTCTTTTATTGTGCGCTTTCATTTGTGTAGTCTTGGAGAGTAAAGGTCGGAGGTAGAACAATGGAAGTATATCTTGCTGATATTTTGTTGAAGAAGGGTGATAATTGAGTATTGAATTGATGTATTGTCTTTTGAATTAAATTGGATACAGATAGGAGTATCCAGGATTATTTACTACCTATCTATCGATTTGCCCTACCAGATTCGATTTTAGATTTAGATACTTACTTCTATGGATCTTATGTCAAATTTGTATCTCTAGTAGGAGAAAACGCCAATATATACGTTATTGGGTCTTATAATTTAGATTAGACGTGGAAGGAATATTTCAAGGTCACTAATAGTGAAATTCGTGAGATGGGTGTGCTCTTACTTTTTTAGAGGTTAGCTGTTATACTTATACATTGAGTGTAAAACCGCTATCTGCATCTTACTCTATCACGTGACATTTACGAGATACACTTTGTTTTTAAATAATTAATGGATCTGCAGCCTCATCTGTTTCAATTAATGTTGTATTTGGTTTGTTCTATATTTAGACAAGAAGGAAATCTCTTAAAGAGAACGTTCTGTTGTAAGTAAACGGATCTAGGAACGTTTTAGCTGTAGTTAATCCCAATTCCTTAGCCCTAAATATTGTTCAATTGCTGAAAATATTCAAAAAAATATGTAACCTTTGCGACCTCAAATTCAACTCTATGTTTGTGTTGCTTTGAAAGTCATTAGTAACTATATTTGCTACGACCAAATAAATGAAATTACAAGCTTTTCAATTTACTTATTTAGCAAAAACAAGCTCCATTTAAATAAAATTCACATCACACATAGAAAGCGTCGCAAATACAGATCATTACTCAGGACCTCCATTAAGACTAAGATTAATCGCTTGCATTAATTATTTTATTTTATTAATTTATATAGCCTCGTCGAGTATCTTAATTACCTGTATTGTAAGGTTAATGCGAGTTAATTTAGATTTGAGATTTAATAAGTTTTGAATGAAAGTGATAGATGATTTCTATTCTTGATAATTAAATGGAGAAAACTTCTTTGAATTATGACTTCGAAACTTTACTAATTTATCAGAGATCTGATTTATTTTTTGGATAAACGTTATCCACATTAGAATTTACACAAATCACACTTATACGAACTGGTAAACTCACAAGAACTATTTAATCTAGGGATAACTAATCAAATTCTAAACTAAATTGTTTCCAAACCGCGAACAAACCTTCATTTAGTTTTCGTTTATGGAAACAGACAAAAACTCTGGTTTCGTTTTTGCTGTCAAAAAATTTGACAGTTCTGTAAACGAAAAATGTCTGAATGAACGGTTCAGTAACGGTTCGATTGATCAACTTTTCTGGCCTACAAATCTTCGTTCCGCGCTAGAGTCAAACCCGACGTGGGTTTAATTCTCGTGTCACACAATTTAGCAGAAGCTATCGCTCAATCTATAGTAGTTCTTACCTACGTAGAAATTATTACTTAGGTATGTTTATTACATTTATAAGGACTAAAAACTTTGGCCAACTTAGGACTCTAAATGACCTCTGCAACGAACGGTCAAATGTCAGCAGTTGAAAATTTTAGACTGATAAATGTGAAAAAAATGCTTAAATAATTACTTTTACTCGACAAAGACATTTACATTTATTTTTGTAAAGACATTTACTCGACTATAGATACGAGTGTAAGAAAAACAAGCAGTCGTAATTAGAAGTAAATAGTTGAAATCATGACTATGTCTAGTAATTTTTTAACAGACTTCGTAAAGGAGGTTATCAATTCAAAGCTTTTTTTTTGGTATTTGTTTTCACCGAGTTTTCCAACATTTGGGGACCGATTAGATTTTTTTTCTTATTTGGTGCGGAATTGTTTCAAGTTGGTCCATATCAATTTTCTTAACTTTGATTGAATGTTTTTTTTTTGCAATATCGTTATTAATAGTTTTTCATACAATATTATTAGTAGTTTAGTTAGGGGGTGCATGAAAAGAGCCTCCACGAGTGACGATACATAAGTATGTCCGGTGCACCCTGGGCAGTCAGCCCCGCTACCAACCTTGCTGACTGGCTAATCTTTTCACCACGGCATGACCTATTCTCGTATAGCTCGTGCCGATACGATAGAGGAAGAATTAGTAGTTTGAAAAATAATTACCTATATAGACGACGTTGTAGTTGTAGTAGTGGTCCACGAATTTGTAGACCATTATAACTGTAATTTGTGTCAATACATAGAATTTAAAAGAAAAAGTAAAAACCGACTTCGGAAATTCACAGTTTCATAAGTTGGTGCGTTCAATTTGTTTCAGCGTAGAATTGCACCGACTTCTGAAACTGTTAACTTTGTAAATGGAACTATTTTACTTGTTTCATTTTTTTTCAAGTCAATATTATTACAGTTAGTATCTATCATTCAATTAGCAAGTAAAACAATTATTGACTGAGACTGTATCTTGGTTTCCAGAATAACCGATAGTTTACACAGATAGTCTGATCGAAACCGGAGACTGAAATGTTTCGCCGAGATGCTTCTACATACAACAATATTCCCAATGCACCCAGCATTTCTTGGAATGCTGAATCAAATTATTCCTCTGAGAAAACATCTCCGATAACAGATTGCTCCACTGATCTGATGGTTGCAAGTGCGGCTGTTCAGCTCAACGTCTTAATTCGATTCCCACGTCGGGAAAGGGGTAATGTTAATGGGTTTTCAACAAGAAAATTGACAGTAGCTACATGGATTTTAGAATGGTAAGGGTGATGGTGTTTTCTTTAGTAAAATATTCTGTTATAAACAGTTTCGGAACAGAAATCTATATATTTCTACACAACGGGTTTATGGCATCGGCAAAAGTGTTGAAACATCGTTTAAAGACGTTAGACGATAGATTACGTCGTGTTTCAGAAACTGTTTGACAATACGGAATATGCATGTAATTTTTTTTTCTCCTCATCAATAAAACACAATAATATAAACCCAAGAAAAGTATTGAAAGTCAAAAGTTACTACTGTGTGTTGCTCAAAAAAATGATTAAACTTCAACAATTTTCTTCTACAGTTTAAATTTTAATATACGTTATTGTCGCGGCCATAATGTGACGTCATAATCCACGATACAGCTTTGCTTAGGTACATCTGTTTTTTAGCCACAAATCATGTAATTTAAATTATTTCTTGTGCTTTATTCAAGCAGAAATCACACTTACTAACTTACGTCAGTGAGAAATCAAACAGTTTGCTAAGAAAAAATTAGGTATTTAAAGATTTTTTCACACGAATTTTGATGTCACTTCCGGCATTTTTGACGCGTTTCGAGATTGCGTTCCGTTCCACAAAAAAACGTAACATAAAATAATTAATTGTAAAATAAGTAATGAGTTAAAAAATTTAATAAAAAAATGCTATTTGTTTCTTGACTCCTGTACAATGTACCTATATTTAAATAATGAAAGAGTTTTGAATTGCATATTCCCTATTTACATCACAAAAATTATTTACTTTTGAATACATAGTTCAATCACAGTCTACCTATAGGTATCTTACAGTCGGTCAACGTAGAACATTGTCGCAGAGCAATCGTGCGGGGGGTTGCGGGGTGAAGGGGGCGGAGGTTATGTCCCGAGTAGCCATATTGCATACTTAGGACATAACCTCCGCCCCTACATAATTTTGACATTTCATAGGACCTGTCAAATGTATGGGCGTTTACCCACTGTATGTAGTAAGTAGGTACACTGTGTTCAATTGTCACACTGTCTCTCTATCGGCATCATCTATGATAGTGTGGTCTCAACTGCGAGAGCATTTTACGTCATATTATGTGTAAGCGTGCTGACGCATGCAAAAACTGAATCGATGCAAAAAGATGAAAGCATTCGTTCATTCATAAAATACCCATTTTCTATGCGTGAACTGCGAATTGATGTGTCTGTAGTCCCTTAATAGCGTTACCAACTGTTACGTAGTACTGAATACTGACGTCAGCAAAATATCTATGTAGTCCTCTGCCTACCCTTTCGGAGAATGCCTGAAGTGTGCACCTAGCGTGGCATAATAATAAGACAACTACCGAGCACGTCCACCTCTCAAAAGGAGAGAGTTTAAACCTTAATCCACCATGCTGCCCTACCGCTAATTGGTGGAATACACACTCCTTTGGAAGGCATACGGGGGACACAGGTCCAACGCGCAGAGGCCCCTTTGAGAACTTTAATCTAAAATGGGATGGAGCACCAACCGGGGACTATCCACGGCTGCACTATTGGAGTACAGTCATGGACCGTCCCAGGTGCAAGACTATTGTAAAATGTGGTGAAAAATATCTGGACTATGGCAAGGGGTGTTAAGTGGACTGGATAACTTCTATTGCCGAAAGAAAACGGCGTCTGCCTTTCAAGCTTAAATTTGAAATATAAGGTCCAATCAAAATAGGTGGACAAACTTTTACAGATCACAGTACTCATGAATATGAACAACTTTTACAATGGGACCAACACTGAAATATAAAAAAAATATCAGCTGTTACATACACTTTGATCGTGTCGGTATTGCACTTTTCTGTGGAACAGCTGGTACTTTTTTTTATATTTCAGAGTTGGTCCCATAGTAAAAGTTGTTCCTATTCATGAGTACTGTGATCTGTAAAAGTTTGTCCACCTATTTTGATTGGACCTTATATTTACATATATTGGCAGACGGTGACTCGTCAGCTCACTAGCTAGGCTCCTTGAGAAGCCGCCAGTACATAGGCGAAGGGGGCAACAGACGTGTGAGCGGATTCCCAAAGAGACAACTAGCGAGCACGGAACGCGTCTCGAAAGGAGAGAGTTTAAGCCTTAATCCATCATGCTGCTCTACCGCTAATTGGTGGACTACACACCATTAAGAACTATGTGGAACCCTCTCAGGTATGCAAGTTTCCTCACGATGTTTTTCTTCACCGTTAACGCAAGTGCTTGTCAAATTCTGATTAAACCTTCCTGCGTGGTTCACCAACTAGCATACAGGCTGTAAACGAATTCGTGTAATTCTTTCATATCGCGTGATCTACTGGTGACACTGATTGACCCTGCATAGGTTTTTTTCAGAATGAACAAAAAAAAGTTTAAAAAATCAACCATGGTATTCTGTATCTGAGTAATTTTAGCGTCCCAAGTTAACCAACTGCGTGGAGCGATATCGCTTTAGTCGTGCTCGTCAGCTTTGTCGCCGTGCCTTCATTCATTTATGCATGGCTTCGAAGTTTTCTATCACATAATATTTTTATTTAGGAACAAAAAAAGTTTATTTTTATTTTCAATCAATCTATATCTCTCGGTAATCTATCGGGTGTAAAAAGACTCTTAACGATACCGAAAACCACATATTCTACCCATTATTGGCATCATTTTTTTCTACTAGACCATACCTGGGAAATCATTGGTTTTGGAGATATTGAAGGTCAAAGTACACATTTTTTTTAGTTTTTTCCAAAAACGAATTCCAAGTCTTAATACTAAAATTTCTTCCAAACAAACATTATCAAAAATTTCAATTTTTCCTAACAAATTACGCATTTGAAGTTACAAAAACGCAATGAATATCAAACGCACACTACCGCCTTGGCTCAGCTGTGTAGCCGCTGCACGCATGCAAACGCGCGGCATCGCCACAACCACACGTTGCGCGCTACAAAAAAAGCGTTTTTTTTATGCCAAAAAATAAAAGTCGTTTCCCAGCAATTATTTTTGGTCGATGTAATTTAGTTTGATGTACAGAGTGCGTAGATTTCGGCTATGTGATGGGTCGTTTTACGGCCTGTATATCATTAATAGATCATGTGGTTTGAAGAATGTGTAACTGCACCTGCCATATTTTAAATCCTAAACCAGGTCAATCACCATAGAACACACAATTTTCCTAGCACCTAATCATATTGGAGCACCGGGTATTAAATAATTTATAAGCGTTATAATATTCATAGGCAATATTCCCATATCCCGGGAGTATTCTAACGCCATGCAAATTTCCGGGGTTAACTTAAAATCACTTAGATCAAACTCAGTGAAGGGAACTAAGTAACTAAACGTCGAAGATACGAAACTAACTAAACTGTTTCTAATACAAAATTCAGTAACAGTTTAGCTTTGGAGGAATTGTAATACTTCTTGGCTGCAAGCTTGGTTTATCTCGAAGTGCTAAAGGATCCCCAGGTCGTTTAGTGTTTGTTTTTTTTTTCGGATTATCCATTAATCACGTGATGTTTTTAGCAACTTTTTAACCCTCCCTCCCTCCTGGGGATACGTGGTTAAGTTTTAGACTAACGGGGGGGGGGGGGGGGGGGTTATTTTACACAAGCTTAGTTTTAGCACAGTCTACCTATATCTTATTCCTTACAGTCGGTCAACGTAGAACATTGTCGCAGAGCAATCGTGCGGGGGGTTGCGGGGTGAAGGGGCGGAGGTTATGTCCCGAGTAGCCATACTGCTTACTTGGGACATAACCTCCGCCCCTACATAATTTTGACATTTCATAGGACCTGTCAAATGTATGAGCGTTGACCCACTGTATGTAGTAAGAAGGTACACTGTGGTTTTAGTATATACTAAACCTGAAACTAGTTTGTTCAGAATCACTAGGAGAATCGATTGACATATTTTTTACACCACATTTTTTTTTTCATAAATTTCAATTTTGTTTCAGTAGGTTTCTACCCATAACGGTTGACGGGAATAGACACCTTGAGGCTTGAGATGGTCCGCTCGGTCAGTTTCCATGTATTAGACAACCCCTGCATAGCACATCTCAGGCATTTCACACTTTTTTAGGGAACTTAACGCGACATAAACTAAGGTGTAACTTGGAGATTTACTAAAAAAAACACATATTCAGGCAGTTCTAATGAAAATCTTGTTGGGGTGTGTCGGTTTTCGTATATACTAAAAATAACCTTGTATACCTAACAACCACATATGGAGTCATTGTACTCATCATTATGAACAACTTTTACTATGGGACCAAATTGGAAATCGCGAAAAAAAAAACTTTTGTTCCCAGCGTTTTGACGAGTTATGCGAACATAAAACAGCTGTTTTTTTCGCGATTTCATGTTTGGTCCCATAGTAAAAGTTGTTCATAATGATGAGTATAATGACCCTTTAAGAAGTTGTCAGTATTTTATCAATAACCTTATATACGACTTTAATTACAGTCAGAGTTTCGTTAAAACATGAACCGAAATCATTACTTGAAAATTACAGAAAATCGTGGGACATACGTGGGGGTGATTTGGATAACTCTAAGGCCTCATTTACGGTGACGCGGGGCGTCGCGCGTCGCGTTGTGCGGCGCGGCCCGCACTGAATTCAAACATATGGCGTTGTATGAGAGCGTTTACGGAGAAGCGATTTTACACGCGTTTGCTTGAAATGCAGGCGGAGCCCGCGGATGGCATCGCCGCGTCGCACGCGACGTTTACCGCGGCGGCGCACGCAGCGTTGCGACCAGCTATTCCTGCAATTCTCCGCCCACTGTAAAACGTAGCGTCAACCGCAGCGGGGCCCGCGGCGTCGCACGCGCCGCATCTTCATGAATAACATCGTACATTGCCATATGTTTGTGTTTACGCGTGTGATGATGCGGGCCGCTGCACGCGCCGCCGCTCCATAAACAGGAAAATCGTACGACGCGCCGCGAGACGCCACGCCGCACGCGACGCGCGACGCCCCGCGTCTCCGTAAATGAGGCCTAACGGTACTCTACCTCTGCACTTTCGCTTGACACTGTTTTTGGGACACCCTGTATAATAGACTAGCTTTCGCCCGCAGCTTCGCTTGCGTGAAATTTTGAACCCGTTAAGTGACGATTTTCCATACAAACTTTCATCCCCTATTTAACTCCCTTAGGGGTTGAATTTCGAAAAATCCCTTCTTAGTGGATGCCTACGTTACAAAAGGAACCTACTGTCAAAGTTTCAACTTTCTAACCCCAGCGGTTTAGGCTGTGCGTTGATAGATCAGTCAGTCAGTCAGCTTCTCCTTTCATGTGTATAGATTTAAATTCTAGCTAATTGCCTCATTCTCAGACGCTATACCGAACAATAATCAGGAGCTTAGAAGCTGGGAGTAAACCTACGTAATATTTATAGTATAAGCCTGTACATGCTTTGTTCACGAGTATCTAATACTTCCACAGGTGAACGACACGTGTGGGTGGACGATGGGAACACCTGCCTGTTTCACCCTTTGGGAATCATAAGCTTGACGATGTATGAGAATATTTTTGATAAGATATATTACTAGGAACTCACAGTATGTTAAGTATAGACTTATGTGTATTTTATCTAAAAACAAAAAACAATTTAGTTTCATGGTTAAAATCATTAAAATAAATTGATTTTAATATTTCATTTTTGGTGATATTATTTGTGGGTAGTATGTATGTTTTGTCATATTACTTGTAAGTAGTATGTATCTTTGAAACAATAAAATATTAATATAAATCCAAAAAAAATATTAAAAATGATGGGCCTTTTCATAAGGGGGTTTTATTAAATTCATTTTAAGTTTCCATCAGAATTTGATTATCACTTGCACTAACGGTTAAGGAAAACATCTTGCAGAAACTTGTAGTTCGCCAACCCGCACCGTGAACTAATGCATAAACCCTTTTCATTCTGAGAAAAGGGCTTGCCCAGCAGTGGGAGAGTAATGCCCATACCTAGCAGTGGGCCAGTAATGCCCTTGCATTGCTGCACGACAGTAATGCCCGTGCACAGCTGCAGGACAGTAATGCCCATGAACAGCAATGGGACAATAATGCCCGTGCTGAGCAGTGGGACAGTAATGACCCTGCGCAGCTGCAGAACAGTAATTACCGTGCCCAGAGTGGGACAGTAATGCCCATACCTAGCAGTAGGCCAGTAATGCCCGTGCCAAGCAGTGGGACAGTAATTCCCGGTGCACAGCTGCAGGACAGTAATGCCCGTGCCCAGCAGTGGGACAGTAATGCCCGTGCACAGCTGCAGGACAGTAATGCTCATGACCAGCTGCGGGACAATAATGCCCGTGCACAGCTGCAGGACAGCAACGCCCTTGCCCAGCAGTAGGCCAGTAATGCCCGTGAACAGCTACAAGACAGTAATGCCCGTGCCCAGCAGTGTGACAGTAATGCCCTTGCGCCGCTGCAGGACAGTAATACCCGTGTCCACTTGTGGGAAAGTAATGCCCAATACTCAAAAACTCGAAACGTACAAAAATATTCCTCTAACGTAACCCAAATTCACTTTCCTAAGACACTCCCTTAACCTTCCGAATTTATAAAGGGCACCCCAACTTATTTCCCGCCATAATAGTACAACAGATTATAAATAAAGCCAGGTGGCTTAATTAACTGTTGCCTTTGACTGTAGGGGGGATATGATTTAAGTCCCTTAACGAATTTTGTCCCGAAATTAATTTAAGTTTTATTTTTGCTTTTAGACTCTGTCTTGTATTAATATGATGGATGGGATAATTAATGGGATGATGTTTGTACAATGGATTTTGATGGATTATTGTGAGTTAATTTAATGGACTTTTCTTATGAAAATGGATAGGAGATTCATTATGTTTCATATAGACCTAATAAAATGAAATGGTTTATTCTGAAAATTGGATATTTAAAAATATTCAAGTCAAAGTCAAAGCATTTATTTCAATTAGACCATTTGCAGGCAATTTTGAACTGTTGAGACAAAAAAAAGCAGTTACTGCCGCGTTCCGAAGTGTAGATTCCTATGGAGAAGAACGGGCAATAAACTCCATGGTTACTCTTTTTCATAAAATATTTACAAACATTTGGTTACATTGTGAATAAGAAAACTAAATGAGAGAACAATGTAAGATATGCTAGTCGTTTTGTTTTTTAAAGCTAGATGTCGTCGACCTCTGAGAAGAAAAGCCAAAACAAATTCAGGGGTCAAGGTCTCTTTTAAAGTGCAGACATATTGCCTGTGGTAATACTATGTGTGAGGCAGAGCATGAACTGGCCTTTTTAGGAAAGTTCCAGAGCAGTCTGAGTGGACCTATCCCAACAGATGATACGCATGCATCAGCCATTGTGTAGTTCAACCCTATCTCAGTTTAATTCCCAGCAGGGGTAACATGACCACCATTGACAAGGTTTTTGTTGACAAATGAATAGACAAAATGACATATCCAAAATGACAATAACTCTCTAATCTTCCGTTGATAAAACTCTTTTCCACAGTGTTCAAAACCAGTTGATCGTAAAAAGTTATATTTTAATATTACTAAAGAGGTCTCGTAAAGTGCCGGACTTAAAGAGTAGCACTACCCCATCTCTTCCCGTGGGTGTCGTAAAAGGTGACTAAGGGATTCTCTAGAGGATGGGCAGCAGCGTTCTCTGAGTACTTTAACAACCATACTGCGATCGCCAACCCGCCTACCAGGCGTGGTGATTATGGCAACCCCCCCCCCCCCCTTTTGGGGGAGGCCTATGTCCAGCAGGCTCTCGTTAGGCGGCTGGATCAAGGGCCTGATACAGAAAGCTGTACTTTTTGACACGGCGCGAATTGTTAGGTTCCTCTCGTAGCTTGGACTCTGTTCCCGATGCCGGTGGGCTACTATTTTTTATATTTTTAAATGTTTTTTTAATATTTTGATTCAAATATTTAAAAATTCAAAAGATAAGTTTCTTAAATGAATAAACGGAACTAAAACATGTTATGATACAATTAATGAAATTAAATTATTAATCTTCAAAATTATTAGTGTATTTTAATATAAGTAATTCGATTTAGAAAGCCCATTCCTGATAAGTAATATACAATTTTCCCTTTCCCGACTGTCCCAAAACACTCCCAAACGATGGTCGCCCTACCTTTATCTTAACCAGGTACTTGTTAACTGTCACCTACACAAAGTTAACGAGGGCAACGGAATAACAACGGAGTAACGGAATAACAACGATTGTCCAAACAATTATCGTTATCCGTTACATGAAGCAGAAGGTTTCTGGGGGGGGACTTAGTCCAATGTGGTAAGTTTATGGATAAACTTGTGGTTAAGTTTAGTTACAATTAGAATTGTTAATTTATTATGTTTTTCGTTTTAAAACGAGTCGTTATGCTTACTGGTGGTAGTAAGTTTTTGTAACCAACCGTACTGTCACATTAAAAGAAGAGATAGCGCGTACAGTCGGGGATTTGAAATGTTTATCAGATTACAAATTCGATTCCTTCTCACACTGTGTGCTATAAGGTTTAAGATGTAATAGCAACTTCCATAAATTTTAGTTTTTAGGATTGTGAAGCGTCGGTTATAGCAAGAAGGATACTAACCACTTTTTGATGTTGTGAACTCCTTCTTGGATGTGTGTCTAGTTAAAAGTTGTGTAGAGTGAATTTGATTGTGTTATTACTCTGTTACAGATTTTTTAACAGATAAATTACTATAATTTGAATTTATGTAGTTTTTATTTTTATTACTTAAAATTTTAGATGTTAAGATATCTATTATAAGATTTTATAATTAACTACCTCGCATTCAAAGTATAATTTAATGTTATAATCTAGCACTAGCAGACTGTGATTTAATTTAAGATTTAGCTGTACTTTTTAATGTTTGCATGCCGTAAGGAAGAATGTACATGGACTCACTAACAATTTGTTAACACCTTATCTGTAATACCTACATTCTAAGCAAATAATTATTTCTATTCTATTGATTGAATTTACCGAACAGATTGATTTATTTTTCTATGCTAGTATAGGTAGTAGATATATCTTCTTTAAATGAACCTTTTTAAGTCAATTAAGCAAAAAATAATTGCCCTGTCAATTTTTTGCGAGGAACCGAGCGACCTTATGAAAAAGTTATGAGCAAACAATTATAGACCTTAGGTTAGTAAACATTTCAAGTCCGCGACTGTACAAGTAAAACTTTTACGAGTCGTAGTTTTAACCATTAACGGTCCGTAGGATATTGGGATTTGTGGTAACAACACTGTTGTAGTTTGGACAATGAAAATTAAAGTTCAATGAAGCCTTAAAATTGCTGTCAACGAGAACATCTTTAGATCCTTGGTCAAAGTTTTTATTACCTAAAACTTAGTGGATTCAATAAAATTATTTTATAGATGGTTACATTTCCAATTTCATATTGGATTAAAGTTCTGGGTGATTTATTGACTGAGGTTTGATTGAGTGTAACAAATCCAAATAATTACATAAGATGTGATTTCAAAATACAAGGGGTGTCTTAGAAGTGTATTTTATGGAACATCTCGACATAAGCACTAAGAAGCTGTGAAGGGAGGGCGTTTTTGGAAGCTGTCTTATGTAACATTAACATTTCAAAAGAACTAACTCGAGTCTATTTTGAATAAATTACTTTTTGAGTTAAACTTAAAAATATCCCAGTACTTAAATTGACCATCAACAAAGCGAAAGACATTTCTATTATAAATAAAATAATTAGATGAACGGTAGCATATACCTCGTCTATTATATTATTTTCTCTATAACTGATCGGTTCAAGGCCGATTCCTATGATGTACTTAGCTTTATTGGTAAAATTAAGATTCTTATATCTTTACCAATAATTGAAGAAAAGTCTCCATATCTTTGCATAGTAAACCCTCCCATACATTAGTAGCTAATGCAGGTACAATTAGTTGAGGAGTCTATTTATCTGCCTAATTTGGTACCAATTAAGAATTGCTACCATCTGTAGCACAAAGATTCATTTGTGGCCATAGGAACTGGGCATTAGTCAAGACAAATTCCACTATACTCATTACCATTTACGATGAAATTTTAATACAGTACCTATTAATACAAACTAAATCTGAGGTAAAAACTAACTATATATATTTCATGTACAAAATACGTATAAAAAGTACACTTAGGCGTCGAAACATTCATCCACATTACTGTCATCTGGGAACTTGCCCAGAAGACTGGCAGTCTGGCCCCACTGGATGGCAATGCTAAGTAATTCTTTGGCCAAATTAGTGCATTCGCTTTTTTGTGATTTTTGAAGATTTATCTTAAATAATTCATTCATCGTAATTACAAAACATGATACAGCTACGTTCTAAGGAAACTTTCATTGAAATAATAACATAATGGACGAAGTATAACAACAAAGACTTTGCCACTTCTGTCAATAAGGTCCACTTTTGCTATTTGTCCCTCTTCGTCTACAATGTTTTTCCCTACATCTCTTTTAACGCCACCTCCATCTTTCAGTACACGGTCTTTCATCTCATAATCAACATTTCCCCCCAAAACATAGTAAGGGTGTTTATTCTCTCTCGTGACGACATGCCACAGATAAGCAACACTCTTGTTTATATAAATTAGTCTTACATAAACGTCATGTAGAAAGGAGGCGAAATGGGTTAGATCTTCTTAGAGTGATGTGATGAGCTACCTGTCGTCAAGTGTTTGTGTATCTTTCTGAAAATTATTGCTCAAGGTTTTTTAAAGTACGCTTTTCGTAGAAAGTTTTTTAGTATATAGATTTGTGCTAACATCACGCCTGTTTACCCTGAAAGGTTGGGTAGAGGTGTGTAGAACATTCTCATTGCGTTGTTATGTTTAAATCCCATGTAACGGGCGAGCCTATTGCCATCAACCGGGCACAAATCCAGACTCTGAGCTACTACTGAAAAAATCCACGCGGAAAAACACACTTTGCCCGACCTCACGCTCAGCAGTCGCGCTTGCGACCGCTAGACCAATGAGGCAGTCGAGGCAAATTTGTACTTTGTTGGTGAAATTATTTTTTCTTTTTACCTTGCGTCGCTTAAGAACGGGTGTTATTAGTTTGAATACTGTCTGTGACACTGTAACTACCAAATGGACGAACCAATTTCCATGCGGTTCTTTTAGTTTGAAGGTATTTTAATCGAGTTAGTTTTTATCTACATATACGTTATATATTTAACTTACTCCGCACACGGGAACATTCTATACTCGGAAGCTTATATTGTATTTTGTAATAGATTTTGTAAGTGCGATGGCCCTGGTAATCATAACACAAGTTAAATCTTACTTAGGGTACCAGAGTTCAACAAAACTGTAGTGTTTAATAATAGCGTTCTGATTGATGTTTGTGTTTTTAGTGTGTAGATATATTTTAAGGAAATAAAATCTATCTATTCTATCTATGTTTGATGATAATCTCTCTTAAGACATCGAAATGTCGAGGATTTCTATGGCTTTGTTTATTCGCTGCTTGTCTAGTCTGGATTTCACAACTTGGAGTTATTGGATGGAAATAGCAAAAAAGAATTCCCCCTTATTACAAAATATTGTCTTAGAAAAACCCCGGTTGTAAAATAGCCCTGTCTCTTTTTCTCATATTACGTTACAAAGTGTTTAACTTAGTTTTGATTTAAAGCATCTTTTGTAACAAGATCGTTTAAGTTTAAGTCTATAGAGGAGACCTATCTCTAGGTGTGTGATGACGACCGTGAATAAGTAATATCTTAAGTCAATTATTTTTGTACCTCGTTTGCGTTAATGTTTAATGACTTATTTAAGCAAATAGGTCGTTGCCTCTTCAATACCATGAATCATTCATTTACATTCACTTACTTTGGGATTTTGAGATTTACATTCCATAGCATAATCAACCCATTATTGTCCCACTCCTTGCACAGGCTTCTTCTCAGAATGAGAAGGTCTGAGCCTTAGTCCACCACGCTCACCTGGTGCAGGTTGGCGGAACACACACACCATCGAGAGCTTTCTTTTTTGTAACCCTCTCAAATATGCTGGTTTACTCTCGATGTTTTTATAAGATAAGATTTCTTTATTTGTTTAAACATTGTATACATACAAGAGCATGCAAGATCACATCGTTTGAGTTCAATCATGTTTAGCCGTAAGTATCGGCGTACAAATATTTCCATAATATTGAATATAATTGATAATAAATCGAAAAACTACCTATAATATGCGCTTCCACCATTTTAAAAACTTTGTAAAATTAGTTTTAAGACACCATGTCAAAATTCAAGATGCGTAAAACACTGTAATTTCAAACAAATACAATAATAATGAAGTTGAAAATGTATGTCAAAATTAAATGTTTTTTTTTTCTTCGCCGTTAACGCAAGTGACAATCAAATTCTGATCCGCATACGAATTTGAAAATTCAGAGGTGCAGGGATCAAACTCAGACCTTCCTAACATACCATGAATAACAGAAAATATTTCCCAGTGATAGTTAATTTTAGTTATACTCTGTTGGCTCTCAAAATACATACAAAATATTAGCAATGAATACATAATGAGATCATAAAATCGATGAATTCTAACACAAAATCGAAACTGAAATGTAGCCAACCAGCCATTTCTAACAAGAGCATTATCAACGTTATCCCGGTTATTCTGAACAATCGCCTAATCGACTACACAGAACAGCCATTGTTTACTATAACGAGATATATCGTAGCTACTAGTAATACCTACTTAGCTATAGCCGCGTCGATTAGGTTCGGGCACCCGATAAAAGTAACACCGCTATTTAGTTCGGCGGGAGCTGTCAAATGCAACGATTTTGAGTGGTCGTGTTATAGTTGATATGGCGCCAAATAATATGAGAGTCGGTGTAAAATGTTGGCGTAAAATTAAATATTCGTCGAGGGATAATGTCATAGCTAAATCTGGGGATAAAACTGTGAAAATATTCTATATTTTGAGACAACACGAGACAAGAACAATTTTTGATAAAGCTTCAGAGAGACTAAAAATTTTAAACATAATATCACTGCTGGTACACCCGAAGGGTTGGGTATCCTCATTCAAGCACCATGTAATTGGGGGCGAGCCTATTGCCATTAATCGGTCACAAATCCATACTCCAGGCTGCTACTGAGAAATTTCACATGGAGAAACCCAATAACACTTTGCCCGACTTGAGGATCGAACCCAGGACTTCATGCTCAACAGTCACGATTGCGACAGAACGAGAAGGAAGTCAATTTATAAAAAAAAAAAACACAAAAGTCAGAATTTATTTTAAGTCCTGCAAGGCTTGAAATACACAATGACTTTGATACAAACGTTAAATATTTTACATTAATACATCTAGACAGCAAAATACATTACCAAAAAGATAATATAGCAACTCAATAAATAATGATATCAACAAAATCGTTACTTAATGCAAACAAAATCACTATTCTCTTCGAAGAAAAGAAATCTATCCAACATCAATTCTAACTCAATCTATTACTCCTAAGAAGATAATCCAAATTCTATTTATCAAAATACTTCTAAAAAAAATGTAGTTTGAAAAGGGCAATGCTATTACAAAGACTGCATTAAGACGAGTGATCTATCATGACTAATGTTGCTTGAATGAAATCGTTACAGTAATTGCTGGCAATGACATGCCCTTTGCATTTAAGCTGTTATATTAAGCCACCCTTTTGTAACAACCCTTGCCGAGGGTAGAATGAAATTATTTTTTGAATCTGCTCCTGATCTTGTTAGAGGTTATTTTGTGGAGGGTTTTCGAATTGAAATGTTATGAATAAGTGGTTTTGCTGCAATGTGCGGTAATTTTTGTGAATTTTGGATAGCTCTAGTAAAAAGTAATGGTTATTAAAGGTAATAATTTTTGTATTTTTAATCAATTTTTGAGATTTTAATTTGTGTCTCCTGTGCTCGGGCACAGAACATGCAGGAGATCTGAGTAAGATTCCAGCCCGCATCATTGACATTTCAATATGCAGATTGGAATTTTATCACTTGCGTGATGTAACTCGGTGAAGGAAAACAGCATGAGAAAATCTGTAGGTACACTTAAGAGGGCTGCGAAAAGTTATCGATGGTGTGTGTAGTCCCTCAACTCGCACCAGGTCAGTAGGGTGGACCAAGGCCTACATCCTTCTCATCCTAGGAAGAGGCTACCCAACAGTGCTTTCACAAAGTCTAAGCAAAAATATTTATCTCAGCATTACTGAACATGTTCCTGCCATAACCGCTTCTACATTGAACGGTCATAGGGTCATATTGTCATAATCACCACGTTTGGCAGATAGACTGGTGATTGTGGTTGTTCTTAGCAGACAGGAGGACACTGCTACTCATCTTCTTAGTACACCCACGAATGGAGAAGGGGTAGCCTTTACTTATGGATCGACACAGAAGAATAAATCCAAAAAAAATTACCAACTGAAAACATCTCAAGGTAGAAAAGTCTCACACAATCTTGGCCACGTAACGTAGTTATTTTCTCACAGTGCCCATCGTTGGAGCAGTAAACCGTTAATGTCTTCCGGTGTAAGCAGCAGTCAAGGTCGAAAGCATCGTTATGCATACGATGTTGACCAGTGTTTGCTTTGATTCTCAGTTTTATGGAGATACCTTGTTATCCATTGCGCTGTTTGTATTCTTGGGTTCTATCAAGGAAGTTGTTATTCATCAATGGTTGATGCAGTGGCAATAATTTCAGATTTTAATGAGCATGTTATAGAAACTGTTGCTTATAGATTTAGATTCAACGACACTGACCTATTTATTAACGTTAGAGTTTTATAGGTCATTCCAGCCGAGTCAGCGCTACTTATAGATGGTGCCTCTGTTGTGGTTTTAAGTTCATTGTCGACGGCTGGAAAATTATTTTTTTCTTTGCTTTGTAATTCTTAATCACCGTCCAAATTCGAAATATAACCTATAAAAAGATACCAGCCCGTAACTTTTCCCCTGCAGGGTAAAAGCGTCTTGTCATACAAAAAAGGGGACCTGTAGTGAGCAAACATGGTGATCAATGCTCGTTAGCATTGATCACCATGCTTGCTCACTGCAGGTTGGCAAATTCAAATCATTAAGGCTTCGTTTCGTACGACTAGGTGCATGTATGACAATATGTATGACCGTGGACGAAGCGAAAGGAGTATGTAAGGATCGTAGCATGTGGCGTTCTACAGTTTCTGCCTATCCCCATGGGAAAAAGGCGTGAGTTTATGTATGTATGTAAGTCTTGATTTCTTCACGATATTTTCCTGCACCGTATGTCAGTGTTCTCTTAGATTACTAAGAAAGTACACGTGATTATTAAAAAAGTCACATTGGTAAATGCCTGGGTTTAAACCTGCAACCCGGTGCTGAACAAGCATGTCAGTAAGCTCCGAGCCACCATGACGTTTCCAGTAGTCCGTATAAATTTGAAACTTCATCTCTACATAAAAAGAGATGAAAAGAAAGAGATGAAAGCATTAACTTTCCACAAACAGAACGAAAGTATACATCCCACCCCGTCGACAGTCAC
This sequence comes from Amphipyra tragopoginis, assembly GCA_905220435.1. Classification (NCBI taxonomy): domain Eukaryota; kingdom Metazoa; phylum Arthropoda; class Insecta; order Lepidoptera; family Noctuidae; genus Amphipyra; species Amphipyra tragopoginis. Next base: position 18,735,911 of record HG992016.1, read on the forward strand.
ACACGTAACATAAGCAAGCAAAAAGCTTTGAGGAATGTAGCGTTGAACAAAAATGCGCTAGAGAAATATACAGAGTTCGATCCGGGTCATGTACGAATGTTTTTCAAACCTATGTGTAAAAATTACTACTCGTTCCAGTTGGCGAATTGACAAAATGTGTGTAAACAATTACAGGATGCTGGCCCATCGCCTATAAACATTTTATGTTTGGTTAACTCGGTTTGGGTGGGATAGCAAAGGCGAGAGATAAAGAGAGAGAGAGAGATAAAGAGGTATGATATAATGCAGATACACATATAGCTGTCATACCTATAATCCTGAAAGATGTAGAACCACAGAGGAAAACTGTCAGACACCTATGGTTGATGATAGCATTAAATCCGATGTGACAGGAGAAGAGGCTATTGCTATTTATAGAGCAAACTTCAAATCCGAAACTAGTACTACTATAATTTTTGTACGAGCGAGAAATAAGATCTATTAATCTTTAATTTATCTGTATAAAGAGTCTTTCCTTACATCCAATTACAATTTCTTGTTAGAAAGCAATAAGAAAATCAAATAATTTGTTAGGATCTTCCAGAACAAATCCCAATATCCGTTTCCTATTAAGCGGTACCAGTCAAATTACTTCAGAACTCTCATCTTCCTCCTCATTTCTCGAAACGAGCAAAATCAATTAGTAATTCTATATGAAACGTAAATGAAATTCTAAAAACATTAAATAAATCTCATCATAAAGAAAACGTTTGTCCGAATCAAATAAAAGTATCATCTTAGTTTATTGAAAGAAAAATCGGTGCGAACTACGTGACCCGATTATAGTCTCTATCTCTTTGATGATAAAAACGATTATTGTTTCAAAAGTTGCTTCTGGAAATTTTTCATTACTCCTCTAGCTTCATTTTGGTACCACGTTTGTTTTGTAGTGTGGTGCAAGCGAAAAGAGAGGAGATTTGATCAACAAAAATATTAAATAAAAACACCTGTAGTTTTTTACAAACTATGATTGTTGATACATATTTAACAAAAACACGGAAATAAATAAAGATTACTGTTAGACTGTGCAAAGGATAAGCTACACAGCCAGAAGAGGTTTATTAAACCTATAAAATAGTCTGAGATAAAGTAATAATGGTATGAACTTGAGACCACTTATGCGCAAGGCAAACTGAGCAAATAATTAAAAGAAAACTACGTAGAACACTCATAAAATATAATGTATTAACTAGATCAAAGGAAACACATGGTTTGCCAGAATTTACTTAGAAAGCTAATACTAATAAAAGTGATGACTGATGCATCACCCGTCAAAATCATTATATTCTTCAGTGTCGAAAATAATTCTCATCAACACCGTGCTAATGTCTATTTATGATTCATCTTCATTAAAGATGAAAGACCAACCAATTTTACACCTAATTAGCTCAGTAAATAATTGGGTAACGGAACTAATTCATGAAATACATAGTCGTAGTCCCAACATACCGCAGATTTCCGAGTACAACTGATGAGGTCAAACCTACTGTTGAATAAAAAGTTCATTAATCATTGTTTTTAGATTCAGTTTCAAGCAAAAACATTGAAAATATTAGAACTAAAGCATAACTTCATAGAACGATTAATTTATCAAATGATTCGCAACTTCTATTCAGCCTTTGTGTAAAACTTTTTGACGTAAAATCATAGTTTATAAGTCTAATGTTTTAAACCGTTTTAATTAAATCAACAAAGTAAATTATTACTCTGGTAAGTTTTTGGAACAGTTCCAAATTCTATATTAAAATGTACGTTATCTCAGCATAGTAAGCGACCAAATTAATAAACTTGAATTAGTTTTTAAAATGTACTGCGAACATTGCTAGTTGAGTCTGCAGCGACCTAATTGTATTATTTTTAATCTCCGCTGTTGTAATATTATTACTTACTTGGTGTTTTGTTTAGCTGGTAGAATAATACTATATTCGTGATTTAAGAAGGAATTCTTTAAAGCAATCTAAATGTAGAATGAGCGTGTGTTCGAATATTTAGATAACCCTGAATTGAATTTGAGTCTCGTATCTAGATAAATATTGACTCTAAATGTTTTTGCATTCAAATAAAAAGAAGAGAAGGGACAGCAGGAAAGTGGAGTTGAAGAAAAACCAAAGATATCTGTTAAAAATACGGGAATTCGTTGTAAAGCTCGAATCCACTCCGAACTAGTGCTAGTGCAAGCACAAAATAAAATAAATTTCACAGTGTAGCTGATCGAAATACATTGGTACAGTTCCAAGCCACTTGCATTAACAAATCAGATTCAGAAAATTACAATATTGCAACAGCACCACGGTAAGCTAATTTTACCTTCCCATTTTAATCAACTTCCAAAAACCAACGCTTTTTATACTCACACAAATCAAGAGAAACAATTCAAAATACAAATAAACCTACCATTATAGTCTTTCAAATTAGAACATTACTACCTTCCTAATGAAATTAACTCTCCAACGGCAGGGTTTTATCAAAATTTTCATATTTGAAATCTCCATCGCTCATAGCTTGGGTCTCTTCATCGTTGGTAACATTTGGATGGTGGCCAACTGACTGACCAAGCCTGGCCTCGGACGGTATTATTTCCACCATTTAGTCAGTTTCTTTAGTTAGTCAATTGATTAGTCATAAGTATTTTGGAGCACCCCGATTTGAGGTCGCTGGTACAGAAGGGTTGTTTAGGATAAAAGCATTTTGTAGGAAGGGTAAATTGTTTTCTTTTTTAAAGGTAAAAAGAAAAATCTTTTTGGAGAGTTTATTGTTAAGGCCAATTTTATTATCAGTGGAATCACTTAGTACCTATGATGTTTAAGACTTTGTTAGTGCTAATTTTAGTTTCTATATTTCTTGAAGTTTGAAGTCTATAATATGATTTGCATAATATTCAATTGCTTAACTATCGCCAACAATTTATATGAAAATAGAGACCTAATCATGACCAATAGCTACTTTTTCAACTTGAACAGAATAACAGGCATGTAATAAATAAATCTCTGAATAAAAATTGTGAAATACCTCGAAACTTTCTTAGATGCCATTGTTAGATATCTTACGAAACAAACAATTTGTTTGCTCACAGACTTACATTGGCAACACACATCTGAAGACTTCGAGAATTTTAACTAGAACGCCAACGATAAATCGTGTCATTGCTATGAATGCTTTAATCACCCGAAAATTTGCAAGACACACATAGGTACATAGATTTTATTATAAGGGGTAAACAGAGGTGTTCTTCTATTAAAACCTCAAGCACGGTAATTATAGACACAATAGATAAGACAATTAAGTGTCCTGGGACGACGGGCGGTATGCAACCGGTTAAGGCTCCTGCACAAAATGCCGTTGACTTTGCCGCCGGTATTGCCGTGCGGCTTGGCGGCGGGTGTTTAACCAGGCCGCCGGGTATAACGCCTATTACTTACACCCACGCGGCAATAAGCCGGCGGCAAAGCCGGCGGCATGTGTGTAGAAGCCATTACAGGAGTCTGTCTGTATCCTCCCCCCGACCTTTCGCCTCTTGTATTTAGTCCTAGCCTATTGCTATATTTGTCGGGCTCAACTACAGTGCCAGATTCGTCACGCCTTACAATACGCTTTCCCAGTAACGGAAAGGAATTGTATTCTTAGTCCCAAGGACTTCTTACAAGTTTCGCCTGTTGTAGTCCCATATGGGAGCCTATTGCCATTTTTCGGGCACAACTATAGTGCCAGATTCATCACATCTTACAACTCGCTTGCCCGGTAACGGAAAGGAATTGTATTCTTAGTCCCAAGGACTTCTTACAAACGCCTGTTATATTTAGTCCCTTATGGTAGCCTATTGCCATTTTTAGGGCACAATTATAGTGCCAGATTCGTCACTTATTACAACCCGCTTGCCCGGTAACGGAATGGAAATTGCATTCTTAGTCCCACGGACTTCTTAAAAATTTCGTCTGTTGTATTTACAACTCGTTTGCCCGGTAACGTATAGGAATTGTAATGTGTCCTTAATCCGTCCCCTTTCGCCTGTTGTATTTAGTTCCATTTGTGCCATTATGTGTCCACAATTATGGAGCCAGGTTCTTTGCCTCTTACAATATGCTTGCCCGGTAACGGACAGGAATTGTATTCCTACTCCTTCTCTCAGTGGACTTCTTAAACTTTTTGTTCATACATTATCCTATCCTAACTAATATTATAAATGCGAAATTAAGTTTCTTTGTTTTACCTTTTCACGCCTAAACCACTGAACCGATCATCCTGAAATTTTGCAAATACGTCGTCAGGTGTACAGAGACGGACATAGGGTACCTTTCATCCCACAAAAAAAGTACTGTTCCCGAGGAAAACAACAATAGCGTTCATAGATGACGCCACGTGTCTTTCGAATCACGATTGAATTATATTATTATAGAAACTTTAGTAGTGTGTAAAGTTCGTTATAAATAAAGCAACCACCAGAGCCCAGCAACAGTACCAATAACCCTGCTTCAGTAACGACCCATAAACTCATAACTACACATCGACCTTGTACTATGGCTTTCGATTCGGCACACAACGCTTGTTTTGTTCTATAAGCGGGCCGCGTGGCGGTCGTTAACGGGCAGTGTACTATTAATTCTACGGGATCAAATTGAGGAAGGGCGATGGTATAATGTTGTTTTGTTTGGGTTATAGATAGATGCTTGATTTTTATGATTATTAATACCAACTGGGACGGTTCTATGAAAAGATTAATAAATGCAGTAGAAGGATAAGAAAATGAAAATAACCGACTGCATAAAAGCGTACTATAAAGATGGAAACAAGATGATGTAGAAAATAAAAAATGAGAACTGAAAAGATGTTTACAAGACGTACTTCTAATTATTAATCATAGTATAAACACAGTGTACCTACTTACTACATACAGTGGGTCAACGCCCATACATTTGACAGGTCCTATGAAATGTCAAAATTATGTAGGGGCGGAGGTTATGTCCCAAGTATGCAGTATGGCTACTCGGGACATAACCTCCGCCCCCTTCCCCCCGCAACCCCCCGCACGATTGCTCTGCGACAATGTTCTACGTTGACCGACTGTAAGGAGTAAGATATAGGTAGACTGTGCTATAACCAGCCCATTACTGTCTTAATGATGCATCCTATCTTTCAGAGAGCTTTATAGAGAAAATTACGTATATTTTTTGACTAGCTCGTGCTTTACCCTAGTCGCTCGTGATGGTAAGCGTAGACAAGGTCTAAGATGGATCACACGAATCCAAGTAACAGAGATATAGAGAGATTCCCCTATACCCCTCTGGCTCTCACATACACACGACAGAACACAGTAAACTGCTTGGCGCCAGACTTTAATGTGAGAGTGGTAGCTAGCCAGGCGGACCGTATAGATCCTACCAACAAGCGTGCTGGGTTTTGTTGAATCTTAGAACACGCGTCTATTCCCAGCATGCGGTGAGGAAGTTTTATATTCTAGCCCGTCCCCACTTGAGAGGAAATGCTATCAAATCATAACATGCAGTCGGAGGCGACCTACGAATTATGATTCGCAAACTGACTGACTAAAACGTAGCCTGTGACTGCGTGTTATGATTTGATATACAAGGCTAGTCGGAAAGGGGGTACTAATCCGCGGGCCACATAAAGTATCACTGATGACTGTTTTAAAGCAAATGTGCTAAATTCATTGCTGAGTTCTGTGCCGATACGGTGTAGATTGTCATCGACACGCTAAGAAGAAGAAGAAGAAGCAAATTTCGAAATTTCAAAATTCGATCATTTTTATTTCCATACAAAATGATTTTTCGTTTATTTATTTTTTTTGTACATTCTTCATTTGTGCTTTATTTACAATTAGGTTAATTGATAAACTAAATAAAGAAATATTGACGACGTCTGTGGTTTAGTCGTTCGAGTGTCGGACTGCTGATCACGAGGTCGTGGGTTCGATTCCCACACATCACAAATATTTATGTGATGAACATAAGTGTTTGTGTTGGTCTGGGTGTTTCTTATGTATTATAAGTATGTATTTACAAAAAAAAAATTATACAAGCTCTGCTTAGTTTGGGACTAGATGGTGCTGTGTAAAAATGTCCCAATAATATTTATTTTGTTAAATTTTTAAATGCCTCTTCTTTATTTGCTTTTTGGAATTCTATTATTATTCAACCAAAACAGCGTGAAAATTTTGTACAATCATATTTTTTTTGTTTTGACGTAACATTTACATAGATAAAAACATCATTGTTATGTATGACATATTGCTGGCTCCTTGCCTATAACACGAAAACCCATTTATTTCGGTAAACTCATACACAATATTTTTTGTTCGTACTCGTTTTAAATATTAGTGTTTTTATTTTTCACCCAAGCGTTTTCCTTGGTTAGGTTTCGATCGATGTACCTAAAAGGCTAGGTTATAGGTTTACTTAAGATGATTGCTTTAGACCTGCCCGGGAAATTCAATTACTTTCTAGATTTTTTCATTGTTTTCGTAAAATATGAACATCTCGAAGAAGTAATTTAATTATTTGAGCATCGCTTATTATGGCATTCTATTTAAGACGTCTACGTTATGACAGTTTTTTTCGAAAAAAGCTGTAGGTATCAACAGTAGATTTTGGAGTGCATGAAAAGAGCCTCCACGAGTGACGATACTTCAGTACGTCCGGCGCACCCTGGGCAGTCAGCCCCGCTACCAACCTTGCTGACTGGCTAATCTTTTCACCACAGCATGAGCTATTTTCGTATAGCTCGTGCTGACACGAGAGTAGAAGAAGAACAGTAGATTGAACCAAGGGTAGATAGTGATCAATTTCACGTGAGCGAGCGCGACAATAATTCGAACATACTGCTTTTCATTCCGTATGTGAGAAAAGTAAAAGGAGGAGCTCGTGGCTAAATAATTACAGCCGCATAGACCGATCTTCCGGGTTAAGCCACGCTTGCCGAGGTTGGTCTGTGGATGGGTGACCATTTACCATAGCGAGTTTCCTCCGTGCCTCGGAAAGCATGTAAAGCCGTAGGTCCCGGCTGTCATTTGTAGATCTTTGACAGTCGTTACTGTTGGTCAGAAGCCAGAAAGTCTTACCAAGAGTATCGTATTACCCAGTTACTGGGTTGTGGAGGTTTGATAGGCAGTCGCTCCATGTAAAATACTGATATTCAGCTGCATCCGGTTCGACTGGAAGCCGACCCCAACATAGTTGGGAAAAGACTAGGCAGATGATGATGTGAGAAAAGTAAAAATACAAAATAATATGCAATCATACCAAAAAACACTGCGCTTGATGACTGATGGTTGTTGTAATATTCCGTTTATTCATTATAAACACTTATAAATTACATTTTAAATACTTATCATAAATAAAACGATACACAAAAAAAAATATTAAAACAAATGTAGTTTATAATATTATTATTAGCCAATGTAGGCAGGCAAAGGTCCTCAAACCATACAGCCTTGTATGACTGAACGGAATTCAATTTCGAGTTTTCATTCTTTTTTTTGCGGTTTTTAATAATGGAACTTATTTATTATTCTGAACGACAAAATGGTTTTTTTTTTTTACCAAATTAAATTACTTAATTAGTAATATTAGGAATCTTACAAAAATAATAAGGTTGTATACAGTAGTTCCATTGCCATCGAGTATGAAAGTTGAGGATTTAAAAAAACATGAATATGTGGACAGAGTAATAAGATTATTTTAATTCGATTTTCAAATAACTTTTCTGCGCATTTTCTGAACTATTAAAGAAATATGTGTAAAAACATTTTAATCATGTTCATATTGCACGTGAAATATAAAAAAAAAACAATTAATAAGCTGTCAATCCTTGCTTGCAATAGTTTGAGCAATGTGTGACACAATAATTCCGAGTAATTAATTCTGTCTACTATCGCTCAACGATAAACATACTCGGCAACACACAACCATACCAGCAAGGAGACAGTATTGCCGGGTAACTTGTCAATATTGCCGGCAACACACGACCATACCAGCAATAAAACAGTATTGACGGGCAACTTGTTAATTTTATCCTAGTATTGCCGAGCAAAACCATGAATATTGCCACCGATTGTCACAAAATATTGATTGTTAGTTAATATTCAGATCTTATAATTATTCAGCCTATTAATTACCTATTAAAACAATTATTCAAGTTAAAATTAAGCCTCAAGGCGTCTAAACTTACATCTTAAAACATACATAACACGTGGGTACATGTAGCAACATACACAAAACTAATAAATAATTATTTACAGACCACCTCGACGTCTATGTGTGTGGGACATGGACTAATTACTAAATTAGATTCGTGTAAACAATAATGTTGGTGAATGTGCGAAAGTTTGAACATAGTCAGGTTATTACCGTCCCACAGCTGGGCATAGCGTTGTTCTCAAAAGAGTTAAGACCTTACAGCGGTTACGCACTGCATCCGATCCGAATCCGTGAAAATACGATGCGTGAAACACGCACGAAAAGGTGAACTGCGAGCGCCACGCATGCGGGTGACGCACGCTCGCGGGCACGAACCCGCATGACAGAAAAAAGGCCCTTAGTTTGTATATTTATTTACTATGCCCACGGGTAGTTAATGAAAATACTTAATTATTGTTGAACCGATCAGGAAGAAAACATAAGCATAATTGATACAGTCAACAAGCCTACCATTACTTACAATTTATTAGATTAAACAGTGATCAATTGCCTTCAGTCAACGGAGTTCGATTAAATTACATTTAGTGATGCGTAAGCGATATTGACCCTTATTGCAATGTTAAATTGACAATATTGGCAATATAACATGTAGGTTTAATGTCCTGGGAATTCTGTGCTTTTTTAACGCGTGATGGAATGTTTTGGGAGCTATATTTGATGCCTAGTTTGGGCGAAGTGTTATTGGGTAGAATGTAACATTGAAACCAACCATTATGATTTGCAAGGTTAAGCTGCACTTGCTGCGGTCGGTCCGTGGATGGGTGACCATTCACACATCGAGACCCGTCCTCGGAGAGCACGTTAACCGTCGGTTGGTGTCATACGAATACCTATGACAGTCGATACGTGTAGTCAAAAGCCCGAAAGTGTGACAACAGGATTAAGTTTAGGATATCGGCATTGCCCAGTAACTGGGTTGCGGAGGTCTGAGCGGAGGTCTCGCTCGTGGAGACGGCTCCTAAGGTTAGACACTTTAGGGGCCGTCTCCACGAGCGAGAGAATCGCGGCGATATTATCGTCGTGCCACGTATTTCTATACACTCTCTTAGAACGTGTCTACACACGGCGATGTTATCGCGGCGATAGTTGGTATTGAATTTGATGGCACGGCGAAAATATCGCCGCGATTCACTCGCTCGTGGAGATGGCGCCTTAGGATATCTGCAATGCCCAGTACTGGATTGCAGAGGTCTGATGGCAGTCGATCGGTGTATAATACTGGTATTCAGCCGCATCTGGTTAGACTGGAAGCTGACCCTAACATAGTTGGGAAAAGGCTAGACAGAATATAACATTCAAACCATCATGCTTGCATTGCTGGGATCGTCACATAGGCACATCTTCGTTTTTTTTCCATTGGACTGCTGTAGATGGTCCTATGGGACCGTTTCTACGTAACCGGGCAGTTATTGGCGAGACCTGAAGGGTATCCAGCCAGCGGGGGGAAGTGAAACACTTAACTTAAGCTCAGATCTAGTTATTTCAGATCAATATTCATGGAAACTATTTAACAGACAGCTCTAACACACCAGAAGATAGAATAATCTGCCGGAAAAACACAAAAATATCCTATTTTTGTATAACCCAAAAGTCAAATGATGTTCTTCGACACCAATAAATACAATCCCTAAAAATAAACTTCAACCCCAAATAGCAAATAAAGCTACTAAAGTCTTAAGTATAGCCTAATTCAGGGACTGAAATATCTAACCGATACAGTCTAGTAATAAAAAGAAATGGTCGTTTCAACCCCGAGACGCAAATAGAAATGACCTTGAATGAATCGAATGTTTTTACAGCTACATTTAACTATTTTCGGTCAATTTCTTACAGATTTTATGGTCTGACAAGTTGTGGGTAATGTAGCGGTACATTAAAATAGACAATAGATTTTCTTTATACATCTTTTTGTACTGTGGGCAAAGTTGGCAGTAGTGCTTTTTACAACAAAATGCTTTGAACAGCTCTCGTCACGCGACGCGTCAGTTCGACTCGCGACCTCGCCGCATGTTCAGCTCATGATTAAGGGCTCCGTTTGGGTCCGGAACTAGTCGGGCAATCCCGAAAAATGCACGTGAGTAAACCGTAACTAATCATAAATATGGTTGAATAGAGCTGTCTATCAAATAGTTTCCATTCACACTGATCTAAAATAACTGGATCTGGATCTGATAAGGTTACTCAATCTTTACCGGAAACCTGGCTTATCGCACTAATTGGTATTATAAAGTGAACTTTTGTGGGTTTAGATGTTTGTTACTCAATGACGCATACACAGCTAAACGGATTCGGATGAAAAGCACGCAGATAAACCATATCCTGGATTAACAGATAAGATACTTTTTATCCAGGTACATGAAGAAGTTACCCTAGGATGCGAATGAAACCGAGGACACGAGCTTGTACATTCTAAATTAGTGATGAACATAATTAGAAATGAAGTAATAAGGTGAAAATGTAAGAAAATTATCAAAATAATATGTCTCACGAAAGTAAAGATAGATACAAACTGATCCCACGTTATGCAACATAAGTGATGCATTATGACAACTGGGCAACTGACAATACAAACATTTTCTATGAAAATAAATGATTTAGAAACATTCTTGTCAAGCAATGCTACCTGTAACAAGTCTGTTTCTCAGTTATGTACTTTCATAGACAATGTTTTGTTTGTTTTTTGTATGTTTTTAAACTACCAGTCAATATTGTTAATGCTGAAAATACAACTAGTTTTAAAAAAATGCTAAATGTTTATGTTCAGGAACATTGACAGAACTAGAAAAAAAAACTTGCCATTGTTTAAGTAAATAAACATTCGTCATTTCAAAAAAAATGTGACCTAATAATAACTTACTGACCTTATTCATTAAATTTTTCCACTCTGTTTTCTTCTGCTTTCTTTTTGATCGACTCACAGAGTCATTATATTAAAAAAACTATCTGATAAATTTGTACATCTCATATGTTACGTGAACTGTTTGTGTTCTTTATGAGAATAAATTCTTTAAACCAATATTTGTATGTTGTCAGTTGCCCAGTTGTCATAATGCATCACAAACGCTGCATACGTGATCAGTTTGTCTCTACCTTTATTATAAAAAAAAGCTCTCGTTACGCTGACTTCATCCATTTGGTACTTCCATCAATTAGGGTATTTCTAAGATGTGAGAAATGTTACGTGTAATTTTCTGCAAAGAAAAACCCACTACTTCCACACCTGGGTGCCCAAAATCTAGTTTTAAGGACCTCCTCTACCGCTAGCATCGTTAGCCGTGTGCAAGCGATTTTTGCTATCGGTAGTCGAACGCCAAGTTTGCTGATGTTATACATATATTTCAGCAGAAAACGAGCTAAGGTTTTATCGTCATCAGTCGCAAACACTATTATGAGTTTGCAAGTTTTCTACTAGAACTGAAATTAGAATTATTGACAATGAAGGTGACTTTTTTTTTTTTAAATCGTCCTTTTGCTGCCACAACACAGTTTTTTTTTATGTTGAGTGTGACCTATTTACATACGAATGCGATGCATTTTTGTATAAATGATATTTATTTCTGTAAATAAATCTGTTACAGACACTTTTACAAGTCAATGTAATGTTTTTTTTTTTTTAAGTCTAGATGGCGCCGGCATTTCCTATCTGACTAGCTCTGAGAAGAAAAGCCGAAACAAACTCAGAGGTCAAGGTCTCTTTTAAAGTCCAGACATTGTGGTATAAAACTATGCGAGTGTAACAATGTAGGGCAACGTTTGGAATGGCCTTTTGAGGAAAGAGCCATAGCCGTATTTTTAGTCTTCTAATAGTTTTGCGTGTTCTTTAAACGGTGTTTATTGTATTGTGTGCTAGCTGTACCCGGCATACTTTGCAATGCACTTTTTCCTACTTATCTACAACCTACCTTCAGAAACAAAATCAAAATAGTAACAAAAAGTTACGGTTCGTTTTTTTTAAATATCAAAATTTTCTTTCATAAGAAACTTCTCCTGACAATTATGAACACAACAAAAAAAATTTGCGAAACCGGTCCAGCCGCTCACGCGTGATGCCGTGACCAAGGGAAATAGGGATTCATTTTTATATATACCGATTTTGATTTAGGTAACAGTTACACCTTTTAGCATTATTATTATGTATTATGTGTCTTATTTTTTTCATTAACTTTATCAATGGTGTCTAATTTTTGGTAGCATGTGGTTAGCATTGCCGTGCATATTTTTATATTCATTATCTACATATAAAACTAACCGTTTTCAATATAAACGCGTATTACCTTTAGTTTCAACTGGTGATATGCATGGCCTAAAGATATTTAATACTTTAATTTGAGGAATGTACGTTCGGCTACATAATTATCAAGCTCAATAATATAGCCAGTATGAGCTGATCTCGCAGTATACAGCCTTTCTGTACAATGATAGGTCAACTTATACTGGAAATTTTTAGCTTGATATACAGGCTGTAAACGAATTCGTCTAATTCCTTAAAACCACATGACTAACTACTGGTGTAGATTGGCCCCGCACGGGAATTAGCCTGATTAAACATAAAAACATAAAAATCTTTTTTTTTCATGCGGTAGTTGTAAGTATCGTAGGTATCTTAACCACTTAATAAGGATTCAGCAAAAAAATGTTTTTTTTTTCCAAAAAATAATTTTATGAGATTGAACATTTTTATGCCACGCATAAATGAATGAAAGCACGTCGACGCGGCTGTCGGGCATGACTAACGCAATATCTCTCTTTGCAGTAAGTTAACTCGAGGCTCCAAAATGACTCACAAATAGAAAACTAAGATTTTATTTTGAACTAGCTTTTGCCCGCGGCTTCGCTCACGTTAATTAAGCTAAAAAAAAAACTCTTAACACACTACTAAAGTTCTTATAATACAGTTCAATCGTGATTCGAAAGACACGTGGCGCCTTATATGAACGTTATTGTTGTTTTCCTCGGGAACAGTATTTCTTTTTCGGGATGAAAGGTACCCTATGTCCGTTTCTGTACACCTGACAACGTATATGCAAAATTTCAGTATGATTGGTTCAGTGGTTTAGGCGTGAAAAGGTAACAAACAAACAAACTTACTTTCGCATTTATAATATTAGTTAGGATTGTTTTTCAGTTGATTTTCAAAAATTCCTTTTTAGGTTTAATCTGTGTCACCAGTAGATTACGCAGTTTGAAGGAATTACACGAATTCGTTAACACCCTGTATGTAGCTGTATACATACATATCCTTTCATTATAGTACAAGTTTCGTTTTCAAGACACATGTTTCATATCTCATTCGCATGAAATATTACATAAATAAATAACAGAATCGTAAACTGCCATCGACATTCCGTGACGTCATCAGGTTTGACCTACTAATACTTTGCGCATGAGTCTCGCTTGAATTGCTTTTCAGAATAGACTTCCCAAGCTTTCACTGGGTGACCGAACAATGGGAATTGGAGATGACCTAAAAACTTGTCATTATATCAGTACGTAAATATTCTTTGCTGGATATAGGCATTTACGCGTAGGTAGTACGTGTTTGCAAATTACGAAAATACACTCAGGGGCAATAAATCCGGGTCACCAAAATATACCATAATATCTCGGAAACTAAGAATGATAGCTTATTTAAATAATAAATAGTTTATAGACTATTATAATAATATTCAAATAAAATTAATAAAACTTCTTTAATTTTGTATTATAACTTTCGCGAGACACATTCATATTTAAGATTATTTACGGTTTACTCACGTGCATTTTTCGGGATTGCTCGACTAGTTTCGGACTCAGTCCGACTCGCGACCTCGCCGCGTGTTTAGCTTCTTAAATAGTGTATAAAATACTTTTTATTCTAATAATCTAGTATTCTTACTGTCCGAGATTTTAAGGTTTATGTTTGGTGACCCGGAGGAGCTCGTGGCTAAATAATTACAGCCGCATAGACCGATCTTCCGGGTTAAGCCACGCTTGCCGAGGTTGGTCTGTGGATGGGTGACCATTTACCATAGCGAGTTTCCTCCGTGCCTCGGAAAGCACGTAAAGCCGTTGGTCCCGACTGTCATTTGTAGATCTTTGACAATCGTTACTGTTGGTCAGAAGCCAGAAAGTCTGACAACCAGTCTTACCAAGAGTATCGTATTACCCAGTTACTGGGTTGTGGAGGTCTGATAGGCAGTCGCTCCATGTAAAATACTGATATTCAGCTGCATCCGGTTCGACTGGAAGCCGACCCCAACATAGTTGGGAAAAGGCTAGGCAGATGATGTTGGTGACCCGGATTTTATGCTCCTGACTGTAATTTTTATGCTCCTGACTGTAATTTTTATGCTCCTGACTGTAATTTTTGAAGCTCACTAAACTAAGATGTAGTTAGCTTACACACTCACCAGAAAAAGAAAGAAAATACATTAATTCATGGAAATAATTCTATAAATTAAGCGCCCTTATGAATAACAACAGATAATTGTATGTAGTATAAATATTTTTGCAAATGAATTCGAAGCATTGTCTAGTAGTGCCACGTGCAACCTGTAACAAAATAAAACCGACCAATAAAATTGACCCAAAAAATATAATCAACATTTTAAGCCCATGACACAATCACGGCTTCAAATAGATCGAACGCTGTCGCTTCATTCATACCGCTAAATATATTTTTGAACGAATGATATCACTGTGTGGGAAAACTACGAGGTCGAGCGAATAAAATTTTAGGATTGTGCTCTGTTAACATGTTTAACTCATAATTATTCTGATATCTACATACTTATTGTACAATTTAGACGAGGCTTAGCCCCAGCTTTGGACGATGAATAAAGAGTTCATGGGTTGATTTGTATTGACATATCATTATTAATACAATGATTACGAAAAAATCAGTAATAGCCAATAGGCTAATGCAGAAGAGTCGAGTTCGATCACGTGATGCACCTCTGACTTTTTGATATCATATATCGTCGCTTAGCTAACAATACCGCGCAACAAACTTTTAATACATTTTCAGAAAGGTCATAATTATAAGTGCTAAATTATTGAATTTAAAATTAATTAAGCTGTATCTGTAATATGTGCTATAATTATATACATTAACTATAATATTAATATGACTCTGGTGATTCTCACTAAGATGATTTGATACGTGATAAAACGAGTTATCCAATAAATATAAAAACCGTCATATTTTAACTTGAGCGGTATTGTTAGCTAAGCGACGATATGCAAATCAGAATTAGATTATGTCAAAAAAATATGTATTTGCGCCATAATTCTTATAATTATTTACCTACCTATACTAGACATACCCGGTCTTTTAAAAAGCTTGCGCTAGAATATGGATCAAAGGCCTGTGTGTAGCCCACAGAGGTCTTTGAATTTGGGACTGTAACCAAATAGTTGCAGGATTCTATGGCGTTTTATGCTTTAAAAAATTCGGAAAATTCCGGGGGAAACTACGGGTCTTAAATTCTACCTGTGCCGTACACACAGTATAGTTTTTTTATGATTTAATTTAATTTAACAATGTGTTTAATACACGTAAAGTATCACTAAAGACTGCTATAAAGCTAGATTTAAAATTTCAAAATTCGAATATTCTCGTTTCCATACATTTATTTTTATTTATTATACACTATTTAAACGTAAATATATACAAATATATCCTAGTATAAAACCTCGAGCTCGAGGAGCTCATGGCTAAGTAATTACAGCCGCATAGACCGATCTTCCAGGTTAAGCCACGCTTGCCGAGGTTGGTCTGTGGATGGGTGACCATTTACCATAGCGAGTTTCCTCCGTGCCTCGTAAAGCACGTAAAGCCGTTGGTCCCGGCTGTCATTTGTAGATCTTTGACAGTCGTTACTGTTGGTCAGAAGCCAGAAAGTCTGACAACCAGTCTTACCAAGAGTATCGTATTACCCAGTTACTGGGTTGTGGAGGTCTGATAGGCAGTCGCTCCATGTAAAATACTGATATTCAGCTGCATCCGGTTCGACTGGAAGCCGACCCCAACATAGTTGGGAAAAGGCTAGGCAGATGATGATGATGATCCTAGTATAAAACCATAAACATCAAAATATTCCTACGCATCGCCGTCGACATTTAATTTATATTTTATTTGAAATCGACTCTCCTGATTCCCTGGTTTATTTTCGAATTCAGAAAATTGAGCTACTAATCCGTGGCCCTAATGTAAACACAGCTGATAATAGATAGGTGTTAGAGTATTTCTTGAGAAATCTTTGAACATCAATTTCTCGTGACTTTTGGGGAAAGGTGTAGAACAAAAGTTATTCTTTATTATGATTACTTTAAAAATTCACGTCAAATAGCTATGTGCCTATGTATAAAATAACTTACCTATTATAGAATATGTAAATATGTATTCGCCAATCTAACCTAATTTTAATGTGATGTTAATTTTCCTAATAATTTAACTTATACGTAAGAATTATTATTGCATACCTTGCAACACCCTTACAGGGTCTATGTATGTTTGGAATAACTATTCTATAAGTTCTCTGTAAACTACATTGTACAACTTTCACACCAATAATTCAGCCCTCATCAAGCTGCTTCCCCCCCCTAAGTCCCCGCCAGCAACGAGCTAAGCCGAGGTGCTCGTCCCACTAGGGGTCGCCCTTAGTGCTGTTGTTGCAGGTAGTCATGATGTTAGTGTAGTACAAGTAGTTAGCTTAGGTTAAGTATTTTAAAGTCAAAGTTAAAGCATTTATTTCAATTAGACCATTTACAGGCACTTTTGAATTGTCGAGACAAAAAAAAAAAAGAAGTTACTGCCGCGTTCCAAAGTGTAGATTCTTATGGAGAAGAACGGGCAATAAACTCCATGGTTACTCTTTTCCATCAAATATTTACAAAAATTGGTTACATTGTGAATAAGAAAAGAAATGTGAGAACAATGTAAGGTATGGTTATGCTAATAAGAGTAACTACAATTCATTTGCCGTGGCAGATTAGAGATGACCAGTCCCAACTGACGGCGCCCGTTCACGAACATGACGCATGTATCAGCATCGCTCAGCTCAACCATTTTGTAGGGAACCGCACGATCCAACACACACGCCACCATCACCGGGACATTTGAGTGAGCATGACATGCTCTAACCGCCAGACACCAAGTAAAGTTTTAGTTATGTAAATGGTTACTTCCCTCCATTGGCTGGAGACCCTTCAGGTCTCGCTAATGACTGCCCGGTTACGTAGAAACCGTCCCCAAAGACCATCTAGAGCAGTACAATAGAAAAAAAAAATTGTGCAATAAAAAAATATCCTTTCAGATTAGTACCCCTTTTCTGACTCACGTTGTACAAGTGTACAATTAATTATGTACGAGTAGTAACTGTGTGGGAACTCTTCGAGGCTGAGCGAACAAATTCTAGGTTGTGAACTGTTAATGTTAAAGTAATTGATAGCTGTGTTCTGTGTGGGTCGGTTGTGAAATCACTGTTTGGAGGGACTTTCGATTTTTGTGTTCAACATTTTCGCTGAAGAATTTCTAGTGATTGGGGCCTAATTCTCCTAAAATAAATCTTGATAAATCACAACCGAACCAAGGCCAAACCGTTCATTCAGACAGTTCTCAATTTCAAAAGCTGTTGAATTGTTTGACACAAAAAACAAAATCAATCATTTTGAAAGTTTTCGAAAACAATAACTGACTGACGGTTGTGGTTCGATTGCGTTTGGCAACAATTTATTTTAGGAGAATTAGGCCCCTGCTTAGGTTCTGTACCCAAAGGTGTCAACGGGAGTGGCTTGATTTTAGTTCATACTCTACAGGAAAACAATCTTATTCTCCAAAGGCCGATATTTTAATCGTAAGATAATTTTTATCTAAAGGATAAATATCACGCTTTGACAGAATCTGTCAAAACGTCAAAATTAAACCTTAAGCCGGGTCCGCTGCGCTTAGTTTTCGTGTTTGCAAACAGGATAACATTGTTTTCTAACCGAATATGGACGTGGCCTAACAGTTTTGTTAGCAAAATTGGCGCTGCGGACCCGGTTTAACATTGTTTGTTAACCGCATAGGGGCGTGGCCTAACAGTTTTGTTAGCAAAAACACAATAACATATTAGAAAATTGGCGCTGCGGACCCGGCTTTGGTGAAGCCACACTGCTCCGGTGCGTTGTGACATCGCAGCGCTAGATTTGGACTAATCTATAGATTCCAAATGTAGCGCTGCGATGTCTCATTGGTCCAAATCTAGCGCTGCGACGTCGCAACGCAACGGAGCAGTGTTGCTTCACTGTTAGATATGAGTTATATGACTATTGAAAATTCATTCCTAAATAGTAATGCAAGCCGCCATTCGCTTCTGTCTGTTTGTCCGCTTACTTCTTCTAAACTAATTAATGGATTTTGGTGCGGTTTTCGTCTTAATTTAGGTAATTTATTCCGCGAGGTTTTAAGTTATAGAACGTACTCGAGAGACGCCGGGGCGCGTCGCTATACCCTTTTCCGTAAGGTGATTCCTGACGTTCTCTACAAAACGTTACCATACAAAGAATATCAAATATAAAAAAAAAAAACAGAAATAATATCGCCGGGTTAATTCAAAAACCAACTAAGTAACTGCCCAAATCATGATTTCGAGTAATGGCATTTTGACAGTTTGTGTCCTAAAATTTCATATACTATCTTAGTATACGAGATTTTAGGACACAAACTTAGATAAGATAGTGTATAAAATTTTAGGACACAAACTTAGAAAAGATAGTGTATAACATTTTAGGACACAAGCTTTCAAAACGCCATTACTCGAAATCATGATTTGGGCAGTTTGGTGGTTTTTGAATTAACCCGGCGATATAAATACACTTGGGAGCAAAGAGGTCGAGGCACTCTTTTTTCACGTGTCCTGGTTATTAGTTTTGTTTTCATGATTTATATAATTCAAAATACAAAAAACTACCCTCACTGTAAAGGTTATCAAATAACCTTTAAGGCGATATATGTTTAGAACTGATCTGTTCCATAATACCAAAAATAATAACAATTATACCTACGTGAAAAATAGAAGTGGCTCGATTTATTTGCTCCCAAGTATATTTGACCGTTTTTGATGATGTCGTTTACGTTTTTTCGTTAGCAATCTCTTAACGGCTACAATTTACGAAATGAACACTATGTCACGACTTATCTCAGGGTAATAGAGTATAAAATACAATGACAGTTTAAATATGTTTAGCACTAAATGTATTTAGCGAGTCGTTGAGCAAGTGGGCCTGAGTATAAGAAACAAAAGATGTATCTACTTATTATACAACAAAAGACACAATCCATTAACAACTTTGCTTACCTATTCAATATCTCCGTAACGTGCAAACACTAATAACACCGTCGTTTGATAATTTGTTAGTTCTAGCGCAGGTGACAACACGGAGGATAAATGACATTACATTAAATCAGCTCAGATAAATTACATTGAGAATCATTATTTAGAGTACCTAACTTTGCAAGGATATTACGTGGATATAATTATTATCTACACTATAAAGCGATAAATACACTAGCAAGTTTTTTGCGCAAGTTTTGTTGCGCAATAAATTGACTTGCGCAACTGACTTTCAAGCTGTACAGCAGGAACAGCTATACAGCAGGAACAAATCGACTTTTGCAAGTTTTACGATCTAAGCGAGCACTGGAGTGAAATAATTTGCGCAACGAAACTTACGCAAGTGAGTTTGGCTGTCTATCTTTTTGATACTTCTTTACGACTAAATTTTTAAACTAATTTTGATAAAACTTAGTACGGATATAGCCTGAAGAAGGGCAAAGGACACTTTAAATAGATATACCGAGGATAGGTGGCTAGGCTTTCCGTGCCTTTATAACAATATAGGTACACCACTGAGTGATCACCAATGAGTTTGAGCTGAACCAGACTTGCCTCAGGGTGCCTCTGAAACCCGTCGCCCGACCAGTAACAGGCCCTAGAAGGCGGCGTGCTGTGATCCGTGCGCGCGTCTCAGGAGGACGTGGGGCAAGGCCCCACAGAAGCAGAGGTCCGCCAGGGGTTGGCGGACCGAGGCCTGCAGTTGCGAATCCCGCGACCTCGGCCAAGGTTCAGGAGAAGGAACACCGTGGGTTTTGTTTTAACCGGTAAGAGTCCAGCATATTCCTTCGCTTTCCCCGGACGAAGGGCATCCAAGAGCAATATCCAAAAAAAAAAAAACGGGTGCCCCTGAAGGTTTTAACAAAACTAGCTTTCAGTGTGTTACACAGGTAAGTTTGCGCAATATAACTTGTGTGTAGTTTTCTTTAGTACCTTAGTGGATTTAGCGCTTAAGGCACCACATTGACTTAAGCAATCTTATTTAGCTAAAACTATACTTTTTTTATCATGGGAAATTCCTCATGAATAGCCTCTGCCCGGAGAAAGCGAAGGGTTATGCCGGACTCTTACCGGCTAAAAACCCACTGTGTTCCTGCTGCTGACCTGTGGCCGGGATCACGGGGTTCGCTGCTGCTTGCATCGCAACCCCGGCAGGTTTCGGTCCGTCAGCCCCTGACGGACCTCTCCTTCTGTGGGGCATTAACCCACGTTGTCCTGAGAGGCGCGCGCGGAACTCGGCACGCCACCTTCGGGCTAATTAAGAAATTCCTGTCAGCGGTCATACATAATTCACTAGCTCAAGCCAACTAATGAATACTACAGATTAAATCATAGGTAGGTACTACGTACAATACTTCAATGTTGCGCAACTATAGGCCTTAGTAACTAGTGTAAGAGTTTTTTAATGTATTGGCCTTTACGATACGTTGAAATCATACATTATAATAAACCATCCACTAAATACTATGTGTCACCTCTCAGACTGTAGGTATGCTACCTGTCACCTACCCAAATAACGCTCACTAAGGCGTAATTTACACGAGCGCTTTTTTAACGTGCGTTCTATGTTCTATGTTAGGAGATGTGGTTTCCGCACTTAGTCCTTTAAGTGGACCATTGTACGTGGGCCATGGCGGCCATCATTCCAGCCAGCTCACCTCCTTCCAGAAGCAGATTAGGGCTCTCAGTCCGCTCAGAACATTTGCGAGTGATTTCGGTGCATTCCAGGAGCACGTGTGCGACCGTCTCTTCGGCCTCCATACATGCTCTGCACAGAGGGCTGTCCGTTATGCCTATCGTGTGGAAGTGTTTGTTTATTTTACACTTACACGAGCGCTTTTTTAACGTGCGTTAAGAAGCGTTCTAAAAATACGTGGCGTTATGCTTGACGTATATTATTGTTCTTGTGATAGCGCATAGCTCTTTTTCATAAGAAACGACAATGTTCTAAATTATTTCATAAGCGCCTGTAATGGTTTATATGAAACTAGCGACCCGCCCTGGCGCTGCTTGGGTACGTTTTATAGCATAAAACCTTTCAGAAGAAATTACCTAAATTAAAATGAAAACTGCATCAAAATCCATTGAGTAGTTTAGAAAAAATAAGCGGACACGTTGCGGGAATCCGCTGGATACGAGAAGCACAGGACCGGTCGATGTGGCAATGCTTGGGGGAAGCCTATGTCCAGCAGTGGACGTCTTTAGGCTGAATGATGATGATGAAGTGGACAAACAGAAAGACGCGAAAAGCAACTTCAATTTAGACTATTTCGAGAGTAGAGGAGAAGAATTAAGAAAAAATATTTTGAGCGCTTATTTAACGTGTCCTGTTTTTTTTTCTGGGCGTTACGAAAGCGTCAGTGTGTAACAAGCCTAACAGTGAATGATATAACAACTAATTTTATTCAGTCGACGTAACGCTAGACGCTGAAGTCATACGTATAATTGTAAATATACCAAAATTATCAACAAAATTGTTCAGTTTTTTGGCACAAAATCAGTGTTTTCAATTTATTTGTAACCTTCAATGTTGTGCCCTACTAAAATTAAAGATAGGTAAAATAATATTGTGTGCCTTGCCATACTCAAACTCTTTGTCAGAGCAAGAGAACTACCATATTTATAATCTAAATAATTTAATGCACATGTTGACATGTCGTCATAGTGACTCTTTACTGTTTTTTGATACTAACAATTTTGTTAGAGATTTTGTATTAACTCAGGAACATATGTTCTTGTCGAAGAAATATCGACACTTATTAGCTACATTGATAGCTTATAATTTACACGCAGTTATTGATAATTTAACTGAGACTAGGTTAAGTGATGAATCAGTATTATCTTGTTATTCAAATAATACTGTCATAGATTGTTTAAACTTTTAGTGCCGACAAAAGAGAAGCAGGGTGATTCTATTTTACTTTATCACCAAAATATAAATCGCTTCTCTGGCAAAATCCTAGATGTGGAAATGTTAATAGATAAATACCATATGGATATATTATGTTTTTGTGAGACTTGGTTGAAACCAGATAAGATGCTGTTTAATATTAATAATTTTGCAGTTGCCAGTGCGTACAACAGATGTTCAGTAGGTGGTGGTACTTTGATTCTATGTAATGATTCTTTCAGACATAAGGAAAGAAAAGACATCACTGCTTGTTCTGTTGACCGCTTATGTGAGGTAGCATGTGCAGAGATAGAAGGCCATACTATCCTATGTGTTTATAGACCACCGGCATCAAATTTATCATCATTTTTAGTTACTTTAGAAGACATATTGAGCAAACTTTTTAGAAATAATAATTTAATTTTTGTTTGTGGCGACCTGAATATTGACCTTTTAATTGATTCAGTAGATAAATGTAAACTTGTTTCATTATTCAAATCTTTTAATTTAAAATACATATTTAATGAAGCGACTAGAATAACTGCAACATCAGCTTCATGCATAGACAATATTTTTACAAACTGTAGAATTAAAAATTCTTCTTTAATTAGTGGCGTTAGGTCTGATCATACAGGCCAACTAGTATACTTTGAGTTAAATAATAAGATACAATTAGATACAATCATTGAAATAAGATCGCTTACTAAAATTAACTTGCACAAATTTAATAATAATGTTTTAAGTCACCTTTCAGCATCCCACTTCAGTTCAAAGGACCCCAACATAAATTATTGTACATTGTTTTCTACAGTCTGCCGAGAATTTAAAAACACGTGTCCAGTTAAGAAATGTAAAATTAGTAGTAAATCAAAATTTAGTGAATGGGCCACCTTAGGCATAAGAAACAGTAGAGAAACTTTATATCATCTATATCACGAAAAATCATTGACCTCTGATCAAGCTTTTCATAGTTATGTTAGAAATTATTCAAAGATATTTAAGAGTGTTTGTATTCAAGCTAAATCTAGATTAATTAGTAAAAAAATAGATGCCTCTAAAAACAAGATAAAGGCTGTGTGGCAGGTAATAAACAAAGAAACCGGAAACACAAAACAACGGGATAACGAACTAGCTTTAAAATATAATAACAAGTCTATTACAGATAAATTTGAAGTCGCTCAGACACTCGAAAACTTTTTCACGAACATCCCGGTAGAGGTTACGAAATCCCTTGCTTCGTCCTCTATACTAGCTGAATCACTGCTTAAACAAAATTTCTGTAAAGATATACCTGTCTTTGAATTTGAGCATATTTCTACTGCTTCGATTAAAAAAGCATTTAAAAGTCTTAACATAAAAAATACTGAAGACTTATGGGGCATTTCTGTAAGGGTTCTTGGAGTTATAATTGACACCATTGGCCCTATACTTGCAGGCATATTCAACCAATGTTTAGATAGCGGTACATTTCCCGATTTGATGAAACATAGTAAGATAATACCAATCTTCAAATCGGGCTGCAAGAATAACCCCTCTAATTATAGACCCATTTCTGTGCTTCCAGCACTAAGTAAAATTTTTGAAAAGATTATGCTTGATCAGATGATGTTTCATTTCAACCTAAACGGGATATTGCACAGTCGCCAGTATGGTTTCACGAAAGGTAGGTCGACCACAGACGCAGGAGTGAAACTAGTCACTCAAATTTTGGAATCCTGGGAGAGCTCTCAGGATGCTGTTGGCATCTTCTGTGATCTCTCCAAGGCTTTCGACTGCGTTGACCACAACACACTTATTTGTAAATTACACCATTACGGAATTCGTGGACGAGCTGCTGACCTCGTTTTTTCTTATCTATCAAATAGACAGCAAAAGGTGGGTGTCAATGGTGCTATATCGTCGGGGTCTCTGGTTAAGATGGGCGTGCCTCAGGGCTCAATTCTTGGGCCTTTTCTATTTCTAGTTTATATAAATGATCTCCCTTTTATGATGTCCAATTTATCTGATATAATTTTATTTGCTGATGATACTTCCCTAATTTTTAAAATAGATAGGAAAGATAGGGACGTTTTACATGTCAATGAGAGCCTAACTGTTCTTTCCAAATGGTTTACAGCTAACAATCTATTACTTAATGCAAATAAAACAAAATGCCTTAGATTTTCTCTACCAAATGTACCCCAAGTAGGTTTAAATTTAATGCTTGATGGCAACAAACTTGATACAATTAATGAAACCGTATTCCTAGGTATAACTATTGACTCAAAATTGCAGTGGGGTGCTCACATTACTGCCCTGTCGGCGAGGTTAAGTTCTGCTGCATATGCAGTTAGGAAAATTAGGCAGCTGACTGATGTGGCTACAGCTAGGCTAGTATACTTCGCTTATTTCCACAGCATTATGTCCTACGGCATTCTGTTGTGGGGCTCAGCAGCTGACGTCGATTCGGTTTTTATTTTACAAAAGAGAGCAATCCGTGCCATTTACAACCTGGGTTCCCGCGAGTCCCTTAGAAACGTGTTTAATGATATTAAAATACTCACTTTGCCGTCACTCTATATCTTAGAAAATATTTTATATGTACGCAAAAATTTGCATTTGTTTAATGTTAGGAGTGATTTTCATGATAAAAATACACGGGATAAACATAAAATTGTGATACCTAAATTTAGACTAAGCAAAACTAGTAAGTCATTTTTGGGCAATGGCGTACGTTTTTATAACAAACTGCCGAAATCTGTAACAGATCTTACCGAGGGAAAATTCAAAACCCATATTAAACGTGTCCTCACTCAAAAAGCATACTACAAGATTAAGGACTACGTCGAGGACAGGGATGTTTGGCTCTAGTTCCTGCACATGTGGCTTCCCTGGTACCTCATTAACGACGTATGTGTATGTCTATTAACTATCCTCAATTATGATTATTTATTTTTTATTTTTATTGCTATCATTACTCTCAAGATATCTTTTATCTTACTCTATAATGATTTTTTGTTAAAGTTATGATGACATTTAAGTATGTCAATTGTTTTATATAATTTAGCTTCATTTTATTTTTTGTAAATGTGAGAACTTTGTGGACTTGCCTATACATATAATTGTGTAAATTACTATTATTCATATTGTATTTCTTTTTTTCTATTTTTTTTTCCCTTTTTGGTTAATTTTTGTACTCAAGACTTGGTATCCAAGGTGGTCAAGACTACATTGTTCTCTCTCATAGTACCTACTGTATTCACTGAAATTGTAAAAGATATCCCTTTTTTAAAAAGAGTAACCATGGAGTTTCTTGCCGGCTCTTCTCCATAGGAAACGACTAATTGGAACCGTGCACCTAAATTCGACTTTTCATAAGCGCCTGTATTGGTTTATGTGAAATAAAAAAATTTTGATTTTGATTTTTGATTGTATGTAGTGGTGATACGTAGAACGCTTGATGTGTTCGTACAATGCAACGCAGTGTAGGCCGTCCCTAGCTAGATGGACCGATGACCTGAAGACGGCAGCTGCGGAGGACTGGAAGCGGAAGACAGAGAACTAAGTATTGTGACGGAGCTTGGGAGAGGCCTATGACCAGCAGTGGACTGTAATCATCACCATCATTCATTCATCCCATAACATGTTCCGAGTTCAGAGAGTTCCGAATGAGAAACTTTGTCTTAACTTTATCTTGCCACGAGTTGTGACAGTCGACTGCGAGAACTTACGAGTCTGCACGTATATCCAAATACCAAATACGTATGTCCTATGCTGTAACTAGATGTAGATGACTTTTTTTAGCGTCTGGAATAAAATTGGGTAAAATAGGAGAACGGAGTAGAAGCCCATGAAATAGTTTCTTTGTTCATTTGCCTGTAATTAAAAAAAACCCCAACTCAAATAACAAAACAGCTGATGACCCTGAAACGGCTGAACCGATTTTGATAAAACATGTCTTAGAACCACCGCTTGAAAACATGCTTTTAGATAAAAAAACCCCACCTAAATCGGTTCACCCATTTAAGAGCTATGGAGCCACAGACAGACACACAGACAGACAGACACACATAGCGGTCAAACTTATAACACCACTCTTTTTGCGTCGAGGGTTAAAAAGACGTCCAAACCAAGCATCGCGACATCGACCGGTCCTGTGCTTCTTATATCCAGCGAATTCCCTCGACCTTCACCAGATTATCATGTTATGGGGAGATAGCGTAAACATTCGTGAACTATTTATTTTACAAAAAAAAAATGTATACGAATCATAGCCCAAATAGATAATCAAAGTAGCTGCAGACCCTTTTTTATTAAATATAACCTTCTTACACTCCCATCTATTTACATTTATGACATAAGCATATTCGTTTTTACTAAAATTAACAATTTTACGAAAGTTAAAGATACCCACAATATAAACACACGGCATAAAAATGGGCTATATTTACCACCATCTAGGATTAAAATGCTCAAGCAAAGTCCCTACTACATGGCAGTTAAAATATTTAATAAATTACCGAATTATCTTCAAAACGAAACAAAAGAAATAGTATTTAATAGAAAATTAAAAACATATATATATTAGAAAAATGCTTCTACTCAATCAAAGAATATTTGGAAAATAAAACAGTTTAAAACCCCTAATAAAAGCACAAATGAGATAAACCTAAAAATAACCATAAATAACATAATAAACCTAAATAAATAAAACATACAACTTAAAATACACCTATACCAATACCTATACTCGATAACGAATTACTCGATAAACTATGTTGTTTTAGTTCTAGTACCTATCCATAATTAAAAATATTGTGTTTAAATAAAACAATAGTCAAGAATTAGGAACTATGTACTAAGTAGACACATAAGTAAATTTATAATTAAGTATACTTTTATCTAATTAGAGCCCTCAAATATTGCAACACCTGGAAAAGGTTGCTAAGCTGTACCTACTTTATATTATAATAAGACCTGTATTATTTAACCTTAGTGTGCAAATAAATAGTTTGAGTGAGTTTGAGTTTATCGGTCCACTTTATGACGGGCCTACCAACGTTGTGCCTTCTGGTACGCGGTCGCCAATCCATATTGCAAATCATATATGATCCGCGCGATAGCTAATTAGCTCCTCGAGTTAATTGATAACTAAGTATAACAATAAACTATGAAAGCTTTAGCAATGATGAGTAATGTTCTCAAGACGGGTAGGAATGACACCTGTCTGTTTGGACACTAGTACTCATGTGTAAATACTAATGTTGAGTGCCAAACATTCTGTCGCACTTACTATTAGAAACGGTGTCTATTATTTACTAACGGATGAGTTTAATCAGTGCAGTACAGATCACGCTATACTATTTTGCTATATAGTAAAGAATATTGCGTCATAAGCTATAACTATATAGCATGATGTTCACACTATACGCTACATCGCAAGCCGGTCTACTATGTGTAGCAAGTTGTTTGACGAAGATCCGTTGGGTGGCGGACGGGGTAGAAGTGAGGTGGGACGGGGTCCGGAGAATCGTACGATATAGTTTTGAGAATCGCTCAAGTTTATCGCGTACAGCACGCCAATACTTTATAATATTGCGTTGTATGAACGTATCCTTATAAAATATATGCTGAGCGCATGTATCGTTATATATCTATCGTTATATCGTTAGATATCGTTGTGCTATACAATTTTTGCTATATTCTACATAGTTATACAGGGTATAAATGAATCCGTGTAATTCCTTCTTTTCCCAAATTATTTTTTTTGTGATAAAAATTTCGATGCCATGCATAAATTAATGAAGGCACGGCGACACAGCTCACGGGCACGACTAGCACGATATCGCTCCGTGCAGTCGGTTAACTTGGGATGCTGTCTTGTGATGTCGACTAAGGAATTCACTAGAGGATAGGCAGCGGCGTTCTCTGAGTCCTCCGCCCGCACCCCAACATGGCTCGGGGGAGGCCTATGTCCAGCAGTGGACGTCTTTCGGTTGAATGATGATGATGATGATAAACATAACGGCGAAATGAGTGTGTACTATACACTTCTGCCCAACCTTTACAGAAATACAAGCGTGATGTTTTACAGATAAATAAAATAAAACAAACGAACTATTATTAATTACATCATTTAATAATATAAATATGGTAATACTATAACAATTGTAAGTATTTTCCAATAAACTTTGATCCACTTGATAGAGCTTAATTAATGTAATTCCTACTATAATTATTTAATGTCATTAAATATTTATTATGTAATTGAACTCAAAATAGCGTAAAGTTATTAACTCAATTGCATCGAGTGTGGAGATGGAAAAACGTACAAATAGTTAAATAGTCAATTATCCAGTCAATTATGAATTTATTTCTTACATTAACCTGCATTATTCTCATACTATTTTTCTCACGATACTGTAGTAAAATTGTCAGGATCAATTATTTAAAAAGAGTATCCATGGAGTTTCTTGCCGGTTCTTCTCCATGAGACCTACCTTTTGGAACCGTGCACCTAGTTTTGACGTTTTAAACACCTGTAATTTGGTCTACTTACTTGAAATAAAAAACTTTGACTTTGATCCGATAAAAAATAAAAACACTCGTTTTTAAGACTGCACATGCAGTGCAAATACTATTAGATAAATACATTTACGCGCATATCTTACAATATCGCTCTTAATAGAACTCAATGGACTAGCACACACGGCGCGGAAACTATACGATATCTGTATCTGAGTATACCTTATGATGTCGCTCTTCGTATAGATCAATGCCCTAACATACACCGCGCCGATAAAATAAGATATCTGTATCTGAGCGCATAGGTATCTTACGATATCGCTCTTCGTAGACGTGAATGCAGTAGTACACACAATCATGACGCGGGTACTATAAGATAAGTGTACTGATACAGGAGAAATCTTAGTGTGGGGCAACGTTTTATAAAAAAACAAACAATAAAATATCTTAAATCAAATTATACACACCTGCGTATGATTTGAGTTTCATACAGGGTGTAAACGAATTCCTGTAATTCCTTGAAAACGCATGATCTACTGGTGACATATTAACCCTAAATGGGTATTTCTGAAATCAAAATGAAAAAAAAAATATTTAAAAAAAATGGGTTTTCTATTTCTGAGTCATTTTAGAGCTGAGACTGCAAAGAGCAATATCGCGTTAGTCGTACCTGCCAGCCGTGTCGCCGTGCTTTCATTAATGTATGCGTGGTATCGAAATGTTCACTCAAAAAAAAAAAAAGTTTTGCAAAAAAAAAAACTTGTCTATTACTTATTCCTTATTAGGTGGTTTAGATAAATTACCAATAGGGTATGAAAAAAAAAGATTTTATTTTTTTATTTTTAATCAAGCTAAATCCAGTGCGGGGCCAATCAAATCAACACCAGTGGTTTTAATAAATTACACGAAATCGTTTACACCCGGTAGTACTTATGTATCTAATAGATATATTATTTCATAAAAAGATAAAGAAAAAAACAAAAAAACTATGCCAAAACGTTCTACTCCGTTCACCAATTCTACCCAATTTTTTTCCTGAAAGTAAAAAAGTCACCCTGCATAGTACTATGCTGCAGGCTGATGGCTTCCTGAAAGTATTCCTAAGTCGCCTTATACGACGATCCGGAAAGAGAGATCCTGAATAAAAAATAATTTCAAAAGCAAGTTGCTCACGAGCGCTCAGTTTTCCATAAAGGCGAGCGCACACGGTATGTGGGTCAAGCGTAGCTAAATGTGTGTAGTGCCGGGTTCATATGAGTTTAGAGAGTACGAATGTAGGTGAAATATTCATATTTAGAGTGCGAATATGTACGAGTTTTGTCGTGTCAGTTTTTGGATCAGCTATACCTAGGCTAATTTTATTAAAAGAAATGTTATTATTATTATTTATGTGGGGTGGGGTGGATGTCCGAAAATAAACTGCTTTTTCCGTCTTTAAATCTTCTTTATTATTTTAATTGTTTAAAACATTTTTCATCTCGAGTCGTCTTAACGTCTTCTTTTCTTTCCGATCGTCATTCTCCTCCTTCTCACTCTCACACACACTCTCCCTTTCACTCATCGATGCATTCATACACAATTACTTTTATATTTAATTACGATGCGTTTGTTAGATTATTCCAATAATTTAACTTTGTTTATTACACAAATTCACGTCTTATTAATGATATTAAATGTCTACCTAATCATTTAAGTCATTATACTTACTTATTTAACTTATGTACAACTTAAAAATGTGTTTTATAATTATACTAGCTGTACCCGCATGCGTTGCAATGCACTTTTTCCTACTTACTACCTACCTACTACCTACCTACTACCTACCTACTACCTACCTACTACCTACCTACTACCTACCTACTACCTACCTACTACCTACCTACTACCTACCTACTACCTACCTACTACCTACCTACTACCTACCTACTACCTACCTACTACCTACCTACTACCTACCTACTACCTACCTACTACCTACCTACTACCTACCTACTACCTACCTACTACCTACCTACTACCTACCTACTACCTACCTACTACCTACCTACTACCTACCTACTACCTACCTACTACCTACCTACTACCTACCTACTACCTACCTACTACCTACCTACTACCTACCTACTACCTACCTACTACCTACCTACTACCTACCTACTACCTACCTACTACCTACCTACTACCTACCTACTACCTACCTACTACCTACCTACTACCTACCTACTACCTACCTACTACCTACCTACTACCTACCTACTACCTACCTACTACCTACCTACTACCTACCTACTACCTACCTACTACCTACCTACTACCTACCTACTACCTACCTACTACCTACCTACTACCTACCTACTACCTACCTACTACCTACCTACTACCTACCTACTACCTACCTACTACCTACCTACTACCTACCTACTACCTACCTACTACCTACCTACTACCTACCTACTACCTACCTACTACCTACCTACTACCTACCTACTACCTACCTACTACCTACCTACTACCTACCTACTACCTACCTACTACCTACCTACTACCTACCTACTACCTACCTACTACCTACCTACTACCTACCTACATGATGTCGAACGGGATAAAAAGTATCCTATGTCCTTCTCCTGGCTCTAAACTACCTCCCTGCCAATTTTCAGCTAAATCGGTTCAGCCGTTCTTGAGTTATAAGTGAAGTAACTAACACGACTTTCTTTTATATATATAGATAACCTTGTTTACTTGTGATAGATAACATTACACCGGTTCTTTATCAAAATATTATACAATACTATTACGAAATACATTTATAACATAGTTTAAACTGTGTTCTTTTATTATTGTTTTGTATAATATCGTATTTAACTGTTTGCACAGTAACGTGACTTGTTCACTGATTAAGCCATTGTAAGACCAAGTATGTAATGTAACTAATTAATATCAACATATTTACTTTATTTTTATATAATTTTATGAATCTGTATTAAAATCATAGGATGTGACGTCACTTGTTTACTACCGGTGATATTAGCGGTTGCTCCGCCGTACTTGGCACATTCGCTCCGCAGTAGTCACACCGGACGGACCTAAGTTAAGTACCCTTATCTTGTTGATGGGTTTTTATGTGTATTTCTTACTAAATATTCTACTGAATATTTACTAATATATTTTAATGTATAATATGTGTATTTCGCTTGATATTGCTATGATCTGGTCTAGGTATATTATCTGACTAGCTTGTCCTTCTTATTTTCTATTCTTATGAATTATTACATATATTGTGAATATCATGTAACTAACAACTAACCCAAATATAAGTACTCTCAGTGGTGGAGAGTCTATGTTGGTTTCATTTACCATACCCCCTTTGCCCCTGAAAGGTAGGTATTGGTCTTAACTGTAATGCCTATGCTCACTATATATTTCTATAACCATATCAGCCCACATTATTGCTAATCCTAATATCTAGTACATTGATATTGCTAAAGTATTGTTTAAGTGAAATTAGTAATTATTGGTATACTTTAGTCAAAGATATTTGTAGTTTTCATAATAAACTATTCATGGTAAATAATTCTGGTTTATATACTATTCTATCTTTCTCTCATTACATTTATACATACCTACAGCTATATTTATATGATTATATGTCTTTATAATCTAACATCAGAAGTGGGATAGATCTCTGGCCTTGCATAACAAATTATTAATCAATTTAATTATTTTAAGGATGGATGCTGTTTCAACTCCACTTCAAATCGACGATGACATCGCGCTGCCGATTCTTGTTCCCGAGAAGTACGACGACGGAGCTGCGAACTGGTGTACGAGCATTGTGGCCCTTTCGAAGGACTTCACGTGGAGCGGCGCGGCGTCAAGACAGCGGATATAAGCCGATCTTGGATGACATCGCCCTGCCAATGTTTTACCCCTGACAAAAATTGTGAAGAGATTCAAGACTGTGGCTAAAGCCGGTAAGGCCCTCAGGGGCTCTGAACATTAATTTGACTGATGTAAATATTAATGTACCCTCCTGATAAAACTTTATAGTATAATAAAATAAATAAATGTTTAACTCAATCTATTACAATGAAATTGCAAGTCTGGCCTGGTTGATAGATTTGAATATCGAACGTTATCATAGTCTCATCTCACTGATCACATCCAGTTGCGTCTTGATCCGTATAAAATTCAAAATCTGATAATTATTTAGTAATACCCACATGTTACAAATAAGAAAAAATATTATTACGAATAATTTTTTTACCGTCAATTGTAATTAATTGTATTATTTGAAAATCGAAAAATATAGCCTTTTATTTTTAATTAGTCCATGACTTATTGTGTACTTATAGTAACTGGATTGCTTAGTGATTTGTTCTAGTGAAATGTAGTTGGCCGACAAGAAGTGTGTATTTCTCATGTAAGTGAATGATAATAATATTTAATCCTTATTGGAAGTAGAGTGATGAATATTTCATTAATTAAAAGGAAGTCAGATAGTATTTCGTGTAAAATAAATATCGTATCTATATTTGTTTGTGTAAATAAATGCGTTGCAGTTGTATTAGAGTTTGTGGTGAAATGCAAACCGGGGTTGGCCAAAGGCAACGCCTGGAAAAAGCTGAAACCCTAACATGACGAAGCAATTATTATAGGGCTGAAACCCAGGCGGGTGATGCCATGATATGGCTAGATCCAAGGCGGGTGATGCCATGTTGATAAAGCAGGATCCCAGGCGGGTGATGCCAAATGAGTTGGCTAGATCCAAGGCGGGTGATGCGATAAATTGATAAATGAAAATGCAGAAAAAAATTAATGTCTTGAAAATATTGATACCTAAGTATTTGTTTTTATTGGTTTTGCTATAATTCTTGTTGCAGAATGGTGCAAAATAGTTTAAATTAAAAAGTAGTTGGTTACTACGTTGGTACGAACAAAGGTTTCAAATTTAGTTTTTGTAGATCAAAACGGGAATTTGTATTTGTAATTGATGATAAATTGTTATGATGGCTTCCGTTAAAGATTGGTTTATCATATTTATTTTTAATAAATAATTTGACTTATTTTCATTAAAGATGTTAGTATACTATGGTATTTTTGCAAGAAGGTTGTATTAGTAGCTCAATGATGAAATTTTATGTTTACAACGTCATGTTAGTTCCATAATTAATTGAGATATTTAGGTACCTAATCATGAAATATTTTAAGAGGTTAATGATGATCTTGCAAAAAAAAATGATACCTTTAATAAATTTACAAAGGAATCCTAGACAAGGTACTGTTCTATGATAAAGATTATGTTATTTGAAATAGGGACGTCTAGTGTTCTGAGAGAAATAACTATCAATCATTTGATATGATTATAATAGATGGCGTTGTAATCAATAAACAATCTTGAAGTAATTATTTCGAAAATATTATTGGTCACAATGATGTTCGTAAATGAGTGTGCCATATGATGCAATATGTATAATGAATATTATAGGTTGAATTGAGGTGTGAATCTACGAAAACTTAATATTAAGACATGAATGTTATTCGAATTATAAACATGACATTATTATGAACTTATATGTTTAAAAGTCTTTTGTTTCAGTTCTAACAAGGAAGCAACTGACCGTTGTCAGAAAGACAATGCATTATTTGTAATGAGCTAAAAGTATATTTGGAAGTAAATACTTCAGGGACAAAGTTTATGTCAGTATGACCGAGAAGGGGTATTGGAAATTTGAGAAATATAATAGTAGCAAAAAAAAAATCGCCTATGGCCCGGAGAGTGGACTGAACTAAACGTTGTTGTAGGAGATTTATTATAATTAGTTTAAGAGATGATTGTATTATTATGGATTATGGATGGATTAAAACCTTAGCTGTGGTATGACATTCACTGGCTGCGGGTGATTAAGCTTCACTGACTGCGGGTGTTTGGTCTGCCCAGTGAGGTCCGATTATTGAGATTTATTATAATTAGTTTAAGACATGATTGTATTATGGATTATGGATGGATTAAAACCTTAGCTGTGGTATGACATTCACTGGCTGCGGGTGATTAAGCTTCACTGACTGCGGGTGATTAAGCTTCACTGACTGCGGGTGATTAAGCTTCACTGACTGCGGGTGTTTGGTCTGCCCAGTAAGGTCCGATTATTGATTATAGCATGATGATTATAAAACGATTACTGATATTATGTAAACAAAATGTACCTATATGTAATAAGAATATTGTGTTTGTACTTCGAGAGCGAAGTACTTGTCAGTATGGCCGTGTTAGATTATTCCAATAATTTAACTTTGTTTATTACACAAATTCACGTCTTATTAATGATATTAAATGTCTACCTAATCATTTAAGTCATTATACTTACTTATTTAACTTATGTACAACTTAAAAATGTGTTTTATAATTATATAACCTTGTTTACTTGTGATAGATAACATTACACCGGTTCTTTATCAAAATATTATACAATACTATTACGAAATACATTTATAACATAGTTTAAACTGTGTTCTTTTATTATTGTTTTGTATAATATCGTATTTAACTGTTTGCACAGTAACGTGACTTGTTCACTGATTAAGCCATTGTAAGACCAAGTATGTAATGTAACTAATTAATATCAACATATTTACTTTATTTTTATATAATTTTATGAATCTGTATTAAAATCATAGGATGTGACGTCACTTGTTTACTACCGGTGATATTAGCGGTTGCTCCGCCGTACTTGGCACATTCGCTCCGCAGTAGTCACACCGGACGGACCTAAGTTAAGTACCCTTATCTTGTTGATGGGTTTTTATGTGTATTTCTTACTAAATATTCTACTGAATATTTACTAATATATTTTAATGTATAATATGTGTATTTCGCTTGATATTGCTATGATCTGGTCTAGGTATATTATCTGACTAGCTTGTCCTTCTTATTTTCTATTCTTATGAATTATTACATATATTGTGAATATCATGTAACTAACAACTAACCCAAATATAAGTACTCTCAGTGGTGGAGAGTCTATGTTGGTTTCATTTACCATACCCCCTTTGCCCCTGAAAGGTAGGTATTGGTCTTAACTGTAATGCCTATGCTCACTATATATTTCTATAACCATATCAGCCCACATTATTGCTAATCCTAATATCTAGTACATTGATATTGCTAAAGTATTGTTTAAGTGAAATTAGTAATTATTGGTATACTTTAGTCAAAGATATTTGTAGTTTTCATAATAAACTATTCATGGTAAATAATTCTGGTTTATATACTATTCTATCTTTCTCTCATTACATTTATACATACCTACAGCTATATTTATATGATTATATGTCTTTATAATCTAACACGTTCATAATTAACATCCTACATTTATTTATTTACTTTAATTAAAACGGTCTTAGAACAATTACAATAATTAAATATAGTAATAGAAAACGATACATACAATATAAGGGCAAGAAAATAAAAATTAAAAAATAATTCTATTAAACTCTTTCATAAATCCCTTACAATACTTCTGACAGTATATTCTTTCACTCGTTCATGCTGCATTCCTCTCGCCGTACTCCAGACATTCTGACAAAATCACCCTCCATTCATCCGCAAACATATCAAAATTCGGTATGGCGACCAGGATCAATGCCAAGTGAATCGCAGCCGAAACGTTAATTCATAACGTTTTCGTTTACAAAAACTGACAAAATGTTTGATCACAAAAACAAAACTGAAAATTTCTATAGTTTCTGTAAATAGAAACTGACTGAAGGTTGCAGTCCGTCTACGGTTTGGCCAAAATTTTGTAGAATTGGCCCCCAGTGAGCTAATTTTAGTAATTGAAACGTTGACCAATCGTAACTGAATCGAAGCCGAACCGTTAATTTAGACAGTTTACCAAAACTGCCAATTTACAAAACCAAACATTTTGACAGGTCAAAAAAAACGTAAAAATTATGCAACGTAATTTTGTTGGTTTATGGTTCGCCTATAGTAGTGTAAGGGCCCGAGGTAAAGCCATTTATCGGGCACAATTAATACTTTGGACTGTGATCAATATTTTTCTAGACTATTCAATTACATTGCCTCGTTAGTCTAATGGTTGTAAGCGCGACTGCTGAGCGTGAGACCTTAGGTTCGATCCCTAGTCGGGCAGTGTTATTTGGTTTTTCCTTATGGTATTTCTCAGTAGCAGCCCGGAGTCTGGATTTGTGCCCGGTCGATGGCAATAGGCTCGCCCCCCATTACACTGGACTTAAACGTAACAGCGAAATGAGGCTATACCATACACATCTGCACATCCCGTCAGGGAATGTAGGCGTGATATTATGTTATTTAATTAACCAATACTAAGGACCTTACATCTGATTTGGCTAAGCAACATTAGTAATATGTAACTATCGCCTCAAAAAAAACATTTGAAAATCGATGTTTACTAAGAAAAAAACGGAAAAACTAAAATTTCTATTTACCAATATGTATAGCACTCATGTTTCCAAATATTTGAACATAATTATTTAGAGTACAATGTTGCAAAAAAATGAGTTTTTTTCGTGTTAGTTTGATATTCCACGAGCGCTTATATTTTTCATCGTTAAAAAACGATGAAAAAATCAACAACTAAAAAAAAAACAAGTAAAAATATAAAATGAAAACATGCTTTATCACGTTTTTAATAAAAATAGACAAAGTCAAATCAAATCCACAAAAGCTTTAAAAAATGAACGACAAAATGTTACATGAAAAAAAAGCTGTAATTAATACAATTACTTACATGTAATATCACGCCTGTACTCCCCAAAGGGTTGTGCAGAGGTGTATAGTACACCCTCATTTCGCCGTTATGTTTAAGTCCCATGTAATAGGGGGCGAGCCTATTGCCATCAACCGGGCACAAATCCAGACTCTGCTACTGAGAAATCCCACACGAAAAAACCCAAAAACACTTTGCCCGACCTGGCGATTGAACCCAGGACCTCACACTCAGCAGCCGCGCTTTCGACCTCTAGACCAACGAGGCTATCTCACATTTCAGAAAGTATTTCAATGTTCCTTTATTGTCAACTAGCTTTTGCCCGCAACTTCGCTTGCGTGAAATTTTGAACCCGTTAAGTGACGATTTTCCATACAAACTTTCATCCTCTATTTAACTCCTTTAGGGGTTGAATTTCGAAAAGTCCTTCCTTATTCCTTGTCCACATTATAAAGGGAACCTCTGTGCAAAATTTCAGCTTTCTAGGTCCAAGGGTTTGGGCTGGGCGTTGATGAGTCAGTCAATCAGTCAATCAGGACTTTTCTTTTTATTTACATTGATATACATAGGAGGTGTACTTTATTTCGTTGACTGTATAATGTTTATGATTAGTTACGGTTTACTCACGTGCATTTTTTCGGGATTGCCCGACTAGTTTCGGACCCAAACGGAGCCCTTTATCATGAGCTGAACATGAAAATGAGACGAACTCCTTTTTTTTAATTTAATCATAAATATGAATGTGTCTCACGAAAGTTATAATACAAAAAGACTGTATAATGCTCAGCCGTGTCGGTATTAGGTCACGTAATAGGGGCAACCGTATTACCAAACTTCGTCAATTTCTCGACCAGTATGATGATGTCGACTCAACTGGTGCAATAGCTAAGCGATTGGCTTTTATCCTACAGCTCGCGGGTTCGATTCCCGCACGAAAAACATCGAAACTCCCTACGTATACCGTACACGTGCTGTAGAACACTTTAAAGATAATAAAAAACACTTTTCCTAATCTAGGGATTGACTCTCGTACCTAAATATTCACAGCCGACTTCGCAATCATTAAACAACGAAGGCGTCAAGGAATTTCCCTTGATTGAAAACGTTCCACATCAAACCAGGTCACATTCCCGCGTAGCGACCGCAAATTATTTGATATATCTCTGTCGCCCCCATTTAGTTTAGCGCCGTGATGCGTACAGGAAAATAACGTAGATTCGTGTTAATGTTTTGGTATATAAGAAATGGAATGACATGTGACAGTTTGGTAGGTCGATCTGTTTGTCGGCGAAACAGTTTCTTGATAAAAGATTCTGATGTGGAAACATAGAGAAATCGTTTTGTCGGTGAACATTTCGATGGACAAACGACTGTCGGAGATTGATTCCACAACTTATTGTAAAAGCTGCACATATTCTAGCGAATTTACAATAAAAATAAATATTGCCATTCGATCATTATACTCAAAATATTACCTACTTATTGATTTTTACCCGACTGCGCGACAACAAGGACAGGGTTATGTTTTCCACGCGTATCTATATATCTACGCTACCTAAGATTTATGTAATTCAAAAACTGACTAACTAAAAAAACATACGTAGCCTCCGACTGCATGAGACGATTTGATAGCATGATTTTTTGAAAACCTACGTAAGTTTGACGTTATGTTATGTATGTTATGCAGGCGGGTTTTTTTAATTTTTTAATTAACTTTTTTTATTACATCTGCGCTCGGAAGCAATGAATCCGAGTCACCAATATAAACCTTACTAACTCGGAAATTAAGAAAGATAGCTTATTCAAATAAAAAGTATTTTACAAATAATATTAATAAAACTTTTAAATAGTCTATAAAATACTTTGTATTTTAATCAGCTAGCATTTTTAGTTTCCGAGATACTAAGGTTTATGTTGATGACCTGGATTATTTGCTCCCGAGCGTATTATAATTTCGTTACACAACCTTCGGGATAACACGACAGTCATCATCATCATTCAGCCGAAACACGTCCACTGCTGGACATAAGCGTCCCCCAAGCGTCGCTACATTGACCGGTCCTGTGCTTTTCGCATCCAGCGAATTCCCGCGACCTTCACCAGGTCATCAGTCCATCTTGTGAGGGCCTATCCACGCTGCGCCTCCTGGTACGCGATCGCCACTCCAGAACCATTCGCCCCATCGGCCATCCGAATTACCAGAGAAATGCCAAACTTAAGTGCCAGTGGGCGCCTTGCTCGCAGAACTCAACAGTTTAACAATAATATCGATCAAGAAAATACTATAGTAAATAACTATGAAGAATATCAGTAAGTACCATTTCTTTCTACACTCAAATCAAAATTAATTACAAAACGTCTACCACATTTCAACTCGTGCCATCAACTAAAGTGCATCTATTACTAATATAATACAACCACAACAACTGAGTGTTCACACACGGGGCTATTAATAGCCGCTTTCGCCTCGAAACAGGAGAATCGATAAGTGTCGACGGAATGTCGACAACTAATGAGATGATGGAAATAGCTCGCTTTACATACCACTCTCAAAACATAAAATATTTAATGTGTAAAGCGATTTCACATAACATAACGCTGGTATTCCCTGAAGGGCTGGGCAGAAGTGTATAAGTACGCTCTCGTTTCGCTGTTATGTTTAATGGTCATGGTACATTATACCGGCACTGCAACTGCACAGCGGCAGCACGGCGTCACCTCAAATTTGGGCAACGGCTAGCCGCCAGCGCACTAACTACGCGTCGTCCGCGAGGTGTAAGCTCGCAGTCACTGCGAACGCCTACACTGACACACGCCTAGAACTTGCACGTTTTCATAACGACGTTGTTTCGCTGGCAACTCGGAATCGGCCCGCAGTAAGCACACGGTCCGCTCGCTGGCAGAGCGCAGGCTGCGAGTCGAGTTGTATGGTAGCGGCAAGCGCGCTGACTGCCCGCCGCTGGCTTTTTCATATTGACATTATGAAATATCTATACATATAAAAGGAGAAGCTGACTGACTGACTGACTGATCTATCAACGCACAGCCTAAACCGCTGGGGTTAGAAAGTTGAAATTTTGACAGTAGGTTCCTTTTGTAACATAGGCATCCACTAAGAAGGGATTTTTCGAAATTCAACCCCTAAGGGAGTTAAATAGGGGATGAAAGTTTGTATGGAAAATCGTCACTTAATGGGTTCAAAATTTCACGCAAGCGAAGCTGCGGGCGAAAGCTAGTATGTTATACGACACACGATTTAATGCTCTACTTTGAATGACAAGTTATTTGCTGGGTTGGAGCGGTGCCGGTATAGTGTGCCATGACCGTAAGTCATATGTATTAGGCGGCAAACCTATTGCCTATCTACTAGGCACAAATCTAGACCTCGGGCTGCTACTGAGAAATTCCACACGGGAAAACCTAATAACACTTTGCCCGACCTAGGACCTACTTGCCTAGCTTGTTCCCAACTATGTTAGGGTCAGCTTCCAGTCTAACCAGAAGCGGCTGAATACCAGTATTTTATACGGAGCGACTGCCATCAGACCTCAGATTATTCTCACAATATTATCTCGAGGAGCTCGTGGCTAAATAATTACAGCCGCATAGACCGATCTTCCGGGTTAAGCCACGCTTGCCGAGGTTGGTCTGTGGATGAGTAACCATTTACTATAGCGAGTTTCCTCCGTGCCTCGGAAAGCACGTAAAGCCGTTGGTCCCGGCTGTTATTTGTAGAACTTTGACAGTCGTTACTGTTGGTCAGAAGCCAGAAAGTCTGACAACCAGTCTTACCAAGAGTATCGTATTACCCAGTTACTGGGTTGTGGAGGTCTGATAGGCAGTCGCTCCATGTAAAATACTGATATTCAGCTGCATCCGGTTCGACTCGAAGCCGACCCCAACATAGTTGGGAAAAAGGCTAGGCAGATGATGATTACCTAATATAATGATATCACATCTATTAATCATTTAGTTGCACCATCTTCGGGACACCACGACATTTTAACAATAACATAAGTCGAGAAAATGCTATAGTATGGAAAATATCACTAAGTACCATCGCCTTCTTAGTCTTTTGAAAATGAGAAGGGTTTATGTATAACCGTGCTGGCCTGGAGGCCTACTCCCTAAGTCCGTCTACGTAGTTAGTCGCCCGTCCGAAAGTAACCCAAAACGTAGGAGTGAATAAAAGTGAAGTTCAATTTTCGTTCGTTCAAAAACACATCGATAGTAGGGACAACTGTCAAATCGTGTTGTCATTCATTCTTAGTTCGAGCCCTGAAATAATCGTATGTCCGTAG
Source organism: Amphipyra tragopoginis (assembly GCA_905220435.1). Classification (NCBI taxonomy): domain Eukaryota; kingdom Metazoa; phylum Arthropoda; class Insecta; order Lepidoptera; family Noctuidae; genus Amphipyra; species Amphipyra tragopoginis. The sequence continues at coordinate 18,777,962 of HG992016.1, forward strand.
GTGATAGGGAGTAGGAAACGCTCGTAACTAAGGCCGAAACCACGGACTTCGTGCTTAGGGAGTAGGTCCTCTGGTATGAGTTGGTGGATACACACACCATCAAGAACTTTTTGGAACCCTCTCAACTGTGCAAGTTTCCTTACGATGTTTTCCTTCACCGCAAGTGTTAATCAAATTCTGATCTACATTTTAATTGACCAAAACACTCATAATCGCTATAACTTTGATTTTGACAGATCAACAATTTTCATAGCAACATATGTATTAACAATCTGACTTCTCCATAACTATGTACCAAGCAATAAATTGTATGAAAGCTATTGAAATTACGAACGTCATACCCAATTTGGATGCTGATTACATTTTCACGAAAAGGCGAATTTATTTTCATGTGATGCTATTTCAACAAACGAATACTTATAGACATAGTTCACTATCCAAACTGTCACTGGACTAAAAATTTTAAACCTCCAATATGGAGGATCATAAAAATAAACAGTTTTAAAACGAAACGGTTGAAACGATTCAAACGAATTGAGGGCCGTTGAATTCGAATTTAAGTGTCATTTGCTACTGAAAAATCTATATGGAAACATATTTTGAAGTTAAGTTTCTCGGAGGAAAATAGAACTAAAAGAAATTACCTTTTTTCGTTCTGAAGATTTTGTAAAATTGGGATTTATCATCTTAAACTACCTCTCCGGATCAAAGGACCATGCAGCGGAGATACAAATGTTGAGATGGATGTGTGGAGTGACAAGAATGGATAATATAAGGAATAATTAAGTTTGTCAGAGGACGTTCAAAAGTAATAGCGCCAGTGATTGAAAAATTGAGGAGTAATAGATTAGCATGGTATGGACATGTTATGCGGAGGGAAGAAAGTCATGTTACTAGAAGAGTGTTAAATATAAATGTGGATGGTTATACGAGTAGAGGTAGAGCAAAGAAAAGATGGATGGATTGTGTGAAAGATGATATGGGTAAGAAAGGAGTGAGTACTGAGATGACGGCTGATTGAGGAGAATGGAAGAGGAATACATGTTGTGCTGACAATACCTAGAGTGAGATAAGGGCTGATGATGAAACAGCAAACTACCAGTTCAGTATTCAGTGTTCAGGTTCAGTGGTTTCGAGAGCGGCTTTTTATTAATTCCGTGCCCAGTTTTGGCAAATTGTTAGATTAAGTATTGTGTAGAATTAGTCCCTAATGAAGGCTCCGTCAAAGAATAATTTATTAATAACACCGAAGGTCGACGAGACGGGTATCTGTCAATAAATTTCAGTATCAAAAACCAACTTGAAACGAACTCAATGTTTTTCTTCCATCGAAACATCGATGGCTACACAATATTTTATGTTTTAAAACAAACTCAACAGATTTCCGAATCTAATTTAACTTTTAAAATAACAAACAAGAAAACATCGGATCAAATCGAAACCCAAATCCTTTCATGTTGAAGACCAAAGATATTAGAATTAAGACGGATAATTAGGACTTCAATATGCCCAAAATTTGCATAAGTATTATTACTGAATTTTCTAGTAGTGTTCTAATCTCAGTTGGTCTTTTGATCTGTACGAGAAAAAGGACCAAATAGAGTCAAATTGTTTTCGTTACAATTGCCATTTGTGCCACCGGAGTTTTCCTGTGTGACCATATCAGAAATTATGAGATCCGCAGGAGAACCAAGGTAACCAACATAGCTCGAAGAGTAGCCAAACTTAAGTGGCAGTGGGCGGGGCACATTGCTCGCAGAACGGATGGGACCGAAAGGTTCTGGATTGACGACCGCGTACCGGAAGACGCAGCGTGGGTAGGCCCCCCACAAGGTGGAACGATCACCTGGTGAAGGTCGCAAAAATGTGAAAAAAGTGGCGATGCTTGGGCGAGGCCTATGTCCAGCAGTGGACGTCTTTCAGCTGAATGATGACGATGATGATGACGTTGACTGCAACTTCCATTTTTCCAAAACAGTGAATTGTGTTTGCCATTTCTTCAAAATGGAGTTTCATTAAAACGTTTCCCTGTAGCTATAACGGTTGAGGTGCCTTTTAATCTGCCTGTACTGCCCTATTTCAAATTTCCACCGAGCCCTGCATGGTAGTCAGTTAGCCATGAAATCTCTCGCTTCAATATGCTCAAAATTTACATAAAGCTCCTGTAGTTCACTGTGATGTAAGTGTAAACCAACAGAGTGCTGTCAAAAGACCGTTTTGGATATGATAAATTCGTGCGAAATCTCTATGTTTACATCAATGTCACGCACACATGTTTATGTGCCGACATTAAATTCACCGCGCTGCTATTTTGCTGGTTTCATGTTAGCAAACCATAGCAGTTAGCGGAGGTTCGGTCTTGATCAAATTAAAATGGTTCTTCTAAAATAATAACCTGCATTATTCTCATACTATTTTTCTCACGATACTGTAGTGAAATTGTCATTATCTTTTATTTAAAAAGAGTATCCATGGAGTTTCTTGCCGGTTCTTCTCTATGAGACCTACCTTTTGGAACCGTGCACCTAGTTTTGACGTTTTAAAAGCACCTGTAATTTGGTCTACTTGAAATTAAAAACTTGGCTTTGAAATAGATTTTTAGTCAATTGATCAATCTCAAGTGCGCAGTGAGGATGACATAGTTCGAGTGTGAAATATTGATACTTTTACCCAAGATTAAACTCTTTGCTTTTCATTATTAATGTAAGGAAAATAAAAACCCAGAATAATAATTGCAATCATACCAAAACATACTCCCGCTTGTTGTTGTAATATTTTTAGCCAATGTGAGCAGGCCAAAGATCTTAAAACCATTCAGCCTACTCCGACTGAACACAATTCAGTTTCAAATCTTTATTCTTAACGTTGGACGATAGATTGAAGAATGATGTGATAACACAAAGTTGCGGTTTAAAAGATGATGTAGTGTCAAAAATTGAAAGGAGTATGCTTCGGTGGTTTGGGCATGTTGAAAGATTGAGTGAACGGCGATTATCAAAAGGAATTTATAAGGCGGATGTTAGTGGAAACGCCAGTAGAGAACACCCTGGAAGGACATACATCGATATTATTGGTGATGTTCTTCAAAAAGGACAGGTGCGTAGTACTTTCAACTGGCGTGCGTGTATGACAAGATGTATGACCGTGGACAAAGCGAAAGGAGTATGTAAGGATCGTAGCATGTGGCGTTCTACAGTTTCTGCCTACCCCCATGGGAAAAAGGCGTGAGTATGTATGTATCTTTATTTTTTTATTTGTTTTTCTTTATGGTCATTATTATGCCGATCAAAAAAATTGTTTTATTTTGTTATTCACCTAATAAAATACCTACTTAAATCAATTAGTAATATTAATAATTATGCAAAAATAATACGGTTGTATAATAGTAGTTCCAATGCCGTCAAAAACAAAAACTGAGGATTAAATAAAACCGGCCAAGCGCGAGTCGGACTCTCGCACGAAGAGTTCCGTATCACTATCTATAAAAACGGCAAAAAAAATCATGTCTGTTGTATGGGAGCCCCCTGAAATATTTATTTTATTGTTTTTTTTGTATTTTTTGTTACAGAAACAACAGAAATACATCATCTGTGAAAATGTCAACTGTCTAACTATCACAGTTCATGAGATACAGCCTGGTGACAGACGGAAAGACGGACGGAGACAGCGGAGTCTTAGAAATAGGGTCCCGTGTTACCCTTTGGATACGGAACCTTTAAAAACACAGGAATATGTAGACAGAGTATAATCCAAATTACTTTTCTTCCCTGGGGAAGAAAAAACGCACTTTCTCTCCGCTTTTGAGGTAAACAATCACAAAAATTCAGAGCATGAGTGATGATATAATTTATGATGATCGATACTTACATAGTGATAATATAGGGTTCTAAAACATAGAACCGGTAAGTTGTATGTGAACGCTACCTCTGCTTTGCTCCTTAGGAGATTAAAGGGATAGCGTTATGTACCCTAGGACCAGTTTTAAAACCAATGTCCAAACCTTCAGAGATTGCAAAAAAGATTGTCACGTACCACAGGACCAGTTTTCAGCTGTAACACCAAAAGATATCACTGCGTAATCCTTTCCGGATCACGGAGTGTTATTTCATGTACTTGAGGGCTTAAGGGAATACATAAAAAACCTCATTGGTCTAGTGGTCGTAAACGTGGCTGCCAATCGTGAGGTCGTTTGTTCGATTTCCGAGTTGGGCATAGTGTTATTGCGTTTTTCTGTTAAGAATTATCTGTGGCTCGGAGTTTAGAATTGTACCCGAAAAATACCATTAAGCTCCGTAGTACCGAATATCGTCGTCAGCGGCTAGGTGAGGGTTAGTGCAACTTTGCCTACCCTTTCCGTATATTCAAGGCTAGTTGGAAAGAGGGTACTAATCCGAAAGAGTATTAAAGTACCCATAATATTGAATAACTTTTGTTCTACAACTTTCCCCAAAAGAGAAGTACTTTAAGAGAAATACTTAGCAGTTCAAAGATATCATAAAAATACGCTAAAATCTATATAATTATCTTTAGCTATGATCAGCTGTGTTTAAATTTTAGGTCATATTTGGGGTTTTCTGAATTCATAACTAAAGTAGAGACGAAGTTTTTTTTTTAAAACTGAATTAAAAATCACTTTTAGCGGAAATAAACATTACGAATTTTGAAATTTTAACACTTGCACGGTAATTAGTGATACTTTAAGTGGTCTGCGGATTAGTACCCCCTTTCCGACTAACCTTGTATAAGTAAAATAAAGTAGTCTGGGGTGAAAGAAACCCCGAACAGATCAATGAATACAGAAGGGTTTGTCACGACAAGTTAAAGCTAGTCGATTTTCCGCGGGAGATGCAACAATGTGCTGATAAAAGTTGTAACATCTTAGAGCATAGGCCTATCATTGATAAAATGTATCATGACATTGTTGTAGCTTTGAGTGAATCAGCAGCTATCGGCCGAGAAAATGAAAATAAAAAGTGTAAGCGAAAGCGTAGTGTAGTCGGCTGGAATAAACATGTAAGCGGGGCACACAGGGAGGCCAGACACAAATTTTTAATTTGGGTGTGGTATGGTAAACCAGCTGCCGGTCAAATATATGAGGAGATGTGTGAGTCTAGAAGAATATTTAAATCTAGATTGAAGTGGTGTCAAAATAATGAAAACCAAATTAAAATGGACATGCTCGCTTCACATCACTCACAAAAAGATTTTAAATCATTCTGGAAAGCCACAAATAGGTTAAATGAACGACCTGGGCTCCCTGTGTGCATCGATGGAGTGAGTGATTCAAAAGAGATTGCGAATATCTTTATGAATCACTTCAGTGTAAAATCGCCGTTGGGGCCGCCATCATGGGGGCTCAATGTTGGGGCTGGAATGGACCTTGAAACAAGGTTCAGTGCCAAGGATATTGAAAAAACAATATCATCAATGTCCAGAGGAAAGTCACCCGGCCATGATGGTCTCAGCATTGAGCACCTGCGATACGCGGGTCCCCATCTGCCCAGGACATTGTCCATGTTATTCGCATTGTGCATGAGTCATGCATATCTACCTATCGAGATGTTGAGAACGCTGGTAGTACCTTTGCTTAAAAATAAAACTGGCGATATAGGCGATAAAAACAACTACAGGCCTATATCATTGGCGACAATTATCTCGAAGATATTTGACAGTCTGCTTAACACACAATTAAATAAATGTATAACACCACATGACAACCAATTCGGGTTTAGGCCCGGATTGTCTACGGATAGCGCTATTTTGTGTCTTAAGCAGACTATCAAATATTATACGGATCGGAAAACGTCCGTGTACGCCGGATTTCTCGACCTCTCAAAAGCTTTTGACCTGGTTTCATACGAAATACTATGGAAAAAGCTGGATGATGCTAAATTACCAAAAGAACTAATTAATATCATCAAGTTCTGGTATGGAAGCCAGGTCAACAGTGTCAGGTGGGCAGGGGTCAGATCTGACGCGTATGGGTTGGAGTGCGGGGTAAGACAAGGAGGGTTGACATCGCCCACGCTCTTCAACCTGTATGTGAATGAGCTGATTGGGGAGCTCAGCAGCACCAGAGTGGGCTGCTATATAGATGGAGTCTGCTTAAATAATATAAGCTATGCGGACGACATGGTGCTGCTGAGTGCGTCGCCCTGTGGCCTCAGCAAGCTGTTGGGGATTTGTGAAAGGTATGCATTACAACATGGACTTGTGTACAATGTAAAAAAGAGTGAAGTTATGGTCTTTGGGGCCGGCAGCAGTAGTGTGCCTATTGAAATGCCTACCATTAAACTGAACGATGTTCCTCTCAAGAGAGTAAACCAATTTAAATATCTAGGGCACATTATGGCTGACGGCCTCAGGGATGATAATGACATCGAACGGGAGCGAAGGGCGCTGTCTGTACGTGCTAACATGATAGCTCGCAGGTTTGCACGTAGTTCGAGTGAAGTCAAAGTCGCATTATTCCGTGCATATTGTACTTCATTCTACGCGTGTAGCCTGTGGGCTCATTTTACACTAAAGGCATACAGCGCCCTTCGAGTCCAATATAACAATGCGTTTAGGGTGCTGATGGGGTTGCCGCGTTTCTGTAGTGCTTCAGGGATGTTTGCAGAAGCCCGCGTAGATTGCTTTTATACAGTAATGCGTAAGAGATGCGCATCCCTGGTACGCAGGGTACGGGGCGGTACCAACAGCATCCTAAAAATGATCTCCAGCCGACTGGACTGCGCGATCGTGAACCGGTGCTGCAAACTTTCTGCTGGACCTGCAGCATAGTAACAATGTGCCATGCTAGGTTTAGGTTCATTAGGTACAGTATTTGTATATTATTTAGTTCACTAACATAGATTTAAGTCAAATTGTTACTAACACTATGAGTTACATAATTACTTGAATAAATGAATTGAATTATTATTATTATAAGCGCACAAACACAAAGTGGTCCTTAGGTACAAACTTAGGACCAAAAACGTGATATACAAAATTATACAAAAAAGGAGAAATTTCACAAGCGGCGGGTTTGGTAAGGACAGGCGATGGACTTATATTAATGGTGGACGCCGTGACACCGTCCTGAATAATTATACTTTTTTACTTGCTTTCGTCGACTAATATTGTTATTATCTAGGTTATTTACGCTGTTTTGCATAGAAAATTGAAGTTTCTTTTTATGTTTTTGAAAATTGGTAAATAACATCACGCCTTATTCCCGGAAGCGTAGGCAGAGGTGTACAGTATAGTACACTCTCATTTTGCCGTTATGTTTAAGTGCCATATAATAGGAAGCGAGCCTATTGCCATCAACCGGGCGCAAATCCAGACTCCGGGCTGTTATTAAGAAATTCCAGTCGGAAAAACTCAATAAGAGCGGTTACGCACTGCATCCGATCCGAATCCGTGAAAATACGTTCCCAAGTAGTCATAGAAGTATTTGTATGATAGTTTACGCACTAGATCCGATTTCCGTCATCCGTGAGTCTCCAATTCGGAAGAAATATTGACGGACCCAATTAACCGTAGTACTGTTTGTATGAACGCTTTCGCATTACCACGGATTCAAATCGGACATATGCCAAAGATGGCCCCTGAATTGCTTAGATTTGAATCAGAGATAGTTTTAGTGCGTAAGCAATATCCGAATTCGGTCCGAGATTTTTAGACTCTAGATCCGTATTTTCACGAATTTGGATCGGATGCAGTGCTAAAAGCAATATCCGAATTCGGTCCGAGTTTTTTATATTCTATTTTCACGGATCTGGACCTGGGTATCGAACTCAGGACCTCACGTTCAGCAGTCGCGCTTACAACCGCAAGACAAAATTGGTAAATGTTAAGATTCTTTTCTGCATCAAGCTCATAAGCACTCCGGCTTGAAGTTATTTATGAATCCTTTTCCTTGCTTCAACCAACCTGAGTTCGGAGTACCCTGGAAATAACACCAATACATTTCCATTCTTGGCGAATTAACATGCGTCAGCAATAAATCTCTTTTTCCCCCCTTAATCAGTTAAAACTCACACTACAATTATCCAATTTGAGAACAAACCAATTACTCCATGGTTTAAATGAACACCGTGTACCGTTCCACTCTGTTTACCCCACTGGGAGCGAACTTGAGCGTGATACATGCATTAACGAAGGAGGTTTTACGCGGGCTTTAGTTGTGAGACCCAATAGTGCTGCAATGTCAGTGTTATGAGAATAACATTAATATAGGTTGAGTCACTATAAAATGAAATCATTGAGTGCACGTAGGAAAACTCTAGATGTTATGTTTTTGTTTAAATTAATTCATGGTTTAATAGATTCTCCTGAGTTATTAGAAAAAGTGCATATTTGTGTTCCGCGTATTAGCAGCCGCTTAATAAATCGAAAAACTTTCGTAACTGCCTTATAATCGAACTAACATGGGTCAGTTTTCACCGATATCCCGCATGCTTTCTCTTGCCGACTCCATTCGTAGTGAAATAGATGTCTTCGTTGGTTCCGTGGCTTCAGTCAAATCTAAACTCAGAGATACATTTGACTAGGATTGTTTTAAATTTTTTTTTTTAATAAAAAATTAAAAAAAAAAATTTAAAACAACTTCAAATTTTTTCTTAACCTTATAATTTGTTGTTTGTTTATGGCAAACTTAATTTAATTTTAGTTTTTTTTTAATTAAGGTAAAAGCACTAATGCCCGACAGTGAACTAAAGGATGACACTTTCGAATAAAACCTTTTCTACTAAGAATAATAATCATTGAATTTACTTCAAGATTGCTGTAACAGACACCTAGATATGTAAGATACGCGGTCAAAAATTTTCATTCAAGTATTTAAGCAAATTTAAAAATTACGTCTGTTGGCAGTAAACAATGTGAGAAAGAGAACAAATGCAATGTGATTCTAAAAGAAAATGTTAACGACGCCGACATGTAGCTGGTATGATTTTGTTCTACATTTTTAGATTTTTGCTGCTTTTTGTGTTGTTTATAGACATGTATTAAGTTATTGACATACCAGGACCATTGCCTTCTTATTTCGGTTAGGTTTTCTAACAAATTACAGGGTGTCTACTATTAGTACCAGAAATTAGTAAAAACCTAAAAGCCGACACATGTGTCATCTACTGGTGTCTCAACAAACAGTTTTTCTCAGCACATGTTCATGCAATTATTGTCTCTATATCCTGTCAGTAAAGTGCTCTTTAATTTTTGTTCGTTTCAAATGATCGTATCCAACAGTAGACAGGGTGTCAACTATTGGGGTATACTAGGTGTCAACTGTTAGTTCTTTTGATTTCAGATTTATTCTTGAGCACTATGCCGCCGTACGAGTTTAAGGCATGTCAAAAATTATTATAACAAGTGATAGGATTAAGTTTAGTCTAAATTGCATTTTCTGTTACAAGTTCACGGGTAACTTCATATTATAGTATTTCAGTATTGATTTTTTTAACTTGATAATAATAATATCAAACCACTATTAATAGACATCTATTAGCACTAATATTAGACACGTCTAGTATTAGCGCTAAGGGATGTCTACTATTAGTGGTTTCGTTTTTTTGTGGTGTCATTTAATAGTTCCTACGACAAAGTGTAAAAGAATGTAAATTAAAGTATGAAATATGTTAGTAAATAAAGCTTTTATGTTGAAAACTAAATATCTAAATGTTACTTTAGCATTTAAAAAGATTCAACTGTGTTTTGTGATTAAATTACATTTGTTATTGAAGAATTAAATTTGTGTTGCTCTTATACTGTCGGGCATTAGTGCTTTTACCTTAGTATAAGTAAATAAGTGTCTGCTTAAAATATGCATGATGGATTCACATCTAGTAGATGTCAATCAGACGTACTATGTTTTACCGATTATTTTTATTGTATGTGAGATTGTACATCAGTTTTGTGAATTAGAATAAAAAAAAAATTTTAGCTTGCTTTTATGTTATAACAGTCTGCAATTGTCTCATTGGAGGGCAATAACCTCTTCTCATACAAAGAAGGAACAAGCATTGATCACTATGCTTGCTCGCTACAGTTTTGCTATTTCAGAGTATTAAATCCAGGTTACCTCAAAAAAAATGTTTTCTTCCTTAATTTCTTAAGGTATGTATGTATACACGGTGACACTGACATTCGACACAAGACAATCGCGACACTGAAATTAAACCCGATCTCATGCGCAACTCAGTGTAACGGCGATGTACACACTACGACACTTGGTGTCGACACCGAGTGTCGACTCTAAAGTGTCACCGTGTATCCTTACTTTTAGATGAACTTATATTAGAATCCTAATCCTTTCTAATTTTTATTATTTTATTAATATTTTATCATCCTAATATTATAAATGCAAAAGTAAGTTTGTTTGTTTTTTACCTTTTCACGCCTAAACCACTGAACCGATCATCCTGAAATTTTGCATATACATTGTCAGGTGTACAGAAACGGACATAAGGTACCTTTCGTCTCGAAAAAAAGTACTGTTCCCGAGAAAAACAACAATAACGACAATAGATGGCGCCACGTATCTTTCAAATCTTGATTGAATTATCTTATTACTAGCTTTTGCCTTTTAAATTTTAGGTACAATAATATAATCCAATCATGTTTCGGAAGACACGTGGCGCCACCTATTATTATAAGAACGTTATTGTTGTTTTCCTCGGGAACAGTACGTTTTTTCGGGATAAAAGGTACCCTATGTCCGTTTCTGTATACATGACAACGTAGATGCAAAATTTCAGGATGATCGGTTCAGTGGTTTAGGCGTGAAAAGGTAACAAACAAACAAACTTAATTTTGCAATTATAATATTAGTTAGGATATAAACTTTAGTAGTGTGTTGAGAGTTGATTGTCAAATTCTAAATTAACGCGAGCGAAGCCGCGGGCAAAAGCTAGTGTATGGGTGATTCTACGATAAGAGGTTTTATGTCCATAGAGGATACGGCCAAGGAGCAAAATGGGATTTTTTTCATTAAATACTTATATTACGATTTTTGTCCCGTTTATGTACCTTTTCATGTAAGGGCAAGTCAATTTATAAATATTTTGGTACTTTTTAGAAGGCCAGGGTAAATACATCGGGCAGGGGAGAGAATTTGGTGCAATAAAATAATAATAAAGTAAATTAAATCAACTTTTATTAAACATTGTGCTTAACAGTTATAATCAGACTATCATTTTTATCAGACTTTCATATTAATTACACTACTTTACAACGGTTTTTGCCCATAGATGAAACCAATGTGTATCGGTAGAATAATGAACCCTAAGTTGGATACTGAAGTGGAAAAAAATTAGGACGTCAAGTTTTTAAAATATTTATTATAAGTATCTCTATTACACATTTTTGCAACTATCAATCCTTAAAAAACATTTTTAAATATATTTTTTGTGCTCTAGGTCATTTTCTCTACTAGAACTGCTGGGCAATGATAGGTAATTCAATGATGGGTGGTCCGTTAGAATACAACACAGGTTTTGTGACTGACGCAATATCAGGGTATTGTTTATGCTTCTTGTTTTTGTTGTTAAAATCTAAAGTTTTTGTGAGGCAAAAGTAACAGTCCGTAGCGTGATTTGACGGTTGTCTCCACAACATTGGGACTTCAAATTGCTAGTTTTAGCTGCTTTCTGCAGCCCAGGTCGTTAATATACTTCCACAATCTTCAAATTTTTTCACGTTGATAGAAATTAGCTACATCTGAGTTAGTTTGCACAAATATATTATCTCCCCTGGTCAGTGAATCTCTCCCCTGGCAGTTTTTTTCCCAGGGGAAATACGACAGGGGAGAGATGTTTTCATGAAAAATTAAATTGTTTTAATTGACGTAAGTTTTTTTGAGCTTAATTATATATTACACTTTAACTGTTACAGTATTATTAAATTAGGGCAGTAAATGCAAATACATTCAATGAATGTTACAACTTTTATAACTGACCAGTGGAGAGATACAATGACCTTGCGGTAGCACTACTCCGCACTGTCATGTCACAACAACTAAAAAATAGCGGCACTCTAACGGCTCGCGTGTTTAGTTTTGATAACTTCACGTCGATAGATGTCCTTGAGCGCAGTTCAGAATATGGCCGTCTTATATTTACGTTTTTATTAACGGAACGAAATTTGCCAGGGTAGATACACAAAAAAAGCGGGACAAAAATTAAGCTCAAAAATTATTGAAAATAAAAATGTTTTGCTGTCTTTTTCCGTAAAAAGACTTAAGTACATTTATTTAATTTCGTATTAAACATACTTTGTTTAGCAACTGATACAAAGAAGGTATGTACTGTCTGCAAGTTGAACTAAAACCGACAAGAGGACAGGCCAGGGTAGATACTTTTTTAAGCTTCAGCTTCAAATTTCAGAAATATGTGCTTTAATAGGGCATTTAATTGTGATGTTATTTATAAATTACATTAAGATGATATGATTCATTGCAAAAAACAACAACATTTAGAATAAAAAAGCAATTTTAAACTGATTGCCGCACAAGTTACCTCTTATCGTAGAATCACCCGTATAATAAAACACGATATTGAAAAAGTCACATTGCTAAATGCTAGATTATGAACCCCCAACATGGAGCTTAAGAATGGGGCTCGAATACGAATTAAATTGACACTGATGATTCAGCTGAAATACGTCCACTGCTGGATATAGGCCTCCCCCAATAGGGAGGGGCGGTTACCATCATCGCCACGCTTGGCAAGCAGGTTGGCGACCGCAGTGTGGTTGTTAAAGTGCGCAGAGAACGCTGCTGCCCATCCTCTAGTGAATCCCTTAGTCGCCTTTTACGACACCCATGGTAAGAGAAGGGGTTGCGCTATTCTTTACGTCCGGTACCACACGGAACCTTACGTCCAGCACCACTTGACACAAATTGACACTAATGACACAGTAGACATATAAGCTAAAGCAGTACCTCAACTTACTATAATCTCATGAATTGAAACACTCACACAGACACGCTCTGTATACTGAGTAGTTTTTTGTTTTTGTATGGGACTGTATCCTGAAAAATACCTTATTTGTCTTGTTGCAGTGCGTGTCTGTGTGAGTGTGTCAAATTGGACGTTTGTAGGTAGTTGAAGTACTGCTTTAGCTTATATGTCTACTGTGCTAATGAGAATCAAACTCGATCGATTCGAAACTCGAAACTGTTCGGACTCAGATAACTAGAAATACATTAGGTACGGTAATGACGTCTCTACACACATATATACCGACGATCCATTTCATTTGTATACAGTTGGTTTCAACTAGTTGAGTTGCAGAGGTCACTCGGTGTGAAATACGGATATTCTGTGTGAATTTCCAGTTAGGAAGCCGACACCAACACAGCGTATGACAGCGCTTTTGTCGAAAATTTGGTCCTTCGGTACGAAGAGATAACTGAAACTGTAGGAGGTGAATTTAGGGATTGTATTCCATAGGTATATGAAAATAGTAAAGGTCGCAGGGTAATGAATCGCAGGATTAATTATGTCAATTGTTTTAAGTATTTAGTTTAGCTTCATTTTATCTTTTGTAAATGTGAGAACTTCGTGGCCTTTCCATAATTGTGTAAGTGTTTTTCTTTTTTTTTGTTTAATTTTTACTCAAGTCTTGGTACTACATTACTGTTACACCGGTCTGTGGTCAAGACTACATTGTTCTCTCATAACGATCGTAAATGTAAATCATAGTACCCACTGTATTCACTGAAATTCTTAAATATCCTTTCTAAAAGAGCAACCATGAAGTTTCTTGCCGGCTCTTCTCCATAGGAAACGACGAATTGGAACCGTGCACCTAAATTCGACTTTTCATAGGCGCCTGTATTGATTTATGTGGGTTTTTTTTTGATTAATTTAATTTGATGCAAATGATTCTTCAACTAAGCCACTACATACGAACAAAGGTGCTATTGATATCAATCTTGCATCACTAAGTACGATGTATCTCCCAGCTACGTCACATTTTTTGTTGATACTGAGAGCATACCTACGTTTATTCGTGTTTTTTTTTTGTTTGTTTTGAGCACTTTACTATAGAAAACGTTGCATTTAACATAACATAACATCATGCCCGAATTTTCCGAAGGGTTCAGCAGAGGTGTATATAGTACACCCACATTTCGAAGTGATGTTTGTTGCCATCAACCGGGCACAAATCCAGACTCCGGGCTGCTACAGAGAAACGCCACTCGGAAAAACCCAATAACACTTTGTCCGACCTGGGAATCGAACTCAAGACCTCATGCTCAGCAGTCTCGCTTCCAACCACAAGACCAACGTAACAATCACGTTGCATTTATCCGTCCAAATAAATACAATTCCTTTCTCTCAACATCGAAACCCATTTCGATCACACAACGCACTCAAATTATGTTAATAGCACACACATAAACAGACAGACACATAAATACCAACCAATATCAGGGGTTCTAAACCAAACTGATGAATACAACCGATTTGTTTTACGCGCCATCGTAAATCTGACTATAGCATAAACAAGATAAAGACATTTCCATGCAGATCTGAGGCACATTTTGGGGGGATTTTTGACAGACGACTGGATTTCTGTAATGTTTCATAGATTTGTTTTTGTTTTGTATTTCGTTGGAACATAATATAATTTTCATGGCTATGGTCCCTGAAAAGATAGATGGAAAAATATTTCATCGGCACGATAGTTCATTGAATGGTTTTTTTTTTGGTCCTTACACACTTAAGTCATCCTAATCCTATTCTAACTACTTAATATTATAAATGCGAAAGTAAGTTTGTTTGTTTGTTACCTTTTCGCACCTAAACCACTGAACCGATCATCCTGAAATTTTGCATATACGTTGTCAAGTGTACAGAAACGGACACAAGGTACCTTTTATCCCGAAAAAAAAGTACTTTTCCCAAGGAAAACAACAATAACGATACTAGATGGAGCAACGTACGAGTACGGAGGTCAGTGTGAATTAAGCTCAAACAACCGCATAACGTACACTAGTATTTATAACGACATATTATGTAATTATATTCTCGTATTAATTAGTAGACACAAATCACAGGATTGTTGGGATTTATGTGTTAGGTTTGTTCATTTATATTGTCAATAAACTTTTTACTTTACTTTTACGTATCTTTTGAATCATAATTGAATTATATTATTACTAGCTTTTGCCTTTATATACATGTATTTTAACTCCTAACACACTACTAAAGTTTCTGTAATAATATAATTCAATTCTGATTCGAACACGTGGCGCCATCTATGAACGTTATTGTTGTTTTTCTCGGGAACAGTACTTTTTTTCGGGATAAAAGATACCCTATGTCCGTTTCTGTATACCTGAACACGTATAAGCAAAATTTCAGGATGATCGGTTCAGTGGTTTAGGCGTGAAAAGGTAACAAACAAAGAAGCTTACTTTCGCATTTATAATATTAGTAAGGATAGAAACTGTAGTAGTGTGTTAAGAGTTGTTTTGAGTTTAATTAACTCGAGCGAAACCGCGGGCAAAAGCTAGTAAACAAATAAATTGGCAAATCTGTTTAGGTGGCCAAGTCAAGCAAGCACGATCGTAAACCCTTTTCGCGAAACAAAACATAGATTCTACATTAGTAATTGATTGGATTCATTGCTATTCGTAGAACAAAATATCTGTCTATAATTCAGAGATTTTCCAAAATAAAACCTTAATACTTTGCTTCACTTAAAATTTGAACCCAGAACCTAAGATCCGAAGACGACTCGACAACTAGATTCGTCTTTATCCAACATAAATTGAAATCTGGTTCATAATTGTAATCCTTTTCTGGTCCTGGTATTTAAATTCTGGTCCTCAGATCCGGATCCGAACCTAAATGAATAATATTTCTAATACATTTGTTTCTGTCCTGATGTATTTGCTTCATCATCGTCATCAATCAGCCGAAAAACGTCCACTGCTGGACATAGGCCTCCCCCAAGCCATGTTGGGGGGGTTTGCCATAATTGCCACGCTTGGCAGGCGGGTTGGCGATCGCAGTACGGTTGTTAATACTCAGAGAACGCTGCTGCCCATCCTTTAGTGAATCCCTTAGTCGCCTTTTACGACACCTATGGAAAGAGATGGGGTAATGCTATTGTGTTTGCTTATCTTAGTGCAAAGCTCCTAAAGCTTGATTTGGCAAAAAATTCGACCAATGTTTATGTATCCCTAGATACTGTGTCTCAGTTCCGACGCTAATATAGTTTATTTGTACAAGGAAGGACGTGTGAGGTTGTTAGCTAAAAATAGGTTTTCCTCTTGAGGAAAGAGGAAAACTCATAAGGAACCTAAGAATGAGGTGTGTTTTTTTCACAATAATAAAGTCTTAATTACTGTCTCGTTGGTCTAGCGGTCTCAGGACTGCTAAGCGTGAGGTCTTGGGTTTGGTCGGGTAGTGTTATTGGGTTTTTCCATGTGAACTCAGTAGCAGCCCGGAGTCTGGATTTGTGCCCGGTCGATGACAATAGGCTCGCCCCCTATTACATGGGACTTACTGTCTAAACACACTATGCCGAAGATACGCGACCGAAGTTCGGCATGATTATGAATGCAATGCTTTTTAAATTACCCGCAACACACCAGGCTGAAATTACGTCGCGATTTACCCGTATAAAAAACAGACGCCGAAGTTCGGTCGCGTAATTTCGGCATGGTGTGGCGCCACACTTAAGGACCGTTCAGACTAGGCTATAATATATAGGGTGTAAAAAGACCCTTAAAGATAACAAAAACCACATATTCTACCCATCATTGGGATCATTTTTTTCTACCAGACCATACTCGGGAAATCATTGATTTTGGAGATATTGAAGGTCAAAATATACATATTTTTTTTAGTTTTTTCTTGAAACGCATTCTAAGTGATAATACTAAACTTTCTTCCAAATAAACATTTTCAAAATTTTCAATATTTCCTAACAAATTACGCATTTGAAGTTACAAAAACGCAATGAATATCAAACGCACACGACCGCCTTAATTACTGCCTCGTCGGTTTAGTGGTCTTGCGATTGCTAAGCGTGAGGTCCTAGGTTTGGTCGGGTAGTGTTATTACGTTATTCCATGTGGAATTTCTCAATAGCAGCACGGAGTCTGGATTTGTGCCCGGTTCATGGCAATAAACTCGCCCCCTATACATGGGACTTAAATATAACGGCGAAATGAGGGTGTACCATACACCTCTGCTTAACTCTTCGGCAAATACAGGCGTGATGTTATGAATAAACGATGAAAATGGGGCTGTTAAGAAAATACCTATCGTTGGATTTAGTTAAAAATATTGTAATGAAGGCTGTGAAATCAATACGATCAATATTCAGTAAGATTCACATCTCGTTCAACCGTAAGATCGTCGAAACAGTTTTTCCGTCAATGTCTTAATGTAAATAAATAAATGACGTGACGTCAAATTTGGTACAATGGCTGAGTGATTGGCTTTTACGCTACGGGTCGTGGTTTTGATTCCGATTGTGCATGTTCGCACAGCTAAGGAGTGGAATTCCCTGCCGGAGTCTGTGTTTCCTGATAGTTACAACCTTGGGGTCTTTGAGTCAAGAGTGAATAGGTTACTTCTAGGCAAGCGTGCTTCACCGTCGACCACATCATCGCTTATCATCAGGCGAGATAGTGGTCAAACGCGAGCCCATTGCTAAAAAAAATATATGTGAAAATTAGTGTCTGTAAACGCACCCACGATACACGAGAAATCAGAGGACGGGGCAATGTTTTACTAAAAAATGCCCTCCTTTAACAGTCCCACTGCTGGGCAAAAGCATTTTCTCATACAAAGAAAGAACGAGCATTAATCACCACGCTTGCTCACTGTGGGTCGGCGATATCAGACCATTAATAATATATATATATTTTTTATAAAGAAATATTTAAAATGTAATTTATACGTGTTTATTAGATGAATAAAGGAAATAATAACATATTTAATTAGACAACATTGATCTACTGGTTGGTAAAAAACTTATAAACTAAAATTTAGTATAATTACATATCACAATTTATTCATTACTACCGCACGAGCAACCTGACAGAGTGTCTCAATATTGGTGCATCATATTGTTCGGCTAGGGCTTTCAAAATACTGTTGCTGCTTGCCCTCATTCTGCTTAATAAGGATGCGGTCTCATTCCTCATTACTCACACGTGATAAAGCAAATATGCTAGACCATTAAGTCCAGATTTCCTCACGATGTTTTCCTTCACCGTACATCAATAATGTCTTAGATTAACTAAGAAAATAACAGAAACAGTCACATTGTTACACGCCTGGATTTGAACCCACAACACACTTAACAAGCGTATCCGTAACCTCCGAACCATAACCTCTGAATTTAAGACAAACAAAACATCAGTTCAATTAAATTGATTGTATGCAATACAGTAGATTTTAAACCAACAACTGAACTGCAGCTGAACCAGAACTCGTTTATTAAAAGAAAAAAAATATGATCGAAATGGATTCAAAAATGTTTATCTTTGCTATTTAAACAAACGCGGAACAGATACATTAAAACAGCTCAACCACAGCGATTTCTCTATCAATGCATGTTTACTTATATTTCTAGTATTTGTATTTGAAAATATTTTGAAATAGCTTTTGCCCGCTTCTTCGCTCGCATTAGTTTAGAATTTGACAAACAACTCGTAACGCACTACTAAAGTTTCTTAATATAATTCAATCATAATTCGAAAGACACGTGGCGCCATCTATTATCATGAGAACGTTATTGTTGTTTTCCTCGGGAACAGTACTTTTTTTCGGAATGAAAGGTACCCTATGTCCGTTTCCGTACACCTGACAACGTATATGCAAAATTTCCGGATGATCAGTTCAGTGGTTTAGGCGTGAAAAGGTAACAAACAAACAAACTTACTTTCGCATTTATAATATTACTAGCTGGCTTCGCTCGCGTTAAAAAGTCTTAACACACTACTAAAGTTTCTATAATAATATAGTTCAATCATGATTCGAAAGACACGTGGTGCCATCTATTATCATAAGAACGTTATTGTTGTTTTCCTCAGGAACAGTACTTTTTTTCGGGATGAAAGGTACCCTATGTCCGTTTCTGTACACCTGACAACGTATATGCATAATTTCAGGATGATCGGTTCAGTGTTTTAGGCGTGAAAAGGTACCAAACAAACACACATTCGCATTTATAATTTAGTTAGGATGAGACAATAATAAGCAACGTAGGGATGTGACAGCTGAACGGATTTGGATGATATTTGGCATAAAGATAGACCACATCCTGAATTAACACATAGGATACTTTTTATTTGGGCACGTGAAGTAGTTACCCAAGGATGCGAGTGAAACCGCTGGCAACAGTTAGTTGTATATAAAATTGTGTTCTACCCTCACTTTTAGGAATCATAAGCTGGATAGGAAACCGTTTGGCGCGCTCGTGTGGAATGTAGAAGGTAAAAAAGGGTGAGGTATTGTCTTAGCGACGGTTTTGTGAGGGAATGTAGGTGTCAGCTGTTTTATTAAAAAATAAACTTGTATGACGGACAAAATAAACAATTTCTTTTACCAAAAAAAATTTTCGCACTCTCGAATTTCTCCTGTATCGTGGGTGTACATCTCGTTAAAACGTTTGGTGCAGTGGTTGAGCAATTGGCTTCTGCGCTACGGGTCGCGGGATTGATTCCCGCATGGACTTAACATTTTTATGGCCTACTGTCTATGGGTCTGGGTATTTGTAACTGTAAACGCACCCTGGTGAATATTCGAAAAACATTACCTAACAAAATTTGAGAACGTCATTATCATCATTCCAAAGTTAAGAACGCCGATGTTTTAAACTCCAATAACGATAATGAATACTCAAACAATATCACTGCTGTCAAGCAATAAGACAAGAATAAAAACAATCTGAAACTACCATAATGTTAACAACTAAGGAGAACAATGATTTGTTAAAAAAAAATTAAGATAATTCCAATATTCAACGACAGGAATAGGCAGGGTTTATAAAAAAAAGAAAGATATAATGTTTTGTATACTACAATTCTGCGTCAATTTAAAAATATCCAAGAAAAAACAGAATCAAACTATTCTACTAACGTAAAAATAACTGTAGAAAAACAAATAGGATCGCAACCAGTCTTTGCATACCAAATACATTTTATTCAACTTTGAAGACATCATATTATTATTTATGCCAGAATTGGCTTTAGATAGAGCTTTAGAACCAATAAAAAAGCAATAAAAGACTAGCGATTGAACAATTGCCTTCTGCGGCTCCTGCATGGGTCTACGTCAGGTATTTTTCATTTTTTTACTATAGGTTTTACTTTTACATACATAAATACACGCTTTTTTCCAATGGGGGTAGGCAGAAACTGTAGAACGCCACATGCTACGATCCTTACATACTCCTTTCGCTTCGTCCACGGTCATACATCTTGTCATACACGCACGTCGGTTGAAAGTACTACGCACCTGTCGTTTTTGAAGAACATAACTTTTAAGGCGTCCTCTACTGGCGTTTCCACTGACATTCGCCTTATTTTCTTTTGTTAATCGCCGTTCACTCAATCTTTCAACATGCCCAAACCACCGGAGCAAACTCCTTTCAATTTTTTTCACTACATCATCTTTTAAACCGCAGCTTTCTCTTATCACATCATTCTTCAATCTATCATTCAAAGTTACACCACACATACTTCGCAAGGAACGCATTGTCATGGCATTTATTCTACTTTCATGACTCTTCTTCCAAGACTAACATTCACTCCCATACATAGGCGTTGGTACCAGTACACCACTATGGACAGCCAGTCGTGTCTTTTTGGACATCGACTGGTTAGCCACAATCGCATGCGTAGCACCATTCACTTTATTTTCCGCATTTGCTCTCCTGAACACATCTTCATCAATCTTACTATCTCTTGTAAACATACTTCCAAAGGTTTTACTTTTCTCTCCTATATAATATTTTGGGAAACTTACCCCTACTGAAGTGACCTCTGTCGCAGGACTGTTGACAACAAGCACTTAGGATTTTTGTTTTTTTGGACTTCTATTTTCTTATCATTTTTTTTCTGTTTCCTTTAATAGTTATGTTAGTTTAGTTTATTCAAAGTACTTCATTTAATGTCTCCTTATTTATTGTTATACCGAGAATCATCCAAAGGTTGTCTGGAAGAAATCGCTTAGTGCGATAAGACCGCCCATTGTGCATCTCAATTTTATAATAATGTTTCTTGTTTATTTTGTGTACAATAAAGAGTATTGTATTGTTAGTTTCGGGCCTACATCTGTCTTTTTGAATTCTTGTGCGAATTTGATTATCACTTACGTTATTAACGGTGAAGGAAAACATCGTGAGGAAACCTGCACACCTCTACAGCTTCAAAAAGTTCTCGATATGTTGAAGTCTACCAACTTGCACCATTCTAGCATAGTGGTCAATACATAAACCCTTCTCATTTTCAAAAGACGATGGTGCTTACTGATATTTTCCATACTATAAGATTTTCTTGATGTATATTATTGTTATACCGTCATGTTGTCTCCAAGATGGTGCAGCAAAATTATAATAGATGTAAAACTACGATGATGATTGTATTTGTAATCTACCAAACTACACCAGGCAAGCGTGATGGACTGAGGCCAAAAACATTCTCTTTCTGAGAAGAGGCGTGTGCCCAGGATTGGGACAGTAATGGGCTGATAGCTCGATGCCTCCCATGTAAGTTGTTGTAAGCCACAAATTGCATTTTGGTGTTTTTCACGTAAAAGTGTTTAATTTTATGTATATTACTTATCTGTTCCAAATATAAAAATACCGAAAAACGGTAAACAACCTTATTTTTACTTTATAAGAAAACCGAGACACCCCAACAATATTTTCATCAGAACTGCCTGAATATTTGTTTTTTTTTAGCAAATCTCCAAGTTACACCTTAGTTTATGTCACGTTAATTTCCCTAAAAAAGTGTGAAATGCCTGAGATGTGCTATGCAGGGGTTGTCTAGTACACGGAAACTGACCGAGAGGACCGTCTCAAGCCTCAAGGTGTCTATTCCCGTCAACTGTTATGGGTAAAAAACTACGGAAACAAAATTGAAATTTAGGAAAAATAAAAAGTGTTTTAAAAAATATATTCTCCTAGTGATTCTGAACTAACTTGTTTCAGGTTTAGTATATACTAAAACTAAGCTTGTATATGTTTGCTATTTTATATTTGGAAAAGATAATAATAGGTACATAAAATTAGTCACTTTTATGTGAAAAACACAAAAATGCAATTTTTAGCTTACAATAACTTACATGTGAGACATCGATCTATGTTCGTATCAATTGCAACTGTGATCACAACGATCAAAAGATTTGCTGTAAGTATAGATACATGAGTTCAGTAACTGAATTGACTCTAATAGTAATATGTGTAGTAACAAACAGTATTCAGGAGTTGATTAGTAATTATAGCTCGAGGACTCGAGGAAAATTACTATTGATTACCTCCCACTCATAAGCTATTGAAGATAGAGGTTTAAGAAGAGTTGAGAAAGAAAACTTGACATTTTGACAGCTCTTGTAGGGATAAAAAATCCGTCAAAACGTCCGATTTATTCTTAAGACAAAAGTTATCTGACGATCTGAAAATGGACTCTAAATTTTGTCATGGAAAAATGTAGATTTTCTTGAAGGTGACGGTCTAAAAATGATTTTCAAATTGAGTTAGGTCCTATTCTTTTGTAAAATAGAGTTCATTTTCTTACTTTATTGTATAGGTAATAACATCAAGTTTTTAAAACGACTATAAAAATTGGTCCTTTGAGACCAATTTATAAAAAATCATCATACATTGTATAAAGAATCTAAGTCGATATAAGCTATGATATAATGTCTGCAGAGAGGAAGTCCAACGATTCATGTGTGTTTATTATAAAAACTAGTCCTCCGAGAACAATTTATAGAAATTCATTATACCTACATTCTAGAGAATCTAAGTCAATAAATGTACGAGTATAATACCTATTACTTCTGCAGAGAGGAAGTCCAACGATTCATGTGTGTTTATTAGAGTAACGTCTACTAATTATATTTATAAACTTCATAGATGTAGAACAAATTCCGTGTAAATCAATTCAGAATTCAACGCAAGCCAAGTTCTAAATTTTAACTGAAAACGTTGTCTCATGTTCTGTAATGAAATAAACTTTTATGAACACACTCTAATTCAACACAGAACCAACTTTAGCAGATTCCTTGACGTAAATTTAAGTTTCTGCGAAATTCCTATTCTACCATTTTATCGTTTGTCGCTTACAATCAGTCAACGTTATACCTAAAATTCTCTTTGAAAAGAGTATCACCAAATTCTGTTAAAATCCACAATGAATGCAAATAAAATTTTATATGACATTCATGCGCTCAATTTTGTCGAAGCAAAATAGTTTGAAATCTCTCAAAAATTTTGGTTGAATTACAATTTTACATCAGCAAATGTGCTGGTAGTTTACAATTTGGTCCTTTGGGTACTTCATATTTTGGTCCTTTGGGACAAATGACAATTACGTTAATGTAGTCTTGTACATTCTACATTCACTTGGTTGCTATCTTCACTTAGCTTCGCCAAACCGTCAAAGACTTGACCAAAATTGGTTAAAGGGAATGTTTGCTTGTTTAACGAAAGTGCTTCGTGTAACAGATACCTATAGTGTCCCAGATGGGACTGAGGGACATTGTCAACATAACCCATAGAGTTCAATACGTTATCGACTCGTGTTGTTATTTCTGGGTTAATGTTGTGCCAATTTGTGGGTAAAAGACCAAAATTTTGATTTCAACAATTTTGGAATTGGTGCAAAATATCAGATCAATCAATTAACGTGATTGTGTATATGAAATAGGTATCCAAACATTGTCAACGATGATGAATGTGCTGAAAAAATAATAGTACAGCATCCCAGCGAACGTCATCAATCTAATCTGCCTAACAAACATAAGACGAGAAACGAGAATATATTTTCTTTCGGCCGGACGAGCGGAGCGGACCAAGAAAAAATAATATAAATCATTCAAAATAGCTTACGGTCGGCGATTGCGTACACTGAAATCACAAAAATTTGACACTTCCTCGGGTAATAGTTACACCCGAAAATCACACCTCACTGACCGAAACCTTAGTTTCGCACACAACATTCAACAAAACACAATTACCGCTGTGATATAACGTTAATATTATAATAAATACTGACACAAAGCATCGACGTTTAATAATCCAGATACGAAAACATTCGGCGCGTTCGGTCGTTCGTGATGGGATGAAGCGACGTGCGCTCCTCGCGACGGTTTCACCGATACTGGCGAGGCTAGCCTGTGCAGGGGCGGCGTGACGTAGTGTGGGTGCACATGTACGCACAAGGGTTGTTTTGTCATAGTGTGAGTGCTCTTCAGGTCACCAGAATTCGGTGAAGACAAGCGTTGTGAAGTGGCGTGCCCTATTTAACTGACTCTTTTAGGTTTTAGGCCGAGGAAAGCACGCAAGTCCTGGAGAAGCTTTGAACGAATCTGAACCGCTCTCAAAACGTTAGTGTATTAGCAGAATGCGGTTTTTAGCGAATGGATTTAATTCTTTGGGACTCAAGTTTAATTACATGAATTCCTTTCGTGCTCAGAATGAGTAGTGGCGTTAAATCTTTGTGGTTTTACATTACCGACCCCTTCACTGTTGTAAGTGTGTTCTTCAGTAATGTTTGGCGTTTCGAATAATGTTGTATAAATAAAAGCTGGATTTAGGAGATGATGTTTCGCGGCATAATGTAAGCGACTGATTACTATTTCAACGTTCCAATCGGTCCTAAAATAAACACGAGTTCGGCGAGAATTTATCCGTTTTTCGATTAAGTTTTTACTGTATTTTTAGTGCGCTATTTCCTAAGAGAACTGGAATTACAATTAGTGCTAAAACAGTGTTTAAAACTATTTCTGGTATGAATATGGAAGCTAAATGTAAACCACACTTCCAAGAACACAATATACTCACCCTAACTTGCTTATACATTTTCGAAATGTGCAAATTTGTACGAAAACATCCAGACTACTATACCACTCGCCAGGATATCCAAACAAGATTCACTTTAAGATACAAAAATAGATTAAATTTACCTACATCTCGACTAAAAATGCACTCAACTGGCCCCCTCGCTATGTCAGTAAAAATATACAACAAGTTACCTAAAATCTTAACAAACGAAATTAAAACCAATGTGTTTTTACACAAATTAAGACGCTTTCTGGCAACTAAATGTTATTACACAATAAAGGAATTCTTTGACGATAAACTCACTTAACAAAAAACTAACAAAATAAGATAGTACATGACAAAACTATATGCACCATTCAAATCTATCTCAAACGAAATATGTAATAATATAATTATTAAGTACCGACACAAAAACTAATAATATAAAAATAATACATAAATAAATATAAAAATAAAATATAATATAACAGAGTTAATAATAATATGTAAATCATTAATATATAAAATAATAATTTATAATAATATATAAAATACTACAATACAATAAAATATAATTAAAAAATATATACAATACTTATATTATATAATTATACAAAAATTTCTTTTTCGGGAACCTAAATGTTATTACACAATAAAAGATTTCTTAACTTATCTAAACACTAACAAAATAAGACAGTACATGACAAAACTAAATACACTCATTAAAATCTATCTCAAACGAAATATGTATATAATATAATTATTGAGTACCGAGACAATAATTAATAATATAAAAATAATACATATTTTATAAATAAATATAAAAATAAAATATAATATAACAGAGTTAATAATAATATATAAATTAATAACATATAAAGTAATAATATAAAATAATGAAATAATAGTTTATAATAATATATAAAATATTAGCAGTACAATAAAATATAATATAAAAATATATACAATACTTATATTATACAATTAAAATTATACAAAAATACTTGATTATAGACCATTTACCGAAATTGTATACCAAGCCCTCTTCCTCTCTCCTACTACCTCTGCTGTGCCCGACAGGGTCCATAGTGATTCTGCTATATTTTTATTTATAAGACCTAATGTTACACTATGGAACGCAATAAAGTATTGAGTATTGAGTATTGAGTAAATGTTGATTAAATTGCACTTTGTCGAGACAAGTAACCGGGTCAGTGCTTACACGTAGACTGCTGGTAGCTAAACACGTGAATGGTAAAATAGTAGAATTCTGCATTCGACTAGAATTCACAATTCTAGTTTTACGTGTTTTAACTCTGCACTTCATTGTTCTCGTGGGAACAACTACGGTTTTGAACTTACTTGTACTCTAAACATATTTTTTTATGTTCATTGCTGTGTGGGGTGAATGCAGTAATTGTCATCTAATTGGCCGATTCTGACAGCTGTCAAAATATTTTGAAAGTAGTGTCAACACTATTATTAATGACTTGAATTTTAGTGTTTTGTTAAATTTTGCAGGGATACGCGATGTTTAGGTAAATTAAGGAGACTTTCTTTAAGGTGCTATTTCGTCAGCGACATCTCATATTGGTTTGTATGAACCAGTAGTGTCGCTTCTGCTGCGGTATGCTGCTGTAATCTGCGGTTGCAGTTTGCAGTCGTCGTCGGAATAGCACCTTTAAGATCATAAGACTGCAAATTCTGTTCTATTTTATTTTGTGGTTTTATGGAAACGTCAAATTCGACTTATTACGTTCTGGCAACTGTAGAATTTCTATTAAGACCTTTAACTTAGCTGATCGTGTTTATGACAGGAGTGATAGGTTATCGTGATATGGAGATGTTATGTTATGATGTTATGCGGAGGGAAGAATGTCATGTTACTAGAAGAGTGTAAAATATGAATGTGGATGAATATAAAGATAAAAAGATAGATGGATTGTGTGGAAGATGATATGGGTAAGAAAGAAGTGAGTACTGAGATGACGGCTGATAAAGGAGAATGGAAGAGGAATACATATTGTGCTGACCTCACTTAGAGTGGGATAAGAAAGAAAGAAAGAAAGATCAGTTTATTTCTTAAAATACAAGGTGAAACATAAATAAGTGTACAATTTCTTAAGGGGTCAAAAATCAGCTGTTCCCTACATTTTGACGAGTTATGCGAACATTAATGTAGGGAACAGCTGTTTATTTTTTCGCGATTTCTGTTTTGGTCCCATAGTAAAAGTTGTTCATAATGATGAGTACAGTGACCCCTTAAGAGGTTTTACACTTATTTATGTTACATCTTGTATAGTGCAATAGGCGTTCCTACCATTTCTGATGTACAAATAATTCTGTTCCCAATAAGCTAATAGTGCAACAAGTTAAAGATATTAATAGAATAAGGGCAGAAAGATTATGTTTAAGACAGAAGCATGTCATAGCCAAAAAAATAACAGTGAACAGATGTCCACTGATATCATGTACTGACTTATGTTTAAATGAACTCATCAAAATAGAGAACTGCCATGAAATGTACTGGCTTTGACAGGTTTTTGATATCTTCCTTCACAAGCAGCGCTATCCACGTTCATTTAGAGCCATGTTGGACTATACACAAGTTTTCTTCTTAGAAGCAATGTTCAAGATAATTCACCTAAGGCGATCCTGAACTTTGCTTCCTTTGATCAGGTCTTTACAAGTTTGTATGTGAATATTGTGTATTCAGCATCTAAATCTCAACAGTAGATGATATTAACTTTAATATTGATTAAAGCTTATTCACCTAACTATATTCCATAAAAATGACCACAACATTGAAAGTAACTAAAACTAGTGTCCGACCGAAGGTTCGGTTTCGGTTTCGGTTTCGGCCAGTTTCGGCCAAAAAATCGTGTTTCGGCCACAGTTTCGGTTTCGGCCAAAAATCAGCCGAAAGTTCGGCCGCGCCGAAACTCTGTGTTCGTGAATTGTCGCGCGTCTTCCGGCTAACTTCGGCTGAGTTCGGGACTCGTGTGTGGTTGCCAGCTGTGTTCGCCGGTCGGCGTGCGGCGTGGTTGTGTTGTTTGTGATTTTGTTTGTTGATTTTTGACAAAGTTTACCGAATTTAGTAAAATTTTTTGTATTTTTTGTTGATACTGATTATTAGGTAAATAATTCTTTAACTACCAAGTATCAAATACAAGATCTCAATGTCAATAAATAATAAATTAATCTTTACGACATTGAACACAAATACTCAATTAAGAAGTCTGTACTTTACGTTTGTGTTGATTTTTGACGAAAAATCTATATTTTTTTATGTTATATTGTTAATACAGGGTGTTAACGAATTCGTGTAATTCCTTAAAACCACATGATCTACTACTGATGTAGACAGGCCCCGCACGGGATTTAGCTTGATTAAAAATAAAAAAATAAAATTATTATTTTTTCATGCGGCTTTGTTACCGATCATATCTAAACGACCTAAGAAGGATTCAGTAAAAAAATAAGAAATATTTTTTTTGCAAAAAAAAAGTTTTATTTGTGTGAACATTTCGATGCCACGCATAAATTAATGAAAGCACGGCGACACGGCTGGCAGACATGACTAACGCGATATCGCTCTTTGCAGTCAGATAACTCAAGGCTCTAAAATGACTCAGAAATAAAAACCCAAGATTTTTTTTTGTGTTTTTTTTTTTAGTTCAAAAATTCCTATTTAGGGTTAGTCTGTGTCACCAGTAGATCACGTGGTTTGAAGGAATTACACGAATTCGTTAACACCCTGTATAGTATACCATAAATGAATAACTATTTTCGTTACATATTTCCATTATTGTCTTTCATTTTATTTAACAAGAGAAAACTGTCTGTATATGTGTAAAAAAGATACTAGATTTCACCATACAAGGTGAGGCAAAAGTAATCACCCGATGTTATTTTGCTGTCATTTTTTTTGGGAATGAAATTGTTTGATTCTTCTTATGGATTATGTTCATTTAATTAATTAGATTTTTTTCCATCAAGTCCAGAAAGTGATATCGGTCAAGTGGCCGCCGTCAGAATTGATGGCCGGCTCGACCGGATACGGGCTCGTTTTATGGCATTTTCCATTTTTTTTTTATCGATAACTTCGCTGGCCCTACCGTTACAGTAACCATGATCAACGACTTTTCCTTCCTCAGTTGGATGAATTGGGACTGGAGGATATGTGGTTCCAACAGGACGGAGCAACGGCGCACATTGCACGAGCCACAACCGATATTCCGAAGGAAGCATTTCCGCGGCGTCTAATCTCTCACTTTGGCGATTTGCACTGGCCGGCCAGATCACCCGATTTGACCGCTCCAGACTTTTTTTGTGGGGTTACTTGAATTCCCGGGTTTATGTAAACAAGACTTTTGAAGTCCTTAAATAGAATATCCGACGGGAATGCGAGAACCTACCGCCGGAAGTTCTGACACAAGTGATGGAAACTATCATAAAATGAGCCCGTATGGTTATCAATTCTGATGGCGGCCACTTGGCCGATATAATTTTCTCGACTTGATGGAAAAAAATCTAATACATTAAATAAACATTATCCTCAAGTAGAACCAAACATTTTCATTCCTAAAAAAAAATTACAGCAAAACAACATTGGCCGATTACTTTTGCCCCACCTTGTACAATAGAATATAATTTTTTACATGTCTAAATAAGGTTCGGTTTCGGTTTCGGTTTCGGCCGAAACTGAGACTGGCACCGAAGATTCGGTTTCGGTTTCTGTTTCGGCTAAAAATCCTGTTTCGGTCGGACACTAACTAAAACTAACCGCGCCATATAAACCTGATCCTCCTTTGAGAACTTTGTCTTTATGTCTTTTAACATTACTCCTCACATGTGAAGGTGGTTTATCGTACAACGTCATTCTCTCTCGTGTTTGCACTTACTATACATTATCAGAACCTATCTATGTATGTATTTATGTAGCAGTAAGAGGTTGAATTTTATTATCACTTGCGTTAACGGTGAAGAAAACATCAGGAGGAAAGCTACACACCTGAGAGGGCTCTAGAAAGTTCTTGATGGTGTGTGTAGTTCGCCAACCCGCACCAGGGGTCTACTTCTTAAGCACGAAGTCCGTGGTTTCGGCCTTAGTTACGAGCGTTTCCTACTCCCTATCATCTACGGACATACGATTATTTCGGGGCCCGAACTAAGAATGAATGACAACACGATTTGACAGTTGTCCCTACTACCGATGTGTTTTTGCCCGTCCGAAAAGTTGAATTTGACACTTGTTTTGTTCACTTCTACGTTTCGGGCTACTTTCGGACGGACGACTAACTTCGATGACGGACTTAGGAAGGTGGCCCCCAAGCCAGTGTGGACGACTAAGGCCATAACCCAATGAACAATGAGAAGAGGTCCATGCTCAGCAGTGGGATAGAAATGGCTGATTATAATATAGAACAGAAAAACTCTTGACGTGGTGAAAATTTAAGAATTTCATAAAAGAAAATCTAAATTCGAATTAGTCTGTACTAGGAATCGATACACAGGACGTAACGATCGAAATTCTTACTTGTGACCACATCAAACCAATACAGCGGTTGAGCAACTATGTACAAAGGGCACTTGCCAACCGCCACGCGTCACAAAGGACCAGGTTTGTGCAGATTATTTCATTTATACGTAGTTCAAGAGCTTAACTAAAGCTCTGTTGTAAATGTAGACTAGTTCATGTATTTGTATAGATGTATGTGCGGATTTGGGTGTAATCTCTAATCTCCCTTTGTTTAGGGGAGTTAATATAAATGTTTTAGTTTTATTGAGTTATTATACTACAGTTACTTTAGTTTTATTAAACAATTATTATTATAGGACGATCGCTGTGTTTGTCGATGTTGACGATTTTTAGCCTATTGGTGTTGTAATAGGTGGTCATGGGTTTTTTTTAAAGAAGAAACGGTAGATGCTTGGTCATTGACTGCGACGCGACAGCTTAAACAACATCATAGAAGGTAAATTAGAGGGAAAGAGAAAATGAGGTATACCAAGAAGAAAGTACACAGACCAATTGAAGGAAAAGACAGAAGTGAACATACAGAGAAATGAAAGGCTTTGGATAGAGAAAGATTGAAAGTGAGACACCGACAAGTGCCCAGCACTTGATACCTACATTAATACCTTAATACCTACATTCCTTATACAAATTCAAACTTACGATTTTTAAAGTCTAAGGATTTTTTTAATTTTTTTATTTTATATGTTACTATGCCTGCTCTTGGCCTCCATCTTGCCTGATGCTAAGCGATGATGCGGTCTACGATGGAGCACGCTTGCCCAGAAGAAACCGATTCACTCGTAACTTGAAGACACCCATTTTTTCTTTTTTTTTTTCTTTTGCTAATTTACCCGAGAATTTGTCGCCATGAGATCGTCATTGATCAATATTTGTATAATATGTTGGTACCTACTATCTTGTGCTTTACTAAGACGAAAGAGAGTAGTTTCCACGACACAGGGAATCCTAGTGTGGAGGCTAGTGCTATTTATGCACTGATATCTATGATTTTCTGAACAATAAAGATTTTATTATTTTTATCACTAAAATTTTAGATGGATGGATTTAAATATAAGTTCACAGTAATATGAAGGGTATTGGTAGCAAAGTCCCCTTCACACTAGTAACAACATACTGAGTTTGATAGCAAGTAGCTATCACCTACGGTCAGAAGTGAAAAAAGAAGGATTTTGGTCCTTTGTTCACTTCTAAGTAACAAAGGACCAAAATCCAGACGCTCCAAATATGTGTAAAATTCGTATAGGTGAGTTAAGTACATGATATACCCCGAAATATTTCTAATCAGGTAACGGATCCGAGATCTTGAGGGGTTGGGATCGGTCGCCCGATTAATCCCTAACCCTACAGATTTGGGATGAAATTGGGTCATTTGCACCTTTAGGTTTCTAGTTTTCGGAATCAATCTCACAACAAGCCGTAGTCGGAGTTTCGAAATTCAAATCAAACAGTGATAGAAAGCGATATCCATTTTTTTAAAACGATATCTGCAATGTATTTTCTTCGCAATCCCACATGAACAAATATTAAAACTTGAAACAGTCTGTTGGCCATGCAAATATTGGGTTCAAAAGGGGGTTCAACTTGAGTCTTGTAAAAAGGACCACTGTGAAAGCCAAGCGCTTGGACATCGCGCCAATTGGGCCGTAAAGGAGGTGGCCAACTTTTTAAGGGACCGTTACCCCACCATCGAAATACATGTACACAAAAAATAATTACTTCATTTCAAAGCGTTTGACCTCAAGACTTACAATATGGAAACAAAAAGCGCCTAGAGGTCCTGTATTTTTTTTAAAGGGCAGCTTTTCTTACTGTACTATAACTTAAATATCAGGTGTTATTTATTGTTAACATTGAAATAAATATTGTTTAAAAACCTTCAGAAAACGTATTATACCTATGTTCCAAGTTATCCCGATTAGTTTTTAGTAGTTTTGATACTAAACTGTTAGTTAATACCAACTACTACCATATATCTGCTGAAATTAAATTAAAGGATTTTTAAATCACCTGTATTTCACAATATGTTATCCCGACGCTCAGAATTCCATGATATTACAATTTGAAATAATCGGCTAAATTATTATTAATTTAATTTTAATTTTAAGTAGGCACTCAACACGTTTGATAAATATATAATGCATGTTGTGCTTACCTGTAAGAAATTGGTACACTAGTCTGTAAGTCCATTGAATGTATCTCTTAACTTTGTATTAGTGTATTCAATTGTTGGTGAGCCAAATAAATAAAATAAAATAAAAAATCATATTTCTCATCGAACCTAGCTAAAGCACAATTTACACAATTCACAATTATTTAGTCCATAATAAAAGCTGTGAAAATCAGTTTTCAATTCAAATTATATCTAACGTTACAGAAAATGACGAATAGATACACCTTAGAATAAGAGATACACACAGACGACATAGATAAAAAATATAAAAATAACAGGTATTTAAAATACCAGATATTTGTTCCTTTCAGTAACTATTAGCTGTTAGTATAAATAACATTCACATAACGACGCGGTTGACACAACGCCCTGTTAAATAACGATGTTTTTGTCTCATTCTTACTGACGACATAATAACCTTGCTAAAAAGATGTACCTAAATAGTCTAAAAATATATACAGGGTGGTAATTTGAGATGGGGCATGAAGCGCAGCTACCTTAACCATTGTAGCTACAAGAAAACATTCTTATGAGACCACCCCTAACTTTTGGAATAATTTCTATTTGCATTCACAGATTTTGAAAAAAATGTACAGTCAGCGAGAAAAGGGGCAGTTTTCAGAAAACATTTTTATGATGCCAATCGATCCTATTTCCCTTAAGGATCAAAACACTCTTCCGGACCATTTGAGGTTGGAGTGCTAGAAACGTCAGAAATATTTGGAACTGCATTCATAGATATGGGTTTTATTTCGGTATGAATGTAACTTTGATGATGATGATTTCTGACGTTCTAGTACTCTAATATCAGTGAGTCCGGAAGAGTATTTTGATCTTTATAAGAAAATTGATCGATTGGCACCATAAAAATATTTTGTGAGAACTGACAATTTATTTGCTGACTGTACCAATTTTTTTTTCAATATCTTTAAATGCAGTTCGAAATAATGTCAAAAATTATGGACAGTCTCCTATCAACATTTTCCTGTAGCCACAACGATTAAGGTAGCTGCCCTTATAACTACCCTATCTCAAATAGTTTTTTTTTTTACGATTTCTGACGTTTCTAGTACTCCAACCTCAATTGGTCCGGAAGAGTCTTTTGATCCTTACGAGAGATAGGATCGATTGGCATCATAAAAATGTTTTCTGAAAACTGCCCCTTTTCTCGCTGACTGTACATATTTTTCAAAATCTGTGAATGCAGATAATAATTATTCCAAAAGTTAAGGGTGGTCTCCTAAGAACGTTTTCCTGTAGCTACAATGGTTAAGGTAGCTGCCCTTCATGCCCCATCTCAAATTATCACCCTGTATAACCTACCAAGGTTCTTAAGAAGCAATATGTATAAAAATGTATGTCTCCTTTATTTGGTCACGTAATTTGTGTCACGGTTATTTATTCGGATACATTGATACCATTTTTCGAAATAAACGTTTAAAGATTCAGTAAATAAGAAAAAATACATCACAGTAGTTCGCAAATTAACAGAATGTCGTAATTGTAATAAAATACGAATATTGTATGGTTAAAAGTGTTAAAATATTCATCCATATTATAAAATGATCAGATAACTTGTCACCTTGTCAGTGGTACTAATCGGTAGCTAGTACAAAAATACTAGGCTAGACAGATATTTAGTACTGTTATTTTTATTAACAGAGATAACAAGTATTATTGACCTGTTATTACAACCAACCTCTAAGTCAGCCCGCCGAAATCATGCTGGCCATTTACATTTTTTTTCTTTTTTTAAAGCTTTTTTATTCTTATGACATTTTCACTGTCAGAAGGTAATTATTAGTGCTGGGATCGCAAACGTGTAAATCGATTGTTCTATGTAGTTAATTGATTAATAATAACGATAATTGTTTAATTTATCTATTACAAGTTACAAAGTAGGTACCGTTGCAGTTTTCATAAACTTATTTTAATATTCTAATACAAGTCACTAGTTATTTTATCCTTAAAGGTTTAGTCAGTAGTTCCCAAACTAAGTAAAACTGTAGCTTGAGAACCTGGGTAAGTAGTGGCATCTTGAATAGTTGTTTGTGTTTCTTTCGATAAAGTCTATTTATGAGAGAAAAAAATAATGGTGTGGTTGGCGCAGCGGTTGAGCGGTCTTTTGGGGAGTTACGTGTCGCGGGTTTGATTATTTGATTCCCGGACTGATCAAATATCTGTATGGTCTTCAGACACATAATGGTTTCCGGGTTTGGTGTTTTTGCAAATGACTATTTGTGTTTGTAAACGCGCTCACGATAAATAATGTATTTAAATAAAAAAGGGGAAACGTATTTTTAAAAAGCTTGTCATACTAAGTAATTTTTGAAAGAAAAAATAAACTAATCTGAAACTGTGAAAAATTAAATGACATTAAATGTACTTAATAATCCTGAGTTATTAGGTAGGTACTTTGGATTGCCATCGTTGTCATTTCGCAACAATTGTCGTAACATAAAGCGGAAAGTGCACGCACGCAACAATCTCCTGCAACGACTAATTGCTAGCAAGTGGGGTGCTTCGCCTAAAGTTATGCGGACTTCTGGGCTGGCGTTATCCTTTTCTGCAGGCGAATACGCATGTCCTGTATGGAGTCGTTCTGCCCACGCAAAGCTTGTGGATACAGCACTAAATGAAACGTGCCGGATTATCACTGGTTGCCTCAAACCGACCCCGGTACAAATGCTGTATCCACTGGCAGGAATGGCGCCACCAGAAGTTCGTAGAGCAGTAGCTAGCTCTAGCGAAAGAACTAAAATGGAAAGCGATACGCGTCACCCTCTGCACTACAACATCCCCGTTCGGCAAAGACTTAAGAGCCGTAATAGCTTTGCACAGCGTGTCCTCCCACTCAATGGCGAACGTTCACAGGCAAGAGTCCAGCTGTGGCGAGATAAGGCTTCTCTACCCACTCCATTTGTTGCCCCTTCCGAGGATCTCCCACCTGGGCATGAGTTGCCTTGGCTGACCTGGAAGTCTCTAAATAGACTTCGGACTCAGGTTGGTCGAAGCAAGGAAAACCTGCTCAGGTGGAAATTTGCGGGTAATTCAAACCTTGAGTGTAAATGTGGTGCCGTTCCGCAAACTATGGCGCACTTAACATCATGCCCCGCCTGCCCTGTTACCTGTACACCTCAAGAACTAATGGACGCTACGGATAGTGCTAAACTCGTTGCTGAGTTCTGGGCCGACACGGTGTAGATTGTCATCGACACGCTAAGAAGAAGAAGAAGGTAGGTACTTAAATTATTATTTGTCAATTTAATTAATAACAAAATACGAAAAATATTAATAATAATATTAAATGGCTTATTTACGTTTATTTGAATGTTATCGATCCATGTGAGTTGTACTATAGGCATAACGATTTTTTTACTGAAATCGATTATCACAAAATGAACAGCCCTTATAGTTTAAAAGAAATTCAAATGTCATCCATCAATAATGCATAATGGCCGACGGGCGGAAAATATAAATATACTATCTTATTATCTTCATCATAATTTCCAGGACTTGTACAGAAAAAATAAAAAATAGTTCTTACAATAATATGTAAAGAACGTTTTATCATTGATTACTTTACTTTGTACAAGTTCAGTTTCAAATATAAGTGTGTTATCGACTATCTGGGGCAGATGTTGGCCACCTCCTTTACACATTACCAATGCTTTGTTCAACATTTCTTTCTAAGGACTATTTATTTTAACGTTTTATAAGGACACTGTACAACGCTTCGTCTTTCTATGATAAAGGTATCTTTCTTTTCATTATTTAAACTTAAGTTTTATTCAGAAATAGTTCAACCTTCACATTTTTTTATTTGTTTATAATTCTATTTATATATATTATAATAAAATAAATAAATAAAAATAAAAAAGCCTTTTATTCCTTGCAATTAATACAGGGCTAATCTTATAAAATATCTAATACGTATGTTGTTTGGTTAGTAAAATAAATTAATTGTTGTTTTTGTTTTGTTTTGTTATGTTTCTTCTTTTTAGGTTTCTTCTTTTTTAGGTTTCTTCTTTTTTTAGGTTTCTTTTTTTTTTAATTATTCTTTTCCTGCAAGAACCCCAGATTGGGTGAAGGCCTCCTCCAAAGATGCCCATTTGTCTCTGTCTTGTGCTATTTGCCCCCAGTTTATATATTATAATTGTGTATAATTACCTATGTAACTATACTCTACATACTACATAGTGGTCATTTTGTAAATTGTAGCCGTAAGGAGACTACTATCAAAAAAACGTAAACGACATCATCAAGAAACGTGAAATAGCTACATAATCCATGTTTTGTTTTTAAAAATATTTGATGATGATTGAAAAATATGGTAACGTATTGTAGAGAAACGTCAGGACTCACGGTGGAAAACCCTTTCCACCGTGAGTCCAAAAAAAAGTTGCTATGGGTATAGCAACTTTTTTTTGGGATAACATTTTTCCAAAAAGTGTATCTTCTCTTCTCTAAATAGTATAAATTGAAATCGCATTTCGCGTCTGTCTGTTTGTCCACTTACTTCTATTAAACTTTGCAGCAGATTTTGGTACGGTTCTCATCTTAATACAGGTAATTTCTACCAAAAAGTTTAAAGCTATAAAACGTGCCCGAGCGACGGATGGGCGGGTCGCTAGTTATAAATAAAAAATAAAACGCTAAAAGACCTGTTTAATTCTCCCTTACATGATTCAATTTGACTAACACCGCTATTCTCTGTTCAATTACCTCTAGGACCAAATTAATAGGCTTAATTGGTCCTTTGCTACGCTAGCACAGTATTCTAAAGCCTAGATATTTTAGCCTGGATTTTGGTGTAATTCCAGATCTGCCTGCGGCTGTAGTATTAATTCCTATGAATAATAAACAAATTGGGTAAGCAGATCGCGCGGTGCATGTCCAGAGAAGTGTACACATATTTTAGTCGGAAAGGGGGTACTAATTCGCAGGCCACTTAGAGTATCACTGATGATTGTTTTAAAGCAAGTGTAAAAAATTCAAAATTTGATAATTTTATTTCCATGCTATATGATTTTTGTCTTCATTTCTACTTAGATAACGAATTCATAAAATGGAGTTACTGATCTGCGACGCCAAATATGACCTAAAATGTAAACACAGCTGATCATGGCTGGGGATAGATAAAGGGGATAGAACCTTTGTGGCATAGCCCCCCCGCTGCCGTTTTGATTTTTTTCCAAGTTGAGGCGCACGATACACTAACATATATGGGTAGAGGACACTTAGACAAACAAAAAATATCGGGGATATGGTGCCCTAAAGTGTCACGTTGCCGAGATATTTGGACTTAAAGATTTTTTTTCAAGATTGCAGCGCACTTTGTAACTGGTAAATACAAGGTTAGTCAGAAAGGGGGTACTAATCCGAAAGGGGGTCAAAGTACACATGATAATGAATAACTTTTGTTCTACAACATTTTCCAAAAGTCCTTAGTTTAAGAGAAATAGATGATCAAAGATCTCAAAGAAAAAGCTCTAAAATCTATCTATCCCCAGTTATGATCAGCTGTATTTACATTTTAGGTCATATTTAGGGTCATGAATTAGAAGCACCATTTTCTGAATTTATAACTAAAGCAAGGATGAAGAATTTTTGAAAAAACTAAAATAAAAATCATTTTGCATTGAAAAAAAATTTACCGGATTTTGAGATTTTAACACTTGCTTTAATACAGTCATCAGTGATACTTTAAGTGGCCTGCGGATTAGTACCCCCTTTCCGACTAACCTTGTATAGATAGAGAACACTCAAACAAACAAAAAATATTCACAGATATGGTGCCCTTAAGTGTCACGTTACCGAGATATTTTGACTTAAAGTTTTTTTATTGCAGCGCATTTTGTAACTGGTAAATATGGGTAGAAGACACTCAAACAAATACAAAATATTCAGAGATATTGTGCCCTAAAGTGTCACGTTACCGAGATATTGTATCGAGATAATCTTGAAAAAAAATTTTTGTGTCCAAATATCTCGGCAACGTGACACTTTAGGGCACCATATTTCTGAATATTTGTTGTTTGTTTGAGTGTCCTTTACCCATATATGTTAGTCTTATAGTGCGCAACAACTTGAAAAAAAAATGAAAATGGCGGCAGGGGCCTATGCCAGCTTCCATAGAAAAATGTTCGAACCCCTTTGATAATTTTTATCTATATGAAAAATCATCTCCATACCTGTTTTAGTTACGAATTCAGAAAATTGAGTTTCTGATCTGTGACGCCAAATATAACCTAAAATGTAAACACCGCTGATCAAAGCTAGATTAGATAGATTTAAGAATATTTTTCATGAAATCTTTGAGCAGATATTTCTCTTAAACTATTGACTTTTGAAGAAAGTTGTAGAACAAAAGTTATTCATTATTATGTGTACTTTAACACTTTAACACCATTTCGGATTAGTACCCCCTTTCCGACTAACCTTGTATTTTATTTCTGTTGGTAGGTAAACAAAATCGCTGCTTTGGATGAATAATAAACATAACATCACGCTTTATTCCCCGAAGGGTTGGCAGAGGCAGGAGGTTCACCCTCAATTGTGTCATTATTCATGACGGCGAACGTCATGAATAATGACACAATTCAAAAAAGCTTGTTATAAGACATAGGCATAAAATTAGAATTAAACTTAGCAGGAGTACCTTAATGCATAGAAGTGTTCACTGCAGTGCATCTAACATTTATAATAAATTGCCCCATGATATTATTAAAATAGATGATTTGAACATATTTAAATGGAAGTTGAGGGAGTTTTTAGTAAAAACAGGCATAAAATCAAAATCAAAAGTTTTTATTTCACATAAACCATTACAGACGCTTATGAAAAGTCGAATTTAGGTGCACGGTTTCAATTAATGGTTTCCTATGGAGAAGAGCCGGCAAGAAACTACATGGTTACTCTTTTAAAATCCATATCTTTAACATCTTTGAGTGGGTACAGTTATGACTTAGAATAGTTATGAGAGAGCAAAGTAGACTTAAGAGCAGGAACCACAAAAAAAAAAAAAAAAAATGGTTACAAATTAACTAGGTATCCAGGCATCTAGCAAGT
Source organism: Amphipyra tragopoginis (assembly GCA_905220435.1). Lineage (NCBI taxonomy): Eukaryota > Metazoa > Arthropoda > Insecta > Lepidoptera > Noctuidae > Amphipyra > Amphipyra tragopoginis. The sequence continues at coordinate 18,817,753 of HG992016.1, forward strand.
CTACAAAGCTCTCACATTTACAAAAGGTAAAAGGACGCTAAACTATATAAAACAACTGACATGGTTAATTGTCATCAAAACACATTACAAAGAAAATCACTGTATAATAAGATAAATATATCTTGAGAGTAACGATAGTAATAAAAACAAACTACTTACTACAGTGTGAAGGAATATCTAGAAGAAAATCTGATAGATATATTACTCAATTGAAATAATCATAATATTCTGCTGCATTTGGCTATTATTTTATAATTCATTTCCTAATTCATAATGTAATGTAATTTGTTAAAATAAATCTTCATAAATATAATGCAATACGTGCTTTAATTTTAAATTGTATAAGTGTAGATAGGTAGATTTACTTACAATAGTGTTTTTTTTAAATATTTGCTCGCCTTTAGGCAGAATATGGAGAACAAATAATATAACTTATCATTATCACCTACTACCCATGTTTGCGAAGAAATATGTGATTTTGTTTTAAAGGAGAGCCTTTTAAGATTACATTGTCGAAGAAAAATGGTGCCAAAATGCAAAAGCAACTGCAAATGACATTTTGTGATGCCACTTAGTAATTCTTGCTGATATGAAAGTGAGTTTTTTCTCAAAAAAAATGAGCTATTTTGGATTCCTCTGTCTCCATATCTAGTTCGAACTTTTTGAATTGTATGGTTACTCATGCAAAACAGCGAAATAATGTTCTTCCTCTCATCTTGACAGGTATAAGTAAAACCTGTGGTAAAACTATAAACGTCACTTGTTTACATCCTCATGCTTGTCACTTCTATAGAGAAGGGTTAAGTTACGGTGTCCCGGTAACTGATGGGTTACCGAACTGTCACTCCTTGTCCGCTTGGAAAACCGTACACGTCGCAAATTGAAATCCGGCTCCGAGGATGGTAAGTAGAGTGAGCAGATTCCGCTGTCTGTTTTGTATGTTACAGGAATTGTAAGAATCGATAGTAAATCTAGGTTTACTGGTACTACTAAATAATAATTCCAACGCAAACAGCCTAGCGCCCCGGCTTCGCCCGAGTACAGTGTATTATACGTATAAACCTTCCTCTTGAATCACTCTATTCTAGTAGTATGTAGTTTTAAAGATCAAGCATACATAGGGACAGACAGCGGGAAACGACTTTGTTTTATACTATGTAGTGACTACCTAAGACTTTGTCATCGTAGACTTCAGATTTTAAGTAGTAAGCGTCATCTATTAACAAAGAGTTAAAGAATATTCTAAATTATCCAAAACGATGTTATGATGCTTGGGGAAGGCCTATGTCCAGCAGTGGACGTCTTTCGGATGAGCAATGATGAGGATGAGACACGGTGTGTGGTTAATTCAGGACATGGTCTATCTGTGTGCTAAGTTTCATTCAAACCCGTTCAGCTGTTATTGCGTGATTGAGATACAAACATCCAAATATCCAAACATCTTCACAATCGCTCAGCTTCCAATCTAATCAGATGCGGCTGAATACCAGTATTTTACACGGAGTGACTGCCATCAGACCTCCGCAACCCAGTTACTGAGCAATGCCAATATCCTAAAGTTAGTCCAGTTGTTCAACTTTCGGGCTTCTGACTACCCGTCACGACTGTCATAGTTATTCGTATGACCTTTATCTATTTTTTTTTTTTTGCGAAAATCCTCATGGATTCTGCGGGTCTCACTATCGCGATCCTCATGGCGTCTGTTCCCGGCTTATGCGACACAGGTACTTTCCGAAACAGCCATGTCCCGAGAGTACCAGCGACAGCCGGAAGCTGAGGGCACCATGACGCCTCTCCAGCCACTCCTCCATGACGGGTCTTACCGCCGCTATTACGGCGTGCCCTGTGCTGGGTTGCGCAAGTCGCTCCTTCCACTCTGCCACTAGGATCTGCGCTGCCTCGCGCTGACGACCCGAGCTCAACGCGAGGGCCCTTGCCTCCAGATCCCAGTGCACGGATCCGGCTAGGAGGCTCGCCGCCTCGAAGGAGATCGTACGGTACCCCCTATCACCCTATTCGTATGACACTTGAGACCAACGGTTTGAAGTGCTCTCCGAGGCACAGAGGGATCTCGATGTGTAAAGAATGGTCACCCATTCACGGACAGACCATGGTAAATGCAGCTTAACCTAGCAGGTCGTATGTTTTGTGAGTTGTTAATTAACCACAAGCCTAATAAAATACCGTGTTATAAAATAAAAATATATAGTAAGTATACTGAGATATATATGTATATGAGAATAAAAATATATAGTAAGTATATTGAGAAGGTGAAAAAATCGATGCAGCTATCAAATTCAGGCCTTACAGTAGACGAACCCCCAAAAAGGAAGCCTAGAGTAGTAGTTATAGGAGTGCCCTCATCCATGCAAGAAAAAGAAGTTTTTACTTGTTTATTCCACCAGAATCTAGCAGAGACCCTTCAGGATTGCAGCCTCGAGACTTTTTTGACCTCCATTAAGTTAAGCCATAAGTCAGGTAAGAAGGACGCTGAGACCTGTAATTATATAATAGAAGTATCTGCAGACATACGTAAAGCCCTGATAACAAAAGACAGAGTGTTTGTAAATTGGTCGTCATGCCCTGTGAAAGACTTTACTCTAGTCACACGCTGTTATAAGTGCCAGCAGTACGGACATGCGGCCAAATCATGTCGGCAGACTACCGTTACCTGTGGCCACTGTGGTGATCAGGATCACTCCATTACAGAATGCACGAAGAAGGCTGAGGAACCAAAATGTGCTACTTGCTTGCACTTCAAAAAGCCAAGCAATCACAAGACAAGTGCTTCTGACTGCCCAGCGAAAATAATGGCTGAAAAAAGGTATATCAATTCTGTTGATTACGGTGGCGCCTAAGAGCGCCGTTAATTACGTATTTTTTTAGCCCTTGTTATTGTTTTTCCTGTTTGGACCATACTATCTGTGATACTATACTCAAATAAAATTTATCTGCACTTGCCCTTGTAATTAACACAGTAAATTACCTAAAGTAGACACACGCAAAATTTCTAGTTTAATTGTAAATAAACTTGAAGACGACTCACGCAATATCGACTATGACCCAGTCTACGATTCCGCTGATCCGCAGTTTTGTATGTTGTACCTAATCAAAAATGTACAACATGCAATTCAGAAGAACACGGTCATGTCTCGGCGAAATAACAAAAACATACTATTCATCAAATTTAGAAACTAAGAGTTAAGCTACTCAAAATATAATTAGTGATCTATTGTCAACCTGTTAGTTAATAATTTATTTTATAAGTCTATTTAAGCTCTTCTCGCCTGAAACACAGGATTACCTAGTTCAGGCACGTAAGTCTTAGGAACATAATTTACATTTAAGCAAAACTGTACTAATTTTATGCCTTGTAATTTTTTGAATAAAATATTATTATTATTATTATTATACACATTGCCCAGGCATCTCGTGGGGACGCGAGGAGATCTTATGGCCACTCTCCGCCCTGGGGAAGGTGGAAGATTAATTCTCTCTCCTACTTAAACCACTACGGTGTTCCTCCAAGGACCTATGGCAAAATGTACTGTAAGTATGTCAGAAACATTGTGAGAGATATAAGAAAGAGGTGTCTCTAATTGTTAGACAAGGTGTAAACTACAGGTCTACCGCATAACTGAGTCAATGTCTGAGGTAGCTGCGCGGTGCGGGAGGGTGACAGTTGTCACAAGTTGACGAATCAGTGGGCTCTCGCGTCGCGTCACCACTCCTCTCCCGCACAGCGCAGCTACGTCATTAACTCCTCTCCTGCACCGCGCAGCTACCTCAGGCACTGACTCAGTTATGCGCTAGACCTATAATTCTTGTAATTCCTTCGAACCACATGATTTTTAGTTTCTTTCTTTCAGTTTTATGTTCAACTCTATCTTTAATTATTGTAATTGGTCCTAGAGCCTTTTAATAAAGGCGCTTCCCCCACCGAAGTGACACACACTTCAGACAAAAAGCATTATTTCTGTCAACACACAACATAAGTATTATCGTACGTACAACATTTTAGTCAAGTGTTGTAGAAATTTTAGAACACCAAAAAACAACACTTGACATCCTAGAAGTTTTAGTAATTAATGCTAAAAACGGCCGTTTTTGGTACTAATCGCTAAAACTTCGAATCCAGAAGCTCTAGTGTTCATATTTGGTGTTCGAAAATTTCTACAACACTTGATTAAAATGTTGTACGTACGAAATTTTAATATGTTGTGTGTTGACAGCAATAATGCTTTTTTTCTGAAGTAGCGCCACTTTCGGTGGTGGAAGTAAATCCATAAATAAATGCCAGGAATTACAAGATTCGCTACTTACTCAGGCATTACTTCTATTGTATCTTAATAATATTACCAACCTACATTATTCGACCTGATTTTCCATTCTTACTAGAATAATAAAGTAGGTACTACCCAAGATCATGCACAAATTGCAATCTTATTAGATAGAATCAAAGCAATTTTATAACTCAAGAAATATCATTCTGGAGACGTAACATTTCGTTGAAATAGAAAATAGAATCTGTTGAGAATTCTCTTTAGATTTATTTTACTTTTTATTTTATTTTTACAGACTTGACTGGACTATTTTGTCGACCTTTATAAGTTAAGGAGCCTGGACCTACGGACCAATAACGACAAATGACGTCATATGACAGTTATTTGACATGATACACCAACGAATAACCTAACATTGCCATTACTTTCAGGTTCAGCCTGAAAAGTTAAATGCATAGGTACTATAAGATAAACGACTATGTCTATGACTATGATAGGGACGTGTGGCGCTAGTTCTTTTCTGCACATGTAGCTTTCCTGGAAACCATTAGTTTTTATGTGTCGGTTTATGTATGTATCTATATTATTTAGATACATAATAATATGATTTTGTCTCAATTCATGCAGAATTGTTTTATATACTTTTTTATACCTATGTTTTACAAATAAATAAGTTTAGTAATTATTTATCCTTAATTTGCATGAGTCTATTATTGTAAATACCTACCTAATATTATTTTTTCTTTGTCTAAGCTCAATTAACTTATTCACCTGATAGACAGAACTGTGTTGCTGGGGAATTTGTTGCGCCGTTTCTTCTTTACAGTATAAACTCTGGGAAGCGATGAAGGCCAGGTTTTTTGTGGGCTGTCTATTGTAACATTGGCGTTAAATAATAACTAAGTAATTGGAGCCTATTTTGAATAAATGAGTTTTTGTAATTTATGAGCCGTTGCAAGATCATAGAAGTGAATTTAATACATTGTATGGCAGATAGAGATCTCTACACTGTTATCGGTAGCGTGTAGCATTGGGCAATGTTGACAAAGGAAGGTGGTCGTCGATATGGATCAACCTACCCGATGTTATAAAGGCGGTGATCATTCGACGAAGCGGAGCATTCGGTGCTGAACAGCTGAAGAAGTCTGACCTTTTATATCTGACTAGCTTGTCCTTATTTTATGATCTTGTAATAATTGTGTAAAGTATTATATCGTGATCTAGTTCATGTTACTAACACTAACCCAAATACAAGTACTCTCAGTGGTGGAGAGTCTATGTTGGTTTTATTTACTACATTTACCTTGCTCACAATCCTGACATACCGATGTTAGCTATAACTGTAATGATAGAATCACCCCTGAACGATTATGTTCTTGTATCTTTTACAACACCAACTGTGAAAAAAGCTGATGATCTTACAACGGCTGAACTGATTCCCATAAAGCTGTTTATAACCATTTTGATTTGACTAGCTTTCAAACAACAAAAACCCGCATGATATCGTTTCATACTTCAATGAAGTGAGCTACAAACAAACGTTCGACTATTTGGACATTCGATTTAAAGTGTTCGATCAATTGATATTCGATGATTTTTCATTCGATATGGCATAGTACATCCCTACGATACTTAATAATAGGACCGACGCAAAAAATCTGTTTTATTTGTTAAAAGAATATTGCAAATACAATTTTTAACCTATTTAGTTAAATTCTAGATTGTAATAAATGAAAAAAAAAATTGGCATCAAAATTGGCTCTCGGGTTCACTGTTCAGAAGGCCTACTCCCTAAGTCCGTCAACGAAGTTAGTCGCCCGTCCGAAAGTAGCCCGAAACGTAGAAGTGAACAAAACCAGTGTCAAGTTCAACTTTTCGGACGGGCAAAAACACATCGGTAGTAGGAACAACTGTCAAATCGTGTTGTCATTCATTCTTAGTTCGGGCCCCAAAATAATCCTATGTCCGTAGGTGATAGGGAGTAGGAAACGCTCGTAACTAAGGCCGAAACCACGGACTTCGTACTTAGAGAGTAGACCCCAGATGTGTAATTTTCCATGATCATTTTTTGGTTCAGGTTTATCCTTGGTGAAAAAACCTTTTGATGCAATTCCTCTTAAAGACTAATCCCAACTGGATTTGTGAACAAAAACTTAAAATAAGTCCCTAGCATAGATTTTACAAAGAGCTCTCTTCACACCAATAAAAAGCATCAAATAAAATACGTAAAATACAAAGAAAAATATTAAAACAAAATATTATATGAAAATATAAAATTCAATCGTATGAATATTTTGAAAACTTTCGCCTTTTTACTAAAGAAAGTTGAATACGTTCCACTGAAAGCTTTTAGAGTTGCCACTTGTGAAATAATATAATGTATTTGAATTATTCTATTGAAATCTTTTTATGATTATAACGTATGTAGGTTTTGAATAACAGTATTATAAAGCCCGGCCGTTTTAAATTGGAAAGTTAGACAAATGCAAGTATTACGCAAATAGGAGTTATCTTGATAAATTTTTCGAGCTTCATGTGTATGTATCTTATTTACTTACGCTAAAGTGCTACATCAAAAATATTTTATATAAACTGAATTACAACTGGCGAGGCGTAAGCTGAGCTTTGCATTTGTGTTAGCGATGGGCGTTGAATCAACGAACTAGTTGAATCAACGTTGATGTCTCTTCAACGGAATTAACGTTGACCGTGTACAAATCAACTCGTTGAATTCGTCAACGAGTTACGAGACAACGGCGTTTATGAATTCAACTCGTTTCATCGTTTGACGAATTCAACGAGTTGATTTGTACACGGTCAACGTTTTGTTATTTTCAACGTACGTAAATTGTATTTCTTTAAGAATAAAACTCCCGCTACGACGCGATAGTCATGACAAGAATTTGAACTCTAAATAACGAATACAAGATTTTATGTTTATTTAGTAATTTGATCAATGTCATTATTTTTTAAAGAAAGTAAACGTAAAGTAAGAATTAATAATGTCATATTATTAATTCTTAAAATGATCATATTCGTCGGAATGAAACGTTTCGTAGGTAGTAGGTAAAGTCATCATAAAATGTTATCCAATTTCTTTAAACTGCATCAAATTGTTCGTAAATTAACATTACAACAGCATACGTTAATAAAAGCGTTTAGGCGTTTATCGTTCATGCAAGTTGACGTTCGTAACACGTTAACTCGTTGACGAAATTAACTAGTTGATCAACTAGTTGACAAACGCAATTCAACGTTAACGTTTCGTTGACGGAAAAACCTTCAACGACCCATCGCTAATTTGTGTGAGTGCACATTGTAGTATCACCTTCTCATTTTTTTTTCATCATTTTATTTCACCTACTGGCCATTTATCTATTATACTTTTTTATACCACTATGGTTGATATTCGATTTTTGACTTGTTTTTAGAATGGACATGTCTATAATATGATTTTGATAAGTGTTATATAATTTTCATAATTTTCTGTAAACATATCAATTATACATATTATAATTAATATACATTTAAAAGTACTTGTAGCTGTTTAAATATGTGGTATGCCACACCAACGATACCCTGTTTTTACTTGAGGCTCCGAGGATTTATCTCGGGTGAGGGTGAGCTGGACAACCTGAGCCTCCACCTTCTATTGAATAACCTGCGCCCCCCTGGTACAAAGTGAGACGCATTCCGGTGCCCGATGGTAACCCCTTCTTCCTTCTTTTACATTTCGTCTCCTGCTACACTTACGAGATCGGCGATCGGACTGGCTATACTCTACCGTCATGACTACATGTGCTACAGCCGGTCTGTTTGCTGCCGCCGGTTTCTACCAAATGGCTGTGTGGGCCATCGGCGAGCACCGAAACTACAAGAAGGAATTCGCTGACTACCCCAAGGGACGTGAAGCTATCTTGCCTCTTAGTTTATGAGCACTTTATTATTGTTATGTATATGTATTAGGTATTGAATGCTCTACACATTCTTTACAACTGGTGTAGCAGACGTGCTCAGGAGATCCTAGGGCCTTCTGCTACATTACAACATAGAATAGATTGCCAAAAAGCAGTATAAATCGGTTTAAACCAAGCAAAGGACGCGTCTGCATTCATTCTCACACAAATGCAAAACTCAGCTTAGGCCTCGCGGATGGTAACTGAGATATATAAAATCATGTAGACTATATAAAAAAAACTATAGAGCATAGTTTTCGATAAGAAAAAAGCGAAATGTTCCATATCAAAGTCGGACCGTAGGCTTTTATTTTGATAATCCCTGTTTTGTCATTCAGTTTCAAAGTAGCCCCAATTTGGACTCGAATTTGGACATTAACAGAACGGCGAAATGAGGGTACTATACACCTCTGCCTAGCCCTTCGAGGAATGCAGGCGTGATGTTATATTATGTTATGGAATCATAAATTGTTTGATATCCTTTACAGGGTGTAAACGAATTGAATGGAAGAAGAAAGCGTGTTGCGCCGACCCCAAGTAACATGGGATAAGGGCAGGAAGAAGAAGAAGAAGAGTGTAAACGAATTCGTGTAATTCCTTAAAACCATGTGATCTATTAGGGGAAATTAGTCAAAAACCGGGTATGGGGGTAAAACCGGGACAAGGCAGCCTCTTACTGGCCTGCGGGCGGCGGGTTAGGGGACCCGACGGCCGACCAGTAACAGGCCCGAGAAGGCGGCGCGCTGCGTTCCGTGCGCGCTTCTCAGGAAGACGTGGGGCGAGGCCCCACACAAGAAGAGGTCTGCCAGGGGCTGGCGGACCAAGGCCTGCCGGGGTCGCGGTGCATGCAGCTGTGAATCCCGCGACCCCGGCCAAGGGTCAGGCGAAGGAACACCGTGGGGTTTTAGCCGGTAAGAGTCCGGCATACCCCTTTGCCATCCCCGGGTGAAGGGCATCCATGAGGATTATAAAAAGAAAAAAAAAAAAAAAGCCTCTTAGGTACAGGTTTCAAATATAGGCGCGCGTTCGCTAGCTGCTTTTGGCCACCCTGATCAGTTTGTCTACAAACTTTCAATGGCATCGGTGCGTGCTCGACAACAATAAATAAGGAAAACGCTTTTATGGTCAATTGATCTAATATTCTTTGGAATTAAAAAGTGTATCTTTATACTCGCGAGGGAGCGATGCATGGTGCAATGTCTTAAATGTAAGAACTGGGCCCGTGAAGGCGGTACGGGTTGGGAATCCGAAGATCTTGATGAGTTTTATTTCTGCCACTGTTAAGGGCCAAAATCGGGTATAAGATTTGGGTATACCCCGTTTTGGATAAGGGGTGGGGCAAAACCGAAAAAGCATAACTTTTATATATTGATTATTTTTTGTTACTTAGAATTAAGAATAAAGTAATCTCGAGTGCTAAATATGTGATTTATAAACTAAACTAAATATAGCATATTAAAATTGATTTAACTTTCTTCAAACTTGTGTTTTATTGAATGTTTGCCTTAGCATCCTGGTCACGGTAATGTTATACTAACAGTAGTCTATCTTCATACATACTGTCGAAACGCGAGTCATACCTACGCGCCTCGAGTTCGGTATAAACTTGGTACAAAAATAGTTAGGGCTGTCACAGTACCTAGTACCTATACCTACATGAAAAATCGATTATTTAATAACCGATTGTTTTGCCTAAATATCAAATTATAATCGATTACAAAATAATCGATTTTTAAATAAATATAATTAATCGATTTTTTAAAAATTATCGATTTTTCCTTATTTTTTGAGGGATTAAATTAAATGCCTGAAATATCGATCCAGCATCCACAGCTCATATTTATTAATCTAAGGGCTGATTTTTCAATCGTCAGATAACTTTTATCTGGAGAATAAGGTTGACGTTTTAACAGTGTGTCTATAGAAAATATGTCAAACCGTCATATTTATTCCTTAGATAAAAGTTATCTGACGATTGAAAAATCGGCCCTAAATCAATCAACAAAATAAACGTTAATTTCAATTTCACAAAATAAAGTTTTTCTTTTCATTTCTCCTTCCTCAGTAAGAAATTTCTTAAGGTAGATGCGCTAAGGTAGCCCGCGAAATTCAAATATATATATGTCAGTGGCAGGTTATATTTTCATGATACATAAAAATAATGTACAACATGTTTATAGTACCTACTCTTCATTATCCACAAAAAAGTCCGGGAGGGTATATGTTTAACTATTATAGTTAAGTCACATCAACCGTTTTTTGTTCAAATTTATTGGTCGATCAAAACACTAGTAGAATCAAAAAATAAAGATACTCCTATCATGATATTAATCCTTATCCAAGTAAATAGCTTCATAATCAAGGTTGTTTATGTACATGTAATATGCTCTTTAAATTATTCGAATCGGACCTTTCGTTTAGAAATGCTAAATGTAAAAAAATGCCGTGGTGTGAGCGAACAACCCAACGTTCAGTCTTTTAGTTAACTGCACAACGGCTGCACCGATTTTGATTAAATTTGGCATGAAGATAGCTAGATCCCTGGGGAAGGACAAAGGCTACTTTTTAACCCGCGAATTCGTCGGCATCCGCGATAACCAACATTCACGCGGACGAAGTCGCGGGCAAAAGCTAGTTCGTCAATAAAATCAAAAAACACCATGTTTTTTATTGAACACTTCCTATTTCATTCACAACGAATTTAATTTTTTAAAATAAATTATATCATATTTACAATCACAAAACTAGAAACAAACTCATGTAGGTTGATGAAATTAAAATACTGTATTCGGGCAGCCCTATCTCGTGTTTTGTTTTCATGCGGCTGTAGGTTCTTAATTCAAAAATAGGGCCGAGTCACAATACTGTTAGATAACATTACCGTGTCCTGGTTCTACCCCACTTTCCCATTCTGGTATAGATGAAACCTACTCGGTATTCTGCATGATTAAAAAAAAAAACAGAAAAAATAGTTTAATTTGATAGAACATTTAAGTGCCACTCATAAATGAAAGGAAGCCTGTCAAGAAAGCTGGCAGGTACGATTAGCGCGGTATCGCCTAATCAGTTAATTTGGGGAGCTAAAATGCCCTACGTTAAAAACACCATGTTTTCTTAAGGATGTTTACGTTTGTTGCGTCAAAACAAAAAAAAACATGCAGGCTGCATCTGTGTCACCAGTACACCATGATGTTTAAAAGAATTACAGTAGGTAATTTAGATACATCCTGTATAAATAAATTGTATGATATACCATAAAGGGTGTAAACGAATTAGTGTAATTCCTTTAAACCACATGATCTATTAATGGTATTGATGAACCTCGCACGGGATTTATTATGAATAAAACATTACTAAAAAAAAGCTTGCCGAACGGGAAAGTGATTGTATTTCAACCAGAAAATAAAGTTTAAATAAAATAAGCAAAAAAATTATTGCTAAAACAAAAATTTTGTGATAGAACATTTCGATGCCATGCATAAATGAATGAAAGCAAGGTGACAGCTGGCAGTCACGACTAGTGCGTTATCGCTCTGCACAGTCAGTTGACGCGGAGCGATAAAATGACTCAGAAACAGAACAACATGTTTTTTTTAGAGAGTGCCTCCGCTGCCGGCGCGGGTTTCCATTACGAGTGCCGGCGCCGGTTACCAAACTGGCTGCCGGCGCCGCGCTGACTACATACACTGTTTTAGACACCTTCAAGGCCTCTTCGAACCCTTCATGAGACGATTACTACAACAAAAACAAATAAAAAACTTAAGGGGATGTTTGTAAGGTTGTTTGGGTTTCCAAAGCAGAGTCAACGGAGCCCCCGATCTGACCCCCCGTCATCCCCTTCGAACCGAACCTATCCGCGTCCGGGTGCCCCAAAATAGCGAGCTTGGTTCGCTCGCTCTTGAAATAAGTCAGTTGGAAGACAAATTACAGTGTTTGGCCCAAAATCTAACCTACCTTTCAACTAACATACCTACCAAACAACTTATTACCGCCGCCGGTGTCCATTTTGGGTGCCGGCAGCCGATGTTTTTGATCTCGGCTGTCGGCAGTAATGTACCGCCGGTTCCCAATGGCGTTATTTTTGGGTGCCGGCGCCGGCAGCGAAACACTCCCTTTTTTAAAATTCTTTTTATTTAAAATCACTCCCGGTTAATTGGTGTCACCAGTAGATCACACGGATTGAAGGAATCACACGAATTTGTATATGGCCTGTATAAATAAATAAATTGTATGATACATATTAAGTAGATTCCTATCCGCAGCAGTGAACGTCAACAGGCAAGTAGTGTTAATCATATATCACAAAGCACCTATTGACATAATTTCTATAAAAAAATAGGAACTTTATTAAGCAATATCTAAGTAACTCAAGCTACGAGAAGTATCTATAAAGCTAATAAATAATATTAACAGTTCGAGCACGTTCGTTATGAGATACTTAAATCTTGGAGATCGAACAGACAGGATAGTCTGTGGTATATCGTTAATATTGTCTTGTCAAAGTTTTGCTTATAAGACTCTTTAACCGCCAAGTACACTAGCAAATTAAATTGCGCTAGTTATACCAGCAAGAAATGAAATGAAATTATTTATTCTGCATTTTTTTCAGTTTTTATTTTTCGTACAAATTAATCTAAGCTAAAGCTAATATGATACATTTTAGCGTACATATTTTTATATTTTGTTATCCAACATCAGCTGTGTTTACATTTCAGATCTTATTTGGAGTCAGGGATTAGTAGCTCCATTTTCTGAGTTCGTAACTAAAATATCGGTTGTACCCTTTTGGATTAGAGCCCCCTTTCTGACTAACCGTATATGTAGGTATATACACTCACCGGCATAATTAGCGGAACGTTTTTATTTTTTACATTTTTTTATTATTGGTACTGCTATAATTGCTATGACGATTTTTTTATTCAAAAGAACCTTCAATTAGGACTTGCATGTTAAAGAAAAATTTGGTTTTCCTAAGCGATTAGAGGTAAATTAGGGCCGGTTTTGATTTTACAAAGATTTTGCCCTTTTGTGTTTTTGATCGGAACTTTGTTTTATTTAAGTACTGGTGGTTTGGCCTTAGTGTATTCATTGCATTAGGAGAATAAACATTGCGTAGAGGCTGAAAGAAGTAATTTACCTGCGATAAAAGCTACGAGGGATGTTACAGTGATCGATGAAAGTCAAACCTATCGTGCAGTAAGTTAAGCACTGGGTGTATCGATTTTAGTCATTCCTCGCAATGTCCATCTGTACCAGCAGACAGGATGTTTCGTTAGAAGATGAGGATAATGCAGAAATCAAGGAAAAAGTGCTGCTGATGATTGGTTTATGACAGTTCAAACCGGTAAAGGCTCTGTAAAAATGGCGCAATGCTGGTATTCGGACCTGTAGCATCCTGAAGGTGGTCCGTATTTTGCTTGTGAGTATGCGGAAAGAAAGACGACGTCTCATTGAAGGTAATCTGATATCTAACGCGACTGCTGAATGTCCAAAACGTGCTGTAAGTCATCGCGTAGTTAAATTAAATTTTGCTTAATAACATTGAGATCGGACTAAGGAGTTAGAAAGAGATTTTTTTTCAGGGGCAAGCTGTTTTGTGATATACATTTTTTGGATGGGAGGCATAGAATATGGATACGTCAAGGGAATCGCTTTAAACTGTCAAATTTTACAGGAATGTGCCTTATACTGGAGGCTCCAGTAATGGTTTGGGGTGTCATTTTTTTTTGAAGCGCACACGGAGTTAGGCATTATTGAAGGAGGCTTACTGGCTGCTTATTTTTGCAGGATAGACATCCCAGAACCTCATGCTATGCCACTTGACGAATTATCAGTCAAGAAAAACAAATTATGCACGATTATGTGTGGCCGGAATGTGTATTCGTGGTCCGCAATTTCATATAAGATGTTGTAATAACCCACCAGGGTGGGTCAACGTGGACCCCGGACATGAGTCCAATAGAATATGACTTTGCCTTGACGGGAAATAGGGTTAGAGAAAAAAATCCAGCCACCCAGAAACATTAGAGGATTAAAAAGTGTTTCATGGGAGTATGGGGACAATTTGCCGTAAGAAAAGACAAGGGATTAAAATATTGAGTGGAAAAACATGTCATAATACTGATAAGGATCCTAGCAGTATAGAAACGGTGATAAAACAAACAAAAAATAAAATAAATAGCAAATTAATTATTCCAAAAAATATGCGCCGAAAGTTACAAAATGGATATTTTAGCAAATTAAAGATTTAAATTGCCAAATTCAAATAAATGAGTATTGATTATTTGTCCTTTTAATGCATTTAACCCTAATTATAAAATATTTAAACAAAAACATTAGTGTACAATACAAAATTATGGAAAAAACACGGTTTTTTGTTGCGTTCCGCTAATTATGCCGGTGAGTGTAGTTGGGCGAATGCTAGATAGACGATGACGCAGAATAGTAGGCTAGAAACACTCTATGGAATGGTAAGGGAAAAGAGGCGTTTTTTTAAAGGGTTTTTTCTTCTTTATATCATTGTAAAACGGAGTTCGCATTATCAGGCCGTATAAATACATATTATAACATACTACCAATAGATTTAAAAATCGTGATTTTCTCGATGTCATTTAAACAAAGCTGAAGTGAGAATTTTGAATTGAATTTATGGGTAAGAACGGTTTTTAACCGACTTCAAAAAGGAGGAGGTTCTCAATTCGGTTGTATTTTTTTTTTTATTATTTTTTATGTATGTTACCTCATTTCTCCGTCATTTATGAACCGATTTGAATAAATCTTTTTTTGTTCGAAAGGGTATACTTCCCGATTGGTCCCATTTAAATTTTGTTATGATTAGACCATGAACTTCAGAGATATGGAACGGAACTCCTCATCGGATCAAAGCAAAATTCTCAAATTACTAGTATTGCTTTGTTTATATTTGTTGTTGGGAACTGACTACTTGAAAAGAGGAGGAGGTGCGTGTCCCCCCCCTCCCCCCCTTTGGAATGTTTTCATTATATCGTGTAAGGTATCATTTGAAAGGACTTTTTATGCCCGACTACGTCAATGCCAAAAAGAAGGGTTATGAAGGAGGGGGTTAAAATTATGACACTAAAACGTATTAAATAAAAAATAAACTTTAAAAAAAAGTAAAAACCGACTTCAAAGAAATACTAAAAGGAGTAAAATAATTACCATATATAAAATTAACAGTTTCAGAAGTCGGTGCAACTCTACACTGAAGCAAATAGAAGCCACCGACTTCTGAAACTGTTAATTTTATATATGGTAATTATTTTACTCCTTTTAGTATTTCTTTGAAGTCGGTTTTTACTTTTTTTTAAAGTTTATTTTGTTTTGGTTGTTTAATTTGCGATTCTTTTCCAATTTTATTTTTGACGACACGTTTGGTGCAGTGGCTGAGCAATTGGCTTCTGCGCTACGGGTCGTGGGTTCGATTCTCACACGGAGCAAATATTTGAATGGCCTACATACATTTATAGTTGTTTCGGGTCTGGGCGTTTGTGTATGTGAGATTTGTGTCTGTAAACGCACCCACGATACAGGAGAAATCCTAGTGAGGAGCAACGTTTTAATTTTAAAGATAAAAATAAATAGAAAAAAAAAAACCATGGGTTAAGATCGAACGACGACCGTAATTAACGTTGATAGAAACAGTATCATTTGTTTAACGGTGTAAATTAGCGAGATCACCCCCCTGAAGGTTTTCTTTGTGAAATGTTTAGTTACTTAGTTGATGAATTGTAAACTTTTTGCTATGTTTGCAATACACTAAATTAATGTAATTATTTAAATATAAGGTAGTGATATGTTTTTTTTAACGTTTGACATGTAAAATTAATTAAATCTAATTACGTAATTTTTTATCTATTTATGAATGTTAATTAATATGCATGCATGAATTCCATATTTCAAACAAAAGGCAAATTGATATTGAATAAAAAAGAAAGCTTCTGTAATCACTCCTATAACTTAATGAAAGTCCTGAGACAACACGATACAAGTTGTAACACGTTGCACGCTACACAATCCTGTTAACACGTCACACTGTCCAGCATGTCGCCTCACCTGATTGACATGTCCATTTGTTACGATACAGGAGCGCTAGTCGATGTGACGTTGTCACTCACACACACTCGTGAACATACATGTGGATATTACAAAGAATGTGTGTCTAGTCTGAGTTTGTGTGTGTGTGGGTGTGTCTGGGGAGTTCACAATTAAACTGTCTAGATTACTACCGAGTTTGTTAATATTAGGAATACAACATGTATACCATGTAATGTAATTAGGCATTTACGCGCTGTTTCTGTAGGACAATTGTTGCATTCGCTGGTGAATCCTATCCTATCTCATAACTGTCAGTATGCCACAATCGCTCGCTCTTTTTTTTTGTTAATTTTTTTAATCATATTGTATTGCTATAAGCTACAATTTTGCAAGTGCTGTGCACTCCTGTAAGTGACGAGTTCACTATAATCCAAAATCCCCAAAATTGATCATTGTATGTTTATTAGTGAATAAGTCATTGGAGAGCCATAATAAATAAATAAGTAATAAAATCGTAACGAAGCAGAAACTGTACACTGAATACTTTTGAAAAAAAAAATGAAGATACTAATGCCGACACTGAAGTTTTTAGAATTTCTGTCTGTTTGTATAATGTGTATGCGTGCTTCCTTGACTTATCCAAGGCTTTCGACCTTGTAGTGTATGACCTGCTGTGGAGCAAGCTGAGGAGCATAGATTTGCCGCAGGAACTCATTACCATGTTCCAGTACTGGTATGCGCACCAGTCTAACAGTGTCAGGTGGGCGGGGGCAATGTCAGATCCGTATCGGCTTGAGTGTGGAGTCAGGCAGGGCGGCTTAACATCACCTACCCTATTTAATTTGTACATAAACGGCCTGATATTAGCGCTCAGCAGTCAGCATGTCGGCTGCCACATTGACGGTGTTTGTGTTAATAATCTAAGTTACGCTGACGACAATTTTGGATTGGTCCCATATAAATTTTGTTATGATTAGACCATGAACTTCAGAGATATGGAACGGAACTCCTCATCGGATCAAAGCAAAATTCTCAAATTACTAATATTGCTTTGTTTATATTTGTTGTTGGGAACTGACTACTGGAAAAGAGGAGGGGGTGCGTGTCCCCCCCTCCCCCCCTTTGGAATGTTTTCATTATATCGTGTAAGGTATCATTTGAAAGGACTTTTTATGCCCGACTACGTCAAAGCCAAAAAGAAGGGTTATGAAGGAGGGGGTTAAAATTATGACACTAAAACGTATTTAATAAAAAATAAACTTTAAAAAAAAGTAAAAACCGACTTCAAAGAAATACTAAAAGGAGTAAAATAATTACCATAATATAAAACTAACAGTTTCAGAAGTCGGAGCAACTCTTCACTGAAGCAAATAGAAGCCACCGACTTCTGAAACTGTTAATTTTATATTATGGTAATTATTTTACTCCTTTTAGTATTTCTTTGAAGTCGGTTTTTACTTTTTTTTAAAGTTTTAGTTATTTTTTGCAAAGATACTCTTCGTTGTGGTTTAGATTACCGACAGAAATGTGATACGAGTTTCTGTGGGATCTCGAAACGTCTTGGATGTGGGTTCGATTCCGGACGTGGGAATAATTTTGTTTTTTTTTATTTGTCTCAGCTTTTGGCGACGGTTGTGTGGCCGTTAATGGATTATGATTTTTTTATCTTGTCGGCATGAGCTGTATGAGAACAGCTTCTGCCCTAGTGAGAACTAGTGAGAAGATTAGCAGTCAGCAAGGTTGTTAGCGGGGCTGACTGTCCAGCGTGTGCCGGACGCAAATTATTATCTTCAAGAGTCAAGCCTCGTTTAATACCCCAGTAGACTATGATATGCGGACTTGCTGGAGTTTGTTGCGCTGTTTCATCTTCACAGCATGAACACTCGGAAGCGGTGAAAAAGGAGGGCGCTTTTGTGGGTTGTCTTTTCTAACATTGACGTTCAAAAAGAACTAAGTTATTCTGGGCTATTTTAAATAAACGAGTTTTACAGTTTAAATTTGAAGCTGATTTTATCGATAGCTGCACCTTGATTTCGGAAATTACGTTGAAAGTGTACGACAGTCTGGATCCGGACGGCCTAGTGAATCCTAGTAAAGAATAGACTATCCCTTCTCTTTCCATGTTAAAACTATCCTCAAACATCCAAATATATACTAGAGATATCTAGAGGTTCTTCAAACGAAATAAAAAAAACACATTAACCATTACAGGCGCTTTTGGAAAGTCGAATTTAGGAGCACGGTTCCAATTAGTCGTTTCATATGGAGAAGAGCCGGCAAGAAACACCATGGTTACTCTTTTAAAAAAAGGATATCTTTAACAACTTCATTAAATACAGTACTATGATTTAGGATAGTTATGAGAGAACAATGTTAAAAATTTTTGTTTGATTGTTACACGTTAATAATTCCATGGTAAACAACTCCATAACTCTCCCATACAACCATATAAGATAATCCCATCAATGAATTAAAAAAACACCCTTTTTTTCTAAAACTTTTACACATCAGCGCACGCGCCTGACAGCTGTTCTCACTCACACATACAAAACTCACATATTATGTAGCCTAAAAAGTTTCGATACATTTTATACCTCACAACTAACAGCATACTAAGTGAGGAGTGCACAATTATTTTATTCTGTGGCACAAGTTTAACGGTCCTCGCCACCTGTTGTGACGTCATGATTGTGTCAGGTGCATAAGTGAAATGGAAATATTGTTGTCTCTTTCCAAGAGCACCTGTAGTTTTTGTTGTTACAAAGACGTTAGATTAAGTTCCTTTTTTCAAATCATTTATACTAATGGCACGGATCATACGATTTGTAAAGTTAAGCTGCGCTTGCCGCGGTCAATACATGGATGGGTAACCGTCCGTTACACATGGAGACCCCTCCGTGCCTCGGAGAGCACGTTAAACTGTCGATCCTAGGTGTCATATGAATACCTATGACAGTCGTTACGGGTAGTTGAAGCGCGATAGTCTGACAACCGATTCTAATCTTGGGATATCGGTATTGCCCAATATACAAGGTTAGTCAGAAAGGGTGTACTAATCCGAAAGGGGGTTAAAGTACCCATCGTAATGAATAACTTTTGTTCTACAACTTTTTCCAAAAGTCAATAGTTTAAGAGGAATAGGTGATCAAAGACCTCAAAAAAAAGCTCCAAAATCTATCTATCCCCAGATATGATCAGGTTTTATTTTAATTTTAGGTCATATTTGGGGTCATAAATTAGAAACACCATTTTCTGAATTTGTAACTAAAGCAGGAAAGAAGTATTATTGAAAAAACTAAAATTAAAATCATTCTGCATTAAAAAAAAAATTGCCGAATTTTGAAATTTTAACACTTGCTGTAAGACAATCATCAGTGATACCTTAAGTGGCCTGCGGATTAGTACCCCTTTTCCGACTAACCTTGTATAAATAAATAAATATTTGGGACATTTTTACACAGCACCATCTAGTCCCAAACTAAGCAGAGCTTATACTATGGGTACTAGACAATGGATACAATACTTATATACTTTTTTTTTTGTAAATACATACTTATAATACATAACAAACACGCAGACCAACACAAACACTTATGTTCATCACATAAATATTTGTGTCCTGTGGGAATCGAAACCACGACCTCGTAACCAACAGTCCGACACTCGAACCACTAGACCACAGACGTTGTCAAACTTGCCAGTAACTTGGTTGCGGAGTTTTAATGGCAGTCGTTTGGTTAAAATACTGGTATTCAGCGGCAATTGGTTAGATTTGAAGCTGACCCCAACATAGTTGGGAAAAGGCTAGGCAGAACATAAATTTGCCGTTTTAACAGCATTTGTAAAGAAATTCTTTCAAAACGTCATACTTTTGTAAAGAAATTATCAATCAATCAATATTTATTTGTCATACAGATTTGTAGGTCATACAAAAAGGTCTTAAAAATATACATGTAGTAAATGTTCTATCCATGGAAATTGGTGTACAAATAGTTTTTTGTTATGTCAGAACGTCATACTTTTGTAAAGAAATTCTATCAAAACGTCATTCTTTTGTAAAGAAATTCTATCAAAACGTTGTAAAGAAATTCTGTCAAAACGTCATATTGCTTAGATAAATGTTATCCGATGTTGGTAAAATCGACCCTAATTTGCAAATTAACTCCTTGGTAGAACCATGTAAACTATAGTATTTTAGAGTACTACTAAGCTAATTTATAAGCACATTTTTTACGACACCATGCAATATTGTAATCGCAGAATACAGGATGTACAGCTGCTTACAGTTTAGTAGGAATTACTAGAGGGGAGAGGGGTGAGCGACACATGGGCGATAGGCTAGCTAACTATACACGTATGTAGGTTCATGTGAAATTTGTTATTGCGTTGATCGTATCTATGGGATAAGTATGTTATACGAGGTTAGTCGGAAAGGGGATACTAATCCGAAAGGGTGTAAAAGTACCTGTAATAATGACAAACTTTTTTCTAGAACTTTCCCCAAAAGTCAACAGTTGTAGGATCACCTTTTTCATCATCATCCACTTACGACATTTCACCTTCTTTTTATTTACTATAAACCTTTTTTTATCACAGGCCACATAGTTTTTGGAACACACTCTAGATTCATAATTCGAAAAGCACTCGAAAAAGAAGTAAAGTGGCTTTTGCAAGTCATTCTAGAGGCGACCAGGGGCAGCAGTCTCGACATGTATCGCTATCACTTAACGACCGAAATCGGTAGTTAAGTGATAGTGATGTATCGAGTCAGTTTAACTATAGATAGGTGATTGTGTCATCGAGTTATAGAATTGAAGTATTCGAATGATCGCAACTCGAGTAAAGATTTCGATTATTCATAGTTGGTACGCGAATACTGAACCGAGTACTTAAATCGCGACCTTATGTTGTTGCTGGGACCCCTCTCTTCCGAAAAATGCAGGTTGTTGTTGTGTACCTGTTTGTTTTTCTTGTGATCACGAGATTTTGTTGATTGTCAAGTTGCGTTTTAAGAATTATTGGTGCTTACTAATCCGAAAGGGTGTTAAAGTACACATAATAATGAATAACTTTTGTTCTACCAATTTCCCTAAAAGTAAATAGGTACTTTAAGAGAAATAGCTGTTCAAAAATTTCGCAAAAATACGCTAAAATCTATCTATCCTCAGTTATAACATTCAAACATTGTAAGTCATATTTGGGGTCACCAAATAGAAGCTCCTTTTTCTGATTTCGTAACTGAAGCAGGAATGTTGAATTTTTGAAAAAACTAAAATAAAAATTCATTTCCATGCAAAATGATCGAATTTTGAAATTTTGACACTTGCTTTAAAACCGTCATAAGTGATACTTTATGTGGATTGCGGATTAGTACCCCCTTTCCAACTAACCTTGTATATTAACA
This sequence comes from Amphipyra tragopoginis, assembly GCA_905220435.1. Taxonomy (NCBI): domain Eukaryota; kingdom Metazoa; phylum Arthropoda; class Insecta; order Lepidoptera; family Noctuidae; genus Amphipyra; species Amphipyra tragopoginis. The sequence continues at coordinate 18,839,451 of HG992016.1, forward strand.
TTAAAGTGACATTCGTTTCGAAGCGATTGATCTGTTAAGTGTTGGACAGTGGTAATAAGTACCTATCGTAAATTTGCTTTTTAAATAGTTAATTGAATTGATTTAATTTTGGCCCCTAGAAATCAAAAAGAGAATTTGTTTATGATTATACAGTATATCAGACAGTAAGAATATGATTTCTAATTATTTAAAATGTTTACTTTTCTTTTTATTGACTTATCAATAAAACTGATTTGTGACCCATATTTTGTATTTTTGCTTGTATTTTTGGAAGTGAGAAACATTAGAGTAGTCGAATCCTATGAAGTACTTGAGTAGGTACCTGACGCAGTAATCGCTACTAGATTCGAGTCAGTGACTCGAGTTTTGAATCGATTCTCTTTTTAACGAGTACTAATTTATTCAAATACCATAAATGGCCAACTCGGCACATCACTATTTATGTCATAATGACAATTTTTTATTGATTTTTATTGGAAACCTAGCGAATTCAACTGTCAAGTTTACGATTTAACGTCATTTTAGCGAATAACTTTGCGAGCAAATTGGAAAGCCCGCAAAGTATTCATTACGATCGATAAGTTGTGCAAGAGATTTTTGATTTGAAAATAAACGTTTATCTGCTTATAAGGTGTTGTAGTTGTAGCAGTAGTCTCAGGCTTTATCGGGTATCAAAGGAGATGTTTAACAAGCTCGTAAATAAAAAATAAAATAAAGAAATAACGTTTATTAGCAACCAAAATGAACTACGACCATCTCTTCAACGATTTTCCACGAAATCACAAGCCAGTGCCTCTGTTTATTTTATTTTATTGAGCCGTTTCAAATATTGTTCAGCTCTGCAGCAACTTCCTTCCACGCCAACTCAAAATTCACCTTTCCTTGATGAACAGTAAATCATCTTCTGGCTAAAAACGACCGAGCATCTTATTTAGCCAGCAACGCTTCTATATGGTTACTTGAAGGACGTGTTGTACGTCTACGTCTAAAACATGAATACAAACGTAAACATTATTAAGGTACAAAGTGTACAACAAACGAAATTATAGGGCGCTTTAATTAAAAGATGGTTGGTGTCGGACTGCAACCGTGCCGCAGCCAATGATATTTTTTTTGTTTATAATATCATTTGCCGCTGCGGTGCGGATGTCGTGCTGCGGACGGGGGTGGTTGTGTTTTTTTATACAGTTGACGAGACGAGAGAAGTGCGTAGTCCGTACTGCCGCCGTGCATGCACGGTACAGACAACACAAGCCGCCCGACTGCAGTCCGACACCAACAGTTTAAATTTAAAGCGCCCTTAGACTCTACAATAGGTGTTGCATTGCAGGTACCTACTTACTTTCTTACATTCTACGACAACGCACCCGTGTGCTGCCGTGAGTCGGAGTGACTATCACCCATTGTCTATTTTGTCTAATAATGTCTAAACTATAACAATTTTCAATAATTAAAATTCACAAAAAAGAGCACATGACACATAACAAATAACAACGAAGTGACAATTGACAAATACTGTGACATTTGCTAGTGTTGCAAGGAAAGAAACTTTTATGTCCATTTATAAGGTATTTTGTACTTCAAACGATAAAGGAATATAATTTCAATGTAAAATAGGTGTTGCAATTATAGTTTTATGTAATTTATTTATATTTTTAAATATTTATTAGGATAAAATCATCTTTACCAATCTTCCTTACAATTTTGGGAGATTTTACAACAGGTATCATTTCCCTTTAAGAATACTGCACTATGAATACCGTTTTTCGGAAGCTTACCGATCGCTATCTCATGTCGAGACTGCAGCCCCAGCAAAATTGTAAGGAAGATTGGTAAAGATGATTTTATCCTAATAAATATTTAAAAATATAAAAATATAAATAAATTACATAAAACTATAATTGCAACACCTATTTTATATTGAAATTATATTCCTTTATCGTTTGAAGTACAAAATACCTTATAAATGGACATAAAAGTTTCTTTCCTTGCAACACTAGCAAATGTCACAGTATTTGTCAATTGTCACTTTGTTGTTATTTGTTAAGTGTCATGTGCTCTTTTTTGTGAATTTTAATTATTGAAAATTGTTATAGTTTAGACAGTTATTAGACAAAATAGACAATGGGTGATAGTCACTCCGACTCACGGCAGCACACGGGTGCGTTGTCGTAGAATGTAAGAAAGTAAGTACATACCTGCAATGCAACACCTATTGTAGAGTCTAAGGGCGCTTTAAATTTAAACTGTTGGTGTCGGACTGCTGTCGGGCGGCTTGTGTTGTCTGTACCGTGCACGCACGGCGGCAGTACGGACTACGCACTGCTCTCTCGTCTCGTCAACTGTATAAAAAAACACAACCACCCCCGTCCGCAGCACGACATCCGCACCGCAGCGGCAAATGATATTATAAACAAAAAAAATATCATTGGCTGCGGCACGGTTGCAGTCCGACACCAACCGTCTTTTAAATAAAGCGCCCTATAATTTCGTTTGTTGTACACTTTGTACCTTAATAATGTTTACGTTTGTATTCATGTTTTAGACGTAGACGTACAACACGTCCTTCAAGTAACCATATAGAAGCTTTGCTGGCTAAATAAGATGCTCGGCCGTTTTTAGCCAGAAGATGATTTACTGTTCATCAAGGAAAGGTGAATTTTGAGTTGGCGTGGAAGGAAGTTGCTGCAGAGCTGAACAATATTTGAAACGGCTCAATAAAATAAAATAAACAGAGGCACTGGCTTGTGATTTCGTGGAAAATCGTTGAAGAGATGGTCGTAGTTCATTTTGGTTGCTAATAAACGTTATTTCTTTATTTTATTTTTTATTTACGAGCTTGTTAAACATCTTCTTTGATACCCGATAAAGCCTGAGACTACTGCTACAACTACAACACCTTATAAGCAGATAAACGTTTATTTTCAAATCAAAAATCTCTTGCACAACTTATCGATCGTAATGAATACTTTGCGGGCTTTCCAATTTGCTCGCAAAGTTATTCGCTAAAATGACGTTAAATCGTAAACTTGACAGTTGAATTCGCTAGGTTTCCGATAAAAATCAATAAAAAATTGTCATTATGACATAAATAGTGATGTGCCGAGTTGGCCATTTATGGTATTTGAATAAATTAGTACTCGTTAAAAAGAGAATCGATTCAAAACTCGAGTCACTGACTCGAATCTAGTAGCGATTACTGCGTCAGGTACCTACTCAAGTACTTCATAGGATTCGACTACTCTAATGTTTCTCACTTCCAAAAATACAAGCAAAAATACAAAATATGGGTCACAAATCAGTTTTATTGATAAGTCAATAAAAAGAAAAGTAAACATTTTAAATAATTAGAAATCATATTCTTACTGTCTGATATACTGTATAATCATAAACAAATTCTCTTTTTGATTTCTAGGGGCCAAAATTAAATCAATTCAATTAACTATTTAAAAAGCAAATTTACGATAGGTACTTATTACCACTGTCCAACACTTAACAGATCAATCGCTTCGAAACGAATGTCACTTTAATGTTAATATACAAGGTTAGTTGGAAAGGGGGTACTAATCCGCAATCCACATAAAGTATCACTTATGACGGTTTTAAAGCAAGTGTCAAAATTTCAAAATTCGATCATTTTGCATGGAAATGAATTTTTATTTTAGTTTTTTCAAAAATTCAACATTCCTGCTTCAGTTACGAAATCAGAAAAAGGAGCTTCTATTTGGTGACCCCAAATATGACTTACAATGTTTGAATGTTATAACTGAGGATAGATAGATTTTAGCGTATTTTTGCGAAATTTTTGAACAGCTATTTACTTTTAGGGAAATTGGTAGAACAAAATTTATTCATTATTATGTGTACTTTAACACCCTTTCGGATTAGTAAGCACCAATAATTCTTAAAACGCAACTTGACAATCAACAAAATCTCGTGATCACAAGAAAAACAAACAGGTACACAACAACAACCTGCATTTTTCGGAAGAGAGGGGTCCCGGCAACAACATAAGGTCGCGATTTAAGTACTCGGTTCAGTATTCGCTAGGGTTTCTGTTTTCTCGACATATTTTTTTTCTCGGGTCTCGAGAATTCTCGAGCCCGATTTCTCGGGTTTCTCGGGTCTTTCGAGAAATTTTTAAAAACCTTAAAAAATCAGCTGTCGCCCGTTTTCTGGGGTACTTTTGAAAGTAGTTTATCTGTTAATAGCGCTATTATTTCGATAAACTGACTCATTGCGTTTCTGGACACCCCAGTCAGAAGATAATACTAGTTCAAACTTCAGATAACTTATTTTTCCGGTTTCTGAGGTACTCCTAAACGTAGTTTATCTATTCTACCGCTATTGGTTCGATAAACTGACACATTGCGTTTCTGGACACCCCAGTCAGAAGATGATCTTAGTTCAAACTTCAGATAACTTATTTTTCTGGTTTCTGAGGTACTCCTAACCGTAGTTTATCTATTCTACCGCTATTGGTTCAATAAACTGACACATTGCGTGTCTGGACACCCCAGTCAGAAGATGATCTTAGTTCAAACTTCAGTTAACTTGACTGACTAATTTGGGGCGTTAATCAGTTCCAGAACTTTATTTGTCGTTTTATATCATATTAAGAGCATTTGGAGTTTTATTATTAGTATTTTATTTTGGATAGTGAGTTTTGGACTCCCAGCGAAATGAACTCGAGTAGTTCATCGCAGTCTGATTTGGAAGTGCTGGAGGCAATTTCAAATATATCAGGGGCCTAATTCTCCTAAAATAAATCTTGATAAATCACAACCGAATCAAGGCCGAACCGTTCATTCAGACAGTTCTCAATTTCAAAAGCTATCAAATTGTTTGACACAAAAAACAAAATCAATCATTTTGAAAGTTTTCGAAAACAAAAACTGACTGACGGTTGTGGTTCGATTGCGTTTGACAGCAATTTATTTTAGGAGAATTGGGCCCCTGTACCAATAAAAAGGCATCGAAGAAATCCATCCGAAATGTTCACGGATGAAGAAGTTAACATGAGATATCATTGTAACAAGGGGACTATGATGTATATACATTTGTGAAATAACTAACCCTGCCCTAGAAACCCATTCATTTACACCACAAATAGGTACGTTAGCCTAGTTTTTTTTTTCAGATTTAAATATACTTTACTGCCCAATATTATAAATTACAATAAAAATTAAAATCCTAGTTATTTTGTTTTAATAGTTTTATTGTGTTGTTGCTTGTTGCTATGATTAAAAATAACAAAGAGAAAATATTGTGATTTAAATTTTATATTATATGTAATGTAATGGTTCGTTTTAAAATCATTGCATATACCAGAGAAGATTTTCATTTAAACGTGGGGCCTAACAGCAAAAAGATAGTTTAAGGCGAGAAAAATATATTTAGCTGGGCTTTAAAAAGAGACCTCATCTAGTGGTCAATTTACAAACTTACTTGTTGTTTGGATAGTTATCTAGTCGTCGATTTTTTAATCAGACACCCAACAAGAGATGAACGGAGTTTATCTTACAGTTAATTTTTATTTGATGTTTTATGTCACATTATAATATAATAAGAGTACTTAGAGTTGTAGGTATATTATGTGTCTGTTTGCTTGCCTCGCTTATTCGAGCCTCGTAAGGAGAACGATAAGAAGCCAAAATGCAAAGATTACGTAACTTTTAAGCCAATTTTACAGTAATAAAAGAAAATCTTTGATTTCTCGAGTTCTCGAATTCTCGAGGTATTTTTTCTCGTCTCGAAGTTGGCATGATTTCTCGACATTTCTCGACTCGAGAATTCTCGAGCAGAAACCCTAGTATTCGCGTACCAACTATGAATAATCGAAATCTTTACTCGAGTTGCGATCATTCGAATACTTCAATTCTATAACTCGATGACACAATCACCTATCTATAGTTAAACTGACTCGATACATCACTATCACTTAACTACGTTATTGTAGTTACTAACATTGCATATTTACCCAAGGTCGCAGTGCACTGTATTAACTCTAGTTAGTATAAGTGTACGACAATGATGTAAAAGAGCGGAGCCTCCTAATACAGGCATTGTTTGCCTAAAGGGAGGCTTCAAACACGTTTAAATGTATTGCAATTTTTTTATACTCACAATAAACTATTTTGTATTTGTATTTGTATTTGTGATACAAATAAAAAAGTCTTGGGTATGTGTCTCACGGCTGGACCAAAAAGGTGTCCAGATCAGCTTAATGTCAAGCACTATAAGTACTTGACGCTGGTTTTCGTCTGGAACCTTTGTGCCCCATTACACAGTGTATAAGAAATAGCTGTTGAAAGATTTCATAAAAAGTACGCTAAAATCTATCTGTCCTCAGCTATGATCTGTGTTTACATTTTAGATCATATTTAGCGTCATGAAATAGGTTGCAATCATGTTTGAAGATATAATGATCGAATTTTGAAATAACACCGTTTATAAAACAGTCTTCAGTGATACTTTATGTAGCCCACGAATTGGTACAAGGTTAGTCGGAAAGGGGGTACTAATCCCCAGGCCACTTAACCCTTTGACCGCCACGGACGTCTATGGACGTCAAATTAAAAATTGCTCACGACGCCTCCGACGTCATGGCACGTCGAAAACACCACTTTTTTACAGTTCAAAGGTCCATGGTACAGTCCATAAACGTCCGTGGCGGTCTAAAGGTTAAAGTATCACTGATGACTGTTTTAAAAACAAGCAAATATTAAAATTTCTAAATTCGATAATTTTTATTTCCATGCAAAATAATTTTTATTTTAGTTTTTTCAAAAATTATTCATCCCTACTTTAGTTACAAATTCAGAAAGTGGTGCTTCTGATTCATGACCCCAAATATGACCTAAAATGTAAACACAGCTGATCATAACTGGGGATAAATACAGGATGTTAACGAATTCGTGTAATTCCTTCAAACCACGTGATCTACTGGTGACACAGATTAACCCTAAATGAGAATTTCTGAAAATCAACTAAAAAAAATTCAAAAAAAAATCTTGATTTTCTATTTCTAAGTCATTTTAGAGCCTTGGGTTATCTGACTGCAAAGAGCGATATCGCGTTGGTCGTGCCTGCCAGCCGTGTCGCCGTGCTTTCATTAATTTATGCGTGGCATCGAAATGTTGACACAAATAAAACAATTTTTTTACAAAAAAAAATATTCCTATTTTTTTACTGAATCCTTATTAGGTGGTTTAGATACAATCGGTAACAAAGCCGCATGAAAAAATGATAATTTTATTTTTTTATTTTTATTCTAGCTAAATCCCGTGCGGGGCCTGTCTACATCAGTAGTAGATCATGTGGTTTTAAGGAATTACACGAATTCGTTAACAGCCTGTAGATTTTAGCGATTTTTTTTGCGATCTATGAGCAGATATTTCTCTCAAACCATTGAATTTTGGGAAAAGTTGTAGAACAAAAGGTATTCATTATTATGGGTTTTTCAACACCCTTTCAGATTAGTACCTCCTTTCCGACTCACCTTGTATAGTGAAATGGTATAGGGTAGTCTGAACTGCCCTTTACTAAGTCAATAAATATAACATTCCCGCCGAAGTGACGAACATAACCTAAGTTTTTATAGTCGAGTAATAAAGCAAGCGATGAGTGACATCGCCTCAAGGACGACGGGAATGTGCGTCTGTGTTGCTAGTAGAAATAAAAGCAGTATTTATACGCTTTCTAAAGAAAGTTGGCTACTATTTCAGATGACGTATAATGCCTAATAACTAATGTGTAATGGAAAGCTCACGGTATAAAATAATCAATAGTACTACGAATGTATACAGGGTATAAACGAATTTGTGTAATTCCTTCAAACCGCGAGATCTACTGGTGACACAGATTGACCAAGAACTGGAATTATAAGACAACAAAAAAAATTACGAAAAGAAAAGCAGTTTTTTTGTGTTTGAGTCATTTTAGCGCCCAGAGTTAACTGACTGCACGGAGCTATATCGCGCTAGTCGTGTCTATCAGCTGTGTCGTAGCATTTTCATTCGTTTATGCGTGGCATCAAAATAGCCTATCACAAAATTTTATTTTTCGCAAAAAAAACATTGTTTTTTGTATTGAAACCTTAAGAATGGTTTAAATAGGGTCACTAAAACATACTGAAAGTTTTTTTTTCTATCTCTTTCCCGTTTGTTGTTAACCTATACCAATAATAGATCATGTGGTTTTAAGGAATTACACAAAACAATGAAACTGTGAAAGATATTTTGTTAGATTATATTTTATTTTTAAAAGAGTAACCATGGACTTTCTTGCCGGCTCTTCTCCATAGGAAACGACTAATTGGAACCGTGTACCTAAATTCGACTTTTTATAAGCGCCTGTATTTGTTTGTGTTTTTTTTTGCTTCATATTGACCCAGCACTCCTTCTCCTTTTCTGAAGGCTATGTTCGCCAATGTGCTAGATATTAGACTATTTTTTCTTTTGTTTCATCATTGACTTTCCTTCCATCCACTACGTGATGACACACCATTCGTATCATCATATTGCCAACCACAAATAAACATGGTACATATTTAATTCGTGTCAAATACTGGCAACACCGCACGTCCTACATGATCCGCGCGGCGGCTGCATCGTCACGACCGCCATTTTTATTTCCTGTTCGTATATTTTATTATTATAAAAAGTCGCGATTTTATCATATTGTTATGTTGCTAGAGGGAGATGTTGAATGAAAAATTGAGGATATGGTATGTCTACACCGGTGCGCTTTCATGTTCATCTTGCGCTTTCAACTTTCAATTCCTCTTGCGTCAAGCGCATGCAATATTGATTGCCATAAGACGCATGCAGCTTATCGCCTACACCGGTGCGCATCGGTCAGTCGTCAGTCGATATACAATAGACGGATTAGCGTGCGCTAGGGGCATGCGCTTTTGTCGAACTAGTATTAAGGCATGCGTTATGGCGCTTCACGCATGTTTCAGACGAAGACGCAAGATGAACATGAAAGCGCACTGGTGTAGATATAGCTATACGTTTTATAAACGTCATCTTATAAAGCCCTTAAAAACCTCATAGCATTTTGGGCTATGAGGTTTATTCGTCCGTGTGGTGCCGGACGTAAAGAATAGCACTACCCCATCTCTTCCCCCGGGTGTCGTAAAAGGCGACTAAGGGATTCACAAGAGGATGAGCAGCAGCGTTCTCTGAGTACTTTAACAACCACACTGCGATCGTCAACCCGCCTACCAAGCGTGTCGATTATCATATGGCAACCCCCCTTCTCCCCTTTTGGTGTAGGCCTATGTCCAGCAGTGGACGTCTTTTGGCTGAATGATGACGATGATGATGATGATTTTGGGTTTAGGCTCGACAACCAAAACCCAAAATAACCAAACTTTAAAACTCATTTATTCAAAATAGATTAGAATTTCTTACTTCTTTTTCAACGTCAATATTACAAAAAACAGTTCACAAAATCGCCCGCCCTTCACCGCTTCCTAGTGTTTATGCTGTGAAGGAGAAACGACGCAACAAACTCCCTAGCAACACAGTTCTGTCTGTCAAGTTAATAAATTAATTGCGTATACACGGAAAAAAGTATTTATTTTTATTTTAATGCAAATTGTGGATGATAAACAAAGTATAGAACAATTCTGGATGAATTGAAAACAAAATTACCAATAAGTATCTAAATAATATATGTAGATCAGAGGTTCTCAAACTTATTTCGTTTACCGCCCATTTTGAGAATCGACTGTTTTCTAGCGCCCCCTATTTTTTTAAACTATACCTCATCTTACAAATCACTATCGCAATCATTACTGTTACCGTCCTATACCGCCCCCCTAGGCCTCTAGCGCCCACAAGGGGGCGTTATCGCCCACTTTGAGAAAGACCGATGTAGATAATTCAACATAATATACAGGGTGTAAACGAATTCATGTAATTCCTTCAAACCTCATAGTCTACTGGTGACACAGATTGACCTTGCATGGGATTTTCTGCTTTTAAAAAAAAAACAATATTAAAACTTTTTTTTCTTAATATAAGTCAGTTTACGCCTTGAGTTACTGTACTGTGCAAAGCAATATCGAGCTATTCGTGCCTGTCAGCTGCCGGGCTTCCATTCATTTGTACGTACGATTGAAATGTCCTATCACATCCTAACTTAAAATTGTAAATGCGAAAGTAAGTTTGTTTGTTTGTTACCTTATCATGCCTAAACCAGTGAACCGATCATCCTGAAATTTTGTATATACGTTGTCAGGTGTACAGAAACGGACATAGGGTACCTTTCATCCCGAAAAAAGTACTGTTCCTAAGGAAAACAACAATAACGTTAATAGATGGCGCCACGTGTCTTTCAAATCATGATTGAATTATATTATTATAGACACTTTAGTAGTGTGTTAAGAGTTGACTGTCAAATTCTTAATTAACGCGAGCGAAACCGCGGGCAAAAGCTACTAATTTAAAATTTATTGTTTTTTTTTATTTATTATTTTAATCCCGCAAAATCCCATGCTTGTATAATCTATACCAGAAATAGGTTTTGTCGTTTTAAGGAATTACGCGAATTCGTATACAACCTGTATATTTATAAGTACACATAATTGTATACACTTAATATATTTTATTCAATACAATAACATTAAAGCGATGTGACCCCCATTACGATAGCACGCGTGCATATAACAAATAACATTTTTTTCAAACATTTCTCAACAATAAATAATTTACGGGTTGTTTCAATATACCTATATATAGTTGCGTGTCCCCTCACTATGAAATCCCGGTATCCTTAGGGAGGTGATTAGTTCCACTTTAAATTGTTTCGGGAACTCACAAATACGTATATCGGGAACAAAGTGACGGTTATATGGGTATTTCATTAATTTACCATCAAGTTATGGTATTTATGGGGTAGGTAGGATGGTACCAAGGGTGTGCGTTGGTACCGAGTAAAGGTACGGGAATGTTTTTTTGGTATTACCTATATAGGTTATAAACTTATTATACAAGGTTAGTCGGAAAGGGGGTACTAATCCGAAGCCCACTTATAGTATCGCTGATGACTGTTTGAAAGCAAGTGATAAAATTTCAAAATTCGATAAAAAAATGTTTTCCAAATAAAATGAATTTTAATTTAGTTTTTTTTTTCAAAAATTCTTCATCCCTGCTTTAGTTACAAATTCATAAAATGGTGCTTCTAATTCATGACCCCAAATATGACCTAAAATGTAAACACAGCTGATCATAACTGGGGATAGATAGATTTTAGAGTTTTTTATTTTTTGAGATTTTTGGACAACTACACACATCAAAAGTGTCTAGGGATCAAGCATTTTTATGCGGATTTCTTGAGATTGAGATGTGGCTTTGTAATAAATTTATGATTTTATAAATTTATATGGATCCTTTTTGGTGCATTTCATAATTTGAATCAGGAACTGTGAATCAAATTCGAGTAAAAGATGAAAATCAGCTGTCAATATTTTCCCTATAAAAACATACAACGCATTGAAGACATTATTAGTGCTACTGTTTCCCTACTACTGATTAAAACCAACGTTATTATGGAGCGGCGACGTCATTTAAGCAGGGAAGAAATGCTCAGAGCCGTGGGAATGATAGAAGCTGGTTCCCGGCAACGTACTGTGGCTTTAGCTCTGAATACAAGTCAGAGTGTTATCAGTCGACTTTGGACACGTTACCGAAGCACTGGTACCGTGGCTGAGCGCCATGGAGGACGGTATCGCTGCACCACACGGAGACAAGACCGATACATTCAAATCTTAACTCGAAGAGCTCCAACAATAACCGCCATGATGTTAGCCGTGAGGCTTCATCACTCTTCAGGGAACTTAATTAGCGACCAAACAGTCAGAAACCGCTTGCATGAAGTGAACCTTCATTCCCGAAGACCGCTACGGGTACCACCTATAGCAATGCACAATCGTAGGATTCGATATGTCCCAAAAACTCCTAGGGATTCCCAGTAGAACTGTTAGAGGGAGCCACAACCAATAAAACCACTAGGTACTCGTAAGATGACATTTTAATTCAACAAATCAATTTGCCCTATATTTTGCCGGTAACGAAACCATAGCTCACTCAAAATCGCGCCAACGCCATCTATCGAGGTATGGTGTCATCACCTTTACAACGTCTTAACATTCCCGCCCACTAAGGACAACAGTCCTTAACAATCACTACACAATACAAAATTTACTTAAATAAACAAAAGAAAATCTGAACTTTGAACATATTAGAAATATCTGCATTGCAAATTGTATACAAAACAACTTAAGTATCGCTAGTAGGTAAAACACAAATTTTTGACACAGGTCTCTTTATAAATGAGTTTTATAACGTAAGGTTTACCACTCTAGTTACATTGTCCACGCCAGGATGTTTTTTAACAATTCTACCCATTAACCATCTGGCAGGCTGTAAATCTGGTTCCTTAACCAAGACAACATCACCAATCACTAGCTCCAGTGTTAAACGATTCCATTTATGCCTATGCATCAACCCTGAGAGGATTTAACCAGGTAAGTTTAGATTTAGTTTTTATATTTTTACCATCAGTAATATCTTGTATTTCTTGCTTAAAATATCTATTTTGACATTGCTTAATCATAATTTCTAATGCTCTATGTATTTCTTCTTTCAGAAGGTAAGTATGTTTAAGTATTTTATCTTTTTCTCTTATCAGGAATCTTTTACAGTATGCTACAAACCGCAACAACCTTGTCAACGATGAAAATTTCTCCCATATATTATCTTCTTCTTGTACTGCAACGTTAACTAATTTAACTTTTTCTTCCAGGTTCGTGTTCAAATTCTTCGGGTTTACGTATGGGATTTTCGGATCTTTCAACCATTTTGGTCCGTTTACCCATAACTGGTGACTACTAATATTCGATGGTTTTATTCCACGTGAAGCGGCATCGGCTGGATTATTCTCTGATTTAACATATGCCCACTGGTTTCAATCTAAAAGTGATATAATCGTTGCTTCTCGATTGCCGATAAATGTTTTCCATTTGCAAGGGTGATTACTCAACCACGCTAATACTACTCCCGAATCAGTCAACGCATGCCAATGCTGTTTAGGAACATCTAAAACTGTGCCAACTTCGACAAGGAGTTTCGCCAAAAGAACTGCTCCACACAACTCCAATCGCGGTACGGACACCTGTTTAATCGGAGCCACTCTTGTCTTAGCCGATATTAGACTGACTTCGATGTTACCTTCACAAGTACCCACAGGTAGGTACGCTACAGCACCATACGCAACATTGGACGCGTCACAAAATCCATGGAGTTCCACCAGACGATCATTACCTGTACATTTCATCCACCGAGGCAATCGAAAGTTGGTAAGTTGTGTCAAGTTTTCACGATAGGCAATCCACTCATCTAGTAACCTTTGCGGCAATTCATCGTCCCAACTCAATCCCGATAACCATAATTTTTTAATAAATATTTTTGCGCTTATTATGCTTGGTGCTATCCATCCTAGAGGATCATATAAACGAGATAATATCGGATAATACTTTTCTTTTTGTTACAGGTGCAGACATGGCTGGCAAGTTAACTGCGTACACAAATTCATCTTGGATTCGGTTCCAGGTAAGACCCAATAGTTTATTTTGGCCTTCTATTACTTGTTCCTCAATCGCTTTACCTTCCTCTACCCCTTTTATATCTTTATTTTTCTTCTCTATCATATTTATTACTGCTTCATTATTGCTTTTCCATTTTTGAAGTTCAAATCCCCCTTTATTTAATAACTCATTTAACTGATCATAGATTTGCATTGCTTCTTTTACATTTTCACATCCTGACATAAAATCGTCCACGTAAAAATCTCTTTTAACTCGATCAGCCACTAGTGGGTACTTGCTTCCTTCATCTATTGCTACCTGCATTAGTGTTTTAACTGCCAAATATGGCGCTGATGATGTGCCAAACGTCACTCTTAATATCTTATATTCAGCAATATCTTTTTCAGGAGAGTCTCGCCACAAAATACGCTGGAAATCCGCATCTTCTTCCCTTACAAGTATTTGTCTATACATTTTGGTGATATCCGCAGAGAGGCAGATTTGGTGTTTCCTCCAACGAATTATGATATGACGAAGTTCCGATTGCAAGGTAGGTCCCACCATCAGGTCGTCGTTTAGGGATACCCCATTCTTGCCTTTACAAGATGCATCAAAAACAACACGTACTTTTGTAGTGGTTCTAGCCTCTTTTATAACTGCGTGGTATGGTAAGTACACTCCAATCTTACTATCTTGGCTATTGACCGATCGCATATGCTTGAGCATTAAATATTCATCAAAGGTTTTCTTAAATTCATTTTTTAATTGATCATTCTTTGCTAATTTTTGTTCTAGTTTCAGAAATCTCCTCAATGCTATTTCCCGTGATTGACCTAAACAGGCTGGATGCTCATCTCTGAAAGGTAATTTGACAATATAACGTCCCGTTTCATCTCGTGTAGTTGTTGATGTATATATTTCTTCACAGTGTTTTTCCTCTTCCGACATTACCTTTGGATTTAACTGCGGCTCGTTTTCTATTTCCCAAAATGCCTTTAAAAAATCATCTGCTTGAACATGCATGCTAACAATATTTGCAGAAAGAGACTGAGTTCTATTTGTTCCAGTTAAAACCCATCCAAATATTGTTGCTTGAGCCAGCAACGATCCGGATGAACATTTATGAAAACCTTCCTGTAATATGTTACCATAAACATCTGAACCTAGCAACATATCAATTTTGCTGGGTGAGCGGAAATCCGGATCGGCTAACTTAATGGTTTCCAGTATAGCCCAAGGTTCTACCAAAATCTCCCGTGGAGGTAGCAACCCGGTTAACTTATCCAAAACATAGGCTGTTACTTGGACGCTGCAGTCTGGATTGTGCGATGAATGAAGAATAACATCTGTTTTAGATTTAGAAACCACTTTGATTTCACCGCCCAATCCTGAAAAATTACCCTTGACTGCTTTACATTTTAGACCAAGCAACTGAACTGCGGCTTGCGTAATGAAAGAAATATGAGACCCTTGATCCAATAACACGCGCAGTGGTATGATCCCATTCCTTGAATGAATATTCACAATAGCTGTTGGTAACAAAGAAATTTGTTCCGCACCCTTTGAAATATGTGAACTACCCGTTTCTGGTTCATCTTCTAATACCTGATGTGATGCTTTAGGCTCCAAGTTTGGTTGCACACTACTGGAATGAAGTAATGAGTGATGTCGTCTTTTACAAATGTGGCAAGAAGTTGTACTTTTACAATATTTTACACTGTGATTATTCGCTAAACAATTGAAACACAATCTATTGTCTTGTACAAATGAACGTTTCGCGTCATGATCTAAGTTGAGAAATTCTTTACACGAACGTATTATGTGTTCGCCTTTACAAAAAGCGCAAGTTATTTGTGACAAATGAAAAGTGTTCTTAAAGTGCGGACTCTCTTTATAATTTCGGGATTTAAGATTTGTTACAGATTTTGTCTCCAAAAATTCTAATGAGTGAAACCTATTTTGCAAAAAATTCTGAAACTGCTTAAATTGTGGTAATGTATTACAATTAAATGTTATTTCGCTAACTTTAGCCTCCCATTGTTTTCTAGATTCGTTGTCCAATTTTTGTGATACAATAAATATGATAATGGTGTCCCATGAGGTGGTATCAATACCCAAATTTTGCAGCCCTTGTAACATGTCCGTAGTATTATCCAGTAGTTGTTTGATACCTGTGGCAGATTCCGTGACAACATTGCGTTGTGAGAAAAACCTTGTGAGTATATTGGTAGCTAAAAATTGTTTGTTATTGAATCTTTTTTCCAATAAATACCAACACTGCTCATAATTATCATTAGTTATGGCAATGTGTCTCAATAATTGCTCCGCCTCTCCGATCAGGTGTCCCTTTAGGTAATGTAGCTTCTGAACATTGTCGAGATCTTGGTTATTATGAATCAAAGAAACAAACAAATCTCTAAACCCAATCCATTCTGTGTAGCGTCCTGAAAATGTTGGTATTGTAATTTTTGGCAGTTTAACAGGAGCGTTTGAAACTTTACGTTCTTTAGAAGCCTTTCCATTTGTTGATAATTGAGTTTGTTCTTCTAACATTTCCTCTAATTCGGATTTGAAGTCTAAATAAAACTCTTCTACTTCGGTATGCACGTCCCTTTGCAAGTATTGTGAACGTTCCGTTTCTTTATCCTTTACTATTTCAGAATGATTTTTTGAAAACTCTAACCATTTATTGCTTATGTTGTCAATCCTATTGCTTATGTATGCTTTGGTTAAACGCTCCTTTGAGCATTTCTTAAAATTGATCCTGGCCTTTTGTAGTTGAAGACGAATATCATCTTGAACTTTGATAAGTTCCATGATGAATTAAGAATATTCTGTGTTGACAACAATAAGAAATATTTTGTGTAAAATCTTCTAAGTGTTTTGGCGCTTCAAATTTCTATGCAAAATCGGGCATAGGTTCCCCGTTGGTTCACTTTATTGCAAACTATTCTAAGTCCTAATTTAAATTTTAAAATTTTTACAAGTCCAAATTCACTTTAATAATACAACGTACTCACAGTTCTATGTCCATGTTTCACTTTATCACACAACCATACGTTACTTGCCCTTCTTCTGTCCGTCCAGAGATGCTGTAGTTAAACCGCCCTGCTGATGCTCATCCACGTAAGCGCCGTACTTGTCGAAGTCCTGGGTACTGCCGTAGTCACCAGGTGTCCCGAAATCCTCAACGACAATCCGCCGCCCTTGATCTCGGATGAGCCGCCTTGCAGCTCTGTTCGGACTAAGTCAACTTCTAGCCTGATATCATCCGGCTCGAAGGACCATGTCCCAAAAACTCCTAGGGATTCCCAGTAGAACTGTTAGAGGGAGCCACAACCAATAAAACCACTAGGTACTCGTAAGATGACATTTTAATTCAACAAATCAATTTGCCCTATATTTTGCCGGTAACGAAACCATAGCTCACTCAAAATCGCGCCAACGCCATCTATCGAGGTATGGTGTCATCACCTTTACAACGTCTTAACACGATATCAATGGGCTCTTGGACACAGAAATTGGGCAGAAGAACAATGGCGTTTCGTGTGCTTTTCTGATGAGTCTCGTTTTGGTATGAGACCGGATACAAGACGTATACGACACTGGAGAACCCCTGGACGCCAACAGCGATTAAAATCCTGCCAGGAAGTCCATCCTTATAGTGGTGGAACCATCATGGTATGGGCGGGTATTTGGATCGGCGGAAGAACTGAGTTGATTTGGATCAGAGGCAACCTCAACGCTCAAATTTATGCTGAGACGATTGTATCAGACGTCATCGTTCCTCTACAAGCGCAAATCGGTCCCTTATTTCAGTTAATGCATGATAATGCACGACCGCACACCGCAAGAGTTGTAAGACAGACTCTCGCCGCAGCTAACATCAATGTCCTGCCCTGGCCTGCTCAGTCGCCAGACTTGAACCCGATTGAGCATGCATGGGATATGCTACAGAGAAGAGCTCTGCCGAATATGGAGGGTATCCAGTCGCAAGAAGACCTTTTTTTGTTGTTGCAACGAACATGGGCGGCCATTCCACAGCGTGATTTGGATGAACTCATTTTGAGTATGCCAAACCGATGTTCTTGTGTTGTTAGTGTTCGCGGTAGAAACACGGATTATTAATTGTTTAAGTTACCCAATAAAATTTTAAAGAAAACTGTTATTTCAGTCTTTTTTTCGAACTTTTGTGTTAGTGGTTCAAATGTCAAAAATCCCTTTATTAGGAAAATGGCAAATTTCTTTATTAATGCAAAGGTGACTTGGTTTATCGTTACTGTGACAAACGAAAACACTTTATTTGATGAATCCTTAAAGAAAATTTTAATTAATATCAATCAGGAGAAAAGTTATTGCAAAAATATATGTTGTTATTTCTCTTAAATTATTGACTTTTAGGGAAAGTTGTAGAACAAAAGTTGTTCATTAGGTATTATGTCGTCAGTGGAAAGGTAAAAAGACTAAAGCGCCACTTTTGGTCAAAATGAGTTATATATACAGTTCGACTGCAATTTTTTTTCTGCGTCGATTGGTCTAGGTCTCGTGGTGATCTGAGCACTTTTTTGGCGCTTTAGCATTCCAAAATTTTGCCTGTAAGTACATTGATGAATGACTAAAGCGACGTTTTTTCGATGTTTTATAGGTTGACGTCGCTTAAATACTTTTTATCCAAGTACTTAAGAGAAACGATGACTTATCAGTATTATTCGATTTCTCATTTAAGCTAAATAATGTTTATTAGTAATTAATCCTTCAGACTAAATCCATTTCAGTGGTTTGTTAGTAATTTTGCATAATTGTGTCGTAGTATTGTTGGCGTTTTAGTAAAAATCGTTTTACAAATATTTGTAATGAATGGCGGTTAAGTAACAAAAATATCCCTAAATTCAATAAGGAAGTCTATTTAGTAGTCGGTATGAGATTTTATTTAATAATGCGAAAGGCCTCAAGGGTCTCATTTAACATAATAATGATACTTAAATTTAACTTAAAATTTTCATTTTTAAATATTTATCTAAAAAAAGACATTCTTATATATAAAAAAATGTATCCCACCGGCATCAAGAACAGGGTCCAAGCTACCGGTGGTCAAGGCCTCAGAGAAAGGAACCTCCTAACAATACGCACCGTTTCGAGAAGTACCGCTTTCTATATCAGGCCGTTGATCCAGCCACCCAACGAGAACCTCTTTCGGTGTTGGTCGAGGCTCTTGGCTATTAAGCCATTCCCCGAACTACTATCGCCACAATTACTGCTGAATCAACATCCTACATGTCGAGAACCTCGTGTGTCAAGTCTTGATATTTATTTTTCTTTATCTTTCTCAGCTTTCACGAGGTTCTCGTCATGCGAAACAGTGATATCAACTATCATTGATCGAGGTTCTTGACTATAAGGCCATTAGCCGTAACAACTATCGGTACAAAGACTGCTGAATCCACGTCCCACATGTTGACAACCTCGTGTGCTAAATCAAGATACTTGATTTGTTTATCTTTTTCAAGTTTCACAAAATTCTCATCATGAGGGACAATAATATCAACAATACATCAATACAATCATATTGTGCGACGCTCTGGCCGATTACTAATCAGGTTTATTGAGAACAACAGTCCTGTAGGTGATGATAGCTCAATCCCGGTACAATTTGACATTCTCAAGAACGGAGTCGGACGTACTTGAAGTATGGTACACGATGTACAAAATTGTATTTCAGAGCAAGTAGCTGGTGAATAATTTTGGCCTCCAGGTTATGTCTGTGCAAATACTCGCCGTTAGTAAGACAAGAACAACCGGAGATAATTTGTCGAATAGATTTTCCCGGACGGTGTGGCATGCTCGACAATGTCAACCGTTCCATCCTTCCCCATATATTTCCAGTACTTGTTCGTCATAATAACTTCGTTCACAATTGCACATACAAGACCTTCGACGCCGTCATAAAAAACTTTTAGAATACGAACGCTTGCTTTGCCATACTTCTTTGCGGTCATTGGTGCTATGTAGGTTTGCGCTAGTCTCTTAAGCCCAGGAGAGTGGGGTCAGTTCCTTGTCCAAGGCGACAACATTTCCATGAAACTGTACATTTCGCGGTTATGTGCGGTATTTGCGTTTAAAAAGTCTGGATCCATAGATCACTTCCATGGAATATACAGCCACATCACCAAGAAACGGAAGTGATGCATTCTGATATACAATCAGCGGTGAACGGACCATTTATCCAAGGCATCAAGAATCGTTTGAGTCCACTTGAGTATGCCAAAGGATTCATCAAGACCGGCATGACCCAACCGTTAAAGACCTTGTTGTCGCTCGATAAAATATTTTTCAGAAAATATTCAGGCGGCCAGAAGCTCTCCCGCAACGATTGCATCATGTCGGTCTCCCTGATGCCTATCACCTAGATATACCCAAGTGTGTGTAGGTTTCAGTTGGAGAGAGGGATCAAAGTTGTTTATTAGGAGTCCCTCGAATCCCACAATCTTCTCTCACGTTTCATGCATAACTGCATAGTATTTGTCCACATCAAATTCAATACTGACAGAATTACTAAAATTTTCAGTTACCTTCAGTAACTCCATCAGTTACAAATCGGTGGGGGCAAACAGTTTTGGGTCAACCATGTAAAGGATTTGGGATATTACTTGACGTTTTCTCCTCACCTGCTAGCCCAGCAGTGATTTCTTCAGCAATGTACTTAGAGGACTTAAGGCCAATCAAGCCACCACAAGAAACATTAGCCCTGGAATATAATTATCATACTCGATCCTGATCGGTTCTCCTCTCCTCAAAATCTGCCGACATCCTGAATAAGAAAGTTTGAATGGTTGGATTTCTGCACGGGGCAGCCGACGTGGTTGTGTTATAAAATCATTAAATCCGTTGTTTAGGTTTTAACAATATTTCTGCATTGGTATTTAAAGGTTTTTCACATCTCGTAAAGTCGCAAAAAAGATTTAATGTCTAAGTAAAATTACATGGCGTAGGGTAATTAAATAAATAAAAATAAAATATTTTCAGTGGTAGGAATGGTACCACTGACATGAAACTTTTTGCGCTTTTTTTTTAGTAACTATATTAGTAATTTTACTGTCCTGTGTCTGTCAATCGGAATGGTATTTAATTAGTAGTAAGTAATTTTACTTGGACAAGATTAAATGTAAATATTCTTTTTAGTGATTTATACTTTCCATTTTAAGCAACACATAGAACCATAAGTAAATTTCCTTGGTTATCTTTTAGTACTTGATGGCTTGTTAGTAATTTTCGATTGTGGGAACAAAAGCATCTAGGGTGGATTAGTATTTTGGCCTTACCAAGTTATTTGAAATTATGAGTGAATATTGACTAAAGCGACATCTATCTCACGAACCAGTAGAGATAGAAGCTTTATTCAAAGACCAAAAAATAGCAAAAAATCACATTACATCAGTATGTAAGTTTCATTAAAATACCTCCTATAGAAAAAGATTAATGAATTTTTTTCTTAAAAAAAAAACTTTAAAACGCTCTCCTGTAAAGTAGGTATATTGGCGCTTTAGTCTTTTTACCTTTCCACTGACGATGTGTACTTTAACACCCTTTCGGATTAGTACCCCCTTTCTGACTAACCTTGTATAGGTTGTCTTTAGGTTATCCAGAGTACAAACGAATTCGTATATTTCCTTAAAACCACATGATTTATTACTGGTATAGATTTACCCCGCAAGGGATTTAGCTTGATTAAAAATAAAAAAAAACATTATTTTTTCTTGCCTTACGGGTAATTTTTTGTTTCAAAATGAAATAAAAAGGCTTAAAAAAAATAAGCAATAGAAAATTTTGTTATTTTTTTTTTGTCGTAGATCTTTTCGATGCCACGCATAAATTAATGAAAGCACGGCGACAAAGCTAGCGGGCACGACTAGCGCGATATCGCTCTGCTCAGTCAGTTGAAAGGCTATTCGCTAAAACGAGATAGAAACAAAAAAAAACAGCAAAAAAAAATCCCATGCAGGGTCAATCCCAGTCACCAATAGATCACGCTGTTTGAAGGAAGTACACAAATTCGTTTACATCCTATAGATAAAGGACAACTCACATCTATAGCTCAGGTACACGGTACACGGTTTGTATGCCACATACTGCACATTCCGTGCCCCGTGCCAGTTTAATTAATATTCTAATTCGCGAATCTTGCTTATCTGCCGCCATGTTGAATACTAACCGATTGCTAACGCAAATGCTAAGCTTATCATGCAATTTAGAAATGTACATGTTTAGTTGAACAGCGACGATTACGGATTAAGGCCTTATTTTTAACCGACTTCAAAAAAAGGAGGAGGTTCTCAATTCGGTCGGTATTTTTTTCATTTTTTATGTATGTACACCGATTACTTCGAGGTTTCTAGTCCTATTAGTGTGATTCTTTTTTTGCTTCTTGCCATTTGGTCCCATAAAAATTTCACCCAATTTGGTTCAGTACTTTTTATTTTGTGAGCATTTTTTTGAATACTGCTATGTGGATGATGTAATTATTTTTATGTATGTTCGGGCATAACTCTGTCGTTTATAGACGGATTTGCAAAATTCTTTTTTTGTTTGAAAGAGTTTTTCCCGAGGTGGTTCCTTTTAAATTTGGTGAAGATCTGATGAAGACCCTCGGAGATTGACAATGGAACTCTTCAATGGATAAAAGCCAATTACCCGGGATTGCTGTAATTGCACGTTTGTGTATTGTTTATACCACTGAAAATAGAAAAATAAAATAACTTTAAAAAAAAGTAAAAACCGACGGCAAAAAATAACTAAAAAGAGTAAAATAATTACCATATTATAAAACTAACAGTTTCAGAAGTCGGTGCCTTCAATTATAGTGTAAAATTGCACCGACTTCTAAAACTTAGTTTTATAATATGGTAATTATTTCACTCTTTTTATTTATTTTTTTGAAGTCGGTTAATACTTTTTTTAAACATTATTTTATTATATACATAGATTAAGATTATTATATGTATAGATATAGACACATTGCATCATCTGCGCAATTTCATGAACTAAATACAGAATTTCTAACACAATTTAGTTAAAGCTAAAATGTGGCTATTAATAAACATAGCTCTGTTATCGACTCTGTTAAAATACCGGTCGGTTTTACCTAAATAATACCGGTCGGTTTTACCTAAACATCGTTACGTTATTTACCGGTAACGTTATTAGCGTCGGAGTAACGCAAAGCCTGCTAATTTGTTTGCTAAATAATTTTATTTTGACTTAAAGTACTTTTTGTATAGAATAACTTTTGGGAGTGTTAAGGCGGGTACAGACTTTGCGAGGCATGCGCCGCGAACGGCGCACAACGAATGCCTCGCAAGGTGTGTACCTTCATATTCGTGGCGAGGCATGCGCTACGCACGTGCGAGGGCGAGCCAACGTATGTCGGCAAACGCTTCAAGATCAAAGCGCCTCAGTGCGAGCATTACATTAGTTCTTTTCTTTCTTTTTTTTTTAAAACGTTGCTCCACTCTAAGATTTCTCTTGTATCGTGGGTGCGTTTACAGACACAAATCTCACAAACAAACGCCCAGACCCGGAACAACCATTTGTAGGCCATACAAATTTTTGTTCCGTGTGGGAATCGAACCCACGACCCGTAGCGCAGAAGCCAATCGCTTAGCCACTGCACCAAACGTGTCGTCGAGTTGTGGACGTAGTCGCGCATGCACGTTCGAGACGACCCCCACGCCTCGACTGAGAAAATGAAACTGCGCCTGTGCGTAGCACATGCCTCGCCACAAACATGAAGACAGATAAACGAGGCATTTGCTTCGCACGCGATGGCTCGACCCGAGCATATGTTGGTATACATATGTATTACTGCTGGAACATACCCACACCATTTGAAAATTTCTATTATAAGGCCTTTATTTAAAAAAGGTGATAGACAACTCATGGACTGCTATAGACCAATTGCACTCATACCTATATTCTCCAAAATATTTGAAAAATATATTCATGACCAAATATACAACTTTTTAGAAAAACTAAATATTTTAACTAACGAGCAGAAGGGTTTTCGAAAAAACAAAACTATTAATATGGCAATCTTTGACTTTATTAAATGCATTACAACAAATGTGGATAAAAAAGTACCCGTTTGCGCTATATATTGTGATATGACTCAGGCATTTGATTATGTCAATCACGACATCTTACTCGACAAATTGGAAGCATACGGCATTAGAGGCAACTTACTACAACTAATGGACACGTATCTAAAACATAGAAAGCAGTATACCGAGATAGCCAAAATAAATTTTAACACAAAAAGGGAAGAAATATTCAAATCAGACAGACGAACAGTCAGGTACGGGGTTCCTCAGGGAAGCGTGTTGGGAGTGTTGGGACCGTTGTTATTCATAATTTATATTAATGACCTGCCGAAAGTAACAAAATACCCTATGACGCTGTTCGCGGATGACAGCACTGTAATCATAGAATCCAAAAACAGAAGTACTTTGAAAAACGATATAAATGACACCATCAATTCGATAATAAGCTGGATGAATAATAACAACCTTAAAATAAACTTAACTAAAACTAATATAATGTGGTTTAGCCAACGTTTAGCGACCCCAAATATTGACATTAATTATATTTCGTGTACCAACCGAAGACGATTACATATATTACTTGCAGCAGTACATGAGATGGTGCTATCCTTGTCACACATTTAGAGTTATATTATCTAAAAAAAAAAACAAAATCATACTTCCGTCTCCCTCCCACCGTCACCGGCCTACCCGCGCCGGCGGTGCTTTCCTGACTTCATTACATATTTGTGTGTTATCCGAGTCGCACGAAATTTTAACTTTACATAGTGTAGTTAAGTGTCATGGGAAAACGGAAGCGATCAAGGTCCAGGGACCGGGACTACGACCACATAATACGAAAATTAAAAAAACTATCAAGATTAAAAAAGCGACGGCGTTATTCGTCATCGGAAAGTGATGATTCAAATTATGAACGATATAAGGAAACCGAGTATCAACACGAGGATTATCAAGGTAATTTTGCTAACATTTTAACGAAAAATTTACTTTGAATTGTTGTTGGATATGTAATAATGGTATTTACGATAACGGTATTTTCAAATGTTCGCATCTTAGTACCTACCAATAAAATCATTAAACATGCTTAATTTTACGAAGTTAAAGTTAAGTTACGTGTAAAAAGTAATGATCTTTATATGTAATTACGAAAACAATTTAGAATTCCACGATAGGTACAAGAAGTGTTGACGTTTGTATACTCCACGCGAGCCGTGTAGAGGATATATATTAATGCTTACGTCTACCTACTCCACTTTAACAGTGTCGAGGGTTGCATACTCCACGTAAATCGTGTAGAGGCTATATACGTTCTAATCAGATCATCTGCTCCACTTTAACAGTGTTGAGGGCCACATATGGATCATTACTGTATTGGCAAAAACTCCACGCTAGTCGTGTTGAGAATACAAATCTTACATTCAATGTTTCTTGAAAACCTGTCATATGTTTAATATACTTATCTGAGAGAATATAATTTTCTCATAGGTAATCATAGCTCTGATAATTACGGGGACCTGGAGGCTGCGCAGCCTGACTTGGTCGAGTTAGGCAACTCAACACCTGTGCCGGTTGTGTCACCCGTGCCGAGCGCAATGCTCGCGCCGAGCGCTGCGACACAGGTAGGGCTAGGCCTACCGATCGAAGCGCCAACGCCACCTGCAGAGGCTGCACTGCCCGGCCCCACAACAGAAACCCTGGATGACGAGACTGTACCGTCATTGGAACCAGAAGTATTAGAACTTCTTGGCGAGGATCCAACCAGTAACAAAAAATACGGCGAAAACCTTCATAAGGATATTGCGACAAGATGGGCACATATTTTGACAAATGGTTTATCCAAAGATATTCAACTGGAACTAGTCAAACGTTATTTACCTCCTGAAAATTGTCCAAATATGAGGGTGCCGATGTTAAACCTAGAAATAAAAGCTGCCCTTTTGGAAATCAATTTAAAAAAGGATCTATACAGCCAAAGTAAGCAAAGCCAGCTGTCCAGTAGTCTCGCTGCAATAGGACAAGTGTTAAATTGGGCGCTCTCGTCTAAGAACGCAGTACCTCAAGATATATTAAAAACTTTAAGTGACGCCGGCAGGCTCATATGCGACAGTCATTACAGAGAATCTCAGTCCCGTCGGTACGCAGCCCTAAATACATTAAATAAAAATATTAGAGATACCGTCAAAAATACAAAAATTGATGAACATCTTTTCGGGTCAGACTTAGCAGAGCATATAAAGTCTTCAAAGGCGATCATTAAGACGGGTTCAGAAATGAAATCGGCTGTTGCGCGTCCTGCGTACAAACCACCACCAGTACAGCAACAACGGGGTACTTTAAACTCGAGGGGGGCGCCGCCACGAGTAGCAGCAGCGGCCGAGCCGCGGCCGCCCCCCGCACCTCGCCGGCCGCCGCGGGACCGTCGCACGGACGCGCCGCGGGGCCGCCGCTCGACCGGCTACACGCGGCCTCACGCGACCACGAGGAGGCGCTACTAGAAGAACCGCAGGTACCCATTGCAGGTCGCTTGTCTTATTTTTACAACCAGTGGTGTGAACTCACTAACGACCAGATTATTTTAGATTGGGTTAAAGGGTATAAAATACCCTTTATAGATGAACCCATACAAACTATTGAACCCGAAAATAACGCATGTAATGTTCGATCCCAAGTAGATATTATTGACGGATGTGTATCGAACTTGTTGAGTTCTAATTTCATATCACCGTGTACACCTTGTGAGGGACAATTTCTTTCACCTATTTTCACAGTACCTAAGCCTAACGGAACTCATCGTTTTATACTAAATTTAAAAGAATTGAACAAATTTATTAGAGTTCATCACTTTAAGATGGAGGACTATCGCACTGCGCTAAAATTACTCGATGATAATTACTTTATGGCAACTATAGACCTACAAGATGCATATTTCCTGGTGTCTATAGATAAATCTGATCGCAAACGATTGCGTTTTAAGTGGCGATCACAATTATTTGAGTACAATGTTCTCCCGTTCGGCATCTGTACAGCACCTTTTGTTTATACAAAATTACTAAAACCAGTTTTGGAATACCTACGTTCATCGGGCCTATTGTCAGTTAACTACCTAGATGACTTTTTATGCATAGGTAGATCTTACGATGAATGCTTAACAAACGTAAATACTACAAAAGAGTTTTTAGAATCGCTAGGGTTTGTCATAAATAAAAATAAAAGTGTTATGACGCCAAGTAAAATGTGCAAATTTTTGGGGTTTGTCTTTAATACCATGAATATGACTATTACCTTACCCGATGAAAAGAAACATCGTATTAAAAATCGAGCCATAGATCTCATGCGCAAGAACAAATGTACAATTCGATATCTTGCTGAATTTATTGGACTTTTGACCTCCGCATGTCCCGCCGTTAATTACGGGTGGATGTATACTAGGGTAAAACTCGGTAAAACGCCCCACTTTTTTTAAAATTGTAATAAATAAAAAATCTTACAAGATATAATCAAACTTGTTATTTTGGAACAATATTTAGTATTTTAACAACAATACCACAAGTAATAATGATAATAGGAACTAAGGATACAATAATATTTATTATTTAAAAAAACCTTAGGTGGGGCGTTTTGTAGTGTGATCGTTGGCTAATACGACTCACTCTTATTATAAAATGCCCCAGTGTATTAATCATATATTTTTGCATATTTTAAACTATAACAACAATTGTTTTGACAAAAATTAACTCTCAATCTTAACTTAGGATAATAAGAGGCAGTTACTCAGTCTCTTTATCAAATCAGACTTTTTAAATAAACATGGTACAAAACTCATGTAACCACGCTAAACAAGACAGGCATTGAATCCAATCTTCTGTGGATTTTGTATTATAGTAATCTTCCGTGCATTCCACGCATCTGATAATGTCGTCATGTTCGTCTGAGATTTCTTCTTCAGAAGTATCTACCCTGCCCTCATTTTCATCATTGCTTTCAGAAGAGGATGAATAGCTTACTTTTTTCTTCTTCTTATTTTTGACAGACACTTTCTTTGGCTTCTTTTTACCTCCTTTTTCTTGTTTCTTTTTATCACCATCTTTTTCTTCGATAGGTTTAGTTATTTTTGTGGTCTTAGTCTGCTTTAATTTTCCAGCTGCTGGCTTCTTTTTGTCGGCAATTGCCTTCCTTTTCTCAGAGAAAATCAGAAGGCTTGTCACTTGACAAGCCTTCTGATTTTCTCTGACTTAATTCTGAATTGCGAGCCATGAATCCCGAAAACCAAACATTTACAGCTGATGCTGAACTTGATGAAAATGGATTTTTAATATTGAGTTTCCTAGCAAGTTGAAATGCCATTTCTTTAACATCTTTTCTATCAGGGGCAAATCCACCTTTCTCCAATTGCTTTATATGGGCAACCAGTTTTTTTTCGTGTTCTACAGAAAATACTGGTTTGCGTCCAAGAGGGCCCTTTGATTTTCCCGATAAAATGTGTCTTCTTAGGGTTCGAGATGGTATGCCAAAGCTTCTGGATACCTCATTAACACCCATTTCTTTGCTAAGTACACTGCGCATGACTTTGTCTAAGTCGTCTGCACTCCATGATGCTCGTAGCGTTGTTCTTTGATACTTCCGAGACATAATCTGAAATAATAACACGCGATAAAAAATACTTTAACACAGTTCAAATATTGGGGCGTTTTGTAAATTGACTTAGGGGCATATTGTCAAATTTGATTTTCAATACGCCCCACCGAGGTCAAAGCAGTAGATTCAAGGTTATAACGTTCGACAAAATAAAAGTATAAAGGTAATTTCATCTATTTTACGATAGTGTGGATCATTAGAACACAAAATCTAAAAGTATCAATATATATGAATTTCTTAGAAACTTACCGCAAATTATTTCACTCCAATAAATACAGATTTTGCAATATTTTTTAAACGGACATCACAAACTACGTGCACACGTCGGCCACGTTGTTCGCCTACTAGTGGGTCTCCGCGCGTCTAGTTGTGAGCGGCGCAGCTTTGATAGTGTGAGTGCTGGAGTGGTGGGGCGTTTTGTCACTTGGGGCGTATTACCGAGTTTTACCCTAAACTCTTCGAACGAGAGAAGTTTTTAGCATTGGATTATTCGGAAAATTACAACAAACACATGAAATTGAATAAATATCTGAGTCAAGATTTCTCATGGTGGATCGATAACATAATGACGTCATTCTCCCCGATTCGCAAAAATAATTACTTATTGGAAATTTATAGTGATGCATCTATGACTGGTTGGGGCGTGGCATGCGGTGGTCAAAGTGCTAGTGGTAATTGGACATCCAGCGAACTGACACTTCATATTAACACGCTGGAACTAATGGCCGCATTTTATGGACTAAAGATATTTACAGCGAACCTTAAAGATTGCAACATTTTATTGAGAATAGACAACACCACTGCCATATGTTATATCAACAGAATGGGCGGAGTACAACATCCCCATTTAAATAAATATGCAAGAAAAATTTGGCAGTGGTGTGAGTCTAAAAACATATATGTATTTGCCTCCTACATAAGATCTTGCGATAATGTAGTAGCAGATTGGGAGTCTAGGCAAATTAATATAGACACTGAATGGGAAATTTCTGGACATGTATTTTCACAAATTGTTGATATATTAGGTACACCTGAATTTGACCTTTTTGCCAGTGCTCAAAACTATAAATGCAGTAGATATGCGTCTTGGAAATTAGACCCATATTCTGAAATAATTGATGCCTTTACTTTTAGTTGGAAAAATATTAAATTTTATGCCTTTCCCCCATTCAGTATAGTAAGCAAAGTATTAGAAAAAATCATTTCAGATAAAGCTAGAGGTATTATAGTAGTACCCTACTGGCCATCACAAGCATGGTATCCCTTGTGGTCCAGTCTTGTCATATCGGAAAAAATGTTTTTTGGTCCTGACGAATCCTTATTACTCTCTCCTTTCAGAACCTGCCATCCGCTTCATGCGAGCCTTATCCTGGTGGCAGCCGAATTATCAGGGATTCGATGATAAAACGTGGCCTACCACAAGGATCCTTAGATATAGTGATGGCCTCTTTAGCAAAAAATACATTAAATCAGTATAATAGTTCAATCAAATCCTGGTGGCTTTTCTGTAAAACAAAAAACCTTGATGTTTATGAGGCTAATGTCGCGGACGTATTAACTTTTTTGACAGTCAAATTTGAAGAAGGCGCAAGCTACAGTAGTTTGAACACACACAGGTCCGCCTTATCACTAATTGTTGGTACGAACGTTACTTCAAATGATTGTGTAAATCGATTTCTTAAGGGCGCTTACAGACTCAAACCCCCAAATCCAAAATATAAATACACGTGGGATACAAATGTAGTGCTAAATCATCTATCAAATATATATCCATACGATAATGTCTCATTAGTTGATTTATCGTATAAGACTTGTGCTCTTGTCGCCATTGCTTCTGCGCAAAGGATGCAGACGATTAGTCTGATAAAATTAGAGAATATTGCGATAAATAATGATACGATTGTAATTAAGATTTCTGATTTCATTAAGACTTCGAGGCCTGGGGCCTGCCAACCACTCATCAGATTGCCCTATATCCGCGAAAATCCTAGTATATGTCCTGCACTCGCCATCCAAACTTACGTCAGTAGAACAAAAGAGTTACGACGTCATCAGACTGAAGGACATCTCTTTATCGGAACTAGAAGACCACATAAAAAAGTTGGCTCTCAGACTTTAGCACACTGGGTAAAAAAGGTTTTGCGAGACAGTGGCATTGACATGAGCATTTTCGGCGCTCATAGTACACGAGCAGCATCAACATCTGCCGCGCACCGTGCTGGGGTTAATCTGGAGACGGTTCGCAAGGCCGCAGGCTGGAGTGATCGCTCCAATGTATTTCTTAAGTACTATTGTAGAGACATCCTGGAATCAAACGACAATGATTTTACGGATGCCATATTTGACATTCGATAAATAGGATTAATTGCACTTATTCCATTAACATTAAAAGGTTAAGAATCTGATAAATGTAAAATTGACCCTTAAATTAGTTGATTAGTATACATATATGTACCTACTCAATTTCGTAGCTAATTAGCATTATAGTGATTGGAATCACGGTTTTCATTTTATTTTTTACACTATTAACTTACATAGCAATGCTCTGAACATCTGCAAGTAATATATGTAATCGTCTTCGGTTGGTACACGAAATATAATTAAGAATCAAACGAACTTACCTTAGTGATGTTTGATTCCAATTATGTGAGTGTCCCAACCGAAGACGATTACATCGTCCCATCCCATCCCAACCCAAAAGGTAAAAATAAAAAATAAAAAGCTAGTCTGGCTTTAACACAAAATAAGTACTACTACTCTGAAAAATAATGAAGTCAGGAAAGCACCGCCGGCGCGGGTAGGCCGGTGACGGTGGGAGGGAGACGGAAGTATGATTTTGTTTTTTTTTTTAGATAATATAACTCTAAATGTGTGACAAGGATAGCACCATCTCATGTACTGCTGCAAGTAATATATGTAATCGTCTTCGGTTGGGACACTCACATAATTGGAATCAAACATCACTAAGGTAAGTTCGTTTGATTCTTAATTATTTAGGAAATGTGCTAAACACTGTTGATAAAACAAAATTTCTAGGAGTTGTTATAGATAAAAACTTAAATTGGAAGGCACATACTGAAGAACTTAGTAAAAAAATTAGTTCTTCTGCCTATGCTCTTTATAAACTCACGAAAGTTGTAAATTATGAGGCTCTTCTCACAGCTTACCACGGTATTGCGGGCTCTCTCTTGAGATTCGGGGTAATATTCTGGGGGAACTCCACAAATAAAGACTTGATATTTAAATCCCAAAAAGATGCATTAGAGCAATGTTTGGACTGGATGCGATCGAAAGCTGCAGACCATATTTCATTAAATATAAGATTTTGACTCTGCCTTCCTTATTTATTTACGAGGCAGCTGTTTTCGTGAAAACAAATCCGAAATTATTTAATAAGCTCTCTGATGTAGTTACGCGTAACCGTAGGGATAATAACAGATTATGCATAGTGAAATCGAGCACGGCACTAATGCACAAAAGTATTTTATGTTTGGCACCAATAATTTTTAACAAAATACCGAAATCGGTTAAACAATTACACATAATACATTTTAAACAACAGCTAAAAAAAATCCTGACCGACAAATGTTATTATAGTTTGACGGAATTTTTGAATGATTGCGATTTTAAGTGATTATAATACGATTGTGACATTTAGTTTTTGTTTCTGGCCAAATATTTCTGTAGCCCACTCGATGTACCTAGTTCTATTTTGCAATTATGTAGCTCAATTTTAATTAGCAATTATGTAGCAACTTTTTTCTTTTTTAGTAAGCTTCGTAAGCTTTACTTTAATTTGTACGCCATAATGTGGCAAAACATGTTAGGTCGATATACAAAAACCCAACATCTTACATTGCAAATCTAATTTGTACTGTACACTCATGTTTTCACAAATAAATTATCTTTATCTTTATCTTATCTTTATCTATATTTTTTCGACACGCACGCCTCAATCAGAGGCATTCGTTGTGCGCTGTTTGCGGAAAGTCTGTATCCACCTTTAGGTATATCGAAGTTGCAGACATCGTTGCGAGATCAACTAATGAACTGACTCAACCGGACTTGGTTAGCTATAGAGGAAGCTAGTCGGACAACCCCGATGAAATGCATGTAAGTAAAGCTGTATACGGATAACCAAACGGATCAAAATATTATTTGTGGTGAAGAAAGTGCTTCTGAAGTAGAATCTGGTCCTGGAAAGAATTCCCGGAAAAACTATCGGAGAAGACAGGAGAACACGAATTTTAAGAGGCTTATGAGTAAAATAAAAGATATTTGCTATTCAAATAATCGCTTTGAAGATAAAGTAATAATGTTCTTTAGTTGTGTAGTAAAAGTGTGTATAGAATTTATTTTTGAATTAGTACAAAAACAAGAGGTATTTACTAAATTAATTTCCTTATTTACAAACAAATAATAATTAAAAAATCACATAGCTTTGTGTTGCCTTAGGTTACGATAGAATTGGCATGTACATAATGTATAAAAAATCCTTAAATAAATAGAAAAAAAAAGAAATACTGTATACCAAGGTTAGTCGGAAAGGCGGTACAAATCGGAAAGGGTGTTAAAGTACCCATAATAATGAATAACTTTTGTTCTACAACTTTCCTCAAAAGTCAATAGTTTAAAAGAAATGGCTGTTCAAAGATTTCATAAAAAATACGCTAAAATCTGTGTATCGTCAGCTATGATTCTATGATCAACGGTGTCTGCATTTTAGGTCATATGTGAGGGCACGGGTTAGAAGCTCCATTTCCTGAATTTGTAACCAAAGCAGGGATGATTTGAAAAACTAAAAATGAAAATAATTTTGCATGTTTTTTTTTTTATTCAATGTCTTGGTCGTATTTGATCCTCGTCGCACCTGATGGTAATCGCAGACAGGGTCCAAGATGAAGCACACAAATCCAAGTAACAGAGATATAGAGGGATTCTTCAACACCCCTCTGGCTCTCACATACACACGACGGAACACAGTAAACTGTTTGGCGCCGGACTTTAATGTGAGGGTGGTAGCTAGCCAGGCGGACCGTATAGATCCTACCACCAAGCGAAAGGTTGTCACCTGATTGGCACCACCCGGGGACCACATATGGGGTTTCGAACTAAGGGTCGAATCGTCCTTCCTACGGACGAGGGTGACTTTCTTTAAAACAGTTATCATAGATACTTTAAGTGGCTTGCGGATTAGTACCCCCTTTCCGATTAACCTTGTAAACTTTAAATGAACAAGCGAAACTATATAAGCTAAGGGTATCGATATCAGATCTCAACATTTTTTTTTTTTTTTTAACCTATACTGTCCCACTGCTGGGCAAAGGCCTCCCCCAAGTCCTTCCATGTACTCTTTTCCTGCGCTACCTCAAACCAACCCTCGCGGTACGCGTCTAGGTCATCTCGCCACCTCTTTCTGGGCCGACCGCGGCGGCGCCGTCCCCCTTCAGGTACCCAATGTGTGGAGACTCTTGCCCAGCGGTCATTTTGCATGCGGCTGACGTGACCCGCCCAATCCCATTTGAGCCTGGCAGCCTTTTTGCCTACGTCTATTATCCCCGTTTTGGAGCGCAGTGTGCTGTTCCGTATTCTGTCTGTTCTTTTGACGCATAGAATACTGCGCTCCATTGCTCTTTGGCAAACCCCAAGGCGGGACTTTTGCAACTCGGTGAGCGACCAGGTCTGAGCACCGTAGGTTAGGATGGGCAGGATACACATGTCGACGAGTTTGCGCTTGAGGGAGATCGGCAGATCTCCCTTCATTAGCGTCTTCATGGACCAGTAGCTTTTCCAAGCGTTTTCGATTCGGCGATCGAGTTCTCTTTCCTGCCTGTTTTCGAAAGAAACTAACTGGCCCAAGTAGATGTACTCATCGACATAATGTATTTCGTGCCCATCTACCTCGACCCTACGTTTAGTGCTGTTGGTCTGAAAACACCGCGCGTGAATGCGTTTTCAGTGTGTTGCACTATGCGTGTTTATATACAAATACAGATATTTGCAAACAACGTAAGAACACGCACTCCCGCGCTACGCTGCGTGATGCGGTGCAGTGTGCGAATCGCCTAAAGCGATTGCTTGCGTTTATGCGTGGCATCGAAATGTTCTCTCACATAATTCGATTTTTCCTGCAAAAAATTATTTGCTTCTTTTTTATTGAATCCTTATTGAGGGGTTACGATAATACATATAAAACAAATGTAACGAAAAAAAATTTTTTTTTTTCATTTTTATCAAGCTAAATCCCGTGCGTGGTCAATCTACACCAGTAGTAGATCATGTGGTTAGAAGGAATTACACGAATTCGTTTACATCCTGTATAATTCTAAACTTACGTACTTCCTTTTCCGTCATCTCAGCAATATTTTCGCTATGACAAATAATAGTGATGTGACACTAAGTCACAATTCTTACAGGTAAGTACGTCACTAGCGTGGCGTGGCGCGATACGGTTAATCCCGTCGTTTGTGTCATTCGGCGACACAGCGCGAAATAGGAATGGAGCACACTCGCGGACAATGCGAATGGAACTTCATAGTTGCGTTCGATATTGGTGACTCGGTTTTTTTTTGTCAGTACATGCAGGTAACTGGCGTGTTGTGATAAATAGCTAATCCTGTTGGTTGGAAGTTGAAAAATGTAACTAGCAAAACAATGCAAAAGGTATTTTTCATCTAGTTTCATGTTCAGGGCAAATTGAATGTAGTTTCTTACCTGTTGCTGCAAAGGAATCATGTCAGCCCATAAAAGTCTACATGTGCTTTTAATGATCATTACAATGAACATTATTCAAAATAGACTAGAATTACTTAGTTCTTTTTGAACGTCAATATTACAAAAGATAGCCCCCAAAAATGCCATCCCTTCACCACTTCCTAGTGTTTTTGCTGTGAAGAAGAAACGGCGCAACAAACTCCCCAGCAACACAGTTCTGTCTTTCAAAAGGGAAATTGCCATTATAACCACGCTTTACAAACGAATTCGTCGTTATTATTAGCAGAAAGAGGATTCGACGTAAACAAAATTTTGGTTGGTATTTTTTTTATAATTTTTTCTTAAAGATAAGGTATATTTTAAGAAACTAATTTGAATATTTTTGTTTATTATATTACGCGGTGGTTATTTTTTAAACTTTTGCTAGTGATTACGTCACGGAGTAGGGTGAAGAGTTTTAATGTTGTTTTTTTTTTTACATCATCTGGAATTAGAATTCGTTTTTAGATTTTGAGTTTAAAAAATTAACAGATTGATTAAAATTGACATTCAGAAACTTTTTTTTTTTTTAAATTGGTGACTGAACCGAACGTATTTAGCTCATTACGCCGAATCTGTAACAAAAAGAGGTCAAATAGATGTCAAGCGAATTCGTGTATTTATGTAAAAATAAGCAACATCTTATAATTTTAAGACCTGAAAACAGCAAAATAAGGTTAAGATAGTGTTTGGTTTTGGAATCAGCATAGGCTAACTTTTACTTTAAATACCGAATTGTCAATATTAAAAAAAACTTGAAAATTTCGCATCATTTCGTATTTCGGCTTCCCCGCCGTTGTATCCTACTCCTTACGAATATGGATAAGCGGCGGATTGAGCGACTGTATCGAGGTTCAGCTGCGGTTACGTCGTGTTGCTTTCTTATCATGCTTACAAGGTGAGATGCTGAGTCAGGGTGGAATATAGCAACAACTATGCAGTTATTTTTGTAGTAAATGTTATTTAAACATTTTGCTGTCTTGCCTGTTTTCTTGAAGGATTTGCAGAACTAATAAAGTACACTAACATAGCATCACGCCTATATTTCTGGAAGGATTGGGCAGAAGTATACAGGGTGTAGAAAGATCCATCACATAGTCGAAATCTACGCACTCTGTACATCAAACTAAAAAAATAATTGCTGGGAAACGACTTTTATTTTTTGGCATAAAAAAAACGTTTTTTTTTATAGCGCGCAATGTGTGGTTGTGGCGATGCCGCGCGTTTGCATGCGTGCAGCGGCCACACAGCTAAGCCAAGGCGGTCGTGTGCGTTTGATATTCGTTGCGTTTTTGCAACTTCAAATGCGTAATTTGTGAGGAAAAACTGAAAATTTTGATAAAGTTGTTTGGAAGAAAGTTTAGTATTAGGTATCACTTAAAATACGTTTTTGGAAAAAACTATAAAAAATGTCTACTTTGACCTTTAATATCTCCAAAACCAATGATTTACCAGGTATAGTCTGGTAAAAAAAATTATCCCAATGATGGGTAGAACATGTGGTTTTCGTTATCGTTAAGGGTCTTTTTACACCCGATATAGTATATCCTCATTTCGCAGTTATGTTTAAGTCCCATGTAATAGGGGGCGAGCCTATTGCCATCAACCGGACACAAAATCATTACTCATTACCTCTGCCAATCCTTCGGGGAATACAGGCGTGAGTTTATGTTTATGGATTTTTTGTTTTTCTTTTTTCTTTTTAGTGGCTTTAATTGAAAAATGGTTAGACCTACTAAAGACACTGCTCGTTACCAAAGCACATTATGGGTACTGTTCGCCATTGTCCATTGTCTTTATCTGAAGATTTTCATCACATCTTCACCAAATTGTAAATTTGTAATGGGACCATTTCCTGAGAAAATACTTTCAAACAAAAAAAACATGCTAATCGGTGATTACGTCAGAGTTAGTAGAGAGAAAAAAAACAAAAAAAAACAGGCAAATTTTGATCCTCCTCCTTTATGAAAAATCGGTTAAAAACTGTGTCTGTTTAAGCGGATCAGAGGAAGTCAAAGTCAAAGTTTTTTATTTCAAGTAGACCAAATTACAGGTGCTTTTAAAACGTCAAAACTAGGTGCACGGTTCCAAAAGGTAGGTATCATGGAGAAGAACCGGCAAGAAACTCCATTGATACTCTTTTTAAATAGATCATGACAATTTCACTACAGTATCGTAAGAAAAAATAGTATGAGAATAATGCAGGTTAATGTAAGAAATAAACTCATATATGAGTACCTACCTAGGAAATAGAAAAATACGCCTTTTGGGATTGCTATAGCAGTTAAGAGCTGACCAGTCCCAACAGACGGCACCCGTTCACGAGCATGACGCGCACATCCGCATCGCTCAGCTCAACCATGTTGCAGGGAACTCAGCGATCGGATGCACGACGCCACCGTCAGCAGGACATTTTAGTGAGCATGACGAACTCATACTACCTGGCAATAGGCAGTTGCATAATAATGATATGAATAAAGGTGTATCATTAATTACTGCATGATTCTCATACTTTACAGTTTAGAGAGTAGGTAGGTATTGCCTTTTTATTGTAAAATAAAAATGTAAAAAAATAAAAATTGTTAAATAATATCAAACTATGAGGAACTATCTAATGTTACCAATCACCATGATATATTCGAACTAAGCACTCAATGTATCCACGTCGCAATTAGTACACTAACTAAATAACACATGAATACCAAAACAGTTGTCGACAGAAACCGTTCAAGAGATTTATTTGATACTCTACTACCATTTGAATTGGTGTACCGATGCAATTGACGCTCGTATTTGGACGTACATCACTCGTTTTGTATACAAAAGGTCAATGAAAGCGCTTGGTCGAGCATCAATGGATACAGAAGTGGGCTATTCATGTAAGCGCCATCACATGATGACGTACTAAATCGTTACCGACTGCAATCACTAAAGAGCAATGCCAATTAGAAACCAGTATTATAGAACCGGTAGGATATTCTACACTAGGGAGGCTCAAAGCGGATCATACGATTGTAAGGTTAAACTGCACTTGCAGAATGGAAGGAGCGACTTGCGCAACCCAGCGCAGGGCACGCCACGATAGCGGCGGTAAGGCCCGTAATGGAGGAGTGGCTGGAGAAGCGTCATGGCGCTCTCAGCTTCCGGCTGACGCAGGTACTGTCAGGACATGGTTGTTTCGAGAAGTACCTGTGTCGCATAGATCGAGAGCAGACTCCCGGTTGTCACCACTGCGTCGACTGCCACCGAGGACACGGCGCTGCACACGCTGCAGGCGTGACCGGCTTGGGCGACGCAGCGCCGCTAACTAGTCCCGGCGGTCAAAGGTGACCCCTCGCTTCCGGCCGTGGTTCTGTCCATGATCCAGAGCGAGAGTGCGTGGGAAGCTGTCACCTCCTTCTGCGAGGAGGTGATGGCGACCAAGGAGGGAGCGGAGAGAGAGAGAAGCAGCTGCCACTCGACCTTTCCACGCCAGATGCACTAGGCGTCGGAGTGCGCGTGACGATCTCCGGCCACCGTACTGTGTGGCCTGCGGGCAGCAGGTTAGGGGACCCGTCGCCCGACTAGTAAGGCGGCGCGCAGTGTTCCGTGCGCGTCTCTCAGGAGGACGTGGGGCAAGGCCCCACAGAAGAAGAGGTCTGCCAGGGGCTGGCAGACCGAGGCCTACCGGAGTCGCGGTGCATGCAGCTGCGAATCCCACGACCCCGGCTAAGGGTCAGGAGAAGAAACACGGTGAGTCTTTAGCCGCTAAGAGTCCGGCATAATCCTTCGCCTTCCCCGGGCGAAGGGCATCCATGAGGATTACAACAAGAAAAAAAAAAGGTTAAGCTGCACTTGCAACATCCTTGGATGGGTGACCGTTCGTTTCACATCGAAACCACTCTGTGCCTCGTAGAACACGTTAAGCCGTCGGTCCCAGATGTCCTACGAATACCTATGACAGTCGTTACGGGTAATCAGAAGCACGAAAGTCTGAGAACCGTTCTAATCTAAGGATATCAGCATTGCCCAGTAACTGGGTTGCGTAGGTCTGATGGCAGTCGCTCCGTGTAAAATACTGGTATTCAGCCGCATCTGGTTAGACTGGAAGGTGACCCCAACATAGTTGGAAAAGGGCTAGGCAGAACATGTAGCTTGAGAATCATTTGCAAAAAATATAGCCATCATCATCATTCAGCCGAATGACGTCCACTGCTGGACATAGGCCTCACTCAAACAATGTTGGGGAAGTTTGCCAATATCGCTACGCTTGGCAGGCGGGTTGGCGATCGCAGTATGGTTGTTAAAGTACTTAGAGAACGCTGCTGCCCATCCTCTAGTGAATCCCTTAATCGCCTTTTACGACACCCACGAAAAGAGGTGGGGTCGTGCTATTCTTTACATCCGACACCATACGGACGAGCTAGCTCTAATGATTTAGCTCTTAAATCTTCTGTATTATGGGAAATAAAATGCCGTCTATCTGGCCAGGAGGGGCACGATCTGGCACGGTGGCCTTTGGGCCCGAACCTATAGTACCCATCCCCTTCAACCAACTACGTAGGTGGCTCCAGGAGTTTATCCACACACAGGCACAAAACTGGTGGACGTCAGCCCTAGGCTGCAGGCAATCTAAGGAGGCCATGCCACTCATGGATGGCAGACTGACAAGGCGCCTGCTACGCCTGGACAGGAGCAGCCTGCGAATGGTGACTGGAACGATAACCGGACACTGCTCACTAAACAAACACTTCCACACGATAGGCATAACGGACAGCCCTCTGTGCGGGGCATGTATGGGGGTCAAAGAAACGGTCGCACACGTGCTCCTGGAATGCACAGGGGTCACCCGAATACGAGAAAAAACCCTTGGTGCACTGAAATCACTCGCAAATGTTCTGAGCGGACTGAGAGCCCTAATCTGCTTCTGGAAGGAGGTGGGCTGGCTGAAATGATGGCCGCCATGACCCACGTACAATGGTCCACTTACAGGACTAAGTGCGGAAACCACATCTCCTAACATAGACCATAGAATACCGTCTATTTTTCCCATCAATAAGAACCAACTGCAGACGTTTTGCAGTTCAAAACTAACACAAAAAAGGCCACAATTAAAATCCACTTTATTTTCCAACAAGTCCATGCATTTTATTGCTAATTAATTACTCGGTTTTTCTAATTAAGACGCGGACGGCTTTCTTACGGCCGGCCAAACGGCCACTATGCCGGGAATAGGCTATTAAAACGCTAAGATTCAGGATATAGTCGACTAATTAAGCATTTCGATCGGAACCACTAAATAAAACATGAGGCCAATAAATTGGGCCTACATTTAGTAGGTTGAGTATGTTGTAGGGTTTTGTGAGACTGTCCACGAAGCTATTTCTACTTGTACAGATTCCCAAAAACATCCCATAGGATAGAAGCCCAGGTATTTAAAAAGAAAACATCCAGGCATAGGACGAAATAATTTTATTGAAACAGCCTAGTTACACATTTTCTAAAGATCTCACACACCGCGATTCAGAATGATGACCTTGTTTTATTACGCTATTTATTAAGGTGGTTAGAATTAATAGGGAAATTAAACTTATCAAAACCAAACACTACCAACGAAATTGTTGCTAAACCGCAAACGAACCACAACTGTCAATCGGTTTTCTTTTACGAAAACTGTCAAAATATTTGGTTTCGTTTTTGCTGTCAAACAATTTGTCAGTTTTTATACAAGAAAACTATCAGAATGAACGGTTCGGTTTCGTTCCGGTTGCGATTTATCAACGTTTCTGTTAGGAGAAGTACCCTCAGATTTTAGGATTAGCCTTATTCATTTCCATTAAAGTTTACAGTACCCAGTTAAAGGCGAGCCGATAGCGGCGAAAGATAATGAGTTTCGGGAAAATTAATAGGTACGGGATCAGTCAGTGTGTCTAACCAAATGCAGTAAAATTCAGATATATTGACGTGTAACGAACGCCATATAACTAACAGAGCCCAACTAATAGTAATACTGATAAACCAGTTAGTTTTTTTGTGTGACATCAAAGGCAGGGATATGTTTTTCGCGCGTATTTATTTTTATATTAATAACGATTTTATTATATTATCTCTACACTAGCTTTTGCCCGCAGCTCCGCTTGCGTGAAATTTTGAGCCCTCGTTAAGGCCCTTGTTAGGTGCAGTTAAAAAATCAAAAAAGTCTTTCATCCCCTATTTCACCACTTACGGGTAGAATTTCCAAAAACCCTCAAACATGTGTATATTTATTTCTCACCAAGAGCCTACATTTTTAATTTCATGCTTCTTACTTCAAAAGTAACAGATTTCTCATACAAACTTTCAGAACTTATTTCACCCCCTTAGGGATTGAATTTTCAAAAACGCTCATACACGTGTAGCTTTATTTCTAACCAGAAATCTTAATATTTAATTTCATGCGTCTTACTTCAAAAATGACGAACTTACATACAAACTTAAATCCCCTATTTCACCCCCTTAGGGGTTGAATTTCGAAAAATCCCTTCTTAGTTAGATGTCTACGTTACGAAAGGAACCTACTGTAGGTGTACAATAAAGTATATTCTATTCTACTGTCAAATTTTCAAGTTTCTAACCCCAGCGGTTTAGGCTGTGCGTTGATAGATCAGTCAGTCAGTCAGTCAGCTTCTTCTTTTATTTATGTATATAGATTTCATAAATCTGTACACTTAGCGTGACGGAAAGAAGAAATTACTTCAACAAAAATACGGGTGGATTAAAGGATAACCAATAGAATCCATTTCAATCATTTTTGGAATAGGTATTTGTCGGTTTATATGTTTGTCAGTTTGTCGGTTTGTTTATACACGCATTACCTAAAAAGAACTGAACTGACTCAATGCAATTGACTTTTATAGACAAATATTGTGTTTATCTCGGAGTACCATTTAGTTTTTGTTCATGGTAATCGGCTCATTGAAAAGATTAGAATTTAAAGTTGTCAAGCGGAAATTAAAAGTTTAGTTATTGCGAAACAATGTTGCTTTACAACTTCCACAGCTACTTTATAAATAAATATTATTCACCAGAAAAACCTTGGCCTAGCAATACACATTATATTGAGCTACTGATTGCACATGACAACAGCTGTTATCATTCACATGCTAGGATTGTTTGCTGATCGTGCTCCTCGAGGCACGGATGAAACACTGTGGCTATAAGCTCCACTATAGAAATTCCATAACAGTCCCATTTCTAGAAACGATGGAATTCTTTTACTAACAGATAGAGTAACGATAGATTTTTTTAGACATGGTCAAATAAGTCTGCAAAAGCAGCCTGCTATTATCCCACTACTGAGAATGAGAAGAGTTTCGGCCATCACGCTGCTGTCCCTGTGGGGATGCTCAGACAACACACCCATCTAGACCTATTTGCAGCCCTAATGGCTGTGCAGTTTTCCTTACTATGTTTTTCCAACTAAATTCTGATAAAGGCTTCAATAGGGCTATCGCTGGTACTCTACAGAGTCCGGTTTTTAGCATATAAAATTATGGTCACTCTAAAATTACATGAATAAATATATAAAAGCTATATTGTTCTCGTTTGAATGGCGACAAAGTAGGCTTTATTATGTCCTTGCCAGGTTACAGTATATTTCACGACTCGGTCAAGTACGGTTATTAGCCACAGACTATTTATTAGTCAGACTATAATCGTGCTATAATAATTATCAACTTGCTTGTTAGAAAAATACTTGATTCTGTTTTGACTGTTTTCTGAAGACCTTGGCGTGTTGGTGGAGCAGTCTCTTCTATGCAAAGAGTTCAATTCCCGATTTCCCGCAATGTAAAAAATACATATTTGAATGACCTTCAGATATTTGCTGATTGGAACATATATGAGGATGAGGATAATTCTCAGAGATCTCTTGAAAAAAACTTGCCGTGATTGAACGTTTCCCCGTTAAAGTACTCGTACGAGTTTGTAGCCGACTGCAGATAGCAGCAGCAGACGACCTGACGTTGCTACATGTCGCAGCGACACGTCGCAGCGTCATGTCGCTGCAGTCATGATTCCGAACCCAACTGCAGATGGCTGCAGCAGACGACACGTCGTATTCCAGTTAGTTCTGTATGTTCCGTGAGACACGATGTCTGACCTGTTTAGGAATAGCGATCGCGATTTACTTGTGTCATCATCATCTGCCTAGCCTTTTTTCCCAACTATGTTGGGGTCGGCTTCCAGTCGAACCGGATGCAGCTGAATATCAGTATTTTACATGGAGCGACCGCCTATCAGACCTCCACAACCCAGTAACTGGGTAATACGATACTCTTGGTAAGACTGGTTGTCAGACTTTCTGGCTTCTGACCAACAGTAACGACTGTCAAAGATCTACAAATGACAGCCGGGACCAACGGCTTTACGTGCTTTCCGAGGCACGGAGGAAACTCGCTATGGTAAATGGTCACCCATCCACAGACCAACCTCGGCAAGCGTGGCTTAACCCGGAAGATCGGTCTATGCGGCTGTAATTATTTAGCCACGAGCTCCTCCAATCGCGATTTACTTGTGTATCTTTTGTTAGAAGAGGAAGAAGACGACGATGACTTGTTTTTATTAAAACAACAAGCCACACGTCCAATGCTAAAATGCAGACCGCATTTTAGCATTGGACGTCGAATCGTACAGTGCAGGATACTGGGCCACCTGGTTTATCAGTTTTTCTTTCTTGGAATTGGAAAAACTCATTTTCTGAGAAAGATGCAACGTGTTGTCGCTCCAGCGTCGGTGGCACTACTGATCTGCGGTCGGACGACACGTCGTCTGCGATCGTGCGACGTGTAGTCGGGCGACGTGTCGCTAGCTGCAGAAGGTATTTAGAAATACATAGAAACCAGTAGTGTTTCAGCGACACATCGTCTGCTGCTGCTATCTGCATTCGGCTACGAACCTTTACCAACCGAGTACCTTGACCATCCTTTATTGTAAATTATAGAATCAGGTGTTACTTTTCGGAAATCCGTAACATGCTAATATGCCAATAAAATATTTAGTTTTAATTCCGCCAAACTAGATCGCTAGTTTGGATGCAGTATGCAGCACCGCCCTGCTGCACTCAAATATACAGTGAAATCTAGTTAACTGAGATCTCAAGAGACCTAGATTTTTTTATCACTTATAGAGGCTTTTCATTTACCCAGTTTCCCAAATAGGCAGGTTAACATGACAGTTGTCTTATTTATAGAGGGTCCCACTATGAGAGGTCGAAATGTACCATTTATCATATAAATAGGTGGAAATGTTCATAAAAGAATTGAATGGAAATGGACGGTAATGAAGAAATTAGACTGTTTGTAAGCAAGCGTGTCATAACTTATCTAAACCTGATAAAATGTCTCACTTATACGGGTTATTGAGCTCACGAAGCCTCAATAATAGAGGTATACATAAAAAAACTATGAAATCTAATCTCAGTTAACAAGGTTTGAAAATTCCCAGTAACAGAGGTATGTCAATGCAAAAGTGTCGGGACCTCATTGTAATTATCAATTACAGAGGTTTCTCACATATCCAGGACCCAATTAACCAGGTTTCACTGTAATATGCACATGCAGAAGGTGTGATTAATTTCGCGAACCTTCGAGTCTCGACCTCGAGCGATAGTTTCGCGTTCGAGCGGTCGATGAGTCAACATCTCCTGAGGATTCCCCGTGGAA
Organism: Amphipyra tragopoginis; assembly: GCA_905220435.1. Taxonomy (NCBI): domain Eukaryota; kingdom Metazoa; phylum Arthropoda; class Insecta; order Lepidoptera; family Noctuidae; genus Amphipyra; species Amphipyra tragopoginis. The sequence continues at coordinate 18,884,210 of HG992016.1, forward strand.
GGGAAAAACAAATTTAATGAAGAGGTGCATTATTCATTATCAACTTCTTTATTTGCACTCAAATTGATCTCGGGCCAGTCTACAATATGGGTTGCGAGGTTTTGTTACTGAATGTGACATAAAACGTGTTTGACCAAAATTACTGGTCAAAGTCAAAGCATTTATTTCAATTAGACCATTTACAGGCACTTTTGAATTGTCGAGACAAAAAAAACTGCCGCGTTCCAAAGTGTAGATTCCTATGGAGAAGAACGTGTAATAAACTCCATGGTTACTCTTTTCTATCAAATATTCTCAAAAATTTGGATACAATGTGAATAAGAAAATAAATGTGAGAACAAAGTAAGATATGATACGCTAATAAGAGTACCTACAATTCATTTGCCATGGCAGATTAGAGATGAACAGTCCCAATTGACGGCGCCCGTTCATTAACATGACGCATATATCAGCATCGCTCAGCTCAACCATTTTGTAGGGAACCGCATGATCCAACACACATGCCACCATCAGCGGGACATTTGAGTGAGCATGACATACTCTAAAGCCGAATTTACATTACGAAACAAGTTTCATGCATGATGAAATTAATTTCATGACATTACTTTCAGTACCTGTGAAAAAAAAAAAAAAAAAAACTACTTTAATGAAAAATAATAGTGTCGTGAAATCCACAGTATGTCTGTGTTCATGGCTCCGCCAACATCAAAGCTTTATTATCTTTGTTCGCTGGTATTCATTGATAAATTTTATATTTTTATCAGCTGTCCAACGTTGGTTTGTTTTTTTTCGACTAATACCGCCCTTACCACGACTATCGACTAAAAAACACACATCCTATCAGCGCAGGCGCTTTCGCGACACTAGTTTCGTTTCGCGTTTATACGATGATATTAGTTGCATGACACTAGTTTTATCCAAAAATCGTGCGCGACACGAAACTGTTTCAGTGTCCTGAAATCGATGCATGCATTGTAAAACTTGACGTTTACACGTGAAATTGTTGATGAAATTAATGTCACGGAACTACTTCCATGCCACTAGTTTCGTAGTAATGTAAATTCGGCTTAACCGCCAGACACCAACGATATGGATCCCATGAGTTATACAAGGTTAGTTGGAAAGGGGGTACTAATCTGAAACGGTTTTAAAGTACCCATAGCCCATAATAATGAGTAACTTTTGTTCCACAACTTTCCCCAAAACTCAATAGTTTAAGAGAAATAGCTGTTCAAAGATTCCATTAAAAATATGCTAAAATCTATCTATCGTAAGCTATGATCAGCTGTGTTTATATTTTAGGTCATATTTGGGGTCACGGATTATAAGCTCCTGCTGAATTCGTAACTAAAGCAGGGATGAAGTATTTTTGAAAAAAAACAATATAAAATCATTTTTCTTGGAAATAAAAGTTATCGAATTTCGAAATTTTAATGGTATGTCTACACCCGTGCGCTTTCATGTTCATCTTGCGCTTTCAATTCCTCTTGCGTCAAGCGCATGCAATATTGATTGCCATAAGACGCATGCAGCTTACCGTCTACACCGGTGCGCCTCGGTCAGTCGTCAGTCGACATACAATAGACGGATTAGCGTGCGCTAGGGTCATGCGCTTTTGTCGAACTAGTATTAAGGCATGCGCTATGGCGCTTCACGCATGCTTCAGACGAAGACGCAAGATGAACATGAAAGCGCACTGGTGTAGACATAGCTTAACACTTGCTTTAAAATAGACATCATTGATATTTTTAAGTGGCTCGATTAGTATTAGTACCTCCCGATTCTCCCGATCGATTAGTACCCCCTTTCCGACTAACCTTGTACACAGACTTTCAAAATTGTATACTGTAATGTCAACTTTTGCATACTTTTCAGTAGCAGATACATCTCCCAAATTCTCCAACCTCATTCTGCCCAAACACCGCAGCCGTGACGTCACGATCTATAAATAATCGTCGTCGTATACCACGCGACGCGCGCGCATATCCAGCGTTTATTATTTTTAATACGATTCTGTTCATGATTTGTGTGTGCTGTTGCTATGGGCTCGGATCAGCTGATGTTATGGAGTTATAGTAATTGTTAACAGATGTGGTTACAATTACGAATAGATAGTTAATGAACCGTATTACGGTGATTGTCTTACGATAGATCCTATAGTAGTCCCGTATTCAGCGGTGGACGTTTACAGACTTATACAGCATGACCGATTAGTTGCTTTTCATCCGAAAACTTAGGTGCATGAAAAGAGTCTCCACGAGTGACGATAATTAAGTACGTCCGGCGCACACTGGGCAGTCAGCCCCGCTACCAACCTTGCTGATTGGCTAATATTTTCGCCACGGCATGAGCTATTTTCGTATAGGTCGTGTTGATACAAGAGAAGAAGAAGAATCCGAAAATCATGAACTCTGCTAGTCTACACAAAATAATCAATGATTAAAAAATATATGGAACAGCTCTTTTTTTTACGAATTCAGAGTTTGTTCCATATTAAAAGTTGTGCAGAATGATGAGTAGGGTTCGGGTTTAGGATGTTTAGTGACTATTGGTCAGTCATGCTGTATAACTTCGGTGATGGTGATTTGCTCTAACTTCTGTTATCCGTAGGATTGGTTTAGCAGCGTCTTCTTTCAAGTCGGCATGAGCTATATGAGAATATCTCATGCCGTGGTGAAAAGATTAATCAGTCAGCAAGGTTGGTAGCGGGGCTGACTGCCCAGAGTGCACCGTACGCACTTATATATCGTCACTCGTGGAAGCTCTTTTCATGGACCCCTAAGTTTTGCAGCTAATAATATAATTATGATGTTGTTGCGAAGGTGAATGATGTGATGTGAATGTTCTTCTCATAAAAGTGTCTTCGTAAAAGCTACTTTTTGCAACAACTAAGTAAAGACATTTTTCTTTTATTTTATTAGTGTAGAGTCTGTTCATCTCACGAAAACTCGTGAACCATTGCAGTATGAACCTTATGTGTTTGACATAAAAGTCACACGACGCGTCTTCGTGAGATAGAAAGACTATTGGTCGCGTTTGACCCTAGTCGTACCGTATGGTAACCGCAGACAGGTCTAAGATGGAGCACACGAATCCAAGTAACAGAGATAGAGTGATTCCTCTATACCCCTCTTATAATAAGTTTTGTTCAGCATATAATATTATTTAAAGATTGTTCAATGTAGCGGTTTTATGGAAGAAGCCTATAGTTACTCATCAGTCTACATTTTTAGGGTTCCGTACCCAAAGGGTAACACGGAACTCTATCACTAAAACTTCGCTGTCCGTCCGGATAGACATCCGTCTGTCACAAGGCTGTATCTTATGAACCGTGATAGTTAGACAGTTGAAATTTTCACAGATGATGTATTTCTGTTGCCGCTATAACAACAAATACTAAAAAACAGGATAGCCACGGCTAAAAGAACCTGTTAATGTCGTATCAGAGACAAAGGACTCATAAAGCTTAGGTAAATATTAAAAGTTTTTATCCACCGTCGAAGCGATCGTTGAAACTAATATTTTCACTTCCTAACTTCCAAAACACAACACTTCACCACAATATTATCTAAGTAGGTACCTACTAAACCAGTAGCACTCGAGCTTGGCATTGTAATAGTGTTGTACCTAAATGATGACGTCTCTCGTTGTCGTGGAACTGACGTCAAGTGTTGATGCCATGACGCTGACTTACAAGTGTTGTTGTGTACTACAAACTTGGATCTAAGTTATAATTATGTACTTATGTCATTTACAAGGAAACTTGGGTTAAAGCTTTCAAATTAATACTGGGTGTAAACGAATTCGTGTCATTCCTTAAAACCAAATGATCTACTACTGGTGTAAATTGGCATCACACGGGATATAGATTGATTAAAAAAAAAAATTTTTTTTTTCATGCCGCTTTATTATCGGTCGTGTCTAAAACACATAATAAGAACGAAGATTTTTTTTTTATTTTTTATTTCTTTGTATTTCGATGCCACGCATAAATGAATAAAAGCACGGTGACACGGCTGGCAGGCACGACTAACGCGATATCGCTCTTTGCAGTCAGATAACTCAAGGCTCTAAAATGACTCAGAAATAGAACAGCATTTTTTTTTATTTTTTTAGTAATTTTTAAAAATTCCCATTTATGGTTAATCTGTATCACCAGTAGATCACGTGGTTTGAAGGAATCACACGAATTAGTTTACGTGTACGAACCACGTGATTTACTGGTGATAACGATTAACCCTAAATGGATAAAGAAAAAAAAACAAAGAGCTTGGTGTTCTATATCTTTGCCATTTTAGAGCCCTGGGGCAGCAGTCTCGACATGTATCGCTATCACTTATCGACCGAAATCGGTAGTTAAGTGATAGTGATGTATCGAGACAGTTAAACTATAGATTGGTGATTGTGTCCTCGAGTAATAGAATTGAAGTATTCGAATGCTCGCAACTCGAGTAAAGATTTCGAGTATTCATAGTAGGTACGCGAATACTGAACCGAGTACTTAAATTGCGACCTTATGTTGTTGCCGGGACCCCTCTCTTCCGAAAAATGCAGGTTGTTGTTGTGTACCTGTTTGTTTTTCTTGTGATCGCGAGAGTTTGATTGTCAAGTTGCGTTTTAAGAATTATTGGTGCTTACTAATCCGAAAGGGTGTTAAAGTACACATAATAATGAATAACTTTTGTTCTACCAATTTCCCTAAAAGTAAATACTTTAAGAGAAATAGCTGTTCAAAAATTTCACAAAAATACGCTAAAACCTATCTATCCTCAGCAGTGGCGAAGGGTGAATTTTCTTAAAAGGGAAGCCGGACCAATTATTTGTTTAAATGATAATTGAAAATAATAGATTGCCATAGTTCGAAAAGGAAGCCGATAGGAATCGAGTTGTATGGAGCCTTCGCCACTGATCCTCAGTTATAACATTGAAACATTTTAAGTCATATTTGGGGTCACCAAATACATAGAAGCTCCTTTTTCTGATTTCATAACTGAAGCAGGAATGTTGAATTTTTGAAAAAACTAAAATAGAAATTCATTTCCATGCAAAATGATCGAATTTTGAAATTTTGACACTTGCTTTAAAACCGTCATTAGTGATCATTGACTTAGAATAAGTATGGACAACGAGTGTAGTACAAAATTCACGATAAAAGTGTCCTGAATTGACATAATATAGACTTAGAAATACCAACAAGCTCATTTACGACGGACGAAATCCTATGTCGTTATCATAATGCCCAATTTAGCTTGCAACAATTTTTACCATACGAAAACATGACAGCACTGCTCAATTTTTCAAATTTCGAAACTTCATCTAATGTTCAACGAAAATTTGGAGAACATAGGAGTAATAGAGCAACCTTAATTTTTAAAAGATTTTATTATTAGTTATATTTATTGTGATTGCTAAATACTTATTCCAACTGAAAGAGAATAGAACATTTCTTGCAAAATTACAACATCGTCATTTTCAAAAACGCAATTTTGCTTCCTTTGCTGAAGTATCACCATCATCTAATTAATCTCGAGGAAAACTGAAATTAAATCAGAGGCATATTATTATTTTTCAAAAAACAATCTTTTGTCATATGTATTTAAAAGAGTTCATGATAACTAAACAAACGAGCCCAAACGTCACGTGTTCACTATTTGCCATTAGGAAGTTCCAGAGCCCGTTTTTCGGCTCTACCATCGGACCTACGTTTTATTTATTTATTTATTGTAACACCTTAAATCTATCATTACAGGTTGCCCTAATGCGATAGTTAAGTATACACAAATCTTCATACTTTCTCCAGTTCTACTTATTGATATTGTTACTGGGTTCCTACCTATACATAATTATATTTTATAAACTAAATTCACAAAATTAACAATACAAACATACGTCATTATTTATGTAATGAAAAGTGCTTATAATGACAACATACATGAGCTGAAACTCGACGAGCCTACCATTTGTTCCTGTGCCTGCCTAATCTTCGGCTCCATCATCAAATTAGTTCAATGACATTTTAATGATCTAAGTAATATGCACATACCTACCTGCAAAATTTCAGCTCGATCGGAAACTTGGTAGTGACCGAAAAACCAATACAATTTTGAAACGGAAGGACAACATACATATTTTCGTACATAATATGTTTGCATACAATGCAAGTTTAAAAATAACTTGTTTAAGGGCTAATTTTTCAATCGTCAGATATCTTTTATCTGGGGAATAAGTTTGACGTTTTGACAACTTTCGTATAGAAAATATGTCAAACCATCGTATTTAGTCCTTGGATAAAATTTATCTGACGATTGAAAAATCGGCCCTAAATGAATAGAACAAAACAAATTGTAATTGGTTCAAAATCGCAATACAAAAAAAACATCGCGTAAAAATAACGACTCTTTGGAATCTTTGTTCTAAATTCTGTCAAATATGTCAAGTTTCTTACGGTAATCCAACCAAATGAAGTTGACATAATTGGTCAAACAAAGGAAGGAAAATAAGATACTTTTTGTTTAGTTGGATTATTGTGTATTTTGCTCTTGCAATTAATTCAATTTTAAGTAAAATACAATGTTCCTTAACAATATAATACTTTAAAATTGTAAAACAATAATATACCTACTGAAAATATGATACACCATCAACTTTTTTCACTTTTTTGAGTAGTTTTTACACGATCTCACTACACAGAACGGCATTGTTGACATGTGACATTGAGGTGTAGCTGCTTGTTCGCCCAAATGAAGAATGACGCGCGCAATTGTAGCTCTTTTCAAATTTCTTGTGTTTTAACAGTCATTCGGTTCGGACATTTTTGAGCGATGACCCGAGGTCCATACTTATTCTAAGTCAATGTTAGTGATACTTTAATTGGCTTGCGGATTAGTACCCCCTTTCCAACTAACTTTGTATATTAACATTAAAGTGACATTCGTTTCGAAGCGATTGATCTGTTAAGTGTTGGACAGTGGTAATAAGTATCGTAAATTTGCTTTTTTAAATAGTTAATTGAATTGATTTAATTTTGGCCCCTAGAAATCAAAAAGAGAATTTGTTTATGATTATACAGTAAGTATATCAGACAGTAAGAATGACTTAGTAGTGACTTATCAATAAAACTGATTTGTATTTTATGACCCATATTTTGTATTCATGCTTGTATTTTTGGAAGTGACAACATTACAGTAGCCGAATCCTATGAAGTACTTAAGTACCTGACGCAGTAATCGCATCTAGATTCGAGTCAGTGACTCGAGTTTTGAATCGATTCTCTTTTTAACGAGTACTAATTTATTCAAATACCATAAATGGCCAACTCGGCACATCACTATTTAAGTCATAATGACAATTTTTTTATTGATTTTTGTCGGAAACGTAGCGAATTCAACTGTCAAGTTTACGATTTAACGTCATTTTAGCGAATAACTTTGCGAGCAAATTGGAAAGCCCGCAAAGTATTCATTACGATCGATAAATTGTGCAAGAGATTTTTTATTTGAAAATAAACGTTTATCTACTTATAAGGTGTTGTAGTTGTAGCAGTAGTCTCAGGCTTTATCGGGTATCAAAGGAGATGTATAACAAGCTCGTAAATAAAAAATAAAATAAAGAAATAACGTTTATTAGCAACCAAAATGAACTACGACCATCTCTTCAACGATTTTCCACGAAATCACAAGCCAGTGCCTCTGTTTATTTTATTTTATTGAGCCGTTTCAAATATTGTTCAGCTCTGCAGCAACTTCCTTCCGCGCCAATTCAAAATTCACCTTTCCTTGATGAACAGTAAATCATCTTCTGGCTAAAAACGGCCGAGCATCTTATTTAGCCAGCAACGCTTCTATGTATATGGTTACTTGAAGGACGTGTTGTACGTCTACGTCTAAAACATGAATACAAACGTAAACATTATTAAAGTACAAAGTGTACAACAAACGAAATTATAGGGCGCTTTAATTAAAAGACGGTTGGTGTCGGACTGCAACCGTGCCGCAGCCAATGATATTTTTTTTGTATATAATATCATTTGCCGCTGCGGTGCGGATGTCGTGCTGCGGACGGGTGGTTGTGTTTTTTTATACAGTTGACGAGACGAGAGAGCAGTGCGTAGTCCGTACTGCCGCCGTGCGTGCACGGTACAGACAACACAAGCCTCCCGACCGCACCACTGCACCGCACGACTGCAGTCCGACACCAACAGTTTAAATTTAAAGCGCCCTTAGACTCTACAATAGGTGTTGCATTGCAGGTAGAATAGAATAGAATAGAATAGAATATACTTTATTGTACACCAAAATTGTAATACAGCTCTTATACAATAACATACATTAAAGGGTACAATGGCGGTCTTATCGCTGAAAGCCTACTTACTTTCTTACATTCTACGACAACGCACCCGTGTGCTGCCGTGAGTCGGAGTGACTATCACCCATTGTCTATTTTGTCTAATAACTTACTAAACTATAACAATTTTCAATAATTAAAATTCACAAATAAGAGCACATGACATTTAACAAATAACAACAAAGTGACAATTGACAAATACTGTGACATTTGCTAGTGTTGCAAGGAGAGAAACTTTTATGTCCATTTATAAGGTATTTTGTACTTCAAACGATAAAGGAATATAATTTCAATGTAAAATAGGTGTTGCAATTATAGTTTTATGTAATTTATTTATATTATTATATTTTTAAATATTTATTAGGATAAAATCATCTTTACCAATCTTCCTTAAAATTTTGGGAGATTTTACAACAGGCATCATTTCCCTTTAAGAATACTGCACTATGAATACCGTTTTTCGGAAGCTTACCGATCGCTATCTCATGTCGAGACTGCAGCCCCTGGAGATATCTGACTGCAAAGAGCGATAATTATCGTGCTAGTCGTACGTGTCAGCTGTGTCGCTGTTCTTTCATTCATTTATGTGTGCACAATGAGCTTATAGTATAATACTAGAGGAGCAGCGTCCTTATAAAAAAATCAGAAAAACGTAACCACTTACGAGTTTAAAGTGGTAGCTTTGAAACGGATACATAATTAATTATGTCAATCTGTCAAAATACTATAATTGTCTCATTTCTTCTTCCGTCAAACTAATTATGTTGGAATGAGACAAGACATTGTTATCGGAAAAACGGCCAGAGTTGCCAATGATCTACATAATTTCCCCAGAATGAATGAAGGTGTTAATTAAATCAATTACTAAGAAAGCTCGAATTATGTACATTAAGGAAGAAAAAAAAATGCGTCAGCATAAATATAATATTTATTTTTATTAACTATGTTTCAATAATTTAGACTTAAAGTTACATGCATTGGTCATTCACTAAACTCCCAACAGTCTGGCAAAATCAAAATCGTTTTTACTGGTAACACTGACGGCAAAAACAATGTTTGATAAATTTATTTGTTCTCGTAATGTTTTTTTTGGATAATCTAATGAAAAATTAGCACCAAGTGCTTTATTAATCTTTTCAGATCGTGAAATGCAAATTTTAACTGCACATTTCACCATTTTGATATTTTTATCGCTAAGCAATCACTCACTTGACGTCAAGCTGACAACTGAAGTCAGATATGCCTGCGGACAAATACGAAGTAGTAACGCGTTGGTGCTGTACACTGCTGATCTAGTCCTATATAACATCATTGTGTGTGCATATATTTTTTTAAATTTTTATTTGCTTTTTTATTGATTTCTTATTAGGTGGTTTAGACACGACTACTCATCGCTACCACTAGAAAAAAAAGTTTTATTTTTAATCAAGCTAAATCGCGTGCGGGGTTAATCTATAACCAGTTAAATGTAGATCATGCTTAGTTATGAACCATGGATTTATATCTTAAACACCCTTGTTTTATAACTTTAAGAGATTTTTTTATTTGGTTCTGTCAAGTAAGATTTATTGATATTGCAAAAAATATGAATACCTATAATTTAATACGTCATTAAAAACAAATAAAAATAAGTATCAAGATTTGTTGAATATTGAATACGGGTTTGACGCATGCCACAGTACCGCACGGAATCCAAAGTGTTCGGACACAAGCTGCGGCATGATGCCACATGACGCACGGTGTCGCCATGTCGCACGATGTCGTACCGCATGCCACAATGCCGCGCGATGTTGCCTTAGGGTAAAGCAAGCTTAAAGGTCACAACTCATTAGAGCCACCCGGCATCCAAACCGCATCGCCTCACTCATGCGGTTAGTATTCTTTATATGAACTTGTATGGATGTGCGCTCACTACATCAACTCCGTAGCGGCACCGGATCGACTCGGTTGTATGCCGTCCACGCGCGCACAACGAGTTGACCACTCGGTGTCAACTCGCTGCTCGCATGCTTGCCTTGCGTTGCTGTGCATTGCCAACACACAAGAACCGCGCGCTGCCATCGAGTGGACTCCTCCGACGACTCCTCTGGTTGACCACGCGACATTTACTAGTAATAACGCGGCGTCCACCCGTGAACCACCTGCTGACAACGAGTGGACGCCGAGCGAAGAGGCGATGAAGGTCGGGTGCCGGGTGGCTCTAATGAGCTGTGACCTGAAAATTCAAATCATCCTCAAATTCATTCTGTATATTATACTCTGCGCAAATATTATTATACTGTGGTACAATAATTATTCTTTGCTCTAGCCTCTAACTGTAAACTATTCTCGGTACATATCTACATACATACTGCGTGCAAACCTTTCGCAAACACCGGGAAACAGATGCGAGCCGTCCGTCTGTTTGTTATTCAAATATTACACATATTTCATTCACTGTCTGTGTGTGTATGAATTGCACACACATTTTATGTGTGTATGAGTTTAAATACGTGCAAGAATAATTGTAACATATGTGTGTATAAATTTGCATGTGTGTGTGCGGTCAGTTCCGTTATGCATAACGCAATTAGACGTGTATTTAATTTAATTTACGAGTAATGTCGGTATTTAATACTAAAACATTTTGTGTTAAATTGCTGTGTAGTTAGCGGAAAATCTAATATTAGAGATTAAGGAACTAATCATTTTAATCAGCTTTAATTCGCAAATGCTAGATGGCTTATTATATCTGCATCGCCTGTGAAATGAAGCATTATATAGCGGGATTGGATGGAGGGGGGCAGTGTCGAAGTAACGCTTGGAAATGCGTTTGAGGTATTGCCTGATGGTTGTCATTTTTAGATCGAGATGGAGTTGAACGTTACGCATGAACCACGGGGCAGCCGCGGCTCTGCGCAACACTCGATTCTGAATGGTTTGAAAATCATTGTTCTATGGGTTGCTAACATTATAGTAATTTCAGATTGTTTTTATTCTTGTCTTATTGCTTGATGGCAGTGGTATGGTTTGAGTTTTATTTATAACTAGCTTTTGCCCGCGGCTTTGCTCGCGTTAATTTATTATAAAAAAAACTCTTAACATACTACTAAAGTTTCTTTAATAATATAATTCAATCATGATTCGAAAGACACGTGGCGCCATCTATTAACGTTATTGTTGTTTTCCTCGGGAACAGTATTTTTTTCGGGATGAAAGGTACCCTATGTTCGTTTCTGTACACCTGACAACGTATATGCAAAATTTCAGGATGATCGGTTTAGTGGTTTAGGCGTGAAAAGGTAACAAACAAACTTACTTTCGCATTTATAATATTAGTTAGGATGGATCAAACTCATTTTTGTACTGAAGTTAATTTTAACAATTTAGTTAATATTCTTATATTAAGTGAACTATGCAATTCTTTTGGGAAATAAGTTGTTTAAAACGAAAAGATCATATACATCGTAAGTAATACGATTGTCATTGAACTGTGGCCAACGTAGATCGAAAATAATTTCAATTGAATTCAATTTAATGACATGAAGCCATAGAAGTTTATTTACCTACAAACCAACAATACAAAGTTCACAAAGCTATTTCAATACAATTCACATTAGAATTAAGCAAATTAAAGTCACCGAATCAAATTCAATAAAACAGTGGAAACACAATTACATTCACATCAACAATAAAACACGGATAACATATTAAGTTCACAATGTATCATTGTCTAATCAATGTAGGTGTTTTGCCAATACACAAGCAAGCATACGTTTCTAATAGGCTTAAGTGCAGTTCAGACTACGCTATAATATATAGCTTATAGCAAATATTGTATAACACAACGATATCGCTCAGCATACATTTTATATGGACACATTCACACAACGCTATGCTTATAAAGTATTGGCTTGCTGTACGCGATAAACTTGAGCAATTTTCAGAGCTATATCGTATGATTCTCTGGTCTCCGCCCCGCCTCACTTCTACCCCGTTCCGTCGCCCGACGGGTCGCCGTCAAATTTTATTTTATTTTTATTTTATTTTATTCAAAAGGAACAACAAACAGCTACAATATACAGTATAGGAAAAAACATACACATAAAATTTGAACAATATTGTAGCCCACAACGCTGTTCACAGATTAACTATAGAATATAATAGACAATTGATTAAACGCTAGGGTAATAAATAATACATAATATTAAAAACTAAACTTACTTAACTATCATGTCTATCCATCCATAATATAATATAACATAATATAACACTTAAATCAAGAAAGCTCTTTAAGTATAAGACCTTTGAACTTACTGGGAGAACATGCAAATATGTCAATATGTTCAAAAGTCTCATTGTAGACATCTATCATTCTGCGAACAGGTGAGCGCAAACCGGTGTTAGAATGGCAAGTACGCGTGGAAAATAGTCTGCCAGCGCGGACCTTTCGCTTGTACACTGTTCTAGGGATAACATAGCATAACATGTTGGTTAACTCAATGCAGTCAAATTTATTACTGACAATGTTATATAGGTTCATGGCTTCCAAGTACTTACGTCTATTTTCAAGTGTTGTGAGTTTGTACTTATTAAGTAGATCCTGATATGGCAAATAATAACCGAAGCATCTAAAATGCATAGCACGTAGGAATTTCTGTTGAACACTCTCAATCGCCTCAATGTATTTTTTATAATATGGACTCCAGATGGACACGGCATATTCCAGCTGCGAGCGTACGAGAGACTTATATAGGTAAATATATGAGGAATGCTTCTTAAAATCTAATGTCGAGCGCATAACAAATCCATAAAATAACTTGCCATACATAGTAGATCGGCTTGCGGTATAGCGTATAGTATGATCGTCATGTTATATAGTTATAGCTTATGATGCAATGGTTTCCTATGTAGCAAAATAGTATATAATATGGCTTACTTACAATCAAACTATCACGAAACAATCGGATAATTTTTGTACATGACGACAACGAGATGGCACAGGTAGCACAAAATACGAAATAATGGTTTTTCTGTGACGTCATGTACCCTAGGACACTCTCTGGATCAAGACCAATCCAAGGACACCTTATTTGTTGAAATCGGTTCAGTAGTTTAGGCTGTGCCAGGACACAAACTTAAATACATACATACTGACATACTGCTATTTCTGGGGAGTTTGTTGCGCCGTTTCTTCTTCACAGCAAAAAACACTAAGAAGCCAATTCATACAGAATTGATTTATATACTTACTTTATTTTTATTTTACCTGTAATTGCATAATTTTATTATTGTAAAAAATATGATGATTTTCGTTGTATAGACTCAATTGATTTATTCACTTGATAGACATATCTGTGTTGCTGGGGAGTTTGTTGCGCCGTTTCTTCTTCACAGCAAAAACACTAGGAAGCGGTGAAGGGAGGGCTTTTTGTGGGATGTCTATAATATTGTACAAATGACGTTCAAAAAGAACTAAGTAATTCTAGTCTATTTTGAATAAATGCGTTTTGAGTTTGAGTTTGAAGCGGTGAACCAAAAATGCCCGCCCTTCACGGTGAAGGGCGGGCATTTTTGGGGCTGTCTTTTGTACCATTGACGTTCAAAAAGAACTTACCTCCGGTTTCTGAATTGAGAATTCTAGGACGAGCAGTACTCACGTAACCTTTGAGTACGGAGTTGTCAAAAAAATGACAGATTTTAAAGCATTTTTTTGACAACTTCGTACTCAAATATTACTAAGTATCGCTTTAAGTCGAATTCTCAAATCAGAAACCGGAGGTTAGTAATTCTAGTATATTTTGAATAAATAAGTTTTATTGTTTGGAGTTTGAATACATACATAGCCAGTGAGATTCATAACCCTTCCTCCCTGTGGTAGTCGGAAAAAGCAGTGATAACCTTAAGGTTGAAAGCTTCCATTTAGAAGGGTCTGAGTAAGATCCTAGTCCACACCTCTGACTTCTCGAATTCATGTGCGAATCAGAATTTGATAATCACTTGCGTAAACCTGCACACCTAAAAGGCTCCTAGAAGTCCTTGATGGGGTGTATAGTTTGCCAACCCGCACAAAACCAGCGTGGTGGACTAAAGGTCACAGCTAATGAGAGCCACCCGGCACGCTTCACCTAATGCCTCGGCGTCCACTCGTTGTCAGCAGGTGGTTCACGGGTGGACGCCGCGTTATCACCAATAAATCAACCAGAGGAGTCGTCGGAGGAGTCCACTCAATGGCAGCGCGCGGTTCACTCGGTACTGGTGCGTTGGCAATGCGCAGCAACGCAAGGCAAGCATGCGAGCAACGAGTTGTCACCGAGTGGTCAACCCGTCTTCCGCGCGTGGACGGCATACGCTCGAGGCGATCCGGTGACGCTACGGAGTTGATGTAGTAAGCACACATCCATACAAGTTCATATAAAGAATACTAACCGCACGAGTCGAAACGATGCGGGTCGGATGCCGGGTGGCTCTAATGAGCTGTGACCTTAAGGCCTAAACCCTTCTGATTCTGAGAAGAGTTTCGTGCCCAGCAGTGGGACAGTATTGTTAGACAGATTGTATGTATTGTTATGTTAGCGTAGCGCCGTGCCTCGGAAAGCACGTTAAACCGTCGGTCCCGGGTGTCATACGAATACCTATGACAGTCGTCATGGGTAGACAGAAGCCCGACAGTCTGACAGCCGGACTAACCTTAGGATATCGGCATTGCCCAGTAACTGGGTTTCGGAGGTCAGATGGCAGTCGTTCCGTACAAAATACTGGTATTCAGCCACATCTGGTTAGGCTGGAAGGTGACCCCAACATAGTTGGGAAAGAGCTAGACAGAACATGTAAGAGTAGCTTGAGAATCATTTACAAAAGGTATCGTCACCATCATCATCATGATTCAGCCGAAAGACGTCCACTACTGGACATAGGCCTCCCCAAACATCTACACATCGACCGGTCCTGTGCTTCTCGCATCCAGCGGATTCCCGCGACCTTCACCAGATCATCGGTCCACCTTGTGGGAGGCCTACCTACGCTGCGTCTTCCGGTACGCGGTCGCCACTCCAGAACCTTTCGGCCCCATCGGCCATCCGTCCTGCGAGTAATGTGCCCCGCCCACTGCCACTTAAGTTTGGCAATTCTTCGAGCTATGTCGGTTACCTCATCATTTCTGATATGATCACGAGGAAACTCCGAGTGTAAGGTGGTGTGTTTAGGAGACAACTGAAACGCGTGTTTGTTGTCTCATGCTATTGTTGTGTGCGGGCATAATTCGAACCGGCTCCAGCAGCTTGGACTATCACTATCTCTTCTTTGGTACTTGAACCACCCATTTTGACAATAAAGACAAATAAACGACTTTGAAAATGACAAACTGCAATGCGTCAAATACGCCAAACGACGTTCAATGAAATATTCCAGTCTATTAAAAAGTCAAACAAACTCTTTGAATTGTTTTCATTTAAGAGTCCAAGTAAGTAAGTCCGAGCATAGCCCTCTCCACTGCCCTTTAGGTGACCTCGAGTCTTCTTATGAGACCCATTGTGAGCGACCACGTTTCAGTGCGGTAAGTGATCACTGGCAACACGCATAAAGATATAGTGTGTCGAAGTAATTACCAATCGTATCAATTTCGATCATTTGAACGTTTAGTGTATCAGTAATTACATTAATTATATAATACGATCGCTTAGCTGTCCGAAGATAATTAGTTTACTAATGGTTGTATTACGATAACTATTATATCTGCATTGCATGTAGCTCAATGTGGACATGCCATCAGAAAGGATGGGAGAATGTCTCATTTAAAGCACTAATCCCCGGTTTCTGAATTGAGAATTCGGGATAAGCAATACTTAAATAGTATTTGAGTACGGAGTTGACAAAAAAATGCTTTGAAATCCGTCATTTTTTTGACAACTCCATACCTACTCAAATGTTGCTTAAGTGTTGCTTATCCTAGAATTCTCAATTTAGAAACCGGAGAAAAGTAACTTAAGTAACTATTTTCAAAGTTTAAAAGAACTGTGTGAATAAAATTGGTTTTTGATTGATATGGAAAGAAATAAAAAATGCGCATTTCGAAGTTTTTCAATTTCCGATACCGATTAACACCACAAAATTCTTTGAGTTAATTTTTTAAAACCCTATATTCAAGATTAGTCGGAAAGGTGGTAGGTACTAATCCACGGGCCACTTAAAGTATCACTGATTACTGTTTTAAAGCAAGTGTCTTTATAATTCAACCGTTATGATTCCCATGCATAATGATATTTATGTAGGGTGACGATGACCGAAATGAAATATCTTTTCGTCTTCAAATCTTCTTTTAATATTTCAAAACATTTATATCTTCGACTCGTCTTAATCGTCTTTTGTTAACTCGCCACACTCCTCCTTCTCGCTCTCACACGTATTCTCTCTTTCACTCATCGCTGCATTCGTGCATTACTTTTATTTAAATTATGATGCGTTCCGAATTAACATCCTACATTTATTTCAGTTTTTTTCTGAAACTGAAGAATTTCATCCCTGCTTTAGTTAAGAATTCAGAAAATGGAGCTTTAGGTAAATCTGTGATAGTAAATATGATCTAAAATGTAAACAGCTGATCATACCGAGGATACATCGATATTAGCATTATCTTTATGACATCTTCGAACAGCTATTTCTCTTTCGATTAGCTTTCTTTTTTAATACTATCGTTACTCTGAAGATATCTTTATCTTATTATACAGTGATTTTCTTTGTAATGTGTTTCGATGACAATTAACCATGTCACTTGTTCTATATAGTTTAGCGTCCTTTTACCTTTTGTAAATGTGTGAGCTTTGTAGACTTGCTAGATGCCTGGATACCTAGTTAATTCGTGACCATATTTTTCATTTTGTTTTTTTTTTTTGTGTGGTTCCTGCTCTTAAGTCTACTTTGCTCTCTCATAACTATTCTAAGTCATAACTGTACCCACTCAAATTATAAAGATATGGATTTTAAAAGAGTAACCATGGAGTTTCTTGCCGGCTCTTCTCCATAGGAAACAACTAATTGGAACCGTGCACCTAAATTCGACTTTTCTTAAGCGCCTGTAATGGTTTATGTGAAATAAAAACTTTTGATTTTGATCTTAAACTATTGACTTTTGAGGAAAGTTGTAGAACAAAAGATAAAACGAAATGAGAGTGTACTATACTGCCGTGCTAAGCTCAAAAGCGGTATCTCGAAAAACGTCGTAAAGTTGATTCTTATGGCATCAGATAGCTTAAAGAAATACGCATCCAATGAACTAAGTCAAATAGCGGTATCTTATTTAAAACATTCTCACACAAGACAAACAAGTTTTGAAATCACTAAGAGGATAAGGAAACTATGTTTACAATACTTCAATTTAGTTTTCCCTGACATACCGCTTTTGCGTTTAGCACGGCAGTATACACCTCTGCCCAACCCTTCGGGGGAGACAGGCGTGATGTTAAGTTATGACAATAATCACGGCCACCATTTTGATTTCATAAAAATAAAACCTAGCCTATAACCATCGCACTGCTTAGAAAAATCGATAGATACCTCATTCATTAAAATCCATCCAGCCGTTGGTCTGCTTCGAGGGTATAAAGAATTCCACCCACATAGATACATATGTAGATACGCATGAAAAACATAACCCTGTCCTTGCTGTCGCACAGTCGGGTAAAAATACAAATGAACGTGATTTATAGGTTCAACCCAACTTAAACTTAAGAGATGGTAAGTCCGCAGCCGTTATCTCTGTAGCACCAATGCATTGGAGGCTGCGCACACGCCTCTCGCCGCGCCAACCAATCAGAGCGCACGTCACAATAAGGGGTGGTGACACATTGAGACCAGTTTTTGTTAGTTTTGCTTTGGTTCGTTTTAGAAGTTTGAGCGTTGTATGTTATTTATGAGTCATTGTAGTCATTGTTGAATGTTCGTTGGTTTTTGTTTTTGTACATAAATGCTTGAAAAATTATTATGGTAGTACATGATAATCTATGTTCTATCTTTATAACGATAAGCTAACCCATTTTAGAACCATTTTTTTAATCTTTAATTTATTTATTTATCCATCATGTCATCTTCTTTTCTGTATCCCAAGTGTGAGTTTTTTTTTATTTAACTAGAGTGGTTGCGTCACGCCAAAAATGTATGAAAATTTTGGCAGCGCCTCTAGGCACGGCGTTCAGTACTAAAATTCGGGCTAGAATTGAACTCCGCGCCTAGAGGAGCTGGATGTGTAACTTAAGGTCGAAGTACGATGGTGTGATGAACGTTAGGTCAAAAGAGGGTGAATATTAAAAAAAAATAACAAAAATTAAGATTAATATCTTATAGAGATAGGGAATTTGGCGCACCCCGATACGGATAGGTTTGGTTCGAAGGGGATGACGGGGGCTAAAGTGAGCGAGCAAAGCGAGCGAACGAAGCCCCTGTCATCCCCTTCGTGTTAGGTTACTTTAAACCCTGCACATAGAAATAGGAGCCCCGCTCAGCGGGGCTCCGTTGACTCTGCTTTGGAAACCCAAACAACCGTACAAAGCTTATAAAAAGTTAGGCGTTTCATGTCTTTTGATTACGTTTTATGCCATTTAAATTTTAGAATAAAATTATGTTAAATGTTGATTAGATCATATAAATGTTATGCAAAATGAACACTACAATATTTAATAATTAGTTGAAATGAAAGTTATATTAATTGAAAATTATATGAAATGATATTAGAGCATATAAAATTATAACATTAACATGTTATATTATCTAATGATTATATTACATAAAATTATATGAAATGAAATTTTATCATCTGATTGTTAGTTTAAATGTATTTATACCATAATTATATTACACACCCCCAAAGAGCGTTCGTCCGATGAACGTTAGGTCGAAAGAACGTTCGTCCGATGAACGTTAGGTCGAAAAAACGTTCGTGCGTAGAACGTTAGATCGAAAGACCGTTCGTGCGAAGAACGTTAGGTCGAAAGAACGTTCGTGCGAAGAACGTTAGTTCGAAAGACCGTTCGTGCGATGAACGTTAGATGGAAAAAACGCTTTTTGCCTAAATTTTCATACATTTTTGGCGTGACGCAATTACAGTAGTTAATGCATAAAATTCACACTCGGGGTAGGTACCTACTGTTCTGTCTAGCCTTTTCCCAACTATGTTGGGATCAGCTTCCAGTCTAACTAGATGCGGCTGAATACCAGTATTTTACACGGAGCGACTGTCGTAGGTATTTGTATGACACCCGACACCGACGGTTTAACGTGTTCTCCAAGACACGGAGAGGTCTCAACGTGTAACGAACGGTCACCCATCAACCGACTGGCCGCGGCAAGCGCAGCTTAACCTTACTAATCGTATGATTCACGAGGTTGTTAAAAAACCAGGAGTCCTCCCCGATCTTCGTATACCAAGTCTTAATTAATTATTTTTTATCTCAACAAGTCACACAAAAAGACCTTAGGTATACCTTTAAGCAAAGCCGCGAGCCAAAGCTAGTCTCAGAACAAAACGTAAAGTAACAGAGATACCCCGTTATCAAAGACGTATCAAGACTCAATGAGGTCCGCTCTGAGAGCTCTCCAATGAACAGACGGACTGAATTACACAGAGTCTGCGTATCAAGATCAAGTCTTCGAAAATGTTTGTAGACTAGTGAGAAATGCTGGATTTACTTGTAATTTTTTTTAAGAAAACCTTTTTCTTTTTTTAAGGTGCGTACAGATTCACATGTTGTGTAACTTGTGTTATATAACACGTCCACAATATGTAACATTGTTTTTTAACATTGCAACATATAACAATACTGTACACATTAGAATAACAATGCAATATAACCATGTTATATAACATTGTCGTTTGTCGTTCTGCAGTGCTGTTCACAATGTTGACACGAGAGGACGTTTTGCTAGCTGCTGCAGCGACTGTTGTATTTTTAAATCACAAAAGAAAAAAAACGTTGATGCTGGGTTCCTCCTAGTTTATTGACATTGTTGTAAATATTAATAACATGTTAAATAACACGTTTGTTATTATAACATGTTTTATAACATTCAGTCTCCACATTACTGAAACATGTTATATAACAACGTTTTATAACATGTTATGTTATATAACATGTAGGTACGCACCTTTATAACTTTCGTGAGACACATTCATATTTATGATTAGTTACGGTTTACTCACGTGCATTTTTCGGGATTGCCCGACTAGTTTGACTCGCGACCTCGCCGCGTGATCAACTCATGATTAAGGGCTCCGTTTAGGTCCGAAACTAGTCGGTCAATCCCGAAAAATGCACGTGAGTAAACCGTAACTAATCATAAACCGTTTTCTTGTAGGTACCTACTCTTAAAGAGCCTCGACCAACATCTAAAGAGGCTCTCGTTGGGCGGCTGGATCAAGAGCCTGATACAGAAAACGGTACGTCTTGATACGGCGCGTATTGTTAGGAAGTTCCTCTCTCTGAGGCCTGAACACCGGTAGGTTGGACCCTGTTCCCGATGCCGGTGGGCTACTATATTTACATGTTTTAAATTGTTTTTTTTCTAGAAATATTTAAAAAATGTATTTTGAATGAGTAAACGGAATATTTATTTCAACAAAAGTGTGGTAGGTACAACTGGCGAGGCGTAAGCTGAGCGTTGCATTTGTATGAGTGCACATAGAATCGATTGCCAAAAAGCAGTATAAACTGGTTTAACGACTCAAAAACTGAATTTCGACAAACTCTTATTCGCCAGACGCTATTGCGACACTATGGAACTCTGACATTACGCTACTCCGACAATTATGGAACTTCGATACTACTCAATAAATAATATGAGAGTGCGTCCGGTGCCGGCACCCAATATAAAGGTAATACGTTGTTTAGTAGGTAGGTATGTTAGTTTAAAGGTAGGTTAGATTTTGGGCCAAATACTGTAATTTTTCTTCCAACTGAATAATTTCAAGAGCGAGCGAAGCGATCTCAGTAGCTTTAGGGCACCCCAACACGGATAGGTTAGGTTCCGTAGACTCTGCTTTGGAAACACAAACAACCTTGCAAACATCCCCTTACGTTTTTCATTTGTTTTTATTGTGAAAATGGCGAAGTTCCATAGTTGTCGGAGTAGCGTAGGTAATGTCGGAGTTCCATGGTGTCGCAACAGCGTCTGTCGAATAATAGTTTGTCGAAGTTCAGTTTTTAAGTCCGGTTTAAGCTCCCAATCACCGTAATTATAGACACAATAGATAAACAATGGCGGTGTCGTCCTGGGACGACACGCGGGACGCAACCGGTCACACCATTCAAAAGACGCGTCTGCATTCATTCTCACACAAATGCAAAACTCTCACACTCTGCAAAACTCGCAGACTGTACAGTCTCTTACGAAATATGGTTTTAACAAGTTATAGGGATACATCATCAAGTCATAGGAGTAACAATTATAAAAGCAGATCTGTCGTCCTAGCTAATTCAAAATAAGACCGCTTAGGACAGTGAGGTGCAATCCGTGCAATCCAAGTCATATAGGTACTAAATGTAGAACAATAATGTGTCTGAGTGGTGTGTATGTATTGAGGTCTTTAGTGTGTGTGGCGGGTGTGTGTGTAATGAGTGTGTGGGTGTAGTGAGATGTGTAGTGTGTGCAGTGGTGTGTGTGTATAAGTAGGTATTAAAAATGTAAAGAGATAGTCATACACCAAAGTGTATAAAGGGTTTTTGAAAATACAAGTGCAAACTCTTTGTTAGTGCATTTTCAATAATCTTTAACCTGATTTCAGAAGTGAAACGATGTGGTTGTGCTACACGAAAACTGAATCATTGCTTTGGGTATGGGTGCCGGTGAAATTACAGGCTCGTGAGATTTTCCAACTTTGCCTGTTAGGTTGGCAACGCATCACCAATTCTCTTGGTGTTGTAGTTGTATATACAGGATATAACCGACCTGGTGTAGATTGATCCCGCACGGGATTTAGATTAATTAAACATATATTTTTTCTTGCTATAGGTGTAAGTAATCTTATCTGCACCATCAAAAAAGTATAAAAAATGTATGAACATTTCGTTGCCACACATAAATAGCGGCACACCTGGCGAGTAAGACTAGTGCGATATCGCTCTTTACAGTCAGTTAACTCGGGGCTCTAAAATAACTCAGAAATAGAAAATAAAGTTTTTATTTTAATTCTGATTTAATTTTATTTTCTTTTAAATCTGTCGAATAATAAATGTAGAGTACCTACCTACACTATTTTCACTCCTATCCTCAATTTCCATACAAAACAGTTCACAGAACGGACAGACAAACACGCATAATATCAGCCTCACATAACGAGCCCTCGTTAAATTCACGCTCCAATACATTTTTTGTTCAAAGACTCCCTTTGTAAGACACAAAGTTTTGTTAAAAAATTATATACATACCCATTCTGGTAGTTTTCTTTAGGATCTGTTTGATACAAGAGTTTGGGGTTGTCCTATGTTGTTTTGGTTCATGGGTTTTATTTTTTAAGGGTTACCAAGTGTTGTCTCCGAGTCCCGTACGGTATATAGAATTACCATTGAACGATATAATTGTTAACAGAAAGCATGGTTCTCCGTTGAACGGTAATACGAAAAAACTACTAGTCGATACCATTATTTACAGACAGCACGTTTCGCCGAAAAACGCTACAACGAATGAATGATTGGCCGATACTTAGATTTGCCGATATCATGGTTCGCCGGAACACGCGTGAACTTGAACACGCTTTAACAGGCATCGATTAAATTGCATTAACTTCTATTACCATGCGGTTATGTACAAAATCTTTGAGAGCGCCTACGATGAAAAGTTGAATTGCAATTATCCATCGCGCAAAAGTTAGCTATTATAGAAATGCAGGCGCTTAGTATAATTTTGAAGACATCTGTAATGGTAAGGATACACGGCAACTCATTACACTCGACACTCAGTATCGACACTGAGTGTCGTAGTGTGTACATCGCCGTTACACTGAGTTGCCCATTAGCTCGGTTTTAATGTCAGTGTCGCGATTGCATTGTGTCGAATGTCAGTGTCACAAAACAATACCTACATTTTTAACATTTCTTTAAAATTAAAGAGCGCCATCTATCATTTTATATCAGTGTTTAAGTAAAGATTGTAGATCATTGCAAAGTTCGTATTCGTATTGTTATGAAAAAGAAAATCGATGTACTTGGTTAGAGCCGTAAGACCGTCCGAAGTAAGTTTTCCTAAGTAACATAACATCGCAGTAACAAGACGTCGATTGAACAAGGCTTCGCAGCATGAAATTTTCGAAGTAAAATCGTTCGCAGTACAGTTTTTCGATGTAACGAAATATCGCAGTAACACGACGTCGATGTAACAAGGCGTCGCAGTATAGAGATGTCGTTGAAAGGTTTTCGAAGAAACAAAATTCGATGATACGGCTTTCGCACTCAAGTAGGTATTCCCTTGTGGGCGGGAGGGTGGTGCTGCATACTGCATTCGAACTAGTGTTGTATTAAAATATTTGTATGTAATGGATTCCCACAAAGTAACGCCTGATTCCATCATTTAATTGTGTGGTGTTGTAGGTTTATGTAGGCGTCCGTAATCACTTACCTTCACGTCGGCTCGTTTGCCAATAAATTACACAAAAAAACGTAATATCAAATAGGTGCTACATCGATACACCGCAAACGCCGTGGCCACAATTATGACGTCACGCCTGCCCGCATGATTGCGTGCGGTCGCTGCGGTCCTGTGGATTTTCGTTAATTATTTATTATTGAGTGCATATTTGATTAAATGGGTGTCATGTAAAATATATTAACTATGTGGGTGCCTAACAGTCAGAAGCCCAAAATTCTGACAATCGATCTAACCTTAGGATATCGGCATTACCCAATAACTGGGTTGCGGAGGTCTGGGGGGTTACCATGATCTGTTAGAGCAGGAACGTTCAAATATTATTACGAGAGTGGGTAAGAGATGGCGCTAGAGAGCTGTCTAGCGCTGTCACTTTCCCACTCTCGGAGTAATATTAAAACATTCCTGCTCTAAGAGATCATGGTAACCCCCCTGATGATGTTACAGGCGTACTGATTCGGGGCTTGTGGAACACAAGTGAAACACACGGAGTCTGATGTAATAACTGATTTAATTAAAGTTTGGTAAAGCTTATAAACAACTTAGAATACAATAAAGTGGTTATTTAACGTGACATTTGTGTTTTAATAATGAATCAACTGTTACCAAGAACAGAGCGCGGTCGAAGGTTTTCTAATCAGTGATTTCATTCATTCACAATTTAGTACTTACAATATAGTACAATGGTAAGTTATTTAAAATATTTTCGTTTCAATAATACATCAAACTGTTAGCAAAAGTAAAGAGCGGTCAAGGGGTTTTCTAATCAATGATTCTATTCATTTACAATGTTGTACAATGCAAGCTATTTAAAATTTTGGTGACACAATGTAATTGATGTTATAAATAAAAAGGTTAAGGGTTTTCTAATCAGTGATTCCATTCATTCAACAATGGATTTAATGTATTTAGAGTGTTAGCCATAATCATCTCTTGTTGATTTACTATGTGTGAAAAAAAGGGTAATTAGAGTAAGGGTTGGTTACAATGATAGTCGCTTCTAATAAAATACTGGTAAAATACTGTAAGATTGGAAGTTGACCACAACAAAGATGGGAAAAAAAGCTAGGCAGAACATACCAATAGATACAGACGTCAGCACATCAAGCTACCTGACCCTGTCAAATTTTCTTAATCAACTTTGAGCCTAATGTTTTTGTGACAAAGATGAAAATCTATTAAAGAAATTTGACAGATTGTAGTGGCTTGATGTGCTGGCTTCTGTACATTATTGAAGATATAGGTACCTACTTTTTTTGACGCCTTGAGGATAAAATTTTCATTGTAAAGGTGCGTACAGATTAAGTAACATGTTGTGTAACTTGTGTTTTATAACACGTCCACAATAAGTAACATTGTTTTTAACATTGCAACATATAACAATACTGTACACAATAAAATAACAATGCAATATAACCATGTTATATAACATTGTCGTTTGTCGTTCTGCAGTGCTGTTCACAATGTCGATACGAGAGGACGTTTTGCTAGCTGCTGCAGCGACTGTTGTACTTTTAAAGAACAAAAGAAAAAAACTTAGATGCTGGGTTCGTCCTAGTTTATTGACATTGTTGTGAATATTAATAACATGTTAAATAACACGTTTGTTATTGTAACATGTTTTATAACATTCAGTCTCCACATTACTGAAACATGTTATATAACAACGTTTTATAACATGTTATGTTATATAATATGTACGCACCTTTACGTACGTTCCTCACGCAGCTGTAGCGCAAGGTGTTATCACTGTGAGAATCGCCCGGAGGACACGGTGGAGCATACGATGGAGGTCTGCCCTTCTTGGGCGGACCACACATAAGTTACCACCAATAACTCATAACTCATCATACCGACACATAAGTCATCACCACCGACATATAAGTCATCAACACCGACACAATGTCATAACCAGTAACTTATAACTCATCACCACTGACACAAAATTCATAACTCATCATCACTGGTAGCACATAAGACGTCACCAATAACTCACAACTCATCACCACTGACGCAAGTGATTACCAGTAACTCATCACCACAGACACATAAATCATCACCAATAACTCATAACTCATCATCACTGACACATAAGACGTCACCAACAACTCAAAACTCATACCTCAACATCACTGACACAAGACATCACCAATAACTTATAACTCATCACCACTGACACAGAATTCATAACCCATCATCACTGACACATAAGACATCACCAATAACTCATCACCACTGACGCAAGTCATTACCAGTAACTCAAAACTCATACCTCAACATCACTGACACAAGACATCACCAATAACTTATAACTCATCACCACTGACACAGAATTCATAACCCATCATCACAGACACATAAGTCATCACCAATAACTCATAAATCATCATCACTGACACATAAGACGTCGCCAGTAACACATAACTCATCACCACTGACACATAACTCGTACCTCATAACTCATCATCACTGACACATAGGTCATCACCAATAACTTATAACTCATCACCACTGACATACCGGGTGGAAGGGACATCGTAACGTACCGCTTACCATGGATCCAGTACATGATTCTGAACCCCCCAGCGTAGGAATTTTTCGTCGCTTTTTTCTCAATTTTTACGTTTTTTTGCAGTTTTTTTACTTTATAGTGTATCAAATCATTGTAGTTTTCCATCCCAATACGATAAAAATGAAAAAAACAATTATTTCTCAATTTTCACGTATAACAGCAATAAAAATCAAACTTAAAAAGTGCTCCCAATCAGCTGTTTTGGTAAAGTTCACGAACCGAGGTTATAGGCACTAGTCACTGAGCGCGCGCGCTTTTACTTACCTTCTGCTATTTCGCTCACTCAAAGCAGCCGACATGCCGCTGCGCAATATTATGACTTGTTTACTTACTTACTTAAAGTAAATCAGTAAGTCATCAAGGTAAGGTAATCATCGAGGTATGTGCAGACACCAGACGTCTAGCTACCCGAAACTGTCAAATTTTCCGAATCAACCTTAAACCTAATGCTTTTGCGATAAAGATGAAAATCTATTAAAGAAATTTGACAGATTGTAGTAGCTATAACTGCTGGCACCTGTACTAACCAACGAATAGTATTGTGAAGGAAAAAACAAAACAAATTCAGATGCTGCTTCATATTTAATTTCAATAAGACATTGAGATTTCTTGAACACCATTAACTTAAAAAGCGATATTATGAGCAGTTCTGATTAAATCAGCAGCGCGTTCGGCAAGCATCCCGACAGGAGCGACGATCTTGCCACTTATCAAAGCCGGCATAGATGAAGAGTCCACCACGCGTAATGATTCAATACCTTTGACACGCATGCTATTATCTAGCACCAGACCTATGGCACAGGTACCTCCAAAGTGCCACATAGTAGTCGACATAGCAACGGAGTAGCACTCCCAGAATTCTTCGTCACTGCTCGTATCCTTGCAAAAGCCAAAGTCCAAAATTTCCGCGTTCACGCTCTTGAAGTAAGTCGAATTCAATACCCTGATGTGGTCTATGAACGCCCGACCCATCAGCTTCAAGTCAGCGGGGTCACTGAACATACCTGTGTTTATAATTGGATCCACGCTAGGGTCAGCGCTTGCTAGTAAAACCTCGCCCCGTGAAGCAGGCAACGTCAAACCCAATAATGAAAATATTGTCACTCTGTTTGTACTTGCTTCGTACATCTTCTGGCAGATTTCGTTCGAGTAACTGAACATTACAGAACACAGCTCCAGTAGGTTGGTCGAATTAGCCTTAAATAATAGGTTGATTGTTTGATAGTCTGGCTTGTTTGATGAGTTCAGCGCGATGTTACCACTGAATGCTGGCACGGGGAAAAGTTCTGGGTTGGTCGCTCCAGCTACCTCTGAACTCTCCTCCATTTGGATAATAATTGGAGCACCTGGCTGATCCATGTAATTCTGGCCGACAGGAAGATCAGCAACTACATCGATACCAAGTGACTCGAGGTGTGATCGAGGCCCGATACCGGACAGCATCAGTAGTTTGGGGCTGTTAAACGTGCCAGCAGAAACAATGACCTCCTTATTAGCATACAGAACAAATGTTTTGTTGTTGGAGGTAGTCACTTGAACTCCAATAGCAACGTTGTCCTTGATCAAGATTTTAGTGGCGGTAGTGGATACTGATACGTGCAGATTGGAGCGATTCTTTGCCGGAATAAGGTAACTGCGCGCACTGTTTTGTCGCTTCCCGCCTTCGATGGCGAACAGCGGCTGTGTGTAGCCGAGAGCTGAATCTAAAGACGTTGAGTCCATCACGATAGGGTTACCGACCTCATTTAAGGCGTCAAATATGTTGGAAACATCTGAGCTTTTCTCTCTTCCCAATTTTATCATACCGTCCGTGCCATGGAGGTCGGCGTACTGAGACTCTAGAATTTCCTCGTCTATTATTTTCTCCTGCTTCTTGAAATATTTCAGAGTGTTGGTGACGTTCCAGGCTGTATCGTTAGTCTTCTCCACCCATACATCGTAGTCTGTAGGGTCACCTCGAGTATACATCATGTGGTAGATCGAGCTGCTGCCGCCCAACATTTTGCCTTGCGTCAAGGCACAATTCTTGTCCCGCTTATGTTGCATCGTATAGTTATCGTTTGTCGAATGGTATTTGAAGTCGTGCTCCGATTCTGTCAGCAGCATAAACGTTCCCGGCAACTGCAAATATTAAATGATTAAAAATAATCAGGCAGACAACAGACAGTCCTATTTACAATTCATATCAGACCTAGATCTAACTCTGAAACATTTAATTTATCTTAAACCATACAGTTCTTATGACTGTTATCAAATGTAACAAATCAAAAGGAATAAACATAACTTATCATCACGCTTGTATTTCCCGAAGGGTCGGGCAGAGGTGTATAGTACACCCATATTTCGGCGTGTTTAAGTCCCATTTAATAGGGGGTGAGCCTGTTGGCATCGACCGGGCACAAATCCAGACTCCAGGCTGCTACTGAGAAATTCCACACGGAAAAACCCAATAACACTTTGTCCGACCTGGGGATCGAACCCAGGAACTTGCGCTCAGCAGTCGCGCTTGCGACCACTAGACCAACGAGATAGTCAGAAGTAATAATATAAGTTATATGAAACATGACAAATATACAGCCGCATTCTCCTGTTCGCTTGCAGCACTATTCTAGATATTCTGTTCGCTTGTAGCACTATCAGATTTTTGATCATAGTGACGTGAATATTTTTTTTTACTAAACTAGATGAAAAGAGATGGGGGCGATTCGGGTACCTCTAAGGGTGCTCCACCTCTGGACTTCCGCTTGACACTACTTTTTGGGAGAACTTTACGTAGATTTATAAATGCATTGAGTTCAGTCCAAACCAGTTTTTTTTTTATTTGATTTCTATCATATTTACCTCCGACTCAAATGGTGGATATCCTCCTGCTTCGAGCAGTAGCACACTGAAGCTGCTGTTAGCCGACAGCCTGTTTGCAAGCACTGCTCCTGCTGTGCCGCTGCCTACTATTATGAAGTCAAAGGAACTCCCATCTGCAGAAGATTTACAATAGTCATTGGGTGCTTAACCGCTAGCGGCCCGACCGACGATCCGTTTCGTCAGTGCCATTGTTTATCTATTGTGTCTATAATTACAGTATTAAGTTAAAGACCATTAGGCCTCTTGTTCACCCACGTTTTTTTGCCCTAAAAACCTACGGTTAATTAGCCGTGTGTAGGCACAGTCATCAGTGTTGTATGGACTACTATTGAAGTTCATTGACGGAGACGGCGGCCCAACGGCACGCCTGCGTCGATGTATGCACTGTGGCTACTCCTCTTTTGCACACGGTTTGATTTGCATTAGTGTTGTATGACAGTGTTTGAGAGTTTGGTAACGGCACCGGACGTTTTTGCGAAGGGCAATTATTGCATGACAGCTTTCCAACGCTGATTTTGTGTTACAAAATGGATATAAATCAGTTTCAGTTGGTGATTTGCCGTGTCGTGTAGCTCACACGATTCTTCTACGGCGCGGATAATATGCCGTACAGTTAAGAAACCGTGCCGGGAACAAGAGGCCTCAGGAGGTTAAGCGGTAGCGAAATGAATGAAGTTGGATGAATGTAAACCATCACCATCAATGAAGGTGGAAACTCTGGTTAGAAACGAACTTGCTGAGCAAGTAGTGCTAGTACTTTATAAACAACTGAAAATGCAAAATACAGAGGCCCGCAGAGGGTGACCCCGCTTAGCTCATGTCCTCTAGTGGATGAGGGGTGCATGAAAAAAGCCTCCACGAGTGACGATACTTCAGTTCGTCCAACGCAGGGTGCGTTGGACGAACTGAAGTTAAGTGAAAAGTTTATTGAATAAAGTATTTGATATTTCATTTACAGATATTTTTTTAAATGTAGCGTGGAATGAGACCTCCAGAAAAGTTATTTAGATTCTAGAGAGGGGTGCATGAAAAGAGCCTCCACGAGTGATGATACTTAAGTACGTCCGGCGCATCCTGGACAGTCAGCCCCGTTACCAACCTTGCTGACTCGCTAATCTTTTCAACACTGCATGAGTTATTTTCGTGTAGCTCATGCTGACACGAGATAAGAAGAAGAAGAAGTGGATGGTAATAAGCTGAGAGAAAGAGTATGTTTCAACAACTTACTGGTGAGGCTGTAGTTACTGGGGTATTCCCAGGCGAAGAGATTCAGAGTCTGAACCACTTGCAGCCCCAGTTGCACAGTCTGCGCGTTAGTTAGAGCTGCCGCTGCATCTGCCATTCCTGTAACACACCTTATATTGTTAATAATCGCAGTATTAAGTATGAAATAAGGAAATAGACTCTCTATATAACCGAGTGTTTAATTTTTGAATTTTTAGCTGGTTCTATTCCCAGTTTAGGTAAGCATGTCGAGAAACCTGTGAATGCAGTTTTGTTTCTTTTTAAAAATAAAGGAATGTTTCCTAATAATCTATCTTAATGATTCAAAGTGGTTTCCCTTCAGGGCCCATTAATTTTTTCCACCCTGTATGTACTACAAGATGGTAACGAATTTGTGTAATTCCTTAAAATCACATGATCTACTACTGGTGTAGAATGGCCCCGCATGAGATTTAGATTGATTAAAAATAAAAAAATAAAAGAACTTTTTTTCATGCGGTAGCGGTATATCTAAACCACCTAATAAGGAATCAGAAAAATAAAAGTTTTTTTTATTTGATTGAACATTTCGATGCCACGCATAAATTAATACAAGCACGGCGACACGGCTGGCGGGTACGACTAACGCGATATCGCTCTTTGCAGTCAGCTAACTCGAGGCTCTAAAATGACTCAGAAATAGAAAACCAAGTTTTTTTTTTAATATTTTTTTCAGTTGGATTTCAGAAATACCTATTTAAGGTCTATTATACATATATATTTAAGGTCTAATTAAGGGCTATGTCATCAGTAGATCACGCGGTTTGATGGAATTAGACGAATTCGTTAACACCCTGTATAGTATATAGGACAAGACGGGCTCGTAGCTTGATGCGCTTCCTGCTAATAATATTTAAAAATTTATTGCGGTGTAGTAATAGATTGCGGAGGTCATATGGCGGTGGTTAATTGAACCACATCAAAGAGGCTAGGATGGTGAGACAAGACAAGAAACATACAAACATAAACATAGAAAGAAATAATTAAAATAGTGTCTTTACTTACTTGACAATATTTGTCTTCAGTCTTCAAGAGAAGTAGTCTTAGTAACGATTTCAACTTTATTCTTCAGCCTTTTATACCAAATACACCAAAGTGGAAGATGCGGTTTGACAAAAGCCATAATTTGTATGAAAATTTACATTAATATTTATAGTATTTAAATAAATTATTTATCGACATTTCATCTGTTTAAATACGTCTAAAAGCGAAAACACAAATTGACATGACATTAAAATTATAGCCTGACGCAACTACTGCGGTGTTTACACAATGAACTTGCAGAAAATCATCTACGTTGCGATGCTGCAACGCAGTGTTTTCTTTCGTTCAGCATACTAATTGCGCAACACACTCGTAATCGCTATGGCTTTGATTTAGACAATTTTCAAAGTTATTTCTTTAAAGCATGTTGTGGTCTCCTGTAAGTGAAGTAATACACTAACTTGACCGTTTCCTTATATAAAATTTTAGCAAATTGTGTATGTCCTTTGTTGGTGATCCTTAAATAAATAAATCACTGAATAAATAAATAAATCACTGACACACTACGTCACTAGTTACACGTAAGTCACCACCACAAACTCATACCTCATCATAACCGACACAAGTCATTACCACTGATACATAAGTTTTCACGACTGACACGTAAGTTATCGTCACTGACACAAGTTATCGTATTTGTCAATTGATAATGGCATAATATTAATTTTCCTTATCCTCTTCTACGAAAATACTAATAATGTAGTGAGTTTCGGTACATACTCCAGAAGAAAGCAAATTCACTTCCATGATCTTACAACGGCTGCAATGCCGTGCAATGCACATTCTACCTAACCTAACTGTGAAAAGAGCTGATAATTTTGCAACGGCTAAATCGATTTTCATCAAAGATAGCTTGTAGTTATACTGATTAAAACAGCTTTCGAGCAAAAATATCGTAACGAAATCGGGTCATCCGTTTAGGAGCTACGATGCCACAAACAGACTCACAGACATACGGACAAACAGACAGATAGACTTACAGACATAGGCTTCAAGCTTATAAAACGTATGTCCCTCTTTTTGCATCGTGGGGTCAACATAGGCTTCAAACGTAGAACACCTCTTTTTGAGTCGAATTGAAAAATAAGAAATGCTTAATAATTGTGTATCATCATCTTCCTGCCCTTATCCCATGTTACTTGGGGTCGGCGAAACACGTTTTCTTCTTCCATTCCGTCCTGCTTTGATATCACTGACTCCCTTCTCTTTCATATCACTCTTCACACAATCCATCCACCTTATCTTTGGCCTCCCTCTTCCTATCCATCCATCCACATTTATATTCATGACTCTTTTGGTCACCATGTGTTTCATCCCTCCTCTTCACATGCCCATGCCAAGACAAACGGTTCCCTTTCAACTTTTCTGTCACTAGCGCTACTTTCAAACTTCCTCTAATATAATCATTCCTGACCTTATCCATTCTGGTCACTCCACACATCCATCTCAACATTCTCATCTCCGCTACATGCAATCTTTTTTCATCCGTCTTCTTCACGGCCCAACATTTCGATCCATATATGGAGTACGACAAGTCTTATCACGGACTTGTAGATTTTCCCCTTCAACTTGAGAGGCATCCGTGGGTTGCAAGTTATTCCAGTGACCTGTCGCCATTTCATCCATCCTGAGTTGATCCGGTGCATTACGTCTCGGAATAATTGTGTATGTTGTCTATTTAACCGCAATATTTTGTAAACGATTAGCTAAACAAAAAATACATAAGGCAGGAATTGTAGGGAATTTAATTTTCTACAAAATTGGTTGGAACTAGTATTGGCGTAGAACCCATAGACAAGGAATTATTTAATAAAGACTTGTTTTTGAGGTCTTTAATCCAAGATGGCGGAGCGCGCCGAGGTCACTCAAGGTTGAAAACTTGAATTTTTCTTAAGAACACTTAAACATAACACATAATTATCCAAAATTCAGGACTGAACGACCTTTTGCAGGGTAAACCCCTTTTTTGCGACCTGGCGACTGGCCCATAGATAAATACAAACCATTAGATAGGAGATTTAGGCTGTTTTTCCACCAGAAATGTGTGCTACGGATGTGTTTCAAACCAGCCAATAGGATCGCTTCATTTTACTAACCTTTTCCCATGTTTGAAAGTCACGCGATCCTATTGGTGGATTTAACATACATCTACAGCACACATCTCTGGTGGAAAATCAGCTAAAAAAGTGAAAAAAAATGGAATATACACAGTAAAAGATGTGGTTTTAAATTAGTCGTTTTACTGTAGGCATTATCTCGACTGGTGGTGGACTCGAGTCGCTTGACAGCAGAAATAAGCGGTCAAATAGATTCCTTCATGGTCACAAAGATTTAAATTGATCTATCTTGAGGATAAAGGTACGCTGTGTGTGTGTGTGTGTGTGGGCCATCCACATACAGTATGTTATACAAGGTGAGTCGGAAAGGGGGTACTAATCCGCAGACCACTTATAGGATCAATGATGACGGTTTAAAAGCAAGTGTTAAAATTTCAAAATTCGATAATTTTTATTTCCATGTAAAATAATTTTTATTTTAGTTTTTTCAAAAATTCTTCGTCCCTACTTCAATTATGAATTCAGAAAATGGAGCTTCTAAATCGTGACCCCAAATATGACCTAAAATGTAAAAATAGCTGATCATAGCTGAGGATAGATAGATTTTAACGTATTTTTTTTGTAATTTTTGAACAGCTATTTCTCTTAAACTATTGACTTTTGGGGAAAGTTGTAGAACAAAAGTTACTCACTATTATGGGTACTTTAACACCCTTTCGGATTAGTACCCCCTTTCTGACTAACCTTGTATAACAGAGGACGTCCCCTTAAACCCGGTAATCTACATCCTCGGTACTAAAAATGAAACATAAAAAAACAAAGATAAGCAAAAATAACACAATAAAAATAGTATAGTAGCGTAGATAGGTGAAATGCGAAGTTGCCGTGTTTTCCAAATTGATAGACAAGTGCGTATTTATATTTAGTAAGTGCTGCTTGTACGCATCATTTCTTTTTTTTGTTTTTTTTTTATTTGTTTTTGCTGGGAATATTTTTTTTAGTATGTACCGACGCTAGTGTATTGCTGGTTATCGGGAACGCTTTTTATGTATAGTAATTTTAATTTTTACCCGCTTTCCGAAAACGCGTCCTTGAACCCGTCACTAATAGTAACATGTTTCTGATAATATTATTAAAAGTATTAAACAAAAGAAAATTTAAATTAGCATTATAATAGTAAGACGTATTATATTGAACATTCAAAAGTTAAATCTGCAATATCAATATTGAAATAAATAAAATTCTTTCCACTTCAATTGTACTTTCCTTTATTTTAAAATCAACTGGTTCTATATTTGTATCAATGACGGTCAACATTAAATGCTGGTTGTGGCTCGAAAATAGCAAAGATAATAATAAACAGCATGACTTCGCGAAAAAAAAAACAGCTGTCCATACTTTTCGATACACAGTATTGATTATTTTGAGTGGAACATGTGATATTATTTTACGAATTTTGACGACACGTTTGGTGCAGCGGCTAAGCGATTGACTTCTGCGCTACGGGTCGTGGGTTCGATTCCCACACGGAACAAAAATTTGTATGGCCTACAGATGGTTGTTTCGGGTCTGGGCGTTTGTTTGTGAGATTTGTGTCTGTAAACGCACCCACGATACAAGAGAAATCTTAGTGTGGGGCAAAGTTTTTTTTTTAAAAAAAACGGTTTTATCCCATTGTAAGAGTTGTACAGTTCATGGTTTTCAGATGAAAAGCCACTAACTAGTCATGCTTTATATTATGTCATCTTCATCAGCATCATTAAGGATCTCCACAAAAGCGGAGACGAGACGAGCGG
Source organism: Amphipyra tragopoginis (assembly GCA_905220435.1). Classification (NCBI taxonomy): domain Eukaryota; kingdom Metazoa; phylum Arthropoda; class Insecta; order Lepidoptera; family Noctuidae; genus Amphipyra; species Amphipyra tragopoginis. The sequence goes on from HG992016.1 coordinate 18,919,753, forward strand.
AGCGGAGATGTGTTTTAAAAAACCAATAGAATTTCGTTATTCACACATCTCATCTCCACTCACGCCTGAACAGCTGCTCAACTTGTATAAAGCGCAAGTTCGGTCATGCATGGAGTACTGCTCTCACCTCTGGGACGGATCTGCCAGATACCAACGCGATGCACTTGAATTGATCGATAAAAGAGCCAAGAGGCTTATCGGCAACGATGCACTGGTCAACTCAAAGCTCCAGAGCCTTGAACATCGACGCCGAGTTGCCAGCCTGTCGGTTTTTATCGGTTACACTTCGGGGAGTGTGCGATGGAACTGCACAATTTGATTCCGCCTGGCCCTTTCCATCATCGGACTACAAGACGTACAGCAATACGCCATCAGTACATGGTGGACATCCCACTCATACGTACAAAGCGTTTTGCGAACACTTTCATTGTTCGCACAGCTAAGGAGTGGAATTCCCTGCCGGAGTCTGTGTTTCCTGATAGCTACAACCTTGGGGGTCTTTAAGTCAAGAGTGAATAGGTTACTTCTAGGCCAGCGTGCTTCACCATCGACCACATCATCGCTTATCATCAGGCGAGATAGTGGTCAAACGCGAGCATATCGCTAAATAAATTTTAAAAAAAGTGGACACCACTGAGCGGAGGTTTATCATATTTGTATGGCGCGATGGAAACGGAGATGTTAGCTGTTCCTCGCTGAGATTGAGCCGGGCCTCGGTACAAGGCGGAGATGTGAGCTTTGTCTCGCAAGCTGACGACAGCGCGCAGCGGAGACGAGATGTGTGCGGTGCCTTTCGTGTCAGATCGCATTAAACTGTGCGTTCACATCCAATGCTCGCCGCACGCAGGTCAGTTCCGCTCTAGTCAGCGCACATCTCCACTCTAGCCACACATCTCCGCTACAGTCTAGCCAGTACGCATCTCCGCACAGTTTCAGTGGATATACCCTAGCTGAAAAACATATCTTCTCGTCTCCGCTTCGGACATCTCTGCTTTGGTGTCCAGGCCTAACAGACTTGTTCCGTCCACTGCTGAGGTGCCTCTTCTCTCTTGTGCTAATGTTCTCATATTTTGTGCTAATCGCAACCACGTTTTAAAAGGGAAACACGTCGTGCTTTTTAACCGACTTCAAAAAGGAGGAGGTTCTCAATTCGGTTGTATTTTTTTTTAATTTATTTTTTTATTTTTATTTTTTATGTTTGTTACCTCATATCTCCGTCATTTATGAACCGATTTGAAAAAATCTTTTTTTTTTCGAAAGGGTATACTTCCCGATTGGTCCCATATAAATTTTGTTATGATTAGACCATGAACTTCAGAGATATGGAACGGAACTCCTCATCGGATCAAAGCAAAATTCTCAAATTACTAATATTGCTTTGTTTATATTTGTTGTTGGGAACTGACTACTGGAAAAGAGGAGGGGGTGCGTGTCCCCCCCTCCCCCCCTTTGGAATCTTTTCATTATATCGTGTAAGGTATCATTTGAAAGGACTTTTTATGCCCGACTACTGTACGTCAAAGCCAAAAAGAAGGGTTATGAAGGAGGGGGTTAAAATTTTGACACTAAAACGTATTTAATAAAAAATAAACTTTAAAAAAAAGTAAAAACCGACTTCAAAGAAACACTAAAAGGAGTAAAACAATTACCATTATATAAAAATTAACAGTTACAGAAGTCGGTGCAACTCTACACTGAAGCAAATAGAAGCCACCAACTTCTGAAACTGTTAATTTTTAGGTTAAAAAATATATGTAAATATATACAGAGTGTAACTGTATTCGTGTAATTCCTTAGAATCACATGATCTACTACTGGTGTAGATTTGCCACGCACGAGATTTAGCTTGAATTAAAATAAAAAAATAAAAAACTTTTTTTTTTCATGCGATATCAGTAAATTGAGCGTTTCTAAACCACCTTATAAGGAATCAGTAAAAAAAGTTTTTTTTTTTGCAAAAAATCTAATTGATTTCTGTGGCTGACGTAGGTGTTTTCTTCAAGTGGACTGTATTGGTTCTCGCCACACACGTAGATTACCTAGGGCTTCAAGAAAGTTCTACTTCTACCTGTTACGGGGAATATAAATAAAACACTTATTTACCTTGTATAGGCCGCAGGGAGGTAGGCAGAGAATGTTCTCGCTTCTAGTTTTCGGTTCGTGTTCTTCCTTTGGAGTCTGATTCCTGATTGGTCCGATCGCGGCGATCGGCCCGCTTAATATATGCATATCCACCGATATCTCTAGAACATTCTTTCACATTCCATGCCTCACCCCCTTAAGCTTATTTTCCTTTATTATTTATTTTACATTCATTTTACATAAATATCCTTATTCCTAGGTCTTAGTCTACCTTATTCTAGACTTATCTGGATAGGTGTGTGCTCCCGACGTCGCTTAGTTTGGGAGTGGCGGCGCGTTTCCCGATTCGCGTATTTTATATTACCGCGTCCCCCGCTTCACCTTAGTATAAAAGTCGCCCTCATTTGTGCGCACGTTGCAGTTTCTTTCTGGACGTCGGTGCGTGCACATACCTAGCTCCAAATGCCTTAACTATGCTTATCCTAAAGGGTATAACACTAATTACACGCCTCAAAACGTTTCTGATAACAATAAATAAATTATTACAATTTTTACGTGGTTTGTTTACCTTTTTTGAACCGTATTATCTTTTAAACTATTATGTTAACATTCATCCCGTTTTCACAGGGGATTAGTACGGTTCGTAGTCTTGCCGATACATACCATGATATCAATCTTAGCCCTCCCAGAGCCGAGGTTAAAACCATATAAGCGCACGGGGAAAACTGACCATATAAATTTACGTTATCTACGTTATCTACGCTTTCTTGCTGCTTATCACGGTATGTAGCGTTATTTACAACGTATTACGTTACGTACATGATAGAAGGTTAAGTTTAACAAGTTATTCAAAGTGGTTAACATCTAAATAAGTATGTCTCCTTACATATTTTTACGCAAATATACAAGTATGACCTAGGTACTCTAAATGAAAGGACTTATATCTATTAACCAATGCCTAAACTTGCTATTATTTACATTGAGGCCGAGCATGAGCCGTCTGATTGCTTGTGGTACTGCTTGTACCTGTGTCTTTGTTTATGCTGTCGTGCACAATTTCTTTTCATTGAACATTTCGATGCCACGCATAATTTAATGAAAGCACGGCGACACTGCTGGCGGGTACGACTAACGCGATATCGCTCTTTGGAGTCAGTTAACTGGTGACTCTAAAATGACTCAGAAATAGAAAACCAAGTTTTTTTTTTCTTTTTTAGTTGATTTTCAGAAATACCCATTATGGGTTAAATGTATCATCAGTAGATCACGCGGTTTGAAGGAATTACATACATAAATTCGTTTACACCATAAATGTAATACCTAAGGCAAAATGGTAAAAAACGGGTTGACATGAGACCAACACGCAGAGGGCCTTACAAAACTAATATTAACATGGAATACATTAGACGACTTTGGTGCAGTGGCTGAGCGATTGGCTAAGACCCTCTATAGTCCGGATTTTTTTACAAAAGAGTACCTTGTAATCCGACAAATTACAGATCCAATAATAAGATTCTATATGTTATACTCTGAAGTACAAATCATACTTCATTATGTATGTCAAATTAGCAATCAGAATTAAAAGAATACATAAGCGTCGAGCACAATAGTGGTGGCGCGTACAACCTGTTCAATCAATCAATCAATAATAATAGACATGTCGGATTACAGGGGGTGCCGGATTAGACAGGGGCCGGATTACCGGGGGTCCACTGTAAATCAAAGGAAGAAAGAAATTGTTATAACGTACAACAATAAATAATTTCTTAGTCCTAAAACAGAACAAAATATATATTATACCAAGAGATCGATCCTCTCTAATAAGATACACTTCACAACGAAATCCCAGAGTAAGAACACGAGTTTTTCAATAGGAACAAACCAGATTCAAGTTGATTCAGAGTTGATAATTGGAAAAGTTGATACCTTTACGTGCTCGTGCCTTATACCTACTATGTTTACCGATGTACCCCGTTGGATGAGGTACTGTTAAAGGAGGATGTATTCTTCCCTTTACATTTTTGTAATATTTTATTTTGTGTAGTTGTTACACTATCGCACTACTACTAGCACTTTCTCACCGCATTAATAATAGTTGTTAACAAGGATCGACAGCCACATAACAAAGAAGGGAGTTATTTTTAATTTAACAGTTATTTGTCAAGTCTATGGAAGCTTCATCCTATTTTATAACTTAGTTTAAAAATATATAAAAAAACAGGCTTACTGGTTATTCTAAATGATCCCGTGACAGGGTTGTATGACATGTTATCCACTATCTAATAACACAGTAATAGTTTAAGGAAAAATGCATCATTTTTACGTTTTTTTTACATATCTTCACGCTTTTATTTCCCGAAGTGTTGGGTAGAGTACCTCTACCCAACCCTTCGGGAAATAAAAGCGTGACTTTACAAGGTACACCCTCATTTCGCTGTTATGTTTAAGTAAAGTAATAGGGGGCGAGCCGATTGCCATCAACCGGGCACTAATCCAGACTCCAGGCTGCTACTAGAAAATTCCAGACGGAAAAACCCAACTACACTTTGCCCGATCTGGGGATCGAACCTAGGACCTCAGGTTCAGCTGTCGCGCTTGCGACTACTAGGCCAACGAGACAGATTTTTCAGTATTTTTTAAATTAAATTTTCAAAAAGAAAGATTGGTAACTTTAAAATTATATCTCGGAAACGGTTCAGTTTTACATAAAGCATTACTGGGTAATTAGATAGTGGATAATATTGTGTTCTAACTATCCATACTAAGTTATACTACCTGTAAACATTAAATACCGTTTGAGTTATCTTACATCTTCGCTCTCAACAAATTCTTTGTTTGCATCTTTTCATAACGAGATAAATACAAATTCTATTTTTTGCTCGTTTTATACGACACTCACGGGAGATGAGATGGTGGCTTTTTAGTTTACCATTTTTTTAAACTCTTTAAAACACACAACAACTTAATCGTGAAAGGGTGTTTCTATCATTACAGTTATAGCTAATATCGGTACGTCAGGATTGCAAGCAAGGTAAATGTAGTAAATAAAACCAACATAGACTCTAGCACTGAGAGTACTTATATTTATGTTAGTGTTAGTAACATGAACTAAATCACAATATATTAATTTACACAAGTATACAAGATTCAGAAAATAAGGACAAGCAAGTCATGTTATCGGTAGCGGGTAGCACTGGGCAATGTTGACGAAGGAAGGTAGTCGTCGATATGGATCAACGCACCCGATGTTATAATGGCGGTGGTCATTCGACGAAGCGGGAGCATTCCGTGCTGAACAGCTGAAGAAGTCTGACCTTTTCTATCTGACTAGCTTGTCCTTATTTTATGATCTTGTAATAATTATCTAAAGTATTATATTGTGATCTAGTTCATGTTACTAACACTACCCCAAATACAAGTACTCTCAGTGGTGGAGAGTCTATGTTGGTTTTATTTACTACATTTACCTTGCTCGCAATCCTGACATACTGAAATTAGCTATAACTGTAGGTAATGATAAAATCACCCCTGAACGATTATGTTGTTGTGTCGTTTTATAGTCAGATTTATAAAAGGTCAGACTTCTTCAGCTGATGAACACAGAATAACGAATAACCACCGCCTTTATAACATCGGGTGCGTTAATCCATATCGACGACTACCTTCATTTGTCAACATTGCCCAGTGTTACCCACTAGCAATAACATTCTTGCACGTTATTTTCGGCCACCATCAAAAACAACATCAAACGTCGTCATCAATTTTAAAACATTTCAATTTAAATACTTAAAAGATAAAGGAAATTAAAACCATAATTTTAATACATCTCCCATCCAGCTCTTTGACGCTAATTAAATTTTCTATTCTCATTGAAATTTTAATTGCTACAGGTCTCGATAGAAGCAGTAAAATCCGCCGTAAACCGGTTCAACCTAGCGCCATCTATCGGCGGGAGCATTAAATGTTAACGACCGTAGCGCCATCTACCGGTGACGGGTATTAAACGTTTACTGCCTTGCCTCGATTGTGACGCGCTGAGCACGTCAATCGTAATTTATGGCGATGTTCAACGAATTGAAGATTGTTTTAATGGAAGGGGAGATTACTCTGCATATATTGGTATGTGGGGGTGATAAAATAATTATTGACTTTGGATGGCTCTAATTTCTGTTGTTATATACTTCTACGTTCCTGCTTCCGAGTTTAATACCACGTTTGTTTGACGGCACGTTTGGTGCAGTGGCTGAGCGATTGGCTTCTGCGCTACTGGTCGTGGGTTCGATTCCCACGCGGAACAAAAATTTGTATGGCCTACAGATAGTTGTTTCGGGTCTGGGCGTTTGTGTATGTGAGATTTGTGTCTGTAAACGCACCCAGGATACAGGAGAAACCCTAGTGAGGGGCAAAGTTAAAAAAAAAATACCCTGGCCACACATTGGACTCAACTTTGTGTCCATGCTTAGCTCCAAGGTTTAATGGGAAAGAATCCAACTACTGTTACATCACTGTTCATGTGTCGTTGGAGACCCATCCACACATTACTGTATTGACTCCAAGACATTACATCGGTGCAAATACGGCCAATGTGAGGCCGCCGTATAATACAAGACATTTCATCGTTTCATTATTAGTCTGCACTGTCGCACTGCTGGGAAAAAGCCTCCCTCCATTCCTTCCACCTCTCGCGATTCTGTGCACCCCGGGCTAACTGTCAAGGAAGGTATCCAACTTGTCTCGCCATCTTTTCTGCGATCTGCCGCAACCCGTCTCTCTGTCTCGAGGCTCCAGTCTTGTGCTATACGGGCCTACAGGTTAAGGATGACTCACGTAACACCGTGTCGTATCAGCGCCGGGACCGGAGCTCAACGTCGCATATATTTTGTACCAAAGCAGGATCTCCGTCGCTTCCGGGCTGGTCACTGGTGTTAAATGACCAGGAACGAGCGACAGGTCTTGCTTCGGTAAAAAATATATGCGACGCTGAGCTCCGGCCCAATCTCGGCCCTGACACGGCACGGTGTAACGTGAATCATCCTTTATTTGGCATATGGCAGACATACCCTGCTCAGTTCGACTTCAGCAGGGTGACCTTTTAAGCCTTGTCTAAAATCGTCTACAATTTCAACACAAGACAGTATAAAATTATTACTTAACATCCTTAACAAGGAGTACTGCTGTTCTATGATTATGTAGAGGTTTATGTCCAGCAGTGGCGTACTGGCATCGTTATGGTGGATAACTGATCTGTCACAAGTCGTAACTTTACATAACGTCGTTGCAACTTTAAGACCTCTTATGTGTATAAATCACTTTTATGAGAAAATCGATAAAAACCGTCTAATGAAAAAAATACAATGAAACCAAAAAATAAAGGTATCGGCCTTAGAATATTATTCTAAGGGTATCAGCCACATGATTTCCTGCTTTTTACTTTGCTATTGTTGGTTATAATGAAAAGTTATGTCATAGTAAAACAATTTAAAAAGTGATTTTGCCAAAAATTACACATAAGAGGTCTTAAAGTCGCAACGACGATAACTAGCTTTTTCTTTCCTTGTGTTGGCACTTTACAAGAATAGCTCATGTCTCGGTAAAAAGATTAGCCAGTGAGCAAGGTTGGTAGCGAGGCTGACTGCCCAGGGTCTGACAGACTGTTGAGGAGTGTGTTGAGTCGTTTCTTCTTGACAGGATAAACACTAGGAAACGGTAAAGGGAGGGCAGTTTTATGACGTTCAAAAAGAACTATCAATAAGTAATTCTAGTCTATTTTGAATCTTGAATCCTTGAATCTTGAAGCTGCGCCAGACGTACTTAAATATACAGACCAAAAGGCTCTTATAGTGCAGTATCATAATCCGCTAAATACAGGGTGAAATTGTAAACAGTCGACAAACCAAAATGGGAGATTATACTCATTACTATGAACAACTTTATGAGAACAATCCTGAAATCGCGAAAAAAAATTGCTGTGCGCTAACTTCGTGTGTTTACGTTTCACTGTAATCCGTACTGTCCTTTTCTATTGTGTCTACTACTCCTTCTTAACTAAGTGAACTGATTCCTGTGTCTGTGTACCAATAAACTTTCGATCTTCTTCTTGTGTACTTTGGACTTATTTCTTCTATCACCTACCACACACAATCGCCTACACTACACTGTTTCCTACATTTTGACGAGTTAAGCGAACATAAATGTAGGAAATAGCTGTTTTTTTTTTTGCGATTTCAGATTTGGTCCCATAGTAAAAGTTGTTCATAGTGATGAGTACAATCTCCCATTTCGGTTTGTCGACTGTATACAATTTCAACCTGTATAAACGTGATTTTATACATTTGTACATATTATTGTCTCCAAATATTAAGTTATGTAAGTACGCCAAACTTACTTACCCTTCACATGAAAATCTCGAAGACAATATTTCCCCTCCTCGTCTTAAATAAAGGGGCCGGAGCAGTCGATAATCGAAGTCTAAAGTAGAGTTAAGTCACTCCAAACTTTGCTTAGTTTAGATGCAGTTCACTAACTATGTGGCTACACGACGCGCGTACATGAACGATAAAGTGAACACGAAAAGGTATTATGATGAAAGACGGATTGGCGTACCGTTATACGGAATGGCGTAGTGGGTAATAAAAAGAACGAAACTTAGTGTCATAGTAATAATACGATAGTCTTGCAATGTCGTACTGATGTAGTAGTTCGGCCATTTGTGACGGAATGGCGTAGTGTCGTAGTGATGTAGTGACGGAAAAATACTTTTAAGTCTTGTGACTCAAGCTAGTATTCGTTTGGTAACATAATTTCAATAAGTTATTCAGACCATTGTTTGTAATAGTGACAGTGAAGTTCAAAGTAGCTCGATACTCTAAGTTCAGATGTTGTTTGCTAACTATGTGGCGACACGACAAGCGTATTATACGAACTATACTGTATTGATGGCAGTCTTAGTTACGGATCGTCGTAGTGACTTAATGACGTACTGCTTATAATAACAATTTATAGTTATGATATCGATTTTGGTTAGATTTTCGGTCAGTTTATAATGATTGTGTTGGATTGTCATCGTCTTAAACCTTTTCCCAATTTTCGATAGGGTCTGCTACTATTCTATCTCAATCATTGAAGTGTACAGAAGAGCGCAGAACAAGTTCTCAAATTTTGATTTTACACGGTGTGACTGTCATCTAACCAACGGAATCCAATTTATTGGGGGTACTGATATTTTATGATAAGACCGGTTCGCGGTGGTCCGGGTTTCTGGCGTCTGAGTGCCTGTAATAGAGACTCGTTTCACAATCAATACTATAATCTCTCCTAGGGGTCTTGCCGTTTCCAGAACGATCTTCCATACGAATCATGATCGCAGTAAGCAGGGTCATCTCTCTGTTATCTTAATGTTAGAAAATTACCATGTTAGATTTAAAATAATTGTAATATTAATAGGTACAGACACCAGCACATCAAGCTACTACAATCTGTCAAATTTCTTTAATATATTTTCATCTTTATCGCGAAAGCAGTAGGTTCAAGGTTGATTAGGAAAATTTGACAGTTTCGGATAGCTTGACCTGCTAGCGTCTGTACGTATCATCATCATCATTCAGCCGAAAGACGTCCACTGCTGGACATAGGCCACCCCCAAGCATTGCCACATCGACCGGTCCTGTGCTTCTCGCATCCAGCGGTTTCCCGCGACCTTCACCAGATCATCGGTCCACCTTGTGGGAGGCCTACCCACGCTGCGTCTTCCGGTACGTGGTCGCCACTCCAGAACCTTTCGGCCCCATCGGCCATCCGTTCTGCGAGCAATGTGCCCCGCCCACTGCCACTTAAGTATGGCAATTCTTCGGGCTATGTCGGTTACCTAGGTTCTCCGGCGGATCTCATCATTTCTGATATGATCACGTAGGGTAACTCCGAGCATAGCCCTCTCCATTGCAATTTGGGTGACCTTGAGCCTTCTTATGAGGCCCATTGTGAGCGACCACGTTTCAGTACCTGTACTGTACGTATACAAGTAGGATGATGAATGCGGGTAAGTTTGGGCTCTCTGCTGAGTAAAATATTTCACGGTCCTTAGCGCCCTCAAAGCCTTAGCACTAGCCTTCACAGGCCGCCGCGGCGCCTTCAGACGAGCCCCTTATTCCCCGGCGTCCGGGTGCCCTACATCCCTTGCAACCCCTGGTAGAAACGACCCTGGCAATAAGCACCACTTAACTAAGCCCTGATTATTTATTTATTTTATGAAAGGTCGCTTCACAGCTGACAGTACATAAACATAAAATTACACAGAAAAAATAATAAGATAAGCAGAGAGTGACTCTAATTGATTGGCATTAAAATGTATAGTGTGTGCTTGTTTGTGTGCAGGTGTCTGTACGGTGAGGGTGTCTGTAAGTGTATGTGATGATGTGTGTATGTCTATATACTTATTAGTAACTGGCACTACTGGGGTAACTGGATATCTCGCGTTTGATCCAGGATTGTGATGATCTCCTTCTTAAGACGATTCCGTGTGGTATTAAAGAGGTCAAGCGTTGGGAACTTGTCATTATATAATGCGGGTAGACGCAGGAAAGGCGACATCTTCATGTAATTATCCATGTTTACACATCAATCACAATTTGATTCCGCCTGGCCCTTTCCATCATCGGACTACCAGACGTAAGGCAATGTGCCATCGGTACATGGTGGACATCACACCCATACGTACAAAGCGTTTTGCGAACACATTCATTGTTCGCACAGCTAAGGAGTGGAATTCCTTGCCGGAGTCTGTGTTTCCTGATAGTTACAACCTTGGGGTCTTTAAGTCAAGATTGAATAGGTTACTTCTAGGCAAGCGTGCTTCACCGTCGACCACATCATCGCTTAGCATCAGGCGAGATAGTGTTCAAACGAGAGCCTATCGCTAAATAAAAAAAATAAAACATTTCAGAGTCAGGAGTTGAGGTCACGACCCTAAATGATACGAAACATACGAAAAATATCCTATGTTCGATGAAAATAACAGAACTGGCGGCGCAATCGATAAATCGAAGTAGTTGGCATCAAACAAGTCTTACTTAGTTGGGCTGCACTTTGCTAACTATGTGGTTACCGGCGGGAGCTCACCGGCTCTGTGACGTAATGGCGTAGTGATTTGGTGACGTAATAACTAGTGGCGTACTTTGGCTGTCAAGGGAAGTTATGCGTTTGAGCGTTTATGTTGATGATTGCATTGTATGGTTTGTTTTTGTCAACTTTGAAATTACAACTGATGATAATCAGTATTGAAGTATTATAGCTACCAGTTACAGCTAGCATAAACCTAAATTGTAAATGTTTGACATTCTAATGTTGAAAAGAAATCGTATGGTATGGGCATGAGAAAAGATAAAACGCAGGTGACTAAAAGGGGAGGGGATATGAAGGAAAAGGGAGTAGATGATGAGGTGACAGCTGACAGGGAAAAATTGAAGAGAAAAACACATTGCGCCGATGACAAGTAACTTGGGAACAGGACAGAAAGAAGAAGAAGGTTGTAATTCTGAAGCAGTGATGACCTAACGGTTGAACGCTTGCCTTCCAAGCAGGAGTCAGGGCTGCAAGCTGGGATCGAACTCAGACTGATCCCAGCATGCACCCCTGACTTTTCGAATTCATGAGCAAATCAGAACTTGATTATCAGATGCGTTAACAGTGAAGGGCAAAATCGTGAGGAAACCTGCACACCTTAGAAGGCTCTAAAATGTTCTCGATGCTGTGTGTAGCCCGCCAATCCACACCAGGCCAGCGTGTTGGACTAAGGTCTAAACCCTTCCCATTCTGAAAACCCAGCCCAGCTAAGAGACGGTAAACTGCATTAAAGGCTACCGTTCAACCACTAACTCGCTTAAATGTCCTGCTGATGGTGGCGATGTATATCCGGTCGTTGGGTTCCCTACAATATGGTTGAGCTTAGCAATGCAGATGTGCACGTCATACTCGTGAACGGGTGCTGTCTGTCGGGATTGGTCAGCCCTTAACTACTATGGCAATCCTAGACGGCCTATTTTTCTATTTGTTACATTAACCTGCATTATTCTCATTCTATTTCTCACACTACTGTAATGGAACTGTCATGAACTACTATTTTAAAAAGCGTATTCATGGAGTTTCTTGCCAGCTCTGCTCCATGCAACCTACCTTTTGGAACCGTGCACCTAGTTCTGACGTTTTAAAAGTACCTGTAATCTGGTCTATTTGAAATGTAAAACTTTGACTTTGACTAGGCTATGAATACATTACAGTTCCTTAATAAATTATCACTAGCAACATTGCATCACCTCCTATCTCGATCTGTTGAGACCCATTTAGCCAGAAACCGTTCAAAACACACGTCAGATCTGTTCAATAAATACTAAGCCTTACAACGTTGCTGTTCCTATCAGAATATCTACATGTTGTATCTCCGCGGTCTAGTGCATGTAGCAGTTAATATTGATTGACGGGATTGAAACTAACTTGGCGTGTAGCCTGCCTTAGATGAGCGATTGGATTGTGGTGGGATTGGAGAAGTGGTGGCTGTATTCCCTCTTAGGGGATCATTGTTAGTCTTGCACATGATAAGTACCGAATTAAAAGGGATTTGTCAGTCTTCATTAAATGGTGCGACTTCTTTCGTCCGTTTGTCTGTCACAGATTTCAGGAACTGCTAATGCTATCGTGGAATAGTCTTAATAATGCTTATCCGTGTACAACTGAAAGTATTGAAACAATATTTTTATTTTCATTGCAATAGAGACCGGAGTTAGGTTACTAGGTATCACATGAAAGGGCTTCATTTGCACATTATAAAATATATTTTTATTTTCATTAATGCCGCATAGTTTTTGAATTATGATGAAATATGTCTGTCAAAATACCATTCCACAATCTCCGAAGATTGCAAATCGAAAAATCTGGAATAAATCGTGTTGTTAGAAGTTTATGTAAATATTATACTTAGGAAAAATAAAACGATGTCTGCAACTAGCACAGATTTTTGGTCTTTTTTTGGTAGTCTTTCACAATACGGCAAGTTTATGTATTTCTCTCAGCTACAGGTTTGTAGTTGAGTTACACGCTAAATCTAATTCGTCAAGTAAGCATGTACGTTAGGATGGCAAAAAATTGTCGCAAACGGTATTGTTAATATCGACAATACCTACCGTTATCGCACGGTTTGCACAAGATGTTTGAGCATGCAAATCGCTGTGTGTAGTCGGATTATTTTATGATAAGATTAAGATCATCATTACCAACATCCCAAAGTTAAGAATGCAGATCTTTATAGTTCCAATTTTTGTTGTGCAATCATCATCATCTCTCTGCCCTTATTCCACTCTAGGTGTCGTTAGCACAACATGTATTTCTCTTCCATTCTCCTCTATCAGCCGTCATCTCAGTAGTCACTTCTTTCTTACTCATATCATCTTTCACACAATGCATCCATCTTTTCTTTGGTCTACCTCTACTTGTATATCCATCCACATTCATATTCAATACTCTTCTGGTACCATAACTTCCTTCCCTCTGCATAATGGTAATGAAAATCCACACTGCAATCATGTTATGAGACAAGAATAAATACAATCTGAAAGTACTATTATGTCAACGATAAAAAGGGAATTGTTGAAAAAAAAATAAGGTTCCTCAAATATTCACCCTTTGTTCATACGTGAACAGATAAACAAACAACGCCAGTCCAAAATTCAGTGACACAGTTGATTTATCATCATTTTCGCTGTATCAAGCGCATTAAATATTTGGACAAAGTTCGATTCGTCAGCATACCGAAATATTGAAGACCGCTGCATCGATACAACACATGGTGCGCACACAAGTAAATACGTCAATGTATAATTAGTTTGAGATTAGTCGGAAAGGGGGGTACTAATCTGCAGGCCACTTAAACTATCACTGATTACTGTATTAAAGATATAAAAAAAATGCAACATTTCGTCGCCACGCATAAATGAAAGAAAGCACGGGGCGGCACAGCTGGTGGGCAAGACTAAAGTCCCCGTCACGAGAAGCTATAAATTTTGTAAATAAAGAACTTCTACAAAGTTACGTAGCGACAATTCAATCAACAACAAATAATCCCAAATTCAATCAACTCAAAGTTACACACGTGTAATACGAAACTAACGAGCAATTTCACTTAGTCGGGTTATATTTTAGCGATATAAAGCGCTATCGTCTAATGTTTTGTGGTACCGGAACGTGTCTGACTCATGGAACGTCAACATTTGGCCCGCCATTTTGAAGTAAGTTCACACTGACGCTGTCAATGCTGTCATTTGAGTTTTGAATGCGTTTCAGTTTGTTTGTGTTGTTTTCGTAGATTATTATTTATTATTATATAAATAAAATAAAAACCATTATATAAAAATAAAAATCATTACAAAACTGTTTTTTTTATTTGTTCCAAAGGTTGCGAACCCCTGAATGTGTGTTTACAAAATTTATAGCTTCTCGCGACGGGGACTTTAGTGCGATATCGCTCTTTGCACTCAGTCAACCCGGGTCTCGAAAATGACTCAGAAACAGAAAAGAATTTCAGTTATAAATATATTTTTTTCTCCCTTTACAAAAAAAACTTTTTTTGAAATAGTCTGTGTCACCAGTAGATCACGTGGTTTGAAGGAATTACACGAATTCGTTTACACCCTTTACACAAAGTTTGGTCAAAGGGGATAGAACCTTTGTGGCATAGCCCCCCCGCTGCCATTTTGTTTTTTTTTCCAAGTTGCGGCGCACGATTACACTTACATATATGGGTAGAGGACACTTAGACAATGTAACGTGCAATAAAAAAAAACAAATAAAAAAAAAATAAGATTTGTTTTAAAGGTTAAATGTTGAATTTAATTTAAGTTTAGCCTTTGCACGCTACTGATTATAATACAATCAACCATCACATCAGGCGTCATTCGGTCCTGGGAACAGCGTGGCACGCGATGCGATGGTGACTGTAAAATAATAGATATTAAAGTTAAGTTGTGGGTAGACAGGAATGTTACCCACCAAATATAATAAAGAGGTTGCCGAATAGACTCTCGGAGAGGGATCGAACCTCTGGATCAAGGACCTCTTGGTGGTTGTTGTACTGCAGGTGCTGATATTCAATTAAAATACAGTTTATCAGTAACACATGTATAATTTAAATAAAATCACAATTGTTCATTCGCGAACATGGCGGTTACGGCCGCGGTATCTGGGTACCTTACAAGCTAAGCCGTACTTATTCTACACTCGAGTTCGTTCGCGGACGGACTGAGCATGCTCGCACTAATGTTATGGGTTGGCCAACCTTACCGCACTTGTTTCTTTGGAGTGTGGCTCGAAGAAGCCTGCGCAATGCGCACAGGCAGGTTGGGTTGGTCCCCCAGCATACCACCTAGCAAGGCGGCGGCGTCGACGTCGTCGAGTGCCCGCGCAGCCGGCACGTGGTGGCAGCACCGACGGCGCACAGGCACCGGATGACGCGGCATGCGGCACGCGCACCCAGCGAGGTGGCGGCGGCGTCGTCAGCTGCGCCGACAACTGGCCAGCAGTGGCGTCACCTGCGGTCGCCCACGCAACTGCCGACCCCGGGTGTCCTTGGCATCGTCCCGCGCAATCAACCGCGGGACACACCGCTACGGCGTCCTACGGACTCGGGGGTGGCGATCGGCGAATCGCAGGCATGGAAACCACGCGTACCTACAGCGTGGCGAGATGAGTCCCCATACAATGGATGAACCCCACTTACTTGGTATATAATTTGCATCATCTCGCACGATGATGAACCCAGCCTCAACCTTGAGTGGTTGAGGCTGGTGCAGGATGCGATCACGCCTTCCTGACCAGCACACCGGTCCGTAATATCAGAACTTCTTCCAAATTAGGTTCGCCTCAGCAGCAAACCCAAAGTTGAATGTCATGGTCATGCGCAACCGGTCTAGTGATTGGAATGACTTGCCTGTTTTATAAAATAGTCGACTTGACGATTTAGTAAAAATTACTAATAAATTAAATGTAATAATTATATTTATACTAGGTCAAAGCCGCTATCATTTATCACAAGACAAGCCAATTCCAATCACAGGAAACCATCCTGGTATCGCATGACCATTAAATATTTAAAGATATCGATTGATAGTCAATCGATACTTTCTGCAATTGTCAGTTTGTAACTAATTTGACGTCACTAATTTTGACAATTGACTTTATGGATTTAATTTAAAAATTCAATTAATATTGAAAACAAATGAAATAGATTTATAGAATTCATTTTGCTGATTCCATCAATACTAATATCACGGTATCTCGTACTGTATTAGCAGAGATACAGGCGCGAATATGTTTCACAATGAACGCCGGTATTGATGTTTCATTGCTTCAAAATTAGAGATATTTACATTTATGTAATGCATAAAAGATGCTGACACGGTGGTCTTAAATCACAGGATTATGTGTAATTCACTTAATTATTAATAATTAGTGAAATACACTTATCCTATATTGAGCTGTTTGAAAAAAACAAGAAAAGTAAGTAGTATATATACACTACAACAAACAAAAAATATCAGGGATATGGTGCCCTAAAGTGTCACGTTACCGAGACATTGTATCAAGATAATCTTGAAAAAAAATATTTGGGTCCAAATATCTCGGCAACGTGACACTTTAGGGCACTATATCTCTGAATATTTTTTGTTTGTTTTAGTGTCCTCTACCCATATATGTTAGTCTCATCGTGCGCCACAACTTGTAAAAAAAATGAAAATGGCGGCAGGGGCCTATGCCAGCTTCCATAGAAAAATGTTCGAACCCCTTTAAGAAATGACGAACGTTCTATAACGTTCGTTGAACTAATACCCTAAAGTTATACCTACATAAACAATATACACAACAATCTAATTAAATCAATATTCCTTTACACGCACCCCATAGACCCATCAAGTGATGGTACGTCGATCTGTTCCGTCCAACGCGAGCCAGTAACAATGCAGCGGGCGCATTGTCTGCAATATTGTTCAAATTAATTGGTGACTTCGAGTGCCACGCCGCTGTGCACCCAATTGTATGGTTTGGATTTAACGTGGAGATGAAATTATAAATTAATTGGTACTGTTATGCATTCCTTGGAAACTGGAAGTGGTGCAGTATCGGGAGAAGTGAAAAAAATGGGGGGAGGTTTTTGTCTAAGAGTAGGACAGTACAGACTGACAAAAAGTGTTTTTATGAATACCTTAACCTTTTAATAAGGCAAAGGGAATATACAGCGTGTCCCAGAAAGTAGTGTCAAGCGGAAGTCCAGAGGTAGAACATCCTTTGAGGTACCCAAATCACCCCCATGTATGTTCCGCGATTTTTTGTAGTTCTCGAGTTATGAATGTTTTTCATGTTTTTTAATCAAGCTCGGACTATAACGACATTTTTGATCATAGTGACGTGAATAGTTGAGATACATGACTAATTTTTTTTTCTAAATTAGCTGATTAGTGACCCTATCGAATGCATAAACATTTGTAACCATAGATGTAACGAATGCGTTACAAAAAAATATTGAATTGTTATAAAGTTAAAATCTTGTATGTTTCCTAAATCTTTGTGGGTGATTTAAAAATAAATCTCCCTAAACTTTTTTTGTCAGATGTATTTTAAAAACTTATCCATTTTATCAGCTACTAGCTTTTGCCCGCAGCTTCGCTTGCGTGAAATTTTGAACCAACGTTAAGCCTCTTTTTAGTGTAGTTATAAAATTCAAAAAGTCTATCGTTTATTATTTACTTTGAAGAGTGTTTGTGCCAAATTTCAAGTCAATAACCTCATGGAATAAAGATTTCCATATGAACGTTAACTACCCATTTCACCCGTGATTTTTTTCGCGTTTTTGGCGAAAGCATGATGTCATACTAAGTGCATTTATGGCTTTTGGCTAAATTCACAAATGTTAAATTTTAAGTTGCCGATAAGTCTAGTGCTGTCACTTTCGTTGGACTCTCGTGATAAGTTTCATTTAAAAAATTACGCTCCGGCAGAGATGAGTGGGTCTAAATATGTGGGGCCCCCTTTAGCGCGGGGCCCGTAGCAATTACTACTCTTGCTACGTGGTTAATCCGGCACTGTTCACCGCCTTAAGTGTGCGTCCTGAGTGACGGCGCACCGCGCAGGCGGAATGAACAACGCATTAAATAAATGTTTGAAACGTTTGAATTTTGATATCGACATTATTAAAACCAAAGTAAAATAAAGGAAACACGCGCGTACGCGTCAACTTTCCCGCGTGCACTAAAGACAGGTATCGGCGGTAAAGCCACGGTACAGCCGCTCCGCAATCCGCAATACGCCCGTGCGCCGTCACTCAGGACGCACACTTAGGGTTGAATTTACAAAACCGTTCTAACACGTGTACATATACATATTTCTAACCAAAAACCCTATTATTTGATTTCATGCTTTTATTTTCGAAAAAACTTTCATCTCCTATTTCACCCCCTAGGGGTAGAATTTCCAAAAACCCACAAACAACTCAAACTCAAACTTACTTCAAGAGTACCAAATTTTCTCATACAAACTTTCAACATTTATTTCACCCCCTTAAGGGCTGAATTTCCAAAAACGCTTAAACACGTGTAGTTTTGTTTCTAACCATTTTATATCATTTTTTTTATATCATTTGATTTCATGCTTTTAAGTTAAATTTCATCCCTATTTCACCCCTTAGGAATAGAATTTCCAAAAACCCTTATATGTTTATTTCTCACCAAAAGCCTACATTTTTAAATCCATGCTTCTATCTTCAAAACTACCAGATTTCTCATACAAACTTTCAACACATATTTCACCCCCTTAGTGGTTAAATTTCCAAAAACGCTGAAACACCTTCATTTATTTCTAACCAGAAACTCAAGCTATTTACTTGGATAAGGATTAATATCATGATTAGAATGTCTTCAATTTTCGATTCCATCCGTGTTTTGATCGACTAATTTGAACAAAAAACGGTTGATATGTCTTAACTATAATAGTTAGAAATATATCCTCATGGACTTTTTTGTGGATAATTAAGTGTACTATAAACATGTCGTACATTATTTTTATGTATCATCAATAGTTTTCGCAGCGCACGCCAAATAATAACTTTTATTAGCAAATTTTTGATACCTTGGGTTACATTATTGTATTTTTCTTACGGATCCCTAATTTTTTGATACTTAAATATAGCCTATAGCACTCAGGAATAACGTAGCTTTCTATTGGTGAAAGAATTTTTGAAATCGGATGAGTAGTTTCGGAGATTACCTCCTACATACAAACAAACAAACAAACAAATACCTCTTTATAATATTAGTATAGATATAGATGTACCCTGTAAATTTCATCGAGCTATCTCTACGACATCACAATAAAAATTTCATTCAAAGCATACAATATCGAGAATTCCAGTTGTAAAAGGGTGAATGAAAAATTAATTAAAACTAACTAATAACGTCTTTTTAGTAACCCTCGACGCAAAAAGAGGGGTGTTTTTAAGTTTAACGTGTGTGTTTGTGTGTCTGTTTGTGGCATCGTAGCTCTTAAACTGATTTTGATTTAGTTTTTTCTTTTGTTTGAAAAGTGACTTTATCGAGAGTGTTCTTAGCTATGATTTAAGAAAATCTGTTCAGCCGTTTGAAGATCATCAGCTCTTTTCTGGTTGTCGAAGGGATATGAGCAACTTCTACTGGTCTGATCGTTTCGAAATTTACTATCCTGTGATTTCAATGATATTGATGACATGTGACAAGAAGAAGGTCATTACAACTTATCATAAACTTAAAGAATCAATAGGCACATAATACCTCTACTGTAAGTTGGGTATCATGCTATTTCAGATGATGCTTGAGTATCAGGTCAAGGTTACCATCTTATTGTAATATCATTGAAGTCACAGGATAGTAAATTTCGAAACGATCAGACCAGTAGAAGTTGCTCATATCCCTTCGACAACCAGAAAAGAGCTGATGATCTTCAAACGGCTGAACAGATTTTCTTAAATCATAGCTAAGAACACTCTCGATAAAGTCACTTTTCAAACAAAAGAAAAAACTAAATCAAAGTCAGTTTAGGAGCTACGATGCCACAAACAGACACACAAACACACACGTTAAACTTAAAAACACCCCTCTTTTTGCGTCGAGGGTTACTAAAAAGACGTTATTAGTTAGTTTTAATTAATTTTTCATTCACCCTTTTACAACTGGAATTCTCGATATTGTATGCTTTGAATGAAATTTTTATTGTGATGTCGTAGAGATAGCTCGATGAAATTTACAGGGTAAATAGCTGATAAAATGGATAAGTTTTTAAAATACATCTGACAAAAAAAGTTTGGGGAGATTTATATTTAAATCACCCACAAAGATTTAGGAAACATACAAGATTTTAACTTTATGACAATTCAATATTTTTTTGTAACGCATTCGTTACTTCTATGGTTACAAATGTTTATGCATTCGATACGGTCACTAATCAGATAATTTAGAAAAAAAAACTAGTCATGTATCTCAACTATTCACGTCACGATGATCAAAAATGTCGTTATAGTCCGAGTTTGATTAAAAAACATGAAAAACATTCATAACTCGAAAACTACAAAAAATCGCGGAACATACATGGGGGTGATTTGGGTACCTCAAAGGATGTTCTACCTCTGGACTTCCGCTTGACACTACTTTCTGGGACACGCTGTATATTTCCTATCAACTTTTTTGGAAGACGTTGCGCAATCCTCTTTCTTATACAATGTGTCCGGTTATGGACTAGCGATATTCTAGGTACTGATATAACAACTATTCTAGTACACAAACACACTATAGACTAGGGTCCAGTCCACTTCCATTTTTTTGTTGAGGTATTCTGCACGTGTGTACAAAAAAGTCATATCTCTCAAAGTTTTGATCCTACTGAGATAAAAGTAGGCTTATTCGGAGGGCAACAATATTGTCTATCGTTTACATTACGATACAATGTGTTCACATATTCATAACATTAAGATAGAGAATATCTCAACAAAAAAGCAAAATGGCTGCCAAATAGCGGGGAAGTGGATTGGCTCCTAGTGTGTTGTGTACCTATTTGTGTACTAGAATATTTGATATATAAGTACCTAGAATATCGCTATAGTCCATGACCGTACACACTGTATATTATTTTAATTTTTAAACCTGGTAAAAACATTTTTTTAACTATTCTTGAATAAAAAATAAAAAACGTAAAAAAGAAACGTCTTCTTTTTTATATTTTATAAAAAAAATGGCAAATTGTTTGTTATTTACTTTTCTTAAAACTGCATGCCCGATTAAGGGTTAAGTTATCAATATAAACTACTAGCTGTACCCGGCATGCGTTGCAATGCACTTTTTCCTATTTACTACCTACCTACTCCTTACCTACTACCTACCTTGAGAAATAAATCAAAATAGTAACAAAAAGTTAATACCATTTTCCCATTTTCATGGATGCGGTAAACAAATGAAGAATTTGGACATACTGAGATAATTTCGTTTTTTTTTAAATATCAAAATTTTCTTTCACAAGAACCTTCTCCTGAAAATTACGAACACAACAAAAAAAAATTTAGCGAAATCGGGCCAGCCGCTCACGCGTGATGCCGTGACCAAAGGAAATAGGGATTCATTTTTATATACAAGCTTAGTTTTAGTATATACTAAACCTGAAACTAGTTTGTTCAAAATCACTAGGAGAATCGATTGACATATTTTTTACATCACATTTTTTTTCACAAATTTCAGTTTTGTATCTGTAGGTCCCACAAAAGTTGACGAGAATAGACACCTTGAGGCTTGAGATGGTCCGCTCGGTCAGTTTCGTTGTATTAGACAACCCTTACATAGCACATGTCAGGCATTTCACACTTTACTAGGGAACTTAACGCGACATAAACTACGGTGTAACTTGGAGATTTATTGAAAAAAAAAAACACATATTCAGACAGTTCTGATGAAAATCTTGTTGGGGTATCTCGGTTTTTGTAACTAGAAATAGCGTGGTATAAGATTTTTATATATAAGAAGATAACTGCTTGGTTATAAAAGATTAGAAACCTTAGTATTTAATTTCATGCTTCTTACTTCAAAAATGACGGACTTACATACAAACTTTAATCCCCCTTTTCACCCTTTTAAGAGTTGATGTTTTATAAGTATTAGAAGATTGATATTTTTATAAACTCACGCCTGTAGGTATTCAAAGTCAAAGTCAAAGTCAAAGTTTTTTATTTCAAATAGACCAGATTACAGGCACTTTTAAAACGTCAAAACTAGGTGCACGGTTCCAAAAGGTAGGTTCTATGGAGAAGAGCCGGCAAGAAACTCCATGAATACTCTTTTTAAAATAGTAGATCATGACTATTCATGACAATTCCATTACAGTTGCGTGCGACATAGAATGAGAATAATGCAGGTTAATGTAACAAATAAATTCACATAAGAGTAGAAAATAGGAAAAGAAAATATGCCTTCTAGAATTGCCCTAGTAGTTATGGGCTGACCAGTCCCGACAGACAGCACCCGTTCACGAGCATGACGTGCACATCCGCATCGCTTAGCTCAACCATATTATAGGGAACCCAACGACCGGATATACAACGCCACCATCAGCAGGACATTTAAGTGAGCATGACAGACTCATACTACCAGACAATGGGCAGTAATATGATATGATTAAAGGTGTATCATTAATTGCTGCATGATGCTCAAACTTTACAGTTTAGAAAATGATATTATCGAAATTATACATGTAAAACAATATCAGACTATTAAGGCAGAGTATTATACAAATAAAATAGTAGTGGGATATAAAAATTTCAATATTTGAATGTAAAAAATAATAATATGAAAATTGATAAAATAATGTACAGGTTATTTTAAGTCAATAAAAAAAGAAGAATAATAAAAGTAGGTAAACATTAAAAATAATGTTAGGTCATACAACCAACCAGTTAGACAGGGCCAGAGGGTCGCAATGTGCAGGACGGAGTTGTATGCCAGGCATCTTTATCTTCGATATACTGATTTATGCTATAATAAGCTTTAGATATCAAGATGCTCTTAATAAATGATTTAAACTTTATATCCGGTAAATCAGTAATACTAGATGGTATTTTATTGTAGAACCTAACACTGTTAACCATAAACGACTTGCTGGTTTTTCTTAGTCTAAAACCAGGTACTGTCAGCTTGTGTTTATTGCGAGTATTTATGTTGTGGACGTCACTTTTCTTGTTTATATTGTATTCCCCGAAGGGTTGGCAGAGGTGTATGGTACATCCTCATTTTGCCGTTATGTCTCATGTAATAGAGCGCGAGCCTTTTGCCATCAACCGGGCACAAATCCAGACTACAAGGTGCTATTGAGAAATTCCACAAGGAAATCCCAATAACACTGTCCGATCTGGGGATCGAACCCAGTACCTCATGCTCAGCAGTCGCGCTTGCACCCACTAGACCAACGAGGCAGTTAATTTTTAGGATTCCGTACCCAAAAGGAAAAACGGGACCCTATTACTAAGACTCCGTTGTCCGTCCGTCCGTTTGTCACCAGGCTGTATCTCATGAACCGTGATAGTTAGACAGTTGAAATTTTCACAGATGATGTATTTCTGTTGCCGCTTTAACACAAAATAGGTACCAAAAAACAGAATAAAATAAATATTTAAGGTGGCTTCCATACAACAAACGTGATTTTTTGCCTTTTTTATAGATAATGTTACGGAACCCTTCGTGCGCGAGCCCGACTCGCACTTGGCCGGTTTTTTTGTTGTGATGTTTAACTAAAGTTATCAAAAGTTCGACGACACGTTTGGTGCAGTGGCTAAGCGATTGGCTTCTGCGCTACGGGTCGTTGGTTTGATTCCCACACAGAACAAAAATTTGTATGGCCTACAGATGGTTGTTTCGGGTCTGGGCGTTTGTGTATGTGAGATCTGTGTCTTTAAACGCACCCACGATACAAGAGAAATCTTAGTGAGGGGCAACGTTTAAAAAAAACCTTGAGAAGATAGACATAGAGAACGATAAAAAAATTAAAAAATTGGCCAAGTGCGATTCGGACTCGCGCACGAAGGGTTCCGTACCATTATCTATAAAAACGGCAAAAAAACATGATTTTTTGCCGTTTTTACTTTAATTTAATTATTTATTTTTAAAGTGAATATGTAACTAAATATTCTGTAAATATTTCAAGCGTCTAACCTATTGCCGTTATCAATATCGAGCAAAAACGAGCAAAAAAATCACGTTTGTTGTATGGGAGAACTCTTAAATATTTATTTTATTCTGTTTTTTAATATTTGTTTTTATAGCGGCAACAGAAATACATCAACTGTGAAAATTTCAACTGTCTAACTATCACGGTTCGTGTGATACAGCCTGGTGACAAACGGAAGGACGGACAGCGGAGTCTTAGTAATAGGTCCCCGTTTTACCCTTTGGGTATACCTAAAAAAAGCGAAAAAAAAAGCAAGCGAGTTGCTGTAACTGATTGATAACTAGACTCCAATCATCGCGACGCACATGGTATACACACAAAAAGCTAGAGCCACTATTCCAAAGAATCACACGCAATTAGAATTTCTCGTTAAATCTTCTATGTGTATGTCGGCATGCGTCTTGCTACGAATGTTAGGAGTATAGTATATAGGGTGTTAACGAATTCGTATAATTCCTTAAAACCACATGATATATTACTGGTGTAGATAGGCCCCGCACGGGATTTAGCTTGATGAAAAATAAAAAAATAAAATTCTTTTTTGTTCATGCGGCTTTGTTACCGATCGTATCTAAACCACCTAATAAGGATTCTGTCAAAAAATAAGTTTTTTTTTTTGCAAAAACGTAATTTTTTTTGTAAACATTTCGATGCCACGCATGAATTAATGAAAGTACGGCGACACGGCTAGCAGGAACGACTAACGCGATATCACTCTTTGCAGTCAGATAACTCAAGGCTCTAAAAAGTCTCATAAATTGAAAAGCAAAAACTTAAAAAAAAAATTTTTTTTTTGGTTTTCAAAATTCCCATTTAGGGTTAATCTGTATCACCGGTAGATCACGCGGTTTGAAGGAATTACACGATTTCGATAACATCCTGTATAAGGTATAACGGACTGGTATCCGCAACTTCACGTCTAAGCGCGTATTTTGCGTGATGGGTGGTAAGTACAGTCACTCGATCCACCTTAACTCTTCGAAAAAGGCCAGCACACCCTTGATGTTACTGGTGATCTCTTGGATCTCCTGGGTTTCCGAAGTACTTGGCCCTGTATGTGGCGACCTCAGGGCAGTTTAGTAGCACGTGGGCTGCCGTCTCGTCCTCCTCCATGCATGCTCTGCACAGTGTGCTGTCTGTAACTCCAATGACAAAGAGGTGTTTGTTAAATGAAACATGGCCAGTGATGGCTGCTGTGAATGTACGCAGTTGTTGCTTTGACAGCCGGAGGGTTTTTTTAGTGAGGCGACCGTCAATGGCGGGAGGCGCCTCCTTGGCCTGCCTGCACTCGCCTTGGTTTACCCATGATACATTGTGTTGGTCTCTGGTGCGTTTCCTTACTAGGGTGCGTAAGTATCCGAAGGGGAGTGGTACTATGGGTTCAGGACCCACCGCATCCATGCTCGATAGGAGTATAGTAACAGTATAGTAGATAATCTTAGCTATTCGTACGGCACGTGTCACATCATAGATTGTGACACGCTGGTCAGTCACTCGACCGAGTAATACAGTATAGTAGTAATCTATTGAAGGTAGCATAGCTTCATAAACGAAAGCGGTTGGCGATTGTTACACTGGTGTAACAATCGCAGTAGATTGCTCTAGTATTTGTACTTATTTATTTATTATGTGCTCTTTATCGCCAAAATAAAATTGTAACTACAGTAACGCTCTTAAAAATAGGTAACATCAACATCAACAGCTGAACGCGGAAGCTACTGATCAAACTTCTTCACTATGATGATTGAGTATAATAATGAAAATAGACGATGGTGATTGATGATAAACGATGATGATTGATGATGATGACGGTCATGGTGATTGGTTTTGATGATGAAGGTGGTGATTGGTGATGATGGTGGTGGTTGACGATGATAATGGTGGTTGATGATGATACTGGACGATGGTGATGATGACGATGGTGATTGATGATGGATGTTGATGATGATAATTATGGTGATTGGTGATAAGGATAGACGATGATGATTGATGATGACGATGATAGGCGATGGTGATTGATAATGATAGACGATAGTGATTAATGGTGATGATGGATATTGAAGATGATAATTATGGTGATTGGTAATAATGATAGACGATAATGATTGATGATGACGATGATAGACGATAGTAATTAATGGTGATGATGGATTTTGAAGATGATAATTATGGTGATTGGTGATAATGATAGACGACGATAGTTGATGATGACGATGATAGGCGATGGTGATTCATGGTGATGGTGATGATGGAGGTTGTGGGTGATGATGATTGTGGTGATTGTCCTGATGCACGATGATTATGGTTATGGTGATTAGTGATTATACAGGGTGTTAATGAATTCGTGTAATTCCTTAAAACCACATGATCTACTACTGGTGTAGACAGGCCCCGCACAGGATTATAGCTTGATTAAAAATAAAAAAATAAAATTCTTTTTTTTTCATGCGGCTTTGTTACCGATCGTATCTAAACCACCTAATAAGGATTCAGTAAAAAAAATAAGTTTTTTTTTTTTGCAAAATTTTTTTTTTATTTTTGTAAACATTTCGATGCCACGCATAAATTAATGAAAGTACGGCGACACGGCTGGCAGGAACGACTAACGCGATATCGCTCTTTGCAGTCAGATAACTCAAGGCTCTAAAAAGACTCAGAAACGGAAAACCAAAAAAAAAATTCGAATTTTTTTTTTGGTTGATTTTCGAAAATTCCCATTTAGGGTTAATCTGTGTCACCAGTAGATCACGTGGTTTGAAGGAATTACACGATTTCGTTAACACCCTGTATTGATACATGATGATGATGACGATGGCCGATGGTGATTGGTGATTGATGATGGTGGTAGTGATGACGATGATGGTGTTTGATTATGACGGAGGTGACTGATGATGACGATAGACGATGGCGATTGATCATCATGTGATGATGACGCCGCGCCACAGAATTTGCATGTAAAAACATGAGCCGCGCAAGATACGCTCAGTGTCTGCAGCCCAACTCGCTTCCGCTTTCTCTTATGACTACAACCTAAACTTAATAATAGGATAGCGCAAGGCTTGACGCATAGTTGTCAAGACGCAGCCTAGGCTGATGGATAATGTATGTAGGTTGAATTGTGACGTGTAATGCACACTAGGGTGATGTTGATGTAGAACTAAATGTACCAAAGTATTGTTAAGAATTTATTTCGGTGTAAATAGATTAAAATGTTTTAGTCAGGTAAGCAAAGAAAGTCACCTTCTTGTACGACGCAATTCTAGAACAGCGAGGATTTTGGACGTACAACTTTATCATGAACGTCACCATGAGTGCAAATCAACAGGTTGGGAGTTTATTCAGGCATTCCTTTTAAACTGAGGCGGCATCTAATCACGCCACATGCGAACTACGCAACACACCGGTAGTGTAGACGACTACAGCCACATTAACGACAATTCTCATAATCGACGCCATGACAGTTCCTACATCGCGGTATCATGATTTGACACGCAGATAGTATACAGGGTGGTAATTTGAAATGGGGCATGAAGGGCAGCTACCTTAACCATTGTAGCTACAGGAAAACGTTCTTAGAAGACTACCCCTAACTTTTGAGATAATTACAATCGGCATTCACAGATTTTGAAAAAAAAGTACAGTCAGCAAGAAAAAGGGCTGTTTTCACAAATCTTTTTTATGATGCCAATCGATCCCATTTCCCATAAGGATCAAAAGAGTCTGAGGGTTCAACTGAGGTTGGAGTACTAGAAAAGTCAGAAATCGCAAAAAACTTATTTGAGATGGGGTAGTAATAAGGGCAGCTACCTTAATCGTTGTGGCTACAGGAAAATGTTCTTAAGAAACTGTCCATAAGTTTTGAAAATATTTCGAACTGCATTCACAGATTTTGAAAATAAAAAAATCTTTTTTTTCTGCGTGAACGTAACTTTTAACGAAATGTTGTTTTTCGTGATTTCTGATGTTTCTAGTACTCTAACCTCAGTAGGTCCGGAAGACTATTTTGATCCTTATGGGAAATAGGATCGATTGGCATCATAAAAAAAAGTTTTGTGAGAACCGACCATTTTTTTGCTGACTGTACCAAATTTTTTTTTCTTTTTTTTGTGGATTTCGAAATAATTTCAAAAATTATGGCCAGTCTCCTATCAACATTTTCTTGTAGCGACAACGATTAAGGTAGCTGCTAGGGTTTTCGCGTTCCCGGCCTATTTGAGTTCCCGGGAATCGGGAATTTTTTCTCTTAATTCCCGGGCACCCGGGAATTTTCACGTTTTTTGTATAAATATAGTTTTTCTCGTATATTTCAACATTAAACTTGTGTAAGTACTTTAAACATGATAAATAGTCTAACATATCAATCGACTTTTCTTATTAAAATAAAAAACCTAACACTTATTAAAAAAATAACTAGGAACAGTTACCTACCCTACAGTCATTTATTGTGCGACGTCGCGAGTTTCTTTAATTAATAAAAAGTCTTCTCTTCCTATACCTAATATGGCAAAATATTACGGAATAACAACAGGGTGAATGACTATAAAGGGTGTTACCCAAATTCGTGTAATACCTTAAAACGACATGATCTACGACTGGTGTAGAATGACCGAGCACGGGATTTAGCTTGATTAAAAATAAAAATGTTTTTTTCTTTATTGCGGTTGCGATATGTGATCAAAACATACCCAGCTAATAAGGTACAAGCAAAAAAATAAAATTATTCGTTGGAATATTTCGATGCCATTCATCAATGAATGAAAGCACGGTGACACAGCTGGCTAGCACGACTAGCACGAAATCGTTATTTGCAGTCGGTTAACTCGGGGCGCAAAAAGAGCTCGAAAACAACTTTTTTTTAAATAAACTATTTTGTATTTAAAATAAAAACCATTTAGGGTTATTCTGTGACCAGTAGATCACACTGTTTGAAGGAATTACACGAATTCGTTTACACCCTGTATATTTTCATTATAAATCTCGAAATTACACAAAAGATAAGCATTGTGAATAGTTTCTACAAATGAAACATTTCCAAAAAAAAAACAAGCGTTTAGAATTTGTTTACTAGACAGAGACAACAGTACTATGTGCTGAAATCAAGATACATTTACCCAATTCTAAGTTCACACTACGCAGTACAACGTCCGTTTCACGCGAGAGAGACAGAAAATGCTCTAAAATCTTCGGAAGCGTGCAGACACTTCATTTTTCATAATCATTTATTCATTTCAAATAATTCCCGGGTACCCGGGATTCCCGCCAAATAATTCCCGAGTCCTAAAATCCTCAAATTCCCGGGAATTCCCGGTTCCGGGTACCCGGGGCGAAAACCCTAGTAGTTGCCCTTATAACTAACCCATCTCAAATAGTTTTTTGTTATTTCTGACGTTTCTAGTACTCAAACCACAGTTGGTCCGGAAGACTCTTTTGATCCTTATGGGAAATGGGATCGATTGGCATCATAAAAAAGTTTTGTGAAAACAGCCCTTTTTCTTGCTGACTGTACTTTTTTTTTCAAAATCTGTTAATGCCGATTGTAATTATCCCAAAAGTTAGGGGTAGTCTTCTAAGAACGTTTTCCTGTAGCTACAATGGTTAAGGTAGCTGCCCTTCATGCCCCATTTCAAATTACCACCCTGTATACCAGGTGTAAGGGACGGTTTTTTTTTATCTTTTTTTTTTTAAATTGGGGTATTTATCCATGTGGATACGTCAACCCCATCATGCCATAAACTAACTACCGACATCAGGTATCTTATTAAATAAAACTAAAATTAAATAAAAGTTTGTAAAAATCCTAGTCAACGAAATGAACCAACTGAGCCAACCTTTTCGCTAAGTCAGAATTCGGCTGCGCTAAAATAGTTTGTACTAAGGGGTTAGTAGTACCTCTAATAAATTTAATTTAAATTCATTGATTAAGATTTCCCTAAGGGAAGTGTAAGGGACGGTGTACCGAAAACTGAAACAGTGAATTCAGCCTATTATCAAATATTATTCTGAATTGAAAATAAGTGGTGCTTGGAATTTTCCGACTTTTCCGATTTTTCTTTTCACAAATTTTATATTTCTCTGCTGTAAAGTAAGCAATCCCATTAGGACACAGCACGTTGCAAAAATAAAATGTATTTTTTTATAAATCGGAAAATTCGAAAGATTTCGTTGATATTTTCCACGGATTTTCAATTCAAAATAATGAACTAAATTCACTCTGTGTCAATTTTTGGTAACCTGTCCTTTACACTCAGTTTATTTACCTGCCAAACACTTATTGAAATACAATAAAACATAGGCAAATTAGCAATTTCCAGAAAATTCGGAAAATTCCGAGAAAAAGCCCACTTATTTTCGATCCAGAATAATTCGGCTGAATTCTCTGTTTCAGTTTTCGGTACACCGTCCCTTGCACCCAGTAAGTATACAACCTCCCAACATCTACCGTTGGGCAGTAGCCCGCCAGGCACAAGACTCTGCCTGGTTAGAGGATCCTCCCTTTGGTTGGAGGAACACTACACTTCGGTCTTCCACAAAACCATGCGATCGTAAGCATGCTGAATCATGTTGAAGCGTGCATAAGCTGAATTGATGCGAAACGGTAAAAGCGTGCGTATGATGTTTCATACAAAATGCCCATTATAACATAATATCACGCCTGTACTCCCCGAAGGGTTGGGCAGAGGTGTATAATACACCCACATTTCGCTGTTATTTTTAAGTCCCTTGTAATTGGGGGCGAGTCTATATAGCCACGCTTGGCGGACGGGTTGGCGATCGCAGTACGGCTGCCCATCCTTTAGTGAATCCCTTAGTTGCCGTTCACGACACCAATGGGAAGAGATGGGGTAGTACTATGCTTTACATCCGACACCACACGGTACATTCAACATTAATATTCATCATCATAATCAACTTATTACAATCCCACTGTTGGGAACGGTCCTCTCAGGATGAGAAGAGTTTAGTCCACAGATATTGAGACCTCAATCCACCACTCTGGCCTGCTGCAGGCTCTTAGGTGTGTAGGATTCCTTACGATATTTTCCTTCACCGTTAACGCAAGTGATAATCAAATTAAAATCCGCACATGAATAGGCATGTTGACAGCATCAATAAATTGCAAATCTAATTAGTCCGCCAGTTAGAGTTTTGAAAAATAATGGACACATATTTTTTCTTTTGTTAAATCTATGAATATTTGGAAAGATAAAACGCATCAAAAGTTGAGAGTTGTGACGTCAGAAGCAAGTAAAAATTGTACTTACTTGTGACGTTTTGCCAATTTTAAAAGTGTCGTATCTTCGTCAATTTTGGTTTACGTAACAAAAGAAAAAATACGGGTCAAATATTTTTTGATAATCTAACTGACGGACTAATTAGATTTTTTCAGTCAAATACCCTATTCTAAAAGTTTCTGACAAAGGCATGTGTTCTACCGCTACGCTATCATTGCATTCAAAATCCGATACTGTACCCTCATTGTAGATACTATTGAACCTACATTCAATACATAAACACAGTTTACACCGGCTGTAACACTAAGTTATGATTGGAATGCGCGCTAAATACCTGAACACGGCAGGTGCGGTAGAATGGTACCTAAATATAGATAGGAGGGTAGGTACGCATAATGTAGGGTAGGTTGCGGTATACATAACGTGAGCGTATAGATACATAGCTCAAAAGAGGGACTCCTTAAACTCTTTTTTCTTTTTAAGTAAAAAAAAAAATTTTGCAAATAAAAGGTTTTATAAGATTGAACATTTCGATGCCACGCATAAATGAACGAAAGCACGGTGATGCGGCTGGCGGGCACGACTAACGCGATATCGCTCTTAGCAGTAAGTTAACTCGGGGCTCTAAAATGACTCAGAAATAGAAAACTAAGATTTTATTTAGATTTTGTTTTTTCAATTGATTTTCAAAAATTCCCTTTAAGGGTTAATCTGTCCATTATATATTACAGCGTAGACTGAACTGCCCTTAAGATGTTCAGATCATATCAGAAACCGCTCTATTTATTACGTATTACAAGTGCCACCATTGAGCTTGTTCCCAGTAAAGAACATCATAAAAACAAATTCTATGAAATCTTGTGGTAAAATATTATTTTCATAAAATACCTCGAAGCACTTACAGGGTTTTGAAAGTAAAGAATTACGGAGAGATGAAATAATGTTAATGTTGAAAATTATGAATTCATTTAACGCTTTAAATTATGAACACATGATGCAAATACTATACAAGGTATTAAAACATTATCTCTAAGAATTTAATGGGGTTATTTGGTATCGGAAATAAAAAATCGAAAAGTTGTAGAACAAAAGTTGTTCACAACTTTTGTTCTACAACTTTTCGAAATTAGCATATTTTTTATAACCTTCTATACAAATCAAAAAAAATTTTTATTGATTTGTATGGACAGGCATAAAAAAATTGGGTATGTCCGTTTCTGTGCACCTGACAACGTATTTGCAAAATTTCAGGATGATCGGTTCAGTGGTTTAGGCGTGAAAAGGTAACAAAAAAAAATAAACTTACTTTCGCATTTATAATATTAGTTAGGAAGTTAGGATTAGGATAGGATAGTTAGGATTAGAATTAGGGATTCTTTGTACTGTAATAAATACTGAATCAACTTCCCGTGTAAGAAATTCTTAGTTACAGTCCTAGTCAGAATTTTGAGTGGAATGTTCACCTCATTGTTACTGACATGAAAACGGAATAATTCGACCTATCACCGTCCACAGATGAAATTAGGCTTCAACTGTTTATACTGTGTGACACAAATACTACGATCCCAATTAAAGACTACAAATATAGTGCACGCAGCTTGCATGTGGGCGGACAACTGGTAATATCGTTTGAAATACACATATTTGATGTGTTACAGTGAATGTTGAAAAACAACGTCAGTGTAGACTGTACCTAACTATAAATATGCGTTCCGCTTGCTGTAACTATGCGTGACGTCATATAAATAAAAGTAAAGTACGTACGTAGCACTATTTTTTATTTTATGGTAGACAGTAAGTGTCTAAACATACTA
Source organism: Amphipyra tragopoginis (assembly GCA_905220435.1). Lineage (NCBI taxonomy): Eukaryota > Metazoa > Arthropoda > Insecta > Lepidoptera > Noctuidae > Amphipyra > Amphipyra tragopoginis. The sequence goes on from HG992016.1 coordinate 18,953,147, forward strand.
TGCCGAAGATACGCGACCGAAGTTCGGCATGATTACGCTTGATTACGACTGTAATGCTATTTGAATTACTGACGATACATTATGCCCAAATTACGTCGCATTATAGCGTACAGCCGAACTTCGGTCGGGCGTAAGTTCAGCGACAATTCGGCGGCAACGTATTCTGTAGAGCACACATTAAAAGCGACCGAAGTTCGGTTAGATTTTCGACGAAGATCCGGGGCGGGTAGCAGCGGGAGGCAGGCATGCTCGTGCCCTGCGTGTCCGCCCACAAGTTTGTGCAATTTAATTTCTGCCGCTTAAGTTCGGCACTTATGGTGTGTCATATCAACCGAATACGTCGGAACATAAAATCAGCCGCGGAACTTTGGTCGCGCATCTTCGGCATAGTGTGTTTGGACACTTAGGTTTTAGCATTCCCGAACTCTTCGGGGTCCCGGGAATCGGGATTTTCTTCTCCTAAATAAAGCGAATTCCCGGGTACCCGGGAATACATGTTTTTTGTAAGAATATAGTTTTTTTCGTGAATTTCAAAACGAATCTGTTTTAAGTACATTAAACATGTTATAATGCAAAATTGTCTTACATACCAATCAACTTGTCTTATTAAAATAATGAAATATTTAGAAAAGTGTACCTATAGAAATTATTTACTAAACAGAGACAATTTTTTTGCATATTTTCTTACAAGTAATGTCCCTATTTGAACTTAAAAAACTTGTTTTTTTAAATAAAATTGACATTTTAACTATGAAAAACGATAATCTTATATAATTCTTGGGTACCCGGGATTCCCGCCAAATGGATCCCGGGTACGAATATTCCCGGGAATTCCCGGTCTAGGGTAGGTACATGGGGGGGGGGGGGGGGGGGGGCAGAAGACAGCATACTAACAGAATGATAGCAATGGCTGAATTGAGACAAAATCATAATCGTATTTAAATAATTTAGATACATACATAAACCTACACTAAACTTCCAGGGAAGTCATATGAGCAGAAAAGAACTAGCGCCACACGTCCCTATCGTCAACATAGTCGTTCGTCTATCGATACCACATCGATTGCGGCAAGTGGAGTAAATGGCTAATGATGGTGAGTTAAGTTTGTATGTCGACAAAATATCGACAAAACCGCTAATCAGTAGTATCACTGCAATGCAATCGCTGTACAAACCGCGTCACGTAAACAGGACTCACAAATACACGCGACAAATATACTGCGTTCTGTGGACTGTGACGTCACACGCATGAGGGTAGGGAGGACTGTTGTCGGTACAGTGAGATGATTTATTAAAGTTCACTCATTAAATATTTAATTAATGAGAAGCATGAATGAACTTATGAATGTTCGATTTTATTTATTTGATGTTACGAGATATGAGTCTGAATTTCAACCGTAAATTTTAATTTTTTGTTGTCTTTTTCATATCAACTGTGACGGTGCAGCGGTGGTGACTAGCGGGGTACGCCTATAAAAGGGCCGGCACGCAGCACTTCGTCCTCCCCCATTGGCTGGAGACCCTTCAGGTCTCGCCAATAACTGCCCGGTTACGTAGAAACCGTCCCCTAGGACGACCTACAGAAGTCAAATAGAAAAAAAAAAAACTTCATCCTCTCTCACGCGCCTCAGCAGCCGCCTAGTTAAGTACTACCTACTACACCTGAAGACTCTGGACTCCTCGTATCGTATTGTCTAAGAACCACGCCCTGTAAACTATTCTAATTTTGTAACTATTATAAAATATATTATTGTATGGTTAAAAGTGTTTTCCTTAATATTCTTATGTAAGTACACTCCCGCTAAACTGCTTCTGCTTCTTGCTAGATTCTGATTTTATGTGCACATGCTCGTTAAGGGTTGACTCCTCAAGCCACCCTTAACCTGCAAAGCGTGACACAACCAACACAAGTCCACCGCTAAACATGGGCTTCTCAATGATCATCATCATCATCTTTAGCCCATTACTGTCCTACTGCTGGGCACGTGCCTCTTCTAAGAATGATCAAGGATTTAGACCTTAGTTCTCCACGCTGGCTAGGTGTGGATTGGCGGACTACACACACCATCGAGAACTGTTTAGAGCCCTCTCAGTTGTGCAGGTTTCCTCACGATGTTTTCCTTCACCATTCACTCAATGATCACTCAATAACAATAGGTCATAATCACCAAGCTTAGCAGAAGGATTGGTGATCGCAATATTTATGTTGTTATTCAAACTCAAAACTCGTCTATTCAAAGTAGACTAGTATTACTTAGTTCTTTTTGAACGTCAACATAAGACTGGCCACAAAAGCGCCCACCCTTCACTATCACCCTTCCTTATTAGCAGACAAGAAGATACTACTACCTATCTTCTCGACATGATCTCGAATGTATGATTTCCACCAACCGGGCCACGCAGGAGCGCAACGCAGCGCGTCGCAGCGGATGCTCGACTTTAGCCGACCGCGTCCGCCCGACGGCTACAATCTGCTGGAACCCGGGCGCATGCGCGCGCGTGCTCGTGTATCCGCTATCGTAGTCAGTTTCTACCTGCGGTGTGGCCGAGCAGAGCCGACCAGACGCGACGACAGCCGAGCGCCGCCGTCCACGTACGCAAGGAGCCGACCGGTTGCCGCGGCATCCGAGCACAGCCGACTGGCTGCCGCGGCATACGCGTGGATCTAACAGAGTTCCAAGCAGTGTAAATTCCACACAAACATCTTCTTATGTCGTGTCAGCACGAGCTATACGAAAATAGCTCATGCTGTGGTGAAAAGACTAGCCAGTCAGCAAGGATCCGGTTCATCAGTGCCATTGTTTATCTATTGTGTCTATAATTACAGTATTCGATAAGTTAAATGTCGTCACTCGTGGAGGCTCATGCACCCCATTTCACACAAACATGAAACTTAACTATTGTACTATAGAAGCCCGAATTTCCTTTCGCACAGTGTGTAATGCGCTCCGGCGCAGCCCGTTTTTTGGAAATCGTACATTAGTCGCCTTATATGACACCCACGGGTGAAGAGCGGTGGCTTCTTTTTCACCAGTAACCACTCCTTCTTCTAGTCGTGCACTCTTGGCAGAGTGGTTGTGGTTATGTCGAGTCTCGGTTCTGACGTAGCGGTTCTTGTGGTGCTTCTCCATTCAGCTTTACTAACGGCATTGCGAGAACATTTGGTCATGTGATTGTGATAGTCTTGATGAGGTCCGAGTTTCGCTTCAGATAGCGACCTTGGAATCTCTTGCCCTCTATCTTGCGTTGCACGACCAGTCTTTCCATTTAGTCCTCCTTCCGGGTTAAGAGCCTGAAGAACTTAAAAAATCGTAGTTGAACTGACTGCCTCGTTGGTCTAGTGGTCGCAATCGCGACTGCTGAGCATGAGGGTGATGGGTCCGAAACCCAGGTCGGACAAGGTGTTATTGGGTTTCCTCATGTGGAATTTCTCAGTAGCAGACCGGAGTCTGGATTTTCGCCCAGTTAATAGCAATAGGCGCACCTATTACGTGGGACTTAAACATGACGGCGCAATGAGGGTGTACTATACACCTCTATCCACCCTTCGGGCAATACACGCGTGGTATTATGTATTTGAACAGTCCACGATTACTGGTGGAGCAAGCGGACGGAAAATATGATGCGGAGCGGATGCGAAGGAGAAGGGCCGTGTTCGCAGTAAATGCTATAGAAGCCTTATAATAGCAAGCACATGCACTTACCAGCAAACCAGCCAACTCGCAACGCCTTTATATGCTGCAGAGCTGCAGACTTTCTTGATGGCGAGAGTCTTTACACTAAAGTTCTTTGCACGAGCACAGCGATTTACGCGATGGGAAAGGCGCGCCTCCCGATGTAGTTTTGCACTCGCGAGCGGTAACACCTGAATCACTGGTACTTCTGAGATTCAGTAGCGGATTATAAATGAAAAAATGATGCGAGAGCTGACAGCGCGTCGAGCAGACATAAAGCGGAGAAAAATTCTAGTGACAGTTGAATTTAAAGTATTTGAAAAGAGAGCGTTGTATTCTTCGTTCTGGACACTTAAAGGCGAACTCATCGGCCTAGCTCAATGATACGTGCATGTGCCCATAGAGGTAGCAACTATAAATTTTACTGCGAACAATACGGTGCGAACAATTACCTTAAACTCCTTCAAGATCGACTAGTGAAGTGTTCGGTTTATTTTCAAGTCAACATAACAGTACTCATAGATCTTCAATTCTACCATAATCAAAAACCAGATCACTTCCTTCTCCTCCTTTTGTCTTTTCTGATTAATTTCGTTGCGGGTTCCAAGACAGTTCAATCATTTCCCCGCGACACGACCTTCATTATTTCGGCGTTTTTTTCTGGTTGATCGTCAGACCCGCCGCTGTAAATCATGACTTACAGAATTTGCAGTAGTTGGGAGAGTGTGAGGGCAAGTCCCAATAAAAAAACAAATAAAACCTTATCACTTTTTCTACATAAAAGAAAAAACATTACAAAATAAATATACAACAAAAAAAATACGATCCCAATGGAACCTCCCCAATGAACGGTAAATAGCTCGCATGGTTGATCAAAGGTGACTAAATATTGGCAGGTACGATACCCTAGCCTGTACGATGGTAATGACGATATTCCGCAAGGCCGATGTTTGGAGCGCACGTGTAAACAGCACCTATGTAGAGGACGCCACAATCATTCATGCATTTGGTGACTGTGAGTTTTTCGTAAGTGATTAATGATTAAGACCTAGTTTATGGAGATCCGCAGCGCATTTCACCGGGTTTTCTAACTCAAACTCAAAACTCGTTTATACAAAATAGATTAGAATTAGGTACTTAGTTCTTTTTGAACGTCAGTTTAGCAATAGACAGTCCACAAAAAAGCCCTCCCTTCACCGCTTCCTAGTGTTTATGCTGTGAAGAAGAAACGGCGCAATAAACTCACCAGCAACACAGATCTGTCTGTCAGGTGAATAAATTAATTGAGTCTATACAAAGAAAATCATAACATTTTTTACAATAATAAAATTATGCATATAAAGGAAAAGTAATAATTAAAAAGTATATAAATCAATTCTGTATGAATTGAGATAAATCAAAATCGTATCTAAATAATATAGATACATACATAAATCAACACATAAAAAACTAATGGTTTCCAGGGAAGCCACATGTGCAGAAAAGAACTAGCGCCACACGTCCCTATCGTCAACATAGTCGTTTATCTTATAGTATGCCTTATTAATGAGAACTGATTTAACGTATGATTTAAATTTGCCATCGGTGAGATCCGTAATTGTTTTGGGAAGCTTGTTATAAAATCGAACACAATTTCCTAGGAATGACTTATTTGTTTCGGATAATCTAAATTTAGGGACTACTAATTTATGTTTGTGACTAGTATTTATATTATGAACGTCGCTTTTCACATTATCCACTGGCAGATTTTTACGTACAAACATAATATTTAAAAAATGTAAAGGGAAGGCATCATCAGAATATTAATCTCTTTAAAAAAATCTCTAAAGGACTCCCGAGGGCCCATATTATAGATCGCGCGGATTGCCCTCTTCTGTAATATAAAAATCGAGTTGCGATCCGCCGCTGCCCCCCACAGCAGAATACCACATGACATAATGCTGTGGAAGTACGCAAAATAAACAAGTTGGGCAGTAGGTACGTCAGTTTTCCGGTGCCTACTGTCATTACATACTACTTCTTCTATCCAGCCTTTTCCCAACTATTTAGTTGGGGTTCAGTGTAACCAGATGCGACTGAATACCAGTATTTTACACGGAGCAACTGCCATCAGACCTCCGTAACCAAGTTACTGGGCAATGCCGATATCCTAAGGTTAGACCGGTTGTAACACTTTCGGGCTTCTCATCATTCAGCCAACAGACGTCCACTGCGGGACATAGGCCTCCCCCAAGCATCGCCACATCGACCAGTCCTGTGCTTCTCGCATCCAGCGGTTTCCCGCGACCTTCACCAGATCATCGGTCCACCTTGTAGGAGGTTTATCCACGCTGCGTCTTCCAGTACGCGGTCGCCACTCCAGAACCTTTCGGCCCCATCAGCCATCCGTTCTGCGAGCAATGTGCCCCGCCCACTGCCACTTAAGTTCGGCAATTCTTCGAGCTATGTCGGCTACCTTGGTTCTCCTGCGGATCTCATCATTTCTGATATGATCACGCAGGGTAACTCCGAGCATAGCTCTTCATTGCCCTTTGGGTAACCTTGAGCCTTCTTATGAGGCCCATTGTGAGTGACCACGTTTCAGTGCCGTATGTAATCACTGGCAACACGCACTGGTCAAAGACTTTCGTCTTGAGACACTGCGGTAGTTGGGACAAAAAGATTCGGGCTTCTGACTACTCGTAATGACTGTCAAGGGTATTCGTATGACACCCGGGACTAACGGTTTAACATGCTCACCGAGGCACGGAGGGTTCTCGATGTGTGACGTGGTACCCGCAAAGAATAGCATCACCCTATCTTTTCCTATGGGTGTTGTAAAAGGCGACTAATGGATTCTCTAGAGCAGAGGTTCCCAAAGTGGTCCAGGTGGACCCCCAGGGTCCACGGGAGACTCGACGGGGGTCTACATTGGCGTGACAAAAAGATCTCATCTTCACATTTATATGGTAATATGGTAGACTAGAAATGTAGCTGCAGGGGGTCCACCGGAACCAGCTAAATTTTGAAAGTGGTCTATGAGAAAAAAAGACTGGGAACCGCTGCTCTAGAGGATAGGCAGCAGCGTTCTCTGAGTACTTTAACAACCATACTGCGATCGCCAACCCGCCTGCCAAGCGTGGCAATGTCCTGCAGTGGACGTATTTCGGCTGAATGATGATGATGAATCATTCTTTCGACCATACGTTAATCGAACAAATGTTTTTCGAAATAAAGTTTCCGACCCAATTTTCCCAACCTACAAATTAAGGGCCTTACGCTCATTAGACATGCTTACGAACACTAGTTCAATGAGGCAGTCAGTGAATAAAATAAAATCATAGATAAACACTAACAAACAAGACCCACTGATCCTCTATAAATAAAAGGGACGAACAGTCCGCATCGGCGATCAAACGTTACACATCAGTGACGCGAAGCCTTTGAACAAATATTTACATATCATTACCCTTATATGTTATTATAGTTACAATTATTTATTTTGTGTAGGTATTTCATTTTAAATTCCGTTTGTCTCCCGGTAAAGAAAAGGTCAGCACTTACCCACTCGTAGGTATCGTAAACGGATTACGCCAAGAGCATGAGCAGTGGTGTCTTCTTGTCTAGTAATAACAACAAACAGTAATCACTAATCAAACATCCATCCTATATGAATCCATTCATTTTTATGAAGAACATGACCAGTAGGACTATTGACGCTCGTGTGGGTGTCAAAATCAATATGCAGCAAAGATTGTTATATTTCAACAATTATTGTATTCTACAAAGTTAGTCAGAAAGGAGGTACTAATCCGAAGCCTAATTATAGTATCACTGATGACTGTTTGAAAGCTAGTGTTAAAATTTCAAAATTTGATATATTTTTTTTCCAAATAAAATGATTTTTATTTTAGTTTTTTCAAAAATTCTTCTTCCCTGCTTTAGTTACAAATTCAGAAAATGGTGCTTCTAATTCATGACCCCAAATATGACCTAAAATGTAAACACAGCTGATCATAACTGGGGATAAATAGATTTTAGAGTTTTTTTTTTTGACTTTTGGGAAAAGTTGTCGAACAAAATTTATTCATTATTATGTGTACTTTAACACCCTTTCGGATTAGTACCCCCTTTCTGACTAACTTTGTATAATTACAGATAAAAAGTTTCAGGAGTTTGAAAGCTCAGAAAACTGAGAAATTGTATTAATAGGATACATTTTTCATTACCTTTGACAGATCAGATTTTTTTATACCCAATATTTATTTTAACCAAAAACAGTGTCACCCACCCTGCAACTGCATAGGCTAGTTACACACTGAAGCGATATTTACTCGCGTGACTAGCGTGCGTTAATCGTTAATAATGCGGCGACGCGACGCGACTGAATAGGGCATCCATCCAATATAGGCTTTCGAATTTTCGAAAGCATTAATCATTGATAATTTTTATTAACTTCAGTTAGTACTTGCTAGGAACCGAAACTAAAATGATAAAAAGTTTTAAAAATACCGAATTTTCTGAAATTGTTGATACAGACGCCAGCGCGTAAAGCAATCTGCAATTTTCATCTTTATCGCAAAAGCATTAGGTTCAAAGTTGATTGGGAAAATTTGACAGATTCGCATAGCTTGATGTGCTGGCTTCTACGCATAACTAGTATTTTATAAAATTGTTGAAAACCTTCAGCGGAACAAATTATTTACGTTTCTTTTCTGCGAATTTTTAGATACAAATTATTTTTGTTTCCTGAGGGTATGAAACTCTCTTTCAATGAGTTATTAAACCCTAGATACAACTAAGTATCTCATTTATTCATTTAACATACATATCTGGTACATTTTCAAATATTTCTATAAAAACATCTAAAAATATCAAAATAGTAGCTCACCGCATCAGGAACTCAGAAAAAGGAACCTCTTCACTATGCGTGCCGTATTAAGGAGTACTGCTTTATGTATCAAGGCCTTGATCCAGCTACCCAACGAGCCTCATGAGGTGTTGATCGAGGCTCTTGGCTATTAGGCCATTCGCCGTAACGACTATTGGGACAATGACTGCTGAGTCCACATCTCACATGACGACAAGTGCTATTTTATGTTACTGAGTATCTTTCTTATCACAGCACTACAGTCAAAGAAACCAACGAACATCTAAAAATCATAACATTTCCAAGGAATCGTGCAACTTTAACGATAATGTAATTTGAATGCCCTACGGACCCGCGCGACCTCGCGACCGACGCGATTTGTTTCACGAAGCCGTGACAATGTGTGCACATCCACAATGCGACCAATCACGAATTTCAAATGGAATAGATAATATTGTTTGTTAGATTTTACAAATGTTTTGTCGCACTGTGTAAATAAGTTTGTAATAACAATAGGAACGTATGAGTTTGTAAGCGTTGTCAAATGTTTGGTTAAAGTTCAATTTTGCTGTAATTAGTTCGTGGGTTTATTATTTGCTTCGTTGCAGGTTCATTGGATATGTATGTTGGACAGTCAAACCGATAATGAGTATTATTTTTATTATCAGATGTGCTTTCGCACATTACTATGATTTCTGCATTAAAGGGGGTATTAAGTACAATAAAATCTCCATTTAAATATAAATCATAATGTATTTGCTAAAGTACACAATAAACAATATAATGTAGTATTTTATAACAGTTTTAGCATTTTAATATCATTAAGCATATTAAAATGCCTAAATACAATTACAAGTTATTGATACAGTAATTTAAATAAAAGTACTGATTTTAAAACAATAATAACGGTAATGAATTTTACTCACATTCGGTAGAGTTCAGGAGATGCGAACGCCTCGACAATCGGAATCGGACTAACCCTCTTGTCTGTGCAACAACGTCTTTTATAAACGTCACCTGTCAAGTGGTGGGAAAGTATGACTCACAACACTACGTAGGTGCGCCTGCGGCTGCAGGGGCACGTTCCGTTTTGCACAAACAAAAGAGTATATAATTGAAATTTATGCGTAATACTCGTACTACATATTTATATTAGGTATTTATTCACCATTAATTTATGAATTCTAACAGTCGGCCATCCTCTTCTAAGCACGACCTCGTGCTTGCTAACACATCATTAACACAATATAATTCAATCAACATCAGCTTAATACAATATAAAAAATTGGACCCTTCTGTCCTAAGAATATACATCATAGGACCGTTCCGTCCTCAAAAATATACATCCAGTAGGACCCTTCCGTCCTCAAAAATATACAAGTAGTAGGACCCTTCCGTCCTCAAAAATATACATTCAGTAGGACCCTTCCGTCCTCAAAAATATACATGCAATAGGACCCTTCCGTCCTCAAAAATATACATAAAGTAGGACCCTTCCGTCCTCAAAAATATACATCCAGTAGGACCCTTCCGTCCTTTAACATAAAGACCCTTCCGTCTTGTAAAATAATAATTGGGCCCTTCCGCCCTAAAATGTAAAAATAAAAACACAAGTTATTAAATCAGCACAATACAATATACCTAGCATATATCGCTAAAATTGGAAAATAAATTAGTATAATATTATTACTCTGACTCGCTGGATAATCCATTGTCACTAACATGTGGTCTGCTAAAATTTAACCATGGTTTAATTTTGTCGACAGCGACTACTGCAGAATAAAGCCTATTACCCTTTTTCGTGAGAGGCGTATCTTCTATATGGTATCGGTCATGATCCAAGACTTTTGTTATTCGATAAGGGCCTTGGAATTTGGGAATCAACTTTTTACTATGTCCAGTAGAGGATATTTGACGTTCAACACGTACTAGGTCCCCTTCTTTATACTTTGTAGGCGCATAACGTTTTTTGTCATAATAATCTTTTTGTTTCTCCTGATTAGCCACTATATGCTCACTGATTTCATCACGAATTTCCGAAATTTCCTGTTCATTAGTTTTAGTTATATCCCCCTCTAATTCTGAAATAATTTTATTCTCACTGCATCCCGTTAACCTTTTTCCGAATAGAGCTTCTGCGGGAGTACAATTAATGCCCTTATTGAAAGTGTTATTCATTCCCCATTGCACCTCGGGCAGATGATCGTCCCACCTATTTTCAGCCGTCCCAATAGATTTAGCTGTTAACGAATCCACGATTATTTTGTTGTATCGCTCTACTTGCCCATTCGCTCTAGGAGTAGCCACAGCATTTAGGATATGTTTTATCCCTTTCTCATTAATAAAAGTTTTAAAGCTATCACTTGTGAAAGAAGTTCCCCTATCTGAAATTATTCTTTTGGGGACCTCAAAAATTCCAAAATATTCCTTTAATACTTTAATCGATGAGCTAGTTTTAGTATTTCTCACTGCTTTTAAGTAAATATATTTGGTGAACGCGTCTATAAGAACCAGAATGTACATGTTACCCTTACTACTTCGAATAAAGGGGCCGGTGTGGTCAATGTGTATCGTGTCAAAAGGAGTTGACACTTTTGGTATCGGGTGGAGATAACCAGGTTTCTTGCCTGCCGAAGATTTAGCGTATGCGCATTCTAAGCATGAATCTACGTATTTTTTTATGAAATGTCGCATTTTTGTAAACCAATAATTGGACCTAATTTTCTCTAAGGTTTTGTCAAAACCAAAATGGCCTATATCATCGTGGTTTTGTTTCACGATTTGCCAACGCACTCCTTTGGGCACGACCCACCGATCTCCATCAAGAGTTACCCGAAATAACTTGTCGTTCTTTAGTTTAAAATTGGACTTTATATCGACTAAGTCATCAAATTTTGGATCCTTTAAAATGCCTATTATTCTTTGTATCTCCTCATCCGCGTTTTGTACAGTGGCTAACCATGTGGACTCTGATACCGTAAAAACACCAACATTTTCTGAATTAGGTACAGGGTTTCGACTTAGAGCATCAACATGGGACATGGATGTGCCTGGTCTATATTCTATTGAGAAGTTATATTCTTGCATCTGTTCCCACCAACGCGCGACACGAGGGAGCATATCTTTCTTTTGAAAAGTAGCTTTTAGGGAATTGCAATCTGTGACTATTTTAAATGAAACACCAACTAGGTAAACCCGAAATTTTTGAAGGGAGAAGACAACCGCCAACGTTTCTAAATCATACGAAGAATAGTTCTGCTCTTCTGGGGTTGTTTGTCTGCTAAAGTAGGCAATTGGCCTAAGGGTAACATTTTCGTCTTTTTGCAACAGTATTCCGGCTATACCTATTTTGCAAGCATCTGTGTGTAGTTCAGTCTCCGCGTTAGGGTTGTATAATGCTAAAGTAGGTTTTTGGGACAGCTCTTTTTGTAGGATTCTAAATGCGGCTTCTTGATCAGGCCCCCATTCCCATGCAGTTTTTTTTTTTAATAAATGGGTAAGTGGTTTGGCTATTATAGAGAACTTGGGGACAAACCGCCTAAAAAACTCGCTAGCCCTAAAAACTGGCGGACGTTATGCTGGTTTAGTGGTGTAGGAAATCGTTCCACCGCTTCAATCTTTTTAGATCCGGGGCGAATACCGCTTTCTGATACTTCAAACCCTAAATATTCCACTGTATTTTTAAAGAAAAAACACTTCGATGGTTTTAAAGAGAGTCCTGCATCTTTAAATAGTTGTAATACGGACTGCAACCTCTTCATTCCCTCGGAAACAGTTTTACATGGAATAATTACGTCATCTAAATATGCTAACGCTTCCCCGTGGCGAGCATTCCCTAATATTTGATTCATTAATCTCTGGAATGTTGCTGGTGCATTGGCAAGTCCAAATGGCATCCGATTAAATTCATAGTGCCCATCGGGTGTGACAAATGCGGTCTTGTATTTATCTTTTTCGCAAATGGGCACCTGATAATAACCAGACGCTAGATCTAATGTTGTAAAGAACTTATTTCCTGCTAGGTTATCCAATTGGTCATCGATTAAAGGCATTGGGTAGTTTTCCTTAATTGTTTTTTTATTTAGTGCCCGATAGTCAATACAAAGGCGGAACTCACCGGATTTCTTTCTAACGAGTACTATGGGACTTGCGTAAGGGGAGGTAGAAGACCGTATGACTCTATTATCCAATAATTCTTTAATCATCCCTCTAACAATTTCTTTCTCAGTGATTGCTAGCCTGTAAGGCCTATAAACTACGGGCTGTTCGTCATTGAGGTCTATTTTCATGTCCCCGACCGTTGTACTACCCAATTCTGTTAAATCAAATGCAAAGCATTCTCTATATCTATTAAGCAATGATAAAAGTTCCCGTTTATCCTCAGTAGAAAGGTCATCAGAAATATTTAACTGAGATTCGTCTAAGATACGAGACTCATGAATTGAACAATTCGCAATATTTAACATTTGTCCGGTTACTTCCTCGTGAGCTATTCGCCCACGAGCTATTAAAAAGTCAGTTTGAAAGTTTAATTTGAACGAGGGGGCACAACTAACAACTATGTGTCCGAGACCGCTCTGAACGTAATACAACCCAGACAAAACAGAATAACGTGCGCATCCTTTATATCGAAGGCTGCCTTCAACAAATATCTCTCCTTCAAAACTAGGATTATCGCTATATACGTCTACAACAGTAAGTCCAGAAACCTCAATCTCATTTTTACAAAATAAATTAATTTTGTGTACAGAGTTTTCAAGTAACCCAAGGCTGGATATCTCTAGGCAATCGCTTGTCTTTGTTATAATTATATGCGATTGTTCAGTAAAAGTTTGGCCAATCATAAGAGGAACGTGCATTACATGGTCTGGAACTATGAGGAGCTCTAAGTCAGCAGCAGCACTGTCTATAATTATATGTACGTTGTGTTTTCCAATAGCTCTGACAATGGAGTTGCCGAATCCTCTTAAGATTGGTAGGTTTTCAGAGTCAAAAAGCGTACCGATCCTTTGAAAATCTGAATACTTAATCATAGAGCATTCACTGCCTAAGTCTATGAAAGCCTGCATAGAAATCCCATTTACTATGGCCTGTTTAAAATATTTCTGGTTGGGTTTAATAAAATCAGAGGTAGTGGATGTTAAACCTACTTCATTACTGGCGACCCTTAAAACAGTTTTATCTGGAGCTGGGGTTTTCGAATAACATTGTTCAGTCTCATGTCCAATTTTACTACAATTGCCACATCTCTTAATTGGACGCTGACACTGAGCTACCACATGACCTTCCTGTTTACAGTTCAAACAACGAAACGGTTTACCCAACGTGCGAGGCCGAGATTCATTGCTTTTATCAAGAGGACCCTTAGTCATTTTACGATCGTTCAAAGACTTGATATTCCTAACATTACGCAAATAGGATAATAACTTATCGGGATCGTCAAATTTAACGGCTTCGGCGCCTAACCTTACCGATCTATCATCGATACCGTGCAGAATGCATTCTACCGCGCGAGTACCTACTATTCCGCATCTATTAATCAATCCTATTTTCTCATAGTAGTATTCCTCTAATGAGTCAGTGAATCGAGCACGTTTAGCCAACATGTCGCTTAGCATTTGGCCATAATTTTCTTCGGAAGGGAACGCAGACAAAAGTTTTTGTTGCCATTCATCCCAGGAGTAAAGAACAGATGATAGACCTTCGTACCACCTTTTGGCCACGCCACGCAATTTAGGTAACGCAAAATGTACGACCTGTTTCTCATTCCAACTATAAATGTTAGCACATTCGTTTACTTTGTGCAGCCACATGGTCATCGTCTGTTCTTTTCTACTGGGATCAAATTCGGGTATAGTATTTTGCAAAGATCCTAGCTTAGCCAACGAGTCAGTTTGGTTCACAGTTTTTAACATTTTAATAATCTGGGAAATATCATCAACAGTGTATGAATGTGTAGTTGACTCACCGGAATTCTGGATCTGCCCTTCACCAACATATTGGAGAGGCTGCTCTCTTCGTTGGCTCGATGAGCGTCCCGTGTGTTGACTGTTTGGCCGCTCATCAAATCTACTGCGCGACGGCTCATTGCTTCGGGTGCCCAATTGCGCGTCCCGAGGGCTGCGCGACCGCTCATCACGCCGGCTGCGTGACCGCCTAACGCGGCGGCTGCACGACCGTTCATCGCGCCGGCTGCGCGACCGTTCATCGCGCCGGCTGCGCGACCGCTCATCGCGCCGGCTGCGCGACCGTTCATCGCGCCGGCTGCGCGACCGCTCATCGTGCCGGCTGCGCGACCGCTCGCCACGCCGACTGCGCGCTTGATCATCGCGCCTGCTGCACGACCTCTCCTCGAGTCGGCTGCACGACCGCTCCTCCCGTTGGCTGCACGGCCGCTCCTCGTGTTGGCCACACGACCGCTCCTCGTGTTGGCCACACGACCGCTCCTCGTGTTGGCTACACGACCGCTCCTCGCGTTGGTTGCACGGTCGCCCGCTTGTATGCACCTGGCGCCTACTGAGCGACAGCGGTGTCAATATAGGGCTCTTCGGTAGATCCATACAACGGCTTGATCTGCTTTGCGAACTGTGGCGTACTGGACTGCGCGACCGTTGCCGATTGGATCCAAGCGCAGAACGACGCGAGCGTGATTGTACTGATGCAATGCTTAGCTCATCCATTTCGTCTGAAAAAATAAATTACAAAAAAAAATTACGCAGAATGTCCGTTCACAAGAATAAATTAATTCGTATCCCACTTCTGAGATGTTGGACAGTCAAACCGATAATGAGTATTATTTTTATTATCAGATGTGCTTTCGCACATTACTATGATTTCTGCATTAAAGGGGGTATTAAGTACAATAAAATCTCCATTTAAATATAAATCATAATGTATTTGCTAAAGTACACAATAAACAATATAATGTAGTATTTTATAACAGTTTTAGCATTTTAATATCATTAAGCATATTAAAATGCCTAAATACAATTACAAGTTATTGATACAGTAATTTAAATAAAAGTACTGATTTTAAAACAATAATAACGGTAATGAATTTTACTCACATTCGGTAGAGTTCAGGAGATGCGAACGCCTCGACAATCGGAATCGGACTAACCCTCTTGTCTGTGCAACAACGTCTTTTATAAACGTCACCTGTCAAGTGGTGGGAAAGTATGACTCACAACACTACGTAGGTGCGCCTGCGGCTGCAGGGGCACGTTCCGTTTTGCACAAACAAAAGAGTATATAATTGAAATTTATGCGTAATACTCGTACTACATATTTATATTAGGTATTTATTCACCATTAATTTATGAATTCTAACAGTCGGCCATCCTCTTCTAAGCACGACCTCGTGCTTGCTAACACATCATTAACACAATATAATTCAATCAACATCAGCTTAATACAATATAAAAAATTGGACCCTTCTGTCCTAAGAATATACATCATAGGACCGTTCCGTCCTCAAAAATATACATCCAGTAGGACCCTTCCGTCCTCAAAAATATACAAGTAGTAGGACCCTTCCGTCCTCAAAAATATACATTCAGTAGGACCCTTCCGTCCTCAAAAATATACATGCAATAGGACCCTTCCGTCCTCAAAAATATACATAAAGTAGGACCCTTCCGTCCTCAAAAATATACATCCAGTAGGACCCTTCCGTCCTTTAACATAAAGACCCTTCCGTCTTGTAAAATAATAATTGGGCCCTTCCGCCCTAAAATGTAAAAATAAAAACACAAGTTATTAAATCAGCACAATACAATATACCTAGCATATATCGCTAAAATTGGAAAATAAATTAGTATAATATTATTACTCTGACTCGCTGGATAATCCATTGTCACTAACATGTGGTCTGCTAAAATTTAACCATGGTTTAATTTTGTCGACAGCGACTACTGCAGAATAAAGCCTATTACCCTTTTTCGTGAGAGGCGTATCTTCTATATGGTATCGGTCATGATCCAAGACTTTTGTTATTCGATAAGGGCCTTGGAATTTGGGAATCAACTTTTTACTATGTCCAGTAGAGGATATTTGACGTTCAACACGTACTAGGTCCCCTTCTTTATACTTTGTAGGCGCATAACGTTTTTTGTCATAATAATCTTTTTGTTTCTCCTGATTAGCCACTATATGCTCACTGATTTCATCACGAATTTCCGAAATTTCCTGTTCATTAGTTTTAGTTATATCCCCCTCTAATTCTGAAATAATTTTATTCTCACTGCATCCCGTTAACCTTTTTCCGAATAGAGCTTCTGCGGGAGTACAATTAATGCCCTTATTGAAAGTGTTATTCATTCCCCATTGCACCTCGGGCAGATGATCGTCCCACCTATTTTCAGCCGTCCCAATAGATTTAGCTGTTAACGAATCCACGATTATTTTGTTGTATCGCTCTACTTGCCCATTCGCTCTAGGAGTAGCCACAGCATTTAGGATATGTTTTATCCCTTTCTCATTAATAAAAGTTTTAAAGCTATCACTTGTGAAAGAAGTTCCCCTATCTGAAATTATTCTTTTGGGGACCTCAAAAATTCCAAAATATTCCTTTAATACTTTAATCGATGAGCTAGTTTTAGTATTTCTCACTGCTTTTAAGTAAATATATTTGGTGAACGCGTCTATAAGAACCAGAATGTACATGTTACCCTTACTACTTCGAATAAAGGGGCCGGTGTGGTCAATGTGTATCGTGTCAAAAGGAGTTGACACTTTTGGTATCGGGTGGAGATAACCAGGTTTCTTGCCTGCCGAAGATTTAGCGTATGCGCATTCTAAGCATGAATCTACGTATTTTTTTATGAAATGTCGCATTTTTGTAAACCAATAATTGGACCTAATTTTCTCTAAGGTTTTGTCAAAACCAAAATGGCCTATATCATCGTGGTTTTGTTTCACGATTTGCCAACGCACTCCTTTGGGCACGACCCACCGATCTCCATCAAGAGTTACCCGAAATAACTTGTCGTTCTTTAGTTTAAAATTGGACTTTATATCGACTAAGTCATCAAATTTTGGATCCTTTAAAATGCCTATTATTCTTTGTATCTCCTCATCCGCGTTTTGTACAGTGGCTAACCATGTGGACTCTGATACCGTAAAAACACCAACATTTTCTGAATTAGGTACAGGGTTTCGACTTAGAGCATCAACATGGGACATGGATGTGCCTGGTCTATATTCTATTGAGAAGTTATATTCTTGCATCTGTTCCCACCAACGCGCGACACGAGGGAGCATATCTTTCTTTTGAAAAGTAGCTTTTAGGGAATTGCAATCTGTGACTATTTTAAATGAAACACCAACTAGGTAAACCCGAAATTTTTGAAGGGAGAAGACAACCGCCAACGTTTCTAAATCATACGAAGAATAGTTCTGCTCTTCTGGGGTTGTTTGTCTGCTAAAGTAGGCAATTGGCCTAAGGGTAACATTTTCGTCTTTTTGCAACAGTATTCCGGCTATACCTATTTTGCAAGCATCTGTGTGTAGTTCAGTCTCCGCGTTAGGGTTGTATAATGCTAAAGTAGGTTTTTGGGACAGCTCTTTTTGTAGGATTCTAAATGCGGCTTCTTGATCAGGCCCCCATTCCCATGCAGTTTTTTTTTTTAATAAATGGGTAAGTGGTTTGGCTATTATAGAGAACTTGGGGACAAACCGCCTAAAAAACTCGCTAGCCCTAAAAACTGGCGGACGTTATGCTGGTTTAGTGGTGTAGGAAATCGTTCCACCGCTTCAATCTTTTTAGATCCGGGGCGAATACCGCTTTCTGATACTTCAAACCCTAAATATTCCACTGTATTTTTAAAGAAAAAACACTTCGATGGTTTTAAAGAGAGTCCTGCATCTTTAAATAGTTGTAATACGGACTGCAACCTCTTCATTCCCTCGGAAACAGTTTTACATGGAATAATTACGTCATCTAAATATGCTAACGCTTCCCCGTGGCGAGCATTCCCTAATATTTGATTCATTAATCTCTGGAATGTTGCTGGTGCATTGGCAAGTCCAAATGGCATCCGATTAAATTCATAGTGCCCATCGGGTGTGACAAATGCGGTCTTGTATTTATCTTTTTCGCAAATGGGCACCTGATAATAACCAGACGCTAGATCTAATGTTGTAAAGAACTTATTTCCTGCTAGGTTATCCAATTGGTCATCGATTAAAGGCATTGGGTAGTTTTCCTTAATTGTTTTTTTATTTAGTGCCCGATAGTCAATACAAAGGCGGAACTCACCGGATTTCTTTCTAACGAGTACTATGGGACTTGCGTAAGGGGAGGTAGAAGACCGTATGACTCTATTATCCAATAATTCTTTAATCATCCCTCTAACAATTTCTTTCTCAGTGATTGCTAGCCTGTAAGGCCTATAAACTACGGGCTGTTCGTCATTGAGGTCTATTTTCATGTCCCCGACCGTTGTACTACCCAATTCTGTTAAATCAAATGCAAAGCATTCTCTATATCTATTAAGCAATGATAAAAGTTCCCGTTTATCCTCAGTAGAAAGGTCATCAGAAATATTTAACTGAGATTCGTCTAAGATACGAGACTCATGAATTGAACAATTCGCAATATTTAACATTTGTCCGGTTACTTCCTCGTGAGCTATTCGCCCACGAGCTATTAAAAAGTCAGTTTGAAAGTTTAATTTGAACGAGGGGGCACAACTAACAACTATGTGTCCGAGACCGCTCTGAACGTAATACAACCCAGACAAAACAGAATAACGTGCGCATCCTTTATATCGAAGGCTGCCTTCAACAAATATCTCTCCTTCAAAACTAGGATTATCGCTATATACGTCTACAACAGTAAGTCCAGAAACCTCAATCTCATTTTTACAAAATAAATTAATTTTGTGTACAGAGTTTTCAAGTAACCCAAGGCTGGATATCTCTAGGCAATCGCTTGTCTTTGTTATAATTATATGCGATTGTTCAGTAAAAGTTTGGCCAATCATAAGAGGAACGTGCATTACATGGTCTGGAACTATGAGGAGCTCTAAGTCAGCAGCAGCACTGTCTATAATTATATGTACGTTGTGTTTTCCAATAGCTCTGACAATGGAGTTGCCGAATCCTCTTAAGATTGGTAGGTTTTCAGAGTCAAAAAGCGTACCGATCCTTTGAAAATCTGAATACTTAATCATAGAGCATTCACTGCCTAAGTCTATGAAAGCCTGCATAGAAATCCCATTTACTATGGCCTGTTTAAAATATTTCTGGTTGGGTTTAATAAAATCAGAGGTAGTGGATGTTAAACCTACTTCATTACTGGCGACCCTTAAAACAGTTTTATCTGGAGCTGGGGTTTTCGAATAACATTGTTCAGTCTCATGTCCAATTTTACTACAATTGCCACATCTCTTAATTGGACGCTGACACTGAGCTACCACATGACCTTCCTGTTTACAGTTCAAACAACGAAACGGTTTACCCAACGTGCGAGGCCGAGATTCATTGCTTTTATCAAGAGGACCCTTAGTCATTTTACGATCGTTCAAAGACTTGATATTCCTAACATTACGCAAATAGGATAATAACTTATCGGGATCGTCAAATTTAACGGCTTCGGCGCCTAACCTTACCGATCTATCATCGATACCGTGCAGAATGCATTCTACCGCGCGAGTACCTACTATTCCGCATCTATTAATCAATCCTATTTTCTCATAGTAGTATTCCTCTAATGAGTCAGTGAATCGAGCACGTTTAGCCAACATGTCGCTTAGCATTTGGCCATAATTTTCTTCGGAAGGGAACGCAGACAAAAGTTTTTGTTGCCATTCATCCCAGGAGTAAAGAACAGATGATAGACCTTCGTACCACCTTTTGGCCACGCCACGCAATTTAGGTAACGCAAAATGTACGACCTGTTTCTCATTCCAACTATAAATGTTAGCACATTCGTTTACTTTGTGCAGCCACATGGTCATCGTCTGTTCTTTTCTACTGGGATCAAATTCGGGTATAGTATTTTGCAAAGATCCTAGCTTAGCCAACGAGTCAGTTTGGTTCACAGTTTTTAACATTTTAATAATCTGGGAAATATCATCAACAGTGTATGAATGTGTAGTTGACTCACCGGAATTCTGGATCTGCCCTTCACCAACATATTGGAGAGGCTGCTCTCTTCGTTGGCTCGATGAGCGTCCCGTGTGTTGACTGTTTGGCCGCTCATCAAATCTACTGCGCGACGGCTCATTGCTTCGGGTGCCCAATTGCGCGTCCCGAGGGCTGCGCGACCGCTCATCACGCCGGCTGCGTGACCGCCTAACGCGGCGGCTGCACGACCGTTCATCGCGCCGGCTGCGCGACCGTTCATCGCGCCGGCTGCGCGACCGCTCATCGCGCCGGCTGCGCGACCGTTCATCGCGCCGGCTGCGCGACCGCTCATCGTGCCGGCTGCGCGACCGCTCGCCACGCCGACTGCGCGCTTGATCATCGCGCCTGCTGCACGACCTCTCCTCGAGTCGGCTGCACGACCGCTCCTCCCGTTGGCTGCACGGCCGCTCCTCGTGTTGGCCACACGACCGCTCCTCGTGTTGGCCACACGACCGCTCCTCGTGTTGGCTACACGACCGCTCCTCGCGTTGGTTGCACGGTCGCCCGCTTGTATGCACCTGGCGCCTACTGAGCGACAGCGGTGTCAATATAGGGCTCTTCGGTAGATCCATACAACGGCTTGATCTGCTTTGCGAACTGTGGCGTACTGGACTGCGCGACCGTTGCCGATTGGATCCAAGCGCAGAACGACGCGAGCGTGATTGTACTGATGCAATGCTTAGCTCATCCATTTCGTCTGAAAAAATAAATTACAAAAAAAAATTACGCAGAATGTCCGTTCACAAGAATAAATTAATTCGTATCCCACTTCTGAGATGTTGGACAGTCAAACCGATAATGAGTATTATTTTTATTATCAGATGTGCTTTCGCACATTACTATGATTTCTGCATTAAAGGGGGTATTAAGTACAATAAAATCTCCATTTAAATATAAATCATAATGTATTTGCTAAAGTACACAATAAACAATATAATGTAGTATTTTATAACAGTTTTAGCATTTTAATATCATTAAGCATATTAAAATGCCTAAATACAATTACAAGTTATTGATACAGTAATTTAAATAAAAGTACTGATTTTAAAACAATAATAACGGTAATGAATTTTACTCACATTCGGTAGAGTTCAGGAGATGCGAACGCCTCGACAATCGGAATCGGACTAACCCTCTTGTCTGTGCAACAACGTCTTTTATAAACGTCACCTGTCAAGTGGTGGGAAAGTATGACTCACAACACTACGTAGGTGCGCCTGCGGCTGCAGGGGCACGTTCCGTTTTGCACAAACAAAAGAGTATATAATTGAAATTTATGCGTAATACTCGTACTACATATTTATATTAGGTATTTATTCACCATTAATTTATGAATTCTAACAGTCGGCCATCCTCTTCTAAGCACGACCTCGTGCTTGCTAACACATCATTAACACAATATAATTCAATCAACATCAGCTTAATACAATATAAAAAATTGGACCCTTCTGTCCTAAGAATATACATCATAGGACCGTTCCGTCCTCAAAAATATACATCCAGTAGGACCCTTCCGTCCTCAAAAATATACAAGTAGTAGGACCCTTCCGTCCTCAAAAATATACATTCAGTAGGACCCTTCCGTCCTCAAAAATATACATGCAATAGGACCCTTCCGTCCTCAAAAATATACATAAAGTAGGACCCTTCCGTCCTCAAAAATATACATCCAGTAGGACCCTTCCGTCCTTTAACATAAAGACCCTTCCGTCTTGTAAAATAATAATTGGGCCCTTCCGCCCTAAAATGTAAAAATAAAAACACAAGTTATTAAATCAGCACAATACAATATACCTAGCATATATCGCTAAAATTGGAAAATAAATTAGTATAATATTATTACTCTGACTCGCTGGATAATCCATTGTCACTAACATGTGGTCTGCTAAAATTTAACCATGGTTTAATTTTGTCGACAGCGACTACTGCAGAATAAAGCCTATTACCCTTTTTCGTGAGAGGCGTATCTTCTATATGGTATCGGTCATGATCCAAGACTTTTGTTATTCGATAAGGGCCTTGGAATTTGGGAATCAACTTTTTACTATGTCCAGTAGAGGATATTTGACGTTCAACACGTACTAGGTCCCCTTCTTTATACTTTGTAGGCGCATAACGTTTTTTGTCATAATAATCTTTTTGTTTCTCCTGATTAGCCACTATATGCTCACTGATTTCATCACGAATTTCCGAAATTTCCTGTTCATTAGTTTTAGTTATATCCCCCTCTAATTCTGAAATAATTTTATTCTCACTGCATCCCGTTAACCTTTTTCCGAATAGAGCTTCTGCGGGAGTACAATTAATGCCCTTATTGAAAGTGTTATTCATTCCCCATTGCACCTCGGGCAGATGATCGTCCCACCTATTTTCAGCCGTCCCAATAGATTTAGCTGTTAACGAATCCACGATTATTTTGTTGTATCGCTCTACTTGCCCATTCGCTCTAGGAGTAGCCACAGCATTTAGGATATGTTTTATCCCTTTCTCATTAATAAAAGTTTTAAAGCTATCACTTGTGAAAGAAGTTCCCCTATCTGAAATTATTCTTTTGGGGACCTCAAAAATTCCAAAATATTCCTTTAATACTTTAATCGATGAGCTAGTTTTAGTATTTCTCACTGCTTTTAAGTAAATATATTTGGTGAACGCGTCTATAAGAACCAGAATGTACATGTTACCCTTACTACTTCGAATAAAGGGGCCGGTGTGGTCAATGTGTATCGTGTCAAAAGGAGTTGACACTTTTGGTATCGGGTGGAGATAACCAGGTTTCTTGCCTGCCGAAGATTTAGCGTATGCGCATTCTAAGCATGAATCTACGTATTTTTTTATGAAATGTCGCATTTTTGTAAACCAATAATTGGACCTAATTTTCTCTAAGGTTTTGTCAAAACCAAAATGGCCTATATCATCGTGGTTTTGTTTCACGATTTGCCAACGCACTCCTTTGGGCACGACCCACCGATCTCCATCAAGAGTTACCCGAAATAACTTGTCGTTCTTTAGTTTAAAATTGGACTTTATATCGACTAAGTCATCAAATTTTGGATCCTTTAAAATGCCTATTATTCTTTGTATCTCCTCATCCGCGTTTTGTACAGTGGCTAACCATGTGGACTCTGATACCGTAAAAACACCAACATTTTCTGAATTAGGTACAGGGTTTCGACTTAGAGCATCAACATGGGACATGGATGTGCCTGGTCTATATTCTATTGAGAAGTTATATTCTTGCATCTGTTCCCACCAACGCGCGACACGAGGGAGCATATCTTTCTTTTGAAAAGTAGCTTTTAGGGAATTGCAATCTGTGACTATTTTAAATGAAACACCAACTAGGTAAACCCGAAATTTTTGAAGGGAGAAGACAACCGCCAACGTTTCTAAATCATACGAAGAATAGTTCTGCTCTTCTGGGGTTGTTTGTCTGCTAAAGTAGGCAATTGGCCTAAGGGTAACATTTTCGTCTTTTTGCAACAGTATTCCGGCTATACCTATTTTGCAAGCATCTGTGTGTAGTTCAGTCTCCGCGTTAGGGTTGTATAATGCTAAAGTAGGTTTTTGGGACAGCTCTTTTTGTAGGATTCTAAATGCGGCTTCTTGATCAGGCCCCCATTCCCATGCAGTTTTTTTTTTTAATAAATGGGTAAGTGGTTTGGCTATTATAGAGAACTTGGGGACAAACCGCCTAAAAAACTCGCTAGCCCTAAAAACTGGCGGACGTTATGCTGGTTTAGTGGTGTAGGAAATCGTTCCACCGCTTCAATCTTTTTAGATCCGGGGCGAATACCGCTTTCTGATACTTCAAACCCTAAATATTCCACTGTATTTTTAAAGAAAAAACACTTCGATGGTTTTAAAGAGAGTCCTGCATCTTTAAATAGTTGTAATACGGACTGCAACCTCTTCATTCCCTCGGAAACAGTTTTACATGGAATAATTACGTCATCTAAATATGCTAACGCTTCCCCGTGGCGAGCATTCCCTAATATTTGATTCATTAATCTCTGGAATGTTGCTGGTGCATTGGCAAGTCCAAATGGCATCCGATTAAATTCATAGTGCCCATCGGGTGTGACAAATGCGGTCTTGTATTTATCTTTTTCGCAAATGGGCACCTGATAATAACCAGACGCTAGATCTAATGTTGTAAAGAACTTATTTCCTGCTAGGTTATCCAATTGGTCATCGATTAAAGGCATTGGGTAGTTTTCCTTAATTGTTTTTTTATTTAGTGCCCGATAGTCAATACAAAGGCGGAACTCACCGGATTTCTTTCTAACGAGTACTATGGGACTTGCGTAAGGGGAGGTAGAAGACCGTATGACTCTATTATCCAATAATTCTTTAATCATCCCTCTAACAATTTCTTTCTCAGTGATTGCTAGCCTGTAAGGCCTATAAACTACGGGCTGTTCGTCATTGAGGTCTATTTTCATGTCCCCGACCGTTGTACTACCCAATTCTGTTAAATCAAATGCAAAGCATTCTCTATATCTATTAAGCAATGATAAAAGTTCCCGTTTATCCTCAGTAGAAAGGTCATCAGAAATATTTAACTGAGATTCGTCTAAGATACGAGACTCATGAATTGAACAATTCGCAATATTTAACATTTGTCCGGTTACTTCCTCGTGAGCTATTCGCCCACGAGCTATTAAAAAGTCAGTTTGAAAGTTTAATTTGAACGAGGGGGCACAACTAACAACTATGTGTCCGAGACCGCTCTGAACGTAATACAACCCAGACAAAACAGAATAACGTGCGCATCCTTTATATCGAAGGCTGCCTTCAACAAATATCTCTCCTTCAAAACTAGGATTATCGCTATATACGTCTACAACAGTAAGTCCAGAAACCTCAATCTCATTTTTACAAAATAAATTAATTTTGTGTACAGAGTTTTCAAGTAACCCAAGGCTGGATATCTCTAGGCAATCGCTTGTCTTTGTTATAATTATATGCGATTGTTCAGTAAAAGTTTGGCCAATCATAAGAGGAACGTGCATTACATGGTCTGGAACTATGAGGAGCTCTAAGTCAGCAGCAGCACTGTCTATAATTATATGTACGTTGTGTTTTCCAATAGCTCTGACAATGGAGTTGCCGAATCCTCTTAAGATTGGTAGGTTTTCAGAGTCAAAAAGCGTACCGATCCTTTGAAAATCTGAATACTTAATCATAGAGCATTCACTGCCTAAGTCTATGAAAGCCTGCATAGAAATCCCATTTACTATGGCCTGTTTAAAATATTTCTGGTTGGGTTTAATAAAATCAGAGGTAGTGGATGTTAAACCTACTTCATTACTGGCGACCCTTAAAACAGTTTTATCTGGAGCTGGGGTTTTCGAATAACATTGTTCAGTCTCATGTCCAATTTTACTACAATTGCCACATCTCTTAATTGGACGCTGACACTGAGCTACCACATGACCTTCCTGTTTACAGTTCAAACAACGAAACGGTTTACCCAACGTGCGAGGCCGAGATTCATTGCTTTTATCAAGAGGACCCTTAGTCATTTTACGATCGTTCAAAGACTTGATATTCCTAACATTACGCAAATAGGATAATAACTTATCGGGATCGTCAAATTTAACGGCTTCGGCGCCTAACCTTACCGATCTATCATCGATACCGTGCAGAATGCATTCTACCGCGCGAGTACCTACTATTCCGCATCTATTAATCAATCCTATTTTCTCATAGTAGTATTCCTCTAATGAGTCAGTGAATCGAGCACGTTTAGCCAACATGTCGCTTAGCATTTGGCCATAATTTTCTTCGGAAGGGAACGCAGACAAAAGTTTTTGTTGCCATTCATCCCAGGAGTAAAGAACAGATGATAGACCTTCGTACCACCTTTTGGCCACGCCACGCAATTTAGGTAACGCAAAATGTACGACCTGTTTCTCATTCCAACTATAAATGTTAGCACATTCGTTTACTTTGTGCAGCCACATGGTCATCGTCTGTTCTTTTCTACTGGGATCAAATTCGGGTATAGTATTTTGCAAAGATCCTAGCTTAGCCAACGAGTCAGTTTGGTTCACAGTTTTTAACATTTTAATAATCTGGGAAATATCATCAACAGTGTATGAATGTGTAGTTGACTCACCGGAATTCTGGATCTGCCCTTCACCAACATATTGGAGAGGCTGCTCTCTTCGTTGGCTCGATGAGCGTCCCGTGTGTTGACTGTTTGGCCGCTCATCAAATCTACTGCGCGACGGCTCATTGCTTCGGGTGCCCAATTGCGCGTCCCGAGGGCTGCGCGACCGCTCATCACGCCGGCTGCGTGACCGCCTAACGCGGCGGCTGCACGACCGTTCATCGCGCCGGCTGCGCGACCGTTCATCGCGCCGGCTGCGCGACCGCTCATCGCGCCGGCTGCGCGACCGTTCATCGCGCCGGCTGCGCGACCGCTCATCGTGCCGGCTGCGCGACCGCTCGCCACGCCGACTGCGCGCTTGATCATCGCGCCTGCTGCACGACCTCTCCTCGAGTCGGCTGCACGACCGCTCCTCCCGTTGGCTGCACGGCCGCTCCTCGTGTTGGCCACACGACCGCTCCTCGTGTTGGCCACACGACCGCTCCTCGTGTTGGCTACACGACCGCTCCTCGCGTTGGTTGCACGGTCGCCCGCTTGTATGCACCTGGCGCCTACTGAGCGACAGCGGTGTCAATATAGGGCTCTTCGGTAGATCCATACAACGGCTTGATCTGCTTTGCGAACTGTGGCGTACTGGACTGCGCGACCGTTGCCGATTGGATCCAAGCGCAGAACGACGCGAGCGTGATTGTACTGATGCAATGCTTAGCTCATCCATTTCGTCTGAAAAAATAAATTACAAAAAAAAATTACGCAGAATGTCCGTTCACAAGAATAAATTAATTCGTATCCCACTTCTGAGATGTTGGACAGTCAAACCGATAATGAGTATTATTTTTATTATCAGATGTGCTTTCGCACATTACTATGATTTCTGCATTAAAGGGGGTATTAAGTACAATAAAATCTCCATTTAAATATAAATCATAATGTATTTGCTAAAGTACACAATAAACAATATAATGTAGTATTTTATAACAGTTTTAGCATTTTAATATCATTAAGCATATTAAAATGCCTAAATACAATTACAAGTTATTGATACAGTAATTTAAATAAAAGTACTGATTTTAAAACAATAATAACGGTAATGAATTTTACTCACATTCGGTAGAGTTCAGGAGATGCGAACGCCTCGACAATCGGAATCGGACTAACCCTCTTGTCTGTGCAACAACGTCTTTTATAAACGTCACCTGTCAAGTGGTGGGAAAGTATGACTCACAACACTACGTAGGTGCGCCTGCGGCTGCAGGGGCACGTTCCGTTTTGCACAAACAAAAGAGTATATAATTGAAATTTATGCGTAATACTCGTACTACATATTTATATTAGGTATTTATTCACCATTAATTTATGAATTCTAACATGTATGATTATTTGTTAACCGACTTCAAAAAGGAGGAGGTTCTCAATTCGGATGTTCATATTTTTTTTTATGTATGTGCATAACTCCGTCATATACAAGGTTAGTCGGAAAGGGGGTACTAATCCGTAGCCCACTTATAGTATCGCTGATGACTGTTTGAAAGCAAGTGTTAAAATTTCAAAATTCGTTATTTTTTTTTCCAAATAAAATGATTTTTATTTTAGTTTTCTCAAAATTTCTTCGTCCCTACTTTAGTTACGAATTCAGTAAATGGAGCTTCTAATTTTTGACTCCAAATATGACCTAAAATGTACACACAGCTGATCATAGCTGAGGATAGATAAATTTTAGAATATTTTTTATGTAATTTTTGAACAGCTATTTCTCTTAAACTATTCACTTTTAGGGAAAGTGGTAGAACAAAAGTTACTCATTATTATGGGTACTTTAACACCCTTTCGGATTGGTACCCCCTTTCTGACTAACCTCGTATAGAAGACGGATTTGCAAAATTATTTTTTTGTTTGAAAGAGTAGTCTCCCGAAGTGGTCCCATTTAAATTTGGTGAAGATCTGATGAAGACCCTCGGAGATTGACAATGGAACTCTTCAATGGATAACAGCAAATTACCCGGGATTGCAGCTTGTGTATTGTTTATGCCACTAAAAATAGAAAAACAAAATAAGTTTAAAAAAATTAAACTCTAAAAAGAGTAAAATAATTACCATTTATAAAACTAACAGTTTCAGAAGTTGGTGCCTTCAATCTGGTTCAGTGTGAAATTACTCCGACTTCAGAAACTGCTAGTTTTAGAATGTGGTAATTATTTCACTCTTTTTAGTTTTTTTTTTAAGTCGGTTTTTCCTTTTTTTTAACCTTCTATTGGGCAGATTTTACAATAACGCACATATGAAACGACAATGACTTGGCGTCACTGGCGATCATGTTGGCTAAATTCATGTTGGTGGTCTAGTTTGTGCGCTGTGCCCGTTTAATACCGGCTTCCCACGGTGCGTGATAGCGCGCACCGCGACGCACGTGCTCGCACCGACGCACCATGGGAAGAGACTCGTCCGTGGTAACGAGGACGCGTGCGGAGCGGTGCGCTGTATCCACATCACACACCTTCATAACGTGGCTTTCCACGGTGCGTGATTTTACGGATGCTACCATGCACAGCCGGTGCGCGCTACCACGCACCGTGGGAAGCCAGCTAAAGGTCGATGCGTAAGCATAAGGGAGAAGCCACACGATACGGATCGGCTCCGGCGCGGCGCCTGAGCGGTAGTGTTGGGTAGGACACGACTTGAAAAAGAGTTTGTAAGAGTAGCCTCTTTTTTGCTCTGAGCCAGTACAATGTACTACTTCAAATGAGGTGAGGCGTACTGAAGCTCGGTGATACGATTGAAGCAACGAGTACGAATATGACATTTGACGTTACTGCGGCAAGTCGAGTCGCGGTCGCGTAATGTCCACTGATACTGACACACTGACAATGACGTGCTATTGTAGCATGTGCCTCGTTCCCTCTCTTTCTCACCCTACAGTTTACTTACCGAGAGTAACGAGTAATGCGACTACCGCGACATAAAAGTTGAAGTAGTACACTTTTAAATGTCGAGCCGCTCTTACATTTTGACGTCATGTACGGGACAAATGTACTGCCTCTTGTATGTCCTACTCAACACTACTGAGCGGTGCCGCTGCGGCGTAATACATACAAATTTCCATGATATACCACACGGCGCGGTGAGGCGCCACGCTTCACGCTCGCCGTACCAAGACGAGGGGGGAGGGTGTATGCATCGGAGCGGCACCGCTTCGGCGTCGCAAACCGCAGATATGTTGAAGGAGAGCCATTCCACACGGTGCGGTGCGGCGCCGCACCGCACTGCGTGGCTCTTGCGACGCCGCGTACTAGGTGTACACGCTGATGCGGCAAAATGGTCGCCGTGCGGCGGCGCACCGCACCGCACCGCACCGTGTGGCTTCTCCCTAAGGGTGATGATTCTTACAATTGTTTCTATAAAATCGACATTAAAGGTATTTCGTTTTTGCCCTATAAAGGGTTAGAAGATATATTATAAAAAGTCACGTTTGTGCTGAGTAATTTACTCTTCAAGTGTATACACACTGAAATTTAATTGTTTGTTTTACTAGAACAAACTTTGTTCAGACCATGTTCTACTACAATTAAAATGTATCCCACCAAAAACATTAAATATAAATAATGCCAAGTCTCTGTATGCAATCTTTCCACCGTAAAAAGTTTTAAGATCTCATAGAAGCCAAGTCCTATTCAATTTATTTTGTAGTTAGTTATCTATCTAGTGACTGTACTAATAGTTTTATTTCTATTATAATTATAGTGACTTGGCAATGAGCACAAATTAAAAGCTGCTTGCTATGTGGAATTATGTGCGACTGTTATTGACGAATTGATATCTATGAGTACTATGATTACATTAGTTGTTATGCTGATGTGTGATTTATGATATGCAGACGTGATTTTACGGCCAATGAGTAGTTATGGTCACCATCGACTACGTGCGTCAATACATATTTAAGAAAACCTAAGTTTATTTGATAAGAACATGACAATTATTATCTATAGGTACTTATGTTTAATGGTCAAATCAAAAGAACTTAACTAATCCTGTGATATTAAACATTACGCGTGCGTTATGCGTTACTTTCACCTCCTCCAAATGTATTTGTTTCTTCTTGTGCTCATTGCCAAGTCACTATAATTATAATAGAAATAAAACTATTAATACAGTCACTAGATAGATAACTAACTACAAAATAAATTGAATAGGACTTGGCTTCTATGAGATCTTAAAACTTTTTACGGTGGAAAGATTGCATACAGAGACTTGGCATTATTTATATTTAATGTTTTTGGTGGGATCTCATTTATTTTTTGTAGGTGGGTCTCTTTCTTTTCTTTTTGGGTGACATAATAATGTCTTGTTCATCAACTGCTGCTTTGCTTAGAGCCTATTCTCTGTCTCTATCTCTTTTGTTTTTATAACTAACTAACAAACTAAATATACAACAAACTATTTATGTATTAAATTAGTATTTTTAATAACTAACTATTTAAGTAACTAATAACTAGCTGATTCGGATATTCATAAACTTCGTTTCGCCGAATATAAATTTACGTTATTATATTTTTTTAGTTTCTAATTAGTTTTTTTCATAGATAGATGGCGCTATCATACGAATTTTGCATGTGGACACGACACCCATGACGCGTATTTTGTAAAGTATCACAACGCCATCTTGGATTTTGACTTCGATATCCTTTTCATCATCAGCACCCCTGAAAACAATGGACACGATATCCAAGACGCATATTTTGTAAAATATTACAGCCGCCATCTTGGATTTTGACGTTGACCTCATTTTCGTCATCAGTACCCCCGAAAACCATGGACACGACATCCATGATGCATATCTTGTAAAATTTCGCAGCCGCCATCTTGGATTTTGACTTCGACCTCATTTTCGTCATCAGTGCCCCCGAAAACCATGGACACGACATCCATGATGCATATCTTGTAAAATTTCGCAGCCGCCATCTTGGATTTTGACTTCGACCTCATTTTCGTCATCAGCGCCCCCGAAAACCATGGACACGACACCCATGACGCATATCTTGAAAATTTCACAGCCGCCATCTTGGATTTTGACGTTGACCTCATTTTCATTATCAGCCCCCCCGAAAACCATGGACACGACACCCATGACGCATATCTTGTAAAATTTCACAGCCGCCATCTTGGATTTTGACGTTGACCTCATTTTTGTCATCAGCGTCCCCGAAAACCATGGACACGACACCCATGACCATGACGCATATCTTGTAAAATTTCACAGCCGCCATCTTGGATTTTGACGTTGACCTCATTTTCGTCATCAGCGTCCCCGAAAACCATGGACACGACACCCATGACGCATATCTTGTAAAATTTCACAGCCGCCATCTTGGATTTTGACGTTGACCTCATTTTCGTCATCAGCTCCCCCGAAAACCATGGACACGACACCCATGACGCATATCTTGTAAAATTTCACAGCCGCCATCTTGGATTTTGACTTCGACCTCTTTTTCATCATCAGCACCCCCGAAAACCATGGACACGACACCCATGACGCATATTTTTTAAAATTTCACAGTCGCCATCTTGGATTTTGACTTTGACCTCATTTTTGGCATCAGCACCCCGGAAAACCATGGGAACGACACCCATGACGCATATTTTGTAAAATTTCACAGCCGCCATCTTGGATTTTGATTTTGACCGCCCCCGCCCTCTGGAGGGTAAACTTGTGAGATATTAAAACTTTAAACAATTTAAGCCTTTATGAACGTTATCTAGATACAGTAATAAATGGGTTCATATAGTTACATACTTAGTATACACCTCTGTCCTACCCTTCGGAGAATACAGGCGTGATGGTATGGAATCTCATTTCTCAGATTTTGCCCTAAATTAATAACAATTTATAAATAATCTACACCAATTCAATATTTTTTGTACGTAAACAAAGAACAAAGTTAACAATGCAGTCGAAATTCATACACCATGTTCCTGGCAAAATGGCAAATATAAAATTGTTTTCTATAATTAACAATTTTTTTATGTTTTTATAATTTTTCCTTTATATGTGCCTAATAATCTATCTTGGTGCCAAATTTCAAGGTTCTAGGCCTGCTAGAAGTATCTTAGAATTTTGATGATCGGTCAGTCAGTGAGTCAGTGAGTCAGTGAGTCAGTGTGTCAGTGAGTCAGTGAGTGACAAAATGATGTAACTTTGATCGATGATAACTCGTAAACTATAAGTTCAAATATGATGTAATTTGGAAGTTTAGCTAGTTATAATGATTACTCTTGGTTACCGAAAGTTCAAACTGCTAGCTTTGTCCACAGCGAAGATATAGGGGGGGTGAAAGGGCCGCGAATGGCTTCGAGAAAAGATGGTACGGCCGTGCCCGCTTTGCTCGAGACTTGGCGGGGCACTGCCGTGCCCCCAGATAAAAAACAAACGGCCAAGTGCGAGTCGGACTCGCGCACAAAGGGTTCCGTACCATTATCTATAAAAACGGCAAAAAAATCACGTTTGTTGTATTAGACGTATTAGACAACTTCTACATAGCACATCTCAGGCATTTCACACTTTTTTAGGGAACTTATCGCGACATAAACTAAGGTGTAGGGGAGAGTCGGTTATAACGTACCAGTTTTGAGTTAGATTCGGATATTTAGTTAGTAAAGAGACTTATAAATATAAGTGCATATGCATATCAAAGTTTAGTATCTTGGCTATCTTAAACAGAGAAATCAGTTTGATAGGATTTAATTTACATACCCAAATTATACTTTTCCCGAAGGTCTGCCATTGGTACGATTTAGCCGTCAAGTTGCTTAAATTGTACCACAGGTATTTAAATTGTACCACAAGTATTTTAATCGTACCAGTGATAAAAACAAGCAAACTTTTAACTAAACTATTCATTTTTGGCCTGATTGCACAAGTACAAATAGTAACAATATAATCAATATACCTATATCAAACAT
The DNA here is from genome assembly GCA_905220435.1 of Amphipyra tragopoginis. Lineage (NCBI taxonomy): Eukaryota > Metazoa > Arthropoda > Insecta > Lepidoptera > Noctuidae > Amphipyra > Amphipyra tragopoginis. The sequence continues at coordinate 18,986,871 of HG992016.1, forward strand.
TAATAACAATATGAGATAAGAAAAATAGTAATAAATTCAGTATTAAAGATTATAGCATTAATTGAGACAGCATGTCTCATGCAACCAACATTCAAGGATGTGTGAAGCTAATTTATCTTCTATATCTTTAGAAAATACAGCTACGGTCTTCCTTTATGAATAGTGCCATCAAACGCAATCTTGTTTCTTTTCCTAACATGCCGCAGAATTGTTGATCGAATTTATAGGTCTCTGAGATTTTGTTTAAACTTAATTCTTTTTTTTTTCGTAATGTGAAATCGCTCTTTCCAAGTATTCCTTACTCCACTGATAGTATTTATTTTTACCGTCCATGTCGGATAGCAGAAATAAAAAAAAAACTGTAAAAAAAATACATTAATCAAATCGTGAACTTTTCGAATGCTTAAATCGTACCGGTACAATTAACCGAACTGCAGCTGGTACGATTTAAAAAGGCATATAGATTTTTCTTAAAATCAAGAAATAAAAATAACCTTAAAACTTAGCCGCGTCGCAAAAATGATCAATAAACTAGTATAGTTTTGTAGTGAAATACCGTAGATTACGTAATTTTAACTTACTTTATTCACGAGTTATGCCCTTACAACACAACACAAAAATTTTGATCGAATTCCACTAAGAACTATTTTTTATACTCACACGTACAATTTTCAACAGACGCCATTACAAAATGATGGGCAGTTGGGGGCGCCCCTAGGACATTGATTACTGTTGCCAGTGTAGAAAAAATAGATTATTTTGTGGGAAATCTAGAAGTGGTACGATTTAAATGGCAGTACGATATAGCCAACTCTCCCCTAACTGGGAGATTTACTAAAAAAAACACATATTCAGGCAGTTCTGATGAAAATCTTGTCGGGGTGTCTCGGTTTTCGTATAAAGTAAAAATAAGGTTGTATAACTAAGTATTCTGTGAATATTCCAAGCGTCTATCTGTTGCCGTTATCAATATCGAGCAGAAACGAGCAAAAAAATCACGTTTGTTGAATGGGAGCCCCCTTAAATATTTATTTCATTCTGTTTTTTAGTATTTGTTGTTATAGCGGCAATAGAAATACATCATCTGTGAAAATTTCAACTGTCTAACTATCACGGTTCATGAGATACAGCCTGGTGATAGACAGACACAAGGACAGACGGACAGCGGAGCCTTAGTAATAGGGCCCCGTTTTACCCTTTGGGTACGGAACCCTAAAAACGTCATTGGTCTTTAAAAAATACTCAAAAAAGTCCTGCACAGTCGGTGCCATGATGGTTCAAGTTACTTGTCGGGAATCGGGAACTTTACCGCGATTGCCGCGATGAGTACTTTAATGTTACGGTTAATGTTTGAACACGTTTGAGCAACAAGACTTTAAGCACGCCTAGATTTTTTTTCTTTTATAGATTTGATGATGGCATACTATGGTAGTAGATCATGGTCAACGTTTGTTCTAATAAAACAACCAATTAAATCGTCCCCCTCCGCGCTAACTGTATCTAGCAATTAATTAGTTTTTCAGTAGTTGCGTTAGCTGTAGCTTTATAAATGAATTAAGAGGACTACAAGAGCTAAGTGACCTTGAGTGACGCACGCACACATTTACACAATAATGTATAGCATCAGGTCTCGGCCGGCACTGTCGCTACACAGGTGTTTACGCACACATGCGTACCTACATATTATGCTCAGAAATAAGAATACGCGATTTACAAAAAATCTATTGATTGGACTAAAAAATTAAAACACTATTACGTTATTATGTTGCTTGAAGATTAATTTGACTAAAATCAGAATGATTGCCTGTATATTAGCATGGTTTTTAATCGTTAAAAGAAATTTTTAGAGGTATCTGTGTGATTTTTTTCTATCGTATCTTTGTAGCTTTATGTTTTCAACACACTATCAAACTAGTATATATCCTGTAGAATATCTTATATTTTTCTATTTTTTTTTTTACTGCAGCGGATCATATACTTTAAGGCATTATAATATAATAATATGCTTTTAGCTCCTGTAGTCCCCTTTGCTCTTGGCTTACTCTTGGCTTGGTTAGTAGTTGCCCTAAAGCCCTAAGGTATCTATTTATTTATTTCTATTAATCTGTGAGAATTTCTCTGAAAAATTATCGATTGCTAGTTACGATAGTTAGGTGACGAAATGTTAGAGTGTATATTTTGTTATACTTAAGTATAAAACCAATCCTTATCGATTACAAGAATATGCCAACCTCTCTCTTCATGTGGGTATCGTAAAAGGCGACTAAAAGATAATATTAAGATGCTAAGACCCTACTTAAGAGGAACCACGCTTGTAATTCTATTCATTCTTAAGAAAAATAAACGTTACCAAAAAGCTATTTAAGCATTAATTAATTACTTAATATTCAAAGTACGAAGCTTCGTGTTAACAAAATGTTCTTTTTTCCAATCTTCTCCTCTATCTATCTCGCTCACACACACAACATTGCCGAATGTAAGACAAGGACAGAGATACAACAGTGGCCCGTCAATTACTTGACGACACTCGATTGGCTTTTGTCTCGCGCGAGTCGCGCCTACAGATGTAACGCGGTACGAAAATTGAAGAATTGATTAATTGGTTCAAGTTATGTCGAAGTTTTGTCGTGGCCTAGAAAAAGTTTTCGTGTGTATAATTATGTGTTGTGATGTTATTAATTTGTGTACGATTTCTTGAAGCGAATAAATGTACTGTATTGTTGCTTTAGATAAAGTTGTTTCTGGTTGGAAGTCATTATAGACACCGAGAAAATTTTGTTATCTGGGCCACAAGTAATGTTGCCAGACATCCTGCTTTTGGCGGGATGTCCCGTTTCTCAGCCCTCTCAGGACGCGTTCCGTGCAGCACACTGAACAGGGCGCCTTAAGTCCCGCTATTTCACCTAAGTAGGTAATATTGCCGTGCGGTGCCGATGACCGGGACCGACGGTTTAACGTGTGTAGTACTGTAACTATAGACACAATAGATAAACAATGGCGGCCGTACCGTTTTCGGTACACTTGGGCGGTTGAAATTAGCGTGTTTTCCGAAGCAAAGACGGGTCTCGATGTGTAACGAATGGTCACCCATCCACAGGCTGACCGCTGCAAATGCAGCTTAACCTTGCAAATCATATGATCGCCGCGGTTTTTAGTTAGCCACAAGCCCCTCAGATATTTTGTTTAGAAATACACACACGAATACTGGAGAAATCCTTGTGTGGGGCAACGGTTTATTAAAAGAGCGAAAAGATTAAGTAATAAAATAACTTTAAAAATAAGTAAAAACCGACTTCAAAAAAAACTAAAAAGTGTAAAATAATTAATACACTTTTTAGTTTTTTTTGAAGTCGTTTTTTACTTTTTTTGAAGTTATTTTATTTTACTATTTTAAGTGGCATGGACAATACACAAACGTGCAATTACAGCAATCCCGGGTAATTTGCTGTTATCCATTGAAGAGTTCCATTGTCAATCTCCGAGGGTCTTCAATAGATCTTCACCAAATTTAAATGGGACCACCTCGGGAAAATACTCTTTGAAACAAAAAAAGAATTTTGCAAATCCGTCTATACCTATACTATATGAAGGAGTTATGAGAGGACATACAGAAAAAATAAATATATAAACATCCGAATTGAGAACCTCCTCCTTTTTGAAGTCGGTTAAAAATAAGAAAACCAGCCCTTAAAATTAAAGAAACCATCTTTTAAAATGGTTCATCAACTCGCAGACCATGTAACACCGAGCGTCCGACAATTTAATTGGTCGCCATCCGTCACGGTCGCAAATTGGTTGCGCTGCGTTTTACGGACGCGGCGCTATGGTGGGTGACTACCTTTAACTTCAATATATTGCACAAAAAAAGATTGATTACTTTGCACAGATTTTTAAATATAAAGGATTTAGCCAAGAGGGTGAGCAGCAGCGTCCTGTTGTCTGCTAATAACAATTAACGTCCTTCCAAAATACCTGCACAAATTTTAAGGGGTTGTATAGAATGTGTAACAAATTAAGTCTGTTCAAAAAACTTAAAAACTACACACAGTTAATAATACTACAGCTGTTTGCGGTAAGTACTTAACTAAAAGCGCCAGGCCGGGTTAAATGTTCGTCTAACGTCATCCTCACTTATAAACGATTGTTAAATGTTGTTTTACTAAAATGGCTAAGTCTATTGTCATATACACGAAAAAAAAAACTGCTGTTCCCTACATTGATGTTCGCATAACTCGTTAAAATGTAGGGAACAGCAGATTTTTTTTCGCGATTTCACGTTTGCTCCCATAGTAAAACACAAAGTTGTTCATAATGATGAGTACAGTGAGCAGTGATGAGATGAGTGAAGTGAGGTTGTGTGTTATTTAAGTTACACCTTGTATTTTCTAATGATATGGTTATTTATAGATACATTCTGAACAACCCCTTAAAGTTTCGGCAGGAACTTTGGTAGGATATATTGCGATCAGCAATCCTTCTGTCAAGTCGTCTGGCAATATCATGACCGGTCATTATATAGCGGTCATTAGGAGGCCTATATTCAATATCATGACCGGTCATTATACAGGGTGTCCCTGGAAGTATGAATCAAATCGAACAGGGGTGTGGGCAAGATCATTTCAAAACTTGTAGTAGTCTTGAGTAAAATTTTTGCCAGACCAAAAAATCCCTTGCAGTAAATGTTTTTTCTTATTGAAAGAAAAAAAATGATAGGTCTGATGGTTTTTTAATGATTTTTTTCTATGCAAAGTGTTTGAAAAAAAACTATAAATAATTGGTCATAACTTTTGAACCGTAAAAAATTGCACCGACATTCTCAGGCTTAAAAAATAATATAATTTATAATTTGGAAATGACATTGCCCACGCCCCTATCCGATATGATCCACACTTCCAGGTACAGCCAGTATAGCGGTCATTGGGAGACCTATATTCAATATCATGACCGGACATTATATAGCGGTCATTAGAAGGCCTACATTCAGCAGTAGACGTGTACAGGCTCATTTGATAGCCAGGTTTGACTGCTAATCCTCTAGTAAACTAATAACATCGTAACTACGTAGGTACCAATCTCAGCTATTGTGCTAATTTCGTACTCGCATCTAGATTGGTGATAACCACATACACTAATAACTATTTGGGGTGTAATCTAATGACCTACAAATCTGATGGAGTTTCGATAATTACAATCTAGGTTTTTTTATGTCGGGAGTGAATACGTATCTTCTTGGCAAACGTGCTTCGTCGTCGATTGCATCGTCACTTGATATCAAGAGCCATCATCTGCCTAGCCTTTTCCCAGCTATGTTTGGGTCGGCTTCCAGTCGAACCGGATGCAGCTGAATATCAGTATTTTACATGGAGCGACTGCCTATCAGACCTCCACAACCCAGTAACTGGGTAATACGATACTCTTGGTAAGACTGGTTGTCAGACTTTCTGGCTTCTGACCAACAGTAACGACTGTCAAAGATCTACAAATGACAGCCGGGACCAACGGCTTTACGTGCTTTCCGAGGCACGGAGGAAACTCGCTATAGTAAATGGTCACCCATCCACAGACCAACCTCGGCAAGCGTGGCTTAACCCGGAAGATCGGTCTATGCGGCTGTAATTATTTAGCCACGAGCTCCTCCTTAACTTGATATCAAGAGCCATATTCAATTTTGTGGTGTCCTCTATTTAAGGCCTGGGGTTTAGAGTAAAACAAGCGAATTATCAGTTAGTAAATGCACAGCTCAAAAGGAACGTCCACCCGCCACCGATGACAGATCGGAACTGCGAATGAGATGTTTTGATTTGATAGCATGATTTTTTTAAAACCAACGTTTTTAACCGACTTCAAAAAGGAGGAGGTTCTCAATTCGGTTGTATTTTTTTTTTTATTTTTTTTTTTATTTTTTATGTTTGTTACCTCATATCTCCGTCATTTATGAACCGATTTGAAAAATTCTTGTTTTGTTCGAAAGGGTATACTTCCCGATTGGTCCCATTTAAATTTTGTTATGATTAGACCATGAACTTCAGAGATATGGAACGGAACTCCTCATCGGATTAAAGCAAAATTCTCAAATTACTAATATTGCTTTGTTTATATTTGTTGCTGGGAACTGACTACTTGAAAAGAGGAGGGGGTGCTTGTCCCCCCCTCCCCCCTTTGGAATGTTTTCATTATATCGTGTAAGGTATTATTTGAAAGGACTTTTTATGCCCGACTACGTCAAAGCCAAAAAGAAGGGTTATGAAGGAGGGGCTTAAAATTATGACACTAAAACGTTTTCAATAAAAAATAAACTTTAAAAAAAAGTAAAAACCGACTTCAAAGAAATACTAAAAGGAGTAAAATAATTACCATAATATAAAATTAACAGTTTCAGAAGTCGGTGCAACTCTACACTGAAGCAAATAGAAGCCACCGACTTCTGAAACTGTTAATTTTATATTATGGTAATTATTTTACTCCGTTTAGTATTTCTTTGAAGTCGGTTTTTACTTTTTTTTAAAGTTTATTTTTACGTTATCTTATGATTAGAAATACGTCTTGTTGATATCTTTTCAGTTCTGATTTTTATTTTCTATATTATCTTGTTAGCGACACTACCATTTAATCGTTAAGGAGTGATTCTATCATTACAGTTATCGCTAATATTGGTATGTCAGGATTGTGACCAAGGTAAATGTAGTAAATAAAACCAACATAGACTCGCCACCACTGAGAGTACTTGTATTTGGGTTAGTGTTAGTAACATGAACTAGATCACAATATAATACTTTAGATAATTATTACAAGATCACAAAATAAGGACAAGCTAGTCAGATATAAAAGGTCAGACTTCTTCAGCTGATCTACACAGAATACTCTAGACGAGTGTTCCGTCGTACGGTCCAAGAAGCAATCCTCCGGGCGCACCAAGCGAGCCGGTCTCCTCCCTCCAACGGGCAGTGGTGGTCCGATGTTGACGTCACGGTTAGCTAGGCAGCGGACAACAGATGGCGCTCACTCCACGAAGTTCCCGACAATCTTGTTTCCATCTTTTTAGTTCGGTTTTTATTTATTTAAGTATTTAAGGATTGCCATAAATTATTCTAACTATATGGAAAAGTAGAATATAACAGAAAAAAGTAACACAATAAGCACATTCAATTGTAGACAACCACAGCTTATAGATTGACATCGAGCATACATGAATAAAGTAAAGTAAAAATCAATAAATATAAAATCAAAAAGAATAATATACAATCAAATTCAAATAAATTAATAAAGAGAGAGTGGAAGAGCGTACCTACAACCCTTTACTTGACTTTCTATCGTTCACCAAACAATAATACTGATACCTACTTCACTAGGGCGGTTTTCACCATGGCATGAGCTTGTCTCATATTCCTCGTGTAGACACAAGAAGACAAGGGCGGAGTCGGGAAATTATTGATAAAAAAAACCACATTTGTTTTATTAAGTAATATTTTGTTTCTGTCGTTTGTTTTCATAACTCGATATCATTTTTTCCCCTACCAGCACATTACAAAATACCTGCCGACGACATTTTCGATTTACCCTCCTATGTTTGTTTTAAAAAGTCCAATTCCGAATGCCATTACTGGATATTCACTTAATAAATTTGTTTATTGCCTCGGGTGCCATTAAATCAAAATCTCTGCTGCCCATGTAGGACAAAGGGCGGGTACATAGAGTAGGTATAAGTCAGAAGGTTCATTGAGAATGAAGTGACGGTGTGTAGGTAACACAGCAGTTTGCTGGTCAGATGACACTGTAAAGTTTGCTTACAGTTTATCCCAGGTGTGTGCCAACTACGACCCACAGGCCGACATTGGCCCGCGAAGAGTTTTAATCCGGTTCGCCAACCCTCCCATTTAGAGCAAGAGTAGAGTAGATTTAGAGCCAACGGAAATAAATGTATTTCTGAGCCTTATCGCCACAAATAAGTATAAAATAAATACATAGAAAATGCCATAATCAATACCCTTAATTATTTGAACCAAAAATGTTAATTTCGGCAGAATAGAATTCTTTTTTTTTTAATTCTCTGCTCGTGCAATAATTCTTTCGTTTTTTTTTTGCTCCTGATGAAAAAATTTAAAAATCGATTTCAGCCACGACAAATGCTTTTTTTTATAATTTTTTTTTTCCTAATTACTGTTTAATTGGAGAAAAAGAAAAGATATTGATCCTTATGGCTCCGCCATATATACGCCATAAAAATTCTTATATAGGTACAGTAAACGTTCATAAGTGCATTGGCACGCTAAGGTTTGTATTGCTGTGAACACACGCGGTGCAGTCCGTATGTTTGTATGTGTAAGTGGTGTCTCGATACAGTACGCATACCACAGCCACAGAGTTCACACACTGACATCGCGTCGCACTACACGAAACAAAAATATATTTCCGTCGCTTTTGTTATACACGCAGCATACGCATGATCTTGCTTGGTCGGTTCATAGGATTGCTAAAATTCAAATGATATTACTAGGCACCGATAGCGGTAAGCGCAAAGCGTCGGAATTAGGTGCGTGTCGGTTTAGGTTCTGATCTCCTGATGCATTTTTTGTCAATGTTTTATTTTTGTTTGCAACAATAATATTTACCTAGGTGATAGTATTGCTATCTTTTTATTATTGTTATTGCATTAAAGGGTTTAGAATAAAAAATGCGTGTTAAGTGATAACAAAACAAAAATGTTTATTGTTTATTCATTTTAATTAATTAATTACATAAAGTTAAAAAACTGCTACAATTATTATATAATATATATTTATATAAATAAATAAACTTCTAGTTAAAACAGTTTATTTTCTCATTAAGAACGATTCATTGAAGTAAAGTAGCTAATCAGTGAACTATGACAATCAGGCATAAAATATTGTATCTTAGTATTAAAACAATATTGTGTTTTAAATAGTGGGTACTCTAATAAACCACAACTAGCAACTACGCAAATCTACCCACGTAAATATATCCAGTGCGGACTCGTTGTCACAATACAATTAAATTACACAGTAATACTACTTTTATTTTACTGCGTGTGATCTCAAACCTCAAAGTTAACAAATCTTATTCATTAGGACTTATTGAGATTATAGCTTAAGTATTCTTTTTCTTTACGAAAAGAAGATTGAAACTAAACCTCACATTTTAATCCATAAATAATCACGGAAAATATGGCGTAATATAATATTCACATTTAATAATTTTATAATAAAACAATTAATATTTTGTGTATCCCCCATTATTCTCGATACAGTCAAGAAGACGTTGACGCATGGAGCCTATGAGATTAAAACATATTTCTGTTCCTCTTATATTTTCCCATATCTCCATGCAATGTGATTTTAACTGCTCAAGACACCTCTCGTCCCGTGCTTCCCATCTTTGCACCATCAAACCCCATAGATTTTCTATAGGGTTGAGGTCAGGAGATCGGGCTGGCCATGGAATGACAGTTATCTCCGGGTGTCTGATAAACCACTCACGCACAGTGCCCGCCCGGTGAATTGGACAATTATCCTGGACAAAAGATATCTCCATAATCTCTTCAGCTGGATAAACGTTACGCACAGTAGGTAGCATGACGTCATTTAATACTTCCATATAAGTGACGCTATTGGCGCGTGGAGGAATAAATACAAGTTCCCCTAGCCCTGCTGCACTCATCCATCCCTACATATTGACCGTGATTCGCCCTGATTCCATGTTAGGAACTATGTTTTTTTCACACCAGCGTGTATTACCTTTACGCCATAAATGAAGTCTTCCCTTTTGGCTCGATTTAAACGTTTTTTCATCTGTGAATATAGTAGTGGCCCAGTCGAAGTCTAAATATTCTTGTGCGAAACGTAAACGTTTTTGTTTATGTTTTTCCGTTAAAAAGGGTTTTTTAGCTGGTCTTCGGTGATGCAAACCTTCAGCGTGGAGTGCACGGCGAACAGTCAGTAATGAAGTGTCGAATACTTCAGCAAAATGTCTCGTTGGTATGAAACCACTTCTTTCATATTCATTCACCATGTGACGTCGCTGCGCCTCTTTAATAAGCACCGGCCTTCCACTTCGCTCCCGACTAGCAAGGCTTCCCTCCTCCTCATATCTCCTAACCCACCGACTCACAGTATTTCTCTAAAACAAAAAAAGGAATACTGTTAGGCATCCATAAGCAAAATACTAAAACTGATTAGTTTGCTATTAATAATTTAGAAACACAACACTATTAAAAATAAAATTATTACACATATTATTGTTATTCATCATTCATTAATCCAAATAAATAAACATTAAAGTTATTTATTATCTTTTTCTTTTGTAACATCGTGATTTTAAAACTTTATTTAAAAAATATTAAAATAAATGATCAAATATCTTTGATAATCTTTGATGGCCCTTAGTTTTTTATCCAATAAAATAATTAAATCATACACTCACACTCAGTCCGGTTTCATTAGATATTTGTGTTATATTGCATCCACTTTTACGCAGTGCAATAATATTCGCCCTCGCTTCGATATTTATATTTGCCTGCACATTGAAAATATTTAAACTTTAATAGATTCACACGTCACAAACCAACAATAACACCCAACCAACAACGTTCTATTCGATTTAGTTGGATGAGTCGTAACTGCGTCTGTCTACCTTACAGAAATCGAAATAATTTATTTAGTTTTCTGTGGTCTACCTACTAACTTTACTACACAAGACGAAAGAGACAACAACTAATCATTATCGAACTACTACGAATAATTTATTATAAAATTAAAAATTGACGACACGTTTGGTGCAGTGGCTAAGCGATTGGCTTCTGCGCTACGGGTCGTGGGTTCGATTCCCACACGGAACAAAAATTTGTATGACCTACAGATAGTTGTTCCGGGTCTGGGCGTTTGTTTGTGAAATTTGTGTTTGTAAACGCACCCACGATACAAGAGAAATCTTAGTGTGGGGCAACGTTTTTTTTTTTTAAAAAAAAAAAAAAAAAAAAAAAAAAAAAAAAAAATATTAAAACTACAAAAAGTCACCCCGCACGTGAGGTCTGAACCAACGGATCGCCATGATACGCAGCTGAATGCGTTAACCGCTAAGCCAGGATGCTATCTGTTAAAATAATTGAAATTATGAACTACAATCAGTTGTAGACAATATTGAGTATGTGTGTGTGCCTATAGTATAGAAATTTCTAATTAAAGAAGGTCGTAAGTCAAACAAAAGTGTCAGTCTATTGCTTTGTGAGATTGCTAATGGACTTATGAACGCTACTGTACATAAACAATACAACATACCTAATCTATCTTCTATACATATAATAAATCTGTAGACATGGCGTGTCTGTACATAGCAAATATTTTGAAAAAACCTGGTTGAGATGTTAAACTATAACCATAGAACCCATTTTTAACATTTTTGGAATTTTTGTCTGTTTGTCTGTTTATCTGTTTGTCTGTTTGTCTGTTTATCTGTTTGTTTGTTCAAGCAACACGTAAAAACAACTGATCCAATGTTGTTGACTTTTATAAATAAATATTGTGCTTATCTCCAAGTAACATATGTTTTTTGTTTCATCGCAATTGGTTCACGCAATCAAAAGTTATGCGAATTTTAAGTTTTCTAGAAGAACTTAGCATGTATTTGTGTATACTTACCATTTCTTTTCAATAGATGGCGTTACGTGTATCAAATCACGTTGTGAGGAAATATAATCAACGAATATATTACTATTCTCAGTCTACGAAAGGTCTATTGAAATGCTATCCGAAGAAGGTACTAACTAAGCTTTAAAAAAAAAACGGAGATAATGTTATTTAAAATTTATTAGGTACCTACCTATCTATCTGAATGGCAGTGGAAGAGAAATACATTCAATTTCATGCAAGTGTAGGTATTTAAAAAAATTTATTGTGCAAGGCAATACGATAGATTAATTTGAAATACTCCTACATTTTATTATGAATACTTAAATATGTATTTATAAATCTATTTACTATTAATAAAATTCAAAGTGCACTTTGTCTGTAATTAAATATTTTTCCAAAATTTCGATTCGGTGGTACTATACTATCGATACAGAAACCATAACATTTTTTTTTAGAATTATTGTGTCTGTTTGTCTTTCCGTCCGGACATCACGTAAAATCCCGTGGATGGATTTTGATGGGACTTTCGCTGATGTGTTGCGTAAAGAGCGGCAATTTTGCTGCTACATATATCATCACGCTATTGTTCATAGGAGCCGAGCAGTGGAACATTATTTCCACATACTACGAAGTATAAGCTTAATATTCGGATCGTAAAATCGCGTAAATCGATTTTGATGGGCCTGCGCTTATGCTGGTATATAAACTATCACGCTATTGCTCATAGATGCCGAGCAACGGAACATTATTTCCATATACTGCGTAGTATAAGCTGTAGACAGAAGTAAGTGCTGCAGTGAACGGTCGCTGGCTCAGTGTCCTGCGTTAAAACCTCACTTTAAAAAAATACACTTTTTGTAATTTTTTTGGAATGTTTTATATATTTTATTTTGTTCATTGTTGTCAGAACTATTCAAAGCCTGTCGTCGCCGTTTTATTAAGTTTATTTAAGCCTTAGGTAATGTCCCAAAACACGTAGCCATGAAGGGAAAGTACTTTAAATATTATATTAATATATAAACTATTAACGAAGAACTAGAAAGGATCGTAAATTGGTCTGAAAAAAACTCGCTCCTCCTCAACCCAGCTAAAACGAAATTTATGCTTTTCGGATCTAAGGGCCAATTGGATAAAATACAACCTAACCATGGAGACGTGACTGTGATGGGACAACAAATTGAGTGTGTAAGTGAAGCGCGAAACCTAGGTTTAATTATGGACCAAAGTCTTAATTTTGAGACTCACATATTGAACTGCGTCAAAAACTGTTTCTACCGTCTCAAAGTTTTGTATAAAATGCGTCCATACTTGAGCGAGGAATTGCGCATTCAGCTTGTTGAAAGTTTGGTTCTATCAAAACTAAATTATGCAGATACTGTAATAGGACCCAGGCTCTTAGCACGCACCAAGAGACTGATTCAAAGAGTCCAAAATGCTTGTGCACGTTTTTGCTTTCATGTACCACCAAGAAGTCACATTACACCTTTTCTTAACAAACACAACATTTTAAAAATGAAATCACGTCGGAAAATCCACCTAGCTTGTCTTCTTTTTGGCGTTATTAATAATAAATGTCCGTCATACCTGCACTCTAAATTAACGTGGGTCAATAGTCACCGGCAGCGCGAGGGTAGACGTTGTGCTCAGCAACTGGCCATACCGCATCACAGAACTGCAGCCTTTCGGGGAAGCTTCCGGTATGCAGCGTCCAAGTGTTGGAACAACATTCCTCCACCAATTAGGGACCTGAGAAATATATACACATTTAGACTTAGACTAAAATTATTTATTCTTGCCTCTCAAATTGAATATAATGTAATTAATGTTGACAAATCTTTTATTTAATTAATTTTATTTAATTTTTATTATTTAATTTTTATTATTTATTACTAATGAAATTGCTAATATAATTTAATCTGAAATAACTCACCTGTTATATGGACATTTGTGATGAATAATCAATCATTCCCCAGCATTGCGGATATGGACATTAATTATGATATTATTAATCACCATGTTAATTTTATTTACTTCAAATAATTTAGGATTAGGTAGGTACACATTTTAGTATACTGGAATCGTAATAGTTTAAAAAGACCTGTTATCAAGCCTGTGGTCGAGCCAAAAGTGATATTAAATGACAATATAATGACAACGCCTCATCTCAACAGGAAGTGCGCACCGCCGCCTGCTATTGGTCAATTAATATTGCCAGTTTTTTATTTTTATTTTGATTGGCTGTCACAAATAAAAAGCACTTTTATATATTTTATTTTGTAATATATTTTTATAGTTTATCACAACGTATGCATTATTTATTTATCGACACAATTTAAACACTTAACACTATCCACATAAACAATTAATAAAATATATATTTAAAATTACCTTCGTCCGTGTGTCACTGCAAGGGTACCAACTGAAAATCAGCGCTGGGTGTTTGACGCCCAGCATATGCTGAGTTGGTGACCCTTTCGGCATGGGCATGATCCACGGCATAAAATGTGTGTTTGATTCTTTTATGTTTTTGTTTATATTGTTTATGCTGTTATTGTGTCCTTAGCTGAATAAATTTATTTTCTTTCTTCTTTCTTTCTTTCTTTCTTTCTTATTAAAAATGACAAATTTCACTCAAAGGTGACTTCATTTTATTTTTAAAAGTAAGAAATGTTGCCTTTACTGATTTTTTTGCCTGAACCGGGAATCAAACTGACAAAGCTATACCATCTGCAAAGGAACCTGTTCATAATATCTTTATGGTCAATAATCAGGATCAAAACTTTCCAACAAACACACTGTCTTAAATTGAACGAAGTGGAAAAAATAAGAACTACTTAACAATAATTAATAAGTGCTTGAATTTAAATGTACATAAGTTAGTCAATTTTCGTTTTATGGTCTTCCATCAATTTTAGACACAATGTTTATTGGTGCGATTTGATCCGTATTATTGATCCTATCGATTGGTGAAATAAAAATACAGATGATATTTTTTCGCATTTGGGTTGGTTCGATTTCCAGATCAAACTTTTTGAAATCTTTGAAAGCAGTACCTATTTCTAACTTATAAAAATAAAATGAAGTCTTCTATAGGTGAATTTTTTATATATTTAAAGTACTTTCCTATTCCACACCTCGAATGAAATCATTTTATAGACTGCACTGCGTAAAATAAGTATTTTGATTTAGTTCGCCGATTGTGATTAGATGGCGTTGTAGCCATTATTGTATCGCCATGAGGTTTTGTTACATTATCACAATAAATATCAATATTCAATTATAATCCATTTTAGCAAGGAAATGTATGGAAATAAGCAACGCGTTTTAGTATTATGGTTATATGAACCTTTACGGTCAATCAAGAAGAGCTGAAACTCTACCTAAAGAAATGGTTTAAAAGATATAAGGGCCTTGGGGGGACACCTTTGTCTATTATTATTATAAATGGAATACATGTACACTATTTAGTTGCTGCGACACAATGTTGTATTCCGAGTTCCACGCGGATGGAGTCGCGGGCACAGCTAGTTACAAATAAGACTGAAATGCTTGCAATGCTTACTTATTGTAATTTTTTTATTTTATTTTATTGACTCAATAAGTATGTCATTTTATCTTAGTTTTTTTATTCTAATGTTTCCAATTTTGATTGTTTTTTTTTTTCTGACATTTCATTTAATTTATTTATTGCTAATATTTGTTTATATTAGTTTGACATGAATCGCAATTATTAATGTTATTTTATTCTATTATTATTTCTACAAAAGGCTGTAAAATGTGAGGACCATGCAGCGTATAGTGTTACACTTTCATTGTTAATATTTGGCTGCCTATTGTCTATCGGTATGAGTCTGTCATGCTCACTAAAATGTCTCGCTGATGGTGGCGTTGTGCATCGGGTCGTTGAGTTCCCTGCAACATGGTTGAGCTGAGCGACGCCGATGCATGCGTCATGCTCGTGAACGGGTGCTGTCTGTTGGGACTGGTCAGCTCGTAACTGCTATGGCAATCATTTTAAAAGGCTAATTTTCTCATTGCTTTTCATGTTGTTAACTGCATGTACATTATTCTGCATTGTTCTCACATTACTACAATGAAAATTGTCAAACCATTTACTTTTTTTAAAAGAGTGTCTATGGAGTTTCTTGCCGGTTCTTCTCCAAAGGACCTACTACTTGGAACCGAGCCCCTAGTGTTGACCTTTTGAAAGCACCAGGGATCTGGTCTACTTGAAATAAAAACTATTTGACTTTGACTTTGACTGAATATTAAATGCAGTTAACAATGAAAAAGTAAAATAATTTTCTTAAATAAACAATATTTAACCACATAAAAGTATAATTTCAGTGTATGTATTATCATTATTCTTAACTGAATATTTTACTTGGGGTGTTTGAGTGTTTGCGTTATTCCTATTTACATGTTGTATATTATGAGTGCTGGGTAGTTTATTGCGCCGTTTCTTCTTCACAGCATGAACAGGAGTAAGCGTTGAAGGGCGGGCGTTTTTGGGGACTGTCTTTTGTAACATTGACGTTCAAACAGAACTAAGTAATTCTAGTCTATCCTAAGTTCCTAACTAATATTATAAATGCGAAAGTAAGTTTGTTTGTTTGTTACCTTTTCACGCCTAAACCATTGAACCGATCATCCTGAAATTTTGCATATACGTTGTCAGGTGTACAGAAACGGATATAGGGTACCTTTCATCCCGAAAAAAAGTACTATTACTGAGGAAAACAACAATAACGTTCAAAGATGGCGCAACGTGTCTTTCGAATCATGATTGAATTGTATTATTATTATTATAGAGACTTTAGTAGTGTATTAAGAGTTTATTAATGCGGGCGAAGCCGTAGGCAAAAGCTAGTTTTTAATAAATAAGTTTTGAAGTTGAAGAAGTTGGATGCGTGCACTTTGTACTGAGTGTACTTTCTGTATTTATATTTTTAGTGAATTTACGTAAGGATGTAGGCCCACACTCCGTGAATACGAAGCGATATTTTTTTGGGAACACAACACTTTTTTGTTCGATTTTAATGGTTCGTTGTTTTAACGAAATTGGGTTATTTGTTACTCTTTTTGTTTAAAGTCCAACTCTGCTGTTTTCAGCTGTTTAACATATCGAGATAAAATGGAAGAAATACCGTATAGTCCAACCATAAAAAGTTATGTATAAAAGGTAAATAACGATAAAGAAAATTATTCTGTATCATTTTGGTAATGGCCATTGGTCGCAAGCACCCCAGTCTCCTGATTCAGAACCTTTTCGATAAGCAGTTGTCGACCGATTATAAAAAAGAAAATTATAAAAAAATATAAAAAAAAGAAAAATAGGATAAAATAAATTTTTAAGGGGGCTCCCATACAACAAACGTGTTTTTTTTGCCGTTTTTATAGATAATGGTACGCAACCCTACGTGCGCGAGTCCGACTCGCACTTGGCCGGTTTTTTTTTTAATTAGGTTATATTTTCATCATATTTAACAAAAATACGAGTCACGTCACTATGATTTTGACGACACGTTTGGTGCAGTGGCTAAGCGATTGGCTTCTGCGCTACTAACGGGTCGTGGGTTCGATTCCCACACGGAACAAAAAGTATGATCTTCAGATTGTTGTTTCGGGTCTGGGCGTTTGTTTGTGAGATTTGTGTCTGTAAACGCACCCACGATACAAGAGAAATCTTAGAGTGGGGAAATGATTACAAAAAAAATGTTCAAAAATTTCATTAAAGTCAGAGTTTAGTTAAAACATGAAAAGAAACGATAACTCGAAAACTACAAAAAACCGCAGAACATGCATGGGGGTAATTCCGGTACCTCTAAAAGTGCTCGACCTCTTATGCACGAGAGATTTCTTTGTCTTTTTAAGAGATAGAAATAGAAATGGTAATAAATTATAAAAGTTTCATTTAAATAGTATTCAGATCCCCACATGACAACTACAGACAAAGACAATAGGTAGTCTTACTAATTCGTTTGTCTGTCAGACGAAGGTCGCCAGACAGAAACGTGTTCTTGTTCGAGTTCTCATTTCCTACGTTGTCTCGCGAATGAAGTGCGGACCAGGCTTTATGATTTTTATATGCATGCAAGGAACTTAAGACAATATTTTCAAATACACAGGGTTATTGGCAAAACACTAACAACCTATTAAGGAGTCAGTGTACTCATCATTATGAGCAACTTTTACGGTGAGACAAAAAACCTGAAATCGCGAAAAAAAAACAGCTGTTCAGCACTTTGACGAGTTATGCGAACAGAAATGTAGGGAACAGCTGATTTTCTTTTCACGATTTCAGGTTTGGTCCCATAGTAAAATTTGTTCATAATCATGTTGGCCACCGGTTCAGAATAAAGGATTCATAATAGAAAACCAGACATTTCAGTATAAACATAGATATTTATTACTTCCTTCAACATAAACCACAAATACACTCGGTACAATTCCAATTATTTCCAATTATTCAATACATAATGATTTAATCTGTACTTACACTTGTATCTGAAGTGTTACCATTTAATCCAAAATTACACAGTAAGTATCACTTGATGTTCACATCTCGACTTCTCTGACAAGACTGCCGAATGACTACCAATAAGTTTTTAATCATGAACGAATGAATGATCGATTGATTGAATGTAAGTAATATGACAGTTACCAGAGACAATCTAATATGGTATTACCAGAGACAAGCTAACAGTTCGGCCATCCTGTTCAAAGCGTGTCCTCACGCGTACAGTTTTATACACACTATAAAAACGAGTTTCACTATTTAAACACCAACGATAATATCGTTAAATTAATTTAATTATGTAAACTACAAAACAATCATAGTCTTAATTAGGTGTTATTTTTACAGTAATCAAACAGTTGTAAAACATTGGCAATCTAGCAACAAATTATAGTTATAAAGAATATAACACACCAGTATCTATACTTTCTAAAACATTGTTTTATGAAATAACAATTACAATCAACCTATTCCTTCTTCCTACATCGCTCTCGGTTGTGAATTCCTGTGCTCATCCCGAATAAATACTTTTTCCTTCTTTCTTTTTCTCCTTAACCCTGAAGGCCGCGATCTCAATAAAACACCTTCATTTTTCTGTGAACTCATTAATATAACTCAACCAATTAATATTAATAATATAAATCACATTTATTTAATCCTGTAATAACTTAAAGTTTGTTATCTCTACCTTATTTTCACTATTGCTACTACGACTAACCTCTTCATTACTCTCCAAATCTCTACAAAACGCCAAGACTACATCCTGTCGATAACGGCCACGTTTGCGGGACATGGAGGTGTCTTCAATCAGATACCTCTCATTGGAAAGCACCCTTACCACGCGATCATGGTCCTTGAAACTTAACCACTAGTATCCGACACGCACTATCGTGGTACACCCATCTCTCAACGCAAACCTAATCTCCATTCCACACTTTCTGATTTCCCACACCTATCCTATACCCTATGTTCTCTAGCCGTTGTTCCCCAATACCTTCGCTCGCTCTACCCCCCCAGCCTATCTAACTCCTCCAGATCAGCTACATCGGCGGCATTAGACACAGTAGAGTACAAAATTCCTTCCGTTCCGCTAGCAATGCCAAAACTAAATGACAATTCAGTGACCCTTTCCAGGTTATGTTATGGATCGTGGCACCGTTGCCTATCTGGACTTCATAAATACAATCATCCCAGGTTTCTTCATCTTGGCTACGGAAAAGTTGACAGAGCGTCCAAAATAAGTCCACCAAAACGTTCGACTCGCCCACTCGCTTTAGGCGACGGTATTGCCAATATTCTTCATTCCACATAAAGGAACAAACTCTCTAAATCTTTTACTGGTAAAGCTTCTTTCCTAGTCGGCTGTCAGGCGAGAAGGCATATCAGCCAATACGTTCCTCAAACACTCGTATACTCATCTATGATTTATTATTTTTGACAGCAGTTATACCAACATATCTGCCGTCCTTTAACTAAAACCACGTTAACCCCAAAAAGTGATTTTGGAGAAAAACGCAAAAAACGCGGGAATCGTTGTTTCTAGAAAACTATTAAACATAGATCAGTGATTGTTAGACATGATTTAAACATACATTTTCCTGCATCATTTAGCATATTTCCTGCGCAGAAATATACTTTAAATAATTTAAAAAACAAGGATTTTTGGTTTAGTTAAGCAATACACATATTTTTTGACACTGATTGCCGCACTAAAACGTCTCTAACCTACACTTAGAGACTCTTTAGTTAAGCATTTTCTTTAAATATATAAGGTTTGTAATGTTTGATACATTTACTCTGAAATGCTTAACTATAAACTCGCTAAATCAATTAACTGTTTTGTAGTTAAGACTTTTCTTAATATTTATACATTATTATCTTTCGTAAGAAGAGGCTAAAGCACCTAAGACTCTTTTAAGCTAATTATTACCGAAAAATATAAAAACATTTGTAAAACATACGCTTGCTTACTAAGCTAAAAAAAGGCAACTCTTACTTCGATTGTTACTAACGTCTTTATAGCTAAGCATCTCATAACAAAAAACTGGAAAATTTAATAAATGCAATATAAAATTAGATCAAATTTTACAGAAACATTGAACTAAATAAAAGTTTCCTTCACTTATCATTAAATAAAAAACAGCAATTATTAAAAACAGCAACAAAAAAAATCTTAACTCAAAACTGAATTAAGTAAAAGTTCTTATTTTATTCATTGTGAATAACATTAATATTTATTATTATTTCTCCCTACCACTTTAAAATCAACAGTATTATAGGATTTAAAAATTATCACTAGCACAGCCTTGATTAATTTTCTTAACTTACTAAACAATCAATGATATGAAAAAGTTATTTTAAGGCGCTATTTCCATAGCGGCAATATTGCGTTTTGACAATTATGAAAATTTCAATCATTTCAATAAGGAGAAGCTGACTGACTGACTGATCTATCAACGCACAGCCTAAACTAGCTGGGGTTTGAAACTTGTTTTGATAGTAGGTTCCTTTAGTAACGCATCCACTAAGTAGGGATTTCTCGAAATTCAACCCCTAAGGGGGTGAAATAGGGTATTTAAATTTGTATGCAAGTTCGTCATTTTTGAAGTAGGAAGCATGAAATTAAATGTTGAGTTTGTGGTTAGAAATAAATATATAGGTGTTTGAGCGTTTTTGGAATTTCAACCCCTAAGGGGGTGAAATAAGTGTTGGAAGTTTGTATGAGAAATCTGTTATTTTTGAAGTAAAAAGCAAGGAATTAAATATTTTGACATCTGGTTTGAAATAAATATACACGTGTTTGGGCGTTTTTGTAAATTCTACCTAGCAGCCTGGCCACGGGACATTCGCAAAGCGTCTGGCGTCTAAAACAAATGTATAGAAATGTACTAATCACGCAACGCGTAGCGGCGACTGGCGGAGCAACCGGCGGCGAAATTTGCCGAGCGAATCGCAAGAGCGTCTGACCGCGCGGCGGACGGCAGAAACAAATGTATGGATCAGTACGGCGCGGCGCATGCCACGGGGCTGCGTGGTAGTCGCGGCGAATAGTGTAGGAACAAGTGTCGCTCAACTATCGATTGTCTCTCGATAGTATTTAAATACTATCGAGAGTCAATCGATAGTTGAGCAACACTTCTCAAAAAATAGTAACAATATCGATAGGGCTATCGATAGTATTAGAATTTAACAATACCATCGATAGTATCAATCGACAGACATACGTAATACTATTGATGAGTACCAATACTATCAATTAATAGTATCGATAGTATTGAGTTGTGATACTATTGATACTATCACTATAAAAGTGCGTTTTACAACAATTACTGGCGATACTGATAGTATTAGAACTATCAATAATTTTATCCCATCGATATCTAACGAAAATTCAATAGTATTGCATCAGGATATAAGTCATCATTACCTATTACAGTAGAATGTTTTTTTATTAACATGTAAACTCACAAAAAGTATTAAAAACACTAAATTGTTATGGTTGAGTTCACCATTTGTGTACATCGCGTATAAGCACTTTTGCATCATCCACGCTCATTGGTAATGAGACTGTACATCCCGCGTAAGTGTCCCCACATTTACGCGGGATGTACTATCGAGGCTTTTTAAATGCTAAGACCCTCCACAACCGCGAGGTGTGCATTCTCAGGGAGTACTTGTCCCAAGCCGACGTGGGGATGCATCGAGATGTAGTCGCAGTGGACAAAGGACTCACCTTGCTCTTCTTGACTAAAGAGAACTAGCGCAAGCCTGTAGTACTTGATACCAATGGCCGCAAGGAGGTATGGCGGAGCAAGGAGCTTCATAGACGCTTCTACCGGGCCCTTCATGGGCCCGATGTAGATTTCTAGCGTCCGTGGCCTGGCTACGTTTTGATGAGCTATTTGGGAAAACCAAAGGTTTTGTTTGTGCAATTATGGACGAAGTAATGATGACGAACAACTATAGAAAATATACTGTGTGTGCACGGTTGACATCTGTTGGGCATGCCACTGTCCCGGTGAATCTATCTGACATATTATCTCTGGTTGTTCTCGTCTTGCTAACGATGAGTATTTGCACAGGGACGACCTCGTAGCTAGGATTGTCTACCAGCAACTTGCTCTCAAATACAACCTTGTGGACGCAGAAGTACCATACTACAGGTATGTGCCCGACCCAGTTCTCGAGAATGGTCATGTCACATTGTAGTAGTTTATTGGCAACAATAGTCCTGTCGGTGGTGATAGATCGATAGAGCGTCTCACAATGATTGTTATATCACTTTTCCGCGTGACGAGAACCTTGTGAAAGCCGAGAAAGATAAAGAAATGAAATATCAAGACTTGGCACACGAGCTTGTCGCCATGTGGGATGTTGATTCAGCAGTCATTGTGCCGATAGTCGTTACAGCCAATGGTTTAATAGCCAAGAGCCTCGACCAACATCTAAAGAGGCTTTTGTTGGGCGGCTGGATCAAGGGCCTGATGAAAGCGGTACTTCTTGACACGGCACGTATTGTTAAGAAGTTCCTCTCTCTGAGGCTCTGACCACTGGTAGCTTGGATCCTGTTCCCGATGCTGTTGAGCTACTATGAGTATTTTATATATTTTTAAATGTTTTTGTTTTATATTTTAATATTAAAAAAAAGGTATTAAATATGTTAGAAAATGAATAAAGAACATAATATAATTCCATAACCACATTATTTTTTGAAAATTTCACCGATATACCTACCTATCTGTTTTTTTTCGATATATCGAATTCGATATCAATATTTTTTTAAATATCGGTTTCATATACATATCGATACTTTTTGGGACTTCTTGCGTGGCCTGCAAACTGTGCTGCATGGATTGCCGCCCCGGCAGGCGCACCGCCGTTCGCGCCGCCCATTCCCGTGGCCAGGCAGTAAGGGGTGAAATAGGGGATGATAGTTTTTTCGAGGTTAGGAGATTTTTTATGAAAATTCTTATTCCATTGGGTTTTACCTCATAATGTTCCCCGACATATTTGAGTTTTGGCGGGAATAAGTTACGATGACGCACTCTCACACCTTATGAGCGGTCTGAGCGGAATGGCAAGGCTTGCGGAGCCTTGCCATTCCGCTCAGCACGCATATTGCATCCCCGCACACTCCCGGAGTGAATGAAGCGCGAGCAACGGAAAACGTGTTTCTAGTTAGGGAACGTGGGTTAGCGGTTATTAAGTTAAGAATGACTAATATTTTTTTGAACAAATTCCATGTTAGAAGTAAATAACGTTTTTTTAACGAATTGTTTTGAGAAAATCGCACTATTGAATACTTGACTAAAATACCGTTATGGTGGACTAACTAGAATTAAGATAAGTTTTTCATCATAAATAGTCTATAGTATTGTTTTTTTTGTATTTTATGAAAATTGATCCTTAACTATAAACACGTTATACGCTCTTAGTGTATTTGTAGTCAAGAATAATCAAATAACGTAGTTTAAGCTAATAAAACGTTAAAAAAATATTAGGCGAATTTGGAAACTAAGGTACTTAAACGTGCATCAAGCTAAGAAGTGTGGTATAGTCACTTTTTAGTCAAGAATTTGTTGCATATTTTGCCATTTAACGGTATATCATGTTTTAATATCTCTAAAACTGTAAGTGATAGAGCTATGGTTCTTAGACAGAAAGATAGAGAATTTAAAACTGTAATACTTTGCATTCAAAACTCAAAATCGACCATTTGAGGGTTAACGGGGTTCTAGTTAAAGGACGGCAGATATACAATAAAACCATAAAACAATACTTGCAAATAACAGCCACCCCCCTCGCTCTTAATGAAAAGACCTAGGCAGTCCGCATCCACCGTATGGAGGTAACGCTGATTCCTTCGTTTAGATGAGAGTTACCCTCTCACTCACCAGCAGGCGCCTTGCACAGAGTCCATTCCAAACACCTTTCTCAAAACAACAAAGAGCCTCATCAAATCTGCAATGCCCAACTTTGTCGTGGTTTCCTCCGTACATCTCCTTCAGACCTCCTTAGAAACCAGTTAAGTATTATATATCCTGCGTTATTCATGACTGTGCACCCCTTTTGCAGAGTATATTTTCAAACATCTGCACTTCCTCATCCACCATTCTGCGCAATGGCAAAGAGTACTCAACTCAGGAATGTTTAAAATACAAGTTCCCATGTACGGGGACCGAAACCAGGCCGCGATTACGCGTTAATATGCACCACCCGATAGCCAAGTCGAGACTCGATAACACAATCAAACACCTGTAGCTGGACCCAGCAGTGTGCAACTCACGAAATCAGATTGCGCTTAGTAAATGTGAATCCACCAGTCAGTACAAATTGTGATAGCAAGCACACTATAAGTCCACTCAAAGACGCTAGCACCGCCAAGGTAGAAGATTCCTAGGAGCGAATCTCATATTCGTCAGGGAGAGGTTCTACGGCCCAAAACATGAGACAGATCGAAACACTCCTACGAAATCGTCTTGCAAAAGCACACCCGTCAGTCCGTCCATCTTTGCACGCATCGGTGTGTAACTTGTGTTGTTGCTTTAAAATCACACAAAGCTAACAATAGACGCCACGTAAGTAAAGTATCAATCCTGAATACCACTCCATATCCATGCCACCTCCTTTCGAGTGCCAGTCAATGGTAATGTCAAATACCTATTAATAAACAAAACATTAAATATCAATCATCAATCAATTAATATAAATTCGTAGACAACCCCAAAAATTTACCAATTTCACGCTGGTTTTAAGTGCCGGGAACTTCGAGACACCATCTGCTCTCCCACCACGTGACCGTATACATGAGTCCACTTCAAAACCCAACAAATCAAACTCCGTAACCATTTCGTTAGCGCCCGTAAATCGTAAATCCTTCAGATCATTAAAAACAATCCTGATGTTTATTAAGTTATGTTTAAAAATAGACGCGCTAATTGTCTTTTAATTCTGTTTTAAAACTACTTTTTTTTCGTAAATAAGCTTTATTTCCTATTTATAATTATAACAAAGTGTAACCTGACGTCATGGCTTCCCCGTCTCGTATGAAAGTGCCAGACCCAAAATGGTGTTTTTCTTTTTGCAATTATGTTGAGCAATGGCTACTAGCCCATTCAGCCAATGCCAACAAGTTCCTCGCCACAATTTATCAAATCATCAGAGCTATACGACTCAAAAGTCTTCTGTGAACATTTTTTTTAAACTTGTAGTAAATGCAAATGTTTAGTGTTGATAGACCGCGTTAGCAAAGAATTCCCAGAAATTGCTACATCGTCCTTACGACGTATTTATGCAAGTAGGGAACCATGACCGTCTTCGATACGGCATCTACCAGATAAAAGATTCTTTGCCTTCTTCACCTCGAAGCGAACCACGTACGTAAATGCTCCCATCAAATACTAGATTAGATGCGATGGACACGAAACAACAATGTCACCACTAGACAAGAAGTATACAGGGTACACCCTTTTTTTTCCAAAAAAATCACCCTGTATGGAATTTGAATGGTTATTAAACTAGGCACCTCAGTATAAGAACGTCCTAGGATCGCGGGACAATCCAAAACGCAATCGTGAACCACTCGAACATCTATAACCTTCTTGACACCTTGTACCTCAACACTGGCTGTTAGTGTACATACAACAATAAAATTCACACCCATACCTCCAAGCAGTAGAATATTAGAAGAAACCTTTACATGGAGACCAAGTTCCCTAGCTCTACTAACTGTAATAAATGAACACAGACTTCTCAAACCTTATGACATGATACAGCCTCACCACTGATCCTATTATCAAAACGTATTTGTCACTGCAACTATTAGTCGCGCATAACTTGGGAACACAGACTTCTCAAATCTAATGGCTTGATACAGCCCCACTACTGATCCTTATATCGAAAAATGTATTTGTCACTGTAACCGTCAGTTGCGCATAATTTGAGAACACAGACTTCTCAAATCTAATGACTTGATACAGCCCAACCACTGATCCTAATATCGAAAAACGTATTCGTATTAGCCACTGCAACTATCAGCTGCGCATAACTTGGGAACACCGACTTCTCAAATCTATAGACTTGATACAGCCCAGTCACTGATCCCAATATCGAAAAACGTATCCGTCACTGTAACCATCAGTAACGCATAACTTGAGAAGACTGACTTCTCAAATCTAATGACTGGATACAGATCAGTCACTGATCCCAATATAGAAAAACGTATCCGTCACTGTAACCATCAGTAACGCATAACTTGAGAAGACCGACTTCTCAAATCTAATGACTGGATACAGCCCAGCCACTGATCCCAATATCGAAAAACGTATCTGTCACTGTAACCATCAGTAACGCATAACTTGAGAAGACTGACTTCTCAAATCTAATGACTGGATACAGCCCAGCCACTGATCCCAATATCGAAAAACGTATCCGTCACTGTAACCATCAGTAACGCAAAACTTGAGAAGACTGACTTCTCAAATCTAATGACTGGATACAGCCCAGCCACTGATCCCAATATCAAAAAACGTATCCGTCACTGTAACCATCAGTAACGCATAACTTGAGAAGACAGACTTCTCAAATCTAATGACTGGATACAGCCCAGCCACTGATCCCAATATCGAAAACGTATCCGTCACTGTAACCATCAGTAACGGATAACTTGAGAAGACCGACTTCTCAAATCTAATGACAGGATGTACAGCCCATGCAGCCACTGATACCAATATCGAAAAACGTATCCGTTACTGTAACCATCAGTAACGTATAACTTCAGCCGATTCGTTATGAGTATAATTATGCTCTTTGAATACGTATACTCTAAAGCTGGGATGGCCAGATTCATTACGATAAAAGCAATTGAATTTAATTAATCGTTCAGGATTTAAAGTTGTCGATGTGTTGCGTTAATAAGAGACCTGTTATCATACCCATTTCTTTTGCTTGTATGTTGTAACTTCTCTAGTTTGCCCTACTTTGACTATTCTAAAATACTGACTCACTAAATTAAGCTACTTGAACTCCCACTTTTGTGGCCTGATTATCTACTCTATTTCAAATTCAATCCACCGCCTGTTTCCTATGAATTTTACACCTATTCAGTCAATTCAGTTTTATGCAGTAATAATTTATTGTTCCAATGATTAACCATACACGACACGTTTAAAATCTCAAGTACTGTAATTATAGACACAATAGATAAACAATGGCACTGACGAACCGGTTCGTCGGTCGGGACGTTAGCGGTTAATTAGCATTTCAGTAAGGAGTTCAGCATAGTTCTCACGGCAAGGGCATAGATAACTATTTTTTCTTCAATGCTCCCTACTTATGCAAAAGAGAAGGTCATCTTTGATACCACGTTTTCGTAACCCCAGTAAGATTAGGAAGGACGTAATGTATGTTGTTTTTCATATAATCCACATATTTCCGCGCATTCTTCAACTTTAGTGATCCGTACTAACAGAGTCTGTTCTTTACTCATAGGCTTCAAATCCGTTACGATGTTTGCGTTAAATTTTAACTTATTTTTATCTGAACTCCAGGCTTTATTTAACATTGTCATAGTCAACACAATACTAATTAGTAAAGACTCACCCGGACTCGAGCTATCGTTGCGATATCTCCTACGCATTGATCTTTCTCCTATATTCCTGCTTTTCGTTTCTTGTAATTTTGTTCGTTCATTGAACTGTTCATTTATGATAACATTTCGCTTTTTCAAATTTCTGGTCCATCCAGTAGTATTCATTCCGCTATCCAACGACTTAACTTTCCCTGCTCTCTAACCTGAGAACTCCCTGCTCTCTAACCTGAGAACATCCTGGCCGTCTGTCCTAGCCAAAATGCTAAATGCTCTAATCCTGAACATTTCCTGGCCCTTTAACCTGGGCGATCCATCGTCATCTATAACCATCCATGAACATCAGTCCTTCCCCTCGACTGTGTCTTTCCTTGTCCATTGTGAGTGTATCTGAAACTTACAGTTGTAAAGCTTAGTGTTTGTTCATAAACACGAAACAATATTTAAGATTATAATAAAATTCAAAGTCATTGTTTTATTATCATAATAGTGATCCAATATTGTTCCATTTATAATTGCATTATTTTAAAGAAGCTATTAAGGCAGAAATAAAGCAGTTTTCTTTTCCATCTCTATCCTTGTAAGCCATACTATGCAAAAACACAAAAAAATAATTTAAATTAATTTGGTGCGTCATCATATCATGATAATAATTACACGAATAAAATAACCGTACCAATTCTACTTTGAATAAAGTAAACTAAAATCTTTATATAAATATCCTATTAATGTTATAATATCTAAGTATGTAACAGAACACAGACTACCATATCGATTGGTCGCTTAACAAATTGAATAATTATAAATCTACCACAGTAGAAACTTCCATAAATTCATAGTCGAAATTAATACTTCGTTTTCTAAATATGGATGATGTGATATTTATTAATAACGGTTTTTTAATATTATTACGGTAAAGAGTAAGGAAATAAATATCGTATGACAGATGGAAAAGAAAAATAAAATATTTGATATTTATTTTACTTAAATAGCCAGAAAAATATGTTTACCGGGTGGGAAAAATAAACTACACCTGATAATAAATGACATCAAATATCCGTTAAAATGTGGACGTGAAAAAGGGAATTATGAGAATTCCCTTATTATCCCGCTTCTGAACTGTTGGCCACCGGTTCAGAATAAAGGATTCATAATAGAAAACCAGACATTTCAGTATAAACATAGATATTTATTACTTCCTTCAACATAAACCACAAATACACTCGGTACAATTCCAATTATTTCCAATTATTCAATACATAATGATTTAATCTGTACTTACACTTGTATCTGAAGTGTTACCATTTAATCCAAAATTACACAGTAAGTATCACTTGATGTTCACATCTCGACTTCTCTGACAAGACTGCCGAATGACTACCAATAAGTTTTTAATCATGAACGAATGAATGATCGATTGATTGAATGTAAGTAATATGACAGTTACCAGAGACAATCTAATATGGTATTACCAGAGACAAGCTAACAATCATGAATACTATGATGGTGTTAGGGACCTATCTAAGGACTTTAAATTAAAGCAATGGACTGTATAATAATGACTTGTAATAATATAAAATAGGTATCATATTGAGTGAATGTGTGAATGCGTGCGCGTGTTGTCGATGGAGATCGGTAGCGAAGTGGTGGGCTCATTGGCCCCACGTCCCGCGGGCCCGCGCCTTTCGCCGCCTCCAGCCGATGCCTCGCCGCCGGCCAAAGATCCTCGAAGGCGCCCGAACAGATGGTGTCATACTATGACAGTCAGACGCATGAAAGTCTGACAACCGGTCTAAGCTTAGGATATCAGTATTGCCCAGTAACTGTGTTGCGGAGGTCTGATGGCAGTCGCTCCGTGTAAAATACTGGTATTCAGCTGCATCTGGTTACACTGGAAGCTGATCCCAACATAGTTGGAACAGGCTAGGCAGAAGAAGAAACAACATAACATCACGCCTGTATTTCGGCAAAGGGTTGAGCAGAGGTGTATGGTACTACACCCTCATTTAGTTATGTTTAAGTCTCATGTAATAGGGGGCAAGCCTATTGCCATCAACCGGGCATAAATCTAGACTCTGGGCTGCTATTGAGAAATTCCACACGGAAAAATGCAATAACACTTTTCTTGACCTAGGGATCGAACCCAAGATCTCACGCTCATCAGTCGCGCTTGCAAGCACTAGTCCAACGAGGTAGTCGCACAGTCATTTCAAATAGATATTTCATCGTTTTAGGTTTTGTCAAAAGATTTTAATTATAGTTACTCTTAATATACAATATTTTACGCTTTTTACATACTTTACAGCAATTAAGCGTAGTTTAGACTACGGTATACTATTTCGCTATAAACTAAAATATATTGCGTCATAAGCTAAAACTATATAGCATGATGTTCATACCATACGCTAAATCGCACGCCTTCTATGTATAGCATGTTATTTGAAAGTGATCCGTCCGGCGACGGTCGGGGTAGAAGTGAGGCGGAGCGGGGACCGGAGAATCGTACCATATAGCTCTGAGAATCGCTCAAGTTTATCGCTTACAGCAAGCCAATATTTGATAGTATAGCGTTGTGTGATCATGTCCATATAAAATGTATGCTGAGCGATATCGTTGTGCTATGCAATATTTACTATATGCTATATTATAGCGTAGTCTGAACTGCGCTTTAATCGCTTTAAAACATATTTAAGATATCGATATCGCCACATCTCTAAACCAACATTTGACATGTGTCGTGCAAACCTTTCTATTGCGAACAAAGTGCAACAAAACTTTTAATAAATTGTGTCAACTCCCCAGTTTACCCAGTTCCCCACCAAACAAAGCTTCGTTCAAGCTATTACTCAATTTCCTCACTTCCGGCGATTGTCGATTGACAATAAAACGATCGAACAATCAAATATTTTGCCTCTTTTCACCCCCTTTCACCCCGCTTCACACCTCTGTTCAACCCCTCGCAATAAATAAGGAAATTAGGTTTTTGTTTGTCTATTTAGGGACAGATTTTGAGTGATTTTTCTTTCTTCCCTTAGATACATTTTTGGTATTGTTGTAAATTGAAATGTGGGAAGTTGTCTGTGAAGCCTCCTGATTGATTTAAAATATTCCAAGATGTTTTTATCAATTGGAAATGGTGATAAAATTAATGGAGTTTTTGTTTTTTATTTTGGGTGCGACATATAATATTTGTATTGCAAAGTATAAGGGCTTATTCACACAACATCTTTTCTACGCGCCACCGGGAACACATTTTTTAAGTATGGGGTTTGACGGAAACGTGCGTCGACGCTACGACGGGCGCGTATAAAAGTCGCCGTATGAATAGGCCCTGACATTTTATCTTATTGCCAATGTATGCAGACTACTTGCAGAAGTGATAAATAGTTTCTGAGAATAGACGCGTGTTGTAAGATTCAACAAAGCCCAGCACACTTGGTAGTAGGATCTATACGCTCCATCTGACTAGCTAAGCGACTGCGCGGTCCGGCTGTGTGCGTGTGTTAGCCGTATTTCAGAGTGGAGGCGGGCGCGGGCGCGTGTAAATCAAATGTATGTAGACGCCAGTTGCGTTCACAGTGCGTCCGCGAGTTGCGCGCCTGCAAGAGGCGGGCGCAGGCGCAATGGCGCGGGTGTTTCTAATGGCTTCAGTCCGCTCGTATCATTCACAGTAATATAGCATCTGAGAACGACAAAACACACACGGACGCTACGATAACTCGTTCGGCACTACTGTGAACACGCAGACGCCAAGACTCGAGCGCCGGCGCCCGCCCCCCCACCCGCTAGTGCAGTCTGATTGACCACTTAGGCATCAACGGATTTCTTAGAGACCAATGCAACTTGAGATCCGCTTCACCGCCTACCGCGGCGGTGCGCGGTGCCGTGTGTTAATCGCCTTACACCTGAAAATTAAAGTACGGCGCCAAGCAGTTTACTGTGTTCTTTCGTGTGTATGTGAGAGCCAGAGGGGTATAGGGGAATCTCTCTATATCTCTGTTACTTGGATTCTTGTGCTCCATTTTAGACTCTGTCTGGGCTTACCAGAAGGAGGGCCAAAGGGGATCAAGAAAAAAAAACTGCGTTTTGGGGCAATCCTGAAAAGATTTCGATGTCAACAAACTTAAATTTTCGGGACTAAAAAATGGATGGGATACTGGAAAAGTTGAATCTATAATTACAGTATACTTCTGATACCCCCGGTTTACAAGCTTGATTAAATATTAGGTACTCACTAGCATTTGCCCGCAGCTTCACTTGCGGGAAATTTTGAACCCGTTAAGTGACTATTTTCCATACAAACTTTCACCCCCTATTTAACACCATTACGAGTTGAATTTCGAAAAATCCTCCCTTATTCCTTGTTTACATTATCAAGGAAATCTATGTGCAAAATTTCAGCTTTCTAGGTCCAAGGGTTTGAGCTAGGCGTTGATGAGTCAGTCAGTCAATCAGTCAGTCAGGACTTTTCTTTTTATTTATATAGATTAATTTTGTTTTATGTTATTTTTATATTCGTGAGGAAACCTGCACACCTGAGAGGGCTCCATAAAGTTCTCGATGGTGTATGGTGCCCACCAACCCACACCAGGCCAGCGTGGTGGACTAAGGTTTAATCATTCTGAGAAGAGGCCCGTGCCCAACAGTGGGCTACGAGCTACTTCTTCTTCTTCTTCTCTCGTGTCGGCACGAGCTAGTCGAAAACAGCTCATGCTGTGGTGAAAAGATTAGCCAGTCAGCAAGG
The DNA here is from genome assembly GCA_905220435.1 of Amphipyra tragopoginis. Taxonomy (NCBI): domain Eukaryota; kingdom Metazoa; phylum Arthropoda; class Insecta; order Lepidoptera; family Noctuidae; genus Amphipyra; species Amphipyra tragopoginis. Next base: position 19,019,360 of record HG992016.1, read on the forward strand.
TTGGTAGCGGGGCTGACTACCCAGGGTGCGCCGGACGTACTGAAGTATTGTCACTCGTGGAAGCTCTTTTCATGCACCCCATGAGCTACTTAATATGTTCATCATCTGCCTAGCCTTTTCCCAACTATGTTGGGGTCGGCTTCCAGTCGAACCAGATTCAGCTGAATATCAGTATTTTACATGGAGCGACTGCCTATCAGACCTCCACAACCCAGTAACTGGGTAATACGATACTCTTGGTAAGACTGGTTGTCAGACTTTCTGGCTTCTGACCAACAGTAACGACTGTCAAAGATCTACAAATGACAGCCGGGACCAACGGCTTTACGTGCTTTCCGAGGCACGGAGGAAACTCGCTATGGTAAATGGTCACCCATCCACAGACCAACCTCGGCAAGCGTGGCTTAACCCGGAAGATTGGTCTATGCGGCTGTAATTATTTAGCCACGAGCTCCTCTACTTAATATGTTATACCATGATATTTCGTTCCATTACAAAAACAATGACTTTTGATCGCGGACTGGTCATAATATCACAAATTACCTACGAATATACTTCAAAGGAAACATATTGCATGCAATAATATTATATAGCAAGTATCATATCAAAGAGCTCTGTAACGTGTTATCAGGATTTTTTTAGCACAACGTTCATAGTAGGCGACTGGACGAAGTTGAATGTAAATATATATATTGTACAACATATTTTATATTTATGTTGACCATTATGTAATAGTATGGCCATGCACGACGCATATACAGGGTGTCTGCCACATGGGGGAAAGTACGTTAATATTGTAAATTGAAATAAAAACTGAATGAAGACTTTAATTTTTATTTTAAAAAATACGGACTGCATTCAAAGAATTTTAAATAATCACCTGTCTGAACCGGGAATCGAACCCGCTAAATGTGAAAAAAACTTGTAATTTTACTGTACTGATCGAAAGGCTCGATCATATACATTTATTTCTTCTAAATAATCATAGCATCTAAAGTAAAAGGAAGACCATGAAATTTAACATTTAATTTAAAATTTTGTTCAGAATAATGTGTAGCATTTTTCTCTATGCATGCACCACCAATAAAAATAAATGTCAATTATTACAAACATCATTCCTCTTATTCCCCGAAGGTTGTGCAGAGGAGTATTTCACCCATATTTCGCCTTCATAATTAAGTCCCATGAGGAGCTCGTGGCTAAATAATTACAGCCGCATAGACCGATCTTCCGAGTTAAGCCACGCTTGCCGAGGTTGGTCTGTGGATGGGTGACCATTTACCATAGCGAGTTTCCTCCATGCCTCGGAAAGCACGTAAAGCCGTTGGTCCCGGCTGTCATTTGTAGATCTTTGACAGTCGTTACTGTTGGTCAGAAGCCAGAAAGTCTGACAACCAGTCTTACCATAAGTATCGTATTAACCCAGTTACTGGGTTGTGGAGGTCTGATAGGCAGTCGCTCCATGTAAAATACTGATATTCAGCTGCATCCGGTTCGACTGGAAGCCGACCCCAACATAGTTGGGAAAAGGCTAGGCAGATGATGATGATGATGATTTAAGTCCCATGAAACAGGGTCCAAGCCTATAGCCATCAACTGGGCACAGATCCAGACTCCGGGCTGCTACTGAGAAATTCCACACTGAAAAACCCAATAACACTTTGCCCGACCTAGGATCGAACCCGGGACCTCTCACTCAGCAGCCGCGCTTGCGACCACTAGACCAACGAGGCAGTATCATATAATTATTATAATCGCATAACTCGTCAAAATGTAGGGAACAACATATTTTTTTTCGCGATTTCATGTTTGGTCCCATAGTAAATGTTCATAATATTTCATTCATGTTCATAATGATGAGTACAGTGAACCCTTAAGAGGTTATGCGTTATTTAAATTAGAGAAATAATAAATCAAGCCACAAATTTATTTATTGGCCACGTGACCAAACTTCTCATTTTATAACTAAGCAACGGGAAAATGAAATAACCTCTAATAAACTAATTCGACTTTTTTACAACACCAACAAAATTTTTGAGCACCCCGACACGGATAGGTTAGGTTCGAAGGGGATGACTTCGGGGATGCTTCGTTCGCTCGCTTTGCTCGCTCACTCTACCCCCCGTCATACCCTTCGTGTTACGTTAATTTAAACCCTGCAGACAGAAATAGGAGCCGCGCGCAGCGGGGCTCCGTCGACTCTTTTTGTTTTTCATTTGTTTTTATTGTGAAAATGAAAGTGGGCGACGAACAGTGGCTTATATAGAAGATAACTAGTGGCTAAGATAGTCATATTCAGACGCTCGTTAATTGTGGCTGACTTAGTAATTTAGAAGCCAACGTAGATTTTTAGTGGCGAATAATGCTATTAAAAAGAAGTCTGTTTAATTAGCACCCTTTAAATTACACTTTGTATACATTTATTATTCGGCCGATATGACATAGAATTTATGATAATTCTTGCGAATGCCCAGTTTTCCGCGACGCGACTGCTCTCCAACCTACGAAACTCAGGAAACTAGATAACACAACCAAAACAGTTTATTCACAACATCACAATAGGAACAACCCTCTACCCTTTGTCGGACAATCGCTAAGGGATGAATATTTAAATTACAAGCGACGGGTATTCGTCCTTTTGATCCGGAACAATCGATGGGTAATATAGTTGTTGTTGTGAAGACAGGAATAGACGATAAATACCTATAGGGGAACAGTTTGAATAACTGTGAATCATTTTCTTGTTGGTCCTTTTTTTGGTCCTTAGGTCCGAGCTTCAGTAGTGGTGTTACAGTACAGCCGAGATTAAAGAAAGAAAAAAGGAAAGAAAGAAGTATACACTTACCGCACTTAAAAGTAAGCCTTTCATATGAATATGAACGTTACTCTTATACCAATAATGTTCATATTTGTATAGCTAATGTGAATAAGCATTTTATACGAATATGAACATTAACCGGTAGAGGCCCGCCCGACGATCCGGATCGTCAGTGCCATTGTTTATCTATTGTGTCTATAATTACAGTACTACACAGGACCGATCGAGTACTGTAATTATAGAAACAATAGATAAACAATGGCACTGACGACCCGGATCGTCGGTCGGGACGTACCGATTGAGTACTGTAATTATAGACACAATAGATAAACAATGGCACTGACGACCCGGATCGTCTGTCGGGACGTACCGATTGAGTACTGTAATTATAGACACAATAGATAAACAATGGCACTGACGACCCGGATCGTCGGTCGGGACGTACCGATTGAGTACTGTAATTATAGACACAATAGATAAACAATGGCACTGACGACCCGGATCGTCTGTCGGGACGTACCGATTGAGTACTGTAATTATAGACACAATAGATAAACAATGGCACTGACGACCCGGATCGTCGGTCGGGACGTACCGATTGAGTACTGTAATTATAGACACAATAGATAAACAATGGCACTGACGACCCGGATCGTCTGTCGGGACGTACCGATTGAGTACTGTAATTATAGACACAATAGATAAACAATGGCACTGACGACCCGGATCGTCTGTCGGGACGTACCGATTGAGTACTGTAATTATAGACACAATAGATAAACAATGGCACTGACGACCCGGATCGTCTGTCGGGACGTACCGATTGAGTACTGTAATTATAGACACAATAGATAAACAATGGCACTGACGACCCGGATCGTCGGTCGGGACGTACCGATTGAGTACTGTAATTATAGACACAATAGATAAACAATGGCACTGACGACCCGGATCGTCGGTCGGGCCTCTACCGGTAAATTTTACACGCATAATGTTTATTTTCGCATGAAGCGCTCTATCTCGCCCTTAGCCGCCCTGAGGCTCTCCGAACTTTCACGCATGTATACTCAGAAAGAAAACAGTTACAGTTCTATTAGATAAACTGCCTCGTTGGTCTAGTGTTCGCAAACACGACTGCTGAGCGAGAGGTCCTGGTTTCGATCCCCGGGTCGGGTAGTGTTATTGGGTTTTTCCGTGTGGAATTTCGCAGTAGCAGCCCGGAGTCTGGTTTTGTGGCCGGCTGGTGGCAATAGGTCGTACCCTATTACTTATAATGTCGATATGAGGGTTTACTATACACCTCTGCCAACCCTTCAGGGAATACAGGCGTGATGTTATGCTTTATTAAATAAACTTTGCTTAACTACTAGCCGATCTTAAGACGGTGTTAATTAAAAGCCATGTTGTTCCTAAAAAACCTACTAATTTACACAAAGTTTCTTACCTTAAATGAATAAATAAATCAGCCTGTAAGTGTCCCACTGCTGGGCAAAAGCCTCTTCTCATACAGAGAAGGAACGAGCATTGATTACCACACTTACTCACTGCGGGTTGGCGATTTCAGACCATTAAGTCCAGGTTTCTTCACGATGTTTTCCTTCACCGTATGTCAGTGGCGTCTTATTAGATTAACCAAAAAAGTAGACATAATATACAGGGTGTTAACGAATTCGTGTAATTCCTTCAAATCACGTGATCTACGGGTAACACAGATTAACCCTAAATGGGAAATTATGAAAATCAATGAAAAAAAAAATTTTAAAAAAATCTTGATTTTCGATTTCGGAGTCATTTTAGAGCCTTGAGTTATCTGACTGCAAAGAGCGATATCGCGTTAGTCGTATCTGCCAGCCGTGTCACCGTGCTTTCATTAATTTATGCGTGGCATCGAAATATTCACACAAATAAAAATATTTTTTTACAAAAAAATTAATTCTTATTTTTTTACTGAATCCTTATTAGGTGGTTTAGATACGATCGGTAACAAAGCCGCATGAAAAAATAATAATTTTATTTTTTTATTTTTAATCAAGCTAAATCCCGTGCGAGGCCTGTCTACATCAGTAGTAGATCATGTGGTTTTAAGGAATTACACGAATTCATTAACACCCTGTATAACATTGAAAAAGTCACATAGGTACATGCCTGGGTTTGTAACTTTGTACCCGCAACCCGGTGCTTAACAAAGTCAAAGATTTATTAACTGATAAATACAAAAGCTTTTACAATGGTAGTATAATAGTAGCTTAACATATTCAATCAGAACATAATGACATGCAAATTTTTGGCAAAGGTACAATTTGATCATTTAGATTTAAAGTTCTTCTCTTCTCTCGTGTCAGCACGAGCTATACGAAAGTAGCTCATGCTGTGGTGAAAAGATTAGCCAGTCAGTAAGGTTGGTAGCGAGGCTGACTGCCCAGGGTGCGCCGGACGTACTAAGTATCGTCACTCGTGGAGGCTCTTTTCATGCACCCCAATGCACTAGATTTAAACTGAAGGAATTCTTTTAAATTATAGAAGGGATATTCAATTAACCACCTGTGTAAAGCCTTTCTGAAGCGTACCATTGGAAGTTCTTTAATTTGGTTAGGAATCTTGTTATATATCTGAATACACATAGGATAGCAACAAGCGGGTCTGTAGCTTCCAGGCCACCACGACATTTCATCATCATCTGCCTAGCCTTTTCCCAACTTTGTTGGGGTCGGCTTCCAGTCGAACCGGATGCAGCTGAATATCAGTATTTTACATGGAGCGACTGCCTATCAGACCTCCACAACCCAGTAACTGGGTAATACGATACTTTTGGTAAGACTGGTTGTCAGACTTACTGGCTTCTGACCAACAGTAACGACTGTCAAAGATCTACAAATGACAGCCGGGACCAACGGCTTTACGTGCTTTCCGAGGCACGGAGGAAACTCGCTATGGTAAATGGTCACCCATCCACAGACCAACCTCGGCAAGCGTGGCTTAACCCGGAAGATCGGTCTATGCGGCTGTAATTATTTAGCCACGAGCTCCTCCACGAGGCCACCACGACATTTACCATACAAAATAATATTGTTTTAGTTTGTAAAATAAAATATGTAGCATCTGTCCAGAGCGTCCCTGGAGGGACTGGGCGAGTCACGCACGTCTTGTGTCGGAAAACCTTAATTTTATACTTACGCCGTCTCACCGCTTTACAAAATGTTAAGGATGTTGTTTTAGTTAATGTGACAACAGCATTATGTTGTAATTGTATTGCTTTATCTCCTGTGCTCGGTAATTTTGAAAAATTAAGGTTTTGTTAAGTTTGCAATGCGTATCTTTGCTATTTAGTTTCTTCCTTTTCTTTTTTTTGAAAACGTTGCCCCACACTAAGATTTCTCTTGTATCGTGGGTGCGTTTACAGACACAAATCTCACAAACAAACGCCCAGACCCGAAACAACCATCTGTAGGCCATACAAATTTTTGTTCCGTGTGGGAATCGAACCCACGACCCGTAGCGCGGAAGCCAATCGCTTAGCCACTGTACCAAACGTGTCGTCAATCAATTCAGTTTAAACTGAAAAATAAATAAAAAAAGTGCGTAGTACTCTCAACTGGCGTGTGTGTATGACAAGATGTATGAACGTGGACGAAGAGAAAGGATTGTGTAAAGATCGTAGCATGTGGCGTTCTACAGCTTCTGCCTACTCCCATGGGAAAAAGGTGTGAGTTTATGTTTTTATGAAAAATAACCAAGAATAGTTCCGTGTGGTGCCGGACGTAAAGAATAGCACTACCCCATCTATTCTCGTGGGTGTCGTGAAAGACGACTAAGGGATTCACTAGAGGATGGGCAGCAGCGTTCTCTGAGTATTATAGGGCGGATTTTTTAAAAAGTGTACATATTTTGTATGAAGGTTTTAAACGTTTCCTCTGACTAACTTTTTGATGAATGCGTTGCATGTTTTTCTTTATAACTTTTTAATTTTCACTGATTACTAGTTGGTCATATGATGTTAAGGAATAATAACAAATAAAAATATATATAGAAAAACATGCAACGAATTCATCAAAAAGTTAGTCAGAGGAAACGTTTAAAACATTCATACAAAATATGTACACTTTTAAAAAAATCCGCCCTATAACAACCATACTGCTATCGCCAACCCGCCTGCCAAGCGTGGCGATTATGGCAAACCCCCCCTATTTGGTGAGGCCTATGTCCAGCAGTAGACGTCTTTCGGTTGAATCATCAAAACCAAAGATACTATACAATACAATACTCTTTATTGTACACAAAACAAACAAGTAACATTTCTATTAAAATAGAGATGTACAATGGGCGATCTTATCGCAGTAGGCGATTTCTGCCAGATAACCTTTGGATGGACATGATTTGCAAGAAAAAAGAGAGGGGTAGTTCTCGGTGTAGCAAAAAAATTAGGAGACATTAAACAAAGTACTCTAAATAAACCTAAAACAATATTAGATAACATACATGTGGGAATGAATGCTGGGAGAAACGAAACGTAAGTGAAGGTGAGACTCAGCAAGAGAATGAAGGTGAGAGTGAGTAAGAAGGGAATGAAGTAGAGAGTGAGTAAGAAGCGAATGAAGTAGAGAATGGGTAAGGGAATGAGAGGGAGAGTGATTAATCATTAATGGGGAACAACGATAAAAGGACGTAGGAAGTGTATTGGAAAAAGTATTTTATAATTATTCAGATTAAAAGAAGTTAATTAAAATAGATTTTTATTGGTATTCGATCCCCTAACACTACATACATACACCTACGCCTGTAGGTAATCCCCAAAAGGGGTAAGTAGGGGTGTTCTCCTATTGCAGGAGCTTGTACATCCACGTTTTGTCTTTCGTATCTAGGCTTAGTCTGGCGGTTAGAGTATGTCTTGCTCACTCAAATGTGGCGTGTGTGTTGGATCGTTCGGTTCCCTACGAAATGGTTGAGCTGAGCGATGCTGATACATGCGTCATGTTCGTGAACGCCGTCAGTTGGGACTGGTTATCTCTCATCTGCCATGGCAAATTAATTGTAGGTACTCTTATCAGCATAGCATATTTGACATTGTTCTCACGTTTTATTTTTCTTATTCACAATGTAACCAAATTTTTGTAAATATTTGATGGAAAAGAGTAACCATGGAGTTTATTGCCCGTTCTTCTCCATAGGAAACTACACTTTGGAACGCGGCAGTAACTTCTGTTTTTTCATCAATTCAAACGTGCCTATACAAGGTTAGTCGGAAAGGGGGTACTAATCTGAAAGGGTGTTAAAGTACACATAATCATGAATAACTTTTGTTCTACAACTTTCCCCAAAAGTCAATAGTTTAAGAGAAATAACTGCACAAAGATCTCAAAAAAAAAATGCTTAAATCTATCTATCTCCAGTTATGATCAGTTGTGTTTACATATTAGGTTATATTTGGGGTCATGAATCAGAAGCACCAATTTCTGAATTTATAACTACAGCAGGGATGAAGAATTTTTGAAAAAACTAAAATAAAAATCATTTTTCATGAAAATAAAAATTACCGAATTTTGAAATTTTAACACTTGCTTTATGACAGTCATCAGTGATACTATAAGTGGCTTGCGGATTAGTACCCCCTTTCTGACTAACCTTTTATATGGTATAATTGAAATAAATGCTTTGACTCTAATTAGAGCCCTATTTAATAGGTGGCGAGCCTATTACCATTTTTCGGGCACAATTATTTTGCTAATTAGCTAAGGAGCTCGTGGCTAAATAATTACAGCCGCATAGACCGATCGTCCGGGTTAAGCCACGCTTGCCGAGGTTGGTCTGTGGATGGGTGACCATTTACCATAGCAAGTTTCCTCCGTGCCTCGGAAAGCACGTAAAGCCGTTGGTCCCGGCTGTCATTTGTAGATCTTTGACAGTCGTTACTGTTGGTCAGAAGCCAGAAAGTCTGACAACCAGTCTTACCAAGAGTATCGTATTACCCAGTTACTGGGTTGTGGAGGTCTGATAGGCAGTCGCTCCATGTAAAATACTGATATTCAGCTGCATCCGGTTCGACTGGAAGCCGACCCCAACATAGTTGGGAAAAGGCCAGGCAGATGATGATGAATTATGTTGCTAGTTAGCTAACATAATTAAGCCCAGCCAGAAATACCTACACAAAAATAAATCAGTGAAATATAATTTCAAGATTGTAAAGCTCTGAGTCGCGATTCTTAATATTACTTATGTTAAATATTCACCAAACAGTAAATTCCTTCGTTGACAATTTAATAAACAACGGATTGCTAGTTGGTGGAATATTCCGTAACTTGGATCCTCATCGACCACGGAATATGAAACGAATGGAGTAAATATTCAATCTGAAACCAAACAACTAACTTCTCCGTTTCTCGAGAGAGATAAAATATCGCGATTGGACGACTATCGCATTTTACGCCGCAAGATACGATCCTCTTGAAGAATGTTGTAGAATGTTGAATATCACGGAAATATATTATACGCAATATAGCTGTATGCACAAAAAAGTAAAGTATTTTGTTTCGTATTTTGTCATCCAAGACGTTCGTTATGTTTACGATAACTAGTAATGTGGGTTGCATATTACTAGGGCTCTAAAAGTGCCCTCAAACTAAGCTAAATGTATTGTACTGGAAGAGGAAGGAACCTATTGATAGTCAAACTAAATCTTTGTATTCAATGATTGAAAAAAATGTTTCAAATACAAGTTGAAAGTTGACAGATGTTTTTGAAACATCACGTAAATGTTTTTACAAACAATGTTTTAGAGTTTTTGTCATCAAATCTATCAGTCGTGTTAACCGCAAAATTTATTAATGTTTCAGGAACACTTAGGTTTTGCAGAACGTTCCTCCAGTCCAGATTGAACTCCAATTACCGGATCACTGTAATTTATGTGCATAGAATCAGTATTTGAGCATTGGCCTTATTCCAGAACGGTAATTGAACTATTCTCAGATGAATCGAGACTCAAGCAGAGTTACGAACTGTCAAATTTTAAACTGTTTGACGTAAATTGACACGGCAATCTATGCTCAAGCGCGGTCTCAGCACGCTTGTGTGATTACAGTACCCCAAGTGTGAGTTTTTTACGTAACTACTGTAGTTGCGTCACGCCAAAAATGTCAAACAAATTTTTAGTCTCGCTGTTCGCCGCTAGAGGCTCTGCCTAAATTTTCATACATTTTTGGCGTGACGCAACTACGGCAGTAACGTAAAAAACTCACATTTGGGGTACAGTTCAAATCTCTGCTTGGGTTCAAAAAGTACAACTCTTCTGTAATATGTACCAGCCTTCTAATTGCACTAACACTTGTAATCATACCGATTACAAGTGTTTGCGAGTTTGGATTTGATTTTGACAGGTCAAAAATTTCCATAGCAACATGTTTTAACAATCCAACTTCTCCACAACTATGTACCACGCAATGAATATTGTTGTATTGCCAAAATGAAAGCTATTGAAATTACGAATGTGATACGCAATTCGGATGCAGTATCTAAAACTGTGTTTAAAAACAAATGTTTACTAAAGAATACGTTGCTTTACACTTATACTTTATTTATATTTTGATGTGCCATTTACATCATACGAAATCCTCACTTAACCATCCATTTGTTATCCACTCCGTGTCACCAACACAATTACTAGTCCGTCCATCTCGTAGTAAATTATACCGAGCAGCGGTAGCGGTATCGTCTCCACGATCACTGCGGTATTACACGGCATTACCCGGTATTACCCGGTATTAGTAACGGTATACTAGTGATACCGGTAAATATCTTCGCATAATTTATTTGGCGTTGTAGCGACATCTATTGTTTAAATGTTGTCTTATAAAATATATAAGTAAGTCCTTATGTATAAAGGACTTACAAGGCGTATAGGAGGAGTGCCCGCCTGCAGTATGGAGGGTCGTAGGTTCGATTTCCGTACCGAGACTAATATTTTTAAGGTCTACAAATACAGGCTGTTAACGAATTCGTGTAATTCCTTAAAACCACACGATCTACTACTGGTGTAGATTGGCCCGCACGGGATTTAGCTTGAATAAGTAAACGATAGTGGTAAATTATGTTATCTAAACCACCTAATAAGGATTCAGTAAAAAAATAAGAACTTTTTTTTTGCAAAAAATTTTTTTTTAAGAGTGAACCTTCCGATGCCATCCATAAATTAATGAAAGCACGGCGACGCGGCTGGTGGGTACGACTAACGCGATATCGCTCTTTGTAGTCAGTTACCCGGGGGCTCTAAAATGACTCGGAAATAGAAAACAAGATTTTTTTAGATTTTTTTTTTGTTTGATTTCCTAAAATACCCCTATAAGGTTAATCTGTGTCACCAGTAGATCACGTGGTTTGAAGGCATTACACGAATTCGTTTACATCATATATATTTTCAAGTCTAAATTTTTGTAGGAGAAATCCCAGAACAAGGTACCGTTTTATAAAAAAAAAATAACAATATCATTATCAGCACGGGCCTTTTCTCAGAATGAAAAGGGTTTAGGACTTAGTCAACTATGCTGACTTGGTGCGGGGCGGACTATACACACCATCGAGAACTGTTTGGTAAGTCCCATGTAATAGGACCAAGCCTATTGCAATCATCCGGGCACAAACCCAGAATCCGGACTGCTCCTGAGAAATTCCACACGGAAAAACCCAATAACACTTTACCCGACCTGAGGATCGAACTTAAAACCTCACGCTCAGCAGTCGCGCTTGCAACCATTACACCAACAAGGCATTTAAAAACAAGAAACAATTAATATCAGATTTCTCCTTAGTTGACATTTACAATTGAAACTAGTACCAACTGAAACTACCTGAAAGGGATATGACCCATTTAATGTATCACAAAGGGCCCGACGTACGACATTTAAATAAATGGTCCTCCTTACTTATCCAGATAGGGACTGTGATGAATCTAGCTCCAAGTAGGTACAGACTGAAGCAAAGTTACAAAAGTGTTCTAATAATGAAACATTAATACAAGGTTAGTCGGAAAGGGGGTACTAATCCGCATGCCACTTTAAGTATCACTGATGACGGTTTTAAAGCAAGTGGTAAAATTTCAAAATTCGATAGTTTTTATTTCCACGTAAAATTAATTTTATTTTAGTTATTTCAAAAATTCTTCATCCCTACTATAGCTACGAATTCAGAAAATGGAGCTTCTTATTCGTGACCCCAAATATGACCTAAAATGAAAACACAGCTGATCATAGCTGAGGATAGATGGATCTGAGCACATTTTTTTGTAATTTTTGAACAGCTATTTCTCTTTAACTATTGAGTTTTGGGGAAAGTGGTAGAACAAAAGTTACTCATTATTATGGGTACTTTAACACCCTTTCGGATTAGTACACCCTTTCTAACTAACCTTGTATAATAGAATGCAATGGAATACAATGCAATAGAATGGAATGGAATAGAGTGCAGTGCATTGCAATGGAACGGAATGCAATGTAACAGAACGGAATAGAATGCAACTCAATAGAATGGAATAGAGTGGAATCGAAAGGAACAGAAGGGAATAGAATAGAATACAATGGAATGAAATAGAGTACCTATAAAAGAATGAATAACATTCCTCTTATGAAACTATGACTTTGAGCCGTTTGGGGTGGAAACGTTCGGGTCATGGGGTCCGAGTACACGCCTCCTTTTTAAAGAAATAGTACTGGTGGGAAGAGCACATTTCCAGTCGACAGCGATGCGGAAGAATATTTTGATGCACTCTTTTAGTTTGTATAGCTATGTGTATACCAGTGCGCTTTCATGTTCATCTTGCGTCTTCGTCTGAATCATGCGTGATGCGCCATAGCGCATGCAATAGCGCATGCCTTAACACTAGTTCGTCAAAAGCGCATGCCCCTAGCGCACGCTAATCCGTCTATTTGTATGTCGACTGACGACTGACCGAGGCGCACCGGTGTGGACGACAAGCTGCATGCTTCTTATGGCAATCAATATTGCATGCGCTTGACGCAAGAGGAATTGAAAGTTGAAAGCGTAAGATGAACATGAAAGCGCACGGGTGTAGACATATCATAAAGATCGTTTTAGTCTAGGGTATCATTTTTCTTTATTTGTATATATGAGTAGTGTGTAAAATTCTGTTTGAAATAATATTTATAAGTAATTCTAGTCTACGTGAGCACATACAAAAATAATGTCATAGTCCAATTATTATTTTTTGTAACTAATAACGACAGACAAGATACTTTTTTTAAAGAATAGTATGAAAAATTTTGTTAAATAATAAACTCCAAAGATAGATAATTCATTTTGTGACTGTAAAATGTTAATAGACTTTTGGTGTTGGCTGTACATAGTGTCCCTAACAGGATGAGGGGAGTAATGACCCGTTTTTAGTTCTATTTCAATTGCTTCTGTAATGTCTAATGTCACGTTACTATTGTAAATTCTAACGCTTTCTCGTCAATGCTATTTTCTGATTCAGACATCCACATCATCATTCAGCCGAAATACGTCCACTGCTGGACATAGGCCTCCCCCAAGCATCGCCACATCGACTGGTTCTGTGCTTCTCGCATCCAGCGGATTCCCGCGACCTTCAACAGATCATCGGTCCACCTTGTGGGAGGCCTACCCACTCTGCGTCTTCCGGTACGCGGTTGCCACTCCAGAACCTTTCGACCCCATCGGCCATCCGTTCTGCGACCAATGTGCCGCCCACTGCCACTTAAGTTTGGCAATTCTTCGAGCCATGTCGGTTACCATGGTTCTCCTGCGGATCTCATCATTTATGATATGATCAAGCAGAGAAACTCCGAACGTAGCCTCCTTCATTGCCCTTCTTCATTGCCCTTTCTTCATTGACCTTGAGCCTTCTTATGAGGCCCATTGTGAGCCACGTTTCAGTAGAGTAAGTGATCACTCACTGTGTACATTTAGATATTCCGAAGTATTTTTATTATTAACTGCTTTTGCCCGAAGCTTCGCTTGCGTGAAATTTAGAACCCGATAAGTGACGATTTTCCATACAAACTTTCATCCCCTATTCAACCCCCTTAGGGGTTGAATTTCGAAAAACCCTTCCTTACTAAGGAGTACGTCTACGTTATAAAGGGAACCTCTGTGCAAAATTTCAGCTTTCTAGGTCCAAGGGTTTGGGCTGGGCGTTGATGAGTCAGTCAATCAGTCAGTCAGGACCTTTCTTTTTATTAATATAGATATTGTACGGAAGCCTCGATGCCCAAGTCTGACTCGCACTTGACCGATTTTCATGTCATGTCATGAGGTCCTATGTATAAAGTAACTCAACTCTCAAAACAAATGAAGCCATTTTGAACGCAACATCGAATATTTCCCGAACTCATCCGAACGCACCCGAATGTTTCCGAAACAATCCGCCACCGCTCTCCAATAATACAAATGGGTGAGCAGCGCGCGAGCTATCTTATCAGGCGGGTCGGTTGGACCGAACATTTTTATTGTGTTTATCAATTTACGTGGATTCAGTGTAGGGTTATGTGCGGTGGAACAACTTTTCAGACTTTGTTTTGTTATGAAAACTGTTTTCAGGACTCAAATAGGGTGCTTTTGAAAGGCATTAAGTAGATGGATATAGGGACTAGGTTTGTCAAAGGGGTTCGAACATTTTACTATGGAACCTGGCATAGGCCCCCCGCCGCCATTTTGATTCATCATCATCGTCATCGTTCAGCCGAAAGACATTCACTGCTGGACATAGACCTCCCCCAAGCATCGCCACATCGACCGGTCCTGTACTTCTCGCATACAGCGGATTCCCACAACCTTCACCAGGTCATCGGTTCACCTTGTGGGAGACCTACCCACGCTGCGTCTTCCAGTACGCGGTCGTCATTCCAGAACCTTTTGGCCCCATCCATTCTGCGAGCAATATGCCCCGCCCACTGCCACTTAAGTTTGGCAATTCTTCGGGCTGTGTCGGTTACCCTAGTTCTCCTGCGGATCTCTTCATTTCTGATATGATGACGTAGGGAAACTCCGAGCATAGCCCTCTCCATTGCTCTTTGAGTGATATTAAGCTTGTGAACGACCACGTTTGAGTGCCGTTAATAATCACTTAGCAACACATACTGGTCAAAAAGCAATTAATTAAAGGTAATCATTGCCACATATTGCTCATTCTATTTAGGATGTGATGCAGTAAATAGTCGCTGGGGGTCTACTCCCTAAGCAAGTCCGTGGTTTCGACCTTTTTTTTTTCTTTGGTTATCCTCATGGTTTCCCTTTGCCCGGGGAAGGCGAAGGGGGTATGCCGGACTCTTACCGGCTAAAAACCCACGGTGTTCCTTCTTCTGACCCTTGGCCGGGGTCGCGGGATTCGCAGCTGCATGCACCGCGACCCAGGCAAGCCTCGGTCCGCCAACCCCTGGCGGACCTCTCCTTCTGTGGGGCCTTGCCCCACGTCCTCCTGAGAGGCGCGCACGGAACACTGCGCACCGCTTTCTCGGGCCTGTTACTGGTCGGGCGACGGACCCGCCGCCCGCAGGCCACACACTACGGTGGCCGGAGATCGTCGCGCGCCCTCCGGCGCCCGGTGCGTCTAGCGCGGGAAGGGAGACTGGCCGCTGCCTCTCTCTCCCTCTCCGCTCCCTCTTTGGTTGCCATCACCTCCTCGCAGAAGGAGGCGACGGCTTCCCACGCACTCTCGCCCCCGACCGTGGACAGAACCACGGCCGGCCGTGGTTTCGACCTTATTTACGAGCGTTTCCTACTCCCTATCACCTACGGACATACGATTATTTCGGGGCCCGAACTAAGAATGAATGACAACACGATTTGACAGCTGTCCCTACTACCGATGTGTTTTTGCCCGTCCGAAAAGTTGAACTTGACACTTGTTTTGTTCACTTCTACGTTTCGGGTTACTTTCGGACGGGCGACCAAATTCGTTGACGGACTTAGAGAGTAGACCTCTAGTGCCGGCTACAATATGTTAATCATTTAACAGCCCCTTTAAACTCCAACCGAGACTTCAACCTTTAAAACATTTTCTTCAAACATGTCTGAACATTTAAAAATCTCCGAAACTCCACTTGCATATTTATCTCACAAAAAAACGTTTACTACGAAAAATAAAACTCCTTTTTCAACCTCAAGACGTATCTTTGTTCGCTATCTATGCTTCTGCCTACCCCGCAGGACGAACGAAACCCTCATACAAATGATATCTCTATACCGTGTCGATATGTCCGTCTGTGTGAAAAAACCCGACCAAGATAACAGAAGGGATGTTCGTATTGAGGAAAATCCACCCTTAAATAGATAAGGGGATGATTTTTTTAAACAAAAAACTGGTTATGTACGTTTCGAAGTTGTGGTTTGAGGGTTCTGTACCTAAAAATTCGGTATGTAAAATAAAAGTTAAGTTATGTTGATTTCAAAACCGTTTCGAGGTTTTAGTTTGGTAAACCACATATTGCAATTTTTAGCTCTTAAAATTATAAGATGGTGTTTATTTTAGCAGAAATGCATAAATTCACTTGACATCTATTTCACCTCTAACCCCCTCATTACAAACGATGGTCTAAGAAAAACCCTGGTTTTAAAATAGCCCCGTCTCTTTTTGGTGTATTATGTTAGAAAGTGATAGGTATATTTTAAATCTGGGTTTATCCTAGTCTCGATTTAAATTACCTTTTGTAATTAGGGGGTCTGTGACTATCTTCCTTTTTCGTGACGTAGGAAAACTCTATGGTACTATACATGGCGTAGACAAAGAATTGGTTTCTTTGCCTATGGTAACCCCTCCTCTCGCGTGACGTCATCACTATAAAAATTATTGAAAAATATTAAAAAATAACTACCGTGTAGAAAACAAAACTATTCAAATTGGTTTCTTTAAATAGACTAATCTTTAAAAAATATAAAAAATACCAAAAAAATAACTTTACATAGGTACCGAATTGCCTGTTCAGTATAACCTCTTATTTTGTTGATTTGCATGTATAATTAGAGACTCACTTTCCTAATTAATACAAAACATCTCTGTATTTGTTTACTTCAGCTAAACATTGTTACTTATTTAACCTTATATTTATTTATTAGTAAGCGAACCTCTTCTTTTGAATAAATAAATAAACTTTAACTCGAAATAAGGTTAATTGAACAAGCAGACAAAAGAAAAAAAATACCTTATTTACGGAAGTCAGCTTTTCTGTGTTTTTTCATCTTTAGAGTTAAAACTTCTAAACTAATTGGCGTGACTTGAACGGCGTTGTAGGTAGCCGTAAGCCAGCGGCCGATATTTTAGATTGATATAATTTTTGATTTCAGGAGGAGCTCGTGGCTAAATAATTACAGCCGCATAGACCGATCTTCCGGGTTAAGCCACGCTTGCCGAGGTTGGTCTGTGGATGGGTGACCATTTACCATAGCGAGTTTCCTCCGTGCCTCGGAAAGCACATAAAGCCGTTGGTCCCGGCTGTCATTTGTAGATCTTTGACAGTCGTTACTGTTGGTCAGAAGCCAGAAAGTCTGACAACCAGTCTTACCAAGAGTATCGTATTACCCAGTTACTGGGTTGTGGAGGTCTGATAGGCAGTCGCTCCATGTAAAATACTGAAATTCAGCTGCATCCGGTTCGACTGGAAGCCGACCCCAACATAGTTGGGAAAAGGCTAGGCAGATGATGATTATTTATGATTTCAATTTTGCCTGGAGTAATCTTCCTGTGGAGTAAAATACGAAAACACTGCAACGGGAACGAAGAAAATAGACGGGGTAGGAGGTACTTACCGGCCGGCGACCGCTGCTAGTTCGTTGAGTTTTTGCACCACACTCACTCACAACACTTTGTTCGTGTACCTATATTATGGGTTTTAAATGTTCATGTTAATGTTTTGAAGTTCACTGCAGTGAGTTTAGCGATGTTTTTTACGGTAAATTTGATTTATTTGAATTATTGTTGCGCGCGCGAGAGAATGGCGGCCGAAAAATTTTTGAGCAGCAACGTTTTGAAAGTGGCGCCTCTAGCAGAGACGCATGGCGGCAAGGATTTGGCGGGAATTTGTAATTGGACGTGTGAACTTGGCGGGAATACAGGAAAGGAGTGTTGCAAGCGTTAACACCAATTTCGATAAAATTCAGCCAAAATATAAATAGGAAATAGCCAGGATTTTATGTAGAAGGTCACACATGGTTCGAAAAATCCCGAAAAATAGTTCAGTTATAAATGTATTAGATAGAAAATAGATTTCAACAACTATCTCACGTAGGATAGTTGTTGAAACTATTTTAATAGCTGTGACTTACAGACAGTCACTTGCCTCATAGCGGTTCGGGTTTAACCCGTTTGATGCGGAACCCTACACATCTCACACAATTGGGGCTCCGGCGTAAATTGAACATTTTCGTAATAGCGCTGCTGATACCGGGATATGCATATTATATTGATGTCATTTGACAATAAATGAAAAGAGATCAAAGTTATCGTGATTTGCTTTTGTTAATAGGTAGCGGGATTGAGAGAAAAATACTATCACACAACATTCCGATATTCTGCCCACTCCGCCGCTTTTTTTTTGACGCGTACTGTCATTACATTCAACATCCTCTCTCGTGTCAGCATGAGCTATTCAAGAATACTTAGCTTAAGCTGTACTCAATATGATTTGAACTGAGCGATGCGGATGTGCACGTCATGCTCGTGAACGGGTGCAGTCTGTCGGAACTGGTCAGCTCTTAACTGCTATGGCAATCTTAAAAGCCATATTTGTCTATTTGTTACTCTTATAGGAGCTTACATTAACCTGCATTAGGGTGCATTTCCACCAGAGATGTGCTATGCTGCGAGATTGTAAAAGCCAAGGGAGGAAAAAAAATTCAAAAAGAAATCTTGGTTTTCTATTTCTGAGTCATTTTAGAGCCTTGAGTTATCTGACTGGAAAGAGCGATATCGCGTTAGTCCTGCCCGCCAGCCGTGTCGCCGTGCTTTCATTAATTTATGCGTGGCATCGAAATGTTCACAAAAATAAAAGACTAAAAAATTAAAAAATAAATTATTTTTTTACTGAATCCTTATTAGGTGGTTTAGATACGATCGGTAACAAGGCCGCATGAAAAAATAATGATTTTATTTTTTTTATTTTTAAACAAGCTAAATCCCGTGCGGGGCCTGTCTACATCAGTAGTAGAGCATGTGGTTTTAAGGAAATACACGAATTCGTTAACATCCTGTATACTTGTGGGAAGATATTAGCTGGTCTATTTTTTGCCGGGAACGCCTCGTAAACACCCAATGATGAACATAGCCCTCATAATAGATCGTCACAGATTGCTACGCCTAAGAAACGAATTTAATACAAAAACCTCTTGTTTGTTTTTTTGTATCTTGCGTGCATTTACAGAACAAATATTCACATAGACATACACTCAGACCGGTTAGGCACCTCGCCCACGGCGACTTTAAACGCGCGACAGCATCGCTACTGAATCTACTACTATCGCTATAGAATCTGGGCGAAGGTACACAGCCAGCGACAGCATCGCGGCTGTATCGATACACATGCGCGACTGCATCGCTACAAAAAGTCGCCGTGTGCGAGGCCTCTTAGGCCCCTCGCCCACGGCGACTTTTTGTAGCGATGCAGTCGCGCGTTTAGCAAACGCGCGACAGCATCACTTCTAACGCGTGTTAGTCGCATTTGCAACGCGCTACTGCATCGCGATTGTATCGATACAAACGCGCGACCGCGTCGCGCTACTAAGTAATCTCTGGGTATTAAATGGATGCATCTAATATTGACGCTGCTTCCGTTGCCTACGCTTCGGCTGCTTACGTAAAAGCAGCACCAAAGACAACGTGACTAATGTTGCCTCAACGGAGTCCATCTTGCAACTGTACTGATCCAAGGTATTTTTGTTTCGTAACTGCATCGCGACCGAATCGCGTTTGCATCGCGACTGAATCTGGTCCCGTGGGCGCGGGCACACAGCTAGCGACTGCTTCGCGTCTGTATCGATGCTACGCGCGAGAGCATCGCGACTGCATCGCTACAAAAAGTCGCCCGTGGGCGAGGGTTCTTACTGGGCAATGCCGATATCCTAAGGGCGCATTCCCACTATGTCGTAACGATTAAATTATCGTTGGACGACTGTCGTCTCTAGCTGTCCATTAATACGATTGTTCGTCGTAAATTTTTTTTATCTTTTAGCGACTATCGTATCTAGCTGTTTCCATTGGATCGCGACGACATTTTACCGTTTCACGGCAGTCGCTTTGTCGTTAAAAAAAACGTGTGTGTCGTAAACGACGAGACGATATTTTTATTGTGGCTACGATAGATTTGCGGTCACGATTTAGTCGTAATGATTTTTTATCATTTTACGACTGTCGTGCTGGCCGTTCCCACTGACATGACAATCTGTTGTCACTGCAAAAAATGTTGTAGAGGACAGAAAATCGTGTCGTTCTATATGTGAACACCTCTATTTAAACATATAAGCCACGACACTTAAAACTACACGATTATCTGTCGTCACGACAAAGTGGGGACGCGCCCTAAGGGTAGACCGGTTATCGGACTTCCGAGCTGACTGTCATAGGTATTCGTATGACATCCGGAACCGACTGTTTAACGAGCTTCCCGAGGCACGGAAAGGTCTCCATGGTCACCCATCCACGGACTGACCGCGGCATGCGCCGCTTAACCTTGGAAATCATATCCTGGTAGAGATACTTTTAACATTATCAATGAACCATTAAAATAATTGTACAATACATCGTAATCGCTGTTTTAACCTCAGTTAATCTGGTAACATGAGCTAGTTAATGCGTCTTGTAAGCCGCTGTTGTGTTAGTATAATCTGTGGCGGCATTGATGTGGCTGCAGACTAATATTACCTGTGTCGTGTAATGATTGACTATTAAGCTTTTGACACACAGAAAGCTAGTTTATCAAGTATTAATATTATTCTAATACGCTAAGCTGTAAAATGTGAGGATCATGCAGCAAATAATGTTACACTTAAATTCTTAACATTTGACTGCCTGTTGTCTATCGGTATGAGTCTGTCATGCTCACTAAAATGTCCTGCTGATGATGGCTTTGTGCATCGGGTCGTTGAGTTCCCTACAACATGGTTCAGTTGAGCGACGCTCGTGAACAGTGCTGTCTGTTGGGATTGGTCAGCTCATACTGCTATGGCAATCGTTATTTTCATTTCATTTCACCCTCACATTA
This sequence comes from Amphipyra tragopoginis, assembly GCA_905220435.1. Classification (NCBI taxonomy): domain Eukaryota; kingdom Metazoa; phylum Arthropoda; class Insecta; order Lepidoptera; family Noctuidae; genus Amphipyra; species Amphipyra tragopoginis. The sequence continues at coordinate 19,040,387 of HG992016.1, forward strand.
AAGCCAAGCAGCTTACTGTGTTCCGTCGTGTGTATATAAGAGCCAGAGGGGTATAGGGGAATCCCTCTATACCTCTGTTATTTTGATTCGTGTGCTTCACCTTAGACCCTGCCCAAACCAGCGTAAAACGCGAACAAGCATAAAAAACTGGTTCGTAATTTAGAAACAAAATAGTATTGAACTTATTGAAATGTCCACCTTAAAAATACTTTTTTTTTTTTTCATCAATTGCAATACGCTTGCATTACAGAAAATGTACAGCAATATATGCGTTAAATATTTGTATAGGCACGTACTCTACTACGCCGATTTTCACTGACGTTTTTGTTCAAGTTTGGCCTACAGTTGCAGAATGCACACATCTGTGTTGAACGAATTACGCGTTGTAAATATTCTTTTTCACACATTTTTACTTGCAGTGCCAATTGAGGGGCATGCCATTAATCTAACCTCTCTTCGTCAACTTTTCCGTCACTCTGACATACTCATTCCTTATCTTATCCATCCATCTTTCTTCACCTATTTGCTACATTGCAGACTTCACCCACTGTGCATTGTACCGCTAGCCAAAGTGCCCATACCAGATTGTGTAAACTGCGCCACAGTTCCCAGTCCAACGATCAAACAAACCACGACACACAGCGCGATTGTTCGTCCAGTATGCACAATTAGCGGTATTACGCACATAAATATTTGACGAGCAGCCGCGCTCCGGTGACCCAGTTGAATCGAGTCTTTTGGGACGCTGCGACACACGGACTGGGAGTGCGGCGAGCTGAGGGCGCGGTTGAAGGTTGGTTTAAAATTCGTTCGAAAATTGTGATGGCTGGACATTTAATCGCAATTCAGACTACGCTATACTATGTCGCTATATGTATAGCAAAGCATATTACGTCATAAGCTATAACTATATAGCATGACGTTCACTCTATACGCGATATCGTAAGCCGGTCTACCAGCGTCACGTACAAGTTGTCTGGCATTTTTTGCTGAACTGGGCCTTTTTAGCGCAGCCGTGAGGCACACTTTCCTGCTAATTTCTTTTTTTTGTTTTTTTTTCTACTCTGTTTTATATTGTGTGCCTTCTAGTCTGTGCTAAATAAATGTATTTTCTTTTTTTCTTTCTATGTATAGGAAGTTATTTGCAGCGATCCGTCGGGCGACGGACGGGGTAGAAGTGAGGCAGGACGTCGTAAAAATCGTACGATATACCTCTGAGAATCGCTCAAGTTTAAGCTAATACTTTATAGCATAGCGTTGTATGAACGATGTCCATTGTAATGTATGCAGAGCGATATCGTTGTGTAATACAATATTTGCTACATACTAAATATAGCATAGTCTGAACTGCATGTACAGATGATGATTAGTGTAATTTATTAATAAACAACATACGATTATACTAGGAAAAATATATAGAGGAGCTCGTGGCTAGTTAACAACGGCGCAAAACTAAGAATTTACAAGGTTAAGCTGCGCTTGCCGCGGTCAGTCCGTGGATGGGTGACCATTCGTAACACATCGAGACCCCGCCGTGCCTCGGAGAGCACGTGAAACCGTCGGCCCCGGGTGTCATACGAATACCTATGACAGTCGGTACGATTAGTCAGAAGCCCGAAAGTGTGACAACCGGTCTAAGCTTAGGATATCGGCATTTCCTAGTAACTGAGTTGCGGAGGTCTGATGGCAGTCGCTCCTTGTAAAATACTGGTATTCAGCCACATTTGCATAGAATGGAACTGACTCCAACGTAATTGGGAAAAGGCTAGGAATAATTAAAATAAAATTATTTTCTTCAAAATGTGTGTAGATGTCAAAACTTTCCATCTTATCACCGAGGCGATTTATTTGATAGAAGTTGGGGGTATCCAAAGGGAAGTAACGTCCAAACTCCATCAGCTTGCTAATCTACATAGCCGTATCTACTAACTGACCTTTTAAGAATATTAAATAGAAATTATTCATTGAGAAACATTTTTAGTAAAAATTTCGAGACATGTTCTGTGTGCTCATTAATATTTAAGTAATTATTTATAACGTATTTACGGTCTAACCTTAGGATATCGTCATTGGCCCAGTAAGGCCTCTTGTTTGCTCACGTTTTTTCGCCGTAAAAACCTACGGTTAATTAGCCGTGTGTAGGCACGGTCATCAGTGTTGTATGGGCTAGTATAGAAGTTTGTTGACGGACACGGCGGCTCAACGGTACGCCTGCACCGCCGTATGCACCGTGGCTGCTCCACTTTTGCGCACGGTTTGATTTACATTAGTGTTGTATGACAGTCTATGAGAGTTTGTTAACGGCATCGGACGTTTTCGCGATGGGAAATTATTGCATGACAGCTTTCCAACGCTGATTTTGTGTTACAAAATGGATATAAATCAGTTTCGGCTGGTGGTTTGCTGTGTCGTGTGCAAGATCACACGATTTTTTTACGATGCGGCTAATACGCCGTACGGTTAAAAAACCATGCCGTGAACAAAAGGCCTAACTGTGTTGCGGAGGTCTGAGAGCTGACCCCAACATAAATGGAAAAAGGCTAGACACAACAATTTATAATGTACCTATTGTAGGTTTAAATAAAACACAAATTTCATATAATAATATGCATAGTTTATATTTAACATTTCAATTACAGACAGGAATCTATTTAACTCTCGACACACAAGTAATGATCAAATTAGTCCCGCAAATAGAAATGGGGTAATTAAGCATGAGCTGATGAAAATAATGCCCAAAGAGCATTATAGAGATGATAATAACCAAAAAATATAAGGTAAACGTTGTGTAGTCAATAAAAGATCTAATAATCAGACCATCATGAATGCTGAAGACAAAACTAACTAAATAAGACAGTTGATGAGTGAATCAGTCAGAACAATACTGAATAAGAAGAGGAATTCAATAAGTGTAGCCACAAAGAAGTAATTCAATAAAATGGTAATGTGCGTGTGGTAACGGCTGAGGATTGGAGAATCACTGCGTACGTGCGTATATCATTGCCAATGGAAAAACATCAGCTATTGAAGTACACGGTGATCATCAAGAGTATGTAGTAATCTCATCAAATTGTACCCACGCGCAAGATAAACAACGATTGTAAGAAAGTATGAGAAAATAATACGAGACCTGATTCAACAAAGCACGGGACAGAGCCATTTGGCATAGAAAACAGCGGGTTGATACAAACTATGGACGAAAATGGTTTTATTAATACACGTGTTGGTAGTTCATTTGCTTACTACTCCGTGAGTCTCATTTTAGCCCTAAAAACAACCCATGTATGACTTTTTACAACATTTTCTACAACAGGGCCACTTTACCATTCTTGACGGAGATTTCTTCTTATCCTTCTCAGTTGAATTCTTTTCCCCGAAGTCCGGACACGTTTCAAGTACGCCATTGACTTTATTTCTATCCAATCGATCCTTATACGCTTTAATTTTTGCCTTCTCTATTTCCCTCTGTACCATCCATATGTCTAATTTCTTTTGAAGTCGGATTGCATTCTCTGCTTTTTTCCCGTTCTTTTCATGTTTCTTTTGAATATCTAGTAGGCTTTGCTGACGACCCCCGTAGTTTAATAAAGCCTTTTTAATCCTATCAAATTTAGATAGCCGTTCTTTACCTCCGTTACCTCCGTTATCTTTTCTTCTTCCACTAGGAAAAGAACTGGAGATGTTGCCGGTTTTTAAATTGGCAATTTTTTGTATTTCGGTCGTAACCCCAGAACTGTAACGTGCTATATCATCATCCATTACAAGTTCTGTGCCATTCAATTCTGATATTTGTGATTCCAGATCTTTCATGTAAGTGATGACTTCTTTGGCAGAGCTGTCGTTAGTTTTTCCTAAAGTTTTTATTGTATCTTCGATTGCTGCATTGATTTGTTTGAAGATTTCTGACTTTTCTTTTTCTAGATGTTGTATGTTTTCTTGTTTATTTATTATATTTTCTGGTTGTTTTTTCTCTTGTATAACGGCTTTTTTTGTCACTGTCGTACACTGTATTGTAAAGATGATGTGTCCTATTAAAATAAACAGTGAGTTTTTCATTTTTGTTTTATTGACGTTTGCTCGAGCGTGTAGTTCGGTGCTATTTATTTCTTTGAACAATTTTATTGAACGTAAATTCTCTGCGATACGTATGGTGTTTCGTAACCGTTTTCAATTTGTTTTATTGACACTGTTTTTGTTTTAACAATTGCTTTTTTTTTCGTTTGACTGTTTTCCGTTTGGATCTTTATTGGATTTAATTCATTTATTTATAGTGTAGACTACGAATGAAATGTACTGTTATAGTACTTTTATATGAAGATAGTACAGTTAGATATTTTAGCAGAATTATAGGTACTTGCAGCATGTATTAAGATTATCGAAATAATTGATGATAAAATCATAACTAATTTACTGTCATCCCAAGCTGCACTGTTGCAACTTGGGACTCAAGGTCCAACCATTATTATGGTACAAATCTTAGCCGCTAGCAGCCCGACTGACGAACCGGTTCGTCAGTGCCATTGTTTATCTATTGTGTCTATAATTACAGTACCTGAGACTTTAAGTTATATTCAGACTAGCGCTAGCGTAAATTCAAATTCATCAACGTCGCGTAGGTATTTGTGGCGGGTTTTATTGTTTATCTATTGTATCTTTTTTTCAAATTAAGGAACAAATTAATAAAAATAGGTCCTTATATTGAACCGACCGTTATTTGTTTTATCTCTTTCTCTAGAAAACTTACAGCTAGAACAAAATTATCACACATTATTATAAGATGGCCAATTACAAGTTTTCACGGTTAAATCTACTAGCCGCGTTCCTTAGCCAATAACGAAGCGTAGTCTCCTTAACGTGAGACAATAGTTCTCATCTACAACTAGCATCCCAGGGGTGGCTTACGAGTCATAACTAAGAATGTTACCAAATACTATCAGTAATTATAACGATTATTTGTTGGATAACGATAACGAGCATGTGCACATAATATCAGAATCTAGCAAAAAGCAGAAGCAGTTTGGCAGACGTGTAGGTACTTACTGAATAATAAGGAAAACACTTTTAACCTTTGAACTTTTTGTCGACATGTTTGGTGCAGTGGCTAAGCGATTGGCTTCTGCGCTACGGGTCGTGGGTTCGATTCCCACACGGAACAAAAATTTGTATGGCCTACAGATGGTTGTTTCGGGTCTGGGCGTTTGTTTGTGAGATTTGTGTCTGTAAACGCACCCACGATACAAAAGAAATCTTAGTGTGGGGCAACGTTTTAAAAAAAAAAAACCTTACAATATACAGGGTTAATTGAAAAACACCAACAACCTCTTAAGGGGTCATTGTAATCATCATTATGAACAACTTTTACTATGGGACAAAATCTGAAAACGCGAAAAAAAACAGCTGTTCCCTACATTAATGTTCGCTTAGCTCGTCAAAATGTAGGGAACAGCTGTTTTTTTTTTCGCGATTTCAGGTTTGGTCCCATCGTTAAAGTTGTTCATAATGATGAATACAATGACCCCTTAAGAGGTTGTCGATGTTTTTCAATTAACCCTGTATATTTTTTAATTGTTACAAATTAAGATACAGGGCGTGGTTTTATAATAATGCGAGGATCCAGGGTCTTCAGGTGTAGGTGTAAGTTGACTTAACTGGTGGCTGCTGAGGCGCGAGAGAGGAGAAAGTGCAGCGTGCCGGCCCTTTTATAGGCGCAATCCACCAGTCGCCACCACTACCACCGTCACAAGGAACCGGTCATAATGCGATCTATTGAAGAGCTGTGCCTGAGTTTTGTTGACATCCGAACAACACTAATCAGGGAACGCTCCTGTACACTCTGTTAGTATTTTTTGCACACTCGATCCCTCTACTACTCCTATCATTTGTAACCTTAGTCATTATATTTATATATATATTTAACATCTCAATGCCTCTTGAACTGATAGATATTTTCAAATAATGGTATCGTAACCAGGTCAACGTCGTTCGATGGTCGGGTGCTCTGTCGGATTGGAGTGCGGGGTGAGACAGGGAGGGCTGACCTCGCCTAAGCTCTTCAACCTGTACGTGAACGCACTAATAGAGGAGCTCAGCAGCACCCGTGTCGGCTGTCATATTGACGGTGTTTGTGTCAACAATATTAGTTACGCGGACGACATGGTGCTGCTGAGCGCCTCGGGATGTGGTTTGTCCAGGTTGCTGGGCATTTGCGAGCGATACGCGCTGGATCACGGTTTGCTCTATAACGCAAAGAAGAGTGAGTGCATGGTCTTTCAGGCCAGGGGTCGGGGGTGCCCGGAGTCTATTCCACCTATTAGATTGAACGGTGTCGAGTTAAAAAGAGTTCAACAGTTTAAATATCTCGGACATATCGTGACCTCTGACCTGAGGGACGATGCTGACATCGATAGGGAGCGGAGGGCGTTGTCTGTGAGGGCCAATATGATCGCCCGCAGGTTTGTTCGTTGCTCGGGGGCGGTCAAAATAACTCTTTTTAGAGCGTTTTGTACGTCCTTGTACACGGCCAGCCTGTGGGGGTCATATACCCAGAAGCAGTACAACGCCCTCCGTGTACAGTATAATAATGCGTTCAGGGTGTTGTTGGGGCTGCCCCGGCGCTGCAGCGCGTCGGGGATGTTCGCCGACGCTCGTGTCGATTGTTTCTACACGACGATGCGAAAGTGGTGCGCATCTCTGGGGCGTAGGCTCCGGACCACCTCCAACACCGTCCTGAGCGTATTTGCGAACAGGTTTGATTGTCAGTACATTAACCATTGTTATATGATTAATGTAATGACAAACAAACAAATGACGCAGAGGCAGGCGTATTATTGAAAATCTATTATTTAAATTTTATGATTTTAATTTAATTTTATAATTTTAATTTTGTTAATATTATTATTTAATTGATTATTTTATTGATTGTACAGAATAATTTATGATCTGAAATGGATTGAAATAAATGATATTTGAATTTGAATTTGAATTAGAGAGTTTGACTAGGTACCCAATTTGCATAGTTAGGATTCGATCCCCGCATGGAATTAGTAATTTCATGAGTTTTGTGTTTGCAAACTACACCCTTGATACAGGGTGTAGTTTAGTTTCCTAGCATAGGTCGTGTAGAGGTCGGGGTGAAGCCGTTTAGTTAAAATGGGTTTTTTCGGTATGATTTATATTTAAAATAAATGTGGGTAAGTCACTTTGACAAAACTGAGCTAAGGAAGCGACGCGGCGAGTATCTGATGTGACTGACTTGACCAAAATGGCGAGCCGAAACCCCTTCCTCTTCAGTTCGCCCTCACCCCGCACGCTTCCTCTTACAATGTTATAATAATTAGTGGTTAAGTTTTTAAATGCTGGTTGACGTCGCTATCAGCTTGCATCACGTAAAAAGGTCGCTGACGGTCCACCTGCTCAATAAGCAATTTACAAGTTTTTTTTTTACCTATCTATACATATAAAAGGAGAAGCTGACTGATTGACTGACTGATCTATCAACGCACAGCCTAAACCGCTGGGGTTAGAAACTTGAAATTTTGACAGTAGGTTCCTTTTGTAACGTAGGCATCCACTAAGAAGGGATTTTTCGAAATTCAACCCCTAAGGGAGTTAAATAGGGGATGAAAGTTTGTATGGAAAATCAAACGAAGTCACTTAACGGGTTCAAAATTTCACGCAAGCGAAGCTGCGGGCGAAAGTTAGTTGTAATATACAAGGTGTAACATAAATAACAACCTCTTAAGGGGTCACTGTCCTCATCATTATGAACAACTTTTATTATGGAACCAAACATGAAATCGCGAAAAAAAAACAGCTGTTCCCTACATTTTGGCTAGTTATGAGAACATCACCAATAACATCGATGTGCTATGTCCTTCTAGGGCGTCCTCTACTGGCGTTTCCACTGATATCGTTATACATTCCTTGTGTTAATCGTCAACAACAAACAAATAAATAAAATAAAAAAACACATTGTTGCCAACAGTTCTACGAAAAATCATAACGGAGGGAGAAAGAGAAAATTGCCAAAGAAAAAAAAAAGCTGGCCGTGCCGTGCTATTCGACCTGCACTCTTGCAGCAAGTCAGATCATGGTGACCGAGGCTGTCGATAGCTTCACTACAGTGACACCGAATAATGTAGACCCCCTTAGCCATCAGTAACAACAAACAGTGTCGTTACATTGTTTCTGTTGTAAAATGTAAATCAAGATGGCGTCGTTAGCAACTCTTTAATTTCCACCCGCAGATACACTTTGCCTTTGTAATGGACGTTTGAGGACACTAAAATAGCGACTTTAAGTTTTTTTTAAACTAGCGACTTTATTATATTTTCAAGCTAGCGATTTTAAGATTTTTTCAAGCTAGGGGCTTTAAGATTTTTTCAAGCTAGCGACTTTAAGATTTTTTCAAGCTAGCGACTTTAAGATTTTTTCAAGATGGCGACTTTAAGATTTTTTCAAGCTAGGGGCTTTATGATTTTTTTCAAGCTAGCGACTTTAAGATTTTTTTTGAATAGGTATAGCGAATTTACGATTTTTTCAAGCTAGCGACTTTAGGATTTTTTCAAGCTAGGGGCTTTAAGATTTTTTTGAAGTTAGCGACTTTAAGTTTTTTTTCAAAATAACAACTTTAAGGTCTATTCAAAATAGCGATTTTATGATTTTTTGCCACCCAATCAATCCTCCAACAATTCAGCCAAAAGCTATTTCTAGAAAATTCCTTACAGGAAAATCAATTCCTGTTATTAATCACTTGGGAATCAAAGCTGAAGTAAGTTCTTTCAGACTTCGTCGCTTTTGGCCCTAATCACGCATCTCTAGATTCTCAGATACATTACACAAATCCAAGTTATAAAGATATAGAGAGATTCCCCTATACCCCTCTGACTCTCACATACACACGACGGAACACAATAAACTGCTTGGTGCCAGACTTTAATGTGAGGGTGGTAGCTAGCCAGGCAGACCGTATAGATCCTACCACCAAATCACCAAAACTGCCTATCCAATATTAAACCAAATTCCTGACTGCAATTTCGTAGCATCGCTTCATGGCCCCACAATTAACACCAACAACAAAACCCAATCTTCCGTCTATCGACATCGATAAAGACGTCGATAATTGAATTATATCGACGTTACGGTGATCAACGCGAAGGGGTTGAGTGTGGCGACTGAACTGTGCAGACGAGCAACTGATTTACATAATGTAGTTATTTAAATTGTATTAAACGATGTTTTACAAGATTGTGTGATGGGCTATGAATAAATCAATCACGTTATTCCTCTCAGATTATTTTAAGACGTGCTTGAGAGGATTAATTAATTTACTTAGATTGAAACTAATCTATTTCATCCAATACGTAAATTGGGTGAATGTTGATGAGAATTTTGTAATGGAAAATTGAATGTGTAAGAGCTGGAAAATATTAAAATTAAATATTTTCATCCCTAAAATTAAATATTGATACATAGAATGAGGTTTTGAGACGCGCTTTCAGGGACAAAACTGAATTTATGTGAATTAGAGAAAAGTTGTCGAAGGATTCAAAGTTGAGAACTGAATTTAAAAGAAAATCCAATATGATTTGTATATTTTTTTTTCTATTTCTAAAACATCTGATAGTTTTTGCTTAAAAATAACATGCTGTACACACCCATCGATAATCTTGTTGGTAAGGATCAAATCCTACAAAAATATAGAAAGTGGTAAAACAAAGAAAGAGGCAAAATTAAAAAAAAGATTTCATACCTTACAATATACTTTACTAGAGGTCGCTAGCGGCTTCGCCCGCGTGGATGTCGTTAATCGCGTATTCCGCGTTTTTCTCTACTATAATATGCATGTATTATCTATCTATTAAAAAAACCGCATCAAAATCCGTTGCGTAGTTTCAAAGATCTAAGCATACATAGGGACAGACAGACAGCGGGAAGCGACTTTGTTTTATACTATGTAGTGATTGTACACACATATTACTCAAATACAAAAGAACATTTAAAATATTTTTACAATGGGTCGTCTTATCGCTAGAAGCAAACTTAATCTGATGAAATTCAATCAAACTCAAAACTCATTTATTCAAAATAGACTAGAATTACTTAGCTCCTTTTGAACGTCAATTTTACAATAAAGACATCCCCCAAAAAGCCCTCCCTTCACCGCTTCCTAGTGTTTATGCTGTGAAGAAGAAACGGCGCAACAAACTCCCCAGCAACACAGATCTGTCTGTCAAGTGAATAAATTAATTGACTCTATACAAAGAAGATCATAATATTTTTTACAATAATAAAACTATGCAATTATAGGAAAAGTTAAAATTAAAATAGTAAGTAGGTATATAAATCAATTCTGTATGAATTGAGATAAATCAAAACCGTATCTAAATAATATAGATACTTATATAAACAAACACATAAAAACTAATGGTTTCCAGTGAAGCCACATGTGCAGAAAAGAACTCGCGCCACACGTCCCTATCGTCAACATAGTCGTTTATCTTATAGTATGCCTTTTTAATGAGAACTGATTTAACGTATGATTTAAATTTGCCCTCAGTGAAATCCGTAATTGTTTTGGGAAGCTTGTTATAAAATCGAACACAATTTCCTAGGAATGACTTATTCAAATCATTAGGTAGTTTTATTTTTTTACATCTGAGAAATCATCATATGACTCCTTCCGCTCTACTAAGCTGACATCTCTAAATCATTAGGTACTATGTTCATTACTTTAAAATATATTTTAATTATAGCCGACACGTTGCTCAACTGACATTAATCCCAACCTGTTACGACAGTTGTATTCCAAACAACTTTTAATCTCCAAAATGTATCTCAAAAGTTGCCCGTCTACAACGAAACAAATAAATCATCGTCGATATTAATTTGTTAACTCGCAGCGCTTTCAGCGAGTTAATGGCGACTCTAAGCAAGATTGACATAAAGCCTTATTGAATAAACCAGACGTTTGGTTATTTTATTAGTTTGTACTTAATGGTACTTTGGTAAATGAGGGGTGGACATGATGATGTGACAGGGCCTAACAGTTATAGAATGGTTGGAGGCACAAGCATATAGTTAGCCGTTAGTAGATAGAGATTTTATTTAAGTCATCAATCATTGTTGTCCGTTGGGGGATTAAAATACAATTATTTCGTCAGTGAAGTTCTAACAGTGCTAAATGATGGAATCAGGCGTTACTTTGCGGAAATCCATGACTTACAAAAATGCAAATAGAATATCTAGCTTTAATTCCGCTGAACAAGATCGCTAGTTTGGATGCAGTATGCAGCACCACCCTCCCGCCCACAAGTATATGCACATGCAGAAAAAGTGAAAAAATAATGCAACATGCAACCAAACTAATACACGACACGTGTTTCGCCCCTGTACGGGCATCCTCAGGATATGTTGATTCCTCGACCGCTAGGACGCGAATCTATTCGCGAATATATTCGGTTTGGTTACATGTTGCATTATTTTTTCACTCTTTCTGCATAATGCATATATTTGTGGGCGGGAGGGTGGTGCTGCATACTGCATCCAAACTAGCGATCTTGTTCAGCGGTATTAAAGCTAGATATTCTATTCGCATTTTTGTTCTAACAGTGCGTAAGTCATTTTGTGACAAAAACAGACAACACTGTTAAGGGTCAAAATACACGTCCGATACTTGCTTCCGGGAGCCAGATCCGACTATCTGATCGGATTCATGAAATACACGTACGATTATCGTGTCCGATTTTTTCTGGACGACGACGACGACGCCCGGACGATGCTTACGATTCTGACATACGATCCGATAGTCTGATCGTAAGTGTAATTCATGTCCAAACAAAATGTATGACGCGGAGGCCTTCATATAATCTGATCAGACTATCGGAACCGACTATCGGAGGCAAGTATCGGACTTGTATTTGGGCTCTAAAGCCACAATTTTACTTGAAATGAAAAAGATTGCTAGGATTTTCAAAGGTTTAAATCATCAAAGAGTTCATTTGTAATGATAATTAATATTGTCATATTGTCTCTGGTTGTTCTCGTCTTGCTAACGGTGAGTATTTGCACAGGCACAACCTCGTGGCTAGGATTATCCACCAGTAACTTGTTCTGATCCTTGTGGACTCAGAAGTACCATACAGCAGGTATGTGCCCGACCCAGTTCTCGAGAATGGTCATGTCACATTGTACTGGGACCGATCTATCAGCACTGACAGGACTATTGTAGCCAAAAAGCCTGATATAGTGGTGATAGATCGATCAGAGCGCCGCGCAATGATTGTTGATAACACTGTCCCGCATGACGAGAATCTCGTGAAAGCCGAGAACGATGAAAAATCAAATATCTTGATTTGGCACATGAGGTTGTCGACATGTGGGATATTGACTCAGCAGTCATTGTGCCGATAGTCGTTACAGCCAATGGCTTGATAGCCAAGAGCCTCGACCAACATCTGATGAGGCTCTCGTTAGGCAGCTGGATCAAGGGTTTGATTCAGAAAGCGGTACTTCTGGACACGGCGCGTATCGTTAGGAAGTTCCTCTCTCTGGAGCCCTGACCGCCGGCAGCTTGGACCCTGTGCCCGATGCCGGTGGGCTACTATATTTTATATTTTTAAATGTATTTAAATTTTTTATTGAAATATTTAAAAATATAAGTAATGTGTACAGAAAATGAATAAACGGAATTAAAAACAATATTGCATTCAGCGTAGGTTACGCTCGTTTTAAATAGTTTTTTCACTCTCTTGTAAAGTAGACATTTCTGACTTTTTGACTTCCGCACTGCTATATCTTCACTGACGATTTATTTTTTCACTTTCTATGCAATGATACTAAATTGTTGTATATTTTTCGCAAACAATTCATACACAGACCAGACAGTTTTCGAATACAGCAACTGTCAAAATGTTTGGATGTTTCTAAGTTAGCTTATAACCTATTCCTATAGCTGAGCTTTATCTAAGGAAATTAAGACTTTTGTATTTTTACAAATGAGATGCAAAGACCCCAGCTTTATACAGGGCGTCCCACGACTTTGCCACATGGAGGGGAAGTACCTTAAATACTGTAGATAGAAAAAATTACTGAATGAAGACTTCATTTTTATTTTAAAAACAATACGAACTTCATGTTAAATTTCATGGTGTTCCTTTTATTTTAGATGCTATGTTACTTAGAAGAAATAAAAGTATCTGATCGAGCCTTTCGATTGGTACAGTAAAATTACAGTTTTTTTTTGTTTTCACATTTAGCGGGTTCGATTCCCGGTTCAGACAGGTGATTATTTAAAATTCTTTGAATGCTGTTCGTATTGTTTTTAAAATAAAAATGACGTCTTCTTTCAGTTATTTTGTCCATCTACAGTATTTAAGGTAATTTCCCTAAACGTGGCAAAGTCGTGGGACGCCCTGTATAGCAAGTATACCCCAAATTCGTTAATAACCATCACAAGTAAAATTAGCTTACGTGACTAAATACCTTTTGGCAAAAAAAAAATAGCATAAAGGTACAAGTTCGTAGCCGACTGCATACAGTACCTAGCAGCAGACAAAGTGTCGTTACGACACGTCGTAGAGACACGTCGCAGCGTCATTTCGCTGCAGTCATGATTTCGAACGCAACAGCAGATGACTGCAGCAGACGGCACGTCATATTCCAGTTAGTTCTGAATGTTCTGTGAGACAAGATGTCTGACCTGTTTGGGATTAATAGCGATCTCGATTTACTTTCGAATCTTCTGTTTTTGTTAGATGCAGCGTACAGTGCAGGATATTGGGCCACCTGGTTTATCAGTTTTTCTTCCTCGGAATTGGAAAAACTCATTTTTTGAGAAAGATTCAACGTGTCGTCGCTTCAGCGTCGGTGGTACTACTGATCTGCGGTCGGACGACACGTCGTCTGCGGTCGAACGACGTGTAGTCGAGCGACGTGTCGCTAGCTGCGGAAGGTATTTCATAGAAATACATAGAAACCGTAGTGTTGTAGCGAAACGTCAAATGCTGCTGCTGTATGCAGTCGGCTACCAACTCGTACGTTTAGTAAACCAAAAGATTTGGTTTTGGCCATAGGAATCAACCTTTAGATAAGTTGAAAGCATATTCTAGCATCTAAAATTATTCAAGATTCTTAATAAATGGACAGTCAAATCCTAGGGTAATCTAGTCAACAGTAAATTAATTCTGAACCATGGCGATAGCAGGCTTCCGTTTGAATTTCTACCTCTATTTAACCTTCTGAATTCAAGTGCGGAGCAAAATTTGATTATCACTTTATTAATCAGAACTATTAATCTTACAATATTTACGTAATTACAAATAAAATTATATGCAATTGAAGAAAAATATATCCTAATAAAACTATAAACTAAAATAGGGCATCAAAATATTCCTCCGCCTCGCTGTCGACTGGTAACGTGCTCAGAAGGCTGGCAGCATTGCCACGTTGTATGGCAATGCTAATCCTTTGACCAAAGTAGAGGCCAGCCTTCGGGTCACGGGAAGTGTCGACTAGCCGCTTTGCTATATCTCTGAATAGGAGTTGGGCACTCGGACCCCACGGCCCAAGTGTTTCGACCCCAAACGGCTCGAAAATGTAATTACTAATAAAGTTATTATATTTTCGCCGCTTGAGGGCCTCCGCAGCTGCAGCAGCAGCGCCAGCACAGCCTGCCGAGCTAGGAAGATGGGATGGTGCAAGGGTATTGACCCACGTTGCGTCCCATACCAGAGGCCTACCCATCTTCCATGGCATCAATGACATGCCATCTGTTGTGAATTCGGATCTCACTCTTTGGCGTGACTTATATTGTTTTGATACAAAATAATCATTACGAAATGGTTTTTTTTTCATTCGAAATGAGTACGGTACAAATTCAGAATCAGCTTATCTATATGTCGTGGCCATATCGTAGAATTGATCACTTTATGATGTGGCCGGCCATTTCATGAAATGGTCGTATTTCATGAAATGGCCAACTAAAATTGGCCATATCGTTGAAACGTCAACGTTTAATGATATGGCCATCCACGTTTGGCCATATCATTAATGTAGGGTTTCCATGATATCAAAGGTTTAATAAAAAAATCCAAATAAAGGAAGCACGTACCATGCAAGCAAAGGAGTAGACTACGGAATTTCGACCCACAAAATATCGATGCACGTTACCGCGAAAGTTTAATAGCTTGATTCACCAACAATTAAGGGGATCTGGCGCTCGGCGGCCGCTGCCGCGGCACGCTCGCTTCGCTCGCTCGCCTTCGCGCGTTATTGGTCACTGTTCTAACCTAACCTAACCCAAATGATTCAATATACTAAATAGTAAATGTTTGCAGTAACGTGCATCGATATTTTGTGCTGTAGTTTCACAGGTTAACCAGATAAATAATCGAACAAATAAAATTCTATGAAAAGTTCACCCGCAGTTACCATGAAGTCATATTTTGAAATCCAATAATAGTCCATTAATTTTCGTTGCGTGGTCACCCTACTTTACTTATTATTGTTAGCTTTTTTGTCAGAATATTGGTCCGCCGCCATGATGCATCACAAAAACAAAACGATATCAGCGCCTCTAACGGTGAATAATGTAACTATTTTACGATATGATCACTAATGTTTGACCATATCATGAAGTAGCCGTGCGTTTAGCTGATCATATCGTTAAACGCTGATTATTCATTGATCTGGCCAGGCCATATCATGAAATGGCCAACGGGTATTGGCCATTTCATGAAATGCAACCATTTCATGAAATGGCTGGCCACATCATGAAGTGATCAATTCTATGATCTGGCCACGACATATACATATAATAAAATCGTGTTTCTGGAACAATTAATTTTTTGTGTCTAGAACTTATAAATTGTGCGGTAACGAAACCATAGCGCGATCTAATTCGACGCCAACGCCATCTAGGGAAGTAAAGATTAAACATATGTTTGCATGTTTGTGAAAGCATCACGTATAAAGAGCTGACCCAATGCTGTTGATTTTTATAAACATATATTGTGCTTATCTCCAATTAGCATATTTTTTTTGTTTCATTGCAATCGGTTCACGCAATCAAAAGATATGCAAATAATCAATGTGTTCTACATATTAGACTTGGCGTGTCTGTACATAGCAAATATTTTGAAAAAACATTGTTGGGGTGTTAAAAGACAACCAAAAGAACCCATTTTTAATATTTTTGGATTTGTTTTCTGATTGTCTGTTTATCTGTTTGTCTGTTTATCTGTTTGTTTGTTCAAGCATCACGTAAAAAGAACCGACCCAATGCTGTTGAATTTTATAAACATATATTGTGCTTATCTCCAAGTAACATATGTTTTTTGTTTCATCGCAATCGGTTCACGCAATCAAAAGTTATGCGAATTTTAAGTTTTATAGAAGAACTTAGCATGTATTAGTTTATTTTCAATAGATGGCGTTACGTGTATCAAATCATGTTGTGAGGAAATATATTACTACGAATAAATCCACAAATTATCTAATATTCATTGTTAAATTGGTACCTATTCTCAGTCTACGAAAGGTCTAATGAAATGCTATCCTTACGAAGAAGGAACTAAGCTTTTACAAAAAAAAAAAACGAAGTTGTTATTTAGAATTTATTGGGTCAATTTCTTATTGTTGTTCACAATAAAATGAATTCATGATGTGGACTAATAGTAGGATTTTTATTCATTGAATGTTCGTACTTTTTGGGAATGCTGATGCCGAAAATAAGGTCCAAATTCAAATTGAAGTCGGTGGCCATGATTATTTGCAAGGAAAGCACTCACCCAGTGCTTTCTTCGAAATTTAGGATTTCGTAATCATTCTATCTACTCAATGCACTTTTTGGAATGTTTTTCTACATTTTATTTTGTTAATTTTTGTCAGAACTATTCAAAAGGAGCTCGTGGCTAAATAATTACAGCCGCATAGACCGATCTTCCGGGTTAAGCCACGCTTGCCGAGGTTGGTCTGTGGATGGGTGACCATTTACCATAGCGAGTTTCCTCCGTGCCTCGGAAAGCACGTAAAGCCGTTGGTCCCGGCTGTCATTTGTAGATCTTTGACAGTCGTTACTGTTGGTCAGAAGCCAGAAAGTCTGACAACCAGTCTTACCAAGAGTATCGTATTACCCAGTTACTGGGTTGTGGAGGTCTGATAGGCAGTCGCTCCATGTAAAATACTGATATTCAGCTGCATCCGGTTCGACTGGAAGCCGACCCCAACATAGTTGGGAAAAGGCTCGGCAGATGATGATTTTGTCAGAACTATTCAAAGCCTGTCGCCGCCGTTTTATTAAGTTTATTTAATTGAGTTTTTTTAAGCTTTAGGTAATGTTCCAAAGACAGGGCCATGGAGGGAAAGTACTTTAAAATATTAAAAATAGCAAATTTCACTCACTCAAAGGAAACTTCATTTTACTTTTTTTTTAATGTAATATTGCCTTTACTGATTCTTTTGCCTGAACCGGGAATCGAAGTGACAAAGCTTTATGTACCATCCGGTATTATATTATGGCACCTGTTGACAGATATCTATAAGGTCAATAATAAGGATCAAATCTCTCCAACAAACACACTGTCTTAAATTGAAGGAAGTGCAAGAAATAAGAAGTAACAACAAATAAGTGTTTGAATTGAAATGTACCTAAGTTAGGTAGGTACTTAATGTTAGTTTTTATGGTCTTCCATCAATTTCAGGCACTATGTTTATTGGAGCGATTTGATCCGTATTATTTATTGATCATATCGATTGATGAAATAAAAATATAGATGATGTTTTTTCGCGTTTGTGTTGGTTCGATTTCCAGATCAGACTTTTGGAAAGTAGTACCTACATATTTATAACTTATTAAAATTAAATGAAGTCTTCTATAAGTATTTTTAGCTGAAACTCTACATAAAGAAATGGTTCAAAAGATATAAGTGCCTTAGTGGGACACCTTTGTCTATTATTATTATTATAAATGGAATACAACATTATTTAGTTGCTGCGATACAATGTTGTTTTCCGACTTCCACGCGGACGGAGTCGCGGGCACAGCTAGTTACAAATAAAAGTATATGCAATTGAAGAAAAATATATCCTAATAAAACTATAAACTAAAATAGGGCATCAAAATATCCCTCTGCATCGCTGTCGACTGGTAACGTGCCCAGAAGGCTGGCAGCATTGCCACGTTGTATGGCAATGATAATCCTTTGACCAAAGCAGAGGCCAGCCTTCTGGTCACGGGAAGTGTCGACTAGCCGCTTTGCTATGTCTCTGAATAAGAGTTGGGCACTTGGACCCCACGGCCCGAGTGATTCGACCCCAAACGGCTCGAAAATTGAATTACTAATAAAGTTATTATATTTTCGCCGCTTGAGGGCCTCCGCAGCTGCAGCAGCAGCGCCAGCACAGCCTGCCGAGCTAGGAAGATGGGATGGTGCAAGGGTATCGACGCACGTTGCGTCCCATACCAGAGGCCTACCCATCTTCCATGGCATCAATGAAATGCCATCTGTTGTGAATTCGGATCTCACTCTTTGGCGTGACTTATATTGTTTTGATACAAAATAATCATTACGAAATGGTTTTTTTCATTCAAAATGAGTACGGTACAAATTCAGAACCAGCTTATTCATAACTAGCTGTTGCCTGCGGCTTCGCTCGCGTAAACATTATATTATTGTAATTTATTTACGGATCCCTAATTTTTTGATACTAAAATATAGCCTATAGCACTCAAGGATAGCGTAGCTTCCTATTGGTGAAAGAATTTTTGAAATCGGATGATTAGTTTTGGAGATTACCTCCTACATACAAACAAACAAACAAACAAATTCTACCTATTTATAATCTAATCTAATGGCCTAGTGTCCACGATAGCCGGCAGGATGGACAGCCCAATAATGTGGCACTGGATGACGACACATCGAGCGTCATCCAGTTACGTAGATTGATTCATTGAATAATTTTAATTGAATTTAATTTGGAATGTTTTAATTTAGTTTTAATTTAATTTTGGTTTAATTTTGATTTAATTTTGATTTAATTTTGATTTAATTTAATTTGATTTTATTAATTCTAACTGTAATTCTTATTTTGTATGGACCCTGGTCTGAAATAAAGTTTTATTATTATTCCCTTTATTCATTAAAATACATATAAAATTACATTTTTAAATATTTCCATGTAAAAAAAAAAAACAAAAACATTTAAAAATATAAAAATATAGTAGCCCACCGGCATCGGGAACAGGGTCCAAGCTACCGGTGGTCAGGGCCTCAGAGAGAGGAACTTCCTAACAATACGCGCCGTGTCCAGAAGTACCGCTTTCTGTATCAGGCCCTTGATCCAGCTGCCCAACGAGAGCCTCTTAAGATGTTGGTCGAGGCTCTTGGCTATTAAGCCATTGGCCGTAACGACTATCGGCACAATGATTGCTGAATCAACATCCCACATGGCGACAACCTCGTGTGCCAAGTCTTGATATTTAATTTCTTTATCTCTCTCGGCTTTCACAAGGTTCTCGTCATGCGGAACCGTGATATCAACAATCATTGTGAGACGCTCTGATCGATCTATCATTATTATTATTATTATTATATTATAATATTAGTATAGATAAATATCATCGTAACACAAAAGTAACTACTTAGTTAAGACAGATTAGAGCAAGATAACACCTAAAATACACTAGCTATCTACTAGTACTAGCAGCTAGTAAAACAAAGCTAGTATCCAGCACTAGTTCTGTTGAGACAAGAACTGCGTTATCTTATAACGAGATGAATTTCGGGTACACGATGTAGATATGTTACAGAAATACTGGTTAGTGCGATCAGGCCGGCGGGGTGGACTGAAGTCAAAACCGTTCTCATTCTAAAGCTGGTTTCCCACGGTGCGTGGTAGCGCGCACCGGCTGTGCGTGGTATCATCTGTAATATCACGCACCGTGGGAAGCCACATTATGAGGGTGCGTGATTCGAAGCTATTTTTTCATTCCAAAATACCAAGTGAAAGAAAAGTCCCACCGCACCTTTGAAGTTACCGACTCGCAGCTAGAGTTACCATTTAGAAATTTTAAAAGTCCTGACAAAAAGCCTGACATTTCAATAAAAGTCCGGACATTTTAGTCACAAAATGCAAACATACGAAGAATTATTGTTTGATCTCGTTAAGTTGATTGTTAAAGATTTATATTTTGTTTTTAGATGAATGAGAAGTTAATAAAGATTAAAAAGTTATTTGATATTACATAAGTAAATTACATTACTCGTATTCCATTTAAGTCAAAAAATCCGGACAAATTAAAGAGCCGGACAAAGTCAAATCCGGACAAAACCGGGCGAATGGTAACCCTACTCGCGACGGATACAGTGCACCGCTCCGCACGCATCCGCGTTACCACGGACGAGTCTCTTCCCATGGTGCGTCGGTGCGAGCTCGTGCGTCGCGGTGCGCGTTATCACGCACCGTGGGAAACAAGCATTAGAAGAAGCCTGTGCAGTAATTATCCCAATGCGGTGGGACAGGACTTGGCTGGACATTAGGGTGGGTCACTCTAGTACGGTTTTTTTTTGTTTATTTAGATTTTTAATAGCAGTAAAAACGTGCTCATATGAATTATAATAAAAAGTTTCAAAGCAATCGGAGATTATCTACTGTTTCCAGATTGAAGTTTTGAAAAAATCAAAGAAAAACCGGCCAAGTGCGAGTCGGACTCGCGCACAAAGGGTTCCGTACCATTATCTATAAAAACGGCAAAAAAATCATGTCTGTTGTATAGGAGCCCCCTTAAATATTTGATTTATTTAAATTTAATAATTTACTTTTAAAGTGAATATATAACTAAATATTCGGTGAATATTTCAAGCGTCTACCTGTTGCCGTTATCAATATCGAGCAAAAACGAGCAAAAAAATCACGTTTGTTGTATGGGAACCCCCTTAAATATTTATTTTATTCTGTTTTTAGTATTTGTTGTTACAGCGGCAACAGAAATGCATCATCTGTGAAAGTTTCAATTGTCTAACTATCACGGTACATGAGATACAGCCTGGTGACAGACGGACAGCGGAGCCTTAGTAATAGGGTCCCGTTTTACCCCTTGGGTACGGAACCCTAAAAACTACGTTACCTATTCAAAGATCTTTTTTTTTATTTTCCTGTTAATCCTAAATATAGGTAAAAAAATATTTAACACCATCATAATAAGCCGCACTCATTTAATTTACTTCACAATTTTTTGAGCGACTAAAGTAGTCGTGTTTCTTTATAACTTCAATAATTATTTACACTTATCCGTAGTGTAAAATTATATTCATGTAATTATCATGTATTTATAATTTAAAATACATGATTTATGAATATAATTAATCTCGTATTTTGTGCAAAGGAAATAGATCAAGCATCAAAAAGCCATCTTGTGACTTAAATCGCTGACTGAAGATGGTAATTTACACAAATTAGAACACCAAACTTATCTATTGCTGAAAACTTCTTTTGATAATATACAACGTGGCGTGGGCCCGAGGTACTGAATGAATTTAACCACGCCTTTCTGATGGTATTATACGTCAATAATGTTATATCAACATAAGTCCAATTCAGACAATTTAACTATTTTGTATTTCGAAAAAAAAAAATATTTTTACTACTTCCTTGTAAACAATACCTTAGGTCGAGCTGGCACGCTTAAATTATCATGTGAGTATAAGAAAACTTCTCACTTCACGAACCTCCCCGACAAATAAGACATACGGCGAGTGGGATAGGTATGATATGACCAAGGTATGACATAAGTCGCAACGCCGCGCCGCCGCCCTCATAGGGCTTGTTACCCTAGATATTTTTCGACTTGTGAATTTCCAAAAATAATGAATATATCGAAAGTTATAAGCCTTATTCGACAAACTATCTTAGTCTACCCGTGACCACGGCTGGTGAAATTCGGCCGAAACGTCGGGATAAAAGGCATTTTGTGCCTCTTAAAGTTTATTACGCGAGAAGACCCGATTCTATATTTTTATAATAAAACTATCCTAGCTTTTCTTCTCCAATGAGGCATCGGAATCGATAGTTAAAATCTTTTGGGCACCTGAGACCCACGGTGTATAATATATTATTTGCAAGTGACGCATTAGCAGCCATTAAACATAGGTACTCTCTAAATTATTACACGAAAAGTGAATATTTACAAAAAATCCCGTCGGTATAATTACAGAACTCGTTATAAATTCAAAGCGCGGTTCTGTAAAAACGGTTCGTTGAAAGCTCATATCATATGCCGCGCTCGTACATTGATTCTGTTGAACTTACCAGAATATAATAACTACGGCTTGTAAAAATGTTACATCAAATAAAATTTATAGATACACGAATTCGAAGCGTTCTTCGATGAATATAAGTTGAAATTGCCTGTACAGTATATATTATAACTTGAATTGTGTTACGATAATTACTTCCTAGCAGGGTTTGAAATGATCAAGATAAATATGCCCCTTGATAATTATCGCGATAATTATCATGATAATTATCAAACTAATAAGCCTAGCAATCCTTTTTTAACTCGTATTCCATAATATCAACATTTACGTTAGAAACAAGTAGTTTAGTAAATAAATTACACACATTTTACAATCAAGTTATGAGTGGAATATCATCCTCATCAACCTCAACTACTTTAACTGGATGGGGATAGTGTGTATCTGAAGAATCGAAATTCAAAATCCAACTTAAATCTGTGTTATTATTTGGTGATTGAAGTATTTAAAAGTTCCGGTACACGTAGTCATTAAATGCGACAAATTAACGAGTGGCAAATATTTTCGATTATACTTATCAAAGATAATTATCAACCTATAATTATTTTGATAATTATCTTGATAAATATCAATGATAATTATCACTTCGAACCTTGCTTCCTAGTTCCTATTGGCCAAAAACGACACATTTTGATTACAGGGAGAAATGGTAGTATACTTTGCCCTACAATGCGACACTACAATGTCTATAATATTACGACGAATACTCTAATAGCCAAGAGCCTCGTTCAACACCTCATGAGGCTCTCGTTGGGCGGCTGGATCAAGGGCTTGATACAGAAAGCAGTACTCTTTGACACGGCACGCATAGTGAGAAGGTTCCTTTCTCTGGAGCCCTGACTACCGGCAGCTTGGACCCTGTTCTCGATGCCGGTCGGCTACTATTTTTTTATATTTTTAAATGTATATTGTTGTTTTGTTTTTTATGAATATGTATTTAAAAATATAATTTATGTGTTCGTAAAATGAATAAACGATTTTTATTACTGCGTATTGGGTTCTTCGAATGCGTGCAGCGCAGATAATTAAGATATCTTGTATTACAATGATTATTTCTCTAAAGTTTTGATGACCATTAATTATGTCAATTGTTTTATATGGTTTACCTTTCTTTTACCTTTTGTAAATGTGAGATCTTCGTAGACTTACTAGTTGCCTAGCTATATAAAATTATCAGTTTTCATTGCATTTTTCTCTTTAATTCTTGTACTCAAAACTTTGTACTTCATTACTTTACCGGTCTGTGCTCTAGACTGAATTTTTCTCTCATAACAATTCTAAATCATAGAACAGTATTTACTGAAATTATTAAATGTATTGATTCCAAAAGAGTAACCAAGGAGTTTCATGCCGGATCTTCTCCATAGGAAACGACAAATTGAAACCGTGCACTTAAATTCGACTTTTTATAAGCGCCTGTAATGGTTTATGTGAAATAAAAAAGGCTCTCACATACACACGACGGAACACAGTAAACTGCTTGGCGCCGGACTTTAATGTTCAGGTGGTAGCTAGCCAGGCGGACCGTATAGATCCTACCACCAAGCGTGCTGGGTTTTGTTGAATCTTACAACACGCGTCTATTCCCAGCGTGCGGTGAGGAAGTTTTATATTTTAGCACCTCCCCGGGAGAGAAAGGTACATCCATTCTACCTGTCTTCTGCTCCCACGACTATCATAATGCTTTTTAAAACAAACCCTGCTAGCTAAACCTAAACTTCTGAGCATTCTCTCCATCGTGACGTAAGACGACGGGGGGTGTGCGGGGGTGCGGGACGCTGCAATTACCGGAATGCAATTAGAGCAAGCGGTTCTGTGACAGAACCCGAACCCGCAATGGACAGGTGCGAGACTTAGTATTACTGATACTGATAGTAGCAAGTTAAGAGTGCTGACTAATGGCCTGTTTCTATGTTCAAAAACGAATAGTTTTTTTAACTTTTGGTAATGTCAAACTAGTCTATAGCTGTAGATGCTAGTAATACTATACAGGATGTCCCTGGAAGTATGGATCAAATCGAATAGGGGCATGGTCAATGTCATTTCCAAACTTTTTAACCGTGAGAATGTCGGTGCAATTTTTTACGGAACAAAAGTTATGATCAATTATTGTTTCTCTTTTCAATCTGAAATGAAATGAAAAAAGTCATAAAAAAAAACTATCACAGCTATCATTTGTTTTCAAGACTTTGGAGAATAGTAGGCCTTTCTTGTGGTAAACATTTTTCGCAGCTAGAAAACATGTGTTCAATAAGAAAAAACATTTACTGTAAAGGCTTTTTTGGTCTGGCAAAAATTTTACTCAAGTTTTCATTACTACAAGTTTTAAAATAACCTTGCCCACGCCCCTATTCGATTTGATCCATACTTCCAGGGACACCCTGTAGACTGTCTCCTTGGTCTAGTGGTCGCAAGCACGACTGCTGATCGTGAGGTTCCGTGTTCGATCCCCAGGTCGGGTAAAGTGATATTGGGTTAATCCGTGTGGAATTTCTCAGTAGCAGCTCGGAGTCTGGATTTGTGCCCGGTTGATGGCAATAAACTCGCCCCCTATTACATGGGACTTAAAACATAACAGCGAAATGAGGGTGTACTATACATATCTGCCCAACCCTTCAGGGAATGTAGGCGTGATGTTATGTGATGCCAGAAATAGATTAAAAGGTCTGCTACGCTATTCTTTGGAGACTATGCTTTATTATTTGTAAACGATTAACAAGTCGTACTTTTTACCGATAGCAGTCAGTAAGATATAGGAACCCGGCATTGCTGTAAATATAATAGTAGGCACTAGCTTTTGCCCGCGGCTTTGCTTGCGTTAATTAAGCTCAAAAAACTATTAACATAGGTACTATGTACCAAAGTTTCTATAATAATATAATTCAGTCGTGATTCGAAAGACACGTGGCGCCATCTATGAACGTTATTGTTGTTTTCCTCGGGAACAGTACTTTTTTTTTGGAATGAAAGGTACCCTATGTCCGTTTCTGTACACCTGACGACGTATATGCAAAATTTCAGGATAATCGGTTCAGTGGTTTGAGTGAAAAGGTAACAAACAAACAAACTTACTTTCACATTTATAATATTAGTTAGGATTGTTCCGTGACAGAGCCTAAACCCGGAATCTACAATAGGTCTTCTGGGCTCTTACCAGCCATCGATTCAAGTTTTGAATAGACTTCAATCCGAAAAGCCGACATTCAAACAATTTGGAAATAAAAGCAACAAATCTATGTATTGCACTGTTCATCTTTTCGGTTGCCAACATTCAGCGCACTCAAATCTCAACTGATCTCTTAAAGGAACAATCTTGAATAGTGAATACATCCAGTATTCAAATCCTTGAAATCACGATTGGTTGAACCAAAGAGTATAGAAACAAAAAGATGAGATAATATGCTCGATCAGGCCGTCTGATCGAAGAAGATTAACATTCCGTTTATAAGTAGATGGATGCTGTGTACTTTCTGCCAAAGAAACGTGCACTGCTTTTTTTTCGCCTCACTTTAGGAGTACTCCTTTAACGTGGATACGTTTAAAAACATATCTTCGCATGCACTAGCACTCAGTCCCGGTACAATTATCTGTAAGTATATCAAACAAATAATGGTTCCGCGCAGTCACTATGATAATCATGTCGTCATTCAAGATGATTCAGAAAATCTCAAAAGGACAGGCAGCAGCATCCTCCTCCGTGATAATAACTATGTCATCGCTGAGGTCTTGGGTGCTAAGAGTGGGGACTCGAGGCGTCCATCTCACTACCCTGGGGAAGACAAAAGCGGGCTACTCACACACAATAAAAGTGGGAATGACCCTTAATTGTGATGTGTATAGGCAAGCAGGGGCAATTTCAATGAGTTTAGAGACAATTCCGATATTGCCGCAACCGCCGTGCGTCCTAGATTGCCCCTGCAACAGGTGTATGAGTAACCCGCTTAAAGCACGTAGTGGTAACGCGCTGTTGTGCACTGCGAGTGGATTGGGAAGACGTTCCCCAGGAAGTGCTAACGCCGTAGCACAAGTGGACACCGGTGCGTTCTACCGGAGATTCCGAAACCCGGATCTTACATGCTGAAGACGACCACCGGGCTGTTTTAGTCGCTAAGAGTCCGACATACCCCTTTTTTTTAAGGATGGGATATCATCAATTGACTTTTTTCACTCTGGGCGGAGCGGAAGAGAGTGTCAGACTCCTACTGACTAAAACCCATCCGTGTTCCTTCTTATGCCCTTTGCGTTCCAGGGCCGCGGTAACTCTTTCGAACAAATTCCGCAACCCTGGCTGGCACTGGCCCTAGCGAGCTCCGTCTACTATGCTGACACGTCTTTGAGGCGCATTCCCCTTCTCCAAACAGAGGGTATTCATAAGAATTTCCTCTCGAAAAATAAAGTGTGTACCGTGCAGCCAGAAGCCTCCAATATGCCGCATCTCTCTCATTTCTGTGATCCAAGTTCCACACAGAGCTAAAGTAGAGGCTTTGTGAATAACTTGAAGTGGTAAATGGTCACATCAGAACCAGTACGTGTCTAGGTCTTGTACACACGAAAGTAAAGCCCAAAGCACTGCACATACGTGTTCCTGTACCAAGCTGGTAATCTAGCGCTTTGGGTAGACACTGAAGGCACAAAGTGCGCTTGTGTCTTAAGCTTTACACGTCCCTTTATCGTTGAAGTGTTGTGACGATTTGCAGTGTCAGCTTGTAGACTAGCAATGTTTTGGAGTAGACCAGCTTGTTACTGTTCTATACTGAATGTAAGCCTCCTCAACAAACAGATAGAGAGTGGAAGGATATCCTACAATCTCTTTGCTGGGAGGCAAGAGACTTTTGGTCGTAGCGTTTGTAAACTAACATTTGTTTAAAGCGCAGTTCAGACCACGCTACAATATACACCGTAGGCCCGAGGTACCTGAAAAATTTTAACCTTCGATTCCGATACCTAATTGGAGAAGAAAAGCTAGGATATAGTTTGTTGAATAAAGCTTAATTTTCGAAATATTCATTATTAACGGAAATTCACAAATTGAAAAACATCTATGGTAACAAGTCCTGTGAACGCAGCGTTGTGACTTTTGTCATACCATACCCCTTTTGTCAGGGAGGGTTGTGAAGTGAGAAGTTTCTTATCCACTCACACGATAATTTATAAATGTTGCCAGTTCAACCTAAGGTATTATTTACAAGGAAGTACTAAAGTTAATTGATTTATTTAGTACGGAAAAACAAAAAAAAATGTGACTGAATTGGACTTTCGTTGATATAACATTTGACTCATAATACCATCAGAAAGGCGTGGTTAAAATCTTTCGGGTACCTCGGGCCCACGGTGTATAGCATATAGCAAATATTGTAAAGCACAACGGCCTCGGTTAGCATACATTTTATATGGACACGCTCACACAACGCTATGCTATAAAGTATTGGCTTGCTGTACGCGATAAACTTGAGCGATTCTCAGAGCTATATTGTACGATTCTCCGGTTCTCACCCCGCCTAACTTCTTCCGTCGCCAACATCGTGTGCCAAATCAAGATATTTGATTTTTTTATCATTTTCGGCTTTCACGAGATTCTCATCATACGGGACAATGATATCAACAATCATTGTGCGGCGCTCTGATCGATCTATCACCACTATATCAGGCTTAATGGCTACAATATGTATTTGTATCTCTTCTGAATCACGGCTCATCTTCCGTGCGGAAGAGGTCCGGTCCTTTGGAAAGCGTACACGGGGACACAGGTCCAACGCGCAGAGGCCCCTTTGAGAACTTTAATCTAAAATGGGGTGGGGCACCAACCGGGGACTATCCACGGCTGCAATATTGGAGTACAGTCATGGACCGTCCCAAGTGGGTGCAAGGCTATTGTAAATTATGGTGAAAAATATCTGGTCTATGGGAAGGGGTGTTAAGTGGATTGGATAACTTCTATTGCCGGAAGAAAACGGCGTCTGCCTTTCAACATTTAAAATTGAATTGTGTTGGCAGACGGTGACTCGCCAGCTCACTAGCTGGGCCCCCTGAAAAGCCGCCATTATATAGGCGAAGGGGGCAACAAACTGACTGAAACTAGAGGTGTAGCGAGGTGTGGCCCCGGTTTCGCCGTCGCGGGTCTAAAAGACCCGGAGTGAATTTCCCCGCTATTACGCCATTAGACACTTCCACCTCCGTGCATATAGTTCCCCCTCTGGACGGCCGAAAAAGGCAAGCCAGAGTTGAGAATCCTGCGGGCACTCTTGGGGTTCCACTCCAGCCAGCCAATAAAGGCAAACTGAAGACGAGGCCCTGTCCGACTCTCTGAAGCAATAAGGTACGCAGTGTCGCCATTCACCAACAGCTCACAAGCTGCCCTGCGGTTTATAAGCTTTTCAGTAGACCTCATGACACATTTTTTATTATATTATGGGGTTGTAGAAAGCTAGTCTAATGTATTGTATGTATTTGCATTATTATTTGCAAAATTTGTATCCTAAAAATAAAAAAACTAGTCCACGCGGACGAAATCGCAGGCAAAAGCTAGTAGTTACAATATATCTTAGTCCCAACACAATATGTTATTCTATACCTCACTATATACATATAATCGAGTCGCTTTGTCCCCAGTGGTCGTATCGGAATGTGTTAATCGTTATTTGCAGACGCCACTGTAAATGTAACCGTTCCAATCTCTACGAAGGTCGGCTAGCGGGGAGAACTCTATTATTTATTTACCTTCAATCTGTTTGTTTTGGGGTAAGTAAAGTTGTGGTAATATTGTTTATTTAAAGTTTGTGTATAGTACAACATTTTTTTACTCTTTAAACGCTGTTCAGACAACGTTATACTATTTCGCTATACAAGGTTAGTTTTAGTATATACTAAACCTGAAACTAGTTTGTTCAGAATCACTAGGAGAATCGATTGACATATTTTTTACACAACTTTTTTTTTTATAAATTTCAATTTTTGTTTCAGTAGGTTTCGACTCATGACAGTTGACGGGAATAAACACCTTGAGGCTTGAGATGGTCCGCTCGGTCAGTTTTCGTGTATTAGACAACCCCTGCATAGCACATCTCAGGCATTTCACACTTTACTAGGGAACTTAACGCGACATAAACTACGGACTTATGTTTTGGGGGAACTCGCCAGATAGAGAAATGGCGTTCAAAGCACAAAAGAAATGCATAAGGGCAATATATGGCATACAAAGCACAGATAGTTGTAAACCACATTTTCAAAACCTTCAGCTACTTACACTTCCGTGTCTTTACATATATGAAATAGCTAGCTATGTTAACCTTCTGCAACTGAGGTGAGTTTTTCATAAACATTCGACTGAGGTGTAGTCTGTCAGGCGTCACGATACACAGCATGATTCGTTTTATAAGTTATAGAAATAATAGAGCTCTAGTTTTATTTTACGATTAATGGGTTTATGTATAATGAAATAAAAATGAATAAGCATTCTCAAAACAAAAAAGGAGTTTATTATGGAATCATTTATTGAGATCGGTATTTTCATTATTTTTACGCCTAAACTCACAAAACTATTAAAAAAAAAACGAAATAATAAAACTTCTATAAAACGATTAATATTAATCTTTGAAGCGTTATCATATAGTTCTAAAACAAAAAATACAACGTGATATCATGGTTCCATTAGACACAAATCAGTCCCAAAGCTAACCCTAAATCTAACAATTTTGACATGGTGGAGGAGAACATTGTAGACAAATTGGCTTTTTGCATGCGCAACTGTGGTACCTTGTTTGCCTCATCAATTTACTGGGGCATATGCTGCATAGCTTCCTTCCAGCAGGACCTGGAAGCTGAGCCACGGGTGGAGGGGGAGGCAAATCGTTGCCTAAAATTCGCGTTATAATAAGACGGAGTTTTCTGGGCAGTCTGTCATTATAAACGCGTTCTTTTAAGCTATAAAGAACCAATTCTCTTGCCAAAGATAGTAAAAAGTCCCCTCTTCGCAGTTTGGCACCTGGACAAGATTGGTATTCCAATGTAGTATGAACCATCTTGGTCACCACAAACTAAAGAGCTAAGGGGCTCCTCGTCTTCAGAGTGAAAATCGCTCTCACTCGATTGGGCATTCTTTTCCTCGAGGTCTTAATTTTCCTCATGCTGTACATGTCCTTCCACATAATTAGGATCTTCTACCGAATCATCAAAATCGCTAAACTCATTTTCTTCTTCTAATTCTTCAAGCCGTTCCTAAATCTGCTCATCATCATTTGCATATCTTCCACTGCTGTCTCGTTTTGGTGGCCTACTATCTGTACTTTGAGTCGCCATGTAAAAAATTATGAATATTATGAGTTTAGCAAATTAAATGTGAGGTTATGTCTGAGAGACACTATGGTAGTATTAATATGTTGCTGATGAAACGACTAACAGACACTATGAATTTAAAAGATATTGGTGAGGTGACGTCTATCAGAATCAACGTTTATTGCTGTACTTACGTCTGTGGGACACCGGCAGTCGAAAACTCCAAAAGTACACACCGCTAGGCTGCCTGTCCCTCACTGACTATTAGTGCGAGCCGTTACAGGAAGGTACTGAGCGACACAGAGCTACATCACGTCATGTTACGATCTGGCAACGTTTTTTGTGTTCGGTGGTGTCCGATAGACTACCACCTCAGTCGCAGAAGGTTAAAGCAAATCTACATTTATATAACCACCTAAAGAACGAACGCCATAAAAATAAAATATGCAGCATAAAAAAGCTATTTTTAGTAAACATATTTTAGGAATGGCACTCAAAATCTATACTAATATTATAAAGAGGTAGAATTTGTTTGTTTGTTTGTTTGTTTGTTTGTATGTAGGAGGTAATCTCCGAAATTACTCATCCGATTTCAAAAATTCTTTCACCAATAGGAAGCTACGTTATCCCTGAGTGCTATAGGCTATATTTTGGGATCAAAAAATTAGGGATCCGTAAATTAACGGGAGCGAAGCCGCGAGCAAAAGCTAGTATACAATAAACTGCCTAAACATATCATAGAAATTAAGATTATAGATTTATTTAAAAAATGTTTACACGAATTTTTAGTTGCGAAATGTTATTATACAATTAATGATTATTTGAATGAAAGATGCTAAACCTGCTTCATCAGATTTATTTTAATTCTGTGTTTAATTTATATTATTATAATAAGGTTCTTACCCCATAATTGCGATATGACCTATACTAATCATAATACTTAAATTGTTTTATTTAATTTCTTATCATTTTGACATTACGTTTTATAAAATTGGTATTGAATAAGCATGAAGATTCATTATGAGTATTGTATTGCACCCTCTTGAATTTGTATGGTTCAACGCAAAACATAGATAGACTCGCTATATTGTACTTGTACCTAAATTTCATTCATTACTGTTACTCTGATTGAGATAATTATGTTATTATGGTTGACATACTTTTATTCTCTCTATTCTTTTATTCTATTGTAGTTTCAATGATTTTAATCTATTTTATGTTTGTTATGTTTACTATTTGCATACCCATATGACGGTAAAATATGGAGAACTATTTTTTAAGAAAAACATCTATGTATCTTTTACCCATGTTTGCAAAGAAATAAATGATTTGATTTTGATTTGATTTGATTTGTGTAACTTGGAGATTTATTAAAAAAAAACACATCTTCTTCTTCTTCTTCTCTCGTGTCAGCAAGAGCTATACGAAAGTAAGTTATGCTGTGGTGAAAAGATTAGCCAGTCAGCAAGGTTGGTAGCGGGGCTGACTGCCCAGGGTGCGCCGGACGTATTTAAATATCGTCACTCGTGGAGGCTCTTTTCATGCACCCTAATTCAGGCAGTTCTGATGAAAATCTTGTGGGGGTGTCTCGGTTTTTCGTGTATACTAAAAATAACGTTGTATAGCATGACGTTCACACTATACGCTACATTGCAAGCCGGTCTGCTATGTATAACAAGTTATTTGACGGTGATCCATTGGGCGACAGACGGGGTAGAAGTGAGGCGGCGCGGGAACCAGAGAATCGTACGATATAGCTCTAAAATTTGGTCATGTTAATCGCGTACAGCAAGCCAATACTTTATACCATAGAGTTGTGTGACATCGCTGTGCTATACAGTATTTGCTATAAGCTATATATTATAGCGTAGTCTGAACTGTAGTGCTATTCTGTAAGAAACCCACCTCAATATCGACGGTTAGCTCGATATTCATAATGTCACAGTATGGATAATATAAGCAAATAACACACAGATAATCGACAGTATAATTAATAACGCGTAGTTTTGTTATCTACGCTGTGTCACGACAAGTGTCTAATTGACAATCGCGATCGGATGAGATTCTTACAGAATTTCACTGCTGTACCTTATTGTACACGTAATCATAAATAATAGGTACAAAATGGAAAATAATCGAGCTTAACTCAAAAGAGTTCTCTAATAGCTTTAATGATGTTACTGTGACCTCATCGGGTTTCCTGTTAGAAACATACACATAAAAACGTAATATCTATGTACACATAAGTACAATAAAAGTATTAAATTAGGAGAAAAATGAGGTTGCGAGGATAGAATCAAATATACCATACTTTACACAAAAAATAATGAAACACAGAGGTATATAAAAATACAAAACCAGCCTAAACATACATTTAAATATGTCTTCAATGCAAACAATAATATTTATATACACATAACGAAATAATACATACATATTATTATAATTATTCATACGTATAAGTCATGTTGAAAGAATATACACAGGTAATAACTGTTTAGATGGTCAACAGGTGTTCGAGCATGTGAAATTGGTGTACATGATTTAAGTGATGAGCTTTAAACAAAAATACAGAATATGAAATTAATGTGTTTACGAAATCGGAATTTCATAAACACGTCATAAGTTAGTGGCCTCATTGGTTGTCTCTGTAAACCTATGGAATAAAAGGGATATTATATTTGTATAATACCCCTTTTATGTAAATATACAAAAATCTAATGGAAAAATATTTCAGTTGTAAAAACAATAACAACGCTACTAAAATAAATTGAAATACGGTTGCGAAACTAGGTATATAAATATCATATCGGTAAATTGGTTAAAAGAAATAAAATGATTGAAATACAATAGTCCTGTATTCGTTGAACAATAATACAACAACCATGAAAACTGCACTGTTCATAATTATAGGACTTATCAGCTGTACAATAATGAGCGCAACAAAAACAACAGAAGAATACACAAAACTAGAAAAACAAGAAAATAAAGAAACTGAAATCAAAAAAAATACTACAACCGTTTTAACAGAAGATGCTACCAAAACTACAAAAAAAAAATACGTTACAGATACCACAAAAGGCAAAGCAGATAAGGTTAAAATAAATGGCACTGAACTTAAAATAGATAATCAACAAATAGAACATCGCATATCAAAAGACTCAAACGTTTCAAAGACAGAAAACATTTTAAATTCTTCAATCCATGGATTGGCAAGGAAAAGCAGACACAGCACTGAGTTTGGATTTGCCAAACAAGCAATTTTGAATTTTGGGCAAATTAGAACAACGATCGCACGTGAAATCATAGAGGCAAAAAAGAGGGAAGCTTATTTAAAATACGGACGCGAATATACTAAGAGGCTATTCACGGATAATCCAAACACTGACACAGAGGAGATTATCCGTCAAATAGAAAATGATCAGACATAAGATGATAGTTAAAAGGGTAAAAAGAAAAATTCATGTTGATGTACGTAACCTAACAAAAGATTCTTAAAACAACCTACAATACACTCACGAAGTGATTACTAAATTAGTTTCTAATGCGCATTATTTGTTTTGTATTATAAAAATAAATGTGTATCTCAGTACGACATTTATGTATTGTCAAGCCCCGTTAATGCTGTAGCTGATTCGTTTCAGTTGGCGGTAGATGATCAGTGGTCCTATAGATGTTGGCTGCTCACTCACACGGACTTCGTTTATTTACTACACCACGTCTACCTTTTTCAATTCCTTCTTCTTCCTATTGTTTTCCTGTTTTATTTTCAATTTCTGAGGGTGTTCTGTTTTCAGCATCCACGAATCTTCTTCGTGCATTATTATTTGTATCTCCTCTTCTTATATTTTCTTCCTTTGTTTGGTTCAAGTTTTCTTCATCATTGATGGCATTCTGATCACAGAAAAAGTTTAGCACAGCATATTTAAGTACTGCCGGAGTGTTTTGTATATAAATTGAAATTTTTATGGCAGCTAATTTTAAAGTTACATTTCTTATTTTACTATAACCTCGCTTTACACGTGTTATTCCGCTTATGTTTACTTCCGAACAGGGTAAAGATATCGTATGTTATAAGTCAGTAGGTATGTTGTAGATTTTATTTTTGTTTTATTTTTATTTAAGTATTATGTTATGTTCTATCAACTAACAGATTGCAGGTTGTTTCAAAATACGTGTAATTTCTTAAATCCGCGTAATTTACTGCTGAAATTCATTAACTCTGCATAAGATTATTTATTAATTAATTAAACAAAATCAAAACGCCACGAAAATACTTGAATTACAATTTTAAGATGCAATGAGTAGTCATCGTTGCCATTCCAATACATCACAAATACGTCATAAATCTTTTTTTTTTCTGTTGTATTTTTATTTAAATAATAGTAAACAGCGTTATTTTAACACCATACTTAGATAAACATTATTTTTAACAAACAGCGTTTTTCTCTTGTAGTCTGGCAGAAAATATAGAATGCCACATACGATCCTTACGTACTCCTTTCGCTTCGTCCTACGTTTGAGAGTACTATGAACTGTTCTTTTTGAAGAACATCACCAATAACATCCTCATCATCCTCATCATATGCTCCTTGGCGTAAGAAGTAGGTATATTCATAGTACTTCACTGACGAACTTATTCTGAAAGAGTTCTACTATTATTAAGAAATGAAATTACTAAGAATTCACAACATTCTCTGATTATCCAAATATCTCTTTAAATAACTTGCACAAATACTCTCATTAAAATATAGCTATTGAACCTTTGGGGAGGGCAAATTGTAATCCGTCAATCGTAATAATATCACTAGACAAGTGTCTCAGCAACGAGCAGTACTTATCTATAATAGACAACCGCGCGTCAATTACTTGCAGTCTGCGGCGTCTCAGACCGGGATGATCAAACACAGAATAGTTTGCATCAGACCTGAGCAAATATAGTAATTTTAGCAAGGTATTGGTCTAGTGTAGCTCTGAAAGTTTTAACTCGATTTACCAAACTAAAGTTGCGGGTCTATTACGCAAGTAGCTTGCACGAAGGTATGACGTCACTGTATTGCAAAGGCACGGTGTCGCAATGGTACTGTATGCATTCACGCATTTTTCTTCTACTAGAGCGGCGGCATTTTAGACTGAGGAACAGATTTCAAAGTCTGATGTAAAGCATAATTTTATTCATTTATTAAATACATTTAGCATGTAAAATAAATACATTTTTAAATATTGATATTAAAGATGATAAACTGAACTACGGAACCAGAAAAACATGAGAATTAAAGTGCAAAGTTTAGTGGCACCAAATCCAAACTGTTTATTCATATTTTGCTTTGTTCATAAACGCACTAGATACCGAAAAACAAAACTTTCCAATCACGACGAGACAATTGTTAATTATAGTGTATGACAGATCTTACCTCAGTCCCAACTAGCGATACCTGGTGGTTAGCGGCAAATTATTAGCCCCATTTTCATGCAAGCGAATATTTCCATCATATACTTAAACTGTTGCTACGACGTAGACGTTGGGACCATGACACTGCTACGGCTGCTACGCTGTCGTAGCTAATAACCAAAACTACACTTTGGCTACCTAATTTAATGGTGGCACTTCACATGGCTATTTGTATTTGCGACAAGTTACTTGGAAGTGATCAGCCAGCCTGACGTCAGAATGGCTGACCACTTTATTTCTTTGATATATTTCTTAACGCAAAAGTAGCAAATATTTTATTATAGGTAGTAAATAGTATCAAATAGGTATTAAACAGTGCACATGGTCTCATGTACATATCTAAACTGAGCACAGCATCAAACAAACTACAGGGCATACAAAGACTTGCCTGCATGGCAATTACAGACTGCATGAGAACTACACCGACTGCGGCACTGGAGGCCATACTGGGACTGCCATCGCTGCACCTCTTTATATATATATTATAGCAAGAAGCAGCGGTGGCAGCAATACGCCTAAAAACACTGAACCTATGGAGCAAAGGTAACACACAACACACCTCGTTGCTAGAGGAATTCGCTAGAGTTCCCTCTTGTAAGAGCTATAAACGACCTAAACAATTCATTTTTGATAAAAAATACAAAATTCAACTGTACGAAGACCACCGATGCGAGGGTCAGGGACGGATCCAAAACAGGTATACAAGCACAGGTGCCGAGATCTTCTCAGAAGACCTTAACGTACACGTAGCCACACCATTGGGTGCCCACAACACGGTCTTCCAGGCTGAATGCTTGGGTACCTCCCTAGCTGCGTCAGCAATCATGGCCAGGAAGGTTGATGACCACTCAATCCGAATACTCTTGGACAGCATGGCTGTCCTGCAAGCACTAAGCAGCTACACAGTTAATTCTGGACTGGTACACGAGTGTCACCAAACTCTGAACCAGGTGGGTAACCTCAATAATATAACCATTCAATGGATCAAAGGACACAGCGGTTCCCGAGGCAACGATGCAGCAGATGAGCTCGCCAGAAGGGAATCGAGCATGGATGCATTGGCTCCCGAACCCATAGTACCACTCCCCTTCGGATACCTACGCACCCTGGTAAGAAAACTCACCAGAGACCAACACAACGAATCGTGGATAAACCATTGCGAGTGCAGGCAGGCCAAGGAGGCGCTTCCCGCCATTGACGGTTGTCTCACTAGACGAGCTCTCCGGCTGTCAAAGCAACAACTGCGTAAAGTCACAGCGGCCATCACTGGTCATGGTTGTTATAACAAACACTTCTTTGTGATTGGAGTTATAGACAGCCCACTGTGCAGAACATGCATGGAGGAGGACGAGACGGCAGCCCACGTGCTACTAAACTACCCTGCGGTCGCTACATACAGGGCCAAGCACTTCGGAAACCCAGGTACTCTCCGAGAGATCACCAGCAACATCAAGGGTGTGCTGGCCTTTTTCGAAGAGTTAGGGTGGATCGAGTGACTACACTTACCACCCATCACGCAAAATACGCGCTTAGACGTGGAGTTGCAGACACCAGCCAATTATACCTTATACCTTACAAATATAATATAATACATTATTTTCTTATAAATGTTGATTTATCAAAAATAAAGGCAAAAATTGTTGGTTTGAGAAATAACTTTGACTAGTTTTATGTTGCAAAAGACTATTTATAATAAGGATACCCACCTTAATTGTTTAAATAATTGTGATCTTGTTACCAAATGTATACAGTAGGTATAAAGGTGCAATTTGTCACTCTATGAATATTGTTGGTTAGTTTTTCTATTAAAATAAACATTTTATTTCATTCCCCTCGTTTAATTTCATTCCCGTCCCAAGCGCCAAATTTTAATGGCTTATAACTCTATAAGTAATTAATGGAATAAAGTGCCTCATACATAATGTTTTATGTATTTGAACATAGAACACGATAGATAAACAAATTTACGTAATATGAACGTTTTTTTAAATTCGTAATTTTTTTGCCTGATATAAGAATCACTGATCAACGAAAGTCCAAAACAGTCAATTTTTTTAAATGAACTGAAATTTATTCCACTTAAAATAGAATACATTATGGTGTTGGGTGGTTTCAATAGTTCTTCTATTTTGCCACAAAGTGGCATGTGAAAATTTAAAAATGTATCAATTAATGTAAATTACAAATAAATACAATGAAAAAAAATATGTCACAAATAATGACAGAATAATTCATTTACCGTATAATATGATTTCTCTAGTAGCCAGTTTTTAAGGCCTTTCTTAAACTGCACTAGTGGAAGTTCCTTAATTGGTTCTGGTATTTTATTAAATATCTGGATACACATGGCATAACAATTTTTCTGATACAATGTAGTCCTTGGTTTCGACTCTAGTACTAGCCTATTACGATTTCTTGTATTTCGAGGAAATTAATCTTTAGCCTTGATAAATAAGCTTGGATTAATTCTGACAAATGTTCCTATTTCATAAATGTACATACTCGCCAACGTTAATATTCCCAATTTTTTTAAATAAGGCTTACAGGATTCCTCTTGATTCCTCTCAGGATTGAGTTTTTCGGTACTTAATAAATCAATTAACTTTAGTACTCCCTTCTAAACAATACCTTAGGTTGAACTGGCAACATTTATAAATTATCGTGTGAGTGAATAAGAAACTTCTCACTTCACAACCCTCCACAAATAAGACATATGGCGAGTGGGGTATGGTATGACAAAAGTCGCAACGCCGCGTTCATAGGACTTGTTACCATAGATATTTTTCGATTTGTGAATTTCCGTGAATAATGAATATTTCGAAAATTAAGCTTTATTCAACAAACTATATCCTAGCTTTTCTTCTCCAATTAGGCATCAGAATCTAAGGTTAAAATCTGTCGGGTACCTCGGACCCACGGTGTATAGGATGTTCATGAAAACATAACACCTATATAAATAATAATGTGAATATGGGACGGACTGTAAACCGTCGTAAGAGCGATTACGCACTGCATCCGATCCGGATCCGTGAAAATACGGATATAAAAACTCGGACAAAATTCGGATATTGCTTTTCGCACTGCATCCTATCCGAATTCGTGAAAATACGGAACCAGAGTCTAAAAATCTCGGACCGAATTCGGATATTGCTTACGCACTAATCCGATCTCTGATCCAAATCCAAACAATTCAGGAGCCGTCTTTGGCATATGTCCGATTTGAATCCTAGTTTGAGTTTGAGTAGGTACTACGGCTACTTCGGTCCGTCAATAACTAAGGACGTAAGGACTACGTTGACGACAAAGGTGTTTGGAAATAACTCCTTCTGCACATGTGGCTTCCCTGGTACCTCATTAACGTCGTATGGGTATGTCTATTAACTAACCTCAATACGATTAGCTTTTTTTTTTTATTACTATCGTTACTCTCAAGATATCTGAATCTAAATGAGATTTCATATGAAACAGACATTACTCAAAATTTATGTAAGATAATAAGCTGGCTAAATGTAATCTTAAAATTAACTTAGATAAAACACATATTATGTCATTCAAACAAAGGATAAAACAACAAAAACTTAAAATTCATTATAAAACTAAAAGAATAGACGAAAAAGAACACATAAAGTTTCTAGGACTTTGGTTAGACGAAGGTATGACATGGCGTAAACATATTGAACACACAACAAAAAAGATAAACCAATACCACTATGCACTATACAGGGCGTCCCACGACTTTGCCACATGGAGGGGAAGTACCTTAAATATTGTAGATAGAAAATTTTACTGAATGAAGACTTCATTTTTATTTTAAAAACAATACGAACTGCATTCAAAGAATTTTAAATAATCACCTGCCTGAACCGGGAATCGAACCCGCTAACTGTGAAAACAAAAAATCTGTAATTTTATTGTACTAATCGAAAGGGTCGATCAGATACATTTATTTCTTCTAAATAACATAGCATCCAAAATAAAAGGAACACCATGAAATTTAACATTTAATTTAAAATTTTGTTCAGAATAATGAATAGCATTTTCTCTATGTCGTGCTTAAAACAACTGACTTTATGTACTACTTTCTGCTTTATTACTATTTCGAAGTATTATTTCAAATATTCACCATGAAAAGTAAATAAATCAACGGTACATAAGCGAGATTATTATAAGAGTTACATTTTGTATACAATAGGAAGAGACACATTTTGAGCATTTAATACATTAAATTGATAAAAGTTGCACAGTTAAACGTGTGTTATTATTTCAAATAAATGTTAAATTTCATGGTGTTACTTTTATTTTAGATGCTATGTTACTTAGAAGAAATAAATGTATCTGATCGAGCCTTTTGATCGGTATAATAAAATTACAGTTTTTTTTTTGTTTTCAGGTTTAGCGGGTTCGATTCCCGGTTCAGACAGGTGATTATTTAAAATTCTTTGAATGTAGTTCGTATTGTTTTTAAAATAAAAATGAAGTCTTCATTCAGTAATTTTTTCTATCTACAGTATATAAGGTACTTCCCCTCCATGTGGCAAAGTCGTGGGACGCCCTGTATAATCTTAACAAAGTAGCAAATCGTGAAACAGTCATAACAGCCTATCATGCATATGTCTCTTCAACATTACGCTACGGCATAATATTTTGGGGAAACTCTCCAGATCGAGAATTAATCTTTAAAGCGCAAAAGAAGTGTATACGAGCGATATGCCAGTTGCAGGTTACCGATAGTTGTAAACTTTATTTCATTGATCTTAATATACTGACCTTTCCATGTTTATATATTTTCGAAGTAGCTAATTTTGTTAGAAAATATTTTAACATATTTGAAACTATTAATAGTAAACGTCATAGGAACACACTTCGTATTAAACCCCATAAAACAGCCCTATATTCAAAGAGTTTCCTGGGTATAGCTCCAAAAATTTTTAATAAACTTCCCAAAATCATAAAAGAAACAGATAATTTAGACAGATTTAAAAAACTGCTCTCCGATTTTTTAATTAAAAAAGCATACTACTCTGTTAAGGAATATTTTGATGATAGATTAAATGGTTTATAATATTAGGTATACATTGCAATTGATGTCAGATGTCAGAGTTGTTTGTTATATTTCTATCTATAAACTTAGTATAAAGTTATGAAAATAATTATTATGTGATTTACCTTAAAATATAAATAATTGAATAATGTAATAATTGTAACGAATGCTAAAGTAATTAATTATATTAATGTTAAAATACTTTATTTTGTACCAAATATTTGTATACCTTTCACGGTGAAACATAGTGTTACTTAAATATTTTATTTTCCATCAAGTTTGTAACTTTTACCTATGTTTTGACAAATAAATGATTTTGATTTGATTTGATTTGATTGATCTTTATCTTACTATACAGTGATTTTCTTTGTAATGTGTTTTGATGACAATTAACCATGTCAGTTGTTTTATATAGTTTAGCGTCCTTTTACCTTTTGTAAATGTGAGAGCTTTGTAGACTTGCTAGATGCCTGGATACCTAGTTAATTTGTGACCATATTTTTCATTTTGTTTTTTTGTGTGGTTCCTGCTCTTAAGTCTACTTTGCTCTCTCATATCTAAGTCATAACTGTACCCACTCAAATTGTTAAAGATATAGATTTTAAAAGAGTAACCATGGAGTTTCTTGCCGGCTCTTTTCCATAGGAAACGACTAATTGGAACCGTGCACCTAAATTCGACTTTTCATAAGCGGCTGTAATGGTTTATGTGAAATAAAAACTTTTGATTTTGATTTTGAATATTTCTGCCGAATTGGATATTTGCGGATGACGGAGAGAAATCGGATGACGGAAGTCGGATCTAGGGCGTAAACTACCATACAAATAGTTCTATAACTACTTCGGAACCTATTTTCACGGATTCGGATCGGATGCAGTGCGTAACCGCTCTTAATCAGTACTAGGTTTAATTACTGCACGCTGGTTTTCAGTCGTCCCCTTTACTCCAAATTATATACACGATGTCCCAAAAAGTAATGTCTAGTGGAAATCTAAAGGTAGAGCATCCTTAGAGGTACCCAAATCACCTATGTATGTTTCGTGGTTTTTTTTTAGTTTTCGTTCATAACATGTTTTAACCAATCTCTAACTTTAATGACATTTATACAAAACAAATAATGCACATTAGAATCTAATTTAGTAATTACTTCGTGAGTGTATTGTAAGAAACTCTTGTTAGGTTTCTTAAATGAACATTCATTTGTCTTCCTTCTCTTTTAACTACCATCTTATGTTCCATCTGTATCGGTATCGCTATCTGAAATGTATGTGAAATTCTTCATGTATTCTTGTCCATATTTTATATAATCAAATGTCGTTTTGGCTTTAGCCGCTTCCGTTGTTTCAAAACGCACAGAATCCAAAATTCCTTGTTTGATAAATTCAAACCCAGGGCTGGATTTGCTTTTCTTTACCGATCTTAATATCGAAGAATTTAAAATGTTTTCGGTCTTTGGAACGTTTAAGTCTTTTAATTTGTAATGTTCTTTTTGATTATCTATTTTAAGTTCAGTGCCATTTATTCTGGTCATTTGTATTGTGCCTTCTGTGGCACCTGTATTGTAATCTTCATCTAAAGTTTTGGTTACATCTTCTGTTATAACGGTTGCAGTGATTTGTTTGATTTCAGTTTCTTTATTTTCTTGTTTTTCTAGTTTTGTGTATTCTTCTGTTGTTTTTGTTGCACTCATTATTGTACAGCTGATAAGTCCTATAATTATGAACAGTGCACTTTTCATGGTTGTTGTATTATTGTTCAACGAATACAAGACTTGTATTTCAAGCATTTGATTTCTTTTAACCAATTTACAGAAACGTTATTTTATGTACCTAGTTTCGTAATGGTATTTCAATTTGTTTTATTAGCGCTGTTATTGTTTTTACAAATGAAATATATTTTTTCCATTAGACTGTATTTGGATATTCACATAAAAAGGGGTCTTTCACAAATACATGTCGGAGGAGTGAAGTAAACGGTTTGTTTACGTACTACTGGCGCCAATTATTTGTGCTTGAGATACTCTCGTCGATTAATCAAATCGATAACAGCTGTCATTGAGTCAGTAGTTCTAGCCAAGGTTGTCAAATGAACTGTCGCATGTGACGTTCGACATCTATCAGATGCCGAGGTGAGACTAGTGTGTTAGTGACACGACATATTTGACATCCAGAGCTCGACCGCGCCGGGTGTGCGCACTGATTCTACTCAACCACGTACAACGTGGCGGACACCGAAGATATTTCGGATAAAAATCCCTCTGCATCTCATATAGTATCACTTTCATTCCATAGGTATAAAAAGAGACTGAGCCCACTTCTGACGTGTTTATGAAAATCCGATTTCGTAGACACATTAATTTAAATATGGTATTTTTGTTTAAATCTCATCACTCACATCATGTACACCAATTTCACATGCACAAACACCAGTTGACCATGTAAATATTTGTTATTAATGTGCATAGAACCCGCGGCTCGTTATGCAGAAAGCTAACGTGCACTCACTATGAGAGAGTTCACTTTATGTTTAACTCTCAGATATTCAAGAAAGAATATTTATGCAAATGTGAACTGGCCTAAGCAGGGTCGACTCCATGAGCAGACACTGTAAGCAGAGGTTTTACCACTGAGCAATTCATTCACATTATTTCACTTCAAACTGTGGTTTTAATTTGAATTCAAAAATGACTAAACCATCATCATCATCATTCAGCCGAAAGACGTCCACTGCTGGGCATAGGCCTTCCCGAAGCATCGCCACATCGACCGATCCTATGCTTCTCGTATCCAGCGGATTCCCGCGACCTTCACCAGATCATCGGTCCACCTTGTGAGAGGCCTACCCACGCTGCGTCTTCCGGTACGCGGTCGCCACTCCAGAACCTTTCGGTCCCATCGGCCATCCGTTCTGCGAGCAATGTGCCCCGCCCACTGACACTTAAGTTTGGTAATTCTTCGGGCTAGGTCGGTTACCTTGGTAACTTGGTAAAATGACTAAATAAGGGACACAATTAAAAAAAAAGAGATTCAATACAAGTACTCAATTTCAAACTGAAAACATAAGTAATTAAATAACGAACGGATTTTTTATATTTGCATTTATCCCGTGTGGCTAGAATATAAAACTTCCTCACCGCCTGCTGCAAACATAGACGCGTGTTGTAAGATTCAACAAAACCCAACACGCTTGGTGGTAGGATCTATACGGTCCGCCTGGCTAGCTACCACCACCAAATAATTAATGTCGGATACCAAGCAGTTTACTGCGTTTCGTCGTGTGTATG
Organism: Amphipyra tragopoginis; assembly: GCA_905220435.1. Classification (NCBI taxonomy): domain Eukaryota; kingdom Metazoa; phylum Arthropoda; class Insecta; order Lepidoptera; family Noctuidae; genus Amphipyra; species Amphipyra tragopoginis. The sequence goes on from HG992016.1 coordinate 19,084,744, forward strand.
TGAGAGACAGAGAGATATACCGTCTTTGTTCGTATCAGGTATGGTAGGAATCGATACTCTTGAGTTAAGGCGCAAGTGTTGTCTTATGATGCATTATTATCTACTGCTGAACAATAGAATCGACAACCCAACTACTCTGTCCCACTGTTCCCTATCGGCGCCAAACCAGTACACGAGGCTACGCACGCGCCGCCTCCTGGCAGCACCGCTCGTGCGCACGTGCACTGCGCAATTCGCCCCTACAAGTCGGGCAGTAGCACTGCTTAACGCCCTGGTTGCTCAATATCCAGATGCCGACATATTTTACCATAAATTAAATTTCTTTTTAAATATCTGTAAAATCTTTTTTAGCTAAACAACTTTTGTGTTAACAAATTGTCATAATTGTAATGACTCGCTGCACGTGTTGGGTAACTGTAAGTGTAGCGAGTAGTTGATTAATAAATAAATAAATAAATATAGGAGAATCTTTCATTAATATCTCTGTTACTTGGATTCGTGTGCTCCATCTTAGACCTTGTCTGCGCTTACCAGCATCATTAGGATCAAACGCAAAATAGACAAAGAAAAAAAAACTTCTTGAGACCTTTTGTTTATTAAACAAGTATCTTGTTTTCAAAAACAACCTGTATGCAGAGGTAAGAGTGACATGTCTCATATCACAACACATGACAGCGACACGTCAACGAATGGCCCAACATGTAGGTTTTCCTACAGACTACAAATAAATACGCGAACATAAAAAAATGCCTAGTTTGTGTCAAGGGCATAAAGTTATATGAAACAAAGATATGGTAAAAGGCTGTATATGGCTGTAGAAGGGTATAATGTTGACAAGTAACATGACATCTCAACGCTTTTGAAAGCTCGGTGTGGTGTGACAGCGTGTCTGGGCACTAGTTTATAAGAAGGCTACGAAAATAGAATACAAATAAATTCTTACAAATGTGCAAATACAATATCTACCTTTAATTCCGCCAAAATAAATCGCTACTTTGAACTCAGTATGCAACACCTTCCTGCCCATAAAATGTATGCACACAATGATATTATATACAAAAAGAAGTAGATATGTCATTGACGCGCCAAAAATGACTATTCAAAATTACACCAATTGTTGTAATTGGAAATAGCTATCTCTTTCACTCTCGTATTTATTTAGTATCTTCGTCTTACTCATTAGAGATACTAGTGAAAATAATGCAGGGTCGAATTTTTAACGCCATGTTCTATGAACGTAACATATTTACTTCTTTTTGTATATAATATCATTGTACCTAAGCACATGCAGAAGGAGTGAAAAAATGCAATATCTAAATCCACGGGGCATCCTCAGGAGATGTTGACTTGTCGACCGCTTGGACACGAATGACCAAACGGTCGACGAGTCAACATCTCCTCTCTAAATGTTGTATTTCATATCATGGATTTCCGCAAAGGAACGCCTGATTCCATTTTTTTTTTTTTTTTTTAATTTCTCCTCTGCAGGTCTGCTGGAAAAAAGTTCTATAAGAAATAAGAATATGTATGTCCATGTATTTTGTTTTTTGTGTATCTGAATATTGCCAGACTATTGAGCTCGACTCGCGACCTCGCAGCGTGTTCAGCTCATGATTAAGGGCTCCGTTTGAGTACGAAACTAGTCGGGCAATCCCGAAAAATGCACGTGAGTAAACCGTAATAAATACGAATGTGTCTCACGAAAGTTATAAAAATATATTTTATTGTTTTTGTTTCGTTTTCTTATTGGTTCACACAATATTATGCTATACTTTTTGCAGATACTGCTCGTTAGCCACTTCCTCACACAGTACCTAACTACAAGTGGTACAAGAAGTACTAGCAAACATCGCGGTGCGGGCAACAAGTTAGCCTTAGTAATCACGAGACGAGAGCGACACCACTACTAGAATTAAGGTTCCGTTTGTGGATACAGCTTTTATTTCTCGTGTCGGGAAAATTGCTTATTGAATTTTTGTTCGTGGAATTCTTTAGAGAATACCGAATGTTGATGTATTCAGTGAGCATTCAAAATATAATTTATCTACACTCATGTCGTAAAGTTCCAATTAATAACTCAAAAATGGTACCATAATGACGTGATGTCTTCACGTTGTATCTGTAATAAAAAAAAAGTAAACTTCCGACCGACCAAAGAGTTTTCAACAAAATTTTTCATTTAGTTATCATTTTCATTCGCGATCTCGCCGCGTGTTCATTAAGAGCTCGATTTGTGTCCGAAACTAGTCGGGCAATTCCGAAAAATGCACGTGAGTAAACCGTAAATAATCATAAATATGGATTTGTCTCACGAAAGCTGTAATACAAAAAAAACGTTTTATTTCCAGAAAGTTCTTCCGGGATAAACGATTTCAAGCATTTCCTGCATTGTGTATTAGAAACGCAAGTACCTACTACTGCTGTTACGATCATAGAGAATTAGCCTTCAATACGTAATAACACTGTGTCATATTACTACTGATTGATTACACTGATTTATTGATAATCGACGTTATTATGTACTGACAAGAGGACGACACATAATGGCCATTGTTTAGGTAATTGGAATCAGTGTGTCAAGTATATTGTTCTATCTATGAAGCTAGTGTTGGGCACGATGATACATAATTACAAATAGTAAACGTTGCCTTATGCAGGAGATTCAATACCGACCTCTCGCTTAAGACCGTGGTTCTGTCCATGGTCAGGAGCGAGAGTGCGTGGGAAGCCGTCGCCTCCTTTTGTGAGGAGGTGATGGCGACCAAAGAGGGAGCGGAGAGAGACGGCTGCCACTCTCCCTTCCCGCGCCAGACGCACCAGGCGCCGCCAGAGAGCGCGCGACGATTTCCGGCCACACTAGTGTGGCCTGACCAGTAACAGGCCCGAGAAGGCGGCGCGCAGTGTTCCGTGTGCGCTTCTCAGGAGGACGAGGGGCGAGGCCCCTGAGGTGAGGTGAAGGAGAGGTCCGCCAGGGGCTGGCGGATCGAGGCCTGCCGGGATCGCGGTGCATGCAGCTGCGAATCCCGCGACCCGGGCCAAAGGTCAGGAGAAGGAACACCGTGGGTTGTTAGCCGGTAAGAGTCCGGCATAACCCTTGGCCTTCCCCGGGCGAGGAGATTCAATACCGGCCCGGAACTCTTCACTTTTCGAATTTATGAGCGGATCAGATTATATTAAATTACGATATTTGCACGTTATCTCAACGCACCGTACCGCGTTACCGCACCGTTCCACGTTGACGACGTCGTGATGTGGAGATGTGGACAGGCCCTACACTTCTAATATTCTCCACCGTTTTTCCATATCCTCGTGGAACTCTAAAATAAAACTCTTTGCTCGCAAACGGAACTACACAACAAAGTTACATATACTCGGCACGACTCAATGCGCTCACCTGCATGAGGTACCGCTCGAAGATGAAACGTATTGACGTTCGCATTTGATGTAACTTTGTCAAAGTAAGTGTTGTTATGTGTTTTCATAACATGAGTGGTCTATATTTTGTTTTAGTGCCGAAACTAAGCATCCGAACTTAGGCATGATGATGCTTGAAATGATTTTGACAAGCTTTTATTTAACTAGCAATGTTTGTATGTATGTAAGTTAGTTTGTTTAGGTCAAATCTTGCAATTAAATTTTAAAACAGTTATTCCCAACCGATTGAGCTAAAACTTTGTGTACACGTTAAGTTTGCATGACAATGGATGGTTAGCTAAGTGACGTCATTCTAAATCCAGTATGGCGGACTCCCAAAGACGGCGGACTAGTTATTTTTCTTTTAACTACGTAGTAATGTTATCATTAATCACTACAAAACCGATCACAAAGGATGTATTTTTTACTTAGAACCAAAACAGTGCAGAAATGTGCTCATTATTGCACTGTTTTACATTAATGCACTGTTTTTTATTTTTTGTTTAGATAGGTTTTTATGTCTCCCATTAATTTTAATATAAAATGTATGCATTAGATCAAAAAGATACTGGCTGAAAATAAAAATCAACTAAATAAAACCGACTCGGTGAAAAAAAAAAACAAATGGCGCGCATTTTGTACCATTGTAAAACTTTGATACTTCATATTTACCAAGAAAAGTTTAAAAAAATGTTATACGGATAATTTATCACGGTAGGTAGATTGGTAGTTGAAAGAAAAGTAGATCACGCACCTTGCTTAAGTGAGTAATTAACGCATTCGTGTTAATTTAGTGCCCTCGCATGCGTTCGGGCACCAACATAACACTCGTGCATTAATAACTCACGTTGCGCTCGGTGCAACAATCTACTATTTATGCACCCTCATGAAATGAATTTTAGGGTTTGTATGTAACTTGATCTTAACACAAGTAATTTTATGAAAAATTATATATTTCATAAAATACATTTAGACAGGTAAATCTCGCAACAAGCTTTTATATCATACTAGAGGTCGCTCACGACCTCGCCCGCGTGGGTGTCGTTTATTGCGTATTCCGTATTTTTCGAGGTAAAAGTAGCCTGTACTTTTCCAGGTTCCAGACTATCTCTGTACCAAGTTTCATCAAAATCGGTTCAGAGGTTTAGGCGTGAAAGCATCACAGACAGACAGAGTTACTTTCGCATTTATAACATTAGTAGGGATTAATTATATAGGGCACGCTGCAATAGCGGCGGTAAGACCCGTTATGGAGGAGTGGCTGGAGAGGCGGCATGGCGCCCTCAGCTTCCGGCTGACGCAGGTGCTCTCGGGACATGGATGTTTCGGGAAGTACCTGTGTCGTATAGGCCGTGAGCAGACGCCCGGATGTCACCACTGCGTCGACTGCCCTGAGGACACGGAGCTGCACACGCTGCAGGCGTGCCCTGCGTGGGTGACGCAGCGCCGTGAACTAGTGGCGGCAGTCGGCGGTGACCTCTCGCTTCCGGCCGTGGTTCTGTCCATGGTCGGGAGCGAGAGTGCATGGGAAGCCGTCACCTCCTTTTGCGAGGTGGTGATGGCAACCAAGGAGGAAGCGGAGAGGGAGAGAGAGGCGACGGCCACTCTCCCTTCCCGCGCCAGACGCACCGGGCGCCGCCGGAGGGCGCGCGACGATCTCCGGCCACCCTAGTGTGTGGCCTGCGGGCGACGGGTTAGGGGACCCGTCGCCCGACCAGTAACAGGCCCGAGAAGGCGGCGCGCAATGTTCCGTGCGCGCCTCTCAGGAGGACGTGGGGCAAGGCCCCACAGAAGGAGAGGTCCGCCAGGGGCTGGCGGACCGAGGCCTGCCGGGGTTGCGGCGCATGCAGCTGCGAATCCCGTGACCCCGGCCAAGGGTCAGGAGAAGGAACACCGTGGGTTTTTAGCCGGTAAGAGTCCGGCATAACCCTTCGCCATCCCCGAGCGAAGGGTATCCATGAGGATTTTCCCACGATAAAAAAAGGGATTAATTATATAACGTAATAAATTGATGGGTTTAATTCAATTTAATGTTTATTTTCTTCATTTTAGAGAATTTAAAACAAAGCTTGTTTTTAAAAATGCTTTTATATTTGCAAGATGCGATGTAAATGTAGCCTGGTGTGATTCGGGTAGTTTAAAAACACTGCACGCGTTCAGGGGCGGACTTAATGCCTTAAGAATTTTCTACCAGTCGACATTTGGGTGATGCTGAGAAAACATAATTTCAGCGTGGTGCGTTGCAACTCTTAGTTTTAAATCCACTTGGAATTAAATCATGGGTAGCGTCTGAAACAGGCTGTGTATTTTGTCATGATAATGGTGATGATGGTGACTACTCATCGGCCCTCGGTACTCTCCTTATGCGCTACTTACAATTCACTACGATCTCGGATTCGTTGGAGAAGTATGGTGATCGGAGGGCCAAGCCCCCTACAATCTATCTATATAAATAAAAAGAAAGGTCCTGACTGACTGATTGACTGATTCATCAACGCCCAGACCAAACCCTTGGACCTAGAAAGCTGACATTTTACACAGAGGTTCCATTTATAATGTAGACATGGAATAAGGAAGGATTTTTCGAAATTCTACCCCTAAGGGAGTTAAATAGGGGATGAAAGTTTGTATGGAAAATCGTCTCTTATCGGGTTCAAAATTTCACGCAAGCGAACGGGCAAAAGCTAGTAAGGAATAAAACGACAAATAGATAGCTGAAAGGTAGGTAAGTGGGATTAAAACTGTGATCACACTAGGCGAGCGAACAAAGCGTTTGACACGATACCTACTGGCCGGCGAGTACCAGAAACTACTCACCGTTAATTCTCAATATTTTTTAAAATAAAATCCAATAAAAAATACGCCAAAGACAAATTGACGGATAATGGGTGTTTCATTTCAAAACAATGATTTAGTCGGTGCTTGATTCTATTTCTTCTTCTTCTCTCGTGTCAGCACGAGCTATACAAAAATAGCTCATGCTGTGGTGAAAAGATTAGCCAGTCAGCAAGGTGGGTAGCAGGGCTGACTGCCCAGGGTGCGCCGGACGTACTTAAGTATCGTCACTCGTGGAGGCTCTTTTCATGCACCCCTTGATTCTAATTTCAATACGTTTATTGTGAAGTTAATTCCATAATACCTTGAAATATCAAAAGGCAGCATGATTTATCCCTACACCAATACCTGTAAAACGTTCTTTGTCAAACTAGTTGAATCTTAGTACATCGCAATATGCCAATACGTGAGGATGAATCAATAGAGATGTGCCGAGAACAGAATCGAAATATAAGCGCCCGCTCTCAGATACGACAAGTGTCGTCTGATATCGTTGAGGTGATGTCGATAGTTTAATGTCGATATTCTATAAATTGTATCAGATTCTTCTAAATAATGACGAGCAGTTGCGATAGGTTTTCTGCAGTAAGGGCTTGCCCCGCACAGAGTTTTTTATGCATGTGCTATATTTGTCTTAATATAGGTGAAACGAAAAGATTAGAAGCGCTTCGTACCTAAGACAAAAAAAATAGGTTATCATATTTTTTTTACTATTTACCTTAAGTTATATTACAGAAAAGGCGCTGACTATAAATATAATTGAACTGCAATATTAAATGAATGCCTGATAAATTTTCTCAGTTAATTATTATTATTTATTTTACTTTAATACAAACGATCTTAGACTAATTAAAATAATTAAATATAGGAAGAAAAAAAGGAATAGAAGAAGATACATACAATAGAAGGGAACGAACACTAGATAAGACTAGATTGTATAAAAAACCTTTAAACAAAAGTAAAAACCATTTGTACTGAAAAAAATAAAAGCCGCCGACTTCTGAAACTGTTCATTTTATATTACGCTAATTATTTCACTCTTTTTTTAGTTTTTTTTAAATTGCTTTTCACGTTTATTTAAAGTTTTTTTATGAAATACGTTTTAGTGCCATAAATTAGGTACACGGTTTAAAACTACAAATTTAAATGACACGGTGAATCAATTTCGATAAAATTTATATGGGACCACAGCTGAAGAATGGCCTACCAAAAAACAGAATCATCAAAATCCATTGATGATTGGCGGAAATATCGGGAAACAAACAGATACAAATAAAAAACAGACGAATTGAGAATCTGCTTCTTTTTGAAGTCGGTTAAAAATTGTAGGTTACATAAAAGAAATAAAAAGAGACAAAAACATTAATGATGCATTCCTCTCGCAGTACTCCAGGCATTCCGACAAAACCTATTTATTTCAATGAGGCTATTACCTTGAGATGTTTTCTTGGGATGCATCCACTTAGTCAGACTACTTAATTAGTATGAATTTAATCGACTTGGCCTTCACGGTACTTTCTAGAGAACAAGCCTTTTCAGGAAGATACCGACAAACTGTGTTGGTGGAAATACAAGATGCCAAAGAAAATCATATTATTTATTTATTTTTAACAATAATTGTTTGCTGCACCGAACGACGTCATTACGTCGGCGCCGGCTGTCGCTGAAAACCAGCGCTGGGGCTCTGTCTTGCAAGTCGCAGCATAATGCTGAGCGATAGCCGTTTTGCGTAGATGTGACGCATGTTTCCCTCAACCTTCTTATTTTTTGTTTTTATGTTTTATTTTCTTTTTTGCTTCATGTTTACCGCAAATAAAAGTATTTTCTTTTTTTCAAAGATTAGTTTAAAATAATTGGCTGTAGCGTATTTTAAACTAGTTTTGGACTCGGCTGCAGGTCTCAATCGTGAGCTCTTCAATTGGTGATGTCAGAACGGCCGAACTCAAGTGAGTAAAGCCGTAAAACCTCAAACTTGGACCGATAACCTGGTGAAGATCACGAGAATCCGTTAGTTGCGAGAAGTAGAAGACAAGTCGATGTGGCAATGCTTGGAGAAGGTCTATTGGTATATCTACACCAATGCGCTTTCATGTTCATCTTGCGCTTTCGTCTGACGCATGCCTGAAGCGCTATAGCGCATGCAATAGCGCATGCCTTAATACTAGTTCGAGTCTTATGGCAATCAATATTGCATGCGCTTGACGCAAAAGGAATTGAAGTTGAAAGCGCAAGATGAACATGAAAGCGCACGGGTGTAGATATATCATATGTCCCGCAGTAGACGTCTTTCGGCTGAATGATGATGAGATAACTTTATTCATCAACAATCGCAAAAGAGTTAGTTTGTTATTCATTCAAAGTCCATGATATGCAAAATTATCATACGGCACGCAACCGCATTCAACTTCACATGAAAAACAAAGAAGATATAACTAAGTGAGCGCTCCGTAAGATCGAGTATCTTACAACTACAACAAGTTGGAAGTTGTGGGTAGTACAAGTTTGGTCTAAAGAGCGGAAAACAAATTACGGAATGGTGAATTGTTGAACTGGATCTACCTGTAGAATGGAAATTATGCACTTGCTTTTTTTCTACTACGGATACTCATCCAGAATCTCATTATATCCAGTTGTAGTAAAAGGCTATTTTCTTTCTTTTTCGCTCGTGTTGGCATGAGAAAATCTCATGACGTGCTGAAAGCATTAGATTGTTTATATATTTTTAATGTTTTCAACTGCAATCGTAATCCTAACTAATATTATAAATGCGGAAGTAGGTTTGTTTGTTTGTTACCTTTTCACGCCTAAACCACTGAATCGATCATCCTGAAATTTTGCATATACGTTGTCGCGTGTACAGAAACGGACGTAAGGTACATTTCATCCCGAAAAAAAGTAATGTTCCCGAAGAAAACAACGATAACGTTCATAGATGACGCCACGTGTCTTTCGAATCACGATTGGATTATATTATTATTGAAACTTTAGTAGTGTGTTAAGAGTTGATTGTCAAATTCTAAATTAAGGCGAGCGAGGCCGCGGGCAAAAGCTAGTCAGAAATAAACTGACAAACAGATAGCTTAAAGGTAGTTTAACTAGGTTAGATTATGTTAGAACTGTGACCACACAACGTGCCAGAAACGATTCGCTTCTCCCTCGGACCAAATAATTGTTCAGAGGCGTCGCCGATCACTTTCCATCATTCAATTTTTTTAATGGGTGCCTTCAGGAACAAATTGTTTTTGATTGATAATAAGTAATGTGAATCATTAATTTAGTAGTGGAAAGCATTATTTTTGAAGTGTGCCTTAAATAGTTTTTGGTGTTTATTTCATTAATTTTAACGTGATTTTAAATACAGCCCAACATTAGCCAATGAATAAGGTTGATAGCATGGCTGTCGCCCAGGGTACGTGGTACTTGGTTGCAGTGATTGTACTGTTGAATCCCGCGACCCAGCCATAGGTCTTCGACGGAACACCGTGGTGGTTTTAGTCGGGAAGATACTTAACCTGCAAGAGGATTTCCCCACGTAAAAAAATTTAGACGTACTCACTTGAGTACGTCCAACATCATCAAAAGTGGAGGCTCTTGATTGCACGCCAGTAAGAGTCTACTAGGAAAATGGTATCTGGCGCTGTACAAATTAACAGCTGCAATCACCAGATAGTCTGGCAGGTTGCCAATCAGGTTCTATGGGTTACGACTTGCCATCTCGTTGGGTGTAATTTTTTTAGGTTATGTCAAGTTTCAAATTACAACAAAAGACGCAAAATGAATTTAAAGTACGAAATACTCACTGTTCTAATGTTGCGTTTTTAGTTTTTTATACCAAATATTTTATCGATACTTGTACCGCATTGTGTCCCCTCACTATCTAACCCGTTTACTGACACAGGTAGTGCGTGGCGGCAGCTACGGAAATCAAACAATCGGCAGCGCGACACTATTATCTCCCCTCTCTTTCCCTCACACCAACATTGTTAAGGCGTGAGTGAAACAAAGTGTGTTCAGGAAATGTAACCAACAATAATTGCTTGGCGGTTATTGAATGGTTGTTGAAACAATTGTTTTGTAGGAATCGATTAACGAATAGGTTTAAATTGAATGTTTTGTGATGATTTCTCGATTTCTGTGCGAGTGTTAATGATTCTGAGATGTGGGTATTGGGAAGTGTTTAAATAGAAAACATGAAGGGCTTTATTACAAAAGATGGTTTAAACCAAGACTAAGGTAAACCCAGGTTTAAAATATACCCAACACTTTCTTATGCCATATGACAAAAAGAGACGGGGCTATTTTAAAACCTAGTTTTTTCTTAGACCATCTTTTGTAATAAGGGGGGAAGTGTCTTGGTCTTAATTATAATGTAGTTTGTTTTGGGTTTAAGTTTTGTTACGTAATTTAATCGATGGCCAATCCGACTTACAAAATTGTTGCCAAACGTCAGGGCCGGATTATCCATAAGGCGGATTAGGCAACTGCCTCGCCTCGCATCGACGAGGTGCTTCGTGCACGCACCAAGAAAAAAAAAACGTTTCACCGAACATTTTTTTTTAAAGGTCATTGGACATTTCTGACCCGATACCTCAAAAGTACGCGTCCATTAATGAAATATGGTTTGTTTTGAAGGTTTAGGGTTAACATTTCACGGAATGTATTTATTTTAATCCAAATGTATGGGGGAAAAAAGTTACATGGTTCAAAAAACTGCGAGGAACAAGATAGAAAAGCTCTTAAACATTCTTGTACCTTTTTAGGAAGATCTTTGTGCATTTTTGTAAGCATTTTATATATTTAGAAGGATATGGATTTACGAAAATCCTTTTTTTTATATTAATTCTTGTTTTGCTAAGAAAAACTATCCCATACTTTTGAGGAATGCGACTCATCTCATTGGGTAGTATTCATGGTCTTTAACATACTCCGACAAGTTTCATTAGTAGTCGCGCTGGTGGGTCACAGGTCCGAACAAAATGCCCATTCACCTTTGTACATATACTTCCTCAATATTATTCCTTTTTTTTAACGCATGTTGTCAGTTGATGAAATACTTCATACATAATAGAACTAAAAATAGCTGTATTTGACGATATAGGTAAAGTAAGCGTTAATTCGGAATGCAGCCGGCGCGCGATCCGCTGATGAGTTAGACTTTGACTTATAGAGATTGAAGTAACAGGATACCAAAGGTGTCGATCTGATCGACTCGACTTTTGTGATAGAAAAAATGTGTTTTAAAAAGTAAGGAAAGCGTCCCCGAGAATTGCATTGCTTAGGGGCCCTGATAGGGTTAATCCCGACCTTTTTTTCTTTTTCTTTTTCGTCGGAAAATCCTCATGTATGCCCTTCGCCCATGGAAGGCGAAGGGGTATGCTGGACTCTTACCGGCTAAAAACCCAAGGTGTTCCTTCTCCTGACCCTTGGCCGGGGTCGCGGGATTCGCAACTGCATGCACCGCAACCCCAGCAGGCCTCGGTCCGCCAGCCCCTGGCGGACCTCTCTTTCTGTGGGGCCTTGCCCCACGTCCTCCTGAGAGGCGCGCACGGAACACTGCGCGCCGCCTTCGCGGACCTATTACTGGTCGGGCGACGGATCCTCTAACCCGCCGCCCTGCCAAACGTAAACGAACCTCAACCGTCAGTAAATTTTTGTTTACAAAAACTGTCAAAGAATTTGGTTTTGTTTTTTGTGTCAAATAATTTGACAGTATTTGAAATTGAAAACTGTCTGAATGAACGGCTCGGCTTTGGTTCTGTTGCGACTTATCAAGATTTATTTTAGGAGATTTGGTCCCTTAGTGTTACAGGACATACAAATATGTAATTACAATATTAAGTATTAATTCCACCAAACTATTCCGCTACCTTGGATACAGTATGCAGCACCGCCCTCCCGCCTGCAAATATATGCACATGCAAAAGGTGTGATTAATATAATCCAATACGCGACGGTGCATCCTCAGGAGATTCGCATTGATTCTCCTAGAGTTGCACTACATTAGTCACACCTGCATGTGCATATTATACAACGTGTAACATAATTCCCCTTAAAAAAGAAAATGTTAATCAAGTAGTCTTTTATGGTTGTTGTCATTTACCTCTCAGAGGAAATTAGGTAAGAATGTAAATAACTTTCTGGGTAGTCTACTCTTTACTTTTATGTTTTAAGGGTTGCGTTTCAGTTATGATTTTATTTCATGATTTGTCCAAATGTTTTTATGGGGCTTTTTTTTATTAAAATATTGCCAATAGACTCTTTACAAGGGACCTTTTAATCCCCTTTCAGCTTTAGGGGTATTTTTGTAACACGTTGTATGTTTGTGGGCGGGAGTGTGGTGCTGCATACTGGATCCCAAGCCAGCGAACTAGTTTGGTGGAATTAAAACTAAATATTGTACTTTAATATTCTTACTATACAGGGTGTAAAAAGACCCATCACATAGCCGAAATCTACGCACTCTGTACATCAAACTAAACTACATTGACCAAAAATAATTGCTGGGAAACGACTTTTATTTTTTGGCATAAAAAAACGTTTTTTTTGTAGCGCACAATGTGTGGTTGTGGCGATGCCGCGCGTTTGCATGCGTGCAGCGGCCACACAGCTGAGCCAAGGCGGTCGTGTGCGTTTGATATTCGTTGCGTTTTTGTAACTTCAAATGCGTAATTTGTGAGGAAAAATTTAAAATGTTGATAAGGTTGTTTGGAAGAAAGTTTAGTATTATCACTTAGAATAAGTTTTCGGAAAAAAAATGTTAACTTTGACCTTTAATATCTCCAAAACCAATGGTTTCCCAGGTATGGTCTGGTAGAAAAAAATGATCCCAATGATGGGTAGAATACGTGGTTTTCGTTATCGTTATGGGTCTTTTTACACCCGATATATTGCCATACTATGTAATACTCCGCGGTTTCGTTTCGATGATCCTTTTGTGATGGAGCATCGTTTCTGTTACCGTTTTTTGCAGAAAGTATTTTACGACATTAAAGAACCAGTTGGTGATGTTGTCTTGAGACCTATGAATGAAGGTTATGGGAATTGGACTATGGAAGTTGGTTTGAAGCGTAAGCACAATTTTTTCAAAATTGCCCAAAGAGCAATAATAATAAACTCATTTATTTTCAGGCAACTATGGCCCATAGATACATACCTTACAAACTAACATATATATGTTAAATAATACAGTTTATGTTAGTAATAAAACTTAAGCCTATGTTAGTAAAAGCACTTCACTTGCGCACTATCTCATTCGTTGTGCGATCGTGTGGCACTTGTCCGCGGAAGCGATGGAACACCACTCCCTGCGGCCAAAAGTCCTCTTCCATGACGAGGTGCAGAAGACAAGTTGGTACTCGCACCACGAATGCCCTGAAGTTGACATTGCAATGGAGGAGCTATGCTCGGATTTTCCTTACGTGATTATATCAGAAATTATGAGATTGCCAAAGTTAAGTGGCAGTGAGCAGAGCTCATTGCTCGCATAACGGATAGCCAATGGAGCCGAAAGGTTCTAGAGTCACGACCGCGATCCAGAAAGCACAGCTTAGGCAGACCCTCCACAAGGTGGACCGATGACCTGGTGAAGGTCGCGAAAATACTTGGGAAGGCCTGTACCCAGCAGTGGATGTCTTTCGGCTGGATGATGATGAAGATTGCATTTATTAAAATTAAGTTAAAGCAAATTAGCATTTCAGTACGTCGGACATAGAGACAGCCCACAAAAACAATCGCCCTTTACCGCTTCCTAGTATTTATGCTGTGGAAGAAGAGATGCGACTAACTCCCTAGTAACACATTTTTGTCTGTATGTTTAATAGTAACCAGCTGTGCCCGCGACTCCGTCCACGCGGACTTCGTAAACCAATATTGTGTCGCCATAACTAAACTATCTTCTTGATAACTTTAAATTCTAATATCTTTTAATTGAGCGAACCTAATATGATGAAACAAAAACTAAATGTTACTCCGAGATACGCACAATATTTTTCTATGAAAGTCAACTGCATTGAGTCAGTATTTTTTACGTGATACGAGTACAAACAGACAAGAATTCCAAAAATTGTCGAAATGGATTCTATTGGTTATGTTGTAGTACAATCGCATTTTTTTTATTTTCAATGTGCACGTCGAGTCTTCAGAATTATTATACAGTATGTAAAATAACAGAGGGCGTTCCTTTAAACCTGTTAATCTACATCATTAAAATAGAGTAAAAAATAATTTAAAAAAAAATGTACCGCCTGTTTAAACCCGAAACAATAGCGTAGATAGGTTAAGTGCGATGTTGCCGTGTTTTCCACATTGATAGACAAGTGCGCATGTACAGTCATCATTCAACCGAAAGACGTCTACTGCTGGATATAGGCCTCCCCCAAAAGGGGGGATTTTCCGTAATCGCCACGCATGGCAGGCGGGTTGGCGATCGCAGTATGGTTGTTAAAGTACTCAGAGAACGCTGCTGCCCATCGTCTAGAGAATCCCTTAGTCGCCTTTTACGACACCCACGGGAAGAGATAGGGTAGTGCTATTCTTTAAGTCCGGCACTACACGAGACTATACGCATGTACAGTAAGCGTTGATATCAGGAAACTTTTTTTTTTTTTATCTTTTCGCACGCTATTATATTGCTGGTTAACTGGCACGCCTTTCATTAGTTAACATACTGTATGTATAGAAGAGATAATAAATTCTGGCAGTTACCAACTAACTAGATAAATATTAGACCCACAAAAGGTCTCTAAATGCCATTTCAACAAACCTACCACTTCTATCAAGTAACATCACGTAGCTCTCCAAGTAACTCCAAATTCTGAAACAAAAAAACTCCAAGTCCACCCACGAACCCATTTAATTTCGATACTCAGACGATACAACGCACTTGCGATCTAATAATGTACGAAATAAACAAAAAACTGGACCAAGACAAACACTCACCAAGGCCTGAGGACTCGGGACTTAAAAGTTTTGGCCTCAGCAGGGAAATATGGACCAGAAGGTTCATACAGTGTCACGCATAGGGCATGCTGAGCGAAACAAAGTACAGCGCTTGCATTGGTTCTCTGTTGGAATATCGAAATCGAAATATTATTAGCCGATTCTTAACATTATTGCTTGTTCGCCACTTTTCATTTCGCCGAATAATTAAAACACCGAATGATTAAAGTCCCTAATTATGTTTTGTAACTTTTATTACGCCGACTAGTCTGCTGGCCACTGTTTCATTGGTAAACTGTATTATTGGCCACTTTACACTTGTTAGATGGCTCATTTTCCCACCAGGCAAGTAAGAAAGCATGCAAGTGTTTCTGGGTTTGCTCCGCCAGAAGACTCGCTTTGTCGCCTCTTCGCTTCGCTCGCACACTTGACCAGCGCTATGCTCGGGAGGTCACCGACTCGCTTCGCTCGCCACCTCCAGCCACTACTCGTTTACTCTTTCCCGTGTTTTTAAGGCGGTTTAAAGTAATTTTATTGTTCTATTTTGAGCGGCATAAACAATACATAAAATGCGATTACATCAATCGCGAGTGTCCATTGAAGAGTTCCATTGTTTAACTCCGAAGGTGTTCATCAGATCTTCACTTTATTTATATGGGACTACCACTGACACACCCCTTTTTAATTAAGAAGAATCATCGAAATTGGTCCACGTGGTAAAGAAATATGGACTCTTGCACGAAGGATTCCGTACCATTATTGTTAACGCCACGATGTCTTTAGTCTGTGGCATGGACGGGCTGTAGAAGCATTTTGGGCGCACTATACAAGTATAGACAGAATCTTATAAGTTTTTATAACACATTCTATAATCTGTGGTTGTACGTCGGCTTTCGTAGGCTTTCGTCGTCGATATTATTACATAACGTCAACAAGAAGAACCATGCAAATTATACTAATCTATGTAGCAAGGAATAAAAATATTATAACAAAGAACCCTTGCCTTTATTAATGTATTCATATACAATTATCTATAAAAACGGCAAAAAAATCACGTTTGTTGTATGGGAGCCCCCTTAAATATTTATTTTATTCTGTTTTTTAGTATTTTTTGTTATAGCGGCAACAGAAATACATCATCTGTGATCAACAGTCTAACTATCACGGTTCATGAGATACAGCCTGGTGACAGACGGACGGACGGACGGACAGCGAAGTCTTAGTAATAGGGTCCCGTTTTACCCTATAGGTACAGAATCCTAAAAAGATTCCGACAAATTAAGTGCCGCCTCCTTTTATCAAAGTCGATTATAAAAATTATTGTAAAAGTTTTCTACCACGAGTTAATGTGACTTGGCCTTCTACGGCTTCTGCTGTTAGTCCAAAGGGTCGCCTTCGACACTCAGTATGTTTGTTTAGGAACTAATCGACGGCTCAAGACTCGTATGACGGGGATGCGCGGACGTGGCAAAATATTGGCGGCGACCTAATGCGTGTTGTTGCTCCACTACACGAAGCGATTAACTTTCAAAGACTACTTTGCGCAGAGACGAATTAGAGAATACATTTTAGATTAATGCCAGTCTTCTATACGCTCCCAGATGACAGTGATGTGGATGAATATTTCGATGCCTAACAGCCAGTTTCTTCATCAACAGCTAAAGTAATCAGTAAAAGTATTAACTTTTACTTGACCGTTACCGATACTACGGCAAATGCGTTTCTTCATTCAAGTAACAGCTAAAGTTAAAGTCAAAGGAGCTGCCATAACACAAACGTCGTAATTTCCCTGCTACTAGAAGGAACCTGTATTTCGGTTAACAGCACCTATCCTCTCGAGTTACATAAGATTTGAGTTCTTCTAGCATTTAAGAACATTTTACAAAACAAAGGAATAAAAATAGCCTAAGGTTGTGTTAATGGTCTGGACCTCTCTTTGTGTTATATGACATGATGAATGGGTGAGTATGAGAGGGTGTGTCTATTTGTGAGTATGCTTATGATTTTTGTGAGTGAACACATGAATCAGTGAGATAGGCAGATATAGTGAATATGTATATAATTGTTTATAGATAATGCATTTTTGCTGACATTAAACATTATTTCCTGTCTATTTTGGTACCGTTAGAAGTTGTTCAGTCTCATCATAATTATATGAGACCTTGTAGTTATTCCGATACCTTTTTCTTAATTAATTCTGAGAAGTGTATTTAGTTCGTAACCGTTGATTTTTAATATGATCCGCCTTCAACACATTCATTTTTAAAGGGATGTATTTAAAAAACACTTTAAAATTAATGAAAATAACAACAAAAAATTAATACTACAAAATTAATGGTTTGGATTAAAATTAATCAAAAATCAAGCGAATCGTTTAAGGGCTTCGCCGGCCGCTGCCGGGGCACCGCTCGCTTTGCTCACTCGGCTCGTGCTTTGAAACCCTAACCTACCTTTCGGTTATCTGTTTGTCATTTCTTATTGCGGGGCACAGTAATTCATCGAGCCATCAGAGAGTCTTCCACCTGGGCACGCGTTGCCGTGGCCGACTTGGAAGACTTTAAACAGACTTCGTACCCGGGTCGACCGCAGCAAAGAGAATCTCCTGAGGTGGGGTTTCGCAGATGGCACCGATCTTCAGTACCTATGCGGCGTCTCTCCGCAGACCATGGCCCACCTTTTGTCTCGCGCCGCATGCCCTGTCACCTGCACGCGTGAGGACCTAATGACTGCGTCAGCGGATGGTGTTGTCGTGGCTGAATACTGGGCCAAACATTTTTTTTTACAAAATTGTAATATTCTGTATAATTGCATTTACATTTGCCATCGATACGCTAAGAAGATTGTGGGGGACTTTGACTTGTTTGTCCATTAATTGTCAATAACTTCCTCATTTTTTTAAGAGTTTTCAACGACAGTCTAAAATAGTAACCGGTCAAAAGTACTTTTGACTGCAGGCTTTTGTCAAAGAGAATTTTGACCGATATTTCGGTCAAAACTATGTTTGACTGTTTTTTGCAGTACAAAAATGCAAATAGAATATCTAGTTTTAATTCCGCTGAACAAGATCGCTAGTTTGGATGCAGTATGCAGCACCACCCTCCCGCCCACAAGTATATGCACATGCAGAAAGAGTGAAAAAATAATGCAACATGCAACCAAACCGAATATATTCGCGAATAGATTCGCGTCCTAGCGGTCGAGGAGTCAACATATCCTGAGGATGCCCGTGCAGGGGCGAAACACGTGTCGTGTATTGGTTTGGTTGCATGTTGCATTATTTTTTCACTCTTTGTGCATGTGCATATACGAGTACTTGTGGGCGGGAGGGTGGTGCTGCATACTGCATCCAAACTAGCGATCTTGTTCAGCGGAATTAAAGCTAGATATTGTATTTGCATATTTATATGTCATGGATTTCCGCAAAGTAACGCCTGGTTCCATCATTTATCATTTGTTGTTTGCAGTTAAAAGTTGTTTTGTTTGGTTAAGATATTTAACTGTAACAACAGTATTTGAGTTGTATAATACGGAAGCAAAAAAAAAACAAAGATCATTCAATTCGTTTCGTCCATACAATACGTACCTAAAGTTTCTAAATGCAGGGCATTCAGAAATCGTACGATCCATTTCACTATCATCTTAAGATCTCACCTCGTACTTGAATCGATAGCTCGCTGCTCGATTGCATCAGAACCGAAGTGAGTCTAACTTGAGAACGCTTCAACTACAGTTGGAAACTAAACCTGAGTTGAGTGTTGTCTTGATTGGTTTATGAATGACTACCCGCGATTTATGCCCGGTTCCTATAGCCAAAACCGGGTCGTTTTCCTTTACCAATGGTTGCATTTTTCATTGCCAAACTCGGCATATACAAGGTGTAACATAAATAAGTATACAACAAGAGGTTGAGAGAGAGAAGGGGTCACTGTACTCATCATTATGAAAAACTGTTACTATGCGAACAAAGCTGAAATCGCGAAAAAAAATCAGCTGTTCCCTACATTTTGACGAGTTATGCGAACATTAATAAATAAATTATACATAATAAATATATAATAAATAAAACAAAATAAATAAATTAAATAAAAAAAAAACTAAATTCCTATTTTATAATTAAATAATAAATGAATTAATAATGTATACCTACTACTTAATTCTGATTTTAAGCATAATGTCTCCAGTGCAATACTTGAAATATATAAATTGTAAAGGGGGCCTGGTGACCTGACTTACAGGTTTTGAAAAAAACTTAGTTTAGGCACCAGTCTTCCACAAATTAAGTATAAAGTTGTATCTGTAGACTAATTTAACTTTAAGCTGTAATTTGTGGTAAGAAAATAAAAATCTATTCTATTCTATTCTAATGTAGGGAACAGTCTGTTTTTTTTTTCGCGATTTCAGATTTGGTCCCATAGTAAAAGTTGTTCATAATGATGAGTACAGTGACCCCTTAAGAGTTTGTGCGTCATTTATGTTACACCTTGTATATGTACTCGTAAGCTAATTTTACCTGTGATAGTTGCTAACGTATGGGAGGGTTTATTACGCAAAGCTTCTCAAAGGTCTTTGCTTCATAAAGCGCAGTTCAGACTACGCTATACTATTTCGCTATACAACGCTATTTTTAGTATATATACGAAAACCGAGACACCCCAACAAGATTTTCATCAGAACTGCCTGAATATGTGGTTTTTTTAAAAATAAATCTCCAAGTTGCACCTTAGTTTATGTCGCGTTAAGTTCCCTAGTAAAGTGTGAAATGCCTGAAATGTGCTATGCAGGGGTTGTCTAATACACGGAAACTGACCGAGCGGACAGTCTCAAGCCTCAAGGTGTCTATTCCCGTCAACTTTCATGGGTAGAAACCTACTGAAACAAAAATTAAATATATGAAAAAAAAACTTGTAAGAAATATGTCAATCGATTCTCCTAATGATTCTGAACAAACTAGTTTCAGGTATAGTGTCCTTTTTTTTTTTTATTACTAGGCCTGCGTTTGGCCGCCATCTCGCCTAATGTTAAGCGATGATTCGGTCTACGATGGAGCACGCTTGCCCAGAAGAAACCGATTCACTCGTGACTTGAAGACACCCAGATTGTAGCTGTCGGGG
The DNA here is from genome assembly GCA_905220435.1 of Amphipyra tragopoginis. NCBI lineage: Eukaryota > Metazoa > Arthropoda > Insecta > Lepidoptera > Noctuidae > Amphipyra > Amphipyra tragopoginis. Next base: position 19,105,041 of record HG992016.1, read on the forward strand.
AACACCCACTCGGGCAGCGCATTCCACTGCTTGGCGGTTTTCACAATGAAAGTGGAATCAAAGCGCTTCGTTCGGATTTTTGGTATATCAACCATGAACCGATGGCGCTTTTTCGTGCTTCTGGCCGTCCGATAGAAAAAGGGCAGGGGGGAATTAGATCATGCAGATCTGAAGCACACTCTCCAAAATGTATCCGATAAAAAACCGATAGACTAGCAACTTTGCGCCGATGCTCAAGACTTTGGAGCTTGGTCTGAACAAGGGAGTGTATACCAAAACTAAGCTTGTATAGTAAATCATATTGCGTCATAAGCTATAACTATACAGGGTGGGTCAAAAATCGTGGATCAAACGAAACAGAGCGATAGTTGAGGTTATTTGCAGCATTTTATGGTAGTAAATTTTTTTACAGTAAGGTTCTATAGTTAGAAATATTTTTGCATGACGTTCACACTATACGCTTTAACGCAAGCAGTTGTACTATCTATAGACTATACACATCATATTTATGATTATGTACGGTTTACTCACGTGCATTTTTTCGGGATTGCTCGACTAGTTTCGGACACAAACGGAGCCCTTATTCATGAGCTGATCACGCGGCGAGGTCGCGAGTCAAACTTTGACCAGTATCCCGAAAAAATGCAGGCGAGTAAACCGTAAATAATCATAAAAATAAGTAATAACTACCCTACGACATTCCTTGACCTGAAGTACCTTGTGAGGTAGATAAGTAACCGCGATACACAACCGTACATCTCTCGGGAGATGTAAGCATCGCTAATAAACGAGTGTCGGGGAGTTAATACATTAAATTTATTCACGCGCCGGGACCCGTGGGTGGCCTTGTCGGCTACCGGGTGGAGGCGTAGTGCCAGCGGGGACTGTGGTGAAAAAGGGTTATTTTTTTAGCAAATTTTACATACATATACTATACAAGGTTAGTCAGAAAGTGGGTACTAATCCAAAAGGGTGTTAAAGTACCCATAATAATGAGTAACTTTCCCCAAAAGTCAATAGTTTAAGAGAAACAGTTGTTCAAAAACTCAAAAAAAAAAATCTTTAAAATTTATCTATCCCCAGTTATGATCAGCTGTGTTTACATTTTAGGTCATATTTGGGGTCATGAATTAGAAGCACCATTTTCTGAATTTGTAACTAAAGCAGGGATGAAGAATTTAAAAAAAATACTAAAATAAAAATCTTTTTAATTGGAAAAAAATTTATCGAATTTTGAAATTTTAACACTTGCTTTCAAACAGTCATCAGTGATATTATAAGTGGGCTTCGGATTAGTACCCCTTTTCCGACTAACTTTGTATATATACAGGGTGCAAAAAGACCCATCACATAGCCGAAGTCTACGCACTCTGTACATCAAACTAAATTACAGTGACCAAAAATAATTGCTGGGAAACGACTCTTATTTTTAGGCATAAAAACCGCTGTTTTTGTGCGCAATGTAATGCACGTAACCGATTGTGCCTGTGTGTGTCGTGCAGCGGCTACACAGCTGAGCCAAGGCGGTTGTGTGCGTTTGATATTCATTGCGTTTTTGTAACTTCAAATTGCGTAAATTGTGAGGAAAAATTGAAAATTTTGTCGTGTCATGTATTGGTTTGGTTGCATGTTGCATTATTTTTTCACTCTTTCTGCATGTGCATATACACACATCAAAAGTGTCTAGGGATCAACATATATTTTTGCAATAACTTTTCTCCTGATTGATATTAATTAAAATTTTCTTTAAGGATTCATCAAATAAAGTGTTTTCGTTTGTCACAGTAACGATAAACCAAGTCACCTTTGCATTAATAAAGAAATTTGCCATTTTCCTAATAAAGGGATTTTTGACATTTGAACCACTAACACAAAAGTTCGAAAAAAAGACTGAAATAACAGTTTTCTTTAAAATTTTATTGGGTAACTTAAACAATTAATAATCCGTGTTTCTACCGCGAACACTAACAACACAAGAACATCGGTTTGGCATACTCAAAATGAGTTCATCCAAATCACGCTGTGGAATGGCCGCCCATGTTCGTTGCAACAACAAAAAAAGGTCTTCTTGCGACTGGATACCCTCCATATTCGGCAGAGCTCTTCTCTGTAGCATATCCCATGCATGCTCAATCGGGTTCAAGTCTGGCGACTGAGCAGGCCAGGGCAGGACATTGATGTTAGCTGCGGCGAGAGTCTGTCTTACAACTCTTGCGGTGTGCGGTCGTGCATTATCATGCATTAACTGAAATAAGGGACCGATTTGCGCTTGTAGAGGAACGATGACGTCTGATACAATCGTCTCAGCATAAATTTGAGCGTTGAGGTTGCCTCTGATCCAAATCAACTCAGTTCTTCCGCCGATCCAAATACCCGCCCATACCATGATGGTTCCACCACTATAAGGATGGACTTCCTGGCAGGATTTTAATCGCTGTTGGCGTCCAGGGGTTCTCCAGTGTCGTATACGTCTTGTATCCGGTCTCATACCAAAACGAGACTCATCAGAAAAGCACATGAAACGCCATTGTTCTTCTGCCCAATTTCTGTGTCCAAGAGCCCATTGATATCGAATCCTACGATTGTGCATTGCTATAGGTGGTACCCGTAGCGGTCTTCGGGAATGAAGGTTCACTTCATGCAAGCGGTTTCTGACTGTTTGGTCGCTAATTAAGTTCCCTGAAGAGTGATGAAGCCTCACGGCTAACATCATGGCGGTTATTGTTGGAGCTCTTCGAGTTAAGATTTGAATGTATCGGTCTTGTCTCCGTGTGGTGCAGCGATACCGTCCTCCATGGCGCTCAGCCACGGTACCAGTGCTTCGGTAACGTGTCCAAAGTCGACTGATAACACTCTGACTTGTATTCAGAGCTAAAGCCACAGTACGTTGCCGGGAACAAGCTTCTATCATTCCCACGGCTCTGAGCATTTCTTCCCTGCTTAAATGACGTCGCCGCTCCATAATAACGTTGGTTTTAATCAGTAGTAGGGAAACAGTAGCACTAATAATGTCTTCAATGCGTTGTATGTTTTTATAGGGAAAATATTGACAGCTGATTTTCATCTTTTACTCGAATTTGATTCACAGTTCCTGATTCAAATTATGAAATGCACCAAAAAGGATCCATATAAATTTATAAAATCATAAATTTATTACAAAGCCACATCTCAATCTCAAGAAATCCGCATAAAAATGCTTGATCCCTAGACACTTTTGATGTGTGTACTTGTGGGCGGGAGGGTGGTGCTGCATACTGCATCCAAACTAGCGATCTTGTTCAGCGGAATTAAAGCGGAATTAATTTGACGACACGTTTGGTGCAGTAGGTAAGTGATTGGCTTCTGTGCTACGGGTCGTGGGTTCGATTCCCACACGGAACAAAAATTTGTAAGACCTACTGGGCGTTTGTTTGTGAGATTTGCATCTGTAAACGCGCCCACGATTCAAGAGAAATCTTAGTGAAGGGCAATCCATACTCGTATAAATAAAAAGAAAAGTCCTGACTGATTGACTGACTCATCAACGCCCAGCTCAAACCCTTGGACCTAGAAAGCTGAAATTTTGCACAGAGGTTCCCTTTATAATGTAGACAAGGAGTAAGGAAGGATTTTTCGAAATTCAACCCCTAAGGGAGTTAAATAGGGGATGAAAGTTTGTATGGAAAATCGTCACTTAACGGGTTCAAAATTTCACGCAAGCGAAGCTGCGGGCAAAAGCGAAAGTTAAATTAAAAAAAAAACTAGATATTTTATTTGCATATTTGTATGTCATGGATTTCCACAAAGTAAAGCCTGATTCCATAATTTATTTAGTCAATAATTCAATTCAGTCAAGTGTCAGTATTATTGTACATTTTCAGCGCAGTACGAACCATTAGCGGCTGCTTTATGGTCAATTTGATAGATGTGATGACGATGACCATCACTCGCAATGACAGGTCAATGAACTTTAATGAGGTTACGTTACATATTGTGATTGATGTACTATCGACACAGATGAATGTATTGTCATGCAAATTGACTGGATTAAGTAAAAGTGATCTCAAGCGCGGCTTACAATCGGATCTGTTGTTGTACAATAGATACCTACATTTCTACCGACCCCAAATCTGGGAAATTAGGTGTATTTTTTGTTATGGCTTTTAAAAGAAAAGGTAAATACCCAACACCAATAAATAATACTCATGTATAGGTGGTGCGTTTTTAATAGGGTGATCAGATGTTCCATATTTTACGGGATGTTCCACTTTTCAGCTGAGATTTTGGACGTGTCGCTTAGTTTATTATTCAGTATATTCTAGCACGCGAGTACGCGAGATGCAGAGAACACCGCCGCATCCATGTAAAAAAAAAACAGGCTCACATGATTACATACTTTCTGTGACACTACATCTCGAATTTATATAGGGTGACTGGTAATTAGTGACCGATACTTTAACACATGATTGTGCTCATGATAACAAACAACTATCCCAAAGAAACATGATATATAAAACGAAAAAAAAACATATTACGAGCCGCGTCCATTCCGTAACGGTTTATTAATAAATAAAAGAAAAAAATTAAAAAAATATAATGTTTCTTTGGGAAAGTTGTTTGTCATCATGATTGCAATCATGTGTTAAAGTATCGGTTACTAATTACCAGTCACCCTATACAAGGTTAGTCAGAAAGGGGGTACTAATCCGAAAGGGTGTTATAGCACACATAATAATGAATAACTTTTGTTCTACAACTTTTCCCAAAAGTCAATAGTTTAAGAGAAACAGTTGTTCAAAAACCTCAAAAAAAATCTGTAAAATCTATCTATCCCCAGTTATGATCAGCTGTGTTTACATTTTAGGTCATATTTGGGGTCATGAATTAGAAACACCACTTTCTGAATTTGGGGATAAAGAAAAAGGAGGGATGAAGAATTTTAGAAAAAACTAAAATAAAAATAATTTTATTTGGAAAAAAAATATAGGTAACGAATTTTAAAATTTTAACACTTGCTTTCAAACAGTCATCAGTGATACTATAAGTGGGCTTCGGATTAGTACCCCCTTTCCGACTAACCTAGTATATATGTAAACAAGAGGTCGCCAGTGGCTTCGCCCGCGTGGATGTCGTGTATCGCGTATTTCGCATTTTTCTCTACTATAATAATTATGCATGTATTATACATAGGTATAAACCTACCTCTTGAATCACTCTATCTATTAAAAAAAACCGCATCAAAATCCGTTGCGTAGTTTTAATGATTTAAGCATACATAGGGACAGAAAGCGGGAAGTGACTTTGTTTTATACTATGTGGTGATATTAGGGACATATCTTGTGCAATTTTAACGTGTAAAAATGATAGCAGGACGAAAAATGTCTCACAGAAGTGTATAACGTATAAATCTTTGATATCTTTAAATATAATTGTTGTCAGTTTAGCGACACTGGTTCTCGTACTAAGGAAGTATCACTTCCGCTTGTTTTTTTCTATTTCGTGGTCGCGACATACCGTATTTGAATACAGCCGAGCGCGTACAGTACGCCATAATAAATATTTTAAAAATGGTATGTCCCTTATTTTAACCCCAAATCCCGTATTTTGAATGCTGGTAATGAAAAATTTTACGTGGTCACTCTAGTTTACAGACATATCTTTCCATGCTCAAAAACCAAGACTTGAAACAAATATCTATAGCATAATCAGCACTGCCAGCCTCTTCTCAGAATGAGAAACATTATTAGACTATGGCCTGCGTAGTCTAGGTCAAATTATCTGTAGGTCATACAAATACGTGTTCCGTGCGGGAACCGAACCCGCGACACGTTGTGAATCAACGAACTGTGCTAATCGTGTCGAGACAATTTTTATGTGAGTGTGTGTGTGTATAAACTAAGCACGTAATTTCCCGCTGTCACTCACACACACCTCCTTTGCTTTAAGAAGTGTCTTTAGGACGAGTCGCCCGATTTCCGCCTGCTTTCATGAAATCCTCTCAAATCTCCAAACATTGCCCTCTCCCGCGCGTAATCCTACTTTATTAGGTCCAAATAAGGTTTAATTTAGTGTAGCACTAAAATGTCATTTCTTTACGTAAAATTGGAAAGGTCGCGTTTAGGTTTTGTGATAAGGATTCAGTGTTATAGCAGCGTGGAGTGTGTTTATGGTGTTATGTGAAGCGGCTTTGGTTTTGTTCAAAATGTGGTAAGATCTTAATCTTATGGGATTAATAACGACATGACGACACGTCTGGTGCAGTGGCTTAGCGATTGGCTTCTGCGCTAGGGGTCGTGGGTTCGATTCCTTTTTACCAACTTCAAAAAGGAGGAGGTTCTCAATTCGTCTGAATGTTTTTTTTTTTTGTATGTTTGTTACGCGATATCTCCCCCAATTATGAATGGATTTTGATGATTCTTTTTTTGTTTGGTAGCCCATACTTCAGAGGTGGTCCCATTACATTTTATTGAAATTGGTTCAGCACTTTTTGGAAAAATCAACAAAAACAAAAAAAAAATACACAAATCGTATGTAGACGACGTTCTAGTTGTAGTGCTGGTCCGAGAATTTGTACACTATTTTAGTTGTAATTTGTGGCACTAAAAAGTATAAAATAAAAAAAACTTTAAAAAAGTAAAAACCGACTTCAAAAAAAACTAAACGGAGTAAAATAATTATCATTTAATAAAACTACCAGTTTCAGAAGTCGGTGTTCTACGCTGAAACAAATTGAATGCACCGACTTCTGAAACTGGTAGTTTTATTAAATGATAATTATTTTACTCCGTTTAGTTTTTTTTTGAAGTCGGTTTTTACTTTTTTAAAGTTTTTTTTATTGAATGACCTATCCAACAATACCCCACATGATGGGGTAGACGAGAAAAAAAAACATCCCCACTTTAGACATATAGGAGGCACCCTCAAAAAACAATAATTTTCATGATTTTATTTTACACCACTTTGTCGGCGTGATTTATATGTATATCCGTGCCAAATTATAGCTTTCTAGTACTAAGAGTCTCTGAGCTAAGCTGCGGACGGACAGACGGACATACGGACGGACATGGCGAAACTATAAGGGTTCCTTGTTAACTGCGGAACCCTAAAAAAGATACACATCGAATTCACAACATCCTTGTTTTTCGAAGTCGGTTAAAAACAAATAATATTTAAACCCTAACAGGGTTGCAGTACAAAAATGTTGTTTATTTTATTAATTTCAACATTTATTTAGTATCCCTCATACATGTGAGAGCTTTTTATTGTGCAAATATGTAGAAGCCTTTTAATTTATGACTTTAATACACAAGTTATGAATTTACCATTAAATATAATGATATTTACCCAACATCCATTTTTTTTATTAATTACTAGCTTTTGCATGCAGCTTCGCTTGCGCAAAATCCCCTATTTCACTCCTTTCTAACCAGAAGCCTAAATATTTTATTTCTTATGCTTTGTTTTGTACTGTGTGCCTTTTGGTCTGTGTTAAATAAATGCATTTTCTATCTTTCTTTTCTTTCTTTCTTTCTTTTCTTTCTTTTCTTTCTTTCTTTTCTTTCTTTCTTTTCTTTCTATTTAACTCCAAGCTTCTTACTTCAAAACTACCAGATTCCTCATACAATCTTTCAAACCTTCTATGTTAGGAGATGTGGTTTCCGCACTTAGTCCTTTAAGTGGACCATTGTACGTGAGCCATGGCGACCATCATTCCAACCAGCATACCTCCTTCCAGAAGCAGATTAGGGCTCTCAGTCCGCTCAGAACATTTGCGAGTGATTTCGGTGCGTCAAGGGTTGTTTCTCATATTCGGGTGACCCCTGTGCATTCCAGGAGCACGTGTGCGACCGTTTCTTCGGCCCCCATACATGCTCTGCACAGAGGGCTGTCCGTTATGCCTATCGTGTGGAAGTGTTTGTTTAGTGAGCAGTGCGTGAGTAGTGTTTCAGAGCAGTGAGTAGTGTTTCTTTCAAACCTTATTTCACCCTCTTATGGGTAGAATAAAAAAAAACGCTCAAACAAGTGTAGATTTATTTCTAACCAGAAACCTTAATATTCAATTTCATGCTTCTTACTTCAAAAATGACGGTCTTACATACAAACTTAAGTCCCTTATTTCACCCCCTAGGGGTTGAATTTAGAGAAATCCGTTCTTAGTGAATGCCTACATTACTAAAGAAACCTACAGTCAGTCAGTCAGCTTCTCCTTTTAGTCTATGACTATTGATATCGGTATGCTATCGGTAATAAAATTTAAGTTGACTGAAGTGACATTATATCGAGATATACTGAGATGATACTGAAACCGGACCGCACTTTAAGTGTACCAGAATACCATTTTTTATTCAATTCATAATTTAATCTCAGTTCGGTCAACCTTCAGTCTTACTTCATATTAATTACGAGAATTGGGCTTCTGCTTATCGAAAAGGTTTCGGAATCGGGAGGCTGGTCCTACTACCTAACAAAATATTCAAGATAAAGAATAAGATTTAAGTAAATAAACTTTTTCCGAACGTCTAATTCAAACTACGTTTCAAGCTTCGTATCCACTAGGCAACAATTGTCGCGCTACATGTCGCTCAACACGTAGCAACACGATGATCGACAATGTGCAACAAACTCATGCGTAGGTACTAATTCCTTCAGCGTCATGTTTCAAATACCAACTCGATGCACTTGAATCGATCGACAAACGAGCCAAGAGGCTTATCGGCAACGATGCACTGGTCAACTCAAAGCTCCAGAGCCTTGAACATCGACGCAGAGTTGCCAGCCTGTCGGTTTTTATCGGTTACACTTCGGGGAGTGTGCGATGGAACTGCACAATTTGATTCCGCCTGGCCCTTTCCATCATCGGACTACAAGACGTACAGCAATACGCCATCGGTACATGGTGGACATCCCACTCATACGTACAAAGTGTTTTGCGAACACATTCATTGTTCGCACAGCTAAAGAGTGGAATTCCCTGCCGGAGTGTGTGTTTCCTGATAGTTACAACCTTGGGGTCTTTAAGTCAAGAGTGAATAGGTTACTTCTAGGCAAGCGTGCTTCACCGTCGACCACATCATCGCTTACCATCAGGCGAGATGGTGGTCAAACGAAAAGGAAAAAAAAAAAAAAAACTAGTCGGGCAATCCCGAAAAATGCACGTGAGTAAACCGTAAATAATCATAAATAGGAAAAAAAAATGTTCGGCGTCCTCTGGAAATGTTGCCGAACATGTTGAGCGTCGCATGTTTCACGTCAATTGTTGCCTAGTGGATACGAAACTTAAAATCTGCCTAGCCTTTTTCCCAACTATGTTGGGGTCGGCTTCCAGTCGAACCGGATGCAGCTGAATATCAGTATTTTACATGGAGTGACTGCCTATCAGACCTCCACAACCCAGTAACTGAGTAATACGATACTCTTGGTAAGACTGGTTGTCAGACTTTCTGGCTTCTGACCAACAGTAACGACTGTCAAAGATCTACAAATGACAGCCGGGACCAACGGCTTTACGTGCTTTCCGAGGCACGGAGGAAACTCGCTATGGTAAATGGTAATCCATCCACAGACCAACCTCGGCAAGCGTGGCTTAACCCGGAAGATCGGTCTATGCGGCTGTAATTATTTAGCCACGAGCTCCTCATACGATACGAATACGAAACTTAATGGATACGAAACTTAAAGTTCGTAAAATTATTAATTTCCCGGGCCGGTCCCAAGGAATCACAATAACTTTCTTGTCAATCGATTTATTAAAGTTCATTCAGAGACGAAGGAGCCTTGAAACTGTTATAATAATAGAATTTTAATAGCTACAAGTTTATGGAAATTTTGAGAAGTTGTGTAAGGGAAATCAATCTTCGTTATTTAGTAATTATTATTGTGTTTCGTAAAGTAATTATGTATAGGAAAGTGAGAAAATATGGAATAGTACACCTAATATGGAGAACCAAGGTAACCGACATAGCTCGAAGAATTGCCAAACTAAAATGGCAGTGGGCGGGGCACATTGCTCGCAGAACGGATGGCCGATGGGTCCGAATGGTTCTGGAGTGGCGACCGTGTACCGGGAGACGCAGCGTGGGTAGGCGACCACAAGGTGGACCGATGATCTGGTGAAGGTCGCGGGAATCCGTTCGATGCGAAAAGCACAGGACCGGTCGATGTGGCGATGCTTGGGGGAGGCCTATCTCCAGTAGTGGACGTCTTTCAGCTGAATTTTGATAATCGTGACACCCAATATGGAATAAGAATTAAAGTTAATTGTTATTCCATATTATGTATATTATTCCATATTTACCTACTTTCCCTCAACTAGTGAGATGATTACATCTTGTTTACATGCATTACGAAATCAATTCAAAGCAATTTTTAATTAAAAATTCTTCTCTCGTGTCTGCACGAGTAATATGAGAACAGCTCATGCCTTGTTGAAAAGATTAGCTAGTCAGTAAGGGCGTATACATAAAGGAAGCAGGTAACCAGCGCCGACCTACCAGCGCTTATCGGTACTAGTCCGTACATAACCGCAACCGCTACATAAAGAAAGCGGGTAGAAGCAAGGGCTGGCATTATTTAACAAAAAATATGTGTTGTTCCCTTGCAAATACAGTAACAAATGACGGCCTACCAGCGCTGATCGGAAGGTCGGTACTTGTCGGCGACGTTCGGAGCTTGTCGCCACACAGTATAGAGACTACCTGCACCGACTAACTGCGCCGACCAGCACCGACAAGCGCTGGCAGATCAGCGCCGGCAACCCGCTTTCTACGTGTATACGCACTAAGGTTGATAGGGGGCTGACTGTCCAGGGTACGCCGGACGTACTTAAGTATCGTCACTCTAGGAGACTCTTTTAATGCACCCTATTATACCTACTGTTGTTAAGTATATTAAATGATTTTTACTGTCTGTAAATAAATAGCTGATGTCGTGGTTGCCGGAGGTGATAGACCCGCTTGTTGAGCACCGCGTTGCGTGTTCAAACCCAGGCATGTACACAATAATATTTTTTCTTGAGTTAGTGAGCGACTTAATGGTCTCAAATCGCCAACACGCAGTGAGCAAGCGTGGTGATCAATGCTCGTTCCTTCTCTGTACGAGAAGAGGCATTTTCCCAGCAGTGGGACAGTTACAGGCTGAATTTCTTTGTTTCTTGTTTTGTAAATAAATCTGATACCTGCAAAAACTTTTACAAGTCAATGGAATGTTTCTTTAAGACTAAATGGCGCCGGCATTTCCTACCTGACTAGCTCTGAGAAGAAAAGCCGAAGCAAACTCAGAAGTCAAGGTCTTAGTATAAAACTATGCGAGTGTAAGTGCGTATACATGTAGAAAGCGGGTTGGCGGCGCCGATCTGCCAGCGCTTGTCAGTGCTGGTTTGCGCAGTTAGTCGGCGCAAGTAGTCTATACTGTGAGGCGAACCAGCGCCAACAAGCTCCGAACTTCACCGACAAGTTCCGACCTGCTCCGATCAGCGCTGGTAAGCCGTCTGTTGCTGTATTTGCGCTAATTTGTATTTGGAACAAGGCGTATTTTTGTTAAAAAATGCCAGCCCCTGCTTCTAACCGCTTCGTTTATGTAGCGGTCACCTGCACGGACCAGTACCGATAAGCGCTGGTAGGTCGGCGCTGGTTGCCTGCTTCCTTTATGTATACGTCCTAACAATGTAGGGCAACGTATGGAATGGCCTTTTTAGGAAAGAGCTATAGCAGAATTGAGTTGACCTGGCACGCATGCATCAGCCATCGTGTAGCTCAACCTTATTTTATTAACTTCAAAAGACAGAATTCATCTAGGTACCCAAATCATATCGCAAGCTATTAATTCAGGTTTGGCCAACCCGGATCTGTTTGCGCCATACAAATAATTGGCGGATAATCGTTTGTCCAATGTTTGCGCCAACAGCTCGGGGAGCGATACGTTTGCACAACGATTTGATCAAACATTCGGTTCAACTCATGCATAAAACATATGAATGGAGATTATGTTTGTAGTTCAGCTAAAACTGAGGGAGGAACGATTTAAAATAGTGTACACAGTGGAAGGTAGCGTAGTTACATGGCTACTGCGGATATGCGTAGTTCTAGAATATACAGACCAGAATGTATCCGTATGAAACTACCCACGTATATTTTAGAATTTTGTAAATTAAAAGTTCGTTTCTAAGGGGGCTATTACAATATATATACAGGGTGTAAACGAATTCGTGTAATTCTTTCAAACCACATGATCTACTACTGGTGTATATTTTCCCCGCACGGGATTTAAAAAAAAAATAAAAAAAAAAAAAACTTTTTTTTTTTCATGCGGCTTTGTTACCGATCGTATCTAAACCACCTAATAAGGATACAGTTTTTTTTTTTTGCAAAATAATAATTTCATTTGTGTGAACATTTCGATGCCACGCATAAATTAATGAAAGTACGGCGACAGGGCTGGCAGGGACGACTAACGCGATATTTTTTGCAGTCAGATAACTCAAGGCTCTAAAAAGACTCAGAAATAGAAAACCGAAAAAAAATTCAAATTTTTTTTTGGTTTATTTTCGAAAATTCCCATTTAGGGTTAATCTGTGTCACCAGTAGACCACGCGGTTTGAAGGAGTTACACGATTTCGTTAACATCCTGTATTTAGGATTATATCTCTTATTGATCTCTAGAGTCATACCTGTGTATGAAGAAATGATTCATATGTCTATATTACATTGTCACATATCTATGACTCATAGTTCTTATGAACCTATATTATATATACAGCATGTAAGGGTAAACACCGTTATCACTCAAACCATGGGTAGTTGACTTAAACATAAAAATATAGGACCGAGTAAAAAATAAATAAAAAAATATACGCGCGAGAAGCGGGCGCGGCGGCGCTATGACGCGGCGTACACACACTCGCTAACGAGACAGCTGACTGACTGGGGTAACAAACTGTGCGGGGCCGTGCGTCAGGCCACGCGGCGAGTTCCCCGCGCCCCCTCCCGTAGCTTGTTGCCCCGCGCATATTGTGAAATGCTTTTGAGGAAAAATGAAAACTTTATAAAAAAAAAGTTATTTTTCATTGATTTTACGTTCTATAAATGAAACCAAACCACTGGTTTCAAGGATAACGGTGTTTAACCTTACAGCCTGTATAATACTGTAATATCCTCCTTAAGGGATATGACTCTAGAGGATGATCTCTTATATGAATAAGAGATATGATCCTAGAGATATATGATAGTGTAATATCTCCCTTAAATACACATTTAATTGGTTGTTTTGCTAGAACAAACCTTGTTCACAGCATGGTCTATTACCATTAAACAGCATCAAATAAAAAAAAAAGTCATTGGTCGTTAAAAAAACCATATAAGTCAGGGGGAGGACCTGCGCAGTTCGGCGCCATGATGGTTCAAGTTATTTACCGGAAACTTTACCGCGACTGCCGCGATGAGTACTTTAATGTTACGGTTAAGGTACAACTCCGTGCATCGCGGCTGATGCAGCCGCGCGCGGCAGACGCGCGCGGTTTTTGCGACAATAGTCAGAGTATGAGAATGTATGGTGCGTCCCGCCGTACGTCTGTCGTTAGCTGCACGCGTCTGTCGCACTGTAACACGCGATAGATCGCGCGCAGCTGCAATCAGCCGCGATGCACGGAATTGTATCTTTAATGTTTGAACACATTTGAGCAACATAAGACTTTATAAGAACGCCAAAAATAATTTATGGTCAGCCCTGATTATACTCCTGTGGCGGTTACTCACTTTGTTTTGTCCACAATGTATTTAATTTTAAACTCAAACTTAATTCATTGTAAAACACTCCACAACAACAAGTATCATATTTATTTTCCCTCATTTGACATTATTACACCATAAACAGTAAACTCACAGATCGCATTGTCTATTATCCATAACTTAACACTATTAATAAAATCTTATTCACAACATTTACTTATTTACTATATTTACAACACACATAATATTTACATACATAATTAATAACATTAACAATTATTCACACTATACAAAGTTTATTAATTGTTATAAAAATATGTGAATGATAAGCAAAATCGAACTTGCAGCGCGTGCGACGGACCGCAACTTCGGGTTCGCTCGGCATACATCGGAGGCGCTCGGAACAGATGATCTAGAATAAATCATATGTTCGAGCGCCAACGACTTTAGTGCGTTTACCAGTCCCGAGTCCCGAGGCGAATGCACGCTCAATTTTGCTCCTCAGTCTAGACTTGCGTAGAGACCTAGAATCCTTATAATTTAATTCAATTCTGTTTAATATAATTTCAATTCTAATAATAATTTGTATCCAATAATATAATTCAATTTGTACGTGTATACATATAAGGAATTAAAAATTAAATAAGGATTTATTAAATAAGGATTACGTGGTAATTCAAATACAGTTTTCGTTAACTCTTGAGCAGTTTAATTCATTACCGCGTAACCACTTCACTCCTATAGATATACAGAAAAAAAACATACAAAGGGATTCTCGGTCCGTCACATTATCTGCACGATACATTCGAGGTTTAGATGACCGGACTCGTTTACCGAACTAACGCCGTACATACTCGTATACTGTGCAACATAAATATTTTATGGGCAATGTGCGTGTATGAAAATATGTATGAATGTGGACGAAGCGAAAGTAGTATGTATAAGGAACTTAGCATGTGGCGTTCTATAGTTTTTACCTACCTCCGTAGGAAAAAGACGTGACTTTGTTTTTTTTTTTTCTATTGGTCTGCTGTAGATGTTCCTTGGGGACCCCTTCTACGTAACCAGGCAGTTATTGGCGAGACCTGAAGGGTCTCCAGCCAATGGTGGAAGAAAATACTTAACACATGAAAATAAAATACAAACACTAACATCATGACTACCTGCAACAACAGCACTAAGGGCGACCCCTAGTAGGACTTGGACCTCGGCTTAGGACGTTGATGGCGGGGGCATGGGGGGGGGGGGGGGAGACAGCTTGATGAGGGCTGAATTATCAGTGTGACTGCGGAGTCTGAAGAGACGACCGGCTCTACGACGGGAGAGCTCGGTGGATTTCGAAGTAACACTTGGAAATGCGTTGGAGGTATTGCCTGATGGTTGGCATTTTTAGATCGAGATGGAGTTGAATGTTACGCATGAACCACGGGGCAGCCGCGACTCTGCACAATACTCGATTCTGGACGGTTTGGAAGGATTTGAAACTGGAAGGCTTAACGTGTGCGAAAACGACGCTAGCGTAAGTCAAGATGGGTCGGACGCACGTCACGTAAATTCAATACCGTAGAACGGGGATACTTTGATTAATTTTTGAGCTTCATGTGTTTATATCTTATTTATTTTTGATTTTAGATGCCACAACAAAAATCTTTTATATAAACTGAATTAACAGATATTAATAGAAAACCAAATAATCTAAATTAAAAAAATAACAGAGCATTATTTTCGATAGCAAAAAGGAGAAATGTTCCTTATCAAACTTGGACCGTAGAGCTTCTACTTTGATGATCTCTGTTCTATCATTGAATTTCAAAGTAGCCCCAATCGAAAAATCTAAAACTCGTTTTTTTTACATATTCAGGGGTGTCATTTAATATTTTTTATCATCGCCATCTAACATCGCAGACACCTCTATACTGAATGGTAAAATAGGAAAACTGTCAACGGTCCCTACAATATTAAATTAAAATGCACAAGTTCCATTTTCACACAGATATTTAACCAAATGCAAAATGTTTAGTAACTATCAATGTCGCCCCTGTATTTGAAAGTAACCCCGGTTTACCGGTACTTCTAATTCAATACAATAATATAACAATAATGTGAGAATAATGTAGGTCATTGTCAGAAGTACGGGAATAATAATGAGAAAGTGCCTTACAGTTGCCATAGCAAGTATAAAGTAAGTATAATATAGCCTAAAAAACTAAAAACTGACGTAGTATAGGTATTTCTATATCAAGCAATACCGGGCAACATTCACCAACATTTTCCGCATAGTGAAAACACAGCTTTATACTAGCCCAACTAATCAGACAAAACAACACACCTACACCATTCTCCCTCTAACGTATTAGAAAAATCACGTGTGAGAGAGACAGAGCGATCTATATTTTGTTAATAGGTAATCAGATTAAGTGTTATTATGTACTCAGGGTGTCTTGAATAGTGACTACTTACGTGAAGCAAGTGGGTATAAAAGATTGAGGTATTAGTTGCAGCCCTTAGACTTGTTTCACACGAACCACAACTTAACCACACCACAACAAGAACACGTAAGCGGGCACTAATTTGTAGGAAAATCAATAGTTTAATTCACACGGACCTCATTTTGTCGTCAAACTCGACCGTGTGGGCGATACCGACAACATCGCAACCACCAGCGACACCACGCACTAGCGGCCGGCCACCAACGACTGAATTACAGAAAAATTACGGTATTTTTATTTAACGATATGACGTCATAGCTTTTTAAAAGGGTTTACCGAAAATTAGGTTACTTATCCTAAAATTTCAGTACCACGAAATTTTGATACCGAAATTAAAAGATACCAAATTGATACAGATTAATCGAAATATTTTATTGGTTAAATAACGGTACCAATATTTAACAAAAAAAACGATTACTGCAGATGCAGTAAGTTTTTCAGGGAAGAAAAAAGTACATTTATTGATGACTAGCCTTACCTCATGCGTTGCAATGCACTTTTTCCTACTTACTACCTACCTACTGCTTATCTACTACCTACCTTCAGAAACAAAATCAAAATAGTAACAAAAAGTCAAAACCATTTTCATGCAATGCTGTAAACAAATGAAGAACATACTGAGATAATTTCGTTTTTTTTTAATTTCAGAATATTCTTTCATAAGAACCTTCTCCTGAAAATAAAGAACAAAACAAAAAAAAAACGAAATCGGTCCAACCGCTCACGCGTGATGCCGTGACCAAGGGAAATAGGGATTCATTTTATACATCGATATGTCGTGGCCATATCGTAGAATTGATCACTTCATGATGTGGCCGGCCATTTCATGAAATGGTTGTATTTCATGAAATGGCCAACTAAAATTGGCCATATCGTTGAAACGTCAACGTTTAATGATATGGCCATCCACGTTTGGCCATATCATTAATGTAGGATTTCCATGATATCAAAGGTTTAATAAAAAATCCAAATAAAGGAAGCACGTACCATGCAAGCAAAGGAGTAGACTACGGAATTTCGACCCACAAAATATCGATGCACGTTACCGCGAAAGTTTAATAGCTTGATTCACCAACAATTAAGGGGATCTGGCGCTCGGCGGCCGCTGCCGCGGCACGCTCGCTTCGCTCGCTCGCCTTCGCGCGTTATTGGTCACTGTTCTAACCTAACCTAACCCAAATGATTCAATATACTAAATAGTAAATGTTTGCAGTAACGTGCATCGATATTTTGTGCTGTAGTTTCACAGGTTAACCAGATAAATAATCGCTGACATTGTCGAAATACGACAAAAGCCTCTAAAAAAAAATAAAGAGAAAAAAAAAAAAAAAAAAAAAACAACGTAACCAACTCGCAACTACTAGCGCCAACGCAACCACATCGACATTTTGTAGTTACCACAATGCAACTATAAGAAGCTGCAGCGACACTATTCACACGTAACTACTGCTTTACATACATGTTAAGACGATTACAATCAGTTATTTTAAAGTTATGTAGCATGATTCCTTTTCATAAAAAGAAAATTATTGAATAGCGTTAGAAACATACGACATAGATAAATACAAAATTAATAAAACTTACACGTACAGTGTTAGATCTGTTATAAAGGGAAGACTAGGAAAAAATAAAGTTATTAACTATTATGGTGGGAGAACACGTAAATATCTAGTACCAAGGTTGTGTAATAAATACCCGTTGTTAAGAGATGTGAGAGAATTAAAATAAAAAGAGTTATTAAGGAATTAATCACCTCTTAATTACTTTTTTTAGATTATTAAAATAATATAGATGTAATTATGATGATGTGTAAAAATAAGATGATGTGTTTATTATGTAGTGTAAGTTTAAAACTGTAAAAAAGCAGAACGCCTACAAACTGCTTAGCAGTTTGGCGACGAAAAGTTGTGTGGATTGCGTTTTACTTACTTACCTATGATAACATAAATAAATAATTAAAAAAAACACTTTTTTCGCTGCCATGTGGTGTGGTTTGTGGTACGTGTGAATTCTCCCTTAAAGGGGTTATAATACTTAGTTCTTATATTAGGCGGAATGGAGTGCATATGAGAGCTAATGAAAGTGATGGAAATAAACATTATTTTGATTTATCTGAATGCAAGAGGTTATATTGATGATTTGAAGACTTCATTCGCGTAGTGGCTTAGTTTTCGCTGAAGGTTGCGGATTCGACTCCCGCATGGATTTGTTTATGGTCAACAAATGTAGTTCCGCGAGTATTTGTGCATGTGTTTTGTGTGTGAACGGACCACTGAAGATGAAATAAACTTAAATATATAATGCATTTATAATAAATACAAGGTGGGGCAAAAGTAATCACCCGATATGTATTGCTGTAATTTTTTTTTAGGAATGATTTCTTTTTCTGTTTCTTCTTTTGAATTATGTTTATTTAATGAATTAGTTTTTTTCTATCAAGTCGAGAAAACGATATCGGTCAAGTGGCCGCCGGTAGAGTTGATGACCGTCCGGGCTCGTTTTATGGCATTTTCCATTGTTTGTCCCATCGTATTTTTCAGACTAAAGTAGTGCCCGCAGCGGTACCTTTTAAAACCCCTTTGTAAACCCTCTGACGTTTTTTTATATAATACTCTTGTAAACGCTAGAGCTGCCCTGGAGGTAAAGCACCGGGTTCAAATCCCGTCTGAGCTTGTTTCTTTTGACGACAAATATCAGTGTGTTCATAATGAAGCGCAGTTCAGACTACGCTATAATATATAGCATATAGCAAATATTGTATAACACAACAATATCGCTCAGCATACATTTTATATGGACACATTCACACAACGCTATGCTATAAAGTATTGGCTTGCTGTACGTGATAAAATTATGAGATTCTCAGATCTATACCTATCGTACGATTCACCGGTACCCACTCCGCCCCATTTTTACCCCGTCTGTCGCCTGGCGGATCGTTGTCAAATAACTTGCTATACATAGTAGACTGGCTTGCAATATAGTGTGGTATAGTATGGACATCATGCTAGTTATAGCTTATTCATGACGCAGTATGCTACATAACGAAATAGTAAAGCGTAGTCTGAACTGCGCTTCAAGCTTATCTATCCAGCATAAGCCGATCTCGCATTGTACTGGTTTTCCGTACAATGAAAGGTCAGTTTATATTGGACTTGTATAGCTTGATATGTCACCGTGTTTATGATGTAAATAATAATATTACGTTTTTTTTTTAGTTCTCAAAGTGGCCTCTGCGCGTTGGACCTGTGTCCCCGTGTATGCCTTCCAAAGGACCGGACATCTTCCGCACGGAAGATGAGCCGTGAATTCAGACGATATTATGTTTTGTTTTTCTTTATGTGAAAGGGTTTTTGCAGATCTTTGATGTTTTGAGCTGAATGTGGGTCTGCCTCGTATATGTTTTTGTAGGGACGCCTTTTCCCAACTATGTTGAGTTCGACTCCCAGTCTAACCAAATGTGGCTGAATACCAGTATTTTACACGGAGCGACTGCCATCAGAACTCCACAACCCAGTTATTGGTCAACGTTAGACCGGTTGTCAGACTTTAGCTATGTCTACACCAGTGCACTTTCATCTTCATCTTGCGTCTTCGTCTGAAGCATGCCTGAAGCGCCATAGCGCATGCCTTAATACGAGTTCAACAAAAGCACATACCCCTAGCGCACGCTAATCCGTCTATTGTATGTCGACTGACAACTGACTGAGGCGCACCGGTGTAGACGATAAGCTTCTTCTATCGTATCGGCACGAGCTATACAAGTATAACTCATGCCGTGGTGAAAAGATTAGCCAGTCAGCAAGGTTGGTAGCGGGGCTGACTGCCCAGGGTGCGCCGGACGTACTGAACTATCGTCGCTCGCGAAGGCTCTTTTCATGCATCCCGTTCGACGTCAGCGCATGCCCCTAGCGCACGCTAATCCGTCTATTGTATGTCGACTGACGACTGACCGAGGCGCACCGGTGTACACGATAAGCTGCATGCGTCTTATGGCAATCAATATTGCATGCGCTTGACGCAAGAGGAATTGAAAGTTGAAAGCGCAAGATGAACATGAAAGCGCACTGGTGTAGACATACGCATACCTTTTGGAGCTTCTGTCTATCCGTAAAGACTGTCATAGGCCAATTTTTAATGACATTCATGATACATATTTGATACCACATCGCTCTACATATCGGGTGTAAAAAGACCCTTAACGATAATGAAAACCACGTATTCTACCCATCATTAGGATATTTTTTTCTTCTACACCATACCATGGAAATCATTGGTTTTGGAGATATTGAAGGTCAAAGTACACATCTTTTTTTTTTAGTTTTTTCAAAAACCGAATTTTAAATGATAATACTAAACTTTCTTCCTTACAAACATTATCAAAATTTTCAATTTTTCCTAACAAATTACGCATTTGAAGTTACAAAAACGCAATGAATATCAAACGCACACGACCGCCTTGCTCAGCTGTGTAGCCGCTGAACAACACACACAGGCACAATCGGTTACGTGCATTACATTGCGCGCTACAAAAAAACAGCGGTTTTTATGCCTAAAAATAAAAGTCGTTTCCCAGCAATTACTTTCGGTCAATGTAATTTAGTTTGATGTACAGAGTGCGTAGATTTAGGCTATGTGATGGGTTTTTTTACAACCTGTATATTCACGATTAGCTATACATTTTTCCCATCTGCCACCACTAGAGGCAACTTGGAATTTATTTTTGTAGAACGTAACATAAAATAACATCACGCCTGTATTCCCCAAAGGGTGGGAAAGAGGTGTATAGTACACCCACATTTCGCCATTATATTGTTAGCTTGTCTCTGGTAATACCATATTAGATTGTCTCTGGTAACTGTCATCTGTCACTGTCACTCAATCGATCATTCATTCGTTCATGATTAAAAACTTATCGGTAGTCATTCGGCAGTCTTGTCAGAGACGTCGAGGTGTGAACATCAAGTGATACTTACTGTGTAATTTTGGATTAAATGGTAACACTTCAGATACAAGTGTAAGTACAGATTAAATCATTATGTATTGAATAATTGGAAATAATTGGAATTGTACCGAGTGTATTTGTGGTTTATGTTGAAGGAAGTAATAAATATCTATGTTTATACTGAAATGTCTGGTTTTCTATTATGAATCCTTTATTCTGAACCGGTGGCCAACAGTTCAGAAGCGGGATAATAAGGGAATTCTCATAATTCCCTTTTTCACGTCCACATTTTAACGGATATTTGATGTCATTTATTATCAGGTGAAATTTATTTTTCCCACCCGGTAAATATATTTTTGTGGCTATTTAAGTAAAATAAATATCAAATATTTTATTTTTCTTTTCCATCTGTCATACGATATTTATTTCCTTACTCTTTACCGTAATAATATTAAAGAACCGTTATTAATAAATATCACATCATCCATATTTAGAAAACGAAGTATTAATTTCGATTATGAATTTATGGAAGTTTCTACTGTGGTAGATTTATAATTATTCAATTTGTTAAGCGACCAATCGATATGGTAGTCTGTGTTCTGTTACATACTTAGATATTATAACATTAATAGGATATTTATATAAAGATTTTAGTTTACTTTATTCAAAGTAGAATTGGTACGGTTATTTTATTCGTGTAATTATTATCATGATATGATGATTATTTTTTAGTGTTTTTGCATAGTATGGCTTACAAGGATAGAGATGGAAAAGAAAACTGCTTTATTTCTGCCTTAATAGCTTCTTTAAAATAATGCAATTATAAATGGAACAATATTGGATCAATATTATGATAATAAAACAATGACTTTGACTTTTATTATAATCTTAAATATTGTTTCGTGTTTATGAACAAACACTAAGCTTTACAGCTGTAAGTTTCAGATACACTCACAATGGACAAGGAAAGACACAGTCGAGGGGAAGGACTGATGTTCATGGATGGTTATAGATGACGATGGATCGCCCAGGGCCAGGAAATGTTCAGGATTAGAGCATTTAGCATTTTGGCTAGGACAGACGGCCAGGATGTTCTCAGGTTAGAGAGCAAGGAGTTCTCAGGTTAGAGAGCAGGGAAAGTTAAGTCGTTGGATAGCGGAATGAATACTACTGGATGGACCAGAAATTTGAAAAAGCGAAATGTTATCATAAATGAACAGTTCAATGAACAAACAAAATTACAAGAAACGAAAAGCAGGAATACAGGAGAAAGATCAATGCGAAGGAGATATCGCAACGATAGCTCGAGTCCGGGTGAGTCTTTACCAATTAGTATTGTGTTGACTATGACAATGTTAAATAAAGCCTGGAGTTCAGATAAAAATAAGTTAAACTTTAACGCAAACATCGTAACGGATTTGAAGCCTATGAGTAAAGAACAGACTCTGTTAGTACGGATCACTAAAGTTGAAGAATGCGCGGAAATATGTGGATTATATGAAAAACAACATACATTACGTCCTTCCTAATCTTACTGGGGTTACGAAAACGTGGTATCAAAGATGACCTTCTCTTTTGCATAAGTAGGGAGCATTGAAGAAAAAATAGTTATCTATTCCCTTGCCGTGAGAACTATGCTGAACTCCTTACTGAAATGCTAATTAACCGCTAACGTCCCGACCGACGAACCGGTTCGTCAGTGCCATTGTTTATCTATTGTGTCTATAATTACAGTACTTGAGATTTTAAACGTGTCGTGTATGTTTAATCATTGGAACAATAAATTATTATTGCATAAAACTGAATTGACTGAATAGGTGTAAAATTCATAGGAAACAGGCGGTGGATTGAATTTTAAATAGAGTAGATAATCAGGCCACAAAAGTGGGAGTTCAAGTAGCTTAATTTAGTGAGTCAGTATTTTAGAATAGTCAAAGTAGGGCAAACTAGAGAAGTTACAACATACAAGCAAAAGAAATGGGTATGATAACAGGTCTCTTATTAACGCAACACATCGACAACTTTAAATCCTGAACGATTAATTAAATTCAATTGCTTTTATTGTAATGAATCTGGCCATCCCAGCTTTAGAGTATACGTATTCAAAGAGCATAATTATACTCATAACGAATCGGCTGAAGTTATGCGTTACTGATGGTTACAGTGACGGATACGTTTTTTGATATTGGGATCAGTGGCTGGGCTGTATCCAGTCATTAGATTTGAGAAGTCAGTCTTCTCAAGTTTTGCGTTACTGATGGTTACAGTGACGGATACGTTTTTCGATATTGGGATCAGTGGCCGGGCTGTATCCAGTCATTAGATTTGAGAAGTCAGTCTTCTCAAGTTATGCGTTACTGATGGTTACAGTGACGGATACGTTTTTCGATATTGGGATCAGTGGCTGGGCTGTATCATGTCATAAGGTTTGAGAAGTCTGTGTTCATTTATTACAGTTAATAGAGCTAGGGAACTTGGTCTCCATGTAAAGGTTTCTTCTAATATTCTACTGCTTGGAGGTATGGGTGTGAATTTTATTGTTGTATGTACACTAACAGCCAGTGTTGAGGTATAAGGTGTCAAGAAGGTTATAGATGTTCGAGTGGTTCACGATTGCGTTTTGGATTGTCCCGCGCTCCTAGGACGTTCTTATACTGAGGTGCCTAGTTTAATAACCATTCAAATTCCATACAGGGTGATTTTTTTGGAAAAAAAGGGTGTACCCTGTATACTTATTGTCTAGTGGTGACATTGTTGTTTCGTGTCCATCGCATCTAATCTAGTATTTGATGGGAGCATTTACGTACGTGGTTCGCTTCGAGGTGAAGAAGGCAAAGAATCTTTTATCTGGTAGATGCCGTATCGAAGACGGTCATGGTTTCCTACTTGCATATAATACGTCGTAAGGACGATGTAGCAATTTCTGGGAATTCTTTGCTAACGCGGTCTATCAACACTAAACATTTGCATTTACTACAAGTTTAAAAAAAATGTTCACAGAAGACTTTTGAGTCATATAGCTCTGATGATTTGATAAATTGTGGCGAGGAACTTGTTGGCATTGGCTGAATGGGCTAGTAGCCATTGCTCAACATAATTGCAAAAAGAAAAACACCATTTTGGGTCTGGCACTTTCATACGAGACCGGGGAAGCCATGACGTCAGGTTACACTTTGTTATAATTATAAATAGGAAATATGGCTTATTTACGAAAAAAAAGTAGTTTTAAAACAGAATTAAAAGACAATTAGCGTGTCTATTTTTAAACATAACTTAATAAACATCAGGATTGTTTTTAATGATCTGAAGGATTTACGATTTACGGGCGCTAACGAAATGGTTACGGAGTTTGATTTGTTGGGTTTTGAAGTGGACTCATGTATACGGTCACGTGGTGGGAGAGCAGATGGTGTCTCGAAGTTCCCGGCACTTAAAACCAGCGTGAAATTGGTAAATTTTTGGGGTTGTCTACGAATTTATATTAATTGATTGATGATTGATATTTAATGTTTTGTTTATTAATATAGGTATTTGACATTACCATTGACTGGCACTCGAAAGGAGGTGGCATGGATATGGAGTGGTATTCAGGATTGATACTTTACTTACGTGGCGTCTATTGTTAGCTTTGTGTGATTTTAAAGCAACAACACAAGTTACACACCGATGCGTGCAAAGATGGACGGACTGACGGGTGTGCTTTTGCAAGACGATTTCGAAGGAGTGTTTCGATCTGTCTCATGTTTTGGGCCGTAGAACCTCTCCCTGACGAATATGAGATTCGCTCCTAGGAATCTTCTACCTTGGCGGTGCTAGCGTCTTTGAGTGGACTTATAGTGTGCTTGCTATCACAATTTGTACTGACTGGTGGATTCACATTTACTAAGCGCAATCTGATTTCGTGAGTTGCACACTGCTGGGTCCAGCTACAGGTGTTTGATTGTGTTATCGAGTCTCGACTTGGCTATCGAGTGGTGCATACTAACGCGTAATCGCGGCTTGGTTTCGGTCCCCGTACATGTGAACTTGTATTTTGAACATTCCTGAGTTGAGTACTCTTTGCCATTGCGCAGAATGGTGGATGAGGAAGTGCAGATGTTTGAAAATATACTCGGCAAAAGGGGTGCACGGTCATGAATAACGCAGGATATATAATATTTAGCTGGTTTCTAAGGAGGTCTGAAGGAGATGTACGGAGGAAACCACGACAAAGTTGGGCATTGCAGATTTGATGAGGCTCTTTGTTGTTTTGAGAAAGGTGTTTGGAATGGGCTCTGTGCAAGGCGCCTGCTGGTGAATGAGAGGGTAACTCTCATCTAAACGAAGGAATCAGCGTTACCTCCATACGGTGGATGCGGACTGCCTAGGTCTTTTCATTAAGAGCGAGGGGGGTGGCTGTTATTTGCAAGTATTGTTTTATGGTTTTATTGTATATGTTGGTATAACTGCTGTCAAAAATAATAAATCATAGATGAGTATACGAGTGTTTGAGAAACGTATTGGCTGATATGCCTTCTCGCCTGACAGCCGACTAGGAAAGAAGCTTTACCAGTAAAAGATTTAGAGAGTTTGTTCCTTTATGTGGAATGAAGAATATTGGCAATACCGTCGCCTAAAGCGAGTGGGCGAGTCGAACGTTTTGGTGGACTTATTTTGGACGCTCTGTCAACCTTTCCGTAGCCAAGATGAAGAAACCTGGGATGATTGTATTTATGAAGTCCAGATAGGCAACGGTGCCACGATCCATAACATAACCTGGAAAGGGTCACTGAATTGTCATTTAGTTTTGGCATTGCTAGCGGAACGGAAGGAATTTTGTACTCTACTGTGTCTAATGCCGCCGATGTAGCTGATCTGGAGGAGTTAGATAGGCTGGGGGTAGAGCGAGCGAAGGTATTGGGGAACAACGGCTAGAGAACATAGGGGTTTGATAGGTGTAGGAAATCAGAAAGTGTGGAAGGGAGATTAGGTTTGCGTTGAGAGGTGGGTGTACCACGATAGTGCGTGTCGGATACTAGTGGTTAAGTTTCAAGGACCATGATCGCGTGGTAAGGGTGCTTTCCAATGAGAGGTATCTGATTGAAGACACCTCCATGTCCCGCAAACGTGGCCGTTATCGACAGGATGTAGTCTTGGCGTTTTGTAGAGATTTGGAGAGTAATAAAGAGGTTAGTCGTAGTAGCAATAGTGAAAACAAGGTAGAGATAACAAACTTTAAGTTATTACAGGATTAAATGTGCTTTATATTATTAATATTAATCGATTGAGTTTTATATTAATGAGTTCACAGAAAAATGAAGGTGTTTTATTGAGATCGCGGCCTTCAGGGTTAAGGAGAAAAAGAAAGAAGGAAAAAGTATTTATTCGGGATGAGCACAGGAAATAACAACCGAGAGCGACGTAGGAAGAAGGAATAGGTTGATTGTAATTGTTATTTCATAAAACAATGTTTTAGAAAGTATAGATACTGTTGTGTTATATTCTTTATAACTATAATTTGTTGCTAGATTGCCAATGCTATACAACTGTTTGATTACTGGAAAAATAACACCTAATTAAGACTATGATTGTGTTGTAGTTTACATAATTAAATTAATATAACGATATTATCGTTGGTGTTTAAATAGTGAAACTCGTTTTTATAGTGTGTATAAAACTGTACGCGTGAGGACACGCTTTGAACAGGATGGCCGAACTGTTAGCTTGTCTCTGGTAATACCATATTAGATTGTCTCTGGTAACTGTCATCTGTCACTGTCACTCAATCGATCATTCATTCGTTCATGATTAAAAACTTATCGGTAGTCATTCGACAGTCTTGTCAGAGACGTCGAGGTGTGAACATCAAGTGATACTTACTGTGTAATTTTGAATTAAATGGTAACACTTCAGATACAAGTGTAAGTACAGATTAAATCATTATGTATTGAATAATTGGAAATAATTGGAATTGTACCGAGTGTATTTGTGGTTTATGTTGAAGGAAGTAATAAATATCTATGTTTATACTGAAATGTCTGGTTTTCTATTATGAATCCTTTATTCTGAACCGGTGGCCAACAATATTTAAGTCCCATATAGTACGGGGCGAGCCTATTGCCAAAATCCAGATTCCGAGCTGCTACTGAAAAATTCCACATGTAAAAACCCAATACAGCGTGTAAGGGTAAACACCGCTGTCACTCAAATCATGGGTAGTTGACTTAAACTTAAAAATATAGAAACGAGTAAAAAAAAAAGTATGCGAGAAATGAGTGCGTGAACGCCGCGCCGGTCATTTCTCGGCGGCGCGGCGCGGCATTCACGCCCTCGCTAGCGAGACAGCTGACTGACTGGGGTAGCGAACTGTGCGGGGCCGTGCGTCGGGCCACGCGGCGAGTTCCCCGCGCCCCCTCCCGTAGCTTGTTGCCCCCGCGCGTAGGGTGAAACGATTTTGTGGAAAAATGAAAATTAAAAAAAAAAAATTGGTTGTTATTTTTCATTGATTTTACATTCTATAAATGATACCAAACCACTGATTTCAAGGATAACGGTGTTTACCCTTACAGCCTGTATAATTTTTGACCGACCTGGGGATCGAATCGAGGGGCCCAATTCTCCTAATTCAATTCAATTCAATTCAAATTCTTTATTGCAATCCATAATGTACATATACAGGTGGTAAAATATATTTAAAAAGAAACAATTATGGACCCTGTCGGGCACAGCAAAATTAAAATAAATTGTTGCCAAACGCAATCGAACCACAACCGTCAGTCAGTTTTTGTTTTCGAAAACTTTCAAAATGATTGATTTTGTTTTTTGTGTCAAACAATTCGACAGCTTTTGAAATTGAGAACTGTCTGAATGAACGGTTCGGCCTTGGTTCGGTTGTGATTTATCAAGATTTATTTTAGGAGAATTAAAAAAGCACCAAGACCTCACGCTCAATCGTCGCGCTTGCAATCACTACACCAACGAGGCAAGCCGCAACTTTGATAGAAATTTAAAAAAATCTAAATCTAATGTGTAGAAATGAATACCTAAACGAAGATTTGTGCTCAAAGTTGATACTCTTTCCGTGCAGATAACATCCGGCAGCTGGCGCCACCTATCGGGTGTAGTTCCCAACTGCACACAGTACCTAACAGACAAGTTTCTCAATATACCCGCACAACTTTAGTGCAGAGTGGACCAAACTGCGTCGCGACCTAACCGTTATGATTGTTGGACTTACACGCAAAAACACTACGGTTTGGGATTAAATAAGTTTTGTGTAACAAAGTTTTGAAGCTAAATACTGCTGTTTGTTTGAAAATTAATTGAACTGACTTTTATTGTAAGTGCGTTGAAGTTAATATCAATATGAGACCTAGCAAATAAATCGAGCCACTTCGATTTGTTACGCATAATTGTTATTATTTTTAGTACCTATTATGGAACAGATCAATTCGAAACATATATCGCCTAAATGGTTATATGATGACCTTTACAATGAGGGTGGTTTTTTGTCAACTTAGTATATAATCCATGAAACTAAAACTAATAACGAGGACACGTGAAAAAAGAGTGGCTCGATTTATTTGCCCGCAAGTGTACTTTCCACTAGCGACGGGCGATTGTTGCAAAAAAAACAATCGACTGAATCGTCTGTTGCGCATTCGATTATCGATTTAGTAGTTCCTCATCATAATTATTCGAATAACAATCGACGAACTACAAAATGTATATTGAGACAGTAGAGGATAATTAGCGCCAATCGCATAATAACTGCAGTTGTACTTGTAAGTAGTGGCGCACGGACTTTTAACTATTGAATTGTGACGCAGCGGCAGCGCACGCACCACCTTTTAGTAATTACTTATTTAGTAGTACGGGTATAGTAATACGTGCGCTGTGCCACAATTAAATACAAAGTAACCGTTTCAGTGATTGTGGCCTGCTGCGCGCCTTTTAGCCGATAACAATCGACTAACATCAATTGTTATCGACTTTTACTGACTGGACTGAACAATCGACTAAGTCGATTAGTTTTAATAGTAATCGCCCATTGCTACTTTCCACCCATCTAAAACTACTGCATCTAAAATACCGGGGGTGCATGAAAAGAGCCTCCACGAGTGACGATACTTAAGTACGTCCGGCGCACGCTGGGCAGTCAGCCCCGCTACCAACCTTGCTGACTGGCTAATCTTTTCACCACAGCATGAGCTATTTTCGTATAGCTCGTGCTGACATGAAAGAAGATCTAAAATTTAAGTGCTAGTCACTTGTCAGTGTCAATCTCTATCTTTCTCTATCCAGAGTCAATTCCTTCATTTCTCTGTATGTTATCACTTCTGTCTTTTCCTTCAATGAGTCTGTGTACTTTCTTCTTGGTCTACCTGGTTTTCTCTTTGCTCGTACGAGTAATTTGCCTTCTATGATGTTGATTATAAAGTTGTCGTATCGCAATAAGTGACCATTCATCACTACATTTGTAGGAGACAAAACATTAAAAGGGTATTCTGAGTCCAGGTATAAAAAAACCTCTTAAGGGCCACTCGCCATAGCCACAAGTGGCCAGGTACGTGCTGTTCCTCACACATGCTGCGAAACCCTGCTAAATATACGGAAAAGTTATTCCGCAACCTTACGGTGAGCGGCCCGTATGCTACTTTGAAGCTATCACCAGCAAACCTAACCTACGCAGCGCGTGGCAATATCTCGTCTCAGCGACATAATACGACGACAAAATTGTGTCCCGCCACGAATGTTAGTCCGGCAGGATTAGATAGATACATACGTCAAGTATTATTTATTTTATTTAATTCAAGAAGATAAGGGGTTTGTCTCACATGCGATTATGTTGCCCTGGTTAATAAAAATCGGTCAAAAAATAGTGAAAAATAAAACTGTGAACTATGAACAATAAACTGTAAACCTTGAACACTGTGTGAAATAGAGCTATCAGCAATATTGCTGCTCGTAATAAATAATAAAATAATCATAGCGTAACGTGTTAATAATGGCAACCACAGCCAACATGTCTTTCTTCTTATTGTAAAGAAATTCTAAATAATGCTGTTTGGAACTGATATAGGAACGGAAAGTCGAACAATATTTGTTCAAAAATATAGGCTAGGTATCCAATAAAATGTAAATCATAAACATGGCGGTCGAATCACATGGCATTATACGTGAACCGTCGTAAATCGTAAAAGTATTGATACAAACTGTTTACAAGATAGGGAATCTTTTTATTTACAATATAAACGATCGGTTATAGGAGTAGTTCACACAATATAGCAGTAAAAGAGGTATTTATAAGTATGGCGTAAGAAACGTGTGCTATATTGCAGCTACAGCAACATCACAATAAAGCGCAGTTCAGACTATGCTATAATAAACAGTATTTTTTCTAGAAAAATATTGTCCCACACTAGGTTTTCTCTTGTATCGTGGGAGTACAAGCCTCCACAAGTCCACACATAGCAATGATACACATTGATAAAAAAAGTCGATGAAAAGAAAGTACCCACATACAAGTTAATATAATTAGTTAAGTAGATAGTTAATTATCATTCAAACTCAAACTCAAACTCAAAACTCATTTATTCAAAATAGACTAGAATTACTTAGTTCTTTTTGAACGTTAGTTTTACAATATTATAGACATCCCACAAAAAGCCCTCCCTTCACCGCTTCCTAGTGTTTTTGCTGTGAAGAAGAAACGGCGCAACAAACTCCCCAGCAACACAGATATGTCTGTCAAGTGAATAAATTGATTGACTCTATACAACAAAAATCATCATATTTTTTACAATAATAAAATTATGCAAGTACAGGTAAAGACAAATTAAAAATAAAGTATATAAATCAATTCTGTATGAATTGTGTTAAATCATAATCGTATCTAACTAATATAGATACATCATAAACCTACATCTAAAAACTATTGGTTACCAGGGAAGCCACATGTGCAGAAAAGAACTAGCGCCACACGTCCCTATCGTCAACATAGTCGTTTATCTTATAGTATGCCTTTTTAATGAGAACTGATTTAACGTGAGATTTAAATTTGCCCTCAGTGAGATCCGTAATTGATTTGGGAAGCTTGTTATAAAATCGAACACAGTTTCCTAGGAATGACTTATTCGTTTTGGATAATCTAAATTTAGGGACTACTAATTTGTGTTTGTTCCTAGTATTTATATTATGAACGTCGCTTTTTACACTATACATTGGCAGATTTTTACGTACAAACATAATGTTTTCAAAAATGTAAAGGGAAGGCATCGTCAGAATATTAATCTCTTTAAAGAAATCTCTAAGGGACTCCCGAGGGCCCATATTATAGATCGCGCGGATTGCCCTCTTCTGTAATATAAATATCGAGTCGCGATCGGCCGCTGCCCCCCACAGCAGAATACCATAAGACATAATGCTGTGGAAGTACGCAAAATAAACAAGTCGGGCAGTAGGTATGTCAGTTAGCTGTCTAATTCTTCTGACTGCAAAAGCAGCAGAACTTAACCTACTAGAAAGGGCAGTTATATGAGCTCCCCACTGTAATTTGGAATCTATTGTTATGCCTAGAAATACAGTTTGATCTACTATATCCAGTTTACTGCCGTCAAGCGTTATGTTTACTCCTACATGGGGAACGTTTGGTAATGAGAACTTCAGACATTTCGTTTTAGTCGCATTTAATAAAAGATTATTTGCCGCAAACCATTTCGATAGAGCGGATAAACTACTATTTACATTTAAAAGATCTATGTCTTTCCTATTGATTTTAAAAATAAGGGAAGTGTCGTCCGCGAACAAAATTATGTCAGATAGTGCCGACATCATGTAAGGAAGATCATTAATATAAGCAAGGAATAGAAAGGGGCCCAGAATCGAGCCCTGTGGCACGCCCATTTTTACTAGAGACCCTGAAGATGTTATGCCAGATATGCCTACTTTTTGCTGTCTTTTGGAAAGATAGGATAACACCAGTTCCAGAGGACGTCCACGAATCCCGTAGTGACTTAACTTACAAATGAGCGTTTTATGATCCACGCAATCAAAAGCCTTGGAAAGATCACAGAAGATGCCAACAGCATCCTGCGACCCTTCCCAAGCCTCCAAGATATGAGTGACTAATTTCGCACCCGCATCTGTCGTCGATCTACCTTTCGTGAAGCCAAACTGTCGATCGTGTAAAATCCTATTTTTATTAAAATGAGACAACATCTGTTCAAGCATAATTTTTTCAAAGATCTTACTTAATGATGGAAGCACTGAAACAGGTCTATAATTAGAGGGATTATGCTTGCAGCCTGATTTAAAAATTGGGATAACTTTGCTGTGTTTCATCAGATCAGGGAAATTACCGCTATCTATACTAAGATTAAATATTTTTGCAAGAGTCGGGGCTATACAACCACCAACAATTGAAAAACTAATTGTGCCAAAAGCCGTCTTAAGGTCGCCACACTGGTGCAGAACAAGTCGACATTAAGGTCCCTAGGAAGTCCGTTAAAACTAACTGCACTTCTTATTGAAAAAACATTCAGCGTATAATTAGTCAATGCGTAAGGTACAATTAATATTGATCGTTGACGTAATCCTATCAGATTCGTGCGTAATGACAAATTAGCAACGAGTTCTAAGGCCTAATTCTCCTAAAATAAATTGTTGCCAAACGCAATCGAACCACAACCGTCAGTCAGTTTTTGTTTTCGAAAACTTTCAAAATGATTGATTTTGTTTTTTGTGTCAAACAATTTGATAGCTTCTGAAATTGAGAACTGTCTGAATGAACGGTTCGGCCTTGGTACGGTTGTGATTTATCAAGATTTATTTTAGGAGAATTAGGCCCCAGGACAGTCAATGTGGCCATTTGCGATACCAAGTAGTAGACGCATGTCTCCAATATGACGTCTCACCTCCAGAGGAAGGAAGTGGTACCGTTTGCAGCGGTGCTCATAGTCAACTGAGTATTGCTGTGCCCTAAAATCTAGATAACGTAGAAATTTTCTCTGGACGCCTTCAATACGGGACTTATAAGTCTCATACTGCTTACTTACAATTACAATTGAACAAACTGCGTGACTACTAATCGAATCCAATAATTGACACTCAACACTCTTGTGCATGCGACCACTACATCAATGATACGATCAGGTAAACGTATTCAATTTATTTTTATTCTATAACTTGGCCTTGTTTGACTCTAAGATGGAGCACATGAATCCAACTAGCAAAGGTATAGAGGGATCTCCCTATACCCCTCTGGCTCTCACACACGACGGAACACAGTAAACTGCTTGGCGCCAGATTTTAATGTTCAGGTGGTAGCTAGCCAGGCGAACCATATAGATCCTACCACCAAGCGTGCTGGGTTTTGTTGAATCCTTCAAAACGCGTGTTTTCCCAGCGAGTAGCTACATTTACAATACTGTAATAAAAATATCGTTGGTATACATACGTATAGGTATAAAAACATATAAAACACGCAATAGTACTGAATTCGCACCGATACCGCGACAAATGGGCCGTTTAGATAAAAACGTGCGCAGGACAACGCATGAATCTACTTAAACACGCGCAAATACAACGTTAACAATCACATTGAGGTTAGGACACAACGGAGAAATGGACTTTGAAGTCTGTTTTCCTTTTTTCTTTTTTTTTATCTCATTTTTTTAGGGGCTTTTAGTCTCACATACCAAGACCATGTCAGCCCCATCGTAACCTGAACAAAACACATTCACACTTATTCTAAATTATCTACTATTTGATAAACTAAAATGGCTACTTCCGACCGAGGCCCTGATAGAATACTTTGAAAAATACCTACATCTATTGAATTTATGTTAAACCTATTCATCGGAGCTTCTCCCCCAGCCCTGGTTTTGACACATTCCACCAACAAGTGACAGACATCCTCCACACTACCGCACTCAGTACAAGTTGTGTCGAAACTTGTTGAGTGGAACGTCTCCCGATCGAAGTCTATGAGCTACTACAGTAAACTTCCTATTAAGGACACTGTTGGCAAACCAGGGAACAAGAGGGGTTCACTTTGAATCGTTCTATACCAGATTCCTTTTTCTAAAAACTTTGAAGTCTATAAAAATATATTTTAGTAGTTGTAGAAGTCCTTGTGAAAAACCTCGTCCGGGGCGGTACTGCCACCATATTTATTTCTGCCGCCAAGCCGCATCGCTGTATTTCGCTTTGAGGGTACGTTAACAGGATAAACTGCAGTGTTTAGCATCTTTAAAACAGCGTACACACATAGCTGACAAAGGTCAACGAATGTAAGTCATTTATTGAATTTGACCAATGTTTGTTAAGAAGAATCCGGTTTCATTCGGTTTTTAGCGGTATCGAGGTCCGTTCTTTGGCGTTCGTTGGCAAAGTGTATGCGCTGCATTAATAAAATGTTTTTTTTTTCCTTTTGATGATTAATCCTTTGACCCGGAAACTGATCAATGTTTCATTATTATTATGGAACACTGCGTTTTGGCAGACGTGTTGAGAGTGGATTATGCGCACCTTGCTTTCTTCTTGAAACTTCGTTGACATTGTATTTTTTTCATGACTTTTTGTATTATTTAACCCTTTAACCGCCACAGTCGGATATATCCGACAATTTTATTTACCTTTATATGGATAGAAACGGATAAACACATAACCGACGTGGGCAAAATGAACAAGAAATGTTATGTCGGATTTATCGACTGTGGCGGTTAAAGGGTTAAATTAATTTTAGTTTGACAATTGTAAAATTGCTGACATTGTATTTTCTTTTTCGTGCGATTTTTATACTATTTCATTTAATTATTGACAAATTTAATTTAATTACGTTATTTTATGAGATTTTGTACTTTTATAATTCGATAATATTGACTTTACCGACACTTTAGCGTCACGATTTTGTATGCCTTTCGGTGGGACATAGGATAGACAAAACATTTTATAGAACATCATTTATACCCTGTGTTCACAAAATTAATAAATTAATTGAATTGTAATTGCATTCTTTCCTTTCTTTATAGTTTTTGTACGACATTAAGTTTAACCCTGCAGGGTACATACAAACAACTTACACCCTTCTCTCGTGGGTGTAGGCAGATTCTACAACGCTCGATCATCTACAATTACTGTCAATTGAGAAAGATTCAATGAATTAAATTCTATCCATTTTTAAAGTCCATTATAAGGAAAAATCTTACCCTTTGCTGCATTAAATATATACCAAACAACACTTTAAAGAGTGCCATTAAAGTTCATAACTCATTCGACCAATAAAAAGACTGAAGTCGTTTCCGCCTGTGTGCTCCTCGCTCAAGCACAAATTCAACCATTTCTTCTCATAAATACAATCTTAAGTTTCGTGATAGGACGGCTCGAACAATTCGCTTTTATAAGACAAGTGATTCGTTCTATTACGAGAGATATCGGTACTAGAGATGTTTTTTATCGATGTATTTTATTTATGTCCGTATTTACGGCTATAAATGTTGGAATATAGGCTGTAATGTGAACCTTTGAAGGGTTAAATAAAATAGATCTGGTTTTGATCGTAAAATATATTTTAAAAAGATGCTGTAACCTAGTAACATGAACCTTTAAAGTTTAAAGTATGATTCACACCTGACGAAGCGCGACGGAGCGTATCGATGCGCAGCGGAGAGCAGCATAACTTATTTATTTATTTTACTTTAATAGAGTATTTGACTGAACAAATCTAAGTAGTCCGTCAGTTAGATTATCAAAAAATATTTGACCCGTATTTTTTCTTTCGTTACTTAAACCAAAATTGACGAAGATACGACACTTTTAAAATTGGCAAAACGTCACAAGCAAGTACAATTTTTACTTGCTTCCGACGTCACAAGCGCCCACTCTTGAGTTTTGATGCGTTTTATCTTTCCAAATATTCATAGATTTAACAAAAGAAACAATACGTGTCGATTATTTTTCAAAACTCTAACTGGTGGACTAATTAGATTTGCAATTTATTGATGCTGTCAACATGCCTATTAAAACGGTCTAAGACCAATGGCAATCATTAAATATAGGAAGAAGAAGAGGAATAGAAGAAGATACATACAATAAAATGAAACGAAAAAAAAATACTTAAAAAAATATTATTATAACAATTTAGAGACAACGCTTTCATAAATCCCTCACAATGCTTCTGACAGTATATTCTGCCACTCATCCGAAAACAGATCACAATTCAGACATTTATTTATTTACACATTTAAAATGCAATAAATAAAATTGACTTGTATCTATAATTACCAAAGTTCTTGTTAGCATGTATTGTGCTCTAGCGGCAAACAACTGTAAAAGAACAACAACATAATCGTGTAGGAGTGATTCTATCATTACAGTTAAAGCTAATTCCAGGATTGCGAGTAAGGTAAATGTAGTAAATAAAACCAACATAGACTCTCCACCACTGAGAGTACTTGTATTTGGGTTAGCGTTAGTAACGTGAACTAGATCACAATATAATACTTTACACAATTATTTCACGATCATAACAAATAAGGACAAGCTAGACAGATAAAAAGGTCAGACTTCTTCAGCTGATCTACACAGAATGCTCCGCTTCGTCGAATGACCACGGCCTTTATACCGCACCGCTACCCGCTACCGATAACACGAGCAATAAATAAAATTGACTTCTATCTTTCTATCATAATTAAAGTTCATATTTGCATGTGCTCAAGTGCAGTTCAGTGCTCATGTGCGCCTGCATGCCCACATAACATACATAATCAGTGGGCACGGGTCAACATCATCAACATCTGGAGCTAGAGAGTTAGTTTTTAGCCTTTGAGGTTAAAAAGTTGAGACATTGAGACTCTGAACCGAACGTATGTAGCCCATTCCACTGAATCTGTGACGTAATTTAGAGGTCAAATAGATATCAAGCGAATTCGTATATTTATGTAAAAATAAGCATCATCTTATAATTTTAAGAGCTGGAAATATAATAAAATTTCGAAATGGTTTTGGAATCAGCAACTTTTACTTTACGTACTGAATTAGAATAGAATGTTATTAATTCTCAGTAAAGGCTCAACTAATATAAATAGTAGGTATTCCTACGTATATACCATTCTCAAAATAAAACGCTAGAGGTTTAATAAAGTGTATGTTTGTGTTTGGATTCATAACTCATCAGCCGCCATCAAACATATTGACTTGGAAGCAATTTTAACGTGGAAACTCTTATTTGACTTACGTCGGGATACACTCCGCGATATTTCTTTTCACGAGGTCATAAGACTTAAAAAATATTAATAATAACAATTTCATGAGGCTCTCGTTGGGAGGTTGCATCAAGGGCCTGATACAGAAAGCAGTACTTCTGGACAAGGCGCGTATTTAGGAAGATCCTCTCTCTGAGGCCCTGACATTAAAATAACAATCTTTATTTCGGATAAGTAACATTCATAGTTGGTTATTAAAAAACCGGCCAAGTGTGAGTCAGACACGCGCACGAAGGGTTCCGTACCATTATCTATGAAAACGGCAAAAAAAAACACGTTTGTTGTATGGGAGCCCCCTTAAATATTAATTTTATTCTGTTTTTTATTATTCGTTGTTATAGCGGCAAAAGAAATACATCATCTGTGAAAATTTCAACTGTCTAACTATCACGGTTCATGAGATACAGCCCGGTGACAGACGGACAGACAGACGGATAGACGGACAGACGGACAGCGGAGCCTTAGTGATAGGGTCTCGTTTTACCTTTTGGGTACGGAACCCTAAAAAGAGAGAAAGAAAGTTCTATGTTAGTAAAAAACTTAATATTTAGTAACCAGTTCATTGTTCGTCATGCATCTTTGAACAATGGCATTCAACAAAGAAGAGTCGTATCTCCCTGCTATGGTCTTCAGGATGGAGTTGGAGCTGGCCCGCACTCTGCAGAGCAACGAGGCAGATCTCTGTCTGACGATGGCATGAAAGCCATCGACGTGTGCCTGCGTGAGCATACCAGATGCACTACAAAAACTTTAGCTTGTACCCTCTCGATGCCAGTGGGCTACTATTTTTGATGTTTATATTTTTTTTACCTGTGACACGCGCATGACTAAGGGCTCCATTTGGGTCTGAAACTAATCGGGCAATCCCGAAAAATGCACGTGAGTAAACCGTAAATAATCATAAATACCATTTTTTTTTACATGATATGTCGATTTCTCAACAGACGTCGTCAAATTCGAAGTGTAAAGGTACTATTCCGAACTGAGCTGCCAACGGCAATTGCCGACAGCGCGTGCAGCGACTGCATGAAGTCGCGCCACGCACGACACTCGCCACACCAGCGTCACCTCTAGCCGCTGCACGTGTTGTCCGCAGTTGCAGTTAGCAGCTCGATTCGGAATAGTACCTTAATTATACAAAATGTGATGCAAAATGTCGTCGTGAATCCCAGTAAAATACATACAAACGCAATGTCATTTACGCCCCTGTTTATAGTTTTATCGGTTCATATTACCGTAACAGAATTGCGTCACGGATTTTATGTATTTTAATTAATTAGGAGGCATGGCAGTGCCCCCGCCAACATCGAGTAGGCACGGCCGTACAACCTTTTCTCGAAGCAATTCAAGGCATTTATATGCCCCATATATCTTTGTAACAGATGAGAGAGAAAGCCTGAAAACTATGTTACAGAGAGTAATTAATGTATTTAACTAAATTGCTAAATTATAAATTTCTAACTAAAACAGCTTACAAATTATCTGACATCAAGATTTCGTTATTTCGACACACACTCACTCACTGACTCACTCACTCATTATCAAAATTCTAATGTACTTCGAGCAGACCTATAAACTTGTTATTTGGCTTAAAGTTAGTATTTCGGAAGGAAAGGAACGAAAAATATAAAAACTTCAAATATTTTCTCAGTTGCATACTTATTAGACAATTTAAATTTATTTAAAAATTAGTTATTTAAATATCAGAACAACATAAAGCCAATTACACTGATAGTTACACATAACATAAGTACTGAAATTAATTAATAGAATCTAAAATATTAACCCTTTCACTACAATTACTTATTAAGCGTACGTTGTATAGACGACTACATTTTAATCTTGCAACTACCTATGTTTCACTCGCATTTAAGTAATTTTTCAAATTTAATGTGTACCTATAATGTATGTGTTTTAATTTAATTTAATTTTAATTAAATTTAATTACTAAAACGCAAATAGATGGCGTTAGCAAAAAAATAGAAATCGCTTTGGTTTTTTTACATGGCAAAAAAGAAAAATAAAGAGTGGGTTTTGCGGAAATTGGTAGCCATTCTGCATGAAATGCAATATAAAGTAAACCTACAAAAAGAAATGTGAATACGTGATTACAAAGTCTGAAAAACTTCTTTATAAATGAAATGCCAGACTAGAGCCATCTACATTTTAGATCTCAGAACTTTTTAAGCGCAGTTCAGACTACGCTATAATTATAGCTTATAGCAAATATTATACGCAATAATATAGTACACCGATATCGCCCAGCATGCATTTTATATGGACACGTTCATACAACGCTATGCTATAAAGTATTGGGCTTGCGTACGCGATAAACTTGAGCGATTTTCAGTGCTATATGGTACGATTCTCCGGTCGCCGCCCCGTCTCACGGGTAGAAATGACGGACGACCCCATCCGTCACCCGATGGATCGCCTTCAAATAACTTGCTATACATAGCACACTGGCTTACGATATAGCGTACAGTGTGATCGTCATGCAATATAGTTATAGTTTATGACGCAACATGCTTTACTATACATATAGCGAAATAGCGTAGAACTGCATTTTGGTTGACGACAAAATATGTTGTTGTGAGACTTGGCTTTTATACATGAATGTTTTTAATGGGATTAAAATAATATCGATATGCAATTCGAAACGAGAAAAATATTTAATACAGCCAATATATAAATTAAATGATTATAAATGCATTTAAATAATCGATTTTACGGAAAAACATCTGATATATAAACATCGGAAGAAAATATTTCATTGCAGAGGAATTGAAGTGTTTGACCATGAAGTTGTTAACAGTCGCGTTGGTGTTCTGTAGCCTTGTTCTAATTGGTCATGTAACTACCGGCCACATGAAGGAAAACAGTATGTATCTTTGATTATACAACGCTATTTTTAGTATATACAAAAATCGAGACCCCAACAAGATTTTCATCAGAACTGCCTGAATGTGTGTTTTTTTAATGAATCTCCAAGTTAAATCTTAGTTTATGTCGCGTTAAGTTCCTAGACATTAGAGTGTGAAATGCCTGAGATGTGCTACGCAGGGGTTGTCTATTAACACGGAAACGTTGTTCAGACCATGGTACACAAAAAACCGAGGGCATCAAATTAAAAAAAAATACGTCATTGGTCTTTATAAAGCTTTATAAAGGAGGAGCTCGTGGCTAAATAATTACAGCCGCATAGACCGATCTTCCGGGTTAAGCCACGCTTGCCGAGG
Organism: Amphipyra tragopoginis; assembly: GCA_905220435.1. Classification (NCBI taxonomy): domain Eukaryota; kingdom Metazoa; phylum Arthropoda; class Insecta; order Lepidoptera; family Noctuidae; genus Amphipyra; species Amphipyra tragopoginis. Next base: position 19,145,658 of record HG992016.1, read on the forward strand.
TTGGTCTGTGGATGGGTGACCATTTACCATAGGGAGTTTCCTCCGTGCCTCGGAATGCGCGTAAAGCCGTTGGTTCCGGCTGTCATTTGTAGATCTTTGACAGTCGTTACTGTTGGTCAGAAGCCAGAAAGTCTGACAACCAGTCTTACCAAGAGTATCGTATTACCCAGTTACTGGGTTGTGGAGGTCTGATAGGCAGTCGCTCCATGTAAAATACTGATATTCAGCTGCATCCGGTTCGACTGGAAGCCGACCCCAACATAGTTGGGAAAAGGCTAGGCAGATGATGATGGTCTTTATAAAAACACAAAAATGACAAAGTTAATAAAGTCATAGGCACAGTCATAGGTGTAGTCGGCGCCATGATGGTTCAAGTTATTTGCCGGAAACTTTACTGCAATTGCCGCGATGAGTACTTTAATGTTACGGTTAATGTTTGAACACGTTTGACCAACATAAGAGAACCCGTCAACCGACCACGATTATTTTGGCAGTTTTTAATTTAATAATAGGCCTGCGTTTGGCCGCCATCTCGCCTGATGTTGAGCGATGATTCGGTCTACGATGGAGCACGCTTGCCCAGAAGAAACCGATTCACTCGTGACTTGAAGACACCCAGATTGTAACTGTCGGGGAACACCTACTCGGGCAGCGCATTCCACTGTTTGGCGGTTTTCACAATGAAGGTGTAATCAAAGCGCTTCGTTCGGGTTTTTGGTAAATCAACCATGAACCGATGGCGCTTTTTCGTGCTTCTGGCCGTCCTATAGAAAAAAGTGCGGGGGGGAATCAGATCATGCAGATCTGAAGCACACTCTCCGAAATGTATCCGATAAAAAACCGATGGACTAGCAACTTTGCGCCGATGCTCAAGACTTTGGAGCTTGGTCTGAACAAGGGAGTCGTTGCTGATGATCTTCTTGGCACGCTTCTCAATGGACTCCAACGCCTCAAGCTGGTGTTAGCTGGTGAAGGTCGCGAGAATCAATGTGGCAATGCTTAGGGGTCTTTTTAGCGCCATCGCGCTTAAAAGAACGTTCCTTTGACCGTTCACTATTTTCGTTGCTCATTTGATGATTTTGTTTCAGGTTGCTCGTCTGACATAGAATGCATGTACGCTCATGGTCCGTACTGTTTCTGTTTGAATATAGACGATAACCACAACGGGCAGTGTTATTGCAATATGGATCCGAAATATTTAAATGGTACAGCTTTTATTTAAATTATAGAGTAACTAAGAAAGTTAGCGTCTATTTCTTCAGGTGGTGTCGGATGTAAAGAATAGCACTACCACATCTCTTCCCGTGGGTGTCGTAAAAGGCGACTAAGGGATTCTCTAGCAGGGATGGGCAAACTACGGCCCGTGGGGTTCCCTACGTGACATCGAAACTCGATACATCGAATGTCGCAGCATCGCAAACGGTGCATCGAAGGGTCACATAATCGATGGTACTCTACATCGATGATACGCCACATCGAAAGTCTCGACATCGAAAGTTTACGATATCGATGGTCCGCTACATTGAATGTCGTTAAATCGAATGGTTACAGTATCGATTTCTCATCACAGCGAATTGCATAACAGTTAAACATGTTTTTTTTTATTAATATTTTTTTTTTGTGTTTAATTTATTTTTATTCGGTGCAGTAACTAATGGATACAACAATCTTAGGATGTAATAACCCATCGATTTTGCAACCAGTCCATGTTGTAACCATTCAATACTGTAAAAATTCGATTTCACGACATTCGATGTAGCGTACCATCGATTATGTGACCCTTGGATGCACCGTTTTTGATGCTGCGACATTCGATGTATTGAGTTTCGATGTCACGTAGGGAAGCCGGCGCGTGGGCCAACTCCGGCCCGTGAAGGGTTTTAATCCGGCCCGCCAACCCTCCCTTTTAGAACAAGACTATATGGCCTTCGGAAATACATTTTTGCGGCGTCGTCGACACACATAGGTATAAAATAAAGAGAAATAATAAATCAAGCCACAAAATTTATTGGCCACGTGACCAAACTTCTCATTTTATAACTAAGCAACGGGAAAATGAGATAACCTCTAATAAACTAATTCGACTTTTTTACAACGCCAACTAAATTTTTGGGCACCCCGACACGGATAGGTTAGGTTCGAAGGGGATGACGGGGGCTAGAGTGAGCGAGCAAAGCGAGCGAACGAAGCCCCCGTCATCCCCTTCGTGTTAGGTTACTTTAAACCCTGCAGACAGAAATAGGAGCCGCGCGCAGCGGGGCTCCGTCGACTCTTTTTGTTTTTCGTTTGTTTTTATTGTGAAAATGAAAGTGGGTGACGAACAGTGGCTTATATAGAAGATAACTAGTGGCTAAGATAGTATCATTCAGACGCTCGTTAATTGTGGCTGACTTAGTAATTTAGAAGCCAATGTAGATTTTTAGAGGCGAATAATGCTATTAAAAAGAAGTCTGTTTAATTAGCACCCTAAAATAAATACATAGCTAATTATAAAATGCCATATCAAAGAGCCGAAATTATTTGAGCCAAAAATTTTAGCATATTTTGGAATTCCGGCCCTTTGCCAATTTTCTTTTGTTTTTCTGGCCCCTCATAAAAAAAATTGCCCACTCCTGCTCTAAAGGATGGGCAGCAGCGTTTTCTGAGTACTTTAACTACCATATTGCGATCACCAACCCGCCTGCCAAGCGTGACGGTTATGGCAAACGCCCCAACATTGTTTGGGGGAGGCCTATGTCCAGCAGTGGACATCTTTCAGCTGAATGACAATGATGATAGTAAATGATATTACGGGGCTGAACTTTGGCTTGAAAACACCGGCAATGTTTTTAAATGACCCGCAACACTGAAGGCTGAAATTGCATTCTGTCTTGCCGCGCAGCCGAACTTCAGTTGAGTGTAGATTCGGCAGCAACGTAGTCGCACGTATTCTTAATAGGGAGTGACACACCATTACGTGACCGAAAGTTCGGCGACCGAATACTTAACCGAACGTAAGATCAGCGGCCGAACTTCGGACGAGTAAGAGTGTCGACACTACACATTATAATATTTATCACGTAGGTAAGCCACGGGATAGTTGCCATTTTGTAAACCGTATGTGTTGGCTATTGTAATCGAAACATATTAAACACCATCCACACTAACATGATAATGAGTGGAGTTTGCTTGTTTGTCACTTCTTCGTGACTAAATTACTGAATTAATGTTGATGAAACTTGGCGAAGAAATAGCCTGAAATGTAGAGGAGGAGGAGAACAAAGGATACTTTTATTGACATAACATGCGAAGGAAGGCCCAAACATCAGCTAGTTATCGATAAACGTTACATATATTGTATATCGGGTGTAAAAAGACCCTTAACGATAACGAAAACCACGTATTCTACCCATCATTGGGATCATTTTTTTCGAACAAACCATACCTGGGAAATCATTGGTTTTGGAGATATAAATAAGGTCAACGTACACATTTTTTTTTTTTTTGTTTTTTCCAAAAACGATTTCCAAGTCATAATACTAAACTTTCTTCCATACAAACATTATCAAAAATTACAATTTTTCCTAACAAATTACGCATTTGAAGTTACAAAAACGCAATGAATATTAAACGCACACGACCGCCTTGGCTCGGCTGTGTGGCCGCTGCAGGCATGCAAACGCGTGGCATCGCCACAACCATAATTTGCGTGCTACAAAAAAAAGCGTTTTTTTTCATGCCAAAAAATAAAAGTCGTTTCCCAGCAATTATTTTAGGTCAATGTAATTTAGTTTGATGTACAGAGTGAGTAGATTTCGGCTATGTGGTGGGTTTTTTTACACCCTGTATACACCGTGTCCCAGAAAGTAGTGTCAAGCGGAAGTCCAGAGGTAGAGCACCCTTAGAGGTACCCGAAGTATCCGTATGTTCCGCGATTTTTTGTAGTTTTCGAGTTATGATTTCTTTTCATGTCTTAATTAACCAAACTCTGACTTTAATAACATTTTTGATCATAGTGACGTGAATAGTTATTTTTAATAACATTTTTGATCATAGTGACGTGAATAGTTATTTTTAATAACATTTTTGATCATAGTGACGTGAATAGTTATTTTTAATAACATTTTTGATCATAGTGACGTGAATAGTTATTTTTAATAACATTTTTGATCATAGTGACGTGAATAGTTATTTGTAATAACATTTTTGATCATAGTGACGTGAATAGTTATTTTTTATAACATTTTTGATCATAGTGACGTGCATAGTTATTTTTAATAACATTTTTGATCATAGTGACGTGAATACATAACTTCACGCCTTATTCCCCGAAGGGTTGGCAGAGGTGTATAGTACCTACAACACCCACGTTTCGCCGTTATGTTTTAAGTCCCATGTAATAGGGGGCGAGCCTATTGCCATCAACCGGCCACAAATCCAGACTCCGGGCTGCTACTGAGAAATTCCACACGGAAAAACCCAATAACACTTTGCCCGACCTGGGGATCGAACCCAAGACCTCACGCTCAGCAGTCGCGCTTGCGACCACTAGACCAACGAGACAGTCTGAATAGTGTAGTGTGTGAATAGTGAAGTGACGTGAATAGTTATTTTTAATAACATTTTTGATCATAGTGACGTGAATAGTTATTTTTTCCAAACTAGATGAATAGAACACGCATTTTTATCATGTATTCATGAGTCTATGATCAAAAATTTCATTAAAGTTAGAGTTTTGTTGTTTGTCATTAAAGACATGAAAAAAAATCATAACTCGAAAATTACGAAAAATCGCGGAACATGCATGAGGGTATTTCGGGTACGTTTAAGGATGCTCTACCTCTGGACTTCCGCTTGATACTACTTTCTGGACACGCTGTATATTTTCACCCGTGTGGGGACGGACTAGAATATAAAACTTCCTCACTGCACGCTGGTAACAGACGCGTGTTGTAAGATTCAACAAAACACAGCACGCTTGGTGGTAGGATATATACGGTCCGCCTGGCTAGCTACCACCTGAACATTAAAGTCCGGCGCCAAGCAGTTTACTGTGTTCCGTCGTGTGTATGTGAGAGACAGAGGGGTATGGGGGAATCTCTCTATATCTCTGTTACTTGGATTTGTGTGTTCCATCTTAGACCCCGTCTGCGATTACCATCAGGTGTGACTAGGGTAAAGAGAAAAAAAGATAAAAAAAATAATTTTGCATTTCATTCTTCTTGAACATTTCCCTTAGATAAATAGATTCATTTATTTGCCTGAAATATGGTATTTTACAGATTTTATAACACATGCACAATAGTTCTTCATATTCCGCCTACTAAATTCGGCATGCAAATTTTGTGACAATAATAATGATTCTAATTTACTTTACCGCTCACACGTCTGTTGCTCCCTTCGCCTATGTACTGGCGGCTTTTCAGGGGGCCCAGCCAGTGAGCTGGCGAGTCACCGTCTGCCAATATATTTCAAATTTAAGCTTGAAAGGCAGACGCCGTTTTCCTCCGGCAATAGAACCCCTCCCATAGACCAGTTTTATTTTTACCATATTTCACAATAGTTTTGCACCCACCTGGGACGGTCCATGACTGTACTCCAATAGTGCAGCCGTGGATAGTCCCCTGTTGGTGCCCCACCCCATTTTAGATTAAAGCTCTCAAAGGGGCCTCTGCGCGTTGGACCTGTGTCCCCGTGTATGCCTTCCAAAGGACCGGACATCTTCCGCACGGAAGATGAGCCGTGATGTCCAAAGAGATACAAATTCTAATTTAAACAAAACAAATCTATTTAAACAAATAATTAAATTACAATGTCAAAAAAAGCACTAAATCAAGAATTATCTACATATCAAATTACAAATGTCAAAGAAAAAATAATTGAATTGGAAAATTTGTTTCCAATTATCAACTTACAAATGACAACCAAAGAAATCAAATTACAAATGACAATTGCTTTAAACAAAAATAACAAATTTATTTTTCATGTCATGCTACTTTCCCATTTGTCCTGGGATTCATAAATTCCTTAATAAAAACAGTTTTCGATAAGCCATGCTCTTACGTGAAACACACAGTCCATCATACTTCTTTGTTTTGTGGTAACACTAATTCTTTTTTCAGGTTGCATCAGTGACGCCGATTGCAACATAGGTAAACCGAAGGATTCAATACACCAGATTTGTGTTTGTAGGAAAAACCCACACAAGTGTGAGTGCGTCGATGCTGTGTTAGGTTAAGATCAAGTCATAAAAACAGTTGGAGTCAGACTTAAGATCATGGCACACTATAGCGGCACCGCAACGCCACCGCTCCAACCCAGCAACTAACTTGTCATTTAAATTAGAACATTAAATCGTGTGTCGTATAATATATTTCATAATGTCAATATGGAAAAGCCAACGGCGGGCAGTCAGCGCGCTTGTCGCTACCATACAACTCTACTCGCAACCTGCGCTCTGCAAGCGAGCGGACCGCGTGCTTACTCTGAGTCGCCAGCGAAACAACGTCGTGATACACATTTTGAAAACGTGCAAGTCCTAGGCGTGTTCAATCACAAATGCCAGAAAACAATTGTGTTCGCGGTGACAGCAAGCTTGCACCTCGCGGCCGGCGCGCGTACTGCGAGCTTGCACCTCGCGGCCGGCGCGCGTACTGCAAGCTTGCACCTCGTGGACGACGCGTAGTTAGCGCGCTGGCGGCTAGCCGTAACCTAAATTCGAGGCGACGCCGTGCTGCAGCTATACAGTTACTGTGCCGGTATAATGTGCCATGACCTTAAGATCAATTGGAAGGCATTTCAATTAAAGTAAGCACTTGTTAACATGTGTCATCAATTAAAGTTTTTATTTACCCACCACTCTTTGTAAACTGTAATAAACCTCCTTCCTTTTAAATGATTTTTATTTCTGTAAATTAATCTGTTACGTACACTTTTACAAGTCAATGTAATGTTTTTTAAGACTAGATGGCACCGGCATTTCTTGTCTGACTAGCTCGAGAAAAAAAGCGGAATCAAATTAAGATTTTTTAATATTCAGATATCATGATCTACTACTAGTGTAGACTGTCATGCGGTATAGGAAAGTGATCCTATCTACACCAATAATAAGGATTTAAAAAAAAAAAAAGAAAAAAAAAATGCAAGGATTGTTTTTTATGTCAGTGAACATTTCGTTGCTACGCATAAATTAATGAAAGCACGGCGGCACGGCTGGTGTGCACAACTAACGCGATATCGCTCTTTGCAGTGAGTTAACTTGGGGCTCTAAAATTACTGAAAAACAAAACCAAGAAATTATTTAGAATATTTTTTTAGTCGATTTTCGGAAATTCTATTTTAAGGTTATTCTATGTCACCAGTAGATCACGTGGTTTGAAGGAATTACACGAATTAGCATACAGCTCATATACGTACACTGCTGAACTTACGCCTCCTAGAACAAAAACATTGTCTCCTAGAACAAAAAATAAACTTTAAAAAAAAGTAAAAACCGACTTCAAAGAAATACTAAAAGGAGTAAAATAATTACCATGTAGGGTACATACCTACCATATAGTTTATTTATGTACATTATTAATTTATACTATTTATACAATTATTATGTACGCTATTTGCAGCGCACTTATACATAGACACAAATACATTATTTACAATATTTATATACATTAACTTATATTATAATAATTATATTGATGTATTATATGATTTACATTATTGGAACACATTCACATACATACGGCATTGGATATTGTTTAATGCGATATAATGTCGGATGATGTCGCGTCACCGGTGAAGTGCACTGGACCCGCGCGTGATAGCTACGTAACAGTGACGTAGCCCGACCGGCGCAGGTGGGAGCGCGTGGAAGCGCTCGGTCGTTCACCTTGTTGCGACCTTCAGTGGTAACTAGCTATCGCGACGCGCCGCTGTGCTAATTGTTATTGTGACACCTTGTTCGCTAATTTATAACGGCAATATCAACAACTGTTTTGTGTATTGTGCCGTAACTATTGTGACTGTGTGTGTGCCTACCTATCTGTAACATTTCTCCTTCTTTTAATTGTGTTGTGTGGAAACTCATTACAATCTAACTATATTGGTGACCCCGAGAAGAACACAATAATAACATGAGCAACAGTGATTCTGAGCACACCGCCTCATCGCAGCCGGCGGAACACGTGACACGCAGAGCGCAGCGCGCGAAGCGCGTGTCCAATGATCCGTCACACGAGATTTTTCGTGTGGCAATTAAGTTACCACCATTTTGGCCAGAAGAGCCGGATATCTGGTTCGCTCAAATAGAGGCACAATTTGCTAACGCAGGCGTGACGAATGACGTCACTAAATTTAATTATGTGGTTGGGCACCTGGAACCCCAATTCTCCAAAGAGGTGAAGGACGTCATCATGTCCCCTCCAAGCACCAACCGTTACGTAAAATTAAAAACGGAATTGGTGAAACGCCTCTCAGCCTCCCAGGAGAAGAAGGTGAAGCAGCTCCTGATGCATGAGGAGCTTGGAGACCGGAAACCATCGCAGTTTCTTCGCCATCTGCAGGGGTTAGCAGGACCAAGCGTGCCCGAAGATTTTGTGCGCACGATCTGGAGTAGCCGACTCCCCAGCAGCATACAGCCTCTCCTGGCATCACAGCCACACAGTACCCTGGAGGCATTGGCTGAGCTGGCTGATCGCGTACAGGACATCGTGTCTCCGGCTATGCACGTCGCCGCCGCTTCAACTTCGGCATCAGGGCCCTCCATGAGTGAGATGGCGGCCGAAATCGCGGAGCTCAAGAGTGCCATGAAGGACCTGACTACGCAGCTGCGAGATAGCCGATCGCAAAATCGGTCACGGAGCTCTCGCCAAGACCAGCGTCGCAACTCAGCTCACCGATTTTCATCTCGCTCAAACTCGAGCTACAGACGTCACCCGCAGTGTTGGTACCACCTGAACTTCGGTGACAAGGCAAACCGTTGCGTGAAGCCCTGCGACTTCAAGAAGGGAAACGCCGCGGGCGGTCGGTAATGGCGACTGACGATTGCCCCACCTCAACTGGTCGCCTATTCATCGCAGACCGACACACGAAGACGCAGTTTCTGGTCGATACTGGAAGCGACCTCTGTGTCTACCCCCGTCGTCTGTTAAGTGAGCGTCGTGCAACAACAAACTATGACCTTATGGCCGCGAATGGTACGCCTATTCAGACGTACGGGTTCCTAGATCAGAAGGTTGCGTGTTCAAATCACGTCGGGGTCACCATTATAGTTAGTGTGGGGTAGGCAGAGTAATGAATAAATAAAATTCGTTCTTGCTGTACTCACGATTATAATGTTTGATTGAGTAAGTCCACACACAACACAAATTAAAAGAAGGAGAAATGTTACAGATAGGTAGGCACACACACAGTCACAATAGTTACGGCACAATACACAAAACAGTTGTTGATATTGCCGTTATAAATTAGCGAACAAGGTGTCACAATAACAATTAGCACAGCGGCGCGTCGCGATAGCTAGTTACCACTGAAGGTCGCAACAAGGTGAACGACCGAGCGCTTCCACGCGCTCCCACCTGCGCCGGTCGGGCTACGTCACTGTTACGTAGCTATCACGCGCGGGTCCAGTGCACTTCACCGGTGACGCGACATCATCCGACATTATATCGCATTAAACAATATCCAATGCCGTATGTATGTGAATGTGTTCCAATAATGTAAATCATATAATACATCAATATAATTATTATAATATAAGTTAATGTATATAAATATTGTAAATAATGTATTTGTGTCTATGTATAAGTGCGCTGCAAATAGCGTACATAATAATTGTATAAATAGTATAAATTAATAATGTACATAAATAAACTATATGGTAGGTATGTACCCTACAACCATAATATAAAATTAACAGTTTCAGAAGGCGGTGGCTTCTATTTGCTTCAGTGTAGAGTTGCACCGACTTCGGAAACTGTTAATTTTATATTATGGTAATTATTTTACTCCTTTTAGTATTTCTTTGAAGTCGGTTTTTACTTTTTTTTAAAGTTTATTTTTTATTTAATACGTTTTAGTGTCATAATTTTAACCCCCTCCTTCATAACCCTTCTTTTTGGCATTGACGTCGTCGGGCATAAAAAGTCCTTTCAAATGATACCTTACACGATATAATGAAAACATTCCAAAGGGGGGGAGGAGGGGACACGCACCCCCTCCTCTTTTCAAGTAGTCAGTTCCCAACAACAAATATAAACAAAGCAATAATAGTAATTTGAGAATTTTGCTTTGATCCGATGAGGAGTTCCGTTCCATATTTCTGAAGTTCATGGTCTAATCATAACAAAATTTAAATAGGACCAATCGGGAAGTATATCCTTTCGAACAAAAAAAGATTTTTTCAAATCGGTTCATAAATGACGGAGATATGAGGTAACAAACATAAAAAAAAAAAAAAAAAAAACTTTCAAAAAAAGTAAAAACCGACTTCAAAGAAATACTAAAAGGAGTAAAATAATTACCATAATATAAAATTAACAGTTTCAGAAGTCGGTGGCTTCTATTTGCTTCAGTGTAGAGTTGCACCGACTTCGGAAACTGTTAATTTTATATTATGGTAATTATTTTACTCCTTTTAGTATTTCTTTGAAGTCGGTTTTTACTTTTTTTTAAAGTTTATTTTTTATTTACGTTTTAGTGTCATAATTTTAACCCCCTCCTTCATAACCCTTCTTTTTGGCATTGACGTAGTCGGGCATAAAAAGTCCTTTCAAATGATACCTTACACGATATCATGAAAACATTCCAAAGGGGGGGAGGAGGGGACACGCACCCCCTCCTCTTTTCAAGTAGTCAGTTCCCAACAACAAATATAAACAAAGCAATATTAGTAATTTGAGAATTTTGCTTTGATCCGATGAGGAGTTCCGTTCCATATTTCTGAAGTTCATGGTCTAATCATAACAAAATTTAAATAGGACCAATCGGGAAGTATATCCTTTCGAACAAAAAAAGATTTTTTCAAATCGGTTCATAAATGACGGAGATATGAGGTAACAAACATAAAAAAAAAAAAAAAAACTTTCAAAAAAAGTAAAAACCGACTTCAAAGAAATACTAAAAGGAGTAAAATAATTACCATAATATAAAATTAACAGTTTCAGAAGTCGGTGGCTTCTATTTGCTTCAGTGTAGAGTTGCACCGACTTCTGAAACTGTTAATTTTATATTATGGTAATTATTTTACTCCTTTTAGTATTTCTTTGAAGTCGGTTTTTACTTTTTTTGAAAGTTATTTTTATTAAATACGTTTTAGTGTCATAATTTTAACCCCCTCCTTCATAACCCTTCTTTTTAGCTTTGTCGTAGTCGGGCATAAAAAGTCCTTTCAAATGATACCTTACACGATATAATGAAAACATTTCAAAGGGGGGGAGGGGGGGACACGCACCCCCTCCTCTTTTCAAGTAGTCAGTTCCCAACAACAATTATAAACAAAGCAATATTAGTAATTTGAAAATTTTACTTTGATCCGATGAGGAGTTCCGTTCCATATCTCTGAAGTTCATGGTCTGATCATAACAAAATTTAAATGGGACCAATCGGAAAGTATACCCTTTCGAACAAAAAAAGATTTTTTCAAATCGGTTCATAAATTACGGAGATATGAGGTAACAAACATAAAAAATAAAAAAAAACAAAAAAAAAAATAAAAAAAAAATACAACCGAATTGAGAACCTCCTCCTTTTTGAAGTCGGTTAAAAATACAACCGAATTGAGAACCTCCTCCTTTTTGAAGTCGGTTAAAAAACGTGGTGTCCTAGAACAAAAACGCGGTATCCTAATTCCAGCCCTAGGCCGCAGGAAACAAACTGTACCTAAATAACTAAGATAATTAACGTTATAATTATGTATTTAGTAGATCATTAACATTCGGTAATGAAGTTAATATGATATCAAAGTCCTTCGCTTAGCGACGACAAAGTTCATGTTACAAACGAAATAATGAAGATAATGTACTTATGGGATCAATGACGTCACATTTATTATTTACTAGAGCTCGCTCGCTGCTTCGCCCGCGTGGATGTCGTTTATTGCGTATTCCGTATTTTTCGGAATAATAATATGTATAATTCAATCATGATTCGAAAGACACGTGGCGCCATCTATCATAGTTTTTGTTGTTTTCCTCGGGAACAGTACTTTTTTTCGGGATGAAAGGTACCCTATGTCCATTTCTGTACACCTGACAATGTATTATGCAAAATTTCAGGATGATCGGTTCAGTGGTTTAGGCGTGAAAAGGTAACGAACAAACAAACTTACTTTCGCATTTATAATAGTATAGTTAGGATTATTTTCGTACGTCTTTGGTCTTTATTTAGAGATCTGTATTTTCATGTGGTAGTTTCCCCTCGTGGTAATGACCGTGCCTCGTGGCTAAATAAACAACGCGTGGATCGATAAGAGAAATATGAATTCCAGACGGAAAAACACAATAACACTTTGCCCGACCTGGGGATCTAACCCCGGAACTCACGCTCAGCAGTCGCGCTTGCGACCAATGGACCATCAAGATAGTCACTTACCCTAATCCTAACTAGTCCTAATCCTAACTCCTAACTTAATATTATAAATGCTACAGTAAGTTTGTTTCCCGAAAAAAAATACTGTTCCCGAAGAAAACAACAATAACGTTCATGGATGGCGCCACGTGTCTATAGAATAGAATAGAATCATTTATTTGTTAAACATAGGTATTTACAATTAAGATCTTAAATAATTAGGATGGTAGTGCACTGTGTTTTGCCATTAATGATATACAAATGTTAGGTAGGTACAGAAACAATATAAAAAATAGCAAAAACTTAAAACTCAAAAAAAAAGGAAAAATAATGTAGGTACGTATAAATTATAGTGATTTGTCATTTATAAAATCATCTATTGTATTGTAGCATTTCTTAAGCAATCAATAAGAGACTTTTTGAATTTTTGTAGAGGCATAAATTTTATTATTTCGGGTATTTTATTATAAACTTGGGGAGCAATACCAAAGAAGCTCTTTTCCATTAATGAAGTTTTACATTTTAAGAGACATAATTTATTAACATATTGAGCACGTACGTATTGGATTTTTTTAACTGCAGACAATTTTTAATAAATGAGAATTTCTTTTTACAAACAATGTGGGTTTCCAGGATGTATAAAGCTGGTAGGGTTAGTATTTTAAACTTTTTGAAATATGGAATACAACTATCTGTTGTTTTTAAACCATACATTGACCGCATACATCGTTTTTGCATTCTGAATACAAGTTCCCTATTAGTTGACTGCCCCCAAAACATTTCGAATCATGATTGAATTATATTATTATGGAAACTTTAGTAGTGTGTTATATTAATGCGAGCGAAGCCGCGGGTAAAAGCTAGTATTATTATATTTTTAATACCTAATTATTCATTAATTTGTTCGCATTTGATCCTAGTCGCGCCTGATGAATTTTAGAATCTGAATTTCAAACGCTATTGGCTCCGATGCACTCGATAAGTTACCGATGAAAATAATTGAACGTTCGGAAACTCTGTTTCGATTACTGCGTTGTGAATAGCATTACCGGTACAACGCTATGTAACCATACGATGTGACGTCGAATTCGATTCGATATCGTTTTCGAACAGTTGATGGTTTATATACGACTATTGTGAATTGAGAATATATTGAACCACGGTATCAAACCGAATGGGACAAATATCGTAAGGTTTTGAATTAGTGGCTGGTTCAGTTGGCCTTGAAGCCAAGAAGAAGATGTCGTATGTCGCTAAAATGCAAGACGACTTTAACTTACAAAAGCTTAGTTTTATTATACACTAAACCTGAAACTAGTTTGTTCAGAATCACTAGGAGAATCGATTGACATATTTTTAAAGCACTTTTATTTTTTCATAAATTTCAATTTTGCGTCGGTAGTTTTCTACCCATAACAGTTGCCGGGAATAGACACCTTGAGGCTTGAGACAGTCCTCTCGGTCAGTTTCCGTGTTCCGTGTGACAACCCCTGCATAGCACATCTGAGGCATTTCACACTTTTTTAGGGAACTTAACGCGATATAAACTAAGGTGTGCCCTGGAGATTTACAAAAAAAAAACTTCTGATGAAAATCTTGTTTTGGCGTCTCGGTTTTCGTATAAAGTAAAAATAAGGTTGTATAGTTGGGAAAAGGTGATAGGAGGAGCTCGTGGCTAAATAATAACAGCCGCATAGACCGATCTTCCGGGTTAAGCCACGCTTGCCGAGGTTGGTCTGTGGATGGGTGACCATTTACCATAGCGAGTTTCCTCCGTGCCTCGGAAAGCACGTAAAGCCGTTGGTCCCGGCTGTCATTTGTAGATCTTTGACAGTCGTTACTGTTGGTCAGAAGCCAGAAAGTCTGACAACCAGTCTTACCAAGAGTATCGTATTACCCAGTTACTGGGTTGTGGAGGTCTGATAGGCAGTCGCTCCATGTAAAATACTGATATTCAGCTGCATCCGGTTCGACTGGAAGCTGACCCCAACATAGTTGGGAAAAGGCTAGGCAGATGATGAGTTGGGAAAAGGTGATAATGTTTATTTTTTCGTTCCCTGTGTACTTCTTCTCAAGGCATAATTTAAATACCTATTATTTTTAAAGTTTAGTAATGAAAAGTGTAATCGAGTGTGATACATTTCATTACTTCTAGGAGTTTCTGGAGACAAATCTATACAATTATTTCACACAGGGAGGCACTATGAGGTACGATACTATGTTCCACTATAAAATGCTCAATGGCACTCCCTGAGTAAACAATTATTTCAATTATATAAGTTATGTCAGTAATGCAGACACGTATGACACAAAACTACACCAATTTTATGTAGTAAAAATAATCCCACCAAAAACATTAAATGTAAAAAATGCCAAGTCTCTATATCTAGTCTCTATCTTTGCACCGTAAAAAGTTTTAAGATCTCATAGAAGCCAAGTCCTATTCAATTTATTTCGTAGTTAGTTATCTATCTAGTGACTGTATTAATAGTTTTATTTCTATTATAATTATAGTGACTTGGCAATGAGCACAAGAAGAAACAAATATGGAAAGATGTGGAATAAATGGAAAGATGTGGAATGGAAAGATGTGGAATAAATGGAAAATATGGAAAGATGTGGAATGTGGAAAGATAGAGACTAGATATAGAGACTTGGCATTTTTTACATTTAATGTTTTTGGTGGGATCTCATTTATTTTTTGTAGGTGGGTCTCTTTCTTTTCTTTTTGGGTGACATGATAATGTCTTGTTCATCAGCTGCTGCTTTGCTTAGAGCCTATTCTCTGTCTCTATCTCTTTTGTTTTTATAACTAACTAACAAACTAAATATACTTATAACAAACTATTTATGTATTAAATTAGTATTTTTAATAACTAACTATTTAAGTAACTAATAACTAGCTGATTCGGATATCCATAACTTCGTTTCGCCGAATATTTTACGTTATTATATTTTTTTAGTTTCTAAGTGTTTTTTTTTCATAGATAGTTGGCGCTATCATACGAATTTTGCATGTGGACACGACACCCATGACGCGTATTTTGTAAAGTATCACAGCGCCATCTTGGATTTTGACTTCGACATCCTTTTCATCATCAGCACCCCCGAAAGCAATGGACACGATATCCAAGACGCATATTTCCAAGACGCATATTTTGTAAAATTTTATAGCCGCCATCTTGGATTTTGACTTCGACCTCATTTTCGTCATCAGCACCCTCGAAAACCTCGGACACGACATTAATGACGCATATATTGTAAAATTTCACAGCCGCCATTTTGGATTTTGACTTCGACCTCATTTTCGTCATCAGTGCCCCCGAAAACCATGGACACGACATCCATGATGCATATCTTGTAAAATTTCGCAGCCGCCATTTTGGATTTTGACTTCGACCTCATTTTCGTCATCAGCGCCCCCGAAAACCATGGACACGACACCCATGACGCATATCTTGTAAAATTTCACAGCCGCCATCTTGGATTGACGTTGACCGCCCCCGCCCTCTGGAGGGAAAACTTGTGAGATATTAAAACTTTAAACAATTTAAATTAGCCTTTATTAATGTTATCTTGATACAGTAATAAATGGGTTCATATAGTTACATACTTAGTATACACCTCTGTCCTACCCTTCGGAGAATACAGGCGTGATGGTATGGAATCTCATTTCTCAGATTTTGCCCTAAATAAATAACAATTTATAAATAATCTACACCAATTCAATATTTTTTGTACGTAAACAAAGAACAAAGTTAACAATGCAGTCGAAATTCATACACCATGTTCCTGGCAAAATGGCAAATATAAAATTGTTTTCTATAATTAACTATTTTTTTATGTTTTTATAATTTTTCCTTTATATGTGCCTAATAATCTATCTTGATGCCAAATTTCAAGGTTCTAGGCCTGCTAGAAGTATCTTAGAATTTTGATGATCGGTCAGTCAGTGAGTCAGTGAGTCAGTGTGTCAGTGAGTCAGTGAGTGACAAAATGATGTAACTTTGATCGATGATAACTCGTAAACTATAAGTTCAAATATGATGTAATTTGGAAGTTTAGCTAGTTATAATGATTACTCTTGGTTACCGAAAGTTCAAACTGCTAGCTTTGTCCACAGCGAAGATATAGGGGGGGGTGAAAGGGCCGCGAATGGCTTCGAGAAAAGATGGGACGGCCGTGCCCGCTTTCTTCCTGCCGTTCCCCCAGAAAAGTACTTAATTAAATGATTCACAATATAAATATTTGATCAGCAAGAAAAATCTGCCATTACGTTCGCGAATTTATGTTCACATTAAAAACCGTTTACTCGAAAAAAGAGTTCGGAGAGTGTGCTTCAGATCTGCACGATCTAATACCCCCCTGCACTTTTTTCTATCGGACGGCCAGAAGCACGAAAAAGCGCCATCGGTTCATGGTTGATATACAAAAACCCGAACGAAGTGCTTTGATTACACTTTCATTGTGAAAACCGCCAAACAGTGGAATGCACTGCCCGAGTGGGTGTTCCCCGACAGCTACAATCTGGGTGTCTTCAAGTCACGAGTGAATCGGTTTCTTCTGGGCAAGCGTGCTTCATCGTAGACCGCATCATCGCTTTACGTCAGACGAGATGGCGGACAAACGCAGGACTAGAAAAAAAATAAAAAAATAGTCTGAACACCCCGACTGTGGCAACGGTTAAAGTTCGTTGTTCAAACAATTGAACAATTTTCTCCGCTGATTATGCATCACTGATCAATGTACTCGTTCCCTGATCCATGAACACTTTCGCTGATCAATTAACACTTTCGCTGATCGATGTACACTTTCGCTGATCAATGTACACTTTCGCTGATCAATGTACACTTTCGCTGATCAATGTACACTTTCGCTGATCTATGTACACGTTCCCTGATCACTGTACACGTTCGCTGATCAATGTACACTTTTGCTGATCAATGTACACTTTCGCTGATCAATGTACACTTTCGCTGATCAATTTACACTTTTGCTGATCAATGTACACTTTCGCTGATCAATGTACACTTTCGCTGATCAATGTACACGATCAAAGTCAAAGTCAAAGTCAAATAGTTTTGATTTCAAGTAGACCAGATCCCTGGTGCTTTCAAAAGGTCAACACTAGGGGCTCGGTTCCAAGTAGTAGGTCCTTTGGAGAAGAACCGGCAAGAAACTCCATAGACACTCTTTTAAAAAAAGTAAATGGTTTGACAATTTTCATTGTAGTAATGTGAGAACAATGCAGAATAATGTACATGCAGTTAACAACATGAAAAGCAATGAGAAAGATAGCCTTTTAAAATGATTGCCATAGCAGTTACGAGCTGACCAGTCCCAACAGACAGCACCCGTTCACGAGCATGACGCATGCATCGGCGTCGCTCAGCTCAACCATATTGCAGGGAACTCAACGACCCGATGCACAACGCCACCATCAGCGAGACATTTTAGTGAGCATGACAGACTCATACCGATAGACAATAGGCAGCCAAATATTAATAATGAAAGTGTAACACTATACGCTGCATGGTCCTCACATTTTACAGCCTTTTGTAGAAATAATAATAGAATAAAATAACATTAATAATTGCGATTCTATGTCAAACTAATATAAACAAATATTAGCAATAAATAAATTAAATTAAATGTCAAGAAAAAAAAAACAATCAAAATTGGAAACATTAGAATAAAAAAACTAAGATAAAATGACATACTTATTGAGTCAATAAAATAAAAAAATAAAAAAAAAAATTACAATAAGTAAGCATTTCAATAATATCCGTTTGTTCAGTTAGATCCCTGATCACTGTACACTTTCGCTGATCAATGTACACGTTCTCTGATCAATGAACACTTTCCTTGATCAATTTACACTTTCGCTGATCAATGTACACTTTCGCTGATCAATGTACACTTTCGCTGATCAATATACACTTTCGCTGATCAATTTACACTTTCGCAGATCAATGTACACTTTCGCTGATCAATGTACACTTTCGCTGATCAATATACACTTTCGCTGATCAATTTACACTTTCGCAGATCAATGTACACTTTCGCTGATCAATGTACACTTTCGCTGATCAATGTACACTTTCGCTGATCAATGTACACGTTCCCTGATCACTGTACACTTTCGCTGATCAATGTACACTTTCGCTGATCAATGTACACGTTCCCTGATCAATGAACACTTTCCTTGATCAATGTACACTTTCGCTGACCAAAACCTCAACATTTTAACTAACAGTTAAAAAGAAAGCCGTAAAGTTACTTTTTATAGCAACTTCTCTACATTTATTTTCCGCAGCTTTTAAATAATTTTCCTTGTTTACAGTATGTTTCATATTTTATGTAATTCACAGAGATATGTGCAAATAACTCGAGCACAGTCGAGCGGCAAACTTGTGAATGTAATAAATGTACGGAACTCACGGACGCGTGACGTCACAGTGTGTATTTATTTGTTTGACGTATTCATGGCGTCCCTGTGTATTTGTGTGTATTTGTATCTGTTACA
Organism: Amphipyra tragopoginis; assembly: GCA_905220435.1. NCBI lineage: Eukaryota > Metazoa > Arthropoda > Insecta > Lepidoptera > Noctuidae > Amphipyra > Amphipyra tragopoginis. The sequence goes on from HG992016.1 coordinate 19,164,724, forward strand.
CAATTTATTGGAAATAGCGCAATTTGTTTAATAAATACTTGGAATGACCATTTTAATGACAAAATGAATTTATTTTGAAAAAATATATTTAAATTCTCTTGCGTTTTACAACTGACTTCAAAGAGGTAAGGTCTTAGTTTGAGCTCTATATACAATGTACCTATGTATATTGGTCTCAAAGATCGAATACGCTCATAAAGCGAAAAAACAGCCGTTATCGCACTATAGTTACTTTAAAACATCCATATCGCGTAATTCGTGTTATAGCACAACAACGCCCGTGACGCATTGTGGCAAACATAGAAAGACCAGGTAGCGAAATTTGTGTCGTGACTTTCATGATATTCGACCACAACGCGTTCTGGCAATGAAGAACTTGGTGGTGACTTATTTTTAAGCCCACTTGCGCAGCGTTAGTATTTTGTTTCGTAAAGTATAATTTCCACCAACCGGGCCAAGCCGGGGCGCGCCGGAGCTCATTTCACACTGTGCTAAAGGAAATTCAGGCTTCTATACAATAGTTAAGTTTCATGTTTGCATGGAATTTACACTGCTTGGAACTCCATTAGGTCTGAGCCGCGTCAGCCAGTCGGTGGCGCTCGGTAGTCTTCGCATCCGGTCGGCCCCGCTCGGACACCGCCGCGCGCGCTCGTGTGTTAAGGCGCGATTCCATTAGGCAAGTCTTGCATACAAGTATGACGTCACATTTGCGTACAAGTTGCTTACATTGGAAACATGTTTTCGAGAGTGTGCAACTTGGATGCAGGTTTTACTTGCATACAAGTGGAGATGTTCAACAATTGACTTGGACATCATGGGTGTCAATCACTCGTTCGCAATTTGAAAAGTGCAACTAATGTTTGCACGTTCAATTTGCACGTCACTTGAATATAAAAATGTACAAGTTCAAACTACCTCATACAAGTTGTAGCTTGTATGCAGGTTTGGTCAAGTTGTATGCAATTTGCAACTTGCATACAAGTAACGGATTAATGGAATCGCGCCTTTTTTTGCCGGCGGACAAGTTGAATTATTCAAGTTGTGCACTAGTCGCTGAAAGCATGCTAGCGGATACGCGAGTACGCGCGCGCGTGCACTCGGGTTCCAGCTAGGGTTACCATCCGTCCGGATTTATCAGGACATGTCCGGACTTTCAGCCTTCCATCAGGACTTTGCCCGGCTTTTTAATTTGTCCGGATTTTTGACTTAGATGGTTTTTTTTAATGAATGTTATATTTCGCATTGAATTACTTAAAATCAGTCTCCAATATTTTTAAACTACATACAACTAGTTCAACTAGTTAATCAGTCTCATCTCAACTTAAAACTATCAATTATTTTTTGTGACTATAATGTCTGGACTTTTTTTGAAATGTCCGGACTTTTTGACAAACGTCCAGCTTTTTGTCAGGACTTTTCAAATTTCGAAATGGTAACCCTAGTTCCAGCAGATTGTAGCCGTGGGTGGACGCGGTCGGCTACTGGCGCGTGCTCGCGCACCCACTGTGATGCGCTACGCTGTGCCCCTACGTAGCCCGATTGGTGAAAATTGTACATTAGACTGGACTAGTGAAGTTAGCCCTGGGCTAAATTATATTGCGTCAACTTTATCCCGTTTGCTACTTACGATGGCATCGTCCCTTGTAACTGCAATCAAGACGACATGGAACGTATTCTCCATATCAGTTTAGATCTACAAACATTTAAGTTTTTCACTACAAACTTTATTAGAGAGAGCCTGTGTGTATACAATTATACATACACAAAAAAACAACAGAAGGTTTCGTCCGATCAACACGCATTATGGAATGCATACGAAATAGAGTACTTACTACTGTACTAGCTGCCTCGTTGGTCTAGCGGTCGCAAGTGCGAATGCTGAGCGTGAGGTCCTGGGTTCGATTAACAGATCGGGCAAAGTGTTATTGGGTTTTTCGTGTGGTATTTTTCAGTAGCCGCCTGGTGTCTGGATTTGTGCCCGGTTAATGGCAATAGGCTCGCCCCCTATAACATGGGACTTAAACATAACGGCGAAATGTGATAGAGTGAGCATCAAATATATCGAGACGAACAGACTGTTCATAATTACCTAAACAACTAAGGAAATTAAAATCGTGTACTGTGTTAATTCTGAAACACCCCTTGTAACGTTGTAATATAGTTTAATTTTGTTAGTTGTTCAGATCATTTTGAACAGTCCGTTCGTCTCGATAAATTTGATGCTGACTGTACATAGTTGTGGAGAAGTCGGATTATTAATACATACGTTGCTATGAAAATTGATGAATTATGTTTTTTTTTTATTTCGAATGTGTTACGCAATTAGAATGTTGGTTGTATGGAGTGCGCCTTCTGTTCTCGTCTGTTCTGCTGTTGATAGGCAAGCTGCAGGATTAGACGATGATATGAGCCCGTGTGGAGGCTTAGCCGGTTTTATTTTACGCTGATACGTCTAGTTCTATCTACGTTACGATTTACATTTTTGTTACAATTTTAAGTTTTGTAAATAGCGTGTTGGTACAATAAGGGTAAAATAGTAATAGCTTTTAGCGACAATAGCGATTAATTATTATTCCAATGACGGAAAATCAACTACAGTCATATGAAAATCTTTAAACAAAACGATAATTCTTCATTCATTTCTTTTGTTAAAAAAACGTTGCCCCACACTCTTGTATCGTGGGTGTGTTTACAGACACAAATCTTTACATGCACAAACGCCCATACCCGAAACAACAATCTGTACTCCAAGTGTGAGCTTTTTTTACGTTACTACTGTAGTTGCGTCACGCCAAAAATGTATGAAAATTTAGGCAGCGCCTCTAGCGGCGAATAGCGAGACTAAAAATTTGTTTGACATTTTGGGCGTGACGCAACTACAGTAGTTACGTAAAAACTCACACTTGGGGTACTGCAGACCATACAAAGATTTTCTCCGTGTGGGAATCGAACTCAGGACCCGTAGCGCAGAAGCCAATTGCTCAGCCCCTGCACCAAACGTGTCGTCAAATCAATGAGATATACTGGATTGACATAAGCTTTTGACCGGTCATGCGGTCTGTAATGTCATATCCATACGCATCTAACCTTCAGGCGATCATCGATTGTAATGTCAACAGACCCAGGCCGGAACAACGTCGCGTCTTGTCGAGCAACTGAACGTCAGTCGTCGAAAGCTGGAAAGTATCGCATTCTATGCATTTTATGCGTGCTATGGAGACAGCGATGCTCGGGGTTTCTCTGGTGGATACAATTCGCAATGACGTCATTCGCCAGAGAACTAAACTCACCGACATTGCGCGTAGAATTAGCACGCTGAAGTGGAAGTGGGCCGGCCATGTCTGCAGACGAACAGATGGTAGATGGAGCAGACACGTGTTAGAGTGGAGACCGCGTTTGGGCAAACGTAGTGTGGGACGCCTTGCGGCACGATGGTCCGACGATTTGAAGAAGGTGGCTGGCAGCGGATGGATGCGGGCTGCCTAAGACCGGGATGGTTGACGATCTCTGGGGGAGGCCTACGTTCAGCAGTGGACGGCAATAGGCTGATACGAATATTGGAAGTGTCATTAGTACGGAGTATCAATTGACACCGAAACGCAAGTGTGAAGTTGGCGCGCTTCAACAGAGTCTAGCGTGACGTTCTTGCGAGCCGACGAGGGCGCTGCAGTGGCGTGGAGCAGTGCTATTGACCATCGGACATCGTGCGAACAACAAGCGCCTACTAGAAACAGTCTAACGTTTCGTTTTGTTGATTTTAATAAATTCTTAATAACATCTAAAATTAACTTCAGGACCTGTCCACATCTCCACGTCACGACGTCGTCAACGTGGAACGGTGCGGTAACGTGACACGGTGCGTTGACGTAACGTGAAAATTTACGTTACCGTATCGTAACACGTTCCGCCTCTAGCCGCAAGCGCAAACGTATATGCGCTCCGCCCGCGCTCTCCACGCCCGCGTGTTAGTCGCCGTCTATGTGCTCCGATGCTTTAAAACCATACCTTACTGTTTCTCTTATTAAAATTCGGGATCTACATGGTCAACGATAAATAAATCTAACAGTGATCCTGACGTGCATTTTTACGATACGGTAACGTAAATTTGCACCGTTCCACGTTGACGACGTCGTGACTATAGATGCGAAGCCGGTTATTAACGATTTTAACCAAGCGGTTAAAAATGCATTTTTCGTTATTAACGGTTATTTAACCGCATTTTATGCTTTTTACGGTTAAATACCACTGCTATATGCCGCTAGTGGCTTGAAATGTGTATCGCGAGTTGCGCGATGATGACAGCTTCAACTGGCGGAAAGGGGGCGGGCGGCGGGGGACGAAGTGGCCCGTGCCCAGCCGACACACGGCTGACACGGCGGGCGATCGCAGCCGGTATAGCGGGAAAGAGCGAGTAAGGCAGCCGATGTGCGTTTAACATTCATGCTGAGTAAACTATTTCGTTAAATTATTTACGTTTACGTTAATTTACTCATATTTAAAGCTGGGTTATGTAGGTATATAATGTCGCTTTAAATGTGTATGATTTATGAAATCTTAAATGAAATCTTTATCCTTCGGATATCGATTTATCACTTCACATAGGAGTTGACTACACAATAAAAAAAACGTACCGTAAAATGTTTACCCCTTTTCGTTGTCGTAGTCGGGTAATTAACCGTTAATAACTGCATTTTATAGGTAGCTAACCATAAATTTGGTTAATTAACGGTAGCTAACGGGTTTTTACAACTATAGTCGTGACGTGGAGATGTGGACAGGCCGTCAGAATATTTCTACTCGCCCTTAAAAATGCAAAACGGTAAAGATTCCAGCTCCAATCGGCCTCCCGTTCCGACATGTATGTATGTATGCATTTTGAATAGGAAGCGACGAACCATTCAAGTTCGATGACTGAATCCTCGACTGAATCGTAAAATTTTGACGTCCGTTCCGAAAAAGCGTAAAATACGCTGGGCATAATTACAACGTTGGTGTCTCGTCGCAGCCGAATACGTTGAAACGTAGTGTATCAGCCGCCGAACTGTGTCAGCGTACGTTCGAAATTTTGGCCCTCTAATATACTGTTTGTATATGGTCCTTGCAGACCGTTTCTGCGTAACTGGCAGTTATTGGTGAGACCTGAATGGTTTTCAGCCAGTGGGAGGAAGTAAAATACTTAACCTAAGCTAACTACTTATACTACACTAACATCATGACTACCTACAACAACAGCACTAAGGGCGACCCCTAGTGGGACTAGGAACTCAGCTTAGGGCGTTGCTGGCGGGGGCTTAGGAGGAAGACAGCTTAATGAGGGCTGAATTATCAGTGTGACTGCGAAGTCTGAAGAGTCGACCAGCTCTACGACGGGAGAGCTCGATGGATCGTGATTTGTTCGATATTGTGTGTCACTATACTAAGGAGGTATTTCACCAACATATCACTAATATAGTCCGTAACTATTGACTAGATTAGCTAAATGTGACCTAGAAATATGACATTTATGTGTTCAATAATCTTGTCATTACACTATTGATATTTATTTATTTTATTTTACAGAAAGCTTACAGACTAACAAACTAATGAGATAAAGAATGTAATATTAACAAATAGATAAATACAACCCTCCACACATTGATAAAAAAAGTCGATAAAAAGAAAGTACATACAAGTTGCTTAATTTAATTAGTTAAGAGAGTAGTAGATAAGTTAACTATCATTGAAAAATAACTGTGCCAAAAGCCGTCTTAAGGTCGCCACACTGATGCAGAACAAGTCGTCATCAAGGTCCCTAGGAAGACCGTTGAAACTAACTGCACTTCTTATTGAAAAAACATTCCGCGTACAATATAATTAGTCAATGCGTAAGGTACTTACATTTAATATTGGTCGTTGACGTAATCCTGTCAGTTTCGTGCGCAATGACAAATTAGCAACGAGTTCAGGACAGTCAATGTGGATTTGCGATACCAAGTAGTAGACTCATGTCTCCAATATGACGTCTCACCTTCAGAGGAAGGATATGGTACCGTTTACAGCGGTGCTCATATAATGATATGTGGTGAAATGCAAATGTTCAAAAGTTTAAAGACCGAATTAGCTTAATAAACAGTTAATGTTAGATTGGTGAAACAACCCCTTAGTAAGATTATTAGGTACCACACGATACTGCTGCCCGACTCCTCAGTTTCATCTTCAAGGACGAGGAATTTCCTTCAATAATGAGGAAAAATGGGTGTCTATCCAAAGACTAGACGATTTATCTTCAAGTAAATTAAAACAACAAGTAATAATACGAAACAAGGAATTCAATCAGTAAACAGCTTAATATATTCAGAGAACTAGTTTATATGTTAAGCGAGAGAACGGCGGCAAATTGGCGGTTTTCTCCAATACCGCCCTAAACGGTATCTTCGCTGAACTCATTATACGGTATCAAATGCGCGCTGCCTTCGTACCGTGTGCCAAGCGTTGGAGTGAAACGGGTAATGGACATGCAATGTAGCGACGCAGTAAGGTAATTTTGGAGGTGTGACAAAGTTTTGAATCGCGCTATCGAGATTTTGTGAAATGGATCGGTTATATTGTTATGTTTGTGTTTGGGTGTTCAAATTCGCGAACCTAATAGCAGATTTTTCTTGCTGAACAAATATTTATATCGTGAATCATTTAATTACTTTTCATTACTCATACTCGGAAAGTAGGTCTGAAGATGCCTGAGGAGCGGGTTGAAAGTAATACTTTTCAGCCCTAGGGAGAATTGTTTTCAACTGACAGCCGTCAAATTATTTAAAAAAAAACTAGTTCTATTTTCAAATTTCTATTGAACCATGTTTCAACTTTCTATACAGCCACTCAATTACAGCGCGATGTAAAATTGTAATAACATAAAGTTAATTATTAATAAAAAATAAACTTTAAACAAAAGTAAAAACCGACTTCAAAGAAAAACTAAAAGGAGTAAAATAATTACCATAATATAAAATTAACAGTTTCAGAAGTCGGTGGCTTCTATTTGTTTCAGTGTACCGACTTCTGAAACTGTTAATTTTATACTATGGTAATTATTTTACTCCTTTTAGTTTTTCTTTGAAGTCGGTTTTTACTTTTGTTTAAAGTTAATTTTTTATTAAATACGTTTTAGTGCCATGAATTTAACCCCCTCCTTTTCATAACCCTTCTTTTTGGCTTTGACGTAGTCGGGTATAAAAAGCCCTTTCGAATGATACCTTACACGATATAATGAAAACATTCCAAGGGGGGGGGGGGGGGGCGCACCCCCTCCTCTTTTCCAGTAGTCAGTTCCCAACAACAAATATAAACAAAACAATATTAGTAATTTGAGAATTTTGCTTTGATCCGATGAGGAGTTCCGTTCCATATCTCTGAAGTTCATTGTCTAATCATAACAAAATTTATATGGGACCAATCGGGAAGTATACCCTTTCGAACAAAAAAAGAATTTTTCAAATCGGTTCATATATGACGGAGATATGAGGTAACAAACGTAAAATAATAAAATAAAATAAAAAAACATACAGCCGAATTGAGAACCTCCTCCTTTTTGAAGTCGGTTAATTAAAGAATTAATGTTTTTTTTTTAAAGACTTTATTATAATTCATTTTCAACTATTTCTTTAAAATAACATAGATTTGTGCAAAATATTTACCATTTTTTCAATGATGAAAATGAAAATTAAGGCCTGAATAGCTGGCCGGCCACAAACAAAAAAACAAAATATGCAGGAAAGCGGCAATCCGATCTTCAATCATTTTTCTTTAGCTAATTCATGTTTTTATTTTTACTTTCCTTGTATTCGTAAAGGTGCGTACATATTATATAACATAACATGTTAAAAAACGTTGTTATATAACATTTTTCAGTAATGTGGAGACTGAATGTTATAAAATGTGTTATAATAACAAACGTGTTATCTAACATGTTATTAATATTTACAACAACGTCAATAAACTAGGACGAACCCAGCATCTACGTTTTTTTTATTTTGATATTTAAAAGTACAACAGTCGCTGCAGCGGCTAGCAAAACGTCCTCTCGTGTCGACATTGTGAACCGCACTGCAGAACGACAAACGACAATGTTATATAACATGGTTATATTGCATTGTTATTCTAATGTGTACGGTATTGTTATATGTTGCAATGTTAAAAAAACAATGTTACATATTGTGGACGTGTTATATAACACAAGTTACACAACATGTTACTTAATCTGTACGCACCTTTATGAAAAGCACAGTGTTTACCTCGGGTTAAAGACTTATTTAGTCCCTCGAACTATTGGCCAAACCCCGTCTCGGGACTAAATAAGTTACTTTCACCCTAGGGTAACAATGTACTATTTTATTTTTATTACATAAAATTGGTGTAGTTTTGTGTTATACGTGTCTGCATTACTGACATAACGTAAATAATTGAAATAATCGCCAACCCAGGGAGTGCCATTGAGCATTTTATAGTGAAATAGGTTACCTCATAGAGCCTCTCTGTGTGAAATAATTGTATAGATTTGTCTCCAGAAACTCCAAGAAGTAATGAAATGTATTACACTCGATTACACTTTTCATTACTAAACTTTAAAAATAATAGGTACCTATTTAAATTATGCCTGGAGAAGAAGTACACAGGGAACGAAAAAAAAAAAAACATCATTACCTTTTCCCAACTATACAACCTTATTTTTACTTTATACGAAAACCGAGACACTCCAACAAGATGTTCATCAGAACTGCCTGAAAATGTGTTTTTAGTAAATCTCCAAGTTACACCTAAGTTTATGTCGCGTTAAGTTCCCTAAAAAAGTGTGAAATGCCTGAGATGTGCTATGCAGGGGTTGTCTAATACACAGAAACTGACCGAGCGGACCGTCTCAAGCCTCAAGGTGTCTATTCCCGTCAACTGTTATGGGTAGAAAACTACTGAAACAAAATTGAAATTTATGAAAAAATAAAAGTGCTTTAAAAATATGTCAATCCATTCTCCTAGTGATTCTGAACAAACTAGTTTCAGGTTTAGTATGTACTAAAACTAAGCTTGTGTAAGTTAAAGTCGTCTTGCATTTTAACGACATACGACATCTTCTTCTTAACTTCAAGACCAACTGAACCAGCCACTAATTCAAAACCTCACGATATTTGTCCCATTCGGTTTGATATCGTAGGTTCAATATATTCTCAATTCACAATAGTCGTATATAAACCATCAACTGTTCGAAAACGATATCGAATCGAATTCGACGTCATATCGTACGGTTACATAGCGTTGTACCGGTAATGCTATTCACAACGCAGTAATCGTATTTATAATTATAATTATTTATACATTTTATAGTTAAAAAATTCACTTAATATATAAAAACATTTTTCTATCAGCCATTGTCTTAACTTTTTTTTTAAATTTATTTAAAGGGAGTTCTCTTATTGAGCGTGGGATATTGTTGAACACTTTAATAGACATCATTAGGCTGTTTTTTTTATGAAATGTGCTTCTACATGTATCTATTTTTAAGTTAGTAGGATCCCTTGACTTATATTTATAATTTTCGCTTGCAAAATAGTAAACAATTGTTTCTGGTTCCTAACAAAAACAAACAAACTTACTTTCGAATTTGTAATATTAGGTTAGGAAGTTAGGATTAGGACTAGTTAGGATTATTATTATGATAATTGACTGCCTTGTTGGTCTATTGGTCGCAAGCGCGACTGCTGAGCGTGAGTTCCGGGGTTAGATCCCCAGGTCGGGCAAAGTGTTATTGTGTTTTTCCGTCTGGAATTTCTCAGTAGCAACCCGAAGTCTGGATTCGTGTCCGGTTGATGGCAATAGGCTCTCCCCCTATTACATGGGACTTAAATATAACGGCGAAATGTGGGTACTATACACCTCTGCCAACCCTTCGGGGAATACAGGCGTGATGTAGGTATTACAAAACGTCGTAAGGCGGAGCTCGTGGCTAATTAAAGGTTAAGCTGCGCTTGCTGCGGTCAATCCGTGGATGGGTGACCATTCGTTACACATCAAGACCTCTCCGTACCTCAGAGGCCGTGGAGTCTCTTTTCATGCACCCCATGTGGAGGTTTCACTACATAGTATAAAAAAAGTCGCTTCCCGCTGTCTGTCCCTATGTATGCTTAGATCTTTAAAACTACGCAACGGATTTTGATGCGGTTTTTTTAATAGATAGAGTGATTCAAGAGAAAGGTTTATATGTATAAGGCGCCCCATACACCTACAATAATATTGCTTAATATTTTTATTGTGCAATAATATTGAATACCCCCTTTGATTCCAAACGTTCAATAAATTCATTCAATAAAATTGACAAACCAGTCTGATCAATATTTTCGTGCGAGCAACATGTCTGACGACGAAGTTTTAGCGGCAGCCGTGCTGGTGATTAAGTTAAATAAAAAAAAAATAAGAAAACGTATATGGGTTTGTTAGCGACACTACAATTTAATCGTTAACTAGTGATTCTATCATTACAGTTATCGCTAATATTGGTATGTCAGGATTGTGAGCAAGGTAAATGTAGTAAATAAAACCAACATAGACTCTCCACCACTGAGAGTACTTGTATTTGGGTTAGTGTTAGTAACATGAACTAGATCACAATGTAATACTTTAGATAATTATTACAAGTTATTACAAGCTCATAAAATAAGGACAAGCTAGTCAGATATAAAAGGTCAGACTTCTTCAGCTGATCTACACAGAAAACCCTAGACGAGTGTTCCGTCGTACGGTCCAAGAAGCAATCCCCCGGGCGCACCGAGCGAGACGGTCTCCTCCCTCCAACGGGCCGTGGTGGTCCGATGTTTACGTCATGGTTAGTTCGGTGGTGGACAACAGATGGCGCTCACTCCACGAAGTTCCCGACAGGTTAAAGAATGGTTGAAAAGAGATTCTTTATCTTTCACAGTATTCTTACTCGCCATTTTACTCAATTTTACAACACGACCATACACTAACACCGTGACTGACCGATCGCGACCGGTCCAAACACTGAAATGAAAAATATTAAGCCTACACAGTGCAAGAAAAAAATATTGCACAATACAATTTAATCTCGCTCAACTTTTGTTCAATCATTGCGCAATGTTTCAAACCTATCCCTACACGTTGAATAATATTGTGCAATCAGATATAATAAATATTAGCCTGTAATTGTCCCACTGCTGGGCAAAGGCGTCTTCTCGTACAGAGAAGGAACGAGCATTGATCGCCACGCTTGCTCACTGCGGGTTGGCGATTTCAGACCATTAAAGTCCAGGTTTCCTCACGATGTTTTCCTTCACCGTATGTCAGTGGCGTCTTAAATTAACTAAGAATGTACATATGAAATTAAAAAAGTCACATTGGTACATGCCTGGGTTTGAACCCGCAACCCGGTGCTTAACAAGCGGGTCTGTAACCTCCGGGCCACCACGACGAATTATATGATATGATATGCAATCAGATATAGTGTGCAATATTATTGTAGATGTATGGGGCGCCTAATACATGCATAATATAGTAGAGAAAAACGCGGAATACGCGATAAACGACATCCATGCGGGCGAAGCCGTTGGCGACCTCTAGTATATAATTTGCTCTCATAATAAAATTCATCTTTCTCTTATCGATCCATGCGTTGTTTATTTAGCCACGTGGCACGGGCATTGCCACGAGGGGAAATTACCACATGAAAATACAGATAGGTATCTAAACAAAGACCAAAGACGTACGAAAATAATCCTAACTAATATTATAAATGCGAAAGTAAGTTTGTTTTTTTTTAATGTGTTTTTCTTTTTAAAAATCTTTGCCCCACACTAAGATTTCTCTTGTATCGTGGGTGCGGTTACAGACACAAATCTTCACATGCACAAACATCCAGACCCGAAACAACTATCTGTAGGCCATACAAATATTTGCTCCGTGTGGGAATCGAACCCACGACCCATAGCGCAGAAGCCAATCGCTCAGCCAGTGCACCAAACGTGTCGTCAAACAACTTTGTTTGTTTGTTACCTTTTCACACCTAAACCACTGAACAGATCATCCTGAAATTTTGCATATACGTGGTCAGGTGTACAGAAACGGACACTGGGTACCTTTCATCCCGAAAAAAAGTACTGTTCCCGAGGAAAACAACAAAAACGATGATAGATGGCGCCACGTGTCTTTCGCATCATGATTGAATTATATTACTATTCCGAAGAATACGGAATACGCAATAAACGACATATACACGAGCAAAGCAGCGAGCGAGCTCTAGTAAATAATAAATGTGACGTCATTGATCCCATAAGTACATTATCTTCATTATTTCGTTTGTAACATGAACTTTGTCGTCGCTAAGCGAAGGTCTTTGATATCACATTAACTTCGTTACCGAATGTTAATGATCTACTAAATATAACGTTAATTATCTTAGTTATTAACGATTTGTTTCCTGCGGCCTAGGACTGGAAATAGGATACCTACCTCGTTTTAGTTCTAGGACACCGCGTTTTTGTTCTAGGAGACTACGTTTTTATTCTAGGAGGCGTAAGTTCAGTAGTAATTCGTGTAATTCCTTCAAACCACGTGATCTACTGGTGACATAGAATAACCTTAAAATAGAATTTCCGAAAATCAACTAAAAACTACCTGCAACACATAGTCTTAAGTTAGAGAGGATCCAGAAAAGATTTTTATACCATCTTGCCTATTCTGCGAGATTAGACAAAAAAGTTCGGAGCTACACAAAACGTCTTCAAAAATTTAGCATGACTTCACTCGAAAAACGAAGAAATTTTTTAGATTTAATTTTGGTTTTTAAAATACTGCAGAGTAAAATAGACTGCCCCCAGTTGCTAAGTAAGTTTAAATTTAACCTACTCCACAAATATCCGCGTCACCCTATAAAACTGTTGCGTCCCCCATTCCGCAAAACTGTATCAGGATCCAACTCCCCCATCCCCAGAATTTGCAGGCTTCTTAATAATTGCGATGAATCAATAGATATTTTTTCCTCAACACTTCAAAAATTCAAGCACCAAGTCCATCAAAAGTAACCACCATATTGACTTTTATTTTTATTTTATGTCATATTTGTTTAGACTGTTTTTAAAGATAAAGATAAAGATGCATTTATTTGTATGAAACATGTGTTACATTTTTACATGGTCTGTTAAAATATGAATAATGGTATCAACATGTCCAGCCGTATCAGGCGTACAAATTACTTAAAATTAATGTAAGTATAATAGTTTACATACCGCAATTTAGCACAATAATTTTATATATTTGGCACAATGGAATTATCTAGTAAAAAATCATTTACACTATAGTACCCTTTTGTACATAGCAATTTCTTAAATTTCTTTTTGAATAAATTAACTGTTAGGGTTTTATATGCATTAGGTATTTTATTGTAAATTTTTGCCGCCATGCAGAAAATACTTCGCCACATATGTGTAGTTCTGGACTTATGCAAGCAGAGGCTATTGCCGTCACGTCTGTTGCGTTTAATGACATCCGATTTGTGAGGAAACAATTGTAAATTTTTTCTAACAAATAAAGCTACTTCAAGAATATATAGACATGGGAGGGTCAAAATGCTATGTTTTATGAACATCGGTTTGCAGCTGTCTGTCACTTGTAGTCCAAACATGGCTCGGATACAGCGTTTTTGGTTTTTAAAAGCAATCTCCTTGTGAACTGAATTTCCCCAAAAAATAATTCCATATCTTAGAATGGATGCAACTAGACCGTGATAGGCTGTCAAAAGAGTATCTATGTTCACTATTATACTGTGTTTCTAAAACTACCCACTAGTTGTTGAAAGTGTGTTTATTGCTGTTATAATTTTGTTTTTTGTTTTTGCATGCTGTGTCTATCGCATCATATTGTACGCTATGCTTGTATCATATTTCTTGTTTTATTAGGATAAACAGTGTAACAATTGTAGATAGGCCAATAAATAAATAAAAAATATCTAAATAATTTCTTGGTTTTCTGTTTCTGAGTAATTTTAGAGCCCCAAGTCAACTGACTGCAAAGAGCGATATCGCGTTAGTTGTGCACGCCAGCCGTGTCGCCGTACTTTCATTAATTTATGCGTAGCAATGAAATGTTCACTCAGATACAAAACAATGCTTGCATATTTTTTTTCTTTTTCTTTAATAAATCCTTATTATTGGTGTGGATAGCATCACTTTCCTATACCGCATGACAGTCTACACCAGTCGTAGATCATGATATCTGAATATTAAAAAATCTTAATTTGATTCGGCTTTCCTTCTCCAGCTAGTCAGACAGGAAATGCCAGCGCCATCTAGTCTTAAAAAAACATTACATTGACTTGTAAAAGTGTACGTAACAGATTTATTTACAGAAATAAAAATCATTCAGCATTTAAAAGGAAGGAGGTTTATTACAGTTTACAAAGAGTGGTGGGTAAAAAAAAACTTTCATTGATGACACATGTAGACAAGTGCTTACTTTAATTGAAGTGCTCTCCAATTGATCTTAAGGTCATGGCACATTATACCGGCACAGCAACTGCACAGCTGCAGCACGGCGTCGCCTCGAATTTAGGTTACAGCTAGCCGCCAGCGCGCTAACTACGCGTCGTCCGCGAAGTGCAAGCTCGCAGTACGCGCGCCGGCCGCGAGGTGCAAACTTGCTGTCACCGCGAACACAATTGTTTTCTGGCATTTGTGATTGAACACGCCTAGGACTTGCACGTTTTCATAATGTGTTTCACGACGTTGTTTCGCTGGCGACTCGGAGTAAGCACGCAGTCCGTTCGCTTGTAGAGCGCAGGCTGCGAGTAGAGTTGTGTGGTAGCGGCAAGCGCGCTGACTGCCCGCCGTTGGCTTTTTCATATTGACATCGGTTTTAAGAATTTATTCTCATAAAGAACACAAACGGTTCACTGTTTGTGACAACATATGAGATGTACAAATTTATCAGTTAGTTCTTAATATAATGACTCTGTGAATCGATAAAAAGAAAGCAGAGGAAAAAAGAGTGGAAAAATTGTATTAATAAGGTTAATTTTTTTTTAAATGACGAATATTTAGTTAAACAATGGCAAGTTTTTTTTTCTAGTGGTAGCAATGTTCCTGAACATAAACACACACAGACATTATGAAATATATTATACGACACATGATTTAATGTTCTAATTTGAATGACAAGTTAGTTGCTGGGTTGGAGCGGTGGCGTTGCGGTGCCGCTATAGTGTGCCATGATCTTAAGTCTGACTCCAACTGTTTTTATGACTTGATCTTAACCTAACACATTAACGACGCACTCACACTTGTGTGGGTTTTTCCTACAATCACAAATCTGGGGTATTGAACCCTTCGGTTTACCTATGTTGCAATCGGCATCAATGCTGCAACCTGAAAAAAGAATTAGTGTTACCACAAAACAAAGAAGTATGATGGACTGTGTGTTTCACGTAAGAGCATGGCTTATCGAAAACTGTTTTTATTAAGGAATTTATGAATCCCAGGACAAATGGGAAAGTTGCATGACATGAAAATTAAACTTGTTATTTTTATTTTAAGCTATTGACATTTGTAATTTTATTTTATTTTAAAATTTAGATTAAGCAAGACTAGTAAGTCATTTTTAGGTAATGGCGTACGTTTTTATAACAAGTTGCCGAAATCTGTAACAGATCTTACCGAGGGAAAATTCAAAACCCATATTAAACGTGTCCTCACTCAAAAAGCATACTACAAGACTAAGGACTACGTTGACGACAAGGATGTTTGGCATTAGTCCCTGCACATGTGGCTTCCCTGGTACCTCATTAACGACGTATGTGTATGTCTATTAACTATCCTCAATTATGATTTTTATTTTTTATTTTTATTGCTGTCGTTACTCTCAAGATATCTTTTATCTTATCTTACAATGATTTTTTCTCTAAGTTTTGATGACATTTAATCATGTCAATTGTTTTATATAGTTTAGCTTCATTTTATCTTTTGTAAATGTGAGAACTTCGTGGACTTGCCTATACATATAATTGTGTAAATTACTATTATTCATATTGTGTTATTTTTTTCTTTTTGGTTAATTTTTGTACTCAAGACTTGGTATTACATTACTCACAGGTCTGTGGTCAAGACTACATTGTTCTCTCTTAACTATCATAAATCATATTACTGTATTTACTGAAGTTGTTAAAGATATCCTTTTTTTTAAAAGAGGAACCATGGAGTTTCTTGCCGGTTCTTCTCCATAGGAAACGACTAATTGGAACCGTGCACCTAAATTCATAAGCGCCTGTATTGGTTTATGTGAAATAAAATTTTTTGATTTGATTTGATTGATTTGAATTTGATTTCTTTGGTTGTCATTTGTAAGTTGATAATTGGAAACCAATTTTCCAATTCAATTATTTTTTCTTTGACATTTGCAATTTGATATGTAGATAATTCTTGATTTAGTGCTTTTTTTTGACATTGTAATTTAATTATTTGTTTAAATAGATTTATTTTGTTTAAATTAGAATCATTATTGTTGTCACAAAATTTGCATGCCGAATTTAGTAGGCGGAATATGAAGAACATGTATGTGTTATAAAATCTGTAAAATACCATATTTCAGGCAAATAAATGAATCTATCTATCTAAGGGAAATGTTCAAGAAGAATGAAATGCAAAATTTTTTTTTTTTTAATCTTGTTTTCTCTTGACCCTCATCGCACCTGATGGTAAGCGCAGACAGGGTCTAAGATGGAGCACACGAATCCAAGTAACAGAGATGTAGAGGGATTCCTCTATACCCCTCTGGCTCTCACATACACACGACGGAAAACTCAAACTCAACTCAAAACTCATTTATTCAAAATAGACTAGAATTACTTAGTTCTTTTTGAACGTTAGTTTTACAATATTATAGACATCCCACAAAAAGCCCTCCCTTCACCGCTTCCTAGTGTTCTAATTCATCTAATCAAAATGTTACTTATTATGATATACGTAGATTATTATTAATAACTGTTATTACTATTACCATTCAACAATTTTATTATTATAATTTTATTAGTATAGCACCTAATAACAGTATGTTGCTGTGCCCTTACCGGGTTTCATGTTGAAACTATATACCTATGTACCTACCTACATAAATATAACATCTAATGTACACATGAATGCAATAAAAAGTTTGAGTTTGTTTTTGCTTTGGAACACAGTAAACTGCTTGACCCCGGACTTTAACGTTCAGGTGGTAGCTAGCCAGGTGGACCGTATAGATCCTACCATCAAGCGTGCTGTGTTTTGTATAATCTAACAACACGCGTCTATTCCTAGCGTGCGGTGAGGAAGTTTTATATTCTAGTCCGTCCCCACACGGTTGAAAATATACAGCGTGTCCAGAAAGTACTATCAAGCGGAAGTCCAGAGGTAGAGCATCCTTACAGGTACCCGAAATACCCTCATGCATGTTCCGCAATTTTTCGTAATTTCCGAGTTATGATTTCTTTTCATGTCTTTAATGACAAACAACAAAACTCTAACTTTAATGAAATTTTTGATCATAGACTCATGAATACATGATAAAAATGCGTGTTCTATTCATCTAGTTTGGAAAAAATAACTATTCACGTCACTATGATCAAAAATGTTATTAAATTCAGAGTTTGGTTAAGTAAGACATGAAAAGAAATCATAACTCGAAAACTACAAAAAATCGCGGAACATACGGATACTTCGAGCACCTCTAAGGGTGCTCTACCTCTGGACTTCCGCTTGACACTATTTTCTGGGACACGGACACGGTGTATCATCATCTGCCTAGCCTTTTCCCAACTATGTTGGGGTCGGCTTCCAGTCGAACCGGATGCAGCTGAATATCAGTATTTTACATGGAGCGACTGCCTATCAGACCTCCACAACCCAGTAACTGGGTAATACGATACTCTTGGTAAGACTGGTTGTCAGACTTTCTGGCTTCTGACCAACAGTAACGACTGTCAAAGATCTACAAATGACAGCCGGGGCCAGCGGCTTTACGTGCTTTCCGAGGCACGGAGGAAACTCGCTATGGTAAATGGTCACCCATCCACAGACCAACCTCGGCAAGCGTGGCTTAACCCGGAAGATCGGTCTATGCGGCTGTAATTATTTAGCTACGAGCTCCTCATTATTTAACACGGACACGGTGTATATACAATATATAATATATTATGTAACGTTTATCGATAACTAGCTGATGTTTGGGCCTTCCCTCGCATGTTATGTCAATAAAACGACACGTTTGGTGCAGTGGCTAAGCGATTGGCTTCTGCGCTACGGGTCGTGTGTTCGATTCCCACACGGAACAAAAATTTGTATGGCCTATAGATGGTTGTTTCGGGTCTGGGCGTTTGTTTGTGAGATTTGTGTCTGTAAACGAACCCACGATACAAGAGAAATCTTAGTGTGGGGCAACGTTTTTTTAAAAAAAAAAAAAGTTTCATCAAAATTAATTCAGTAATTTAGTCACGAAGAAGTGACAAACAAGCAAACTCCACTCATTTATCATGTTAGTGTGGATGGTGTTTAATATGTTTCGATTACAATAGCCAACACATAAGGCCCTATGCACATGCGACATTCGATGTATTGAGTTTCGATGTCACGTAGGGAACCCCACGGGCCGTAGTTTGCCCATCCCTGCTAGAGAATCCCTTAGTCGCCTTTTACGACACCCATGGGAAGAGATGTGGTAGTGCTATTCTTTACATCCGGCACCACCTGAAGAAATAGACGCTAACTTTCTTAGTTACTCTATAATTTAAATAAAAGCTGTACCATTTAAAAAATTTGGATCCATATTGCAATAACACTGCCCGTTGGGGTTATCGTTTACTTTCAAACAGAAACAGTACGAACCATGAGCGTACATGCATTCTATGTCAGACGAGCAACCTGAAACAAAATCATTAAGTGAGCAACGAAAACAGTGAACGGTCAAAGGAACGTTCTTTTAAGCGCGATGGCTCTAAAAATACCCCTAAGCATTGCCACATCGATTCTCGTGACCTTCACCAGCTAACACCAGCTTGAGGCGTTGGAGTCCATTGAGAAGCGTGCCAAGAAGATTACCAGCAACGACTCCCTTGTTCAGACCAAGCTCCAAAGTCTTGAGCATCGGCGCAAAGTTGCTAGTCTATCGGTTTTTTATCGGATACATTTCGGAGAGTGTGCTTCAGATCTGCATGATCTAATTCCCCCTGCACTTTTTTCTATAGGACGGCCAGAAGCACGAAAAAGCGCCATCGGTTCATGGTTGATATACCTACCAAAAACCCGAATGAAGCGCTTTGATTACACTTTCATTGTGAAAACCGCCAAACAGTGGAATGCGCTGCCCGAGTGGGTGTTCCCCGACAGCTACAATCTGGGTGTCTACAAGTCATGAGTGAATCGTGAATCGGTTTCTTCTGGGCAAGCGTGCTCCATCGTAGACCGCATCATCGCTTAACATCAGGCGAGATGGCGGTCAAACGCAGGCCTATTATTAAATAAAAAAATAAAAACTGCCAATATCATCGTATTATAACTTTCTTGAGACACATTCATATTTATGATTAGTTACGGTTTACTCACGTGCATTTTTCGGGATTGCCCGACTAGTTTCGGACCCAAACGGAGCCCTTAATCATGAGCTGAACACGCGGCGAGGTCGCGAGACGAACTGGCGCTGCAGCGCGCCGCGTAGCGTTGCGCCCGCGACGAGAGGTGCGCGCTCTGTGTCGGTATTGCTCGTGCGTCTTCGTCACTTGTCGTGTCCGGGTTGATACATGAAATAGACGCGCAGACTCCCATCATCACCCTTCACACCTATCTTCTGTACCCAGAACGCTGATTAACCGGGCGCTCAGTTTGTGTGATCCTCAGTACGTGGACATGGAGTTACGTCATTTACAGAACGTACTGGAGCGCAACGGTTACCAGTGGCGGCGATGCACTCGTAGTCTGAGTACGGTGGACACGGCTCGTAGACGAACGGCTGGAGCGGAACGTACTCCTGCGTTTTTGCCGTTCGTGCGAGGAGTTACCGACAAAATAGGTCACCTGTTACGCCGAAGATATAGCATCAGGACGATCTATCGCCCGCCTGGACAACTGCGGCAGTTGGTACGCTCACCAAAGGACAAAGATCCGCTAGGCGTTCCTGGTGTATACAAGATACCGTGCGACTGTGGCCTGAGTTATATAGGGGAAACTCGCCGCAATATCGGAACCAGACTTAGCGAACACATAAGTAGTATGAAGAGTATGGACAGCAAGAGGTCGGCAGTTGCAGAACACGTCTGTAACACTGGCACGGCTCACTTTATACGTTTCGATAAGGCTTCCGTACTAGCGAAGGAGAAATATTTCGTGCCGCGAAAAGTACGTGAAGCCATCGAAATCAGCCCACATCCGAACTTCAATAGAGACGGTGGTTGAACACTGCCGCCTGCCTGGAAACCAGCACTGAAGTCTACTTCATATAAAAGTGAGTTAAGTCTGGAGTGCGACACAGTTAGCGCGGCATGCATCGGTACTATTTCATGTATCAACCCGGACACGACAAGTGACGAAGACGCACGAGCAATACCGACACAGAGCGCGCCCCTCTCGTCGCGGGCGCAACGCTACGCGGCGCGCTGCAGCGCCAGTTCGTCTCGCGACCTCGCCGCGTGTTCAGCTCATGATTAAGGGCTCCGTTTGGGTCCGAAACTAGTCGGGCAATCCCGAAAAATGCACGTGAGTAAACCGTAAATAATCATAAATATCATCGTGGTCGGTTGACGGGTTCTCTTATGTTGGTCAAACGTGTTCAAACAATAACCGTAACATTAAAGTACTCATCGCGGCAATCGCGGTAAAGTTCCCGGCAAATAACTTGAACCATCATGGCGCCGGTTACACCTATGACTTTATTAATTTTGTCATTTTTGTGTTTTTTTAAAGACCAATGACGTATTTTTTTTAATTTGATTCCTTCGGTTTTTTGTGTACCATGGTCTGAACAACGTTTCCGTGTTAATAGACAACCCCTGCGTAGCACATCTCAGGCATTTCACACTTTACTAGGGAACTTAACGCGACATAAACTAAGGCATATTTAGATTCAGGCAGTTCTGATGAAAATCTTGTTGGGGTCTCGATTTTTGTATATACTAAAAATAGCGTTGTATAATCAAAGATACATACTGTTTTCTTTCATGTGGCCGGTAGTTACATGACCAATTAGAACAAGGCTACAGAACACCAACGCGACTGTTAACAACTTCATGGTCAAACACTTCAATTCCTCTGCAAAGAAATATTTTCTTCCGACGTTTATATATCAGATGTTTTTCCGTAAAATCGATTATCGACATGCATTTATAATCACTTAATTTATATATTGGCTGTATTAAATATTTTTCTCGTTTCGAATTGCATATCGATATATTTTAATCCCATTAAAAACATTAATGTATAAAAGCCAAGTCTCGCAACAACATATTTTGTCGTCGAGCAAAATGCAGTTCTACGCTATTTCGCTATATGTATAGTAAAGCATGTTGCGTCATAAACTATAACTATATAGCATGACGATCACACTGTACGCTATATCGTAAGCCAGTGTGCTATGTATAGCAAGTTATTTGAAGGCGATCCATCGGGTGACGGATGGGGTTGTCCGTCATTTCTACCCGTGAGGCGGGGCGGCGACCGGAGAATCGTACCATATAGCACTGAAAATCGCTCAAGTTTATCGCGTACGCAAGCCAATACTTTATGATATCGCTGCGCTATACAGTGTTTTGCTATAAGCTATATTATAGCGTAGTCTGAACTGCGCTTAAAAAGTTCTGAGATCTAATGTAGAGCCAAGTCTGGCATTTCATTTAAGGTAAAGGCACCCAATTCCGAGGGGTTCTAAAAATGGCACCATATTCCGATGTATTTAGAATAACGGCGTTTTCAAGCAACTTACAAGTTCTTTTTGTTTGCAAGATACATTAATCAATAAATAATTTATCTGTTTATGTTTATGTAAGCAAAATAGTGCTTTGGTGTGTGTACTTTTTAAAATAAACAGTAAGTTTGACGCTAGCAGCTGACTCGAACGCGCACTTCATACATTTCGGACCTTATGCACGTGATTAATACGATTTGCTAAATAGTGTTTTGTATGATAATTTTATACCGTGTGAGTTTTTATTTAGGTTGAAATATTGGAAGGGTTATATTTTTATTGAAAACAGTTAACATTTTAATATTTTCTTTACAAATTGAGGAGAAAATAAGTTTATAAAATACCGCGGCATTAGGTGCCAAATATTTTAGTTGGTTCCTAAATACCGATGTATACCACGGAAATGCAATTTAATAGACGTCGACTTTTTTTCAAATTTTGAAGGCAGATTTATGGTTACGAACTTAATATTTTAGCTCAGATTACTTAAATAACCAGTAGATATAAAAATCTATTTCCGAGGTACACTACGGCGTCGCATTTACTAATTGTAGCAGGTCAAAGATTGCCTGTTTAGGTACTTTATTAATTCGTTGTATGGAAAAGCTAAGTACAGAAAATTAAGTTATTCATGTGTTCTGATATAATCCTGAGTGAGCTTTGTATATTTTTTCAAAGATATCGCAATTGAACATTAATTTATTTGTTTATTATTAAAAAATCTTTTACTTTTTATTACTCGGAATTAGAAATCTTGATTTAGTATTATAAAACGCTATTCCGATGTATTTAAGTCGGAATAAGGTTATTCTTCTTAATCGTTTCCTCACTACTGAGGATCGTGACTCCATTTCAACTTGTCTACGGTCTGTCTCCATCTGTTGCGATCAGTTGCCTGGTGGATTGCGGCGCTTATAGGTATCGCGAGTTGTTCGGATATCTGATCAGACCATCGTTTTGGACTTCGTCCTCTAGGTCTTTTGCCCTCTATTTTTCCTGTTACCATTAGACGTTCCAGGTTATCGGCACCTCTGCGAGCAATGTGGCCGAAGTATCGCACTATGCGTTGCAGGCTGGTTGAGGACAGACGTGGTGTCTTCTCTATTTTAAGCTGTTTTAGGATCGAGACATTTGTGCGGTGGGCTGTCCATGGTATCCTCAATAGGCGGCGCCAACACCACATTTCAAAGGCGTCAATTCTTTGCCTGTCAGCGGCTTTGAACGTCCACGTCTCTGCACCATAGAGAGCAATGGAGAAGACAAGTGTGCGGACCAGATGTATCTTGGTCCGATTGGTGATGTTCCTGTCTCTCCATACTTTATCTAGTTGTGACATCGCTGTCTTGGCCATGCCAATTCGTCTTCGAATTTCTGGTTCGCAGCTACCTTTATTCGTGATTACAGAGCCCAGGTATTGAAACCGGTCCACGGTTTCATACTCTTGTAAGAGGTCAGTGCGCTGAATGGCTGTGAAACGGTCAATAACAAGAAGCTTGGTCTTAGTTTTGTTAATAGCGAGACCCATTCTTAAGCTGGTTGTTTCCAAGCGATCCAGTAGTTCCGCCATTTCAACTTCGGATGATGCAAGGAGTGTGGTGTCATCTGCATAACGGAGGTTTGATATTTTCACTCCGCCTATCTTGACACCACCTTCCCAATCTTCAAGCGTTTGGCGCATTATGTACTCGCCATATATATTAAACAGAATGGGAGAGATCACGCATCCCTGTCGGACTCCCTTACAGAATTTGAAACGGCTTGATGTAGCGTTTCCCATGGTCACAGTGCCATATCCTGACTCATAAAGATTGCGAATCAGCATTACAAGGTGGGCCTGGACTCCTGTCTCAGTAAGAACCTCCCACAGTTTTTCCCATTTGACGCAGTCAAAGGCCTTCTGATAATCTACAAAGCACATAAGTGCCGGGGTGTTATATTCATAGCATTTTTCTACGATGAGCCTAATGTTTAATATCTGCTCCCTGGTACCCCTTCCTTTAACAAAACCTGCTTGTTCAGGTGGTATCTGCCAGTCAAGAAAGGATCTCAATCTTTTGTTAATAATGTGTAGTAGAATTTTGCTAGCATGCGACATTAGGGCTATTGTTCTGTAATTATTACAGTTTCGCACCGATCCCTTTTTGTGGAGAGGAATTATGGCGGAGTGTACCCAGTCAGATGGCCAGTGCCCGGCTTGCCATACCGCGTTACAGATGTTATGTAAACTTGTTATGCCGTTTGGTCCTAAACCTTTTATTGCTTCCGCTGTGATTCGATCTGGTCCTGGCGCCTTGTTCGTTTTTAGTTTCCGGATCGAATCTTCTACTTCCGAACGGAGTATGTTAGGTTCTGCATCTATTACGATTTCAGCTGCTCGGGTAGACTGGGTCAATTGATCCTGATAGAGCTCTTCACAGTATTGTCTCCATCTTTCTGTGACTTCAACGATTTCATGTATCGGTTTGCCATCTTTATCGTCAATTACCCAGGAACATGGTTTGAATTTCCTCGTTATTTGCCTAACCTTTTTGAAGAGATCAGCAGTTTGATATTTTTCTGCATGACATTCAATTTCAGTACAGATGTTCTCGAGATATTGATTCTTGTCTCTTCTGCACTGTTTTTGAATTTTTTTGGTAAGCTTAGTGTACTCCTCTAGATCATCAGATCTCATGCCAATCTGCAGTTTTTTTTCGTAGCTCTATATTTGACCATGCCTCATCCGATATCCAATCCTTTTTAATTTCGGGCTTTTCAATCATGGAGTCTAACACGTTAAGGATCTTAGTTTTAAACTGCAACCATTGTTCATCTGGGTTTGCTTGCGTTACAATAAGGCCCAGTTCGGGCTCTGTGTTCTTCTGGAAGTATTCATATTCAGGCTGGCTTAACCTCATTGTATGCTTTGTTCTTTTGCTGCATGATTTTAGTCGCACTCGTAGATCAGCCACTAGCAGTTGATGGTCAGAGCCACAGTCGGCACCGGGAAAGGTTTTGGCGTTCGTTATGGACGACTTCCATCTTCCAGCAATAGTAATGTAGTCAATTTGGTTGCGGAAACGACCACCAGGGGAAGTCCATGTGTAAAGCCTACGCTTGTGATGTTCATAGCAGGTGTTGGTTATAGATAGATTGTGGCTTACACAGAAGTCTATGA
Organism: Amphipyra tragopoginis; assembly: GCA_905220435.1. Classification (NCBI taxonomy): domain Eukaryota; kingdom Metazoa; phylum Arthropoda; class Insecta; order Lepidoptera; family Noctuidae; genus Amphipyra; species Amphipyra tragopoginis. Next base: position 19,189,832 of record HG992016.1, read on the forward strand.
ACCTCTCACCCCTTTCGTTTCTGACACCAAGTCCGTATTTACCAATTATATGACGTATGTGATCATCGCATTCGGTGTTTCCTACCTTCGCGTTCCAGTCACCCTGAACTATTATTATTTCGCGCTTAGAGATGTTGTCCACTGTTGTCTGTAAGTTGCCATAAAAGTCGTCGATGTCTTCTTGTGATGATTGGGCAGTTGGTGCATAGACTTGTACAATATTAATTGGGAGCGGGGTGCAGTCTCAATAAGGTTATATTAGTACCTAATTCCGTGGTATTGGCACACGTTAATTATAGAGTGTTCATTATCTTACGCAGCTTGTTCAAAACTTTACTATTGTTTTAGTAACTGCAAGAATATAAATTTACCCTTTAAAATAACATTCATATTCCGATATACTCAGATATAGTTATACTTATATATTATATACTTTTAATAAAATTATTAAAATTGTTTTATTATTATAATTGTTTTATTGTAGGAGAATGAAGCCAAGAAAAAAATACACGGAAGAGGATCTCCAAAATGCTATTACAGCAATTCATAATGGCAGTAGTGTTTATAAAGTTTCTCGACAGTAGGTACAATATTCCCGAATTCCTATCTAAGTAAATTACATATTGTGGTACCATATTAATAATCATGTAAGACAGAGTCTGACACTGATCCAAAGACAAACAAAGATAAATAGACTTGATTTTTTGAACATCATGTATCATTCTCCCCACCTCCTTTCCTTTGCATTTTGTACACTCGGAATTAGGAACCAAATGCATCGGAATTAGGATTTTTAAATCGGAATTAGGTGCTTCGGACTTCTTCATATTTTTAAATAATTTGACATTATTAATAAACTTTTATTGTCAAACTGTGAGTATATTTCAAAAATAAGATATATAATACTTCTGATAAAAATAGCCAATTCTACAGAAAGGTATATTAAATACTTAATTTTTAATGTTCTTTCTAGTTATGGTGAAAACACCGCGGAATTAGGTGCCTTTACCTTATAAAGATATTTTTCAGACTTTGCAATCACGTATTCTAATTTGTTTTTTGTAGGTTTACTTCATTTTTCGTTTTACGGTTCTATTTCTTGCAGAATGGCTACAGATTTCCGCAAATCACACTATCTTTCTCCTTTGTCGTGTAACAAAACCAAAGTGACATATATTTTTTCCACTAAAGCCATATAGTGTAAAAACAATTGAAACAGTAATTATTGACAAACATTAATTTTGAAAAATCAGTCAAATGCGAGTAAAATATAGTCGGAAGATTTAGTATTCTATCTACATAAGCATAATAAGTAATTGTTTAATAATTATGCAACTGAGAAAATATTTCAAGATTTTATATTTTTCGTTCCTTTCATTCCTAAATACTAACTTTATGAAGGATTATTTACAAAAACAGCATAACTGGAATTTTCATGCGTTTTATCCTAAGTGTTCTTAAAAATAGTTTACAGTAATGTGTAATGTGAAGCATTTAAGATTAAAATAATACATAATTTAATTCATAACATATTCAACATTAACATAAATTAAATTCAAATTTTTATCTTTAACATTGACAATGCTATGAAGCTTTTTGTCCATTGAAAAATTTAACGACAAAAAAAATATGCTGTTTTTGTAAATAACCCTTCATATGTTTATAGGTCTGCTAGAAGTACTTTAGAATTTTGATAATGAGTGAGTGAGTGTGTGTCGAAATAACGAAACTTTGATGTCAGATATTTTCTAAGCTGTTTTAGTTAGGAAAATATAATTTAGCAATTTAGTTAAATACATTAACTACTTTCCATAACATAGTTTTTAGGCTTTCACTCTCATCTGTTACAAAGATATAGGGGGCTTAAAAGTGCCTTGAGTTGCTTCGAGAAAAGGATGTACGGCCGTGCCTACTCGATGTTGGCGGGGGCACTGCCGTGCCTCCTAATTAATTAAAATACATAAAATCCATGACGCAATTCTGTTACGGTAATATGAACCGATGAAACTATAAACAGGGGCGTAAATGCCATTGCGTTTGTATGTAGTTTACTGGGATGCATAGCAACATTTTGCACCACGTTTTGTATAATTAAGGTACTATTCCGAATCGAGCTGCCAACTGCAACTGGCGACAGCACGTGCAGCGGCTAGAGGTGACGCTGGTGTGGCGAGTGTCGTGCGTGGTGCGACTTCATGCACTCGCTGCACGTGCTGTCGGCAATTGCCGTTGGCAGCTCAGTTCGGAATACTACCATTACAGCGATTACGCACTGCATTCGATCCGAATCCGTGAAAATACGTTCCGAAGTAGCCATAGAACTATTTGTATGGTAGTTTACGCACTACATCCGGCATCCGTCATCCGATTTCTATCCGTCATCCGTGAGTTTCTTAAACGGAAGAACAATTGACTGACCGAAGTAGCCGCAGTACTGTTTGTATGAACGCTTTCGCATTACCTCGGATTCAAATCAGACGCCAAACGGATATGCCAAAGATGGCCCCTGAATTGTTTGAATTTGAATCAGAGATCGGAATAGTTCGTAAGCAATATCCGAATTCGGTCCGAGATTTTTACTCTAGATCGGTATTTTCACGGATTCGGATCGGATGCAGTGCGTAAAGCAATATCCGAATTCGGTCCGAGTTTTTTATATCCGTACTTTCACGGATTCGGATCGGATGCAGTGCGTAATCGCTCTTACACTTCGAATTTGACGACGTCTCTTGAGCAATCGATATGTCATGTAAAAAAAATATGATATCTATGATTATTTACCGTTTACTCACGTGCATTTTTCGGGATTGCCCGACTAGGTTCAGACCCAAACAGAGCCCCTAATCATGAGTTGAACACGCGACGAGGTTGCGAGTCGAACAGCAATTTCGAAAAATGCACGTGAGTAAACCGGAACTAATCTATACATATAATAAAACAGTAAAAAAACTGTGTCTGTACATTGAATACATTTAAAAAGAAATGATTGAGGGGGGTTTAGAAACAGTAATAGAGCACGAATCTAAAAAAAAAAATCTGTCTGTTTGTTTGTACACGCTAATCTTCGGAACTACTAGACGGATTTCAATGATTTTTTTTTTGTTGTATAGGTATTAAGTCTGGGCAACATATAGGCTATAATTTATCTTGGAAACTTGAACACCTGATGCAGAACCGCAACAGACCAGCTAAAATATAAGAGATACAAAAATGGTACCATAGCAAAAATTGTTCCACGTGATGAGCATTTTCTGTTGAGAGAATAAATTTGAAGATCTGGAACACCTGATGTGGAATTCCAAGAGCCCAGCTACACTATAACATATATAGGAATAACGTCTTAGCAAGAGTTGCTCAGCCTGATGAGCACTTTCTGTTGACGTATAAAAATTGAAGATCTGGAACACCTGTTGTGGAATTCCAAGCGCCCAGCTACACTATAACATATATAGGAATGACGTTTTAGCAAAAGTTGTTCAATCTGATGAGCACTCTCTGTTGACGTATAAAAATTGAAGATCTGGAACACCTATTGTGGAATTCCATGCGCCCAGCTACACTATACATATAGGAATGACGTTTTAGCAAAAGTTGTTCAATCTGATGAGCACTCTCTGTTAACTTATAAAAATCGAAGATCTGGAACACCTGTCGTGGAACTCCAAGAGCCCAGCTACATCATAACACATATAGGAATGACGTCTTAGCAAAAGTTGTTCGGTCTGATGGGCATTTCCTGTTTACTTATATAAATCGAAGATCAGAAATATCTGATGTGGAAATAAAAGCTATCACTAATTTCACTGTATAATTATAAAATAACATAAGCTGGGAGTACCTCCATGCGGTGACGGCGGTAACAGTTAAGGACTGATTTTCGACGACGATGGTATATCATTGAAAATTTGACTCTACTGGGCAAAACTCCCATTTGTTTTTTTTTATTTTATCGAATAAATATGCCTTCGGGCTTATGTTATTTGAGTATTTAATTTGCTTTTCCATTTATCTGCGTGACACGGTAGCCTACCCGGTAACGCAGGGGAGCAGTCACTTGGATTTTAATTGATCAGCTATCTTCACAATAAAACTATAACCATGCCTAGAAAGAGGTCAAATCTTTCACAATGTTCCAAAGGAGCTAAAAGATTGAGGATCATAAGATCCCAACTACCGAAGAGCGTCAGGAGAGACTTGATGCTGTTCGAGAACATCAGGCTGCAACTCGCTCCGTGGAAACCTCTTCGGATCGCGAAGCACGCCTGCGTTCTCAGCGTATTTACGCATCTACATCCAGGTCTCTAGAGACCAGTGAAGAATATGATGCGCGACTGACCGCTGATCGTGAACGTCATGCATTGTCTCGTGAGTCGGAGACGTTCACGGAAAGAGAATTACGCTTGGGTTCTCAGCGTATATACACATCGACTTCGAGGTCTCTAGAAACAAGTGCGGAACTTGATGCGCGACTGACCGCTGATCGTGGAAGTCATGCATTGTCTCGCGAATCGGAAACGTTCACGGATAGAGAATTACGCTTGAGTTCCAAGCGTATCTACGCATCGACTTCTTGGTCTCTAGATACAAGTGGGGAATGTGATGCGCAACTGACCGCTGATCGTGAACGTCACGCATTGTCTCGCGAGTCGGAGACGTTCACGGATAGAGAATTGCGCTTGAGTTCCAAGCGTATCTACGCATCGACTTCTTGGTCTCTAGATACAAGTGGGGAATGTGATGCGCAACTGACCGCTGATCGTGAACGTCACGCATTGTCTCGCGAGTCGGAAACGTTCACGGATAGAGAATTGCGCTTGAGTTCTCAGCGTATCTACGCATTGACTTCTAGCAGGTCTCTAGAGACAAGTGTGGAACGTGATGCGCGACTGTCCGCTGATCGTGAGTGACATGCATTGTCTCGCGAATCGGAAACGTTTACCGATACAGAATCACGCTTGAGTTCTCAGCTTATTCGTACATCTACTAACAGGTCTTTTAAAACGAGTGATGAACGGGATGCGCGACTAACTGCTGATCGAGATTATTATAAATTGTCCCGAACACGCACACAACAAAATATTCATAATCAGTTAGAAAGTGAGAGAGAAAGAATTGCTGGAGTACGGCATGAAGAGACAGAAGAAGAGCGCAACGAACGTTTGAATTCTCATCGACTTCGACATTCTCTGAACAGAATGTCGATATCATCTGAAAAATCGGATGTGGACCAGCTAAAGTATAAGAGACTAGCTTTTGCCTGCGGCTTCGCTCGCGTTAATTTATGGATCCCTAATTTTTTGATCCCAAAATATAGCCTATAGCACTCAGGGATAACGTAGCTTCCTACTGGTGAAAGAATTTTTGAAATCGGATGTGTAGTTTCGGAGATTACCTCCTACATACAAACAAACAAACAAACAAACAAACAAATTCTACCTCTTTATAATATTAGTATAGATATAAAAATGGTGCCATAGCAAAAATTATTCCACGTGAAGAGCATTTTCTGCTGTGAGAGTAAAGAAGATCTGGAACACCTGTTGTGGAACTCCAAAGCCCAGCGACACTATAACATATATTCAGAGAACTAGTTTATATGTTAAGCGAGAGAACGGCGGCAAATTGGCGGTTTTCTCCAGTACCGCCCTAAACGGTATCTTCGCTGAACTCATTATACGGTATCAGATGCGCGCTGCCTTCGTATCGTGTGCCAAGCGTTGGAGTGAAACGGGTAATGGACATGCAATGTAGCGACGCGGTAAGGTAATTTTGGAGGTGTGACAAAGTTTTGAATCGCGCTATCGAGATTTTGTGAAATGGATCGGTTATATTATTATGTTTGTGTTTGGGTGTTCGAGACGCTTGGACTGAATGGAGAAGAAAAGGAGAGATTGTTAACAACTGCTAATATAGCTGTTAGTAAAATTGACAATACTTAACTCTTAATGCTAGCATGAGTTTGATAATATAAGTTTTTCAGATATTAGTGTGAAAGATTTAATCTTTAGTAGAATATGATTAAATATCCTGTACACATCCTAATCCTAACTTATAAATGCGACAGTAAGTTTGTTTGTTACGTTTTCAAGCCTAAACCACTGAAGCGATCATCCTGAAATTTTGCATTACGTTGTCAGGTGTATAGAAATGGATATAGGGTACCTTTCATCCCGAAAAAAGTACTGTTCCCGAGGAAAACAACAATAACGTTAAGATAATAGATGGCGCCACGTGTCTTTCGAATCATTATTGAATTATATTATTGTAGAAACTTTAGTAGTGTATTAAGAGCTAATTGTCAAATTCTAAGTTAACGCGAGCAAAGCCGCGTGCTAAAGCTAGTATAACATAAATATAGGTGTAGTATAGAAAATATGTTACGGTTAAAGATAGGTGTGAGTAAAAAACTTCAGATTAACCGGTTAAGTTTAGATTTGACCGTTGGCTAGTGTTCGATAAAATGCTTCTTTACAATAAATGATTTCGTCTTTAACCGGTTAAACTTTAGATTAGCCGAACCTAATGGTTAAAAATGTAACTATTAGATAAATCAAAGAATTCCTGCGATGTGGAGCAACCAAGCACTTTTTTTTTAATTTACGAAAGTAAAAAAAATGTATAGGTATATCACTGCAAAAATAATGCTTTCCACTACAATATCAATAATTTGCACTATAAAATTAATGGTTCTCACTAAAGTTAATCAAAAACCATTTGTTTCTGGACGCACTCATTAAACGAATGATAGAAAGTGGTCGGTGAAGCGAATTGTTTCTAGCAGTGGTCACAGTTCTAACCTAACCTAACCTACCTTTCAGCTATCTATTTGTTGTTAGTAAATACGCTACTCGTTTACGTAATAACAATATTTTTGTAATAAACAAAGTTTTTATTACGAAAATAGTTTTTTTTTTTCTTATTATGACTTGCTTCCACATTTTTAGCCAGTAACTGCGGCTAGACTTAAGTTTAACCGCGTTCAGACGGTTAAATATGATAAAAAACAACATTAGCCAACCATCAAATCTAAACTTAACATTAACAGTTAATTTTAAATTTATATCCACACCTATCATTAACTGTACATACATATAGCGACGGATTCAAAGAAATAAATCACGACGAAACTAACTTGTCAGACAACACCGCACTTTAATTAACGTTCCATGTGATAATTGCCCAAAACAAAGTCTCAGGTACAGACATACACATAAAATTATACCACCTATTCACATAACATATTCCGTTCATATACAGTCGCGGGCAACGTTAGAATCACAACGAGACACGAGTCACCGCACCGCGCCTGGACGCGATGGGTATCACACAAATATCCCGCTGTGTTCACATAGCTATATACCCCGTAGGTAACGCACAGATATACCGCTGTGCTCGCCAGTACCGCATCCGTGCCGATAGGCATCGCTCTGATGTGTATCTGTTGCTAATTACAGCGGTACAGTCGATAACAGCTAGTAGCTACTTTAGTTACGTACGAATAATACTGTAATTACTTATGTATTGGGGGTAATAGGGTTTCATAGTTAAAGGAATTAGCTAAGTGTAGTACAGTCTATTACCCTTTCATGCTTCGAATAACACGACAAGACCCTTGTTGTCATGTGTAGGTTTATCTATATATAATATGCTAAAAATATAAGACTACAAGATATATACACCTCAACATCTGAAAGACTTGACGTGTTTCGGCGTCGGGGTAGCTGGTGAGTCGCTTTTGAAGGAGCTTACGGCTCTGACCTCTAGTATGGGACGCAACGTGTGTCGATATCCTTGCGCCATCCCATCTTTCGAGCTCGGCAGGATGTGCTGACGCTGCTGCTGCAGCTGTGGAGGCCCTCAAGCGGCGAGAATATAATAATTTTATTAGTAGGTAATTATATTTTCGAACCGTTTGGGGTCGAAACACTCGGGTCATGGGGTCCAAGTGCCCAACTTCTTTACAGAGATGTTGCAAGGCGGCTAATCGACACTTCCCGTGACCCGAAGGCTGGTCTCTACTTTGGTCAAAGGATAAGCATTGCCATACAACATGGTAATGCTGCCAGCCTTCTGGGCACGTTACCAGTCGACAGCGATGCGGAGGAATATTTTGATACCCTGAGTTTATAGTGTTATTAGATTTTTTTTATCTATTTGTATATACTTTTATTTGTAGTTATGTAAATATTGTGTATGTAATTGATTTCCATTATATTAATAAAGGTGTACCGATGACCTGGTGAAGGTCGCGAGAATCTGCTGGATGCGAGAAGCACAGGACCGGTCGATGTGGCGATGCTTGGGGGAGGCCTATGTCTAGCAGTGGACGTCTTTCAGCTGAATGATGATGATATTAATCAATAAAAAGTTTTACTCCTTTTGGCTTTTTAGACTACATGAACATAACATAATCAACCCATTACTGCCCCAGTGCTAGCAACGGGCCTCTTCTCAGAATGAGAAAGGCTTAGGCCTGAGACCATCACGCAGGCGAGTTTTCGGACTACACACGCCATCGAGAAATGTTTGGAGCCCTCTCGGTTTTTTCACGATGTTTTCCTACAACGTTAACGCGAGTGATAATCAAATTCAGATACGAACATGAATTCAGAGGTGCGGGTCAGGTTTAAACACAGACCCTGCATGGAAGGTAAGCGGTCAACCGCTACGCAATTACTGTTGTTAATAACAGACCCTGAATGACTAGATATTTTACCCCTGATTTACAACTAAAAAAAGTAGTTATACAAATTGTTTAAAGCCCTTTTTAAAAGTAGTTACTTGTTTTTAACGCGTTATGAACATGTATACATTTTTAAAACAAGTGTTTTGAAGATATTTACATGTTTGCCACTTAAAAGTCTGCAACAGTAATTATTTTTTTGAAAAAAACTATGATACATGTAGAATACATGTTTTATACCTAGGAGTAAACGAAGGGCTGCCGTCGCCTCCTTTTGCGAGGTGGTGATGGCGACCAAGGAGGGACAGGTGAGGGAGAGAGAGGCGACGGCCACTCTCTCTGACGCACCGGGCGACGCTGGAGGGCGCGCGACGATCTCCGGCCACCGTAGTGTGTGGCCTGCGGGCGACGGGTTAGGGGAACCGCCGCCCGACCAGTAACAGGCCCGAGAAGGCGGCGCGCATGTGTGTTTCGTGCGCGCCTCTCAGGAGGAAGTGGGGCAAAGCCCCACAGTAGAAGAGGTCCGCCAGGAGCTGGCAGACCGAGGCCTGCCGCGGTTGCGGTGCATGCAGTTGCGAATCCCGCGACCTCGGCCAAGGGTCAGGAGAAGGAACACCGTGGGTTTTTAGCCGGTAAAAGTCTTAATAATAATATATAATAATTTATTATAATGATAATTCTTCGCCTTCCCCAGGCGAAGGGTATCCATGAAGATTTCAAGAAAAAAAAAAAAGTATTAAATGAAGGGTTAGAATACAAAAATGCGTTTAGCCACTAGTTAGGTTGCGAATCATCTTGTCCAGTGTCAAATTCCAAGTAGTGGATGCTCAACTTTCCTTAACCACTGTCCGTTAGCCGAGAACGTCTGAAACTCAACCCACAGGTTCTTACAATACCTAAGATCATGCTAACAGATGAGGTTTTAAATCAATTTCTATGAAATTTTCTCAATATACAACGCCATCTACCGAAACATAGCAGAACGTTCTTATCAAGATGGACAACGCTATTGATGGTGGGATTTCGCGTGAATCGCGATAGTGATGTCCCGCCCACTTACAGAGTTAAGACCGGATTCACCGGCACGGTAGATACCGCCTGCCCTAGTTATACTAAACAAGAACGTGCAGAGGGTTAGCTAAACAACCCGAAAAAAAAAGTTACTTGAAAACTATTAACTATGACTGATAGATATACAAGTAGAGGTAGACGAAAGAAGAGATGGATGGATTGTGTGAAGCATGATATGGGTAAGAAAGGAGTGAGTACTGAGATGACGGATGATAGAGTAGAATGGAAGAGGAGTGCATGTTGTGCTGACAACACCTAGTGTGAAATAAAGGCAGGAAGATGTTGACCCAGATTTTATAAGACAGTTATAACCATTATACAAGCACGTCACATTCCTACAAAAATGCACTCAATATTATTTGATTATTCAATGTACAAACTTGCCGTCTCATTCACATTTTATACAAAAAATAGTCGCTGTTATACTACGAGTACTCTCGTGTTGGTACGAGCTATACGAGAATAGCTCATGCCGTGGTGAAAGGATTAGCCAGTCAGCAAGGTTGGTAGCGAGGCTGACTGCCCAGGGTGCGCCGAACGTACTGAAGTACCGTCACTCGTGGAGGCTTTGTTAATGCACCCCAACTCTCGCTTTAATAATAATAGTGCACGAAAAAGCCAATGGCCTCGACCAACATCTGATGAGGCTCTTGTTAGGCAGCTAGATCGAGGATCTGATACAGAAAGCTGTACTTCGCGACACAGCGCGTATTATTAAGAAGTTCCTCTCTCTGAGGCCCTGACCACCGGTAGCCTAGACCCTGTTCCCGCTGCCGGTGGGCTACCATATATAATTTTTTTTATAGAAATATTGAAAAATGTAATTTTATAAGTCTTTTAAGTGAATAAACGGAATATAGGGCACGAAGAAAACGATAAAACAGACGATCCTAATGATGCATTTACTAAAACCGTTGACAGAGGTATACTTTATGTACAAACGCATGTCATCAACAACACTATAACAATTTCAAATACCGCTGCTGAGAATTTGGTAACCGAAAATTCGATACCACTTGGTCCAGCTATAAGGTATTTGTATTTAACGTAATAATCCAATATTTGGATATCAAAACTAATAAATTTTTTTTAGACAGCAGCCTCAACAAGAAAGTTGTCTGTCGTCAATGCTACATTGTTCTCTCATAACTATTCTAAATCATAGTACTTACTGTATTTACTGAAATTGTTAAAGATATTCTTTTTAAAAGAGTAACCATGGAGTTTCTTGCCGGCTCCTCTCCATCGGAAACGACTAATTGGAACCGTGCACCTACATTCGACTTTTCATAAGCGTCTGTATTGGTTTAAGTGAAATAAAAAGCCTCACAACAGTGCCTTTAAGACCGGTTAGTTAGCACAACATACTTGACACAGAGCCCAGAGGAGATGCATTATGAGCAGCCCCATGATTCAAAACATTGCGATAAATCAGTTGTCGATTCGGTTGCTTCGTTTCTCGTAACGAGCGAAAACGAGATAACCAAGCGAATTATTCGACAAATGAGTTATCGTAACGTTCTGAATTTGGAAGCAAAGTGGGGATCCTCGCTGTGGCTAAACGAACAGCTCGACTTCTCACGCTCGGCCATCGAGCTTTCGATCCCTATAGCAAATTGCATGCGTTCTATATTTCTGCTTCATAGGCAACACACTTGTGCGTCATGTTCTTATTAGTTCTGTCTAGCCTTTTCCCAACTATGTTGTGATCAGCTTCCAGTCTAACTAGGAGGCCTACTCCCTAAGTCCGTCAACGAAGTTAGTCGTCCGTCCGAAAGTATCCCGAAACGTAGGGGTGAACAAAACAAGTGTCAAGTTCAACTTTTCGGATGGGCAAAAACACATCGGTAGTAGGGACAATTACTGTCAAATCGTGTTGTCATTCATTCTTAGTTCGGGCCTCGAAATAATCGTATGTCCGTAGGTGATAGGGAGTAGGAAACGCTCGTAACTAAGGCCGAAACCACGGACTTCGTGCTTAGGGAGTAGACCCCCAGATGCGGCTGAATACCAGTATTTTACACGAAGCGACTGCCATCAGACCTCCGCAACCCAGTTACTGGGCAATGCCGATGTTGTAGACAGGTAGTCAGATTTTCGAGCTTCTGACTACCCGTAACAACCGTCATAGGTATTCTTATGACATCCGGGACCGACGGCTTAACATGCTCTCTGAAGCACAGAGGGGTCTCGATGTGTAACGAATGGTCACCCATCCACGGACTGACCGCGGCAAGTGCAGCTTAACCTTGCAAATTATATGATCCGCGCAGTTGTTAATTAGCCACAAGCCCTTCCGCATCATGTTGCGTCATGAGGGACTATTGCAACAGATAAATTAACTCACTAGCTTCTCTTAACACACACACTCACGTCACTCACCTACCCACACGCACAAAACACACACAACCCTACCCTCATCCCCATTCACATGTACACAAGCACCCGAATATTGTTATTATTATCATTTATTTATTTAAATTACTCTGTCTATTTTTAATTTTATTATAATTTTTCTAATTTTATTTCAATTTTTATTTCATACTTTCTAACTTTCAATGTTTATTTTTTTACATTTTTTTTCTATTTTTATTGTTTTGAATTCAGTGGCAAAAATTAAAAGGCTTTTTTATTTTTTTATTTTATTTATTTAAATTACATTTACACACACATTATTTATTTTTGTTTTACTATGTAAGATTACTTTGCTGTGGAAGAGCGGGGTCTCCTAATACAGGCATTTTTTGCTTATAAGGAGGCTCCAATTACTAACGTGTTATTTAAATTTACGAATTATTTATGATAAGAATTTATTTAGTAACGAATAAACTTTTTTTTATTATTATTCTAATGGAAAGTTTAAATTAAATTGAATCAGAGTGGTCCTTCTGTAATGCTTCTTGTCTCTATGCCCCCGATCCGTATCTCTGGTAATGAGAAAGATATTCCACTCGATACGACTTAATACACTCGTTTTTACTGTTACTCGACTGTTCTGATCTAATCTGCTGTTTCTTTTTGTGGTGGTTCGTGCTAATCAAATAATTGTTAACGTTCCAAGTTTTATTTAGTGGCTTGTTTTAATATCCATTTGGGTGTTATTAACATAACATGACATCACGTCTAAATTTCCTTAAAGGTTAGGTAGAGGTATATAGTAACATCCTCATTTCGCCGTTTCGTTTAAAGCTCAGGGGGCTTACCATGACCTCTTATGAAAACGTTCAAATGCACGCCAGTCAACTTCCTAACTACTACTAACAACTTCCTAACCTACTAAAGGTGAACGACTATTGAACCAAGTTGAATGGTAATGCTTGTTCATGGTACAAAATGTCTATACAAAAAAAAAAGGTGAACGGATTTCGTAAACGTCCACGTAGCAGGTCTGCCGCAGGCCTGCTCTAACGATGACATAGTACAAAAAAGCAGGGCAGTTCAACTTCCAGGCAACTTCTGTCCTGCTTTAAGAGGACATAGTAAGCCCCCAGTACAGACTACGCTATATACAGGGTGTTAACGAATTCGTGTAATTCCTTCAAACCACATGATCTATTATTAGAATAGATTAATCCCGCATGGGATTTAGATAGATTAAAAATAAAAATAAACTTTTTTTTTCCCAAGTAAATTTTTTATGTGATAGAAAATTTCGATGCCATGCATAAATGAATGAAGGCATGGCGACACAGCTGATGCGCACGACTAGCGCGATATCGCTTTACGCAGTCAGTTAACTTGGGACGTTAAAATTACTCAGATACAGAACACCATGGCTCATTTTTTGAAAACTTTTTTTGTTGATTCTGAAAAAAACCCATGCAGGGTCAATCAGTGTCACCAAAGATCACGCGGCTTGAAGGAATTATACGAATTCGTTTACACCCTGTATAGTAAAGCATATTGCATCATAAGCTATAACTATATAGCATGACGTTCACACTATGCGCTATATCGTAAGCCGGTCTACTACGAATAGCAAGTTATTTGACAGCGATCCATCGGGCGACAGACGGGGTAGAAGTGAGGCGGAGCGGGGACCGGAGAATCATACTATATAGCTCCCAGAATTGCTCAAGTTTATCGCACACAGCAAGCCAATACTATTATAGTATAGCGTTGTGTGAACGTGTCCATATAAAGTGTATGCTGAGCGATATCGCTGTGCTATACAATATTTGCTATCCTTACTTCCTTACTAATATTATAAATGCGAAAGTAAGTTTGTTTGTTTGTTACCTTTTCACGCCTAAATCACTGAACCGATCATCCTGATATTTTGCATATACGTTGTCAGATGTAAACAAACGGAAATGGGGTACCTTTCATCCCGAAAAAAAGTACTGTTCCCGAGGAAAATAACAATAACGTTCATAGATGGCGCCACGTGTCTTTCGAATCACGATTGAATTATATTATTATAGAAACTTTAGTAGTGTGTTAAGAGTTTTTTTGGGCTTAATTAACGCGAGCGAAGCCGCGGGCAAAAGCTAGTATTCTATATATTACTAGCGTTCGCCCGCAGCTTCGCTTGCGTGAAATTTTAAACCCGTTAAGCGACGATTTTCCATACAAACTTTCATCCCCTATTTAACTCCCCTAGGGGTTGAATTTCGAAAAATCCCTTCTTAGTGGATGCCTACGTTACAAAAGGAACCTACTGTAAAAATTTCAACTTTCTAACCCCAGCGGTTTAGGCTGTGCGTTGATAGATCAGTCAGTCAGCTTCTCATTTTATATGTAAGGTCAACCGGGGCATTTGCGTCTTCGGGGCAATTGCGTTTATTTGAAATAATTTTAAATCTGTTTGAAAACCAACCTCTCCTGCCATCTAGTTTTGTTTATTTTGAATAAATTCACAACGTAAAATTTAAATAGATGGCGTTGAAACGCATAAACTCAAAATATCGGCCATATTTAAAATCACTTGTTTTTTGTAAAGTGGTGCTGCACGAGGTGAGTGATCAAAATCCTTAAGAATCCATATTTTTTCTCGGTTTTCCGTTTTTGTTATAAAATATATATAAATAATATAATATAGCCTGTCTATACCAATAGTTATTTTTATTGAAAACGTTTCACTTGTGGAGAAATGATGATTTTATTTTTTTCGGTTAGGTCTGGATGTTTGGGGTAAATGCATCTGCTGTTTAGGGGCTATTGCGTCTCTATGACGCATTTGCCCCAAAACCAGAGATCTTAAACCTTTTGTTTTGTGTTTTTTTTTTGTATTTTGTAGTTAATTTTATTTCGTAATTATGTGTTTCTTAAAGCTTTGTTTAGCGATAAATTTAAATTTGCCTTTCTTTTTTTTATGAGAAATTACGCGTTTTTTTTTTGTTATAGTGAAGTTATCAATTTGTGTTGCAGGTAAGTAAATTAGAATACGATCACAATGGTTATATTGATATACATTGATATCGATAAATATTAAGAAAGAAATGACTTTCAATATTACATAGAGCAGAAACTTATCTGGCCATGGCATAAAACACATTTTATCTGGTCACATGAATGTTTCGGATGTAGACAGCCCCATGCGACACTGAAAAGTCAAGATTGTTTTCGTAAATTACCGTATTCGACAGATTTTATAGACATCCATTGGTAGTAAAACGTTTTATTGCAATTTAAATTTTGTAATATTCGTCTAATGTAACTTGATTTTGATTAAACTTCAAAAATGTACTGTTACTTTTATTTAGCACCCATTTAAAGGTTTTTCTAGGATAGAGTTTATTCTAATTTTGCTTTCACAAATAAAATGTTCTTAACGTCTGGATTTGACAGGGGGTAAATGCGTCTAAGAAAAAATAGTCGCATTTTCCCAGTTTTTATGATATAGCTTCTGATGTAATGATTGTTTAATATTTTTATAATTTACTGAAAGATTCGTATACAAAACTTTAATCGAAGGAAAATATATTTATTTCAGCCTTCAAACGTCACAGGTTTAAAACTTATTTAATAAAGACGCGTTTACCCCAATACGGGAAAATGCGTCTAAAATGCGTCTTTACAAAAAAATGTTTATTTACTCGTATTTACTGTAACTAATGGTAGAAACAATTAATTAAGGTTGAAGACAGATAATTTCTATATACATTTGTATTAATGATTTTTCTCATAAGTTTATAATTAGTGTGATATGAATTTTTAAAAGCGTGTATGGGATTTATATGACGCAATTGCCCCGGTTGACCTTATAGATAGCGTAGTCTGAGCGGCCCTTAATTCCAATGTAATAGGGGGCGAGCCTATTGCCATCAACCGGGCACAATTCCCGACTCCGGGCTGCTATTAAGAAATTCCACACGAAAAAAACCAATAACACTTTGTGCATGATTATACCCAATAAATAGGGTTCACATATCAACATCTTCGTGTGCCATGTCAAAATATTTAATTTCTTTATCCTATTCGGCTTTCACGAAACTCTCTTCATGCGAGACAGTGATATCAACAATCATTGTGTGCTCTCTAATCGATCAAACATTATGTTTTGACTATTATGTGATTTTAAATCCTTTGTTACCCATTGCATCACGCACTCACATCACAAATACTATCTTTTCTATACAAAATAAAACTACACAATGCTCGAATTAACACAACTGTAGTAAGCATAAAGCTATTTTATACAGGGTGTAAACGAGTTCGTGTAATTCCTTCAAACCACATCTATTAATAATATGGATTAAACCCGCACGGGATTTAGCATGGATAAAATTTTTAAAAAAAGTAAATTAATTCATACTTTAGAGATAAGTCGTCGTATCTAAACCACCTAATAAGGATTCAATAAAAAAATAAGCAAACATTTTTTTTTCTATTTTTTCCTTTCTTTGCCACGTATAAATGAATGAAATCACGGCAACACAGCTGGCAGGCATGACCAGCGCGATATCGCTCCATGCAATCAGTTAACTCGGGGCTCTAAAATGACTCAGAAACAGAATATCAGGTTATTTTTGTGAAAAAATGTTTTTGCGGAAACTGAAAAAAACCAGTGCTTAGTTAATCTGTGTCACTAGTTTTTTTTTTTTTTTTATTGTTTTTTTTTTAAAAAAAAAAGGTTGCCCCACACTAAGATTTCTCTTGTATCGTGGGTGCGTTTACTGACACAAATCTCACAAACAAACGCCCAGACCCGAAACAACCATCTGTAGGCCATACAAATTATTGTTCCGTGTGGGAATCGAACCCACGACCCGTAGCACAGAAGCCAATCGCTTAGCCACTGCACCAAACGTGTCGTCAAAGTCAAGTTGATCACGCGGTTTGAAGGAATTAGATGAATTCGTTTACAGCCTGTATATTATCTACTTTCTAAATAATATCTTCGTAGTGTTCAGTGTTCTTCGTTCGTCAGCGGTGAGTGGTCGGTGTCGCCGGTTGACGTGATCATTGTTGTGCTGCTGCAGACATGCGCACTCTTGGACTCTTCTTCATGGCCGCTTGCTTCATCTCTGTGAGTATTACTAATTTTGTTTTCTATGTGGCGTTCTACGATTTCGTTTTAAACACTTTTTACTGGAGATATCAAAAGAGAATGAAGAAAGAAGTGTTAGCGACACTACAATTTAATCGTTAAGGAGTGATTCTATCATTACAGTTATCGCTAATATTGGTATGTCAGGATTGTGAGCAAGGTAAATGTAGTAAATAAAACCAACATAGACTCTCCACCACTGAGAGTACTTATAATTGGGTTAGTGTTAGTAACATGAACTAGATCTCAATATAATACATTAGATAATTATTACAAGTTATTACAAGATCATAAAATAAGGACAAGCTAGTCAGATATAAAAGGTCAGACTTCTTCAGCTGATCTACACAGAATACTCTAGACGAGTGTTCCGTCGTACGGTTCAAGAAGCAATCCTCCGGGCGCACCGAGCGAGCCGGTCTCCTCCCTCCAACGGGCAGTGGTGGTTCGATGTTGACGTCACGGTTAGTTAGGTGGCGGACAATAGATGGCGCTCACTCCACGAAGTTCCCGACAGAAGAAAGAAAATACATTTATTTAGCACAGACTAAAAAGGCACACAATATAAAATACAGCAGAAAAAAAACAAACAAAAGAAATTAGCAGGAGAGTGTGCCTCACGGCTGCGCCAAAAAGGCCCAGCAGTGCGAGCACGGTTCCTCTTATCGAGTCGAGTCGAGAAATTTATCAATTATAAACGTCAAACTTGACATAAGATGTGGATAAAACGACAGCTCTTGTCGTTATATCTATATCTTATGTCAAATTTGACGTTTAGAATTGATAAATTTCTCGAATCGACTCGATAAGATCTCGAGTCGATAAAAATTTAAACATACCGAATCTTATCGAGGGTCGGTAGCACGGAACTTGCTTCGGGAACTTTATAGAGCCTTGTCGACGGCTATGTTTTCTCGACAGCTTATCAACTTTACAAATAGCAACACCAGAAATATGCAGATACACAAATACTATCACTAAAATATTTACAATACTATTGAATAATCTAATCAATTAGAAAATAACCACAGAATAATAAAAAAATACTCCGCTGTGGATCCTTTCCACGTCCCGACGCGCTCTGCTTTCAACATTAACAAGATGATTCCTCCAAAATCCATTTTTTTGCTTCAAAAAGTCTTTATCGACTACCTTTTTAACGACGACAACAATTCGAGATAATTCGAGAAATTTACCAATAAGAACCGTCAAAAGTCGATATAATCGATAAATCTTATCGAGTATGTCGACTTCATATCGAGGCGTCGGTAAATTACATTGATGAAAGAAAAATAAGAGGATATCAGATGTGGTCACACGATCTGAAGCCAAGTTTTCCTCTTAAGGCGTCGACTCCGCCCTCAGCAATGAATTACATCTTCTGATGCAACACTTTGTCATGTTAGGTTTTGTTCACTTATCCTTTGTAATACAACAAAAAATACCTAAACACCCAAGGTTCACTGTAAAACTGTAAATAAACTTCGAACAAAGCATGAACAACAGAGGAAAGGCATAAGTTATTCTCTAAAATGGCGTCATGTCAAAAATGTCCTTCAAGGCGGAGCTTGGTGACGTTGAAAAACGATAATAGAAAATTAAAATTTATGAATAATAGTGTACACACTTTTTACATTTGTAAATTATTACGTGTAAGAACGAGACAGATTATATTTTTTACTGCGATACATATTGGCATAGTATTTAAAATAACATCAATTTAGGGCTTATCCTCTTATGTTTCTTAAATCAATGGTAAATTACGATCCGTGCTACCTTTGTCGTTTTATCAATATCTTATGTCAAATTTGAAGTTTAGAGTGGATAACTTAACGTCTCGATAAAATTCGATAAAAAGAACCGTGCTCGCACTGCTGTTCAGCAAAAATGCCAGACAACTAGTGCCTGACGCTGGAGAGGAAATCCAAAGAAAAGATGGATGGATTGTGTTAGGGTATATGAAGGAAAAGGGAGTAAAGGATGAGGTGACGGCTGACAAGTAACTTGGGAACAGGGCAGGAAGAAGATATTTTTCTGCATGCACGTTCGGATGGTAGCGAACGTGTCATTTTCATATTACATTTATTTTGATGTGTCATAGTGGTGAAAGAAGAGCTCGTGGTTACTTAACAACCGCGCGGATCATACGATTTGCAATGTTAAGCTGCGCTTGCCGCGGTCAGTCCGTGGATGGGTGACCATTAGTTACACGTCGAGACCTCTCCGTGCCTCGAAGTGCTCGCTAATCCGTCGGTCCCGGATGTATTAGGAATACCTATGACAATCGTTACGGGTAATCAGAAGCCCAAAAGTCTGACAACCGGACTAACATAGGATATCGGCATTGCCCAGTAACTGGGTTGCGGAGATCTGATGGCAGTTGCTATGTGTAAAATACTGGTATTCAGCCGCATCTGATTAAACTGGAAGCTGACCCCAACATAGTTGGGAAAGGCTAGGCAGAGAACATCATAGTGCATCAGTGCCCATAGTAGACTATCTGCACCACCTTCCTTATTGAGACAGGTGCATCTATATCCAGCTGTGTTCTAACTATTGTGTGTATAACTTATTCTTCTTCGTCTTCTATCATGTCAGCACGAGCTATATATGTACAAGAATTGGTCATGCCGTGGTGGAAAGATTAGTCAGTCAGCAAGGTTGGTAGCGGGGCTGACTGCACGGAGTGCGCCGGACGTACTTGCGTATCGTCACTCGTGGAGGCTCTTATCATGCACCTCTTAACTTATTCTAAGATGGCAGTATGGGGTGATGGGGTGCATGAAAAGAGCCTCCACGAGTGACGTTACTTCAGTACGTCCGGTGCACCCTGGGCAGTCAGCCTCGCTACCAACCTTGCTGACTGGCTAATCTTTTCACCACGGCATGAGTTATTCTCGTATAGCTCGAGCCGACACGATAGAAGAAGAAGAAGAAGAAGAAGATGGCAGTATTAACTATGTCAGGCATTGTTACAGAAAACTTCGGCATTGTCTATCAGTCTTCTGGATCCAGACTACAGCAACGTGAAGCCGAGTGAATTGCTCGTCAATAATGTGAGTACAAACATTTTATACAGTATTAGCCCGCGACTTCACTCACATCCTAGGGGAACTATTTCATGTACCTGAATAAAAAGATTGATCTGTTAATCCAGGACATGGTCTATCTGTGTACCAAGTTTAATCTAAACCCGTCCAACCATCTTCATCAACATTCACATTTATAATATTAGTTTGATAGACCGGCAACTTTAATTCTGTATAAAAGTTTACAAACCTTTAATTGTTGGAATAGTCACCACCATCCGTGATTCCGTTGAGGGTTTTGCGAAATCTCAGGTATCGTCATTTCCCGGCGGCATTTAACATAACATAATCAGTCCATTACTGGGGTTGCATGAAAAGAGCCTCCACGAGTAACGAGCCTCGCTACCAACCTTGCTGACTGGCTAATCTTTTCACCACAGCATGAGCTATTTTCGTATAGCTCGTGCTGACATGAGAGAAGAAGAAGAAGCCCATTACTGTCCCACTGCTGGGCATGGACCTTTTCTCATAAAGAGCCTCCATGAAGTGATGATGTGTGAAGTCTGCCAACCCGCATCAGGCCAGCGTGGTGGAGTAAGGCCTAAACCTTTCCCATTCTGAGAAGAAGCCAGTGCCCAGCTGTGGGACTGTAATGGGCTGATTATGTATGTTTACAGACACAAATTTTCACAAACACCCGAAACAACTATCTGCAGTCCATACAAATTATACTTGCTTAATCAGAAAACGAATCGCTCAGCCACTACCCAAGCGGTCAATTTTTTCATTTCTCCCTTTCTTTGTGCACTTCATTACGATACGCCCTAATCTTATTACTTACAATCTTGCCCAATAATTAAGTTAATGAGTAATTTCATTATAACTTAAACTGTTAAATTGTATATTACTACCCAAGTAACAAAAGCTTCTATAACCAGGGTGTTATAACACCAAATAGTGATATAGTAGGCCTATAGTGGTAACCATTGTGCCTGCTTGTACTATAAAGGTTTTTAAAAGAGCGTTTTGGTTCTATAAGATTAAAGAGCATTTCAGTTCTATAATTTAGCTCTTAGAACGTTTACAGGACCATACAAAAGAATCTTTAGAGTGTTGCACTGTAATAGATATGAAAAAAGCGATTATGGTACGATTTAGTACTATAGACGACCTTTCTGACACTTTTATGTATCTATTTTGCACTAATAATGCGTAAAAATAACTTTTACAGTACTAGTATTGTAGAAGTATCGAAAACATTATTACAGTATCAATCTGCACTATAAAAGTACCTTGCACAACCATTACGTCACCTTTTAGCTCCTTAAAAGCTCCCTCAACATCGCTATGGCGCTAGTTCTGTAAAAGTCATGAAAACTCTTATATAGTACTAAATAGCTCTATAAGTGAGTTTGTGTTACTACTACGGTACTAAATCGTGACATAAAAGCACTAAAATTAATAATTAATGGACTAATTCGTTTTCGGTGAAATAATGGCTGCTGTTTTCTGCCATGATAGCACATTAGCAGTACGGCTGGAGCCAATGTGTACTATAGCAGCCATAGTTGGGACAAGTCCTTATTTTATTAATTAAAATTTAATTAAAACACGAAAATTATGAGGGCGCATTGTCAAATTTGAAATCAGCATAATTATTTTATCGATACAATTATTTTCGCAAGTGCAAGTTACGGCAGAATTACGATCCATGAATGTTTTGAAGTTGTCCTTTTTATTACATGTTACGTTAAGCAACAATTACCGATATATTTTCACAACACGAACAAAATGTGTGATAAAAAAGATCACTGGAATCGTTTACGGTGCAAAATAGCACTATCAAGATGTTTTGGTTACTTTTATAGTGCAAATTTGTGACATAAACGATGCAGAAACACTATTTTAGTACTAAAAAGCGTTTCTCGACACTTTTACTTTTCAACTATAGAGCTGATTTATCACCGTGAGAGCCTGTATGTAATGTTTATAGAATAAATCAGTGATAAAATTAGGGCCTATTTGGGGTTCTGTAAACGTTTACAACACCATTATAGTACTAATCATAAACACTAATTAGCACGCTCCAAAACGTTCTCAGGACTTTTATAGTATCAAATTTTGTTACTTGGGTATGAATGTGTCCAATAGCACTTTTCTTCACTTCATTGTCTTAATTGTCTTTATTAAGATCGTCATTCCTTACGTACCAAGGTGCTTTTATCATGTGCCTCAGTACCTTGTTCTGAACCTGTCAATTGATTGTGTTTTATTTTCCCAGATGCAAAAAGTCCTGGACCGCCTGAGTGGCTTAGGAGTGACCGTGCATCCTCGCATCCATCATCTCTACAACCTGATGAAAAAAGAACTGCAGATACAACACAATGCGTGGAATGGTAAATTACACTACGCCTCCGAGATTCTAGACTATAGGACGATCAACCCGAAGCATGATGTGAACAAGCTGAACAGGATATATACCACTGAGGAGGACATCTGAAGGTGACATCTGAATTAGATAAGAGTAGGGACTGGAAACTGTTGTTAAATATCGGTTTATAACCAGCTCAAATTAACGATACCATTTTCTCAACCCTTTTCGAGTATACCGTTATTTAACACATATTTGATTTCGGTACCGATATACTTTGAATTAGCCGCACGAGTAAGCAGGGCGGGATGCGCGGGGCTCGGCCGTATAAACTGTCAAGAGGTCTAATCATCAAAAAATTTACTTTTTTTTTGTCCTTGAAAAACTTACTGCAGATGCAGTAAGTACGTAATCGTTTTTTTTTTCTGTTATATGCTGGTACCGTTATTTACCAATTTTCCGACATTTCTCTAGTGTAAAATAGTGTTAGAATTCATTATAATTTTATACATGTTTTAGCTCACAGAAACTCGAAACTCGAAAATGGCGTGAATTTCTGTTCATAATTTAGAACAACTCCAGATTTTTTATAAAATTATATTTTCATATATTTTGCTGGACTGATGAACCTTAACCATGTGGAATAAGGTGTTTACCTTTGATCATTTTCCTGTCAGTGTCAGGTCGAGTAGTTTCCTCGACAGCAGCAATACGCGGTCAAATAGTTTCTTCCACGGTCACAAAGATTTAGATTAAAGAAAAGGGTACCCTGTGTGTGTGTGTGTGGGCATGTAGTAATATGACTTGATACCTACTTATTCTGCTAATGCATCCTTTTGAAATAACAAATAAAGGAACGATTGTTATTCTCCAAACAAACCATTTCATGTTATGTTGTGTTGACTAAAACTATGATTGTGATAAATAAAACAATGAATTATAAATAAATCTCAATACTTGTTTATCTTTCCTATCTGTAGCCTCCTGGAGTATATAAGTACTAAACTATGAAATAATATCTATACTATTAATAAAACTCAAATTGCACTTTGTCTGTACATTAAATATTTTTCCAAAACTTTGATTGGAGGGTACTATACTATCGATACAGAAGCCAAAACATTTTTTTATTTATTACTGTCTGTCTGTCTGTCCCTCTGTCCGGGCATCACGTAAAATCCCGTAGACGGATTTTGATGGGACTTTCGCTGATGTGTTGCGTAAAAAGCGAGGATTTTGCTGGTAGTAAATGAACCTCAAAGGAATATCAATCTGTACGACAAATATATCCTTATTTGTTTTCTTTAGTTGCAGATGTCATCAGTGTCAGGAGCTCGTGGCTAAATAATTACAGCCGCATAGACCGATCTTCCGGGTTAAGCCACGCTTGCCGAGGTTGGTCTGTGGATGGGTGACCATTTACCATAGCGAGTTTCCTCCGTGCCTCGGAAAGCACGTAAAGCCGTTGGTCCCGGCTGTCATTTGTAGATCTTTGACAGTCGTTACTGTTGGTCAGAAGCCAGAAAATCTGACAACCAGTCTTACCAAGAGTATCGTATTACCCAGTTACTGGGTTGTGGAGGTCTGATAGGCAGTCGCTCCATGTAAAATACTGATATTCAGCTGCATCCGGTTCGACTGGAGGCCGACCCCAACATAGTTGGGAAAAGGCTAGGCAGATTGAGTTGCAGATGTCATCATAAAGCCATGTATTGACTTATAAACACTGTTCTGATACAAGTTACCTACAGTTTAAAAAACATCACGTATTCTGGAAACATGTTTCTAAGCTGTAACCTTCTATTTCAGTCAGCTGTTGCTGTCTCATAGGCGGGCGATCGCGCGACCGTGCGATGCGATGGTGCAACTGCTCAATCAAATATGAGCGTGATGTTTTGTAATTTAAAGTTTTACAGTGGCATATTAGGACCAAGTAGATTTTTATAATTTTAAAGCTTCGAACTTCAAAGTCCCCCGCAATAAGAGATGAAATGACAAACAGATAGCTGAAAGGTAGGTGAGGTTATGTTCGAACTGTTACCTGACCATTAACGCGCGAGCCGAGCGAGCGAAGCGAGCGTTGCCGCGTCAGTGGCCGGCAAGTGGCAGAAACGATTCGCTTCGGCGATTACTTTCCACCAATCATTTTAAGGGGTGCGTTCAGAAAGAAAGGTTTTTAATTGACTGTACTGCGAAGCATTAATTTTGTAGTGGAAAGCATAATTAATTTTTAAGTGTGCCTAAAACATTATTTGTTGTTATTTTCATTAATTTTAAAGTGCTTTTTAAATACATTCCATTTAATAGATAGTTTGTGTGATGTATTAGTTACTAGTCAGGCTACTGACACTAGATACTACCGCGTAGCACGCGTCAACAACACACGATAGTGACGCATTGATGCGTGTTGCGTCAATTGACAGCTCACGTCATACTGAGAGTAGGAGCGGTACATCAAATAATATAAACATTGGCATCAAAGCCCAGTTCAGTAATAAGTTTTTATTTTTTCCCTGCCCGATCATAATTGTACGGTTCTATAAAATTGGTCCTATTGAAAAGAGCTGGCAAGAATCTCAACGGATACTCTTCTATAATGAACAATAATACAATGTTACTACAATGTTACTACAATGTGACTACAATGTTACTACAATGTTACTGCAATGTTACTACAATGTTACTATAATGTTACTGTGATGTTACTATGATGTTACTACAATGTTACTGCAATTATTATGGTAAGAAAAACGAAGGGAAGAAAAAAGAACAAGGGGTCTGTCAAAAGCTGGCGGAACAAGCCCTGCTGGGGTTGCCGGTGAATGCACTAGCGACCCGGGCCAGAGGTCCTCGGAGGAACATCGTGGTGGTTTTAATGGTAATAGTCCGACATGACAGCAGAGGCCTTCTCCAGGGTAGAGGGTATACATGAGGATTTCCCCACCTAAAAAAAAAGGAGGAACGTTTAAGGACAAACCTGATGTTTTGAAAATTCCTATACAGGGCGTCCCATAGCAATGCAATGGGACACGCAGGGAAAGTATTTTAAATACATATAATATTTTGCTTCATGGAGACATGATTTTATTTTTAAAATATAAAAAAATTGCATTAAAACATTTTTTGAAGCCTGCCTCTTCTGGGAATCGGACAGCTCAAATGTCAAAAAAACACCTGTATTTTTATGATGCCAATCAAAAGGGTCAATGATAAGGATTAATTCCTTCTAAGTAAAGTACTTATCATAAATTAAAGGAACACATTAAGGAAATTGCCCTGTAGGTATATTCTTATGACCCGACTTCAAAATACACAATCTCAATCAAATGTTCTATTCCAAACCTCTCGTCACTCATCCCTTACACCATCCATGTGCTCTGACACATACCAGACGGTGACGTCACGTGTACACTCCTCCACGCGGTGTGCGCGCCATTCAGTCCAGTGCGCTGAACGTAGCGCGCGCCCTGCCCCGCCGGCTGTACAGGCATGCATGCTAGTTAATATTGACCCTCTCACTGCAACTGATACGAGTACATACACGTGGCTGATTATTTTTGAGAGCTAGTGATGTTATGTTGCCGAATGTTTTTTGGTTTTTTGGGAATTATGTTTTACTTTTAACACTTTGACCGCCATGTTAAAAAAGCAAAAGCGTGCTCTCAGTGCCAAGCTACGATTTCATCCTTGAAGTCTGTCATGTAGTCGTGACCGCGGCGCGGCTTTGTCATGTATACATGACTGTGGCGGTCAAAAGGTTAATTATGGACATGTGATTCATTGGAATGAGGAGCATGTTATAAGAAAAGTTTTAAGTATGAATATGGATGGCTGTAAGAAAAGTGGTAGACCAATGAAAAGATGGATGGATTGAGTGAAAGATTATATGACTAGGAAGGAAGTAAACAGTGAGGTGACAACTGATAGAGATGTGTGAAAGAGATAGACATGCTAAATTGGAACAAGAGCAGGAGGATGATGAAACCTTGAATTCGGCTGCCTGTCATTTTGTGGATCTTGTTAAAGTCAACGAAGAGAAATTGGATTCTTTATTTTGTCTTTTTCTGTTCAAAACTTTTTGTTTTAATATTAGGGTCCACATTGCTGAAAAATTACGCTCATCAACTTTGTACACGAAAGGCAAAATCATTTCTTTTCTTGCACCTACCTATTCTATTTACCTTTGGTGTGAACGACCAGAAATTACGTGGCCCACACTAAGCCGAAACTCTCTTCACTCAACAAACCTCATCTCTATCAAAACTACATCGAAACCATTCCGAAATCGAACAGCTCCCAAACACTAAGACAATTCCGATCACAATAGCATCTACATACAATAGAGCAATCACTGATCACGGCTATCAACGTCGACAAATCGTCGCCAAAACGTCGACAAATTGTTCCCAATTAAACGATAGATGTCGCTAGTAACCATTGAGTTGGGAACATAGAGTGTATCGACATCGATACTCGAGGCACTCCTCTATTGTTGAGCTGTGCTCGCCAAATGTCGGTCATTTCGACGGGTCCTACGTATACTAGTATAAGTGCAAAAACCCAACTTTACAGGAGAGCGGTTTAAAGGTTCGAAAGATTTTAACTTTGACAAAAATCAATAGAAATATTTGAAGTTTTGGAATGGACCATACCTCACCATTTGAAAATTTCAAATATTTCTTTTGATTCACGTCAAATTTAAAATCTTTAGAACCTTTATACCGCTCTCCTGAAAAATTGGGATTTTGCACTTGCACTAGTATACGTAGGACCCGTCGATTTGTTGATAAACATCCCTTCACGTAGACTGATTGAAATGTGCTGAATAGAGGTGCATCAAATGCTCTCGGAGTATTTAGTTAGTGCTATTTTGTGAGCATTTAGATGGAAGTGGTTCATTAGTTTAGTGGTTTCAATTGCTGCAGTGCGTGCAGTGTTGTGCGTGTTATTTTTAGCAGTAGTCTGGAGTTTAAAATTGACTCGCCCCTAATGAGACTTAAAGAATAATGAGCGAAACATGAGTGTGTGCTTAATACAACTCTGAGTGCTCCTTCGGTGTAAGCAGGCGTGATTTTCATTCGCTTTTTTAGAAAGAATTACCAAGTGTTTTAAAGGAAACAACGACGATCACTGGATGTTTATATGTATAAGGTCTTTTAGATTTTAGAGACCTTGGTCTCTAAAATAAATCAAATCTAATCAAAAGTTTTTATTTCATATAAACCATTTTTTTAATTAAAAGAAAAAAAAACGATGCCCCACACTAGGATTTCTCCTGTATCCGTTTACAAACACAAATCTCACATACACAAACGCCCAGACCCGAAACAACTATCTGTAGGCCATAAAAATTTTTGTTCCGTGTTTGAATCGAACCCACGACCCTTGGCGCAGAAGCCAATCGCTCAACCACTGCACCAAACGTGTCGTCAAAATTTGCATCGGGGTTAAACATTAATTTTAAATAATTATGCAATCCAAGAACCCCGGAGTTTTTTTTTTTTAAATTTAAGATGTCTCTTCCATATTATACACCCGACTAGTTATGCATTCCCGGTGTTCCTGGCATCTTGGGTTTTTTCTTACAAAAAAATTATTTTAAGAAGCCGCTTCCATACCTTCGTAGCTAAAAATTAACTTTAGGTAAATATGCATCCAAATATCCGATCCGTAGTGATGAGTTAGTGCCAAACTGTTTTATATTTTGATGCAAAATGTAGCTCTATTTTAATTAAAAGGTCTACATTGTGGCGGCATCTATCTCGCCACATGCGAACTATATCCTACATCGCGCAATCAAGATTTAACACGCAGATAGTATATATACAACCTCCCAACATCAACCGTTGGGCAGTAGCCCGCCAGGCACAAGACTCCGCCTGGTTGGAGGATCCTCCCTTTGGTTGGAGGAACACCACACCAAGTTTCTCCACAACATATTTAAATTAATATCTATCACATAAACTTAGGTCTAAGATAACAAATTGTTTCAAACTATTGTATGCCTAACATGGTGGAGCAGTGCGAACGCACACCAAAATAACACAACAACAGCTCTGTAACCACTGTCTCACAATAAACATCTTTGACTTTGACTTTCGAAAGTCGAAGTTCGACTCGCGACCTCGCCGCTTGTTCTGTAGTGTCATTCTGTAAGAAACCCACCTCAATATCGACGGTTAGCTCGATATCCATAGTGTCACAGTATGGATAATAGAAGCAAATAACACACAGATAATCGACAGTATAATCAATAACGCGTAGTTTTGTTATCCATGCTGTGTCACGACAACTGTCTAATTGACAGTCGCGATCGAGGTGAGATTCTTACAGAATTGCACTGCAGTTCATGATTAAGGGCTCCGTTTGGGTCCGAAACTAGTCGGGCAATCCCGAAAAATGCACGTGAGTAAATAATCATAAATATGAATGTGTCCCACGACAGTTATAATACAAAAATAAATTATCCATGTTTTGTTTTTTTTACACAAGGTGTAAACGAATTCGTGTAATTCTTTTAAACCACGTGATCTACTGGTGACATAGATTAACCCTAAATGGGTATTTCTGAAACCAAACTGAAAAAAAAACTTGGTTTTCTATTTCGGAGTAATTTTAGAGCCTCGAGTTATCTGACTGCAAAGAACGATATCGCGTTAGTCGCCAACCGTATCGCCATGCTTTTATTAATTTACGCGTGGCATCGAAATGTTCACACAAATAAAAAAATTTTTTGCAAAAAAAAAAAACTTTTTTTTAGTTGTTACTTATTTAGAATGTATGATGAATGTATTTGGTTTAGATATGATCAATTACAGCTACCGCATGGAAAAAAAAAACAATTTTTTTTTTTTAATCAAGCTAAATCCCGTGCGGGGTCAATCTACACCAGTAGTAGAACATGTGGTTTTAAGGAATTACACGAATTCGTTTACAACTTTACACCCTGTATACAGGTTGAAATTGTAAACACTCGACAAACCGAAATGGGAGATTGTACTCGTCACTATGAACAACTTTTACTATGGAACCAAACTGGAAATCGCGAAAAAAAAACAGATGTTCCCTACATTTGTTTACATAACTCGTCAAAATGTAGGGAACAGCAGTTTTTTTTTCGCGATTTCCGATTATGTTAAAATTTGTTCATAATGATGAGTACAATCTCCAATCTCGGTTTGTCGACTGTTTACAATTTCAACCTGTATTTGATATTCTTTGTATGATAATGTTTTGTTGACAAACGTCAGCGCTCACGAAAAGGGTAAGTAATAGTACTTCAATTCCATAAAACCATCATAAAACTACATAATAATTTTATAATCCTCCACTGCTTGAACGTACACAACATTTTAATGGACGTACTATACCCTAAACCATTCCAAACCCCTTGAGGATTACAGCCATTACGATTACGTACCGAGTAGAGATGCCCCAAATGTGTGCACGCTGTCCAACCGTAACTGAGACGTAATAGTATTGTCGATGTGCCGTCAATAGGCCAATGTGCACGATTAGAGCACAATGGAGCAGCCAGCCGCTCTCACGCTATTGTTTGATGGTGGAGCTAAATGTTGGCTGCTAGACGACAAGATGCGTTGTGCACTAAGCTTGATTTTGAACCGGCTAAATTCTCAAACGCTGCCCTATTTAAGCTGTCGTTAAGGCTGGACATCTACCAGAGCTGTACGAGGAAAATGTGTGGTACGAAAATGTGTAGCGAGGATGTATAACTGACAAATGTAGGGGTCAATTAGAATGCCTTTGTTTTGTATTGGCCTGTTTGACGCAGACGCTAAGCACATAGCACTACTTTTTAACTGACTTCAAAAAGGAGAACTTTCTCAATTCGAATATATGTTGTTTTTTGTATGTTTTTACCATAGAAGTAATAAGTATGTTTTTACCCTATTATTCCGCCAATTATTAATGGATTTTGATGATTCTTTTTTGTTTGGTAGGTCATACTTCAGAGGTGGTCTCATATAAATTATTTTATTTTATATATTTTATCGAAATTGATACAGCGCTTTTTGAATCGATCAACAAAAATAAAAAATATACTCAGATGACGTTATGGTTTGTGGTTCTTCAACAAAAGTTTTGATGAGGACTTTCAATCTCTGTTTTAATTGTCATCACAGAAACATTAGCCAAGAACAAAGAAGATTGTATGTATTTGTAAGGAGCCGTCATGATAATTATACATTAATACCTATTCTTAAAGAAAACTACCTAGTTGTTGGAAAGATTACGCAACCGTGTCATTCAAATTTGAAGTCTTAAACCGCATAATTAATGGCACTAAAACGTGCAATTCTACACTGAAACAAATAGAAGCCACCGAATTCTGAAACTGTTAATTTTATATTATGGTAATTATTTTACTCCTTTTAGTTTTTTTTAAGTCGGTTTTTTTTATGGTTTTTATCTTTTTTTTTTGTCTTTAATTCTGTGTTTTGTGCCAAACAAATGTTTTTCTTTCTTTCTTATTTATTCATTCTATTTCTAAGTATCAAAACTTCTTGACTGCAACTTTGTTCATTGTCCTACCATTCCTTCATCTTTAATTCACTTAAAGCCACTCTTGCATTTCTTTAACTCCTAAATAATACAAATAAAATTTACATGTCCCTTTATTTGAGCTCCTTTTCTCTTAAACTCGTCTCAAAGCTATGTTTTATGTTAATTCACTCGCTTCTCTTCAATGATGCGACACACGACACCTATTTTAATTTATTCCAATCCTGAGATTTATATGAGAATGCAAAAAGAGCCTCTTAGACTTGAATATGTATCAGCAACATTGAATTATTCACATGCTAGGATTATGTTCAGTTTCGTGTGCCTTCGGGCGTCGTCGGCTGACTTCGGGCGGTCTCGGGTCAGTTCGGGCGGATTCGGACAAGCTGTGACGTTTGGACGTTTGGAACAGGTGAAGCGGAATGCGTTTGAAATGTTTTAGCTTAGGTGTATTGGTAAACTGGGAAGTAATTCCTGTTTCCTGATACGGAATATTTCAATGCGCCAGTTGTCAAACTATTCGGTCTGTTACTAGAATCGGACGAGGATCGGTCAACAACAGATTTATTGAAACGTGAATCAAGGGCTGGATCGGTATTTTGGCTAGTCAGGAGTAGCGTTTTGTTATTGAATAGGAATACACCTATCACGCTTGTATTCACCTAAGGATAAAGCGCAATTCAGACTACGCTATACTATTTCACTATACAGTAAAGCATATTGCGTCATAAGTTATAACTATAGCGTGACGTTCACACTATACGCTATATCGCAAGCCGGTCTACTATGGACAGCAAGTTATTTGACGGCGATTCGTCGGTTGACGGAAGGGGTAGAAGTGAGGTGGGATGGGGACCGGAGAATCGCACCATATAGCTCTGAAAATCGCTCAAGTTTATCGCGTACAGCAAGGCAATACTTTATAGCATAGCGTTGTGTGAACGTGTCCTTATAAAATGTATGCTAAGCGATATCGTTGTGCAATACAATATTTGCTGTATGCTATTATAGCGCAGCCTATAATGACCTTTATGGTATATCTACACTCGTGCGCTTTCATGTTCATCTTGCGCTTTCAACTTTCAATTCCTCTTGCGTCAAGCGCATGCAATATTGATTACCATAAGACGCATGCAGCTTATCGTCTACACCGGTGCGCCTCGGTCATTCGTCAGTCGACATACAATAGACGGATTAGCGTGCGCTAGGGGCATGCGCTTTTGTCGAACTAGTATTAAGGCATGCGCTATTGCATGCGCTCAGGCATGCGTCAGACGAAGACGCAAGATAAACATGAAAGCGCACTGGTGTGAACATAGCTTTAGGCAGAGGTGCTTACAGTTTATACGTTAAATTTCATCGATGGTAGTTCTACTTTTATGTGTGGGTGGTAAATTTGAACGTTATGTCAACGCACCGTGCCGCGTTACCGCACCGTTCCACGTTGACGACGTTGGGACGTGGAGATGTGGCCAGGCCCTTACGACACCCATGGGAAGAGATAGGATAGTGCTATTATTTACGTCCGGATTACACAGACGTTTGAAAAAAGTTTATATTACGTTTATCTTACTTATTCTGTGTACAACTCACTGATCACTGCTACCATCGGTTCTCGCTCCAACACAAAAGCGTGAGGCATCCAACCGTGTAATTACGCGAGAACTTCGTGTACGCATCTGTATTCAACGCGAGGTCCCGTGGTAGGCCGGAAATTAAGCTTGTACTACCTTTGGGTTAATTAAGAAGTGGAACGTAAGACGCCGTGAGATTTCTGGTGGAGGAAAAATAGCCTGTCTGCTCACGTACAAGGTGACTAAGGATTATTGGAATTATAATGAAACTATAGACTTTTCATCTTTGTCTTTAAGATTGATAATGTATCAGCAATCCTCTTGATGTTGGAGGTGTACACACGGCTACACATCAAGCTATACATAACCAGTTTATCTTGGCGTCGCTTTGTATTATCTTTTCGCACAAGTAACGGTCAGCTTATACTGGTTTTGTGTAGCTTGAAGTGTAGCCGTACATGCCGTGTACATAATAATCAATAGGTCAATCGGAAAGGGGGTACTAATGTTTGATTTTTTGAATTCATGTTCTAGATCCATTTACAACCAGTATTACAGCAGTAAAGCGGTGCTTAATCCTTGTTTTTTTTTTTGTAAGAACTGTACCACTTTTAATTGTTTTTACAGGTGAGTATCAAAACCCTTTTCAACTTGTTATTAGTAGGTAAAATAGTGCACATCTATTATAATAGAATAGTTAATTTGTTGAGGCTAGAGTAAACACCAACAGTTATTTTATTCAATTACCTATGTGTGAAAATCTGTAATTGGCTTTCTACTTCCCTACTATCGCCACAACTGTATGCTTAGCTATAGATTTTACGTTAATAAATAAATAATCTGCGCGCCACTTAAAGCATTACTGATGACTGTTTTAAAGCAAGTGTTAATATTTTTTTTATTTTAGTTGCTTCAAAATTCTACATCCCTGCTTTAGTTACGAATTCAGAAAATGAAGGTTCTAAACTGGAACCCCAAATATGACCTAAATGTAAACACAGCAGATCTTACCATGATGTTGATCATAGCATAGCATGAAATTTTTGAACAGCTATTTCTCCTAAACTATTGAGTTTTGGGAAAAGTTGTAGAACAAAAGTTATTCATTATTATGAGTACCTTAACCCCCTTTCAGATTAGTCCCCCTTTCGGATTAGTACCCCCTTTCCGACTAACCTTGTATAGGCAATGGTAGCCACTTTCTATCAGGTATCATATGTAGATTCAGTGATAATTCCAATATGGTGGTACCATTGAGCTGATCTGATGTTGGAGCCGTGTTAGTCACATGAAATCAACAGCGGAATTTTTAGTTCTAAACCTTTTGAGTTCGGGATTATTTTTGCTCAGTTAAGCGAGTACTTTTTAGATGGTTTTTACAAAATATTGTATATTTTAATAAATAAATGTCATATGATTGATTATGCTGAATTCAATTGTTTAATGCCAAGAACACTATTACTTTTTTACCTACATTCGTTGCAAATAAGGCTTGTTTCACACGTACCACAGCTATATCACAATCACATCACAACAACAACACGTGTGCGGGAACTAATTTGTATGACAAATCAATAGTGTAATTCACACGGACCACATTTTGTCGCCAAAGCTTCAGCTACACTATTCACACGTAACCACTACTTGACCACTTTTTGTCACTGCGATGTGGTGTGGTTGTGGTACGTGTGAATTCTCCATAGATGATATCTGATTCTGATTCTGAAACTTATTTTTCGTTCTACTGTTATCAGTAGCGGGTAGCACTAGGCAAAGTTGACAAAAGAAGGTAGTCATCGATATGGATCAAGGCACCCGAGGTTATAAAGGCGGTGGTCATTCGACGAAGCGGAAGCATTCCGTGTTGATCAGCTGAAGAAGTCTGACCTTTTATATCTGACTAGCTTGTCCTTATTTTATGATCTTGTAATAATTGTGTAAAGTAATATATTGTGATCTAGTTTATGTTACTAATACTAACCCAAATACAAGTACTCTCAGTGGTGGAGAGTCTATGTTGGTTTTATTTAGTGTGCTTACCTTGCTCGCAATCCTGACATACCGATATTAGGTGTAACTGTAACGATAGAATCACCCCTGAACGATTGTGTTGTTGTGTGATTTACACTACTTAGATCACGCAGGGTCATATTTGCTACATAACCAATGGTTCAAGTACTGCTGGTATCCTCATAATGTTTATAAAGCGTCGGCTCCTTTGCTCCTCTACCTCCTCGTTTGCTCCTCGTCGCGGTGTGCATGCTATTAACCCAATTGCAACACACACCTGTGGTTCAAAGGGTTCTAATTTCTTTGAGCTCACTCTCACAATGAACAGTCGTTTAGAAATGGTTTTAGAGAAAAAATAAAAAGGTTTTTAAACGTCATTTTAAGCTAACCCGTGAAAGTTTTCACGTTTTTTACCCGACTGCGTGACAGCTAAGACAGGGTTATGTTTTTCACGCGTATCTAAGTATCTATTATTATATCTTCGTATTTGTGGTTTTCCTATCCTGGGTTCAAAGTGTTGTTGGGTTTTTCCGTGTGGAATTTCTCAGTAGCAGCTCGGAGTCTGGATTTCTACCCGGTTGATGGCAATAGGCTCGCCCCCTATTACATGGGACTTAAACATAACGGCAAAATGTGTGTACTATACATCTCCGCCCAATCCTTCGGGGGATACAAGCGTGATATTATGTTTTACGTTATTTTTGTTCCGTGTACAGTCGGGGACTTATAGTAGATTGTTGCACCGAGCGCAAAGTGAGTTATTAATGCACGAGTGTTATGTTGGTGCTCGAGCGCATGCGAGGGCACTAAATTAAAACGAGTGCATTAATTACTCACTTAAGCAAAGTGTGTAATCTACTTTTCTTTCAACTACCAATCTACCTAACGAGTAATATCCTTAAAAAAAAATTTTAAACTTTTCTTACTAATAAAAGTATCAAAGTTTTACAATGGTACAAAATGCGCGCCATTTTTTTTTCACCAAATCGGTTTTATTTAGCTGATTTTTATTTTCAGTCAGTATCTTTTTGATCTAATGCATACATTTTATATTAAACTTAATGGGAGACATTAAACCTCTGTGGTAAATTTATATCTAAATAAAAAATGAAAAACAGTGCATTAATGTAAAATAGTGCAATAATGAGCACATTTCTGCACTGTTTTGGTTCTAAGCAAAAAATACGTCCTTTGTGATCGGTTTTGTATAAGTAGTGATTAATGATAACATTACTACGTAATTGACAGAAAAAATGTTTACCACCCTAAGGTCTATAATTGCTTGCACATTACTTTTTCATAAGGTCGAGAAGACATAAGTTAATATGACATCTTAAACCTTATTGCGCACAGTGTGAGAAGGAATCGAATTTGAAATCTGATAAACATTGCGAGTCCGCGATCGTACCTCAGTAATAGTTTATTTTATAACCCCTCGGTAATAGAACATTCTACCTTAATTGGAACATAATTTAATAACAAAAACAGTACTCCACAATTACCTTTCAGTAAAGCTCGTGAACAGTAAACAAACATACAAATAGTAATTAATTCACTTATTGTAAGTAATTTAACTGAAATGTGAACGTTAGCACATACGTACAGTTAGTTTAGTCTTGTTAAACTCCCGTGGTAACGGCTATTGTGCAAGTTAAACATGAACTTATTACTAGTTAACGGCGGATAACTGCACTGCTATCAATTTTATTATAGTTTCTAGCTAACAGATTTAATTGTACGTGAATAGTTTAATCTAGGTGAGTATGTAGGACACTCGCATAGATTAACTCATTCTACAACGTGTGTTTTTTGATATCCCATAACTCTAGGGTTATATTATTTAAGTAAAAAGAACACAAAATCTCCTAGAATAGGTGGGCCAAAAATGTTTGGTTTCGAAGATATAATCAATCATAATTAAATTATTACAAAAAAAAAGTATATAAGTATTATATCCATTGTCTAGTACCCATAGTACAAGCTCTGCTTAGTTTGGGACTAGATGGTGCTGTGTAGAAAAATGTCCCAAAATGTCCCAAAATTATAGGTATCTAAGTTTCATTTATAAATAAGAGTACTTAATTCATTTTTATTCAAACCAATCATTCATATTTAAAACTAAGAAAATGCGACGTTGTCATATTTCACGTAAGGGTGTTTTACATTAATAATCGTGACTTTGTCGAATTATTTTGTATGAAAAATTAAAAAAAAAGATGATTGAAGAATAATTCATATGCCAGTTGGTTCTTTGATATGATCTTAATCAAACCCTAGAGTTATGGGATATAAAAAAAAACACCTTGTATGAACGAAGTATAGTCAAATAAAAACTTTGGGATTGACTTTTAGGTTTAGGGGGGATATTACACTATCATACATATAGGATCATATCTCTTATTTGACCTCTAGTTTCATATCTGTGTAGGGAGTAATGATTCATATGTCTGTAATAAATTGTCATAATATCTATGACTTGTAGATCTATGATCATGGATATAAGATAGTGTAATATCCCCCTAGGACAATATTACTCGCTCTTTCGGATAACATTCTTACATTTTAAAGTTCGAACTCCGCCCCCACCTCTGACTTTATCAATTCATGTGCGGATCAGAATTTGTATATACTCCCGTACATATTGTCAGGGTTGTTCGACTGCCACTATAGTGTGTGGCTTTCGGGCGGCGGGTTAGGGGACCGGTCGCCCGACCAGTAACAGACCCGAGAAGGCAGCACGCCGTGTTCAGCGCGCGCCTCTCAGAAGGACGTGGAGCAAGGCCCCACAGAAGGAGAGATCCGCCAGGGACTGCAAGCAGCTGCAAATCTCGCGACCCCGACCGTCAGGAGAAGGAATACCGTCGGTTTTTAGCCGGTAAAACCCGGCATAACGCTTCGCCTTCCCTGGGCAAAATACATCCATCCCAAAATACATGGGAATATAAAAAAAATAGGTTTGTTCGACTAGTCTAGGACACAAAAACCTCTAAATCATTAATTGCACACACAGCGAGGTCAGCTCAATCCGGTTAAAGAACCGGATTGAGCTGTCTAAAAGTAGCACGACAAATCTGCAAATCCAGCACCTAATGAATATCGCTAAATTTACTACACCATAGCACTTCGAGACTGTTCTGCGCTGGAAGAGGCGACCCGTGTATGTCCACTCAGAATTCTCCGAGGGATTGCTTCGTGGGACGACACTGTGTACTCAATAGCACAGGGACGCATTCGGGCGACGCGGGTGCATACTATTATTTTTGTCTGTAAAGCTTGAAGAGAATTCCAGCGGTAGATTGTGGTCAGCTGAGTTGATTAATACACGAGTCTACGTTTGATCATTATTTAAATTCTTAAAATAATTCGTGAAAGAAGTTCTGTACTCGAAGTGTGAGTTTTTTTACGTTACTACTGTATTTGCGTCACGCCAAAAATGTATGAAAATTTAGGCATAGCCTCTAGCGGCGAATAGCGTGATTAAAAATTGGTACTTATCATGGTAAACTATTCGTTGCGAAAACGTGAAGTAAACTACCCAACTCACACTTGAGGTACTGTGGATACCTTTGGCTACATAAGATGAGACTAAAAACTCATTCAATATTTTCAAATAATACTGTTACTTACCTAACTGAATAAATAATTCCATTTTAATGTTTGTGCTAACATGATTGCTACAATAAAACGCTCTCGCATTTCCGCCATCCCGCGCGCCAGGTGGTCCCTTAAGGACGGTATATAAAAGAGCCCCATTTTAAACCCGCACCTTACAACCGGTACACACATTGTACTCACTACAATAACTGTACGAGTTGTGACAGCATCCATGACATTCCCGTAAAATTGCATAATCTTACTTAGATATGAAGTACTATGTCTTTAAGAAACCTCATCAATTACTCACTTTAGTTTATAGTTTACTTAGGATATATTTTTCTATATTCACATTAGTAATTATGTTAATAATTGACTTAGAAGTATAAATGACATGAAGTGAATCAACTTTATTTTAAAGCTTCAAAATAAATAAATTTTCCGAATTCAAAAATCAAATATTACGGCGGCATATTATTTTGACACTTACAAGTAAATTTTATGTTTTTTTAAGACTAGATGGAGCCGGCATTTCCTATCTGACCAGCTCTGAGAAGAAAAGTCGAAACAAACTCAGAGGTCCAGACATTGTAGTATCAAGTTTGTTTCCGATCTCGATAGGTGCACTTGTGTGTGTGTGTGTGGGTGTGTGTGAGTGTGCGTTTTATAAGTTTTTGTTTGTTACCTTCACCCGATCCAGAGAAATCTTACGGATCTTTTAAAAAAAGATAAAAAAAGTTTATTATCACTAATAATTGCATTCACAGTGGATGTAAGACGTAGGCAGTTATATTAATATATTCGCTTGAGTTACTGATACTGTTTTTTTTTTAAATAAATATGCACCTATTCACACCGCCCCAATCCGTGCCTGTTCCAAACGATGCATAGTTTTTATCGGGCATTGCACGGCGGTCTCGTATCTCGCTTAGATGCTAACTCGCGTGATAAGGGTACGCTCCCAATTGAAATGTTTATAGCTCACCAACTTATGTACAAGTAAAGTTTCTTCAGCTGAATTACTAAAAGTAGGTTAAGTTTTTTTATGGAGCGTGACTGAGTTTACAGAATGTGGAGAAAGAAAATACAATTGATATTGTAAAAAGAGCATTGTTATAATTCATTTTTATTTATAAATAGATTTTGCTCGCGACTTCGTCCGCGTGGAATATTTACTGTGGTGGTTTTATCTTCTACACTTGGGGGCAAATAAATCGAACCACTCCTTTTTTCACGTGTCCTGGTAGTTTAGTTTTGGTTTCATGGATTTAAGTTGACAAAAAACTACCCTCATTGTAAAGGTTATCAAATAACCTTTTAGGCGCTACATGTTTAGAATTGATTTGTTCCATAATACTGTGGCGGCATCTATCTCGCCACATGCGAACTATCCTACATCGCGCAATCAAGATTTAACACGCAGATAGTATATATACAACCTCCCAACATCAACCGTTGGGCAGTAGCCCGCCAGGCACAAGACTCCGCCTGGTTGGAGGATCCTCCCTTTGGTTGGAGGAACACCACACCAAGTTTCTCCACATTGGTGACCCCGACGTGATCGTCACAGACAGTGTTTTCACACTGGTGACGTTACACGCCACCGTCGCAGCCTCGGCAGCAACATCGTCGCTCCCTCCGCTCAGCATTCAATCGAGCAGCAAGCAGCAAGTCACACAGCCAGCCAGCATCCTCGGCGCATATACATATACTGCACTTCGGCCGGTCAACTAGAAGAGGCATATCTCTCCTGGTCGACGCAGTCCACAGCCACCACTCATCGCTCTCACAGTTCCGACTCACTGGAATGACACGGTATCCGGTTTCGACTCAAAGGAACCCCCTCACTGGCCCTGGCACCTCGTTCCTCCTGAATACCAAAAATAAAAACAATTATACGTGAACAATAGAAGTGGCTCGATCTATTAGCTCCCAAGTATATATATTATTTTAACTGTAAAATCACGTCCATAAAATCATGTATATCAGCGAAATCGGCAAAATGTCGTATACGGCTTCTTAAGTCTAAAACAATTCTAAGGACTAGTGGTTAATTAAAATAAATACACGTGACGCCTCTATTCAGGGTGATGACTGACTACAAAAACTACAGACTTGTTGTACCTTGTTGAACGTGTAACTACTTATAACATACAAGTGTTCAATAAAACCGCAGCGTTTAAAGTCCCGCGTGGGAGACTCTTTGTTGGAGCAACAAGCTTTAGACATGCTAATGTAAGGGCCTTGTTATCGAAACGATTTCATTTTGACTTTTTAACCGACTTCAAAAAGGAGGAGGTTCTCAATTCGGATGTTTATATATTTTTTTTTTATGTATGTTCGAGCATAACTCCGTCGTTTATAGACGGATTTGCAAAATTCTTTTTTTGTTTGAAAGAGTATTCTTCCGAAATGGTCCCATTTAAATTTGGTGAAGATCTGATGAAGACCCTCGGAGATTGACAATGGAACTCTTCAATGGATAACAGCCAATTACCCGAGATTGCTGTAATTGCATGTTTGCGTATTGTTTATGCCACTAAAAATAGAAAAATAAAACAACTTTAAAAAAAAAGTAAAAACCGACTTCAAAAAAACTAAAAAGAGTAAAATAATTACCATATTAAAAAGGTGTGCCTCTCTGATGACGCGTGTTCGCGGTAGTACCAACACTATTCTCAGTGTGTTCGCAGATCGGTGGAATTCTCCGATGATGCAGAGGTGGATGCAGCTCCACGCTCAAGTGTAGCTGTATGTTTTAGTTTTATTTTTTATATACCTACTAACATTAGTTTAAGTAATCTGTTACTAACCCTATGGACTTTGTCTGAAATAAAAGTTAATTATTATTATTATTATTATAAAACTAACACTTTCAGAAGTCGGTGCCTTCAATTATGTTCAGTGTAAAATTGCACCGACTTCTAAAACGATTAGTTTTAGAAGAACTGGATAAATGAGAAAACTATGAAAACCATGTGCGATTTTTGTGAAAGTATGTACGATTTTTGTAAAACTATGTACGTTTTTTGTAAAACCGTGTACGATATTTTAAAACCAGGTACGATTTTTGTAAAACTATGGACAATTATTTTTTAACCATGTAAGATTTATGTAAAACTATGTACGATTTTTTTTTAAACTAATTACTTTTTTTAGCTTTGTACGATTTTTATAAAACTTTGTACGATTTTTGTAAAACCATGTACGATCTTATAAAACCATGTATGATTTTATGAAACTACACTCACATAATTAGCGGAACGTTTTTATTTTTTCCATTTTTTTATTATATGGTACTGCTATTGCTATGACGATTTTTTTATTCAAAAGAACCTTCAATTAGGAATTGCATGTTGAAGAAAAATTTGGTTTTCCTAAGCGATTACAGGTAAATTAGGCCCAGATTCGATTTTATAAAGATTTTGCCCTTTTGTGTTTTGGATCGGAACTTTGTTTTATTTAAGTACTGGTGGTTTGGCCTTAGCGTATTCATTGCATTAGGGCTGAAAAAGTTATTTACCTGCAACAAAAGCTACGAGGGATGTTACAGTGATCGATGAAAGTCAAACCTATCGTGCAGTAAGTTAAGCACTGGGTGTATCGATATTAGTCATTCCTCGCAATGTCCATCGGTACCAGCAGACAGGATGTTTCGTTAGAAGATGAGGATAATGCAGAAATCAAGGAAAAAGCGCTGCTGATGATTGGTTTATGACAGTTCAAACCGGTAAAGGCTCTGAAAAATTAGCGCAATGCTGCTATTCGGACCTGCAGCATCCTGAAGGTGGTCCGTATTTTGCTTGTAAGTATGCGGAAAGAAAGACGACGTCTCATTGAAGGTAATCTGATGTCTAACGCGACTGCTGAATGTCCAAAACGTGCTGTAGGTCATCGCGTAGTGAAATTAAGTTTTGCTCAATAACACCGAGATCGGACTAAGGAGTTGGAAAGAGATTTTTTCTCAGGGGCAAGCTGTTTTGTGATATACATTTTTTGGATGGGATAGAATATGGATACGTCAAGGGAATCGCTTTGAACTGACAAATTTTACAGGAATGTGCCTTATACTGGAGGCTCCAGTAATGGTTTGGGGTGTCATTTGTTTTGAAGCGCACACGGAGGTAGGCATTATTGAAGGAGGCTTACTGGCTACTTATTTTTGCAGGATAGACATCCCAGAACCTCATGCGATGCCACTTGACAAATGATCAGTCAAGAAAAACAAAATATGCACGATTATCTGTGACCGGAATGTGTATTCGTGGTCCGCAATTTCATATAAGATGTTGTAATCACCCACCAGGGTGGGTCAACGTGGACCCCGGACATGAGTCCAATAGAATATGACTTGGTCTTGACGGGAAATAGGATTAGAGAAAAAAATCCAGCCACCCAGAAACATTGAGAATTAAAAATTGTTTTATGGGAGTATGGGGACAATTTGCCTTAAGAAAAGACAATGGATTAAAAAATTGAGTGGAAAAACATGTCATAATACTGATAAGGACTCTAGCAGTATAGAAACGGTGATAAAACAAACAAAAAAGTAAAATAAATAGCAAATTAATTATTCCAAAAATATGCGCCGAAAGTTACAAAATGGATATTTTAGCAAATTAAAGATTTAAATTGCCAAATTCAATTAAATGATTACTGATTATTTGTCCTTTTACTGCATTTAACTCTAGTTATAAAATATTTAAACAAAAACATTAGTGTACAATACCCTTTTTTAATTTCCGGGAGCGCAGGGCGCTAGCGGTCAGAGCCAACATGCTGATACACAGGTTCGCTCGTTGTAGTAATGAGGTAAAATTCACGGTGTTTAAAGCATATTGCCAAACGTTCTACACGAGCGGCCTGTGGGTAAGGCATACTAAGAGATCGCTAGACGCCCTGCGTGTTCAGTATAATAACTGCTTCAGGATGCTGTTGGGGCTGCCGCGTTATTGTAGTGCGTCCGGTATGTTCGCAGTTGCGCATACCGATGACTTTTACGCCATAATGCGCAAAAAAATAAATTCTATTTTGACAAGAGCGCAGTCTAGTTCTAACGGCATCCTAAGTATGTTAACAGAAAAGTACGACGCACCTTGGTTGTCGCACGCTGTGGCTGTGCTAGTTAGAAGACCGCACAGATAGCCTTGTTGTTTTTTCTTTTTAATGTTTATTTTTTGTTATTATCTGTTTTTGTTTACTAACATAGTTTAAGAACAATGTTACTAACAATTGGGCCTAGTTGCCACAAATAAACAAATATTTAATTTAATACAAAATTATGGAAAAAACACGGTTTTTTGTTGCGTTCCGCTAATTATGCCGGTGAGTGTATGTACACTATGTACGATTTTTAGTGGTCGTCACCGACTGAAAGTCAACGTTGATTCTCTTGTGTTATACAGGTTTTAGGGTCTGTGGGTCCATAGCGTCCGTAGAGGTCAGATTAAGAATATTATTCCCCTCCGTCGCCGAGCAAGATACTCATAAGAGGCGACGAACTTAGTACTATAATTGTACCCAGAAAATGGTAATTGGCTCGCCACCATAACATGGGAATTAATGCCAGACACAAAACGTGGGTATACAAACTCCTGTATTAGGAGAAATCTGCTTACCTCTTCGGGGATTACAGGCGTGAATATATTGGGTGTAAAAAGACCCTTAACAATAAAAAAACCACATATTCTACCCATCATTGGGATCAGTTTTTTCTACTAGAGCATTCCTGGGAAATCATTGGTTTTGGAGATATTGAAGGTCAAAATTTACATATTTTTTTTAGTTTTTTCCTGAAACGAATTCTAAGTGATAAAACTAAACTTTCTTCCAAACAAACATTATCAAAATTTTAATTATTTCCTAACAAATTACGCATTTGAAGTTACAAAAACGCGATGAATATCAAACGCACACAATCGCCTTGGCTCAGCTGTGTAGCCGCTGCACGACCCACATAGGCACATTCGGTTACGTGCATTACATTGCGCGCTACAAAAAAACAGTTTTTTATACCTAAAAATAAAATTCGTTTCCTAGCAATTATTGGTCAATGTA
This sequence comes from Amphipyra tragopoginis, assembly GCA_905220435.1. Classification (NCBI taxonomy): domain Eukaryota; kingdom Metazoa; phylum Arthropoda; class Insecta; order Lepidoptera; family Noctuidae; genus Amphipyra; species Amphipyra tragopoginis. The sequence goes on from HG992016.1 coordinate 19,234,236, forward strand.
ATTTAGTTTGATGAACAGAATGCGTAGATTTCGGCTATGTGATGGGTCTTTTTACACCCTGTATATGTAAGTATGCAGGCTTTCATTCTAGTAAGTATTCTATAAAGTAGTACCTAGCAGCAAGCTTCAGACATGCTAATGTAAGGGCCTCGCTAGACGGAACGACTTTATTTTGCAGCTCCTTCGCGCGCTTATATTATACTCAGCAACTTGTAACTTGAAATATGCGCTTATACGTAGTATCACAGTAGATATATAAGGTAAAGCAGTACCTCAACTTACTATAATCGCGTGAATTGACACACTCACACATACACGCACTGTATACTGAGTATAATGCACTCTTTGTCAAGTACTCTATGACAGCCGTGACTGACTGATTCCGATGATAATTTAGAAGTCTTGTTGCAGTGCTTGTCAGTGTGAGTGTGTCAACTCGGACTATTGTAGGTAGTTGAAGTACTGCTTTAACTTATTACACTTATTACACCGTGGGCCCGAGGTACCCGAAAGATTTTAACCTTCGATTCCGTTGCCTAATAGCTAGGATATAGTTTGTTGAAAAACGCTTAATTTTCTTATTTAATGAAATTCACAAATCGAAAAATATCTATGGTATCAAGTCCCAGGAACGCGGTGTTGCGACTTTTGTCATACCATACCCCTCTCGCCGTATGTCTTATTTAACGGGGAGGGTTGTGAAGTGAGAAATTTCTTATCACACGATAATTTATAAATGTTGCCAGTTCAACCTAAGGTATTGTTTACAAGGAAGTACTAAAGTTAATTTAATAATAAGTTTTTTTTTTTTTCTTTTTTCTTCTTATGTTGATATACTCAACATTTGACTCTTATTAGCATCAGAAAAGCGTGGTTAAAATCTTTCGCGTACCTCGGGCCCACGGTGTCTACTGTGGTAGTATGGTATGCTAGAACGAACTTGGTTTGAAATACCCGATCACAAGAATTGCAATAAAGTTGGCCTGCAGAATTAAAATATAAATGAATTAAAATGATTACCTCGTTGGTCTAGTGGTTGCAAGCGCGACTGCTGAGCGTGAGGTCCTGGGTTCGATCCCCAGGTTGGGTAAAGTGCTATTGGTGTTTATAAACTTTTGCGGTTTGTACACATTATAAAAATATAGATTCGGGTCTAATTGCTTAGAAACTTGAAAAGGCACAAATTACGTTTTTCATCTCGACGTTTCGACCTAATTACACCGGCCGTGGTCACGGGTAGACTGAAGTGGCGGAGCAGTTGTCATCTTCGTGATGCAACGGTATCTTCAACTACCCTCACATGATCTTGATTTTTAATAATGGTATCTTCGGTACTTCGACACACTACATTAACGACATCTTTACACTCGCCTAAACCGTGCCGTCGAAGATAAAACTTTAAAAGGTATTTTGTGCCTTTTAATGTTTTTACGTGTTTACGTCCCATGTAATAGAGAACGAACCTATTGCCATCAACCGTGCACAAATCCAAAATTCGGGCTGCTACTGAGAAATTTCACATGGAAAAACCCAATAACACTTTGACCCGACATAGGGATCGAACCCAGGACCTCACACTCAGCAGTCGCGCTTGCGACCAATAGACCAACGACGCAGTAACGATGCGATTTAATTTCGTAAAAATATTTAAGTATGTCATTTAATTCTGTAGGCAAACTAGTTTTGATATAATTATCTAACAGTTTTTCGATTTCTGTAAAAATAATAAAAAATTGTCTGTTGACAACACTTAACGTTAACCAAAACAACCGTTGTGAAGCGAGATGATGGCAAAAGTCGGCTGTTGTGTTTACTTACTAAGGCGTGTTACACACGTACCACAAATACACCACAACCACACCACAACAACTCGTGGGCGGGCATTAATCTGTATGAAAACGAATAGTTTAATTCACACGAACCACATTTTGCCGCAAAATTCAACCGTTTGGGAGATACCGACCAGATCGCAACCACCAGTGACACCGCGCACCAGCGGCCGGCCACCTCGCAAACACAACATTGCGTCGACCCAACGAGACCGCGCGCACGCCTGCGCGCTCCCACTAGAAATAACGTAAACACATCGCAATTATTAGCCACAACGTAACCACATCGCAACTACTAGCGACAACGCAACCACATCGCAACTACTAGCGACAACGTAACCACATCGCAACCATTAGCGAGAACGTAACTACATCGCAGCTACTAGCGACAACGTAACCAAATCGCAACTACTAGTGACAACGTGACCACATCGCAACTACTAGCGACAACGTCACCACATCGCAACTACTAGCGACAACGTAACCACATCGCAACTACTAGCGACAACGGAACCACATCGCAACTACGAACAACAACGTAACCACATCGCAACTACTAGCGACAACGTAACCACATCGCAACTACTAGCGACAACGCAACCACATCGACATTTTGTAGTTACCACAACTTAACTGTAAGAAGTTGCAGCGATACTATTCACACATAACCACAGCTTGACCACTATTTGTAGATGCGATGTGGTATGGTGTACGTGAGATTCTTCTTGAATCTAAAGCTTGTTTCACACGTACCACAACTACACCACAACCACACCACAATAACACGTGAGCACTAATTTGTATGAAAATTAATAGTTTAATTCATACGGACCACATTTTGTCGCCAAAGCTTCAGCTACACTATTCACACATAACCACAGCTTGACCACGAGCGCTGCGATGTGGTTTAGTTGTGGTACATGTGAATTCTCCCTTAACCTCATTCACAAAATTATATAAATGAACAAGATGGCGCAACATACAATAACATTATTAATCAATAACATAATTATTAGAACGTCAGGTGTGTCTCAGGTGCGTTAGGCGATGTGTACACCACAAATGTTTGCCGCTGACGCGATTACGACGCGCGCGTCAATCATAGCGTCGTTTGTAAACAGCTTAACATAATTATTGTATGTGGTAATGATTTATGACAAAGTGTTTGAGGTTATTTGTTCATTATAGTAACAAGGAGGGCTTTGTTTAGTCGTTTAGGCTTTTATCATGATGTTTATTGCACGATGTTGATCGGGATTTATGTAAAATTATTCAACTTTATTTTTAGTATATACAAAAATCGAGACACCCCAACAAGATTTTCATCAGAACTGCCTGAATGTGTGTTTTTTTTTCAATAAATCTCCAAGTTACGCCTTAGTTTACGTCAAGTTCCCTAATAAAGTGTGAAATGCCTGAGATGTGCTATGCAGGGGTTGTCTAATACACGGAAACTGACCGAACGGACCATCTCAAGCCTCAAGGTGTCTATTCCCGTCCACTGTTATGCGTAGAAACCTATTAAAAGAGAATTGAAATTTATGAAAACAAAAAAAGGAAAAATATAATGTGGTGTAAAAACTATGTCAATCGATTCTCCTGATGATTCTCAACAAACTTGTTTCAGGTTTTGTGTATATTAAAACTAAACTTGTAGAGGTGGCAAGGCAGTGCACTGGAATTCCTGACCATAGGAGTGGGGTCACCCACGATCAAATATATAGAGGGCTCTTCGATCACTTGGAGCCCCAGAGACTCTAGTTACGATGCTGATGGTATATATTGTATACACCGTCTTAGAAAACCACACCTAGATTGAGAATACAGACTACAACTAACTTCTCAATGAAATCAGGCGTTACTTTGAGGAAATTCTTGACATACAAATAAGCAATTAAAATATTTAATGTTTATTCCGCTAAAATATTTTGCAAGCTTGAGTGCTATATGCAGCACCGCCCGCAAATATATGCACATGAAGAAGATGTGATTAATTACGTGAACCTTCTAGCCTCGTCCGGTCGTTTCGCATTCGAGCGATCGACGTGTCAACATCTGAGGATGCCCCGTGAAGGGGGGAAAAGCGTGTCTTATCGGTTTGAGCTACATGTTGTGTTATATTAATCACATCTTCTCCATGTGCATATACACCTTCTCCATCCATATACACAAGGTTAGTCGGGTACTAATCCGCAGGCCACTTAAAGTATTACTGATGACTGTTTGAAAGCAAGTGTTAAAATTTCAAAATTCGATAATTTTTATTTCCGTGTAAAATGGATATTTATTTTAGTTTTTTCAAAAATTCTTCGTCCCGACTTTAAATAAGAATTCAGAAAATGGAGCTTCTTATCCCCTTTACCCCAAATATGACCTAAAACGTAAACACAGCTGATCATAACTGAGGAAAGATAGGTTTTAACGTATTTTCTCTGAGATTTTTGAACAGCTATTTCTCTTAAACTATTGACTTTTCGGAAAAGTCGTAGAACAAAAGGTATTCATTATTATGGGTACTTTAACACCCTTTCGGATTAATACCCTCTTTCCGACTAACCTTGTATAAAAGGAGAAGCTGACTGACTGATTGACTGACTGACTGATCTATCAACGCACAGCCTAAACCGCTGGGGTTAGAAACTTGATTTTTTACAGTAGGTTCCTTTGACGACGTAGGCGTCCACTAAGAAGGGATTTCTCGAAACTCGACCCCTAAGAGGGTGAAATAGGATATTTAAGTTTGTATGTAAGTCCTTCATTTTTAAAGTAAGACGCATGAAAATAAACATTAAGGTTTTTGGTCAAAAATAAAGGTATGATGTTGGACCGTTTTTAAAAATTCAACCCCTAAGGGGCTAAAATAAGTGTTGAAAGTTTTCATGAGAAATCTAGTACTTTTGAAGTAAGAAGCATGGAATTAAATATTTAGGCTTTTGGTGAGAAATAAACAAACATGTGTATGAGGGTTTTTTGAAATTATTCCCCTTAGGGGTGAAATAGGGAATAAATGGTTTTTTGAAGTTAAAAGCATGAAACAAATAACAGGGTTTCTAGTTAAAAATAAATGTAGGTACACGTGTTTGAGCGTTTTGGAGGGTGTAAAATTTCACGCAAGCGAAGCTGCGGGCAAAAGCTAGTGTGCATAACAGCATGTAAGGGTAAACACCGTTGTCACTCAAACCATGGGTAGTAAACTTAAATATAAAAATTTAGGAAGGAGTAAAAATAAAAATATGCGCGCGAGAATCGAGCGACGCGGCGGCGCTACGACGCGGCGTACACACACTCGCTAGCGAGACAGCTGACTGACTGGGGTAGCAAACTGTGCGGGGCCGTGCGTCGGGCCACGCGGCGAGTTCCCCGCGCCCCCTCCCGTAGCTTGTTGCCCCCGCGCGTAGGGTGAAATGCTTTTGTGGAAAAATGAAAATAAAAAAAAGTTTCTTATTTTTCATTGATTTTACGTTCTATAAATGAAACCAAACCACTGGTTTCAAGGATAACGGTGTTTACCTTTACAACCTGTATTTGCCGGTGGGGCGGTGCTGTATACTGCATCAAAGCTAGCGATCTAGTTTGGTGGAATTAACACTAAATATTGTAATATCATATTTTTGAACTAACTTCATGGTATCTCATTTCCTGTATCTGTTTCCGGTGTCTCATTTCCGCTACAGCTGCTCTCAATGCGACAAAAGAAGTACAACTTCAAAAAGTACAGAACTCTCACTACTAATGATGCACGGTAAGGAACTGACAGAGAAAGTTGCTTCATAGTATCGGTAACACGGTAGTTTCTTGTGAGAAATTTGTAAACGAACTGTTTGTAGTGATGCTACGTTAAGCACTAAATACACTTGCAAGTTAAATTGTGCAAATTATTGAAGCAAGTGCTTGCTAAGTCGGTAAGACTTTCAGGAGTCAACTAGCGCAAATGAACTTGCTAGTAGCACTTAAGAGTTAGATGGTACAACCGGCTTGTTGATTGATTGTTAGCAATAAAAATAATAAATAAACATTAGCCTGTATCTGTCCCACTGCAGTACAAAGGCCTCTTCTCATACAGAGAAGGAACGAGCATTGATCACCACGCTTGCTCACTGCGGGTTGGCGATTTCAGACCATTATAGTCCAGGTTTCCTCACGATGTTTTCCTTCACCGTATATCAGTGGCGTCTTAGATTAATTAAGAAAGTATAGAGGACATTGAAAAAATCACATTGGTACATGCCTGGGTTTGAACCCGCAACCCAGCGCTTAACAAGCGGGTCTGTAACCTCCGGGCCACTGCGACGTTGATTGTTAGTAATATTTTATTTAAATATATTTGCGTGCGCAAACTTGTTATTACTAAGATCCAATATTAACTGTTGCTAAGCGTTTTGCTTCTAAAGACTTTTAAAGCAAGGTGTGCCTTCTCGCGTAAGCATTTGTGATTTGATATCAAGAAGTTCATGAAATTAAAAAAAGAGAAGCATCGGTTTTAAAAATAATGTGTAGTTTATTTTCTTATTTATTCTCTGTGTACATACACCGTATGTGAAACTTGATGTGTATGTCATGTCATTCATTGGCGAGCATCGGACACCTGTCCGTCTTCAGGTTGTCGTAAACCTTACTTGTGACACAGTTTGTAGTGAGGGACGCATCGGGATTTTCTCTCGGTAAAACTGAATTGATCAGGCTTAGTGTTTTGTAAAACTTCAAAATACGGGTTCTAAGTTTAATTTGTAGGTATGTGACCGGATGAAATTTTTTACAGTCTAGAAAAAAAATGGGTATAAAAAGTGAACGAAGTAGAACCCCATGGCACAGCATTTTTTTTTAATTGCCTGTAATGAAATTCATCCATCAAAAAATACTATTAATTAAAGTAAACTTTCAGACTAAGGGCTGATTTTTCAATCGTCAGATAACTTTTATCTGAGGGATAAATATCACGCTCTGACATCTTTTGCATAGAAAATCTGTCAAAACGTCAGAATTATTCCTTAGATAAAAGTTATCTGACGATTGAAAAATCAGCCCTAAATCAATAAAAACAGAAATAACTCAATTAAATAATAAATGTAAATATTGTATGGTTTAATGAGATAAAATAGTGTAGTAAAGTAAAAAAAAAAAAAAAACTTATTTCAAATCATACACACCTGCACATGATTTGAGTTTCAGTAGTAGGTATTTAAAGATACTTAGATTAAAAAAGCTAACAAAAAAAAACTATGCCAACGCCTTCTCCTCCGTTCATCTATTACACCCATTTTTTCCAGACAGTAAAAAAAGTCATCTAGTAGATGATGATGTTTCTCAACTTCTTACTCTTTATAGCGTTATCTTGACGTACTAATACTGGAGTCGTTCATCTTTAGGGTGAAATTCACCAGCAAGTTTTAATGAGCAAATTATTGAAAGAAAATAAATTGTATTCAGCCAAGAATGACAATGACAGCATAAACATAAAAATAATTAAACATACACACATAATGTTTAGTACAAACTAAACTAAATGAATATTACGCAAACTAAAACATTCTGCTACTTGAAAGTTGGCATTTTAAAAAGGGTCATTATGAAAAGCAGACCAAACGTCCAATTGGTAACTGTGAGGTTGGGAAATAAAACTAAATTATAGGATAAGTTGGCAAATGATTATTCGGCGAAATAAAATTCTGCGAAACGCAAGTGATAATCTGCCAAACTATTTTCGGCGAAGTCAAAGTCAAATAGTTTTTATTTCAAGTAGACCAGATCCCTGGTGCTTTCAAAAGGTCAACACTAGGGGCTCGGTTCCAAGTAGTAGGTCCTTTGGAGAAGAACCGGCAAGAAACTCCATAGACACTCTTTTAAAAAGTAAATGTTTTGACAATTTTCATTGTAGTAATGTAAGAACAACGCAGATTAATGTACATGTGGTTAACAACATGAAAAGTAATGAGAAAGTTAGCCTTTTAAAACGATTGCCATAGCAGTTACGAGCTGACCAGTCCCAACAGACAGCACCCGTTCACGAGCATGACGCATAAATCGGTGTCGCTCAGCTCAACCATGTTGCAGGGAACTCAACGACCCGATGCACAACGCCACCATCAGCAAGACATTTCAGTGAGCATGACAGACTCATACCGATAGACAATAGGCAGTCAAATATTAAGAATGAAAGTGTAACACTAGATGCTGCATGGTCCTCACATTTTACAGCCTTGCGTAGGTATTAACAGAATAATATTAATAATTGAAAATTAATAATTGCAATTCAATGTCAAACTAATATAAGCAAATACTAGCAATAAATAAATTAAATGTCAAAGAGAAAAAAAAAACAATCAAAATTGGAAACATTAGACTGAAAAATAAGATAAAATAACATACTTATTGAGTCAATAAAATAAGAAATAATTACAATAAGTAAGCATTTGAATAATGTCCGTTTGTTCTGTTAGACGGTGCGGACGAAAAGACAGGACTCCATTCACATGTTATGCTGTCGAGCATGCCCATGCCGAAAGCATCACCATCTCAGCATATTAAATTAAATAATCTTTATTTTGGATAAGTTACATCCATAGTTGGTTATTAAAAAAGAGACAAAGAAAGTTAAACGATAGTAAAAAAAAACTTAATATTTAGTTACCAGTTCATTGTTCGTCATGCATCTTTGAACAATGGCATTCAACAAATAGGAGTCGTATCTCCCTGCTATGGTCTTCAGGATGGAGTTGGAGCTGGCCCGCACTCTGCAGAGCAAGGAGACAGATCTCTGTCTGACGATCTCATGAAGGCCATCGACGTGTGCCTGCGTGAGCATACCAGATGCACTACAGAAACGGCTGCTCCATCAACATCCTGAAACCGTTATTATATTGGACCCGCAGGGCGCTGATAGTCCGCTGAGTATAATTGGTCCACAATTGGAGCATATGCTGGGCGGCAAACATCCAGCACTGATTTTCAGTTCCCTGGGCAGTCATCCCCGCTACCAACCTTGCTGACTGGCTAATGTTTTTACCACGGCATGAGCTATTCTCTTATAGCTCGTGCTAGCACGAGAGAACAATGTAACAAAACTCGCTTTGGACGGATAGCGTAATGTAATTACATAGTTGACAAGTGTGGATCCACCTTTAAATTAAAAGCCGATACAACACATTGCTGCCGTCCGATTTATAAAAGGCCGATAAGTGAGTAAAAGTAATTTTCAGTTATAAGCAAAAACGTGGAAAATGTTGTCCCTAGAAATTCTGAAAAACATAAGTACAGATGTTTTTGTTATTCCAAATGAATGGGGGTAGGTCCTTTTAAGCTCACTGTATAAGTTTTAATTAGTTATAGAACTAATATTGTTTTTACAATCAAAGTTTTGTTTTTTAGTCATGCTTTTCTGTACTGAAGTATGACCATCTACAATATGAATGTGAATAAATAAAAATGCAAATAGTATCTTTAAAAGTCTCTGGATCACGTAACTGACAAATGATAGATAAATAAGGACTGGATTGGTCGATACAGAAAATGTTGCACTTACATTATGAGGAAACTGAAGCCATCCTGGACAGAGTTGGCTAAGAATTTAAAAAACATATACACACAAATATCAACGTACTTAAAATAAAACATGTACTCACCTAATGTTACTTATAGCTACAATTTAGTTCTTTCTTTCTGTTCTTATTGTTTGTATCGACACTATGTAACTAGCAGTGGCGAAGGCTCCATACAACTCGATTCCTATCGGCTTCCCTTTCGAAACGAGTAGTTACTGGAAATCACGCATCACACTTGAGCAAAGTAAGCATTTTTTGGTCCGGCTTCCCTTTTAAGGAACTTCACCCTACGCCACTGGTAACTAGTAACTAAGGGAAGAAGCGAGGCAACCTCAACACAAGTATTCTTTAACTTACTGGGGCTGACTCAATTTTTGTAATAAACCATATACTCGTACAACCTTATTTTTACTTTTGATTTTCATCAAAACTGCCTGAATATGTGTTTTTTTTAGTAAATCTCCAAGTTACACCTTAGTTTATGTTGCGTTAAGTTCCCTAAAAAAGTGTGAAATGCCTGAGATATGCTATGCAGTAGTTGTCTAATACACGGAAACTGACCAAGAGGACCGTCTCTAGCCTCAAGGTGTCTATTCCCGTCAACTGTTACGGGTAGAAAACTACTGAAACAAAAAAAGAAATTTATGAAAAAAAAAGTGGTGTTAAAAATATGTCAATCGATTCTCCTAGTGATTCTGAACAAACTAGTTTCAGGTTTAGTAAATACTAAAACTAAGCTTGTATTTGGGACACAATAAACATTTTTGTATTTTTTTGTAAAACCCGTTTTTGGCAAAATGTCACTTAACGGTCTTTCATAAATCGGACGACAGATTGTAATTCCGTCCCCACCCTTGCGTGTGATATACTCACTTAGTACACAACAGCGGAACATTAATAATCCGTCGGTATACACAACATAATAACGATCAATGTAATTACCTGTAGACAAGTCACGTGGAAACTATTGCGTATTATTGTCAATGATACAAGTGTTGATCGTATTATTACTGACTAGCTTTTGCTCGCGGCTTCGCTCCCGTTAATTTACGGATCCCTAATTTTTTGATCCCAAAATATAGCCTATAGCACTCAGGGATAACGTAGCTTCCTATTGGTGAAAGAATTTTTGAAATCGGATGAGTAATTTCGGAGATTACCTCCTACATACAAACAAACAAACAAACAAATTCTACCTCTTTATAATATTAGTATAGATTAATTAATTGCCTCATGGGTGAATATTAGAATTGGCTTATTTTTTTTTATAAAAATCATTTTTCTTGTCCTTGCGTTAGTTGCCTGTAGGGTGCCTTTCCACCAAAGATGTGCTACGCAACGTTGCTATGGATGCGTTTGATATCCACCAATCATATTCATTGGTCCATATAGCATAGCACTGGTGGAAACTGATTCAACTAAGCTACGTTTTTTATATGGAAGGATGCGTGATGTGGATGCGTTCTATGGATGCGAGCTATGGATGCGTACTATGGATGGTCGCGAGTGGTGTAACTATGTGCAGAGCACCGCGCCGCCGCTCCCCGTACCTTCCCTATTGTCGATACGTCGCATAGCTCGAGCTGCGCATCTTCCTCGCTCCGCTACATAGCTTAGCATCAGTGGAAACGGTCACATAGTTTCGTAGCTTAGCTTTTACATTTTCGCAGCATAGCTGCATAGCACATCGCTGGTGGAAAGGCACCCTTATACTCGCTTGTTAAGCAACGGGTTGCGCGTTTAAACCCAGGGGGCCTACCCCCTAAGTCCGTCAACGAAGTTAGTCGCCCGTCCGAAAGTAGCCCGAAATGTAGGAGTGAACAAAACAAGTGTCAAGTTCAACTTTTCGGACGGGCAAAAACACATCGGTAGTAGGGACAACTGTCAAATCGTGTTGTCATTCATTCTTAGTTCGGGCCCCGAAATAATCGTATGTCCGTAGGTGATAAGTGATAGGGAGTAGGAAACGCTCGTAACTAAGGCCGAAACCACGGACTTCGTGCTTAGGGAGTAGACCCCCAGGCATGTACCAATGAGATTTTTTCAATGTCATTTGAACTTTCTTAGTTAATCTAAGACGTCACTGACATACGGTGAAGGAAAACATCGTGAGGAAACCTGAACTTATTAGTCTGACATCGCCAAGCCTTGTGATTCTCTGTATGAGAGAGGCCTTTGTCCTGAAGTGAGATAGATAAAAGCTTTTTTTTTATTATTATTTTTCTTCTTGATTTTTAACATTAAGGTTCGTACAGATTAAATAACATGTTGTGTAAATTGTGTTTTATAACACGTCCACAATATGTAACATTGTTTTTCAACATTGCAACATATAACATAGTGTCCGACCGAAGGTTCGGTTTCGGTTTCGGTTTCGGCCAGTTTCGGCCAAAAAATCTTGTTTCGGCTACAGTTTCGGTTTCGGCCAAAAATCAGCCGAAAGTTCGGCCACGCCGAAACTCAGTGTTTGTGAATTGTCGTGCGTCTTCCGGCTAACTTCGGCTGAGTTCGGGACTCGTGTGTGGTTGCCAGCTGAGTTCCCCGGTCGGCGTGCGGCGTGGTTGTGTTGTGTTTGTGATTTTTTTTGTTGATTATTAACAAAGTTTACCGAATTTAGTACAATTGATTGTAATTTTTGTTGATACTGATAATTAGGTAAATAATTCTTAAACTACCAAGTATCAAATACAGGATCTCAATGTCAATAAATAATAAATTAATCTTTACGAATTTGAACACAAATACTCAATTGAGAAGTCTCTACTTTACGTTTATGTGTTGATTTTTGACAAAAAGTCAGACATTTTTTTTGATGTTATATTGTTAATACAGTATACCATAAATGAATAACTATTTTCGTTACATATTTCCATTATTATCTTTCATTTCATTTAACACAAGAAAACTGTCTGTACTTATATGTGTAAAAAAGATTACTAGATTTCACTATACAAGGTGGGGCAAAAGTAATCACCCGATGTTATTTTGGTGTCATTTTTTTTTGGGAATGATAATGTTTGATTCGTCTTGTGGATTATGTTTATTTAATTAATTAGTTTTTTTTCCATCAAGTCGAGAAAGTAATATCGGTCAAGTGGCCGCCGTCAGAATTGATGACGGGATACGGGCTCGTTTTATGGCATTTTCCATTTTTTTTCGAGATCCTCGCTGGCCCTACCGTTACTGTGGACGGCGAGCGCTACAGAGCCATGATCAACGACTTTTTCCTTCCTCAGTTGGATGAATTGGGACTGGAGGACATGTGGTTCCAACAGGACGGAGCAACGGCGCACACTGCACGAGCCACAACCGATATTCCGAAGGAAGCATTTCCGCGGCGTCAAATCTCTCGCTTTGGCGATTTGCACTGGCCGGCCAGATCACCCGATTTGACCACTCCAGTTTTTTTTTGTGGGGTTACTTGAATTCCCGGGTTTATGTAAACAAGACTCTTGAAGTCCTTAAAGAGAATATCCGACGTGAATGCGAGAACCTATCGCCGGAAGTTCTGACACAAGTGATGGAAACTGCCATAAAACGAGCCCGTATGGTATCAATTCTGATGGTGGCCACTTGACCGACATCATTTTCTCGACTTGATGGAAAAAAATCGAATACGTTAAATAAACATAATCCACAAGTACCTAGAACCAAAGATTTTCATTCCTAAAAAAAAATTGGTGATTACATTTGCCCCACCTTGTACAATAGAATATAATTTTTTACATGTCTAAATAAGGTTCGGTTTCGGTTTCGGCTAAAAATCCTGTTTCGGTCGGACACTAATATAGCAATACTGTACACATTAGAATAACAATGCAATATAACCATGTTATATAACATTGTCGTTTGTCGTTCTGCAGTGCTGTTCACAATGTCGACGCGAGAGGACGTTTTGCTAGCTGCTGCAGCGGCTGTTGTACTTTTAAATAACAAAAGAAAAAAACGTAGTTGCTGGGTTCGTCCTAGTTTATTAACGTTGTTGTAAATATTAATAACATGTTATATAACACGTTTGTTAATATAACATGTTTTATAACATTCAGTCTCCACATTACTGAAACATGTTATATAACAACGTTTTATAACATGTTATGTTACATAATATGTACGCACCTTTATAGTACTTTCAGATAAGAGTAGTAGAGCGCCTTGTGAAAAAGTTTGTCCACGGAAGTACTACATCTATACCTCGCGGGACGTCGGCGGTGGCCGCGTCTGGCGGCGCGGCGGTGCCGCGCGCGCGCTCTAAATTACTAAGCGAAACGCCTCTGACGTGCGCACGCGTCAAAAAATAAAAGAGGACGCTTCGAAATGTTGTCACTCCATAAACCGTAAAATGTTTATTGAGGAAGATATTCTCGTAGAATGTACGGATGTCTATTTCCTTTTCTTCTTTTTATATTCCTGTTTAGTATATTCTATCACTTATAAATTAAATAATATTATTTATCTATTTTTAATAATAATTGTTTGCTGCACCGAACGACGTCATTACGTCGGCGTCGGCTGTCGCTGAAAACCAGCGCTGGGGCTCTGTCTTGCATAGGGTCGCAGCATAATGCTGAGCGATAGCCGTTTTGCGTGGATGTGACGCATGTTTCCCTCAACCTTCTTATTTTTTGGTTTTTATGTTTATTTTCTTTTTGCGTCATGTTTACCGCAAATAAACGTATTTTCTTTCTTCTTTCACTGTGCACGCTCAACCTGCAAATATTACTCGCCTCTCGTTCTCTCTCGTTCGGCGCGTAAATCAAATCCCTAACAGTAATACTATTAATAATTCTATATCCGACTGTAAGAGCGGAAATCCAAGCGCTCAGTTCATCGGTAATCGGGACATCATTGATGCTAAATGATGTTGATACAAGCGCACCAAACCTTTCACCCTCCCTCATAAATTAATGCATTTCTGTCAAAAGTACTGAAGTAGATACGTCACTCGTAGTGAGGTAACCACAGGTGTTCGATGACGTGTCACTCACGCGTCGGCAGTGATTAGCGGACTGTTGTTTACTTCACTCACTGTGCGTGCAGTGTTGCCACAAAATTGTCTACCGATCAATCAGGGTGATACAGTCCGCGAGACCTAAGCTGAGCTTTGCATTTATGTGAGAACTAGCTTTTGCCCGCAGCTCCTCTTGCGTGAAATTCTGAGCACTCGTTAAGGGTTGTTAGGTGTACTTAGTTATAAAATCAAAAAAATCTTTCATACCCTATTTCACCTCTTACGGCTAGAATTTCCAAAAACCCTCAAATACATGTATATTTATTTCTCACCAAGAGCCTACGTTTTTAATTCCATGCTTCTTACTTCAAAAGTAACAGATGTCTCATACAAACTTTCAACACTTATTTTACCCCCTTAGGCGTTGAATTTTCAAAAACGCTCAAACACGTGTAGCTTTATTTGTAACCAGAAACCTTCACATTTAATTTCATGCTTCTTACTTCAAAAATGACGGACTTACATACAAACTTAAATCCCCTATTTCACCCCCTTAGGGGTTGAATTTCGAAAAATCCCTTCTTAGTGGATGCTTACATTACAAAAGGAACCTACTGTCAAAATTTCAAGTTTCTAACCCTAGCAGTTTAGGCTGTGCGTTGATAGATCAGTCAGTCAGCTTCTCCTTTTATATACATATATATATATAGAAGATGAATGCAGACGCGTCCTTTGCTTGGTTTAAACCGGTTTATACTGCTTTCCGGCAATCGATTCTATGTGCACCACACAAATGCAATGCTCAGCTTAGGCCTCGCGGACTGTAGTAGGCGTATCAATTCACTAAGCATATCGCACTTTAGTGCTGGACATAGGCCCCTCCCTAAGTTCAAAGGTAGACGGATATCAAACAGCTAGTTTATTGGATGACATAACATTCACGCCTTGTATTCTCCGAAGGGTTAGCAGAGATATACAGTACACCCACTTTTCGCCGTTATGTTTAAGTCCCATGTAATAGGGGGCGAGCCTATTGCCATCAAGCGGGTACAAATCCAGACTACGGGCTGCTACTGAGAAATTCCACACGGAAAAATCCAATAACACTTTGTCCGACCTGGGGATCGAACCCAAGACTTCACGCTCAGCAGTCGCGCTTGCGATCACTAGACCAACGAGGAAGATTTATTGGATGATAGTTCTATAATTAAAGGTTGTCAATCGTAAATGGCTGTCATTTAAAAGGTTAGCTCAAATATTTATTTATTTTACGCATAGAATTTGCAGGTTGAACGGTTGCCTTCCGTGCAGGAGGGTCCGAGTTCGAATCGGACCCGCACCTCTGACTTTTCGAATTCATGTGTGGATCCGAATTTGATTATCACTTGCATTAACGATGAAGGAAAACATCGTGAGGAAACCTGCACACCTGAGAGTTGTAGTTGTACCCGGGTAAACTTAGGTGTAACCGCCATTTGCCGGGAGGACACGGCGTGGCACACGCTGGCAGAGTGTGCCGCTTGGGAGGAGCCGCGCCGTGCCCTCATCTCAGGAGTAGGCGGTAACCTGTCGTTGTCGGCCGTGGTCGAGTTCATGGTCGACAGCAAGAAGTCCTGGGACGCGGTGGTGTGCTTCTGCGACACGGGCATGTCGCAGAAGGAGGATGCGGAAAGGGTGAGGGAGATCACCTCCACTCACCCGGCCCGCAGCAGACGCACCGGGCGTCGGCGGAGGGCGGACAACGCCCTCTTCCAGCCCCCCTAAATGGGTCCAGGGGCGACAGACTTGGGGACGTCTGTCGCCCCCCACACATCAGGACCCGAGGCGGCGGCGCGAAGTGTTCCAAGCGCGCCCCTCTTAGACGGCGCGGGGGGAGTCTAACACCTCACTCCCCCCGCTATCCCGGGGATTGCGGAAGTATCGTTAGTTCCCGTGACCCGCGGCACAGGTGTGAGATGGAACACCGGGGTGGTTTTAGTCAGTAAGAGTCTGACAGACCCCTCCGCCCACCCCAAGGCGGAGAACATCCATGAGGATTACCACTCCGAAAAAAAAAAGGTGTAACCGCCTTTCGGATTTTACCTGTAACATATATACTTCATGTAAAATATATTTCCTGTTAAAAACATTTATTTACAGTAGGTTTATTTAAAGTACCTAAGGGGTAGAACCTTTGTGGCATAGCCCCCCCGCTTCCATTTTGTTTTTTTTTTCAAATTGCGGGGCACGATGCGACTAACATATAAGGGTACAGGACACTCAAACAAACAAAAAACGTCAGCAATACGGTGCCCTAAAGTGTCACGTCGGCGTCGTCGAGATATTTGGAGGTAAGATCGCCATATGAGAATAATAACAATCATTAATCAAAGAAATACTAAAAGGAGTAAAATAATTACCATAATACACTCACCGGCATAATTAGCGGAACGCAACAAAAAACCGTGTTTTTTCCATAATTTTGTATTGTACATTAATATTTTTGTTTACATATTTTATAATTAGGGTTAAATGCATTAAAAGGACAAATAATCAATAATCATTTAATTGAATTTAGCAATTTAAATCTTTAATTTGCTAAAATATCCATTTTGTAACTTTCGGCGCATATTTTTTGGAATAATTAATTTGATATTTATTTTACTTTTTTGTTTATTTTATCACCATTTCTATACTGCTAGGGTCCTTATCAGTATTATGACATGTTTTTCCATCCAATTTTTTAATCCATTATCTTTTCTTAAGGCAAATCGTCCCCACACTCCCATGAAAAACTTTTTAATCCTCTAGTGTTTCTGGGTGGCTGGATTTTTTTCTTTAACCCTATTTCCCGTCAAGATCAAGTCATATTCTATTGGACTCATGTCCGGGGTCCACGTTGACCCACCCTGGTGGATTGTTACAACATCTTATATGAAATTGCGGACCAAAAATACACAGTCCGGCCACACATAACCGTGCATATTTTTTTTTTCTTGTCTGATATTTCGTCAAGTGGCATCGCATGAGGTTTTGAGATGTCTATCCTGCAAAAATAAGCAGCCAGTAAGCCTCCTTCAACAATGCCTAACTTCGTGTGCGCTTCAAAACTAATGACACCCCAAACCATTACTGGAGCCTCCAGTATAAGGCACATTCCTGTAAAATTTGACTGTTCAAAGCAATTCCCTTGACATATCCATATTCTATCCAAAAAATGTATACCAAAAAACATCTTGCCCCTGAGAAAAAATTTCTTTGTAACTCCTTAGTCCAATTTCGGTGATTTTGAGCAAAACTTAATTTAACTACGCGATGACCTACAGCAGGTTTTGGACATTCAGCAGTCGCTTTAGACATCAGATTACCTTCAGTGAGACGTCGTCTTTCTTTCCGCATACTCACAAGCAAAATACAGACCACCTTCAGGATGCTACAGGTCCGAATAGCAGCATTGCGCCAATTTTTCAGAGCCTTAACAGGTTTGAACTGTCATAAACCAATCGTCAGCGGCGCTTTTTCCTTGATTTCTGCATTATTCTCATCTTCTAACGAAACATCCTGTCTGCTTGTACCGATGGACATTGCGAGGAATGACTAATATCGATACACCCAGTGCTTAACTTACTGCACGATAGGTTTGACTTTCATCGATCACTGTAACATCCCTCGTAGCTTTTGTCACAGGTAAATTACTTCTTTCAGCCTCTACGCAATGTTTATTCTCCAAATGCAATGAATACACTAAGGCCAAACTACCAGTACTTAAATAAAACAAAGTTCTGATCAAAAACACAAAAGGACAAAATCTTTGTAAAATCAAAACTGGGCCTAATTTACCTATAGTTGCTTAGGAAAATCAAATTTTTCTTCAACATGCTAGTCCTAATTGAAGGTTCTTTTGAATAAAAAAATCGTCATAGCAATAGCAGTACCATATAATAAAAAAATGTAAAAAATGAAAACGTTCCGCTAATTATGCCGGTGAGTGTATAAAATTAACAGTTTCAGAAATCGGTGGCTTCTATTTGCTTCAGTGTAGAGTTGCACCGAGTTCTGAAACTGTTATTTTTATATTATGGTAATTGTTTTACTCCTTTTAGTATTTCTTTGAAGTCGGTTTTTACTTTTTTATTAAGTTTATTTTTTATTAAATACGTTTTAGTGTCATAATTTTAACCCCCTCCTTCATAACCCTTCTTTCTGGCTTTGACGTAGTCGGGCGTAAAAAGTCCGTTCCAAATGATACCTTACACGATATAATGAAAACATTCCAAAGGGGAGGGGACGCACCCCCTCCTCTTTTCCAGTAGTCAGTTCCCAACAACAAATATAAACAAAGCAATATTAAGTAATTTGAGAATTTTGCTTTGATCCGATGAGGAGTTCCGTTCCATATCTCTGAAGTTCATAGTCTAATCATAACAAAATGTATATGGGACCAATCGGGAAGTATCCTTTCGAACAAAAAAATATTTTTTCAAATTGGTTCATAAATGACGGAGATATGAGGTAAGAAACAAAAAAAAATACAACCGAATTGAGAACCTCCTCCTTTTTGAAGTCGGTTAAAAATGAACCAGTTACGTCGTTACATGCGTTACATTGTATTCAATTAATAGTTCCCAGGTTGATTTAAATATGTATTAGATGAGAGTAAAACTAGGTGCACGAAACAACTTTAATTAATTAATTACCTACTAAACCACAATAGTGTGTCATTGCGAAAATACTGTTTCATTGTGGAAATAGAGAGGAAACATAGGGCGATGTCAGTTCGATGTAACATGCTGGTACGCAGGTTTGCACGTTGTAGCAAACAAGTTAAAATAACGCTTTTTAAAGCTTATTGCCAATTATTTTACGCGACGTCTTACGTAGGCGGTTTAAAGCGACGCGAATTGCGAAGCGATGAGATGCAGTGACACGCGATGCGGTGCGGTGACACGCGATGCGGTGCGAAGCGGTGGCTTTGTCCTACGAGCTTGCGGACCACTCGCCGCGCGCCGCCGTCATTCAGTAGCACTGTACGTCACCGCATCCAGTTCGCGTGAAAATGTCAAGTCAACTGACAGCGTTCGCTTCGCTTCGCGCCGCGACGCACCGCACTACACGTGCGTTTGGTCACGTAGGCCACTTCAATAGGTATCGACTGTTTGTTGTTTTCGCGTCGGGCCGCGCCGCTTCGCGTCGCTTGTAGATCGCTCACGTAGGATGACGCGTTACTCGTGCAGCCTGTGGACCAATTATACTCAGCGGGCTATCAGAGCCCTGCGGGTCCAATATAATAACGTTTTTAGATGTTAATGGAGCTGCCCCGTTCTGTAGTGCATCTGGTATGCTCACGCAGGCACACGTCGATGGCTTTCATGCCATCGTCAGACAAAAATCTGCCTCGTTGCTCTGCAGAATGCGGGCCAGCTCCAACTCCATCCTGAAGACCATAGCAGGGAGATGCGACTCTTCTTTGTTGAATGCCATTGTTCAAAGATGCATGACGAACAATGAACTGGTAGCTAAATATTAAGTTTTTCACTAACATAGAACTTTCTTTGTCTCTTTTTTAATAACCAACTATGAATGTTACTCAGAAATAAAGATTATTTTATTTATTTTTATTGCGATGCGGTTTATCATCATCATCGTTCAGCCGGAAGACGTCCACTGCTGGACATAGACCTAGATATAATATAAGCGGTTGAGTAGGTGAGTAATTAATTAAAGTTGTTTTTTCGTGCTCCTAGTTTGACCCTCTTACAATAAATAGTTAAATCAACTTGGAATTATTATTTGAATACTAAAAAAAACATATGTATAAAGATGTAATTAGTTTATTTTAATTATTGTCATTGTTCTCATATGGCGATCTTACCTCCAAATATCTCGGCAACGTGACATTTTAGGGCACTGTATTGCTGACGTTTTTTGTTTGTTTGAGTGTCTTCTACCCATATTTATCAGTTACAAAGTGCGCTAAAATCTTGAAAAAAAAAACCTTTAAGTTCAAATATCTCGGCAACGTGACACTTTAAGGCACCGTATTGCTGACATTTTTTGTTTTTTTTTGAGTGTCCTCTACCCATATTTACCAGAGACAAAGTGCGCCGAAATCTTGAAAAAAAAAAATGGCGGCTGTGGGCTATGCCAGCTTCCACAGAAAAATGTTCGAACCCCTTTAATGTATCCTTATTTATTGTTACACTGAGAACTACCCCTCACTTTTTGGCAGAAATCACGTAGTAAGTACAATAAGACCGCCCATTATACAACTTTATTTTTATAGTAATGTTTCTTGTTTATTTTGTGTACTATAAAGAGTACTGTATTAAAAATAAACACAAAGATAACGGAAATATTTTTGGCAATAATATTACCTCAAATAATATTAATAAAACAAAAATATTGAATTTTTGTTCAGGGAAAATGCATAACTGATCAGCGATGCATGAACAGCGGAGAAAATTGTATCACAATTTCCACAATAAGCTTTTCAATGTTGTTAAAATAAATTACCACGACGTGAAAAGTGGTCACGTTCTGATTACTTTTCACTTTTTTAACCGACTTCAAAAAGGAGGAGGTTATCAATTCGGATGTTTATATACAGGGTGTGTCGTAAATAGTGGTCCAACGTTAAGGGGTCGATACGCGATATATTCAGCTATCACATAACACAATAAGTTTTTTTTTTATAATTAATTAAAATTTACTTGCTGAATATATAGGGTGACTGGTAATTAGTGACCGATACTTTAACACATGATTGTACTCATTATAACAAAAAACTTTCCCGAAGAAACATTATTTGAAAACAAACAAAAAAACCATATTACGAGCCGCGTCCATTCCGTAACGGTTTACTAATACATTTTAAATGAAAAAAATATAATAAAAATAATGTTTCTTTGGGAAAGTTGTTTATTATCACGAGTACAATCATGTTTTAAAGGATCGGTCACTAATTATCAGTCACCCTATATATTCAGCAGTTATAAACAAAAAACAAAATAGGAAAATAAAGTATTTGGTTGAAATTACAGCTAAATTAGTAAAACAAAGAGATAATTTAGATAAAAAAAACTGAGACCTATGGTAAAAAATGATTCAAATTGTGGTATGTGATAGCTGAATACACGGTGTGTCGACCCCTTAACGTTGGACCACTATTTACGACACATCCTGTATATACGTATATTTTTCTATGTATGTTCGGGCATAACTCCGTCATACACAGACGGAATTGCAAAATTCTTATTTTGTTTGAGAGAGTATCCTCTCGAGGTGGTCCCATTTAAATTTGGTGAAGATCTGATGAAGACCCTCGGAGATTGACAATGGAACTCTTCAATGGGTAACAGCAAATTATCCGGGATTCCTGTAATTGCATGTTTGTGTATTTTTTATTCCACTTAAAATAGAAAAATAAAATACCTTTAAAAAAAAGTAAAAACAGACTTCAAAAAAACTGTAAAGAATAAAATAATTACCATATTATAAAACTAACAGTTTCAGAAATCGGTGCCTTCAATTTGGTTCAGTGTAAAATTGCACCGACTTCTGAAACTGTTAGTTTTATAATATGGTAATTATTTTATTCTTTACAGTTTTTTTGAAGTCTGTTTTTACTTTTTTTTAAAGGTATTTTATTTTTCTATTTTAAGTGGAATAAAAAATACACAAACATGCAATTACAGGAATCCCGGATAATTTGCTGTTACCCATTGAAGAGTTCCATTGTCAATCTCCGAGGGTCTTCATCAGATCTTCACCAAATTTAAATGGGACCACCTCGAGAGGATACTCTCTCAAACAAAATAAGAATTTTGCAATTCCGTCTGTGTATGACGGAGTTATGCCCGAACATACATAGAAAAATATACGTATATACAGGATGTGTCGTAAATAGTGGTCCAACGTTAAGGGGTCGACACACCGTGTATTCAGCTATCACATACCACAATTTGAATCATTTTTTACCATAGGTCTCAGTTTTTTTTTATCTAAATTATCTCTTTGTTTTACTAATTTAGCTGTAATTTCAACCAAATACTTTATTTTCCTATTTTGTTTTTTGTTTATAACTGATAATATAATAACGTGAGTGATTCTCATATAGCGATCTTACCTTCAAATATCTCAGCAACGTGACACTTTAGGGCACCGTATTGTTGTCATTGTCATTTTTTGTTTGTTTGAGTGTCCTCTACCCATATTTACCGGTGACAAAATGCTTTTATATGTTCATTTTGTACGCCATATGTTGGCAAAACATAGTGCGCATATTTTAGACAATACTATCTGTAAACATACCTATGTTTAACAAAATAAATGATTGATTGATTGATAGACAAAGTGCGCCGCAATCTTGAAAAAAAATGAAAATGGCGGTAGGGGGCTTCCATACAAAAATGTTCGAACCCTTTTGAACAACGGTTTTTTACATGTCATTTCAAACTAGTGAATTATTCATCGACTTTGCCGTTGACTGTACACTCACGATTCCGCTTTTAGCTTACAATAACTATTTTCTCTCAATAAAGTGCACTTTACATTAACGTCAGTGAGAGGTAACCGCGGCTCGTCAATACGTTGTCAGACATCGTGTTCATCAGCGTTCCATTTGCTGGCTGTCGATCATGCGAGCCATGCCGTCGGTCATGCAAGCCATGCTGTCGGTCATGTAATTCACGCGTGTTGGCCACGTTAATGAGATGACATCGAGCTCTGTATTTAATGTGACAGGTGATGTATGACGTTTTTAATAATTTTAAGTATTTATATATATATTTCTTTAAAGTGTTGCGCAATCGAGTATTTAATGGGTGATTGGTGAATGGGAGAAGCTCGTGGCTAAATAATTACAGCCGCATAGACCGATCTTCCGGGGTTAAGCCACGCTTGCCGAGGTTGGTCTGTGGATGGGTGACCATTTACCATAGCGAGTTTCCTCCGTGCCTCGGAAAGCACGTAAAGCCGTTGGTCCCGGCTGTCATTTGTAGATCTTTGACAGTCGTTACTGTTGGTCAGAAGCCAGAAAGTCTGACAACCAGTCTTACCAAGAGTATCGTATTACCCAGTTACTGGGTTGTGGAGGTCTGATAGGCAGTCGCTCCGTGTAAAATACTGATATTCAGCTGCATCCGGTTCGACTGGAAGCCGACCCCAACATAGTTGGGAAAAGGCTAGGCAGATGATGAAGATGGTGAATGGGTATTCTGTATTTATGTGTGCGTCTGAGAGCACGTGAAGTTGTTGGTTTCGGTTGAAGTTGCTGTTGTATGCATGCATGCTTATGTTTGATCAGAAGCATGGTATAATAATACCAGGTATTCCCTTCCCGCGATGGCCCAAGACTACGTCACGAAATTCACGATCAGTGCTGCCATTGATAATAACATCTTCAATACAATTATGGAGATTTTTAATTCATTAAGAATAAAAAAATACTGCTACCTAGTCTAATTATTTGCTATTTCGAGTTATTCGTCTATTTAGTTAAAAAGTAAACTGTATAAATGACTAGTTCAAAATTGATTTTTACAGAAGCAAGTAAGTGACAAAATGCATTTTGCTCGGGTAATTTATTTACACATAGTGGCACCACCTACTGGTTGCGCGCAATGTTTAGTTTTAATTTTTTAATTATAATGTCATCTGCCGGCGACGGGCACACTGGTTCACAAGTCAAATATTGGGGAATTCGACGTTGCTGTAAAATGCCAATAGATGGCGCTAAATTACAGTCTCATCTGTTTTACCTACCACGCGCCCTGTGATTGGCTGCACGCGTGTGTAATATGCATCGTCTAAGATGTCGATACAACAGTATAATGAAGAAGAACCTCCACCCATAACGCTTTCTACTGCTCTCTTGAAAATACTTTTTCCGTGTGAAAGTGCTTCCACAGACACCTAGGAGTGCAGCTTTCCAGAGACTGGTGAGTTCAGTGTTGTTTTGACATAATTTTAATATTTAATCTATACATTGCCACACCGCAACGCCACCAACTACTGTTCTTTCTCAGTCTCAAACCCCTCCATCGGCTGGAGCTATTTACACGCTCTACCACCTACAGCCGATGACGTAGTCTTGGACCAATTATTTGACCTAACTATAACGGGAACAGAATACCTAGTGAAACATGTTATTATACCATGGTCAGAAGGACGGCAATGAAAGGGGTGTTCTTAGTATGAATTTTATTGAAAGACTGACCTAACCGAGCCTAACTAAGTACAGACAGCTGTTGCTTACGTATAATGCTTAGGTACTAATCTTACACTAACATTAGTTATCAATACTTGTGACCGTCAATACTAGAAGTTAGAAGCTCGAAAGTCCCTGGCAGCCGGTTAACCGGCTGCCAGGGACTTTCGAGCTTCTAACGTTAGGATTTCAATGGCAATATCACCTTTAACTGTTCACGGTTCATGTAAAGCAGTGTACATTCCCAGGCTATATAATAGATTAATGCATTGAACACATAATTTGTTGAAGATTATAATCAGCATCAATACATTATCGGTGAGTAAATAGTATCTAACACATTGTCATTAACGTCAGTACATATAACTGATGATTATCAGTTAATAATTATATCAACAATAAATATATCAGCGATTTATACTCAAAAGAACAAGTCACAGAAGGTTTATTCTCAACAGCTTCACAAGAAGTAACTGCTCGTCAATATGATTGGGATATACAGGTTGTTAACGAATTCGTGTAATTCCTTCAAACCGCATGATCTATTAATGGTATAGATTAACAGCGTACGGGATTTAGATTGATTGAAAATAAAAATAAACTTTTTTTTTGCCAAATAAATTTTTTATGTGATACAAAATTTCGATGCCATGCATAAATTAATGAAGGCATGGCGACAGCTGACGGGCATGACTAGCGCGATATCGCTCCACGCAGTCAGTTAACTTGGGACGCTAAAATTACTCAGATACAGAATACCATGGGTCATTTTCTGAAAACTTTTTTTTGTTCATTCTGAAAAAATCCTATGCAAGGTCAATCAGTGTCACCAGTAGAACACGCGGTTTGAAGGAATTACACGAACTCGTTAACACCCTGTATTTAAGTTGTGAATGTTGCACACAACATCTGTGTACTCAAACGTAAACCTAACCTACCAGGCAGACCTGCTGATCTGTCTGGATTGCGGTGAATGCACTAGCGAATCCCGTGACCCCGAACATAAGTCCTAGGAGGAACACTGTGGTGGTTTAAAGGTGAACGCACACTTATCCGAGCCGAACGCGTCGAACGAATCGAAGTCAAGGAGGTCTCGCACACATATCCGCACCGAAAAAACCGACAGCGCCGAAGAAACCGTTTCTATTTCCTTAACGCCTGTCGCACTGTTATTACTCTATGGTCAGTGCTTTATTAATGAAAGTTGATAGAGGAGCTCGTGGCTAAATAATTACAGCCGCATAGACCGATCTTCCGGGTTAAGCCACGCTTGCCGAGGTTGGTCTGTGGATGGGTGACCATTTACCATAGCGAGTTTCCTCCGTGCCTCGGAAAGCACGTAAAGCCGTTGGTCCCGGCTGTCATTTGTAGATCTTTGACAGTCGTTACTGTTGGTCAGAAGCCAGAAAGTCTGACAATCAGTCTTACCAAGAGTATCGTATTACCCAGTTACTGGGTTGTGGAGGTCTGATAGGCAGTCGCTCCATGTAAAATACTGATATTCAGCTGCATCCGGTTCGACTGGAAGCCGACCCCAACATAGTTGAGAAAAGGCTAGGCAGATGATGATGATGATGATAGAGCGAGCGCATCAGTCGAGTCGACCGCATAAGCCGCGCCGAATCTGATGACGTCATCCGAATTCGTCTAGGATTTCTGGGGTTCTTAAAGATTCGACGCGGGCAAGTGTGCGAGGTTCCATAAGATTTCAAACACAGAATTCTAAAATTCATTTCGTTCGATGCGTTCGGCTCGGATGAGTGTGCGTTCAGCTTTTGTCGAAAAAAGTCAGTCATCATTTCAGAAAAGTTCTGACGCGCAACTCTGCTCATGCATTTTGTACTAGAATCCGCACACTTTCAGAATTTGCCGGATACGGCAGCCTTCTGGCTCTAGTATAATACGTATGGCGCAGTGAGTGCTCGCGCACGCTTCAGAAATCTGACAGACTAATAATGTGCGGACGGGCTTATTCACACACAAGCATTATATAAGTATATCTTATCTTGATTACTTTTAATAATAAAACATATTCTATCCATCTTAACAACTTCGTTGCTGGTGCCACTAGCTACAAAAGA
The DNA here is from genome assembly GCA_905220435.1 of Amphipyra tragopoginis. Classification (NCBI taxonomy): domain Eukaryota; kingdom Metazoa; phylum Arthropoda; class Insecta; order Lepidoptera; family Noctuidae; genus Amphipyra; species Amphipyra tragopoginis. The sequence continues at coordinate 19,260,818 of HG992016.1, forward strand.
AATTGTTCTTCTGTCACAGTTCCACCCAGCGTGGTGGATACAGGTCCATAGCCGTAACTGTAGCTGTAACGCTGGGTGAAACCACTTGGACTCTCTATTGTAGCTAGCAGTCGATGTCAATCGGATCAGTATGGGTCACCGTAGACATTAAACTTTTAGGAACGATGATCGACGATTTAAACTTTTCGGTGTTAACTGACCACTCCGCACACATTCGAATCCCAGTTAGTAAAAGATGAAATGCGATGTAATTGCTAACACACGCGGTTTTTATACCGCGATCGAAGGCAGAGAATCGAAGGGTCGCCAAAACGCGATGCAGCATCGATGAAGTTGCACAATCGCCAACGGTAAAAGCATCGAGTCTGCATTAGCCCTAAGAAATAAACCTTCTGTCTCTAAATATTTAGTGCTGAGAACATGTGTGAGTGTGTGTGTGTGTGTGTGTGTGTGGTGTGTGTGTGTGTGCAGTCATACAGGCGTAGTGTGTGTACAATAATTACGTGTAATCGGCAGCGATCGCTCGCATTAATTGCGGACACCTATTGCAACGTAACTGGCTCCGTATCTGGCTCGAGTTAGCTGTGCCCACTGCGGCCAATCTAGGAGCACGAATTAGGTCATTGTGGACACGAATTCAGAGCACATTCTATTGTTATGTAAAACAAACTGAGGCCAATTGTACCAATAAAAACGTTGATTAATTACAACTGAATCGAAGCCAAACCGTTCATTCCGACAGTTTTCGTTTACAAAAGCTGTGAAGTTGTTTAACAACAAAAATAAAACCAAAAAACTTTACAATTTTCGTAAACGAAATCTGACTGATGGTTCGTTTCGTCGCCTTACTGAGAAACGAGATTATTTCGAACAAAGTTCGGAACGACATGACGGCCATCGTGTGTCCACCGCGACCGTTCTCGGTGGTACCCAAAACAAGACAAAACCCGTGCATGGCGCCAGCAATCTCGGGTGTAGTGGACAAGTGCAGACGTATTTTGTATTACCGGCATTTCGGTCCGTCACGATCTCGGCCGAGTTCTAGCGGTAGCGCCGAACTACTCACAATCTCAGCGGCCGGCATGACGGCGCTCGGATGACGGACGTATAGTAGACACCCAGAAATAGTATGTTTCGCTACTTTGGCAACGTCAACTAGTTCTCGGCGACAGCAGCGGTGGACAAACGCTCTTGGGGTGAAAACTTCGGGAATGCAATTTAGTAATCACGACGTATGTACGATAATTGTAAGAGAGCCGCTCTATGCGAAGTTAGTTTGTAGGCACTGAAATTAAGCCTTTATTGGGTATATAACATTCGTCATTAATATAATTGACTAGCTTTTGCCCGTCACTTAGTCCGTGTTGAAGCCCACAGGAACCATGCAATGATGTAGGACCAAATGCATTCCCGAGCTTATCCCTCTAAGGTGACGATTTACGGTTTGGAAACAATTTTGTTAGTAGAATCAGCCTCCTGGACTATTCAGACATGAAAAAAGGTGTTCTTCTTATTAACACGCTGCCGAGATTTAGGCAAATATTGTTGAAGAAATAAACGCCCATGATATTATAATACTAGCTTTTGCCCGCGACTTCACTCGCGTTAATTTAGAATTTAACAATCAACCCTTAACACACTACTAAAGTATCTATAATAATATAATTCAATAATAATTCGAAAGACACGTGGCGCCATCTATTATTTTATTAACGTTATTGTTGTTTTCCTCGGGAACAATACTTTTTTTCGGGATGAAAGGTACCCTATGTCCGTTTCTGTACACCTGACAACGTATATGCAAAATTTCAGGATGATCGGTTCAGTGGTTTTTGCGTGAAAAGGTAACAAACAAACAAACTTACTTTCGCATTTATAATATTAGTTAGGAAGTCATGGTAAGTTGGTTTCCGACCAGTAATAACAGAACATCACTTTTCTTTCCACGTAGCAAAAAGGCAAAAAAGCTTTATGCTTCTTAAAACAACAATCTAGCCGCCTTTTCCGCGCAGCCTTCAGGAGCTTTCTAAGATATTTTTTCTAGAAACAGTTTCTAAAGTCTAGACAACTTCATTACTCCACTTCATTTCATAGTAATCTTGCCCTAAGAACAAAAACAAGACACCAAGCGATCGCCTTCCTATATAAAAAGCGGAGCGGGTCGCATCGACGCCGATGACATTAACCTGAAAGGTGATAGCATTGGGGGCAATCTGCGCGACGTCGGAGAAGCGACGCTGTAGCACGTAGCGCGTACCTGTGCAGCTCTGTAGCGATAGCGTATGCTAAGTATGCGAGCGGCACACATTACTGGGGAAACTTGCTTATGTCTCACCACATAGAGTGTGGAGTTAAGCCATATAATTTTATGTTTTCTTCTATGAAAAAGGTTTTCTAGTTTTTTTTTTTTAAGATTTTGACTACTCCTTTGGTGCAGTAGCTAAGCGATTGGCTTCTGCGCTACGGGTCGCGGGTTCGATTCCCACACGAAACAAAAAAAATTATGGCCTACAAATGGTTGTTTCGGGTTGTAGTATCACCTTCATAGTCATTCACCTACCTACTGGCCATTTTTATATTTTATACTTTTTTTTGGAATGACAGATAGGAATTTATTTATTTATTTATTTAGGATCTCCAACAAAGGATACACATACACAAAACAAATCACAATACTAAATAGGTTATGTTCCATGTGCTCCTTCAATTACAGGAGACCACAGCATGCACATATAACTAGGTGTAATCAGGGTAATAATAATAAAAATAGAGAAAATAATCGAATTGAAATTAGACTGGACTTTGGATTTGTTTTACACCATGATGATGTTTTTCTGATACAATATATTTTCTATTTATTTTATGTTGATATAAATATTATAAATTCAATCTACTGACTGTTTAATTATGTGGCATGCCACAGCTCCCCACCTTGGAGCACAATATTTGCCTGGGGGAGTCCGTTTCTACACAGTGAGACAGTAGTCAGGGGTAAGGCAGTTCTAATCTTATCCCTGGTTGATGAAGCAATAGGCTAATGAGGAAAAGCTATTGTGGATTATGCACGCAGCCGAGTCTGCGTCTCGGCGATCGAGTCCGAGTGGTTAGCCCATGTGGCAATTGTAATACGCGCTTGCTGACGCCGGATTCTGTCAAGTGGCTGTGTGGCCCATTGGCGAGCGCCGTGGCTTCAGGAGGGATCTCGCTGACTGCTGCAAGGGACGTGACGCTGTCCTGTCTCTTTTCTCTAACCATTTTTATTATTGTTGTTATGTACTAGGTATGGAATGCCCTACACATTCTGTACAACTGGTGTAGCAGACGTGCTCTCAGGAGATCCTAGGGCCGTCTGTTACATTACAGGGTCTGGGCGTTTGTGTATGTGAGATTTGTGTCTGTAAACAAACCCACGATACAAGAGAAATGTCAGGATGGGGCAAGGTTTTATACATAAAAAAGGTACACTATGGGTGGATAACTACGTAAAGTTTAAATCTCAACTATCACTAGTTAGTTACTTAAACTCGACCCGATATTTTAGAAAAAAAAACGTTTTGAAAAGAGGCTGAAACAACGTCATCGTTTCCCTCTCCTTATCTCACTCTAGGTGTGATCGGCACAACATGTATTCCTCATCCATTCTCCTCTATCTGTCGTCATCTCAGTACTCACTCCTCTCTTAGAATACGTCATCAGCAACGCTTATTTGGATTTTATATAGAAATCCCAACTTCCTAATCCTAACTAAGTATATATATATTATATTAGTGTAAATGCGAAAGTAATTTTGTTTGTTACCTTTTCACACCTAAACCACTGAACCGATCATCATGAAATTTTGCATATACGTTGTCAGGTGTAGGTACAGAAACGAATATAGGGTACCTTTCATCTCGAAAAAAAGTACTGTTCCCGAAGAAAACAACAATAACGTTCATAGATGGCGCCACGTATCTTTCGAATCATGGTTGAATTTTATTATTATAGGAACTTTAGTAGTGTGTTAAGAGTTTTTTGAGCTTAATTATCGCGAGCGAAGCCGCGGGCAAAAGCTAGTATTTTATAATTCTATCACTTATAAATCGAAGGAAGAACAGACTGAAATGAACAATTATTAAATTTATCAATTTTAATAATTACCTTTTCGAGGAAACCTACAGGAATCAGTATTTCTCAGAAACTGAATAAGATATTTCTATCAAAAGAAGTTCAAACAATGCGTGCCATTAATTGAAAGTAAATCAAACTAAGTACAGAACAAAAATAGAATAAGTTGTAACTACTGTCGATGTTCTTTACGTACGGAAAATGAATCATTTATTTTAATTATCTCTGTTAATTGTAACACAATTATTTATTTCTTACATCGAGTACAATTAAGGACTTGTAAAGAGACTACAGCAATGTTTATTGTTGCGTGGAAGTGGACATTGTACAGAGTATTGTTATCGCGTCAACGGAATAAAGTCGTCTTCCTTCATTGTCTTTAGTCACGTACGGGTTCTAAAGTCCTCATAATTTTACGCAAGAGTCTTCATCTTAGAATGAGAGTCCACTATACAATTTATATTTGCTGCAATTGTTTGATTCGTGGGGGGACGGATTAAGAATATAATTCCCTTCTGCAAACGCAAGCGAGTCGTGAGAGGTGACGAATCTATCATAATAGTGGCGAAAAATGACAAAGTCGCCATCTACTATTATCTATCTACCTAGCCTTTTCCTAACTACAAGTTTAGTTTTAGTATACACTAAACCTGAAACTAGTTTGTTCAGAATCACTAGGAGAATCGATTGACATAGTTTTTATACCACGTTAAATCTTGCATTTTTTTTTCATAAATTTCAGTTTTGTTTCAATAGGTTTCTATGCATAACAGTGGACGGGAATAGACACCTGCATGATCTAATTCCCTCTGGCCTTTTTTCTATCGGACGGCCAGAAGCACGAAAAAGCGCCATCGGTTCATGGTTGATATACCAAAAACCCGAACGAAGCGCTTTGATTCCACTATCATTGTGAAAACCGCCAAACCGTGGAATACGCTGCCCGAGTGGGTGTTGTTCCCCGACAGCTACAATTTGGGTGTCTTCAAGTCATGAGTGAATCGGTTTCTTCTAGGCAAGCGTGCTCCATCGTAGACCGCATCATCGCTTAACATAAGGCGAGATGGTGGTCAAACGCAGGCCAAGAAGCAAATAGAAAAAAAACACCTTGACGCTTGAGTCGGTCCGTTTATATCCATTAGACAACCCCTGCATAGCACATCTCACACATTTCACACTCTACTGGGGAACTTAATGCAACATAAACTAAAGTGTAAATTAAAGATTTATTAAAAAAAAAAACATACTCCGGTAATTCTGATTAAAATCTTGTTGGAGTGTCTCGGTTTTTGTGTATACTAAAAATAGTGTAGGTACACAAAAACCGAACCGATTGGGGTCAGCTTCTATTCTAACCAGATGCGGCTGAATACTAGTATTTTACTCGGAACGACTACCATCAGACCTCCGCAACCTAATTAGGTACTGGGCAAAACTAGTAAGGTATACTCATACAATGCCCGTGAATAAAGCCGTTCCAAACGCACGTCACAACATCGTGAGACACATTCATATCTATGATTAGTTACGGTTTACTCACGTGCAATTTTCGGGATTTTCCGACTAGTTTCGAACCCAAACGGAGCCCTTAATCATGAGCTGATCACGTGGTGAGGTCACGAGTCGAACCTCTCCGCGACCTCGCCGCGTGATCAGCTCATGATTAAGGGCTCCGTTTGGGTCCGAAACTAGTCGGAAAATCCCGAAAATTGCACGTGAGTAAACCGTAACTAATCATAAATATGCACGGCACAACATCGTGAGACATGCAGACCCTCGCCTTGTCTCGTCCGACGTGCCGCGCGATAACGTTATAACGTACCCTTCGATCACGCTTGTAAAGCTTATTGACGTGTTTACTTAGTACCTAGCAACTAAGTTGAAGTACTACGTTGATACATCAAGGCTATGCTAGTGGGGGAGGGCGAAGTTATGTGTGATGACAAAATATAGAATAGAATAAGAATAACATCCAACTTTTCATAAAATTTTGTTAGTTAGTTAGGTAGGATGTAATAAATGTAATAATAATAATTGATGTCAGATAATTTATTGTTTTTTTTTTGTTTCAATATTAGTACTGTATTATTGGTCACTATTGTTTTGGTATATTATATAATTGTTTAATAAATGTAGTGTTGGTATGTTGCTGCTCGTCGACACTGTAAACTGCTAATTTAGTGCATGCGGTGCTTACTTATAAGACATTGTTACATTATAATTGTTATATTATCTTGTTTAAATTACTGTACTATTCAGTGTAAACAATTGTTAGTGAGCCAAATAAATAATATAAAATAAAAATATGCTTTAAATATTGTCTGGTATACAAATAGCAGTGAGTCTAGCAGTTGAGCGCTTGCTTTCCATGTAGGACGGTCTGACTTTTCGAGTTTTGATTATGTCCGTAGCAGGCAACACTAGGCAACGTTAAGAAGATAAAGAAGGCTAGTCTAACTAACTACCCTTCTTTACGCACCCGAGGTTATAAAAGCTTTTGTTATTCAACGGCGCTCGCTTTAAAGTAAAAATATAAGTACTGTCAGTGGTGGAGAGTGTATGTTGGTTTTATTTTCTACTAACTTTTGCCCGCAGCTTCGCTTGCGTGATACTGAACCCGTTAAATGACGATTTTCCATACAAACTTTCATCTGCTATTTGACTCCTTTAGGGGTTGAATTTCGAAAAATCCTTCCTTATCCCTTGTTTACATTTTAAAGGGAACCTCTGTGCAAAATTTTAGCATTCTAGGTCCAAGGGTTTGGGCTGGGCGTTGATGAGTCAGTCAATCAGGATTTTTCTTTTTATTTATCTGAAGTTAGAAGATAATTACCATGCCCGCATTGTAGCTGACATACAGATATTAGCTGTACCTATTAACTGTAATGATCAGTGATCGGAGTAGGTAGATTGATTTTTGGTACTTGTATCATAAATGCACACAGAAAGAATAACATGGATAAGCCATTTTTCCGAAAAGTAATTCCGGTATTTCCGGATTCAATTAAATAATGTTAATGTTTTTAGTGAAATTATTACTACTTAATTCAGAATTTAAAGGAAGGTATCAAAACTAAATTAATTTAGTAATTATCTGTTGAATAATAAAAACAATCGAATTCCGATCGAAGCATTAATACATTTTTATGCACTCTACGAACCGAAGTAAACGAGTCAGCTACCTGGCATGTCGTCGGCGAGCGTACGCATTGTTTTGATAACCGGTTAGTGCACCACCCATGATACTTTGTTCTAATTGGTCGTTGGGTTGTGTCAAATAGGGAAAGAGTGCCGTTAAAAAAAAACATGAAGAATATAATATTGCTCATTTTAATACAATTCCTACCTAAGTTCCGTATTTTTTTTTAATAATCATCAAATTCCGAAATTTTCCGAAAATTACGAAATTCCGGAGGAATGTCCATATTAATATATACGTTTCGGATCAATGACCCCAATTCAATCTACCTACTCCGATCACTGATAATGATAGATTCACTCCTACACGTTTCTGTTAGCTCTCTGTGATAATTATCACTTTCGTTAACGGTGAAAGAAAACATCGTAAGAAAACCTGCACACCTGAGATAGCTAATTTTTTTTCGAAGATGTGTTTATTCTACCACCCTGCACCAGACTAGAGTGGTGAAATGAGGCCTAAATTCTTCTGATTTGGGAAGAGACCCGTGGGATAGTAAAACGGGCTACTCACAAACCTGCCGCTGGGACAGGGCGCACGGCGATCGCGGCAATATCGGAATTGTCTCTACACACATTGAAATTGCCCCTGCTTGCCTATACACATCACAATTAAGGTGGCAATTAAGGGTCATTCCCACTTTTACACCCTAGATTGCCCCTGCGGCAGGTGTGTGAGTAGCCCGCTTAAGAGCTGGGGCCTAATTCTCCTTAAATAAATGTTGATAAATCACAACCGAACCAAGGCCGAACCGTTCATTCAGACAGTTCTCAATTTCAAAAGCTATCAAATTGTTTGACACAAAAAACAAAATCAATCATTTTGAAAGTTTTCGAAAACAAAAACTGACTGACGGTTGTGGTTCGATTGCGTTTGGCAACAATTAATTTTAGGAAAATTGGGCCCCTTATTATGCAATTGGCGGTCTACTATGTAGTTTTCAGCCAAGCAAATGCCACCCTTTTTCTTCTCGTGGATAACATCAATCGCAGCAGTCACCAATTCGTTTAGCAAGCGTGGTGATAGTGTATTTTTTCTTCTCGACCGGTCTTTTGTGGAGAGTCATGTCTTTGCCGTGGACGTGAACTCTTGGTCATATTCCCCAAGTCATTTTTCCGACTACCGTGGAAGCTGAGACGGGCTCGTGGCTAATTAACAACTATTTGCAAGGTTAAGCTGCGCTTGCCACGGTCAGTCTGTTGATGGATGACCATTCGTTACACGTCGAGACCCCTCCGTGCCTTGCAGAGCACGTTAAATCATCGGTTTCGGGCGTCATACACAAAGTGTAACATAAATAACGCACAACCTCTTAAGGGGTCACTGTAGGTACTCATCATTATGAACAACTTTTACCGTAGGATCAAACCTGTTCAGCTGAACAGCTGTTCCCTACATTTTGACGAGTAATGCGAACATTATTGTAGGGAACAGTTGTTTTTTTTTTCGCGATTTCAATTTTGGTCCCATAGTATAAGTTGTTCATAATGATGAGTTCAATGTCTCATTCTGTATATACCTTTGTCAGTCGTTACGGGTAATCAGAAGCCCGAAAGTCTGCCTACCGGTCTAACCTTAGGATTTCATTTATTTCATTTTTATTTATTTAAAAATAGGTACACCAACCAACAGTACATAAATTTTACACAATGATAAAAGTACATGGGTTATGGTTGTTATGTAAATACCAATTACAGATGTACACAGCATTCCCATAGATAAAATCAAGCATCGTTTATGTTATAAAATGTTAGGATATCGACATTACCCAATAACTGGGTTGCGGATATCTGATGACAGACTCCGTATAAAATACAGGTATTCAGCCGCATCTGGTTAGAATGGAACCTGACTCCAACATAGTTGGGAAGAGACTACGCAGAACAGAACCCGTGGAAGCTGAGGTGGTGCTCAAACTGTCTTGGGAACCACACGGTAAATACAATTATTTCACGCAAAGTATTTTACTATACATACGAGTAATACAGTCGCCCACACAATGAATTCAATTCTTTACCAATAACAAATATTTTTCAAGGGTGGTACTCAGCTTCAATTGTGTAACAAAATGTACATTTCATCTGTAATTTTGAACTCCATTCCCTACGCGATAAAGCACATGAATATCATTTATTATACAACGATCGAAATTGGCGTCTCTCAGTGGAAATATTAGCACAATATAATTGTCGTCATTCAATATTCTTCTTCCTTTGAAACGTTTCTTGAATTAATTTAAAACATGAAGCGTCGGGGTGACGTCTCCAATCTATTGGGATTGACAGAGAGCGTATTGTGTTCAACAAATGGTTGGTAGACACGCCCGCGGCTGTCGCATGCACGATACAAATTGCTGTATCAAGACTTGATTTCGTTATTTTCATTTGCGATAATGCCTGTGTTCCCTGGAGGTGTGGGCAGGGGGCAAACACCGATGAATAGATCTATACAAACAAAGGGAAGCTTTGTCATTGGTTTAAAACTCGATTTAACTGCAGAAAATGAGATCCCTCTGTTGGATTCCCAGGCCGGGTAGTGATTCGGTTTTTCTATTGGGGAGCTTTTAGAAGGCAATGTTTTTTTAGTTAGTATTCTCTTTTATTCATTTAAAATCTTACTATTATAATTTTTAGGGTTCCTTAGTCAACAAGGAACCCTTATAGTTTTGCCATGTCCGTCCGTCCGTCCGCAGCTTAGCTCAGAGACTCTTAGTACTAAAAAGCTGTACGGTACGTACACTTGCTTGTTGTTGTTGTTGAGGTTGTGGTTCAGGTTGAAGCGCGTAGAGAAAAGATCACTTAGTTCCCGTTAGGTTTATTGCGTATAAATAGTGTTTACAAGTAAATATGTTGACGATTCCTTGCTCTAATGTTAGTCACCGCGTAGCAGTAATCGCACTCGCTCATTTAATTTATAGTAATGAAATGACGCGCGACTGGTGTAAGCCACCGCGTCAGCAAAACATGTACAGTTTAAGACTGTACAAAAGCTATAATTTGACATAGATATATATAAATTACGCCGACAAAGTGGTAAAATAAAATCATGAAAAATATTTTTTTGAGGGTGCCTCCTGTTCGTCTAAAGTGGGGATGTTTTTTTTTTCTAGTCTACCTCATCGTGTGGGGGTGTTGTTGGATAGGTCTTTCAAAAATATTGTAAGTTTGTGACAACAATTTTTCGATTAAGGGATCCGTTTCTGAAATATTAAACTTTAAAGTGCTAATCAAGTGATCAAGTGCCCCCCCCTCCCCCCCCCCCCCCTCCCCCCCTGCCAGCTAAACGGGTAGTTTTGGATATGTGAAAAAATTCACGGTAGTAGTATACACAACGAAGTTAAAAGGAAAACTATCACAGCTAAGTACGCTTTACAAGTTTACGAGTAATAGTCGACCAACCGGAAAAGTAAAAAATTTCGTACAGAAAAATTACTAAGCCCTCTTCTTAGTCCGCATTATTGTGCAACTACGGAACCTTATTAATGCGCGTGGCCCGACACGCACTTGGCCGTTTTTTTTAAATACATACCTATCTATAAAAATAGGTATCCACTGGCATCGGGAGCAGGGTTCAAGCTACCGGTGGTTTAGGGCTCCAGTGGCAGGAACCTCCTCACACTACGCGCCGTGTTAAGAGGGACTGGTTTTTGTATCAGGCCCTTGATCCAGCCACCTAACGAGGCCCTTGGCCATAAATATTCATATTTTTAACTAACGAAAGTACTTTTTTTAAGTTTAAGCTTTTAATTTTGACGCTTCCTCCTTAGGGTACCTCCACACCAATCGATCGATTGTTGATCGCAGCCATCGATCAACGTCGATTGATTGGTGTGGTGGCTTTTTCAGACCGACCCATCATCGATCCATTTCGATAGACCATCAATGCATCATCGATCAACTATCGATCGATTGGTATAGTGGCACTCTTAACCACTAACGTCCCGACCGACGAACCGGTTCGTCAGAGCCATTGTTTATCTATTGTGTCTATAATTACAGTACTTGAGTCTAAGCTTATACTATAATCACTCATATTGCTGATCGTACATAACTATGGTGGTCCCATATTTATAATAATTCTGTATTTCCGAGCTCAAAATAATTGTGTAATTCCGCATTCCGTGTTGATATTTGATAACATTTCACCGGCGGTGGTCGGCCAAGACCGCAGTAATGTCGGTAAATAATTAAATTGTCCCGTCGCCAGTCGTGCCAACTTTCCGAACATCTCCATACGTGCGGAGATGACTCGAATGTAATAAACCAAAGTGTGTCAAACACATTACGATTCCGTGCAGGGCTACCAACATTTCGATGAAGACATACAGTCTTGTTTTTTTTTTTGAGCCTTTTCTTGTCTATTGTCTTATTTAATAGCACAAAACTGGTGCCCTGAGACAGTAAGACGGGCTCGCGACAGACCACGAAAGAGATGGTGAGACGAAATGGTTGCATTTCTAGAAAACTGGAAGGATCGTGCGGGATCGGGAAAAGTGAAGGAAATGGAGGGAGGACTGTGCCCAGGAGTGGAACAGCATAGACTGATAATAATTATTGTAGTCCAACGCCGGGTATCACAGTTTTTTTTTTTTTTCAAAAATCCATGTTCTTTATCACCAACTTATTGGATGAATTAAGTTCTATAAACCCACTTAGCGCATCTGTAAAGCTGCTGTAATTAGTATCATAGCCTTTTTTAAACTTATTTTCAGTGAGCTTTCAACTCCAAATCAGATGTAGTCCTAAATCGATTGAATGTTCCTTGCTTCTTTATTTCTTTGAATGCCCAATATCTTAAATAGTACGAAAAAATGTATTGATCTAGGTACTAGAAAGCCAGTCCAAGCACTGTCCTTGACAGTTTGCTTAACAATAAAATCCTATCACATTTATACAAATATGCTAAGTATTTAGAATATTTAGTTTCAATTCTGCCAAACTATTTCGCTAGCTTGGGTGCAGCACCGCCCTCCCGCCCGCAAATATGCACAAATGCAGAAACTGTGATTAAAATGCAACCAAACCGATACGATACGTGTTTCGCCCTCCAGTGGGGTATCCTCAGAAGATGTTGACTCTTTGACGGTTTGGACGCGAATAATTCAGTCTACCCGTGACCACGGCCGGTGTAATTCGGCTGAAACGTTGAGATAAAAAAAGATGTTTAAGTAGTACCTTTCAAGTTTCTACACGACTAGACCCGAATCTGTATTTTTATAACGAATAATTCGCATTAGAACAAATTCGCATCCAAGTGATCGACGAGCACGGCATATATTAGCGGGAGAGAAGGCGTCGCTCCATCCAATCTAGTTTGGCGGAATACTAAATATTCTAAATTGCATATTTGTATATTATGGATTTCCGATAAGTAACGCCTGATTCCATTAATAAAACATACATAATATCAGAAGAAAGAAAGAAAGAAAAAGTTTTTATTTTTTCATCCAAGCAGACGCACACGCATATTAAAAATCAAAAATATAAGATTTCTTAATAAAAATACTAATAACTACATAACAAAATGTTGCACTTAAACATATACCTGGTAACCCAAAAACACAAAAAGAAAAAAAAACACGCCTATATTCTCCGAAGGGTTGGGCAGAGGTGTATAGTACACCCACATGTCTCCGTTATGTTTTAGTCCCATGTAATGGAGGGCGAGCCTATTGCCATCAACCGGTCACAAATCCAGACTCCGGGCCGCTACTGAGATATTTCACACGAAAAACCTAATAACACTTTGCTCGACCTGGGGATCGAACCCAGGACGTCGCACTCAGCAGTCGTGTTTGCGACCACTGGACCAACGAGGCAGACAATCAATCAAGTCCATTATTTATTCTACCACATTTTAATCACCTCTTATTTTCTTTGTGTTGTCAACCCTACCAACTCGTGAGCAAGATACGCGGGTACAGGGGCGCTCGCGGACGCGCGGACAAATTGAAATACCGTGATTGCTCATTTACGGAGCCTCGACGACGCGTATCACTTAAGTTTTAAACGTCTTGAGAGTAGTGGCGATGTTCACATTTAAAGAACTAGTTTTATATGCCGTTGTAAATATTATGACGGACAGACAGACGGACAGACGGACAGCGGAGTCTTAGTAATAGGGTCCTGTTTTACCGTTTGGGTACGGAACCCTAAAAACATACAGTCGAATTGAGAACCTCCTCCTTTTAAGTCGGTTAATAAAACAAACAAGTTTTTATATTTCTATAAAATTTCCACATAATATTTAACACCTCATTAAGAATGAAAATGTAGAGCTTTATAAAACTCCTTCATTACGAACACAGTAAAACAGTAAATATGAACGTTAAGCAAATAATAATAATGTAAAAGTGTATACTTTTGTTTTGCTCGCCGTGCACATATTTATTGCGTTCACGTACATGTCACATTATAAATCATACAGAAGATCCATTTTTACAATCGTTATTATCATCTCGACAATGACCACCTCTATTTTTACAATGTGATGTAAATATGTATTACGTTCAATTCAACATAATATAACATCAAGCCTGTACTCCCCGAAGGACTGGGCAGATGTGTACGTCTCATTTCACCGTTATGTTTAAGTCCCATGTGATAGGGAGCCACCCTATTGCCATCAACTGGGCACAAATCCAGACTCCGGCCTGTTACTAGAAATTCCACCTGGAAAAACTCAATAACACTTTGCCCGGCCTGGGGATCGAACCCAGGATCTCACGCTCAGCAGTCGCACCTCTAACTAGACCAACGAAGCAGTCTATGCATATATTGTATTTATCATATCATCATCATTATATCAGCCGAATGACGTCTACTGCTGAACAAAGGCCTCCCCCTTAGATTCCCACAACAGCCGTGGTCGATTATTGGGGAGCTGACTGCAATATTTCCAGACTGTTCTCATAGCCCTTGTAAGTGCGAGATACATTGTTAAATATATTTGCAATTGGGTTCTCCTTCCGGGGTTACGGTGAATGCGGTCATAGATCCTCAGAGAAACACCGTGGTTGTTTTAGTCAGTAAGAGTCCGACAGTACGCCTTCCCAAAGGTGGAGGGCATCAATAAAAATTGATGTTGGTCTTCTTTATTTTATTGTTTTATGGCAAAAGATTCATGCATCGCTTCGATATTGACGCTGTTCTGGTTTTTATATCAATTTTAATATTTTCAGATGACAACACAAATACAAAAAGTTTTTATTAATAATTGACTATTGGAGCTTCATTCTTATCTTACAAGAGACCTAAAACCAGCCGGATACAACCAATGATTAATAAACAAGAAATTGGAAGTGACACCACTACCTTTTCACAGATATCATCATTTGTAGTTAAATAGCAGTCTCGTCCTTATCGTCATCATCATCAGCATTCAGCCGAAAAAGTCCACTGCTGGATATAGGCCTCCCCAATTGTTCAAGTCAACTCTCTATGCGCACGCACACACACATAAACCGCCGCCGGCGACGCACACACACGTCACCCGCCATCGCCTCAAGCCAGTGCGCGACTCGCCGCGGCAGAGAGAACTAGTCCCGCGTGTGGCCACACGCAACACTCACTCAAACGTTGCTCTGTAAATCTAATATCTTTAGAAAGTGCCTATCCATGTAAAACTACACAAAATTAAAGTAAATTTAGCTGCAAATAAAAGTTTTATTAAAATCTACACTATCTGAAACACCAATCGCCACTCTTGTCAGGCGGGTTGGCGATGATCGCAGTATGGTTGTTAAAGTACTCAGAGAACGCTGCTGCCCATCCTCTAGTGAATCCCTTTATCGCCTTTTACGACACCCACAGGAAGAGATGGGTAGTGCTATTCTTTACATCCGGCACCACACAGAACAGTACACACTCTTCCGTATACAGCAAACAATTCGCCATACCATGGAACAAAACATTAAAATTCACTTGCTAGTAGTGTACTACTATTATTATTTCAGTTGAAAAACGAAAGGAAGGATCAAATCTTTTTTTAATTAATAGTAGCTACAAGTTCTGCGTCATTCGTAGCACTTGCGTAGCCCCTCTACGACCATGCTACAGTAGTGCTACGCTCGTAGCCATCCGTAGCAAACACGTTGAGTTTAGCTATTGCAACAGTGCATTATTAATGATTAACTAATAACAGTAACCAATCAGTGTACAATAATCGTTCAATCTATTGACTTTTATGGACAGCTGTTATTGTTCTACTGTAACCAAAATTTTTGACAAAAAATACTAAAGTGTTCTGGCAATATATTAAGGAAAAGCGCAGCAATAACACCTCATATCCTGAACGCATGCATCTTAACGGTATTTTTGGTGAAAACGGTACCGATATTGCAAATTTATTCGCTTCACACTTCTCCTCTGTATACCATGACGATTCTCAAATATTAACCAACACAACCACAGCAAGTAACGACTCTTTATCTTGCAACATACAGTTCACTGCAAGAGAAATATTTGTTAAGTTGAATCAGCTTGACACTAACAAAGGTGCAGGTCCTGATTCAATACATCCATATTTTCTAAAACGGTGTGCTAATGTACTGGCTGCACCGTTAGCCAAAATCTACAACCGCTCTCTTGCCGAAGGAATTTTTCCGGAAGAATGGAAGAAATCTAGAATAGTTCCCGTTTATAAGAAAGGCGACCAAGACAGTATTAAAAACTATAGACCCATTGCTATTCTTTCAACCATGGCCAAAATTTTTGAATCCCTCATTTATCCGGTTATATATCGACATGTTAGTAAACTTATCTCAACTCATCAACACGGTTTTAGAAGTGGCCGTTCCATTCAAACTAACTTAACCTGTTTTATCTCTGACCTAACAAAAGACATTGATAGAGGATACCAAATTGATACGATATACACTGACTTCTCCAGTGCATTCGATAAGGTAAATCATCAACTTTTACTACTGAAACTCGTATCTTACGGTATACATGGTTCTCTTCTTGCCTGGTTTAAATCATACTTGAGTAGTAGGAAACAGGTAGTTTCAGTGGGAGGTCACGAGTCTAATTCGTATTATGCCAAGTCTGGTGTGCCACAGGGCTCGCACGTCGGTCCTCTTCTTTTTATTATATTTGTCAACGATCTAGCCTCACGAATTAGCTGCAACTTTTCTTTCTATGCCGATGATCTCAAAATCTATAATAGAGTAGAGTCACCAGCAGATGCCAGTCTATTACAACACGATCTTGATCAAATTAGTCTGTGGTGTGAATCCAACGGGATGACCTTAAATGCAGAGAAATGTTTTTGTATCCGTTACAGCCGAAAACTACAGCCATTACTTTCCCCTTACAAAATAAATAACATCATCTTACAGGAGGTTTCTGAAATCCGGGACCTGGGAGTAACTTTAGATCAAAAACTAAAATTCACCACTCATATCTCAGATACTGTTAAGAAATCGGCTCAAATGTTAGGTTTCATCAAGAGAAACACAAAATCTTTTGGGACTAAAACTAAAATTATCCTTTATAAGGCTCTGGTACGTTCCCAATTAGAATATGCTAGTATAGTATGGAATCCTATGTATGCTGTTCATTCGCAACGTCTCGAGAACATCCAGCGAGCGTTCACAAGACATATTGCTTACGTGTCCCCAGGAATATCCCACAGATGTCCATATGAACAGCGCTTAGTTTTCTTTCATATTGAGTCGCTTCGAAACCGTCGCACTGTTCATGACTTGGTCTTTCTCTTTAAGGTTGTCAATAGTCAAATTGATTGTGAACAGTTGCTAGAACGTGTCATGTTGTCGGTCCCGTTCAATATTCCTAGACAGCCAATTTCTAGACTGTTCCAACCGCCGTCCTGCAGAAGTAACATTGAGAGACACTCACCAGTGTCTAGGATGTGTGTTCAATACAATGAACTTAATTCAAAGCTGCCCGACTTGGATGTGTTCTTTAGTTCCCTACCGAAGTTCAGAAGCCTGTTGTATTCCCATCTGAACAGACATTTAAACTGTCATAAGTAGTAGGTAGTTTCACTAATTAATTGATTTTACTGTTTGTTAATTTTATGTTATACTAGCTGTTCCCGGCATGCGTTGCAATGCCCTTTTTCCTACTTATTACCTACCTACTACCTACCTACTACCTACCTACTACCTACCTACTACCTACCTACTACCTACCTACTACCTACCTACTACCTACCTACTACCTACCTACTACCTACCTACTACCTACCTACTACCTACCTACTACCTACCTACTACCTACCTACTACCTACCTACTACCTACCTACTACCTACCTACTACCTACCTACTACCTACCTACTACCTACCTACTACCTACCTACTACCTACCTACTACCTACCTACTACCTACCTACTACCTACCTACTACCTACCTACTACCTACCTACTACCTACCTACTACCTACCTACTACCTACCTACTACCTACCTACTACCTACCTACTACCTACCTACTACCTACCTACTACCTACCTACTACCTACCTACTACCTAAACAGATTAAGAATATGGATATACTGATATAATTTTTTTTTTTTTAAATATCAAAATGTCGAACGGGATAAAAAGTATCCTATGTCCTTCTCCTGGCTCTAAACTACCTCCCTGCCAATTTTCAGCTAAATCGGTTCAGCCGTTCTTGAGTTATAAGTGAAGTAACTAACACGACTTTCTTTTATATATATAGATTTTATTTTTATTTTATATAACTTGTACGATGCTTGATTGTTTTCATGCGAATGCTGTGTACACCTGTAATTGGTATTTACATAGGAACCATAACCCATGTACTTTTATTATTTAAATGTAAAATGTATGTACTGTTGGTGTACCTATTTATAAATAAATAAATAAATAAGT
Organism: Amphipyra tragopoginis; assembly: GCA_905220435.1. NCBI lineage: Eukaryota > Metazoa > Arthropoda > Insecta > Lepidoptera > Noctuidae > Amphipyra > Amphipyra tragopoginis. The sequence goes on from HG992016.1 coordinate 19,278,983, forward strand.
AACCAGGGTTGATTCGATAAATTAAAGTTGATTTTCTCAACACTTCTATCGAATAGGTGCGAAATTGATATCGATATATACCTTCCATAAAAAACTATGCTGGAGGGTCTAAATTCAATTCTGGCCCGCACCTCAGACTTTTCGAATTTATGTGTGGATCAGAATTTGATTGACACATGCGTTAACGGTGAAGGAAAAACATCGTAAGGAAACATGTTCACCTGAGATGGCTTCAAAATGCTGCATGCCATATCTTCGTTTCGATTCAAGTAAATATGAGGCGCAGTTCAGACTACGCTAAAATGTACTGGATATAGCTAATATGGTACATATAGCACAATGATATCGCTCAGCATACATTTTATATGGACACGTTCACACAACGCTATACTATAAAGTATTTGCTTGCTGTACGCGATGAACTTGAGCGATTTTCAGAGATACATCGTACGATTGCTTTACGATTGATATACTTTACTATATAGCGAAGTAGTATAGCGTAGTCTGAACTGCGCTTTAGAATACTTAATCAATGTGGTTTGGGAGAGTATGTCTTCCTTACTGTTCATTATTGTGGATGTCAACTACTAAACTATTCTATTAAGTTTTTCATTGCTACCACCTCACCCCACAACGTCACCAACTCGTTGTAACACAAACAATAGCTAATTCACAAGCTTATCGTAATCCAAGCAAGCTGGATACAAATCGAACTGTTTCTCTCATTATAGTTGCGGCGTCCGATGCGGTTGCCCCGCAGCCGCCACGCCGCGGCCCCGCTACTGCCCCGCAGCCGCCACGCAGCCGTCCCGACGTAACTAGCTCGGTCACCGTAGCGTCTCTATTGAATTGAGAGTATTTCAAACGGGTTTATCGCAGCTTCTCTTATAAAAATGTGGCTAACAAGACATCTGCTCTGTTTTCAGTTATTTGGTCGAATAAACAGAACAATTGATAAAATGTGCAGTATTGCAATATAGTTTAAGTTTGAGTCCTGCATTATACAAGGTTAGTCGGAAAAGGGGTACTAATCCGCGGGCCACTTACCTCCGGTTTCTGAATTGAGAATTCGGCTTAAGCAATACTTAAGTAGTATTTGAATAAGGAGTTGTCAAAAAAATGCTTTAAAATCCGTCATTTTTTTGACAACTCCGTACTCAAATGTTACTTAAGTACTGCTTATCCTAGAATTCTTAATTCAGAAACCGGAGGTTAAAGTATCACTGATGACTGTCTTAAAGTAAGTGTTAAAATTCCTACATTCGATCATTTTTATTTCCATGATAAATGATTTTTATTATAGTTTTTCCAATAATTCTTCATCCTTACTTTAGTTAGAAATTCAGAAAATGAACCTTCTAACTCGTGACTCCAAATATGACCTAAAATTTAAACAGCTGATCATAGCTGAGAATAGATAGATTTTAGCGTATGTTTTATATAACTTTTGCTATTTCTCTTTAACTACGAATTTGACGACGTCTGTGGTCTAGTGGTTCGAGTTTCGGACTGCTGATCACGAGGTCGTGGATTCGATTCCCACAGGACACAAATATTTATGTGATGAACAAAAGTGTTTGTGTTAGTCTGGGTGTTTCTTATGTATTATAAGTATGTATTTACAAAAAAAAGTATATAAGTATTATATCCATTGTCTAGTACTCATAGTACAAGCTCTGCTTAGTTTGGGACTAGATGATGCTGTATAAAAAATGTCCCAAAACTATTGACTTTTGGGGAAAGTGGTAGTACAAAAGTTGTTCATTATTATGGGTACTTTCAACACCTTTTCGGATTAGTACCCCCTTTTCTGACTAATCTTGTATATTCGCTAGTAGAGATACACTACATACTTTGAGGGACCATGTATCTGAGTGCAGTTGGCAAATGTTTGAATTACTCGTTTTTGACCCTAATCGCATCCGATAATAAGCGCAGACGAATCCAAGTGACACAGATATATTGAGACTTGAGGTTAAATATTTCTTTATTTCTCATAAAAGATAACAATCGCTTACATGAGAAAATAACTTAAATAAGTACAACAAAATAATATATTACTGAGCGTAGTTATAAAGTGGGTACAAGATAAATATTTTTGTTGAGAATTACAATAGTTAATGTGGGTACATCAAAATTTTTGGTCGATTACACCAAATACCATAGTTAATCGACGATTAGCGTTTAACTAGAAGCTGGGTTTAATTTTTACTGTACTTCCCTATACTCCTCTGGTTCTCAAATACATATGACGGAACACAGTAAGCTACTTGGCGCCTGACTTTAATGTGTGCCTCGTTGGTCTAGTGGCCGCAAGCACGACTGCTGAGCGTGAGGTCCTGGATTCGATTCCTAGGTCGGGCAAAGTATTTTTGGGTTTTTTCGTGTGGATATTCTCAGTAGCACCCCGGAGTCTGGATTTGTGCCCGGTTGATGGCAGTAGGCTCGCCCCTTATTACGTGGGACTTAAAACATAACGGCAAAATGAGGGAATACTATACACCTCTGCCCAACTCTTCTGGGAAAACATGCGTGATGTTATTTTATGTAGTAAGCTAGCCAAATAATATAACTATGTGTAACTGTGATTATCCAATAATAAATACATATCAGAAGCAATATTATTGTAAGTAATTTGTTAAATAATATCGTTATAATTAAAATAATTAAATGAATGGTTAGCTCATCCATTATCAATACAAACGATGTCACAATACAAAAAAGATAATGAAAAAGTATTTATTTTTATGACCAAACGCGGACGCATACGCATACTTAAAATTATAAACACAATATTTCTTCAAATTAATTAAAAGGCATGTTGAGAGCATCAATAAATTGCAAATCTAATTAGTCCGCCAGTTAGAGTTTTGAAAAAGAATGGACACGTATTTTTTCTTTTGTTAAATCTATCAATACATGGAAAAATAAAACGCCTCAAAACTCGAGAGTGGGTGTTTTTGACGTCAGAAGCAAGTAAAAATTGCTTGGTAACGCAAACAAAAAAAAACTACTGTTAGTGTATCTCAAATTACACTTTATTCCATCTCGAAACAGAACTCTGAATCTCACGCTTGGAAGCCTCGTTTAGTACCACTACACCTCAAGCACACTACACAGATTCGTTTTCCAAAAATAAATATGACGTCACATTCAGTCAATACAAGGGCTCTTGAGCGCGGTGTGGGCGCTACTTTAATTAATGATCCCTGAATTATAAAAGAGCCAACAGAACCATTGATTACATCTATAGGAAGATATTTCATTTCATATTGTACTTAAATTAAAATAGAAGCACTTGAGCTGCGCTGACAATTTGAAATTATTAATAACATAATATATAGATACAGGATGTAAAAAGATCCATCACATAGCCGAAATCTACGCATTCTGTACATCAAACTAAATTACATTGACCAAAAATAATGGCTGGGAATCGACTTTTATTTTAAGGCATAAAAAAACGCTGTTTTTTGTAGCGCGCAATGTAATGCACGTAACCGACTGTGCATGTGTGTGTTGTGCAGCGGCTACACAGCTGAGCCAAGGCGGTCGTGTGTGTTTGATAGTCATTGCGTTTTTGTAACTTCAAATGCGTAATTTGTTAGGAAAAATTGAAAATTTTGATAATGTTTGTTTGGAAAAAAGTTTAGTATTATCACTAAGAATTCGTTTTTGGAAAAAACTAAAAAAAAAATATACTTTGACCTTCAATATCTCCAGAACCAATGATTTCCCAGGTATGGTCTAGAAGAAAAAAATAATCCCAATGATGGGTAGAATATGTGGTTTTCGTTACCGTTAGAGTCTTTTTACACCCGATATATATAAAGGCATTTGGTTGTCCTTATCAGAAGCAGCCATCGTACTATGCGTGGGTTTGCGGGCGAGGAGAAGCAAATTAAAGTCTTTGATATCAATTACAAGTCATACTTTGACAAACACAAATAAAATGATGCACAAAGATAGACGACGTTCCACCGAGTACGTGGGGCGCGAGCGCACATGCATCCAATCCCAATCACTTTAGTTATCTTAATAATGATCACCATTAATAATCAACACCGGGGTTTTTTTCGATAGCTCTGACGTTATCTGTCTAGCTTTTTGCGGGCCGCCTCCCCAGTCCCCGGTGTTACGTCAAGTTGACATTGACCGCTGTCATCTGGTAGATGTCATTCGTCCAGGAATCAATTAAGTTTGGCGTCGTCAAGCCAATTCTCTCGACGCGCCGTCATATATATGTTTTATTTCTTTTAGTGTACAGTAAAATATATCACGCCTGTATTCCCCGAAAGGTTGGGCAGAGGTGTATAGTACACCCACACTTCGCCATTATGTATAAAGTCGCATGTAATAGGGGGCGAGCCTGTTGCTATCAACCGGGCACAAATCCAGACTCCGGGTTGCTACTGAGAAATTCCACACGGAAAAACCCAATAGCACTTTGCCCGACCTGGGGATCGAACCCAGAACCTCACGCTCAGCAGTCGCGCTTGCGACCACTAGACCAACGAGGCAGTCATTATTATGACGTCCACTGCTGGACATAGGCCTCCCTCAAACATCGCCACTATCCATGTTGGGGGGGTTTGCCATAATCGCCACGCTTGTCAGGCGGGTTGGCGATCTCAGTATGGTTGTTAAAGTACTCAGAGAACGCTGCTGCCCATCCTTTAGTGAATCCCTTAATCACCTTTTACGACACCCATGGGAAGAGATAGGGTAGTGCTATTCTTTACGTCTGGCACCACACGGACGTCATTATTATTGTTTACTAGTAATTAAATGTTTGCATTGGTGAAGAAAAGCATGTGACTAAGAGAGTGATGAATACAAATGTTGATGAATGGAGGGAAAGAGGGAGACCAAAGAAAAGATGGATGGGTTGTGTGAGAGATGTTATGAATGAAATGGGAGTATATGATAGCGGGACGGATAATAGGGAAGAATGGAAGAAGAAAACATATTGCGTCGACACCAAGTAACTTGGGATAAGGGCAAGCAGAAGAAGAAGAATCATAATTGAGTGTATAAACTAATTAGTTATATTACGACTCGATAAGCAGGAAGCTAGCAATCCCTCAAGCCTATTATACTATCACAATTGTTGACATATCGCTACGAAACCACATCCCAACCAAACATTTTGTCAGTTTTTGTAATTTCGTTTCCATCTGTTAAGAATTTTAATAGAAGAATTATAAATATATATTGAGTAAACTATGATCCAGCAGCAGACGCCCTTCACATTTATGTCAAAATCAAAAAGTTTTCTTATTCACTTCTGTCTTAAAATACTATAAAGGCCGGCCGCATATTGTACATTTTATTAAATTGTAATGTTTAAAGCCGCCTCGTCAACTTGACATCTCACTCCTACGCTTGCGTGCTCTCTTGCTCGCCGCCCATGTTCGCGTCTCGTGACGTTCTTTGTAATTTTTATAATAAATACCATCAATTAAATCAATTTCAATCAGTTTTTCGTCGGAAAACAACCGACGCGCGCCGGAAGCACAATAGATATACAGGGTGTAAAAAGACCCATCACATAGCCGAAATCTACGCACTCTGTACATCAAACTAAATTACATTGACCAAAAATAATTGCTGGGAAACGACTTTTATTTTTTGGCATGAAAAAAAACGCTTTTTTTGTAGCGCGGAAATTACGGTTGTGGCGATGCCGTGCGTTTGCATGCGTGCAGCGGCCACACAGCCGAGCCAAGGCGGTCATGTGCGTTTGATATTCATTGCCTTTTTGTAACTTCAAATGCGTAATTTGTTAGGAAAAATCGAAATTTTTTATAATGTTTGTATGGAAGAAAGTTTGGTATTATGACTTGGAAATCGTTTTTGAAAAAAACTAAAAAAAAAATGTGTACTTCGACCTTCAATATCTCCAAAACCAATGATTTCCCAGGTATGGTTTGTTCGAAAAAAATGATCCTAATGATGGGTAGAATACGTGGTTTTCGTTATCGTTAAGGGTCTTGTTACACCCGATATATTTATTTATTTATTCATTTGATCTTACAAGCTAACAGATATGACATCCAAAACGCTTACAAGATTAATTTTCCAACAATTGAATTATATCTACTTAATATATTACGCATGCTCACACACAGTTGGTTTTGAATTTAAAATTAGCAAAAATGACAGTCTACAAATAATAATAACAAATTACGTTAATATAAGGTAAAGCAGTACCTCAACTTACCGTAATCACCTGAATTGACACACTCACACAGACACGCACTGTACACAGAGTATAATACAGACTCTTTGTCAAGTACTCTATGACGATAACTAAGAAGTCTTGTTGCAGTGCGTGTCTGTGTGAGTGTGTCAATTCGGACGAGTGTAGGTAGTTGAAGTACTGCTTTAGCTTATATAAGGTCTATCTATTCATACACGAAATATTTTAAGGGATACATCTATAGATGGTCAAAAAACAAAAGAAAAGTGTTTTTTTTTTTGATGAGTAAATTATTTTACGTAATTATTATAATTGTAATTATGCTTGAGAAAATTTGCATAAATTTAAAAAAAAAATTGCCCGCTTCGTTGACAATAAATACTACGTAGAAACTAGCGTAATGGATGTTGAAAATAGTAATGAGCCAGTATTTGATACGTGTATCAAGTTTTAAATTATTTAATTTAAAAAACAATATACTTAGTTTTTCTTTTTTTAAATTTATATGGCTTCTTTACCACCTATAGATGTATCCCTTAAAATATTTCGTGTATGAATAGATAGACCTTTTATATATTCTATGCCGGAAGGTATTTTGCGCATACATTTCATACTAGACACCGGACACAGTAAGGCCCGGACTCCACCAAAGCGGAGATTTGCGGAGATGTCCGAAGTGGAGACGAGAAGAGATGTTTTTCAGCTACGGCGTATCCACTGAAACTGTGCGGGGATGCGTACTGGCTAGACTGTAGTGGAGATCTGTGCTGGCTAGGGTGGAGATGTGCGCTGACTAGAGCGGGACGCACAGTTTAGTGCGATCTAAAAGAGGTATACACATCTCGTCTCCGCTGCGCGCTGTCGCCGCGTCGTCAGCTTGCGAGGCAAAGCTCACATCTCCGCCTTGTGCCGCGGCCCAGCTCAATCTCAGCGAGGAACAGCTCACATCTCCGCTTCCATCACGCCATACAAATTTGATACATCTGCGCTCAGTGGTATCCACTTAAGCTGAGTGGAGACGAGATGTGTGAATAACAAAATTCTATTGGTTTTTAAAACACATCTCCGCTCTGCTCGTCTCGTCTCCGCTTTGGTGGAGTCCGGACCTTAGAACCGGCAAAATTGTGTCAGTCTGCGGTATCTAATACAAAATATATGCGCAGAGAACCTTCCGGCGCGCGTCTGAAATGTTCTGACAGAAAATGTCTTACAATGCGCGGCTAGCCTTAATAGACAGCCATCTAATTCTATGTTTAAACACAAAATCAAAACACAACTCCCTGTAAATCTGTTCTGAATAATTCATAACGTCGGTGTACGGGGAGGTCGCGCATTGTCCGCCAATATCCGCGGCTATTGTGCACACTGCCCGGCTATTGTGCACAGTGGCCGGACGCCGGACAATGCAGGTAACCCCACAAATGTTAATTAAACGACATTGCTGGTAATAGTTGAGAGTTTTTGGTGTATCATGTCTGGAGCACCTCTGTCTGGATTAAATCGAGGATTGTTATTAGAAATAGTTGAAATACACGTAACGTTTACGGGTTGAGAGACGGAGATATTAAAAGGGTTACTACCCAACCTTCAGTAGGTAAATGAAAAGGCACAAATATAAATTAGTAGATATCTAGCGTATTTTATTTAGTAGTAAGCTATCTACTTTAAACGGCTACAAATATAAAATTCTCCAATATGATATCCTTAAAATGTCGTGGTGGCCCGGAGGTAACAGACTCGCTTGTTAAGCACCGGGTTGCGGGTTCAAACTCAGGCATGTACCAGTGAGATTTTTTCAATGTCATATGTATTTTCTTAGTTAATGGACTTAGTGGTCTGAAATCATAATCCGCATTGAGCAAGCGTGGTGATCAATGCTCGTTCCTTCTGTGTATGAGAAGAGGCCTTTGCCCAGCAGTGGGACAGTTACAGGCTGAGATTATTTATTTATTATTACTACAGTATGTTAAATAACAGAAGGCTTTCCTTTAAACCCGTTAATCTAAATCATTAATACATTAAAATTAAAATACTAAAATAAGCAAAAAAAAAACGAATAAAATAAAAAACCAAAATGAAAAACAAATCGGTACGGTCTGTTTAAGACCAAAAATTAGCGTAAATAGGTTAAATGCCATGTTACCGTGTTTTCCAAATTGATAGACAAGTGCGCATGTACACGTTGCTTTTACGTAACAATATATTTTATTTATGAGGTTTTTTTTTTGTTTGGGTGTATATTTTTTAGTATGTACGGACGCTATAGTATTGCTGCCTAACGTGAACGCCTTTCGTTAGTCAACATCCTGTATATTCTTCTATCTACAGCCCATCGTGTTGATAATCATATTTTTTTATTTCATGTAAACAGCCTGAGGGCTGTTTACAATTGAGAATTGAGAATTGCTGATTTGTAGCCAACTTTAGAGACGAAGTTGTAAAGTCTCATGTGCCTGTAACTTCACCGACACACATACCCTTCAAACCGGAACACAGCAATGCTGCTTAGCGGCAGAAATAGATATGGAGGCAGTACTTCCCCGGAGGAACTGTTTCACAAGGAGCTCTACCTACTCTTGTATTAGGATGTGACTACTTATCCTCTAGAGGAAAGAAAATTATTCATTTTGCATTCTGCAGGATGTTAACACGCGGCCTGAACTGTTTATAACACAAACTGAACATTAAAATAATAAAAAAATAAAATTAACATACATACATAACATCACGCCTGCATTCCCCGAAGGGTTATAAATGATATTTATTTTTGTAAATAAATCTGTTACACTTTTACAAGTCAATGTAAGTTTTTTTTTAAGACTATGGCGCCGGCATTTCCTATCTGACTCGCTCTGAGAAGAAAAGCCGAAACAAACTCAAGAGGTCAACGTCTCTTTTAAAGTCCAGACATTGTGGTATAAAACTATGCGAGTGTAACAATGTAGGGCAACATTTGGAATGGCCTTTTGAGGAAAGAGCCATTGCAGGTTTGAGTTGACCTGTCCCAACTGACGGCACGCATGCATCAGCCATCGTGTAGCTCAACCTTATTTTAGGGAGCTCAACGATCCGACGCACGACGACACCAATCAGCCGGACATTTGCGTAGGTCACAAAAAAAAACTCAAACCGCCAAAGGTTAAGCAGAGGTGTATAGTTATAGTACGCCCTCATTTCGCCGTTATATTTAAGTCCCATGTAATAGGGGGCGAGTCTATTGCCATCAACCGGGCACAAATCCAGACTCCTGGCTGCTACTGAGAAATTCCACACGGAAAAACCTAATAACACTTTGCCCTGGGGATCGAACCCAGGACGTCACGCTTAGCAGTCGCGCTTGCGACCACTAGACCAACGAGGCAGTCAATTGTCATTGTCAAGTCAATTATATTAGAATGTGACGACCCTCTATAGGAATGAAAATCATTCATTTTACATGCTGTAGGACGCTAATACCTAATACGCCTCCTTAGCCGTATTTCATCAGAGTCACGGCGGTGCTAGCGCGGGCGCGTGTAAATCAAATGTATGTAGACGCTAGTTGCATTCACAGTGCGCCCGCGAGTCGCGCGTCTGCATGAGGCGTGCGCGGGCGCGGTGGCGCGAGTGTTTCTAATGGCTCAGTCCGCTCGCATCATTCACAGTAATATAGCGTCTGTTAACGACAAAACACACACGCACGCTACGATAGCTCGTTCGACACTACTGTGAACATGCAGACGCCAAGACCCGAGCGCCCGCGCCCGCCCCCGCACCCGCTAGTGCAGTCTGATTGACCACTAACGCGCCGTCGACGCGCGTTTCTGTTATACTTCATAATTAAAAAACGTCATTGTGATTTTTTATGTATAGAGTTTGACAGAAACGCGCGTCGACGGCGCGTTGAAAAGACGCCGTGTGCATAGGCCCTTAACTGGTTATAACACAAACTGATATTTATTAATGAACAAAAGTCTAGTATAATTATTCTCAGTTTCAATAAACAAAAACCACAAATCTGTATTAAAAAAACCCCGAAAATTCTTTCCCGTTTTCAAATTCCCCAAAAAACAACTGTGCAATAAATCGTTCAAGTTTTTCATTGATCTTGTTGTAAACTCCAAACTTGATTCTATTCAACCGTTCTAACGTTTCCATTCAACCGAAATATTTAATTTGAAAAGTGTTCAATCATTTTTTCGCTATTGACGAGTGCTCAATGGGGGGTAAAATTACCCCTTTCTGTGGGTAAGTGGGTGATTTGTGGGGAAGTGGTCCCATCTAGCGGTAACGACGTCTCGCGGCGACGAGATGATTATGTAAATAACATGTGTTTTATTATTACTATCTCCTTGTTTCATCTTGTTTAGTAAGTGATAACTAATGGCTTTTTCATATGATTTACCGAGCGCTATTGGTTAAAATGAAGACTTGTACTTTTACGGTGTTTTTTTCTCTTTGACTTCTTTATGCTATGTCTACACCAGTGCGCTTTCATGTTCATCTTGCGTCTTCGTCTGACGCATGTGACGGTGCAGCGGTGGTGACTAGCGGGGAGCCTATAAAAGGGCCGGCACGCTGCACTCCGTCCTCTCTCGCGCCTCAGTAGCCGCCTAGTTAAGTACTACCTACTACACCTGAAGACCATGGACCCGTCGTATCGTATTGTCTAAAGAACGACGCCCTGTAAACTAGTCTAGTTTTGTAACTATTATTAAAATATATTATTGTATGGTTAAAAGTGTTTTCCTTAATATTCTTATATTCTGATTTTATGTGCACGTGCTCGTTAAGGGTTGACTCCTCAAGCCACCCTTAACCCCCAAAGCGTGATACGCATGCGTGAAGCGCCATAGTGCATGCAATAGCGCATGCCTTAATACACTAGTTCGACGTCAGCGCATGCCCCTAGCACACGCTAATCCGTCTATTGTATGTCGACTGAGGACTGACCAAGGCGCACCGGTGTAGACGATAAGCTGCATGCGTCAATGGCAATCAATATAGCATGCGCTTGACGCAAGAGGAATTGAAAGTTGAAAGCGCAAGATGATCATGAAAGCGCACTGGTGTAGACATACCATTAGGTGGTTCCTGCGGACTGTTGCTACGCAACCGAACAGTTATTGGCAAGATCTGAAGGGTCTTCAGCCAATGTTTTTATGAACAATTAAATACGTTCCTTCCTTGAGGAGGGTCTAAGTTCGATACTGACACGAAAGTCTGATTTTTCGAATTCATATGCGGATGACAATTTGATTATCACTTGCGTTAACGTTGAAGGGAAACATCGTGAGGACACATGTAAACGTAAGAAGGTTTAAAAAAAGGGTCTCAAGGTGTAGTCCGCCAGAATGCACCAGACCAGCGTGGTGGACCAAGACCTACACTCATCTCATTATGAGCAGAGGCCCGTGCCCAGCAGTGGGACAGTAATGGGCTGATTACACTATTATGCTAAGTATTATAAACACAAATAGTAACAAACATACAAATCGTACTACAACACATCGTACCATAATTTCTTCCCTCTACCGCACACAACACAGACTTCTCTGTTCTTATGACGTCACATATTATGCACAAAACGTTTATACCCTTGTGTGCGTTCTGTGACGTCACTTGTATACAGAATGTAAACGAATTCGTATAATGGGCATTGTGCATTTTTTTAAATCTGTTATTATATGAAAACCATTTCGAGGAATAAGGTTACTAATCACATCTCACTATTTAGAAATGGAAAATAATCATGGATTATTAGTATTTCGGGTTATATGTGAATGACCTTAATTTATCCTCCAAATGACGTCATTGCTGGCAGTATGACAGTAATGCCTTTGCCTACCCTACGATTGTAAATAAAAAAAATGATAGACGTGGTCACGTGACGTGAATGTCATAAATAATAAACAATAAACATAACCTCAATCCTCAACAGAAATTCAACTTTTACTATTATAGTGTTTTATTGAGACGGTCAAGCAATAACGATGGAATATAGGAAGTGCTTTGTTCCTACCTGCAAGAACGACTGTTAACGCCACGATGTCTTTAGTCTGTGGCATGGACGGACTGTAGAAGCATCTTGGGCGCACTATACAAGTATAGACAGAATCTTATAAGTTTTTATAACACATTCTATAATCTGTGGTTGTACGTCGGCCTTTCGTCGTCGATATTATTACATAACGTCAAGAAGAAGAACCATGCAAATTATACTAATCTATGTAGCAAGGAATAAAAATATTATAACAAAGAACCCTTGCCTTTATTAATGTATTCATATACATTAAAAGTGGCGACCGTGACAGGACAATAATTGGATGGAAACGGATTGGACTAGCTGCATATTTCCAAGGAGCCCGCAGCAAGAAAAAACTGCAGGTCTATTCCAGGGAAGTGGCCCAATCCTTTAGTTCCTTAATCCTAAATAACCAATTTAATTTGTTTTAGCTTTTCATTGTGGAAGCAGCGTCGGAAGCAACTCGTCCGTTTGGGTGTTGTATTGCTATGCCAACGCGCAACCGCCGCCATTTGCTTTGCCATTGCCAAATTGAAATTCTTGTCGCCTACATTGCCGAGCCCTCGTTTTCCACGTATAGATTTACCTAGCTATACTTCAAATACTGCGTATGCATAACTTTCCTTAATTTATTGTAATTATCGGCAACTAAAATGACTGATAAGGAAACAGTAGATGCAGGAGTGGAACTCAAGTCTTTGCTCAAACAAAGGAGTATTATTCGTGGTAGGCTGACTAAGTTTAAGGCATACATAAAAAGGTTCGAAAATATTGAGGCTAATCCGTTAGCAAGTTCACAAGTTAAGGATTTATCTTTGAGAATAGAAAGTTTCCAAGAACTATTAAATAAGTTTGACAAACTTCAATCTGAAATTGAATTTTTAAGCCCAGATCTTGATGAGCAACTTGAGGAAAGAGATGCTACTGAATCTCAGTTCTATTCTACCATAACTGTAGCTCAAGAAATAGTTGAGTCATCTGCTCGTCTTAAACCAGAATCAAATGAATCTATAAGTTCCCACAAGGTTAATAATCTTAAGCTACCAATAATAAAACTTCCTACCTTTGATGGAAACTATTTAAAATGGTTGGAGTTTAAAGATACATTTGATTCACTGATAAACTCCAATGAGTCTATTCCAGATATCAACAAATACCATTACTTAAGATCATCATTGGAGGGAAGTGCCATTGTTGTGATAAAGTCAATTGAGTTTACCTCGCGGAACTATAAGATAGCTTGGGATTTGCTATGTCAGAGGTTTGACAATAAACATATTTTAATAAATAATCACCTCAAGGCATTATTTAATATTGATAATATAACTAAAGAATCGCATAAAGCCCTACGCTATCTTATTGATACGGTTTCAAAGAATTTACGTTCTTTAAATACTCTAGGTCAACCGACTGAACAGTGGGATACACTAATTATATTTATGGTGTCAACAAAATTAGATATTCATACCAGTAGGAAATGGGAGGAATATAAGAATAATCTTTCTCACTTACCATCCTTAGAGGAGTTTAATGAATTCCTACGCGGTAGAGCTAATATTCTAGAAACAACTTATGTTAATAGATATGAAAGGCCTGAAAAACCTGAATTTAAAGTAAATCAATACTCGACACAAAAATATGTGAAATCACATGTAGCATCTGGAGCAAACCCTAGTGATTTAACTTGTATTATTTGCAATGACAAGCATAAGGTGTATGAGTGTCAAAAATTTAAAGACATGTCTTTAACTGACAGATTAGATGAAGTCAATAAGTTCAAGTTATGTAAAAATTGTCTTCGCAGCGGCCACAACTCTTATCAATGTCGGTTGAGGGGTTGTTGTAGAATCTGTAAGAAGAAGCATAACTCATTAGTACATATAAATCATGAGCCTGTATCAACCGCTTGCTCCGCTATTGTACATAATAATAATGATGAGCCTAACTTACCTGCTTTGCCAGTGTCGCTTTCAGCAGTGTCCGGTGGTCAGGTACTGTTGTGTACAGCATTGGTGGGCATTATTAATAATGATAATTGTTATTGTGAGGCTAGAGCTTTGCTTGATTCTGGTAGCCAGTGTTCATTTATTACTGAGAGGTTAAGAAATAAGATGGGATTAAGTACAAATAATATTGAACCTATAAATGTAACAGGTATTACTAATGCGGTAATGAAAATCACAAAGCGCTGTGATTTAAATATTGTTTCAAGAGTACACTCATACCGGATTTCTTTTAATTGCTTAGTTGTTCCCGGCATTACAGGTTGTTTACCCACAATTCATATCAGCCACCAGCACTTAGGCATACCAGACAACATTAAGCTGGCAGACCCCACATTCCATTGTCCTTCAGAGATTGATATACTTCTTGGGGCTGATATTTATTGGGACATCATGGGAACCAACAAATTAAGTTTGGGTTCAAACAATCCTGTACTACTAGATTCAAAACTAGGATGGCTAGTTGCTGGACCTACAGACAAAATTAAGTCTACTATTAGTCCTACTGTGCAGTGTAATTTTATTCAGAACCTAGATGATTCTTTAAAGAAATTCTGGGAATTAGAAGAAATCCAATCTGATAAAATTTCTAACGTGGCAGAGGATATTCTTTGTGAAAAACATTTTGTTGAGAATACAAGCCGCTTACCTTCTGGCAAATTTATAGTAACAATTCCATTTAAGGAAGTTCCAGAGGAGGCCTTAGGCGAGTCTCATACAATTGCTAAAAAACGATTCTTAAATCTAGAAAAAAGATTAAATAAAAATTTAATTCTTAAGGATCAATATACCTACTCAGTTTATTAATGAATATCGCGATTTAGGTCATTTATCAGAGATAAGACGTCCACAATTTGGATACTATTTACCGCATCATGCTGTGATACGCGAAAAGAGTCTCACAACAAAGTTGAGAACTGTTTTTGATGCTAGTACCAAGACTTCCTCTGGTAAGTCGCTCAATGACATACAGTTTGTGGGACCAGTTATTCAAAGTGATCTATTTTCAATTCTATTGAGATTCCGTATTCATAAATATGTCTTGACTGGAGATATAGAGAAATTTTTTCGGCAAGTATTAATTACTGAAAAGCAACGTCATTTACAATTAATTCTATGGAGGGAAGATAGTCAGCAACCAATTAAATATTTTCAATTAAACACTGTAACATATGGCACCGCCTCTGCCCCCTTTTTAACTACAAGGTGTTTATTTCAGTTGTCGCAAGAGTGCACTGATAGTCTAATTGCGAATGTTATTAAAGATGATTTTTATTGCGATGACTTAAATACTGGGGCTGACAATATTAATGACCTACGTCATATATACCACGGTGTCAGGAAGGTTCTGGATTCTGCCTGTTTCCCACTTCGTAAATTTCGTTCCAATTGCCCAAATATATTTGACACTGATAAAAATGTAAACGAATCCCTAGATATTAGCAAGGATTCCAGTGTCCTAGGTATTCATTGGTTACCTAGCTCAGATATTCTTCATTTTCCCAATGAGTTAGACATGTCATTACCTGCAACAAAGAGAAATATTATTTCTATGACTTGTAAAATATTTGACCCTTTGGGTCTATTAAGTGCTGTGATCATAAGGCCAAAAATACTATTACAGCAATTATGGGTTGCTAAGTTAGATTGGGACGATCCCGTTCCAACTAATTTACTTAAAATATGGAATAACTTTGTGAAGAACTTACCTTGTTTGTCTTCCTTACAGATACCCAGACATGTATCTTGCATTAACTTACCTTCAGTAGAGATGCACTGCTTCGTTGACGCATCGCAGGATGCCTATGGTGCCTGCGTTTACCTACGTAGCATAGATAGTAATGGTAAATACACAGTTAACTTATTGTGTGCGAAGGCAAGAGTAGCACCTCTAAAACAAATAACAATACCACGGTTGGAGTTACTGGGAGCACTGTTAGGTGCTCGCCTGTGTAATAAGGTAACTCAATCATTTAAATATAATATTCAAAATAAATTCATGTGGACAGACTCCACCATAGTTTTGGGATGGATTAAGACATCACCAAAGAATTTAAAGATATTCATTTGTAATCGTGTTAATGAAATTAATGAGTTAACTTGTGGTTATATTTGGAAACATGTACCTACTGAATGTAACCCTGCAGATTTAGCCTCAAGGGGTGTGTTTCCACAACAGTTATTAAAATCAGATATTTGGTGGCATGGCCCTGAATTTCTTAAAGAAAATTCTTCTCATTGGCCACAAGACTGTGTTATTGAAGTTAATTTACCTGAATTAAGGATTCATGTTGTTCAACAGAATTTAAGGATTATTAAATTTGAAAATTACTCAAATTTAATTACTCTTAGACGTTCAATTGCCTATGTTCTTCGTTTTATTAAAGTTTGTCGATCTAAAACTAACAAACCAAGTATTGTTTCTTCAAGACCTAGTCCACCTCTCTGTCTTGAAGAAATTAATAGTGCTAAAATTGTACTTATTAAGGCTTGCCAGTCAGATACGTATTTAACAGAATTAAAATTATTAAGGGACAAGGGTGAATTACCCTCTAAGTCTCAGTTACTGCCACTTAACCCTTTTATTGATGCGTGTGGCATTTTGCGAGTAGGTGGGTTGTTATAGGGTTATTTCAAATCGTTTAGGTAGGGGTAACAGAAAATCAAAGTGCTACTTGTGTTTATTTATTTGTTTGAGCACAAAGGCGGTTCACCTAGAGGTGGTAAGTGCAATGAGCACGGAGGCCTTTTTATTATGTCTAAGGCGATTTGTTTCGCGCCGAGGCAAACCTCAAGTTGTGTATTGCGACAATGGCACAAATTTTGTAGGGGCTCATAGAGAACTAAGAGAAGTCATACAATCCAGTCATAAGTCTATTTTTGATTATTCCACTAATGAAGGTTTTCAGTTCATGTTTAGTCCTGCATATTCCCCACACTTTGGGGGAATATGGGAGGCGGGCATTAAATCGGCTAAGGCACACTTGAAACGCGTGGCTGGTAATGCTTCACTGACATTTGAGGGGCTGGCGACGCTGTTTTCTCAAATCGAAGCTATTCTTAATTCTCGTCCTTTATCCCCTCTTTCTCCTGATCCCAATGATTTCTGTCCCTTGACCCCGGGCCACTTCCTAATCGGACGACCCCTGACATCGGTGCCGTCTCTGCCAGTTTCAACTAAAAGACCCACGAGATACGCCACAATAGAGAAAATACGACAACACTTCTGGGAAAGGTGGCGCAAGGAATTCGTCGCGGAGCTTCAGCAGCGCACTAAGTGGCGCAAGAAACAAGGAGAGCTGAAGGTCGGCGATCTCATAATATTAAAGGAAGACAATCTGCCGCCCTTAAGATGGCGCTTAGGAAGAGTCAGTCGGCTGTATCCTGGAGCTGATGGCGTCTGTAGAGTGGCAGACGTTAACACCGCCAGAGGAGTCGTAAGGAGGGCTTTAAATAAAATGGTCCGGCTGCCTCCATCAGAAGACTCAAAGGACTCCGAACTTGAAAGCAAGGGCTTTCAAGGGGCCCCAGGATGTTAACGCCACGATGTCTTTAGTCTGTGGCATGGACGGACTGTAGAAGCATCTTGGGCGCACTACACAAGTATAGACAGAATCTTATAAGTTTTTATAACACATTCTATAATCTGTGGTTGTACGTCGGCCTTTCGTCGTCGATATTATTACATAACGTCAAGAAGAAGAACCATGCAAATTATACTAATCTATGTAGCAAGGAATAAAAATATTATAACAAAGAACCCTTGCCTTTATTAATGTATTCATATACAACGACACTAAAAATAGCCCAAACAAAATTTTTGTTCGTGTTCGGGAACTCAACTTTCGGAAGGTTCCGCGAGTCAGCTTTGATAAAAGTATCACTCATGGCGATTGGTTGGTCGGTTAATAATATGAAGGGCGTACGATCGAGATTAATTGCAACAGCGGCGTAACGTGGTATTTTGTTTGTTATGAATTAAAGGCAAGGAACATAATAATGTGAGGTTATTATTTCATTGATTTGACAGTTGACACTATTGACATTTGACATCACTGTTACAGTTTTTAGAACATGGATTGAGGCAAAGGCCCAAAGATTTTATGCCACTGATGACGTCATAGATCAGAAATGATATTGAATTTTAAATAATTAATAAAAAAATAATTACAATGAAAATAACAAAAATATTTAAAATGGTTTCTTAGATTACTCTATATTTTCAAAATGTAAAATTAAAAATTGTGGTCAAGAATTTTGCTTCATCCCCATTCCTTCAAAACACATGATCTATTAATGTTATAGATTAGCCCGGCATATGTTTTAAATTGATTGAATATAAAAAATTTTAACTATTTTTTTTCTTGCGGTACGTGTAAAGCCAGGTCCGCAGCGCCAATTTTGTAACATGTTATTGTGTTTTTGCTAACAAAACTGTTAGGCTACGCCCCTATTCGGTTAGCAAACAATGTTAAGCCGGGTCCGCAGCGCCAATTTTGCTAACAAAACTGTTAGGCCACGCCCCTATTCGGTTAGCAAACAATGTTATCGTGTTTGCAAACACGAAAACACGGAGCAGCGGACCCGGCTTTAGTCATCGTATCTAAACCTAATAAAGTTTCAATAAAAAACAAGCAAAAATATATTTTGCAAAAAAAATTTTCTATGTGATGGAACATTTCGATGCCAAGCATAAATGAATGAAAGCACGACGATACAACTAGCAAGCACGACTAGCGCGATATCGCTCCGTGCAGTCAGTTAACTTGAGGCGCTAAAATGACTCAGAAACAGAAAATCCGGTTATTATTAGGAAAAAATGTTTTTGCTGAAACTGAAAAAAACCAGTGCTTGGTCAATCTGTGTCTCTAGTATATCACGAGGTTTGAAGGAATTACTTGAATTCGTTTACACCCTGTATAAGTGTGCGTCGAGGTGGCGGGTCTATGACGCGGCACACGTATTCAAATGTTACGAGTATTGGGAATCACAACAAAATGCTAATATATACGCACCTTACGATTGTAGAGGCTTTGTGAGGCTATTAACGTAAATAAAATTGTTATTTGAACGTTTGTGGTCGTGTATATCGTTCGAACTACTTGATCGAGGGTAAATCAATACACTACAAATAGTTGTTCCGGGTCTGGGCGTTTGAGCATATGAAGATTTATTTCTGTAAACGCATCTACGAGACAGGACAAATAAAAGGTTGGCCAAAGAAATAAAAAAAAATGTTCTTTAATCAACTTTATAATAAGTCAAGTTTTCGATGTATATCAGTTATTTCAACATGCCTGCTGACACTGAATGTTAAGAAGACCAAATATATTGCCTTTAGAAAAACTCAAGCTACCAAAGTACCACTGTGGCATCTGAAAATTCACGACAGTTCATGTTTCAACACAATCAATAAAGATACTCATTGTTCATGTAGTCACATCGATAAAGTAGATGAAATAAGATACCTAGGAGTAATTATAGATCAACATCTATCTTTCAAACCGCAAATTAGGGAATTAGTAAAGCGTGTCCGAAAACAAATTTACATTATGAAAATGATACGCGATAGTGCTTCTTTTGATGTGAAGAGACTTGTTTATGCAGCCTTGTGCCAGTCGTTAATACAATATTGTATCACCATTTGGGGAGGAGCTGCAAAAACCTATTTACTGGACCTCGAAAGAGCACAACGCGCCGTTCTAAAAACTATGTTGCGCAAACCATACCGCTTTCCAACAAAAACACTCTACGCAGAAGCCTCGCTGCTGAGTGTAAGAAAACTATACATATTAAACGCTACAAATAAGACTCACATAAGTATCTCAAAACGGAATGATTTAGATGATCTACGAAGGAAACGCAAATTTAGAGTTCCAATTCCCGCGGTCATGTCAACTTTTGCACAAAGACTCCCTCATTTTCTCCATCCATATGTGTACAATGCTGTTACCAAACACTGTAACGTCAGCAACTGCTCCCGTTATCAAATCAGGAAAAAATTAATAGCCTGGTTACTTAGTTTATCTTATGAGGAGACAGAAGACATTTTAAATATTATTAAATAGATATGGCACATAACTCCACATATGAACTCACGCAGTCACATGCACTCATGCACGCAAAATACACGCGCAAACATTCACACACGCACACACACACGCATACACACACGTACACACTCACTTACGCACACGCAAACGCTCTAACAGTCACGCACCTGCACACGCACTCACGAACACACACACCAGCACACGGATACACAATACTTTTATTTTATACTGATTTTGATTCTGTTTGTTAAAAATAATACTCTTTAATACTCTTTGCGTTACATATTTTATTTTATTTTACAGTGGGACACAGTGTACCTGTACCCACTACATGTTTTAATAATTTAATATTTTTTGTTTTTGAAGCTAATGTTTGTTTGTTAATTTTACTTACTGGTAAATCCATTTATTGGTACCCAAGATACAGGCTTGCCTAGTTTGGGGCCAATGGTAATAAATATTGTTCATGTGTATTTTTTGAAATAAAATTTTATCTTATCTTATTTATCTTATCTTAACATTACTTTTTCGTTTTTCAATATCTTTATTTGTCATAAAACTAATTTAACAAATGTACTTATCAGCTACATTGATACAGGTATTACAAGACACTTCATGATGCTAACAATTCACCTTTAAAAGCTTATGAGAAATACTTACATTAACTGTTGTCAACATAAACTAATAGGCACATAATTTTGATAGAAACATGATGCAAATTATTTTGTTGATTTATAATTTTGCTGATTTCATGTAGTATATGTAGTTGACAAAAAAAATCAGTATTTAACTGACTGAATGCCGAAAACAGACACAATAGATAAACAATGGAAGTATCTATGATTATTTACGGTTTACTCACGTGCATTTTTCGGGATTGCCCGACTAGTTTCGGACCCAAACGGAGCCCTTAATCATGAGCTGAACATGCGGCGAGGTCGCGAGACGAACTGTTCGTCTGAAAAATGCACGTGAGTAAACCGTAAATAATCATAAATATGAATGTGTCTCATGAAAGTTATAATACAATGGAAGTATCATTTGAAAATTGAAAGTTCGCGTATGCATTTCCGAGCACGGAGTCCTGCAGGGCAATTGTGTAACGTAACCAACATCAATCATGGCAGTTGATGTGTCAAAAACAATATTCATTGCGTGGTACATAGTTGTGGAGAAGTCGGATTGTTAATACAAACGGTGCTATGAAAATTGTTGACCTGTCAAAACCAAAGTCATAGCGATTACGAGTGTGTTGCGCAATTAGAATGCTGGTTTGAAGTCCCAGATCAGACATCATTATTGTTTTTTTTCCGTTGGGAAAGAATTATCTGATTGAAAACAGTAGCATCCCTGTATTTGGATTTCAACCCAATAAAAGGCACTGTACGCCCGTCACCTATTAGATAGGACTCCATAATATTGTCAAGGGAATACTATGGGTGTACAGCGGTATAACTCTTCGGGGCATAAATGCATGTCATCATCATCATCATCCTCCTATCCTTATCCCAACTTATTTGTGGTCGCAGCATGTATTTTTCTTCCATACATATCTATTAGCCGTCATCTCAGTAGTCGCCCTCTTTCTAGTCATATCATCTTATACATTTTATCCATCCATCGTTTCTTTGATCTTCCTCTACTCTTATAACCATCCACATTCATACTCAAAACTTTCCTCACGACACGTTCCTCATTCCTCCGCATCACATGCCCATACTGAGATAACCGGTTTCCACCGGAAAACGCGAAAAAAAAACAGGTGTTCCCTACATTTATGTTTGCATAACTCGTCAAAATGTAGGGAACAGTAGTATTTTTTTTCGTGATTTCCCGTTTGGTCCCATAGTAAAAGTTGTTCATAGTGATGAGTACAATCTCCCACTTCGGTTTGTTGAGTGTTTACAATTTCAACCTGCATATTGTATGGTTAAAAGTGTTTTCATTATTCTTCCGTAAGTACACGCCTGCTAAACTTCTTGGTAGATTTTCTGATTTTATGTGCACATGCTCGTAAAGGGTGAACTCCTTAAGCAAGTCTTAATCCGCTAAGCGTGACAATGTCGTTATACAAAATGACTTAATACTTGGATCGGTTCAGCGCATAATAACACAGTACATTATACTGGTGTGCAAGTTATCAGTGGCTAATACCGCGGTAACTAGATTCAGAGCCGCTGCTCGCCGCCGGTCGCCGCCGGTGGAGGCCGAACGCAAATGGAATGATGATTGAAATCTGGTTAGATAACCGACATAGAACTGGGTCAGCTCTCACGTTATACACTGTAGAGAACAGAAGGTTCACTTAACACAATGTGACGGGACTATCTAACGTCCTACTGATAGAAAATGATAAAATAAATGATAAATGATATTTATTTCTGTAAATAAATCTGTAACAGACACTTTTACAAGTCAATTTTATATGTTTTTTTAAGACTAGATGGAGCCGGCATTTCTTTTCCGACTAGCTCTGAGAAGAAAAGATGGATGGAGATCAAGGTCTCTTTTAAAGTCCAGACATTGTAGTATCAAAAACTGTGCGAGTGTAACAATGTAGAGCAACGTCTGGAATGGCCTTTTGAGGAAAGAGCCAAAAAATATTTTTATGAGATTGAACATTTCGATGCCACGCATAAATGAATGAAAGCACGGCGATGTGGCTGGCGGGCACGACTAACGCGATATCGCTCTTTGCAGTAAGTTAACTCGGGGCTCTAAAATGACTCAAAAATAGAAAACTAAGATTTTATTTTGATTTTTTTTTCAATTGCTTTTCAAAAATTCACTTTTAATGTTAATCTGTGTCACCAGTAGATCACGCGGTTTGAAAAAATTACACGAATTCGTTTACACCCTGTATAGGCTAAATAAGCACAGAGTTTGCTATCTCAAATGAAATAGTTATGTCTGAGATTAGGGTAACATTACAACGCACCTATGTGTATGAAAACTATAGCAGTAGGCAGTAGTAATACTAATGAGACGACTTTACCTTCTGAATGTTTATTGTGTTACGAACATGTTCATAAACATTGGGTTGCAATACTCACAGCAAACCAAACAACGCGTAATTATAACAAAATATTACAACATGTAAAACATTCCACTTGGGATGTATGAACCTTGTAATAAAACGTTGTTTTCACAAAAAAATAGTCTCGTGGGCCGCGTACCGTTACGTTTAGGAACGTTCACATCGAGTCACGAAAAATAATGCTTGAGTGCTCCTGTCGTAATGTTTCGTTCCAAAGTTATAATGACTAGATTGGAAAAACATTCCGCCAAATTGGCCCAAAATATTTCTTTGATGAGATACGTAAATAACAATGATTTCCTCGTCCCCGGGGGTGCGGTGGACAGCTACGGGGAGTGGCAGGGGGAAACTGGGGGGTGTGCACTCAAATAATTAACTAGAAATAAATACCCGCCGTTTGAATTAGTCGCACCCGGGGGAGAGTAGCGGGGGACTCACAAAGATTAAAAAATATTTTTCGTTGTTTGCGACGAGAATTGTTAGTGTTGTAAGTAATTTGTGTAATGTGCGAGGTACTAACTTGTGAGCGTTTTGGTGTGAACTATTTTTTATGATGTTTTTGCGACTCATTGGTGTAGAGTGGTCCCAAGTGCGCCCCTGTGGATGTGTTGGGTTGGATTGTCTGCAAAGTCGGACTGATATTCCAGTTAAAAAAAATCCCAAGTGCTCCTTCGCTGCTGCTATCCGGGGGGGATAACTGTTTGGCGGTTTGAGTATTTTTTTGTGACCTACGCAAATGTCCGGCTGATTGGTTTCGTCGTGCGTCGGGTCGTTGAGCTACTTAAAATAAGGTTGAGCAACACGATGGCTGATGCATGCGTGCCGTCAGTTAGGACAGGTCAACACAAACCTGCTATGGTTCTTTCCTCAAAAGGTCATTCCAAACGTTGCCCTACATTGTTACACTCGCATAGTTTTATACCACAATGTCTGGACTTTAAAAGAGATCTTGACCTCTGAGTTTGTTTCGACTTTTCTTCTCAGAGCGAGTCAGATAGGAAATGCCGGCGCCATCTAGTCTTAAAAAAACATTACATTGACTTGTAAAAGTGTCTTTAACAGATTTATTTACAGAAATAAATATCATTTATCATAGATATTGTATCGAGCGTCATCTAAATGGGACCTTATATTGTATTGTGTTGTATTATTGACAAAGGCAGATATTAATATAAAGGTTGTTACAAAAAGTAGTGACAAGCGGAAGTGCAGAGATAGAGCATCCTTAGAGGTACCCAAATCACCCCCATGTGTATGTTCCGCGATTTTTTGTAGTTTTCAAGCTATGATTTCTTTTCATGTTTGAACCAAACTCAGACTTTAATGATATTTTTGATCATAGTGTCATGAATAGATGAGACAAATGCGTGTTTTTTTTTTTATTAGATTCTCTTTTCACCTTATTTAGAAAAAAAATACTATTCACGTCACTATGTGTATGATTATACCAATATACTTGACTGACTTAATCCTTCGAGGACTGCAGAATTGTTGATCCATAAAAATTTTTGTCGCAACAAAAAACCCGAGTCCTTTTTAAGTTGCTGGTGCAATAAAAGGCATTACATCGAGGCATTAGTCCATAGTATAACTTTGAGTCTATTTATATATATTTGTTGGAGAATTTCTCTGAAAGCCACGAACCGATTTCATGGAAACTTTATTTATAGCTTTATAGCTCAACTTACGACTAGCAAGAAATAAGGTTTCCTCCTCGGTTATTTTATTTTATCTAGACCTTACAAAGGAAACGCCAATTCAAGACTTATAAAAATATAAAGGTTTGTATATACAACACTATTTTTATTATACACAAAAACCGAGACACCCCAACAAGATTTTCATCAGAATTAGCGAAGTATGTATTTTTTTTTAAACAAATCTCCAAGTTTCACCTTAGTTTATGTCGCGTTAAGTTCACTAGTAAAATGTGAAATGCCTGCGTTGTGCTATGCAGGGGTTGTCTAATACACGGAAACTGACCGAGCGGATCGTCTCAAGCCTCAAGGTGTCTATTCCCGTCCACAGTTATACGTATAAACCTCATCATCATCATCATCTGCCTAGCCTTTTCCCAACTATGTTGGGGTCGGCTTCCAGTCGAACCGGATGCAGCTGAATATCAGTATTTTACATGGAGCGACTGCCTATCAGACCTCCACAACCCAGTAACTGGGCTACTCTTGGTAAGACTGGTTGTCAGACTTTCTGGCTTCTGACCAACAGTAACGACTGTCAAAGATCTACAAATGACAGCCGGGACCAACGGCTTTACGTGCTTTCCGAGGCACGGAGGAAACTCGCTATGGTAAATGGTCACCCATCCACAGACCAACCTCGGCAAGCGTGGCTTAACCCGGAAGATCGGTCTATGCGGCTGTAATTATTTAGCCACGAGCTCCTCTACTATAAACCTATTGAAAGACAATTGAAATACATGCAAAAAAAAAGGAAAAATATAATGTAGTGTAAAAACTAGTTTCAGGTTTAGTGTAAACTAAAACTAAACTTGTATATAAGATGGAAAACCAGAAAAAATCTATATATGTGTGTGAATTTTGACAGTAGAGATCAACTACGATAACATGGCACGATGGCATGGCATGACACAATGGGGGTCCATTGACAGTGCAAGTAAAAATGTATGACAAAGAATATTTACAACGCGTCATTCGATCAACACAGATGTGTGCTGCAACTGTAGGACAAACTTAAACAAAAATATGTTACAGTCGCTCGACAGATTTGACGTCGCTAATTAACAGTATGGTACCGTTTGGAGGTTTGTATGAATGACGGTGAGTAGTAGGTAGGTAGTAGATAGGAAAAAGTGCATTGCAACGCATACCGGATACAGCTAGTATTTAATATAACAGTGTTAGTTGTCTACAAAGACTTAAGTTAATGAACAAGACGCACAGGGGTTATTTTTCTATGAATTATCTTATCTTGTCTTTATAATGAAACGCAGCGGTCAGAGATATTAATCTCGGCAACTTTATAACTAAAAGGCGCTCGGCAGTGGATGCAAAACCTCGCGGCGATGAGTACTCGGACTAATTCCACTAAGTAACGGAGTGGTTCCATGGCGCGGACCATCGTTACCATCACAAAGGATTGCGTCACGTTGCTCCTAGGAATTGTCCATGATTATTTTTCTCTCGCTTAATTTTATTCACAACTGCCATTTAGTGCAGAGATTGCAAATTCAGCTGTGATTGAAAATTTCTGAGTTAAAACAAGGTTCAGACTACGCTATACTATTTCGTTATACAGGTTGAAATTGTAAACACTCGACAAACCGAAATGGGAGAAATATTTTAACGAGTTATGCGAACATTAATGTAGGGAACAGCAATTTTTTTTCCGCGATTTCCTGTTTGGTCCCATAGGATAAGATAAGATAAGATATTTATTCGCCAAGGATATGGTACAAAAGTTGTTAGGTAGGTAGACAATTAGTTTTCCGACACATCCGCCTCTGCAAGAGGCATACGAATATCATTAATTACATAATAACATTAATTATTAATTAAATTGTATCATTTTAGAATATATTATAATCACTTTATCACTTATTACATTATATAAAATATTAAATTAATTGCGTACATTGTGAGATCAAGATTAAAAAAAATATAATTACATGTCATTTTTTACGGTTAAATTTACTATCTATAAACTCTTTCACTGTATAAAAATTATTTTCAAGTAACCATTTATATAGGGCTTTTTTAAATAAACGTAAAGGTTGTTCTCTTATTATTTGTGGGATCTGGTTGTAGACTTTAATACACATTAAATAACTATTTCTATAGTGGAGGGTGCTTCTACAAAGTTCATTTTTTAATTTTGTGGGATCTCTTTTCATGAACTTGCTGTTTTCACTAACTTTAGGAAAGAAATGTGCATTTTTCCTAACAAACATACCAATTTCTAAAATATATAGAGAAGCCAACGTTAAAACTTTCAACTTTTTAAAAATTGGTCTACAGCTTTCAAGCGGTTCTGCTCCAGTTATTGCTCTCATGCATTTCTTTTGCACTATGAAAGCCCTTTGAATATGCACAGAGTTACCCCATAAAAGCAAGCCGTATCTCAAGACAGATCCTACGTAGCCGTGATAAGCATTGAGTGCTGTAGCTTCATTGGCTGTATTGCGTAGCTGTTTAAGTGCGTATACAGATCTATTAATTTTTTTGCATACATTATCAATATGTATTCCCCAATTAAAGATAAAGAATCATTTCAATTACAATTTTCATCTAGTGTTAGACCTAAAAATTTTATGTTATTTTCTTTATTTAGTATTTCGTTATTGTAGTTTAAATTGATTTTTGGGGGGTTTTGCTTATGGTTCGAAAATTGTATGAATTTAGTCTTAGATAAATTTACTTTTAAGTCATTTTCAGTTAGCCAATTAATTATATCGTTAATAGTTTTATTTACTTCTTGCTGGTGTATTGGTTTATTACTTTCTGGTATTACGACTGACACATCATCTGCGAAAAGTACACACTTATGTTTTGTGACGTTTGGCAAGTCGTTAATATATAATAAGAAGAGAAGGGGCCCAAGTATACTTCCTTGTGGCACCCCTGATTCATTCGTTTTAAAAAAAGATCTATAGGACGTTGCAACAAGTTTATCATTTATACGTGCTACTTCAACACATTGTTCTCGATTGCTGAGATAACTTTTTACCCATTCAAAAGCAGGACCTCTAATGCCGTAGCGTTCACATTTATCAAGAAGTGTTTTATGGTTAACTAGATCGAACGCTTTACACATATCTAGGAAAATAACAGTAACAGAACGTTTTTTGTCTATATTATCTGTTATAGACCTAACTAGAGAGAATGCTGCTAGAGTAGTCGACTTACCCTTCTGAAAACCATTTTGTTCCTCATTAATAATATTGTTTTTATTTATGAATTGAACTAGACGACTATGCATTATTTTTTCGTAAATTTTAGAGAATATTGAAATGAGTGTGATAGGCCTGTAATTAGTTTTATCTAATGTACTCCCACTCTTATGGAGAGGTTTAACAATTGATGATTTTAATTTATCTGGGAAGACACCGTTTATCAGAGATAAATTAACTGTGTGGCATAGTATTGGTGCGATGATCCCGGCGCACATTTTGAGTATGTGCGTAGCGATCTCGTCATATCCTACAGACTTTTTATTATTTAAAGATTTTATAACACGAAATACTTCAAAGTCAGAACAAGGATTTAAAAATATGCTAGAGCTGCTCCTGGTAACTGGAAGTGAGCAGATATTTTTCATTGGCTGTGTTTTCATATTTGAAATTTGAATAAAAAAGTTATTTAAAGAATTAGCAATTTGATTTGAATCGTACAAAATTAAACCATCATGATTAATTGCATTTATCTGATTAAATGTTTTATGAGAATCCGTTCTATTTTTGATGATATCCCATGCAGCTTTATTTTTATTCTTAGATTTTAGTATGTAATTGAAATTTGTACATTTTTTAGAGCGAATGACGCATGGTTTCAGTACTTTATTATATTTTAAGTATCGCGAACGTATGTCATCTTTGTTTTTGTTTTTTAAGTAACACATTCTTCGAAGCTGTCTTTTATAAATGCAAGATTTCCTGATACCTTTAGTTATCCATTTAGGTGATGTATTATGGGTGTAAACTTTGGTTTTCCTTAAAGGAAAACATAATTTGTAGAATAATGAGAAGTTTTCATGAAAAGCATTGAAGCTACCGTTTGCGTCAGAGTTCTCGAGGACATCAACCCATGATAAGTTCCCTACAGCTTGAATAAATTTTGTGACATTTTCAATTGAATAATCTCTATTGACATTATACCAGTACTTTAGGGCAGGTTTTCTCTCTTCGATTGGGAATGTTAACGTTTGGCATGTATTATGATCAGATAGAAAAAGTTCATAGGTGTTTCCCATCGAGTTTGAAATATTACTTATAATCTGATCTAGGCAAGAATGCAGGCATGTTGGTTTGTCAATGTGTAGACATAAATCGTAATTGGAAATGATATCTTTAAGTTTCATTGAATCGTTATTTTGTTTTAAAGTATCAATATTTAGGTCCCCGGTAATGATGATACGTTTCTTTCGTAGTAAAAGTTGTTCATAGTGATGAGTACAATCTCCCATTGCGGTTTGTCGATTGTTTACAATTTCAACCTGTATAGTAAAGCATATTGCTTCATAAGTTATAACTAATATAGCATGATGTTCACACTATACGCTATATCGGAAGCCGGTCTGCTATGTATAGCCAGTCATTTGACGAGCGACGGACGTGGTAGATGTGAGGCGGGACGGGGACCGAAGTATCGCACGATATAACTCTGAAAATTACTCAAGTTTATCGCGTACAGCAAGCCAATACTTTAAAGCATAGCGTTGTGTGAACGTGTCCATATAAAACCTCTTTATTATATAAAAAGTCTTTCTCAAAGTGGGCGATAACGCCTCCTAGTGGGCGCTAGAGGCCCACAGGGGGGCGGTAAAGGGTGATAAAAGTAATGATTGTCATTGTAATTTTTAAGATTTGATAAGCTTAAAAATTTTAGGGGGCGCTACAAAGTAATTGATTCTCAAAGTGGATGCTAGACGAAATAAGTTTGAGAACCACTGATCTGAAATGTATGCTGAGCGATATTGCTGTGCTAAACAATATTTTCTATATGCTGTATTTATTATAGCGTAGTCTGAACTGCGTTTAATACGTGTCGCTCGCAACTTCTTTTGCGTGGCTAGCGGCACCGCCCTTTTGCCCCCTTCCAAATATCCTAAACATAAACATTGCTCGCAGACGGCCGCTGGGGCCGAAAGGTTCTGGAGTGGCGACCGAGTACCGGAAGACGCAGCATACGTCGCACCTTTTAGAATTGCCATAGCAGTTAAGAGCCGACTAGTCCCGACAGACACCTCCGTTGACAACTCCGTTGGTACTCAAATGTTACTTAAGTATTGCTTATCCTAGAATTCTTAACTCAGAAACCGGAGGAATGTCATTCAAAACATTTTATTATCACACTCTAGGTAATACTCGAACTTGCCGAGCTTGTATGGTAAGTTGCACAAACATGGAAGAAACAAACGAAGTATGTAAGGATGGTAGCACGTGGCGTTCTAAAGATTTTTCTGTCTACCCCCTGGGGACCAAGCGTGATGTTATTCGCTTTCTATTCAGACATTATTCTCCAATATCTCAGCACTCCATCGATTCAACTGTGCTGTCAACTCAGCACATATTCAATGCTTAATGCAGGTAAACTCCCAAAGAGCTCACTCGTCAACGTCGCGCGCCGCGGCTTCGCGCGTTGTCGCGCGTCTGTCGCGCGTCACGCTAAAACGTTTCCCGTGTCGCGATGTTGATGCCGCGTCGATCGTACTTTACTATTCTATCGAACGCAAGTATTTTTGAACAGAGGTTCTTGGTAAAGGAACACAGGATTCCCATATAATGTTAGACAGCTGCTTAACATTGCAAAGTTGTACAGTGGAATGGTTTCAATGTGATCCCCGGTTTAAATAGGCAAGCCTTCTATTGTGAGAGAGAGGTCACAAAATAACAGATAAGGTACCTGCATAACTATTGTTAGAGATGTAATGACGTCATGACGGTAGTCGCACATGTTTACTTCACGACCTGTCAAAACGGTCTAAGTATGCGGTGCATTAACTCGCCTCCTCACTTTTGCTGCGACCTTTGGGTCGGACAGACGTTTGGTTAAAAAACTATGGTTGATTTTCCTTCATTGGAATGATAACTAATCGTGATAAAGGGCATTCAGTACATATGTACTTACTATCCTTTTTTAATAATAAGTAAAGCCCTAGAAAGTTAAAAAATTGATGATAGTCCACCAACCTCCCGCCCCCCTTCTGTGCCCGTGGGTATCGTAAGAGACAACTAAAGGATTGTTGTCATCGTGATGATTGAGGCAAGATTTCCCTATTTATATCAGTGATCTATGAGGAGGTCCACGTTTACCAGTGACTTTTGACGGGCTGATCAATTATGATGATCAATTTGATAGTTTTATCCCGTGTACCGTTACCGTACGTTACGCGTTACCGCACGCTGGGAGTAGACGCGTGTTGTACAATCCAACAAAACCCAACACGCTTGATGGTAGGATCTATACGGTCTGCCTGGCTAGCTACCACCCTCACATTAAAGTCTGGCACCAAGCAGTTTACTGTGTTCCGTCTGTGTATGTGAGAGCCAGAGGAGTATAGGGGAATCTCTCTATATGTCTATTACTTGGATTCGTGTGCTCCATTTTAGATCCTGTTTCTCTTACCATCAGGTGCGGGTAGGTTCAAATGCGACCACGACAAATAATAAAAAATTAATAAACAAATGCTTCCCAAAGGTCATTCATTCACGTAGTAAAAGTATTCCTATTCCCTTGCGAAAACAAAAGAAAAACAGCACATTATTACAACTCGAAATAACAAAATACTACGTTCTTTCATTTAATTGTTGTCTTCAAAATGAAACGAAATATACCGACTAATGATGACATATCATGTTTTAGGAATTTCCTTAATTCGTTCTGCGAAATTGATAGAATCTCGATATATTTGTAGGAATAGAATTGAAATCAAATCGTGTGTACTGTGTGGAACATTGATCGGTGTCGACAGAACAAAAACTAGTAATTGCTACTGGGACTATTGTTCTAAGAATTAGCGACGCGTTGTGTGGACCAAGCTACGAGAGATCGCGATTTAGTACAGATTTTTCTTATGGCTTACGTATATTTTGAAACGCCGTGATAGCTTAGTGGTTAAAGGCTTGCCTTTGACTTCGAATTTATGTGCGAGTCAAAATTTGATTATCACTTGCTTTATCATCATTCAGCCGAAAGACGTTGTCACGCTTAGCGGGTTAAGGGTGGTTTGAGGAGTCAACCCTTAACGAGCATATGCACATAAAATCAGAATCTAGCAAGAAGCAGAAGCAGTTTAGCAGGAATGTACTTACATAAGAATATTAAGGAAAACACTTTTAACCATACAATAATATATTTAATAATAGTTTCAAAATTAGATTAGTTTACAGGGCGTGGTTCTTTAGACAATACGATACGAGGAGTCCAGGGTCTTCAGGTGTAGGTGTAGTACTTAACTAGCGGCTGCTGAGGCGCGAGAGAGGACGAAGTGCAGCGAGCCGGCCCTTTTATAGGCGTACCCCACTAGTCGCCACCGCTGCACCGTCACAACGTCCACTGCTGGACATAGGCCTCCCCCAAAAGCGGGGGTTTGCCGTAATTGCCATGCTTGGCAGGCGAGTTAGCGATCGCAGTATGGTTGTTAAAGTACTCAGAGAACGCTGCTGCCCATCCTCTAGAGAATCCCTTAGTCGCCTTTTACGACACCCACAGGAAGAGATGGGGTAGTACTATTCTTTAAGTCTGGCACAACACAAGACGACTCACTTGCTTTAACGGTGAAGGAAATCCAAGAGGGCTCCAAAAAGTCTTGGATGGTGAGTAGTCAACCAACCTGCACCAGGTAGACAAAGGCTTTCCATTCTGAGAAGACGCTTATGCGTACCAGTGGGACAGTAATCGGCTGATTAGGCTTGTCCTATGTACGCACAGTGCCCCGAGAAAAGTATCAACTTAAGGGCCTATGCACACTGCGTCTTTTCTACGTGCCGTCGACGCGCGTTTCCGGCAAACTCCATACATAAAAAATCACAATGATGTTTTTAACGCGTAAAAAGACCTCGTGTGCTTATGCAAAAAGTCTTTTGGTTTTTAGCAAAACATGCGTAATTCGATAATTTAATAGTGTGTTCGTTGCATTCAGAACCAAAATGCCAGTTTGGTGGATCTTGGGGCACCGTGTGTACATTGTACATATTCACCGCTTAAAGTCGGTGAAAGATTAGAGTTATCATAATATAAATAATGTTATCGCTGTCACGCATTTCATAAGATTCTTGACTGAACTTAGCAGCGTAGTAGAATGCGGCGTGGACCGAAGACTGATTACCATAAATAAGTTGTTGAAGTATTTTTTACATCCCCGAATGATAATATTATATCCCTAGACAAACTCTTTCACAAGCAGCTCTAGTACTACGCAATACTACTAGTCTATAGACCTAAACTCAAAATAACATTATAAACCTAAATAAATAAAACATACAATTTATAATACACCTATACCAATACGTATTTACTCGATAACATATTACTCGATACACTTAGTTGTTTTAGTTCTAGTATCCTTAATTAAAATATTATGTATTATGTTAAGAATAACAATATTCAAGAATTAGGTACTATGTACCAAGTAGACACATATGTAAAATAAATATACTTCTATCTAACTAGAGCCCTCAAATGTTGCAACACCTGGAAAAGGTTGCTAAGCTGTACCTACTCTATATTAATAAGACCTGTATTATTTTACCTTACTGTGCAAATAAATAGTTTGAGTTTGAAATATTACCTACATGAAGGTACCCAAGATAATTATGTGTCATGCATAAACCCTCCGGTTTCTCATGTCTTGAGGCACCGTCGCGTATCGCGGGGCGCACTCGTAGCGATCACCATTAAAACACCATTACTAGTAGATCGCGATACCGCACACATCACACCGCCCTCCGGCACCGCCCGCCGGCACAACGACACACCGACACACCGCGCACAACGCCCGGTACACGACGCCTTTACTCACTGCCATTATACGATCATACACACATTTTTCGCCGATCACGAAATTACGTCTAATGAGTTTTTTCTTCCTGTCTAGCCTTTTCCTAACATAGTCAGTCATGGGTCAGATTCCAGTCTACACTGATGCGGCTAAATACCATTATTCTACACGGAGCGACTGATATCAGACCTCCGCAACACAGTTCTTGGGCAATGCCGATATCCTAAGTTCAGACAGGTTGTCAGAGTTTCGGGCTTCTGGTTACCCGTAACTAATGTCGTAGGTATTCGTATGACACCCGAGGCCGACGGTTTAACGTGCTCTTCGAGGCACAGAGGGGACGCGATGTGTAACGGACGGTCACCCATCCACAGACTGACCGTGGTAAACGCAGCTTAACCTTGTAAATCACATGATCCACGCAGTTGATAATTGGCCACGAGACCCTCTACGTCTAATGAGTCTATGACCATATTTGTATTGGCGTAGGTACCAAATTACGGACTGGTATTGATATTTTTTTAACAACAACCCAATACATTTTTACCGACCGACGGGTAATGAATCCAAGATCTCAAAGTACAAGGGATTGGATGAAGACCAAGAAAATTGTCATAGGTTTCAATCAAAAGAGCCTTCATGAGTGACATTACTTAATTAAGTACGTCTGGCGCACCTTTTTTTTCTATCGTGGGAAAATCCTCATTGTTACCCTCCGCCCGTGGAAGGCGAAGGGTTATGCTGGACTCTTACCGGTTAAAAACCCACGGTGTTCCTTCTCCTGACCCTTGGCCGGGGTCGCGGGATTCGCAGCTGCATTCACCGCGACCCCGGCAGGCCTCGGTCTGCCAGCCCCTGGCGGACCTCTGCTTCTGTGGGGCCTAGCTCCACGACCTCCTGAGAGGCACGCCAATGCGCGCCGCTTTCTCGGGCCTGTTACTGGTCGGGCGACGGGTCCCCTAACCCGTCGACCGCAGGCCACGTCCGTCGCACCCTGGACAATCAGCCTCGCTACTAACCTCGCTGACTGACTGATCTATTCCTACGGCAAAGTTGAGGAGTAATACGTTAGCATGATATGGACATGTTATGAAGAGGGAAGAAAGTCATGTTACTAGAAAAGTGTTAAATATGAATGTAGATAGATATACAAGTAGAGGTAGGCCACAGAAAAGATGGATGGACAGTGTGAAAGATGATATAAAGGAGTTAGTACGAAGATGACGGCTGAAAGAGGAAAATGGAAGAGGAATACATGTTGTGCTGACCACACCTAGAGTGGAATAAAGGCAGGGAGATGTTGATAAACTCTATTCTCGTATGGTGAGTGTTGACACGAGAGAAGAAGAATTTCATGGAACATATTGAAACCAATGTTCCGTGTAGTGCCGGACGTAAAGAATAGCACTACCCCATCTCTTCCCGTGGGTGTCGTAAAGGCAACTAAGGGATTCGCTAGAGGATAGGCAGCAGCGTCCTCTGAGTATTTTAACAACCATACTGCGATCGCCAACCCGCCTGCCAAGCGTGGCGATTATGGCAAACCCCCCCTATTGGGGGA
Source organism: Amphipyra tragopoginis (assembly GCA_905220435.1). NCBI lineage: Eukaryota > Metazoa > Arthropoda > Insecta > Lepidoptera > Noctuidae > Amphipyra > Amphipyra tragopoginis. The sequence goes on from HG992016.1 coordinate 19,314,538, forward strand.
GGCCTATGTCTAGCAGTGGACGTCTTTTGGCTGAATTATCATTATCATTGTAACCAATAATAGTTATTGCCGAACTGTTTACGACAGTACATCTCTGACTAAATTACAGCAAGCATTATGTTTAAAATTATTTCAATCAACATTTCGTCCTTTGTTCTGTTTTTACATCGAAGTAATAAAATAACAGAATGTTTTGAAAACAGAACTAATTAATTAACATTATACAGTTCTCTAAAAATATAAAACGAACGAAAACATGAACCTTTTTTGTTCAATGATTGTTCGATAATGTTGTGTTCTGTCTAGATAAATATAGCTAATGTTGTATTTTCCCAACTATGTTGTGTTCAGCTTCTAGTGTAACTAGTTGCGAATACCAGTAATTTACACGGAGCGACTGCCATCAGACCTCCGCAAGCCGGTTACTGGGCAATACCGATATCCTAAGGTTAGACCGGTTGTCAGACTTTCGAGCTTCTGACTACCTGTAAAAACAGTCAATGATTGTTTGATAATACTGAGTGTAAGGGACGGTGTACCGAAAACTGAAACAGTGAATTCAACCCATTATTCTGAATCGAAAATAAGTGTTTTTTTTTTCTCGGAATTTTCCGGATTTACTGAAAATTGCTAATTTGTTTATGTTTCGTTGTATTTCAATAAGTGTTTTGGCAGGTAAATAAACTGGGTGTAAAGGACAGGTTTCCAACACAGTGAATATAGGTAGTTCATTATTTTGAATTAAAAATCTGTGGAAAATATCAACGAAATCTTTCGAATTTTCCGATTTATATAAAATACATTTTTTATTGTAATGTGTTGTGTGTCCTAATAGGATTGCTTATTATACAGCAGACTTTTTTTTTTGCACTTATTTTCAATTCAGAATAATATATGATAATAGGCTCAATTTTCGGTACACCGTCCCTTGCACCTGATATGTACTAGTATTCCACGCAAAAATAATTTTGTAGTAAGTCGTGTGTTTTACTAAAACCACCAACGTGTTTTACTAAAAACTACTCGAGCAGCCCAGGTTCATATTCTAACACTAAACTTTCCTGAAAACTAGAAGCAGAAATAATTATTTTAAAATAATATAGAGTTAGTATGAAAATATTGAGCATGAGGTGCAATATGTGGGTGTAATTACAACCAAATGTTTCTTTTATGGAAAATAAGTGGAGTCGACGCAAAGCGGTTTGCGCGGGCAGTCGTTAAAACAGCCCACCGAGCGTGAACGAGCGGCGAGAGGCGAGGCTCCACTGACTTACTGCGTCACACGAGAACATACCACATACACATATTAATACCACACGTGAAATTTCTTTTTTTTTTGGCAATTGAGCCGATGTCGACTATTCTGGCAGCGTGACGCGAATTTTCATTGGATTCATCCAATCATCGTGACCCATCGAGCAAACATGTTTTGACACCCCTCATCCCCGTGGTTGACATGCTGGGCAAGCGTGTTTGTCTTCGTAGAGCCTGTAGCTCTAAAATTTAGAGTCTAAATTAAACTTACTAACAAACGACAATCGGCAAGAATGTTTTGAACCTGCATACTAATTGCGCAACACTCTCGTTATCGCTACGACTTTGATTTTGACAGTTCAAGTATTTCCATAGCAACGTGTGTATTAACAATCCGACTTCTCCACAACTATGTAACACGCAATGAATATTGTTGTATTGTCAAAATTAAAGCTATTGAAATTACTAATATGTGAATGTGTCCTCAAGACCATTATCGACCACACATATTATGTCATTAGAAGGCCATTACAATGTACTACAATAGTGATTATGGTGGCCTTTTTTAAATCGCAATGAGAAAAAAGCTATGGCGTTGCAAAATGCTGTATTTCTACCACGACCAATTCAACAAAAATAATATCTTATCAAAGATAAAGGAAGGTACACTTTCACCATTAACTTACAACTGCAAAATAACCAGTTATAACTAGGGACACAAAAAAGTGCGAGTAAAACTTAGACGGTTCTACGATGTAATGGGAACGCGCACAGCAAAGTGCTTGGTTGAAGGGTCGTGCGAGTGTTGTTCAAAGAAATAGTGGAGAGCGCGGCACCACGATGCGAGCGTGTCCCACAAATATGAACGTGGCAGTTGATCCCATCGGTCAGGTGGCGACCGCAATTAAGGGATCATTTTACAAACATATTATGTCCGTTATCACTGATCTATGTGCAGCAAACGCAGATGAGGTGTTGGGTTCGTCCCCCGAGCAGTCGGAATACTTTTTACCTGTGGATTTCTAAAAATATCTTTCTGCCTAACCGTTTGACGACACTAGTACCTACATGAAAACTTTACCATGTTTTTACAAAAACTACCACGAGGGTATGAGAAGGGATCTAGTGATGTGATGTGTACCAAACACGCGATGACGGTGGTTTAATATTGAATTCGGAGAAGATCTGGTCATGACTCAACCAAGGAGATGGACGTAAGATTCATTACTAGTCTATTAGCATGCACCCCTGGATCAGTATACCAATAAGACAAGAAAGAATATCATGCAACTACCTATAGATATAAATCACGCCTGTATTCCCCGAAGGGTTGGGCAGAGGTGTATAGTGCACCCACATTTCGCAGTTATGTTTAAGTCTTATATAATAGGGGGCGAGCATATCGCCATCAACAAGGCACAAAGCCTGATCTATAGGTACTAAGAAATCCCACACGGAAAAACCCAATAACACTTTGCCCGACCTGGGGATCGAATCCAGAACCTCACGCTCAGTAGTCGCGCTTGCGATCACTTAACCAACGAGGCAGTTATAAATATATACTAACCTATTTATGAACCGCTAGCGGCCCGACCGACGAACCGGTTCGTCAGTGCCATTGTTTATCTGTTGTGTCTATAATTACAGTACTTGAGATTTTAATATTAAAATCGATATAACATTTCAAAGCTCGCGTGTCAACACTAACTCTCACTACATCACACTCAGCTACCCACGTTTGTTGCCACTCACAACTCTTACATCTCGTTACACTTCTTAAGAATAAGTTGAGTTCAGCTCGAGCAGTAGCCGAGTGTTGCCAGCACTTGACGCGAACTAGACGGGCTTGCCAACTGTGCGAGCAAATGAAAACAAATTATCAGACACTTTTAAATAAGTATAAAAGTTTAAATAATAAAGGTGTTTTTTTAATTCAGTGTTAACTTGCATTAACAGATGTTGACGAGGGTTCTTGCGTATTCCTCAGAGTATTCTGAATGACTATTTTTGTAACGATACTCAGTATGCTCTAGATGAGAATGCTAAAAGTGTGATGTAACGCGAATGGATAGAATTAGAAATGAGTATTTATTTATTTAAGAAACATGGAAGACTGACAGCTAAATAAACCTAGAATAACACTTTAGACACCAGAGAGCCAATGACAAGTCTTCGCTTATAGAAACAGTATACATTTTGAATTTAGTATAAACATACTGAGTACGCACAGGTTTAATAAAAGATATGACAGATTAATAAACTATTAATAACTAATTATAAACTACTGCAAAGTAAAAAAAAAAAAAAAAAACTACCTATTTAATAATAATAATAATAATCGTTTATTTCAGGTATTAACCCATATAAAACATTACATAAATTAAATTAAATCACAATAAATAATTAAAATTAAAATTGTAATCCAGATTAAAATTAAAATCAAATTCAAAATCAAAAATCAGAATCAAAATTATAATCAATCAAAATTAAAATTATAATCCATTAAAATTATAATCAATCAAAATTAAAAATTAAAATCAAAATCAAAAAAGCAAAATCTATCAAAATTAAAATCACAATTAAAATCAAATTCAAAATTAAAATTACATTCGATTAAAAACTAATAGGATTACTTCATCAGGATTAGGTCAGGCCTTAGCAGGTACACACAGTGAAATGTTACAGATATTAATTGATTATCACATGCACACAAACGTGTCAGGAAAGAAGCCTTAAGTTTCCTTATGAGTCCGTAAAAATCTGAAACGAACATGCCAGTCGCACTACACCGCCAGGGCAGCTTTAAAATAGCTCTAAAGGCATTATTATATTGTACACGAAGAGTGTTATATGCACTCTTCGTGTACCTGTACCAGAGTTGACTAGTGTAGAACGACTGACAGTAAGCCTTGAACAGAGTTATTTTAACCTGTCCGGAACAGTGAGAAAAGCGTCTAGCCAACATGTTGCTTCGACAAGCGATACTGCGCCTCTGTCGTTCCAGATCAGCATCATCTGATAAATCATCTTTAATTATGTGACCCAGATATTTAAACTTACTTACAATGTTTAAGGCAGTTCCACATGAAATTAATCGGTAAAATATGCTCAGGACCTTTGCTGCATTTAAATATCATAACCTCCGATTTCTTAACATTATAGGTGAGATAATGTTCAGCTGCATATTTCTCGCAGATCGCAACAAGTCTCCTTAAACCGTTGGCTGAGGGACTGAGCAGCACCATGTCATCTGCATAGCTAAGATTGTTCAAACTCACATCACCAATACGACAACCGGCTCGGGTACTGCTCAGTTCCTCAATCAACTCGTTAGTATACATGTTAAATAAAATCGGCGAGGTGAGTCCACCCTGCCTCACACCGCACGTCAATCTATATGTTTCCGATAGAGCACTATTCCATTTCACTTGATTGCATTGATTTGCATACCAGTATTCCAAAATGTTCACAATCTCTGATGGCACTTTAGAATTTCTCAATTTATCCCATAATAATTCATAATTGATACTATCAAACGCGCGGCTTAGATCAAGGAAACACGCATACACACTAGTGTTTCTTTGTACGTATTTATACACTGTATTCTTCAAGGTAAAGATAGCCAAATCAGTAGACATTAAATTTGACATTAATTAAGTAGAGTTAAATAAATTAAGGCTTAAGCACTTTCTTGCCGATGACACACTGGTTACAAAGGGATCAATGCCGTGCTGCTTACACAGATTATTGAAACTTCTGCTTGCCTGCACAATATAACTATTCTGCCTGTAATTTGAAGACGCACCAGGTATACGTAATGGTGGATTAAAACGAACAGATTTCAATGGGACATTAAAAAAGAATTTTGATAAAAGCTCAGGACAGTCGAAATCATTATTAAGAATTTTTAACAAATATACAAAGTCAGCTATTTCTCGACGTTGTACAAGTAGTAAGAGATGGTATTTTTTACAAAGTTGGATATAGTTTTTAGTATGTAAGAGGAAGTCTGAAAGTGGCGCCGGTGACTGAAAAATTGTATGGAAACCAGTTATCATGATAATATGATACATGGGCATGTGATGCGGAGGAATGAGGAACATGTCGTGATGAAAGTTTTGAGTATGAATGTGGATGATTATAAGAGTAGAGGAAGACCAAAGAAACGATGGATGGGTAATGTAAAAGATGATATGACTAGAAAGAGGGTGACTACTGAGATGACGGCTAATAGAGATGTATGGAAGAAAAATACATGCTGCGCCGATCATAAATAAGTTGGGATAAGAGCAGGAGGATGATGATGACTCAGTGTGCTTTAGAGGGGCTTGTGGCTAATCAAAAACCACGCGGATCATATGTTTTGCAAGGTTAAGCTGCGCTTGCCGCGGTCAGTCCTTGAATGGGTGACCGTTCTTTACACATCGAGCTTTAAAATATTTTTAACAGAAAAGAAAATTATACCATCAAATTCGTTTTTTTGTGATACGTACTTCATCTTTAGCATTTACAAAAACACTATACAAAATATCGTGGATTATTAAAATAAGACCTTATATAGGTTAAGAGATATGATCATAAACATGATCCTAGATATATGATACTATAGTATCCCCCTTATGAACGCTCATTGCAGCGGTCAGCAGTGGTCGTCTTCAGACTGAAATTAAAATAAAACACTGCTATTGACTCTGACCCCCCTAGTCCTCAGTGTCCGTACGCTAGAGGTAGTTACCTACTCATACACAAAAACAAGGGACAATTTAAATATTGATATAGTGCTAGTAATGTTAACAAGTTGTTCATACTAATTAGTAACACATCTAACGCTAACGGCTCTCCGGGGCACACACAAACTTGTACAAATTTTATTTTAATGTCCAGTAAAATATAATATCTGGCCAAAACAGCCGAACCGAAATATTTCGCTCATTAGGGGCCCCCCGTGCATTCTCACATACCACCATCCGACACACAATAAATATATTGAAATAGAAGTTCCACTCATGGCCGCCGTCAAGCTTGTTTTCAGGGAGGTGTATATGCATCTATGGTATAGTAATAAGCTATGCCAGATATTCTTTTCCCGCAATGGCCTAAGACTACGTCATGAATGTCACGATCAGTGCTGCCATTGATTAACATCTACAATACAATAAAGGACATTTTTAATTCATAATAAATATTAAATAAATTGCTAACTAGCCTAACTATTTTCTATTTCGTGTTATTCATCTATTTAGTTAAAAATTAAACTGTATAAAATGACTAGTTCAAAATTGCTTCTCGAAACAAATATGTGAAAAAATGCATCTTGCTCGGGTCGGTACCGACATGTTATGTTCATTGAGTAACTCTATAACTCTTACCCCTACAACGTAATGTTTTATGATCAGTTCTTGTACAAAAAGAACATTCCTTTTGCAATATGAGAGTACCTGTGAGAGTCCGTAGTAGGTGGTGTCGTGACCGGTGTACACTGTACAGTATATACACGGAGGGAGACTTTCCCTTAATATTTGACGCGCAACTATTTGACGGAGCGAGTGCCCGACCTACACAAGTATTTTAGTTGAACCGACTCTACAGATACATTAATTCAGACCTGGATGGAGGTATTTTTGTGTGTTGGGAACTATGTTTAGTTTTTGTATGAATATACAGAAGTTGTCCAGATAGGAATGCATGGTAAATTTCGAAAATTAAGTTTTGTTTTCTTCATTATCACATGCTTGGTGGTAGGATGTATACGGTCTGCCTGGCTAGCTACCACCCTCACATTAAAGTACGGCGCCAAGCAGTTTACTGTGTTCCGTCGTGTGTATGTGAAAGCCAGAGGGGTATAGGGGAATCTCTCTATATCTCTGTTACTTGTATTCGTGTGCTCCATCTTAGACCCTGTCTGCGTTTACCATCGGGAGCGGCGAAGATCAAAGGCGAATAAGAACAGTAATAAAAAAAATTAAGGGATTTATGAAAGAGTTTATTAAAATTATTAGAATCATTTTTATTTTCTTTCCCTTGTATTGTATGTATCGTCTTCTATTACTATCTTTAATTATTGTAATTGGTCTAAGACCGTTTTAATTAAAGTAAATAAATAAATAAACATTCCTTTGCTGGAATATATAAAACACTTATCAACGACCTTATCGATTTGTGTAATAATACAGGTTGATAATATATCGTGATTTATCACACGAGGTTGTCGGCATGTGGGATGTGCACTCAGCAGTCATTGTCCTGATAGTCGTAACAGCGAATGCTCTAATACCCAAGAGCCTCAATCAACACCTCATGAGGTTCTCGTTGGGCGACTGGGTCAAGGGCTTGATACAAAAAGCAGTACTTCTTGGCACGGCACGCATAGTGAGGAGGTTCCTTTCTCAGGAGCCCTGACTGCCGGCAGGACCCTGTTTGCGATGCCGGTGGGTTACAATTTTTAGGGTTCCGTACCCAAAGGGTAAAACGGGACCCTGTTACTTAGACTCCGCTGTCCGGCCGTCCGTCCGTCTGTCACCAGGCTGTATCTCATGAACCGTGATAGTTAGACAGTTGAAATTTTCACAGATGATGTATTTTTGTTGCCGCTATAACAAAAAATACTAAAAAAAACAGAATAAAATAAACATTTAAAGGGGCTTCCATACAACAAACGTGATTTTTTTGCCGTTTTTATAGATAATGGTACGGAACCATTCGTGCGCGAGTTCGACTCGCACTTGGCCGGTTTTTATATTATTAAATGTTTTTGTTTTCTTTTTATAGAAATTTAATAAATATTAATTTAATTTACAATGTTTAGTGATACTTAAAGGTTGATATTATTTGTGTAACAGGTTGGTGTTATTTTCCGCAAAAACATTGCGTTCGATTCCCAGATTAATCGTCACCACTAGACATAAACTATCAACGTAATACTCTCATTAAGACTATACAATGTACTTACAACGTCTCTCAGTACTAAGTACGAGAACACAAATAAAACTACACAAGTTACACTTGTATTTTTATTTTCTCACAATAATGTCACGCTACAATATTGTCGCACATTTACAACAGCAGTCGCGCGACTAATCGCGTCGGTCTGCGATTCCTTGAAACGATATTTTTCTTAGCCAAGACTGTACGACAGACGATATCATTAAGAGAAATGCTATGCTATTATACAAATAATACAACCATTCGAGGAACACTGTGTGGTTTCCGACATACAATGAACCACGGGGTCCACAGAGGCCTTATACACAACTAGCTTTTGTCCGAAAAAAAACTCTTAACACACTTCTAAAGTTTTTATAATAATAAAATTGAATCGTGATTCGAAAGACACGTGGCGCCATCTATTAACGTTATTGTTGTTTTCCTCGGCAACAGTACTTTTTTTCGGGATGAAAGGTACCCTATGTCCGTTTCTGTACACCTGACAACGTATCAAAATTTCAGGATGATCGGTTCAGTGGTTTAGGCGTGAAAAGGTGACAAACAAACAAACTTATTTTCGCATTTATAATATTAGTTAGGATGGCACATTAAAACAAAACACGCAAATAACACAGCTGCTTTACCATCCGAGTCGAATGTATAATTAGGAAAATAGGGCATTAATATTAATATTTAATATTATATCATCATCGTGAGGAGCTCGTGGCTAAATAATTACAGCCGCATAGACCGATCTTCCGGGTTAAGCCACGCTTGCCGAGGTTGATCTGTGGATGGGTGACCATTTACCATAGCGAGTTTCCTCCGTGCCTCGGAAAGCACGTAAAGCCGTTGGTCCCGGCTGTCGTTTGTAGATCTTTAACAGTCGTTACTGTTGGTCAGAAGCCAGAAAGTCTGAGAAGCAGTCTTACCAAGAGTATCGTATTACCCAGTTACTGGGTTGTGGAGGTCTGATAGGCAGTCGCTCCATGTAAAATACTGATATTTAGCTGCATCCGGTTCGACTGGAAGCCGACCCCAACATAGTTGGGAAAAGGCTAGGCAGATGATGATTATATCATCATCATCATCAGCCCATTACTGTCCCACTGCTTGGCACAGAATGAGAAGGAAGGTCTTGGTCCTCCATATTGGCCTGGTGCGGGTTATCTCTGCTCAACAGTGCACTTCTTATGTGATCACGTCGTGGCACAACAAACTCTACATAACTCATAATAATTATTATTTTTAGCGTAGCACCGTAGCACTCGTAGCGCACGGCTACGTAGAAGTGCTACGACGGAGCGTTGATTTGATTTGATTAAAAACACAGAAAACCACCGTCTGTCGGCGTCTCTTTAATGAATACTAAACTATAATGCTATATGATTACGTTATAGTTTTGTTCGCACTGTTTCCTATTACGAGAGTACGAAGTATAGGTACAGAAGTCCAACAACTCGTTATAAGGCATACTCCTGAAATTAAATGCCGATGTTAAGAAACAGTCTCAATTTATGGTTGGTAATGCCTAAACTTCAGATTTAAGGAAGCGCCATCTATTGACAAAGTTTAAAACGAAAGATCATTGTAATTTATCTGACGGGAACACAATACATTAATACCGTGATGAAAAGATCAACCACAGTTTAAGGTACCGTAGTATATATTTAAAAATTTATTTATCGTAGGTATACGTATAAATATTATGATTGACTGTACAGTAGCGCACACAAGTTGTCCACACAGGCAGACGTCACGCGTCACTGTTGATAATTATTATGACGCGCTGCGGACGGGTGTACGTAGCGGACGTCGCGCGTCACGGCGTCAATCACTTCTGTCCAATTATTGTTGCTGCGACCCGACACCGCTGCAGGCTGATAAACTAGATGCTAACTAATGTACATATTAGATAAGTAGGTACATGCATAATATGGCACACCACGTAGGTTAACAGACGCTTATGTATCAACGTTCTGATTCATGTTAGAGATAGATGTACTGATGGTATGCATATTATGATACTGTGAGTAAACTATTTTACTTTTGATCACTTATGATCTAAGAACTCGTTATTTGAAAATCGAACTAAGATTTTCTTTATACTCTGTCTACATAATTCGTTTTTTTTTTATTCCTCAATTTTCGTTCATGATGGCATTGGAACTACTGTATACAACCTTATCGTTTTTGTAAAATTCCTAATATTACATAATTCGTTTAAGCATTTAATTGTGTGAACAAAATAACAAAAATACGAAAAAAAAACTGAATAAAATTACTATAAAGAAAAGAGAACACAATTAGTTCACAAAAAAACTAACCCACAAATAAATAGAATAAAGGCTCGATATTGAATTTTGTTTAATCGGAGTTTAGCATCTCTAGTACGTCTGTGGTCGGAGGACAATGTAAGAGGCTGTATGGTTTTAGGACCTTTGCCTTACATTGGCTTTTATATAATATTGCAACAATCAGTTGAAGCCAAGGACTTTATACTTTATATAGAACTGGACCGAAGTCTTGGCAATTTATATTATCTAAAATAGACTTTATGTGCAGAACATAAGACATAATATGGCTTGGCAAACATAACGGTACACTTGAGATAGCAATAATTGTACCTTGTGTCCCTGTCTAATACACACTGTGTGTTGTCACGTAAATAGAAAATGCATATTCCTAAATTAGTAGAATTTTTGAACTAAATGTACAAATTCATAAACCAACTTTTTTCATCTTAATTTATCCCAAGAGACGCGATACAACTATCGGAACTTTTGTTCGTCAACGATTCGTTGTAAGAGGACTTTTTTTCGTCAACGTAAGGCCAGGAGGCGATTTTCATATAATGTGCTTTTATCTATAGTTTTTTGACAGCTTGATATTAAGTCAACGCATTTATTTCAATTAGACCATATAAAGACACTTTTGATTTATTAGGTATTTATAATAGGAAAAAAAAGAAGTTACTGCCGCGTTCCAAAGTGTAGATTCCTATGGATTAAAACGGGCAGTAAACTACATGGTTACTATTTTGCATCAAAAAAAAAATTGGCATTTTGACACATTGTCCATAGAAAAGCTGTCAAAACGTCAAACTCATTCCTTATATAAAAGTTATCTGACGATTGAAAAATCAGCCCTAAATATTATAAATTAAACGATTTGATTGGTACCTATTATAAATATTTTATTACCAATTTAACAAAAAATATCTAGGTATTCTCTCTATGTGACTCGTAGGTAATGAAGATAAGAGAACTCGGGTTGGGCTTTTCTATTTAGCTTCTTCTCAATGGTAGTAAAAAAAATACAAATGCTGATAACCCCATTTGCATTGACGTAAACCGATAATTTGAATTAAAAAAAATTAATAATTGGATTTATTACACAATTAATTTGGAATTTGCGTTGTAAATGGTTGCAAAAGCGAATATTACCCGGACTGTGGAATATCTTTTCACAGAAAGGGTTTTTCATTACTTGAATTCTCTTACCGTTAGGGTGACCATGATACTTCTAGTAGCAGTACATACAAAATCTAAATGTCTAATAAGGGATTATTTTTCAAAGATTTTTATTATTGTAACTGTAAGACCGCAATGATACTCATTTTCAAATTTAAATCAAGGCATTCATCAGCTACCGCTGCCATGTACACTACAAAGTATCTGTGAGTATGGGGCTAGTCGAAATCGGCGTTGTTATATGTGAACTGGAGGCTTACCATGACGTCTTAAGAAAACGTTCAAATGCCAGCCAGTCAATATCCGTTCCAAAGCAGGCCTGCTTCTGAATCGCTAAAAATCGTACCATGACAGTAGGTACTAAAGGTGAACGACTATTGAACGGTAATGCTTGTCTGTGGCCTGCTGTGATGTCTATGTCTTTGTAATAGAAAACGTTCAAAAATCTAAATAAAATTGATTAGCAATTTACCGTTTTTTTGAAAATAATAAAAACATGTTTTTTTTGGTGAGTACACGTTGTATCTAAGATTATGTATAACCACTGACTATGATACATTATTTAATAGCTCTAAAAAGCAAAAGTTTCACGTTCAAAAGACCTTTGTGACTCTAAATAAAAGAAACAACGTGGTTATGAACGTACCAACGTGGATTAGTTTTGTCAACTTTTTTTAGCGCGTAAATTTAAAAAACATCTCGAGTTGTTTTGTTCCCCACTACATCGATGTAGTTATTAAATACTTTAGTTAATGCAGTTTTAGGTGTTCTTTTAGGTAAATTTGTTTCCGCAGCGTGATATTCTGTCATCATTCAGATATCTGTATCACAGTTAATCGATCGAAGTTGTCAATGAAATTGTAAACTAGCATTTCGTTGTGATTTCATACTTTATTGTGAATCCTGTTTCAACAATGTCGTACGTTCGTTTACTTACCTTTATCAAAATATCGAATTAAATCTAGGCACATAGTCTCAGTTTTTTTTATTAAAATGTATATAAAATGTGATGCTTTTATTTTTAGTGAAACACAAACAAGACGTCGCCGTCGTGTTAGTATGACCAAACTGCTTCACCTGTGGGAATTTTTAAATAACTTTAAATAAATTGCATATAATATTGCAATAGGTACCTATATTGGTTTATAAATTTCCTTTCATCAATTTAATTTCGAATGGGTTATTTATTTCCCTAATGCGACGCCGTCGCTTTTTCTCCATACGATATTTACTCTCTAAATATTCAAATATCTCGTACTCGTCACACATTTACAAAAACAGTAAAAAGTGTGATCTAATAAACACTTGTAATTTTTATACAAAGTATCGAGTTTAGAAAGTCTTATCGACCAAATTTTAAGTGGGTCCTCACAACAGTTTACCTCTAATAACAAAAACAATGTTGAATGTGCTCGTAAATATTAACTTTTTCAAGATCGCTTATTTTGACATTACAGCCGCTCAATATACGCTCTGCTGCTATCAAATAACACATCATGGTATGAAAACTATACAAAAGAAAAGGTGAACGGATTTCGTAAACGTCAACTTAGCAGGCCTGCTACAGGCCTGCTTTAACGATGTCATAGTACAAAAACGCAGGGCAGTTCAACTTCCAGGCAACTTCTGCCCTGCTTTAAGAGGTCATAGTAAGCCCCCTGACTCAAATAGGAGCGGCGGCGCGGCGACCTATAGTCCCAGCCTAACATCTGAATATAATTACAAAATGTACCTAAACAAAAAAGGAGTAGTATGTACCAGGGATGTTACGGAGGTGGTTTTATCGGAACCGAAGTCGGAGTTTTTATTTGGTTTGTCGGATTCGGAACCGGAATCGGAGTCGGAGGCGGATTCGGAGGTGTTATCAGAAGAGAGATGTGTTAAGGACAGACCTAATAAAATAAAATAGTATTTACATAATTTCAGTCAGCCTCTTTAATTTCAATTAAAAACAATAAACCTACATCTATACTAATATTATAAAGAGGTAGAATTTGTTTGTTTGTTTGTTTGTTTGTATGTAGGAGGTAATCTCCGGAACTACACATCCGATTTCAAAAATTCTTTCACCAATAGGAAGCAACGTTATCCCTGAGTGCTATAGGCTATATTTTGGGATCAAAAAATTATAAATTAACGCGAGCGAAGCCGCGAGCAAAAGCTAGTACTTAATAAAGGCGCAGGCGATAAAAAAAATGCTTCGACCTCCTATTCAAACCTACGATTTAAAAGTATCGGAGCCGAAGTCGGAACCGGAGATGTAATATCAATCGGAAGTTCCGACTTATCGGAGTCGGAGTCGAAGCTATGTAACATCCCTAGTATGTACAATAATCGTGTAAATGTTAGAAGACATTGCTAATTATGGTTATATCTTTTTCCGATTGGTTTAGTTAACTTGCGGTAGAAAGATATTGTAATGCTTTATAGGACATACAATATTTAGTAATACTAGGCAGGACTTATTACACCATAAGTCTGCTATATGGTTACCCTTGTGTTAGAAAGTGACAAGGCGTACACTTATACCTATCTCACGTGATTCGCAGAAATCGACAAGTACTCATTCCAGTTGTACGTAGTACTTATTACTTCTATGGTTGAAGCATGGGTTTAATCTGTGGCATGAGTCGCAGTATTTTTTGCTATGCTTGCTTAAATTTTGTATTTTTACTTTCCTCACATTAATAATGTTGATAGTGTTAATTTCGGTTAAAAATATCAATTTCACATTCGAACTATAGTCGCCCTTGCTGCGCTCGTGCGCCAAAATATTTCAGTTGAAATTGACAACTTTCCTCACTTGGTTAACAATCTACTATTTCTAAATCTAAAATAAATGAGGGTACTCATTTATTTTAATTATAGTGACGGCCGACCTATGAATTTTTAATCATTGTAACACAGTTGTGTACGGAGTCTATCGGTGTAGTGTCCTTCGGTTTTTCGTTTTGGTGATTGCGTCCGCGCTCATTCTAAATTAGTTTCTCACGCGAAGTTTCGATAGCGCATAACCCGCGCGATGTGAGTGACGAAAATGATAGTGATAGTTACGAGACATTAGAGTCGCGAATTGTTTAGTGAAATGTGGTGATGACAACTTAAATGTTAGTGTACATCGGTCAGTAACACGGACGTGGGCATGCTCGTGAGTACCTCATTTTACCCTTAATTTGAACCTTATTTTAAGTTTGAAGCGTTTCTGTCTGTGGCATCGTAGCTCCAAAACAAATGAACCAATTCCAATGCGTTTTTTTTGTTTGATTGCTAGTTTATTCGAGACAGTTATAGGCTATGTTGTAGGTTATCTTGCTGTTTGAATGATTGGACTTGTCTAATGTTCACGTGACCATCCTTGTGCTTAGTATATTTATAACCGAAATTAATATTAGTAATATCATCATCATCATTCAGCCGAAAGACATTCACTGCTGGACATAGGCCTCCCCCAAGCATCGCCACATCGACCGGTCCTGTGCTTCTCGCATCCAGCGGTTTCCCGCGACCTTCACCAGGTCATCGGTCCACCTTGTGGGAGGCCTACCCACGCTGCATCTTCCAGTATGCGGTCGCCACTCCAGAACATACTAATATCACAGTCTACCTATATCTTACTTCTTACAGTCGGTCAACGTAGAACATTGTCGCAGAGTAATCGTGCGGGGGGTTGCGGGGTGAAGGAGCGGAGGTTACGTCTCGAGTAGCCATACTGCATACTTGGGACATAACCTCCGCCCCTACATAATTTTGACATTTCATAGGACCTGTCAAATGTATGGGCGTTGACCCACTGTATGTAGTAAGTAGGTACACTGTGCCAATACACAATGTAACAAATAAGTTTGGTTGTAAGACTATACGACGACGGCTGGATCGGTTCTGGTTCCCATGTATTTTCGATCCAGGATCATGGTTCTAACTCCGAAATTAATGCCTAATCCTTCAGGCAGTGTTCCACTGTACCGTTTGTCATGTTTGCGTGTTGTGTATGTTCACCAGAAGAGCACACGTACATTTGTAGTAGGGTGTCAGTTGGCACGCACCTCACTCCTGCGCCCGCGTGCTGCACTAACGAATATTTATGAGGCAGTAGCTTACCGTGCTGGTAGCGGACGGTCCAACCAACTAAACGGGATCATGTTGGACCATGCTTGGCTTACTCGAGTAACATGGATGCGTTTGTACACACAAATTACACGTACAACACGAACGCTTGGAACAAATATATGTAAAACTTACAATTAAAGCGCAATTTAGACTACGCTATACTGTTTCGCTATACGCTATATCCACACTCATTGTGAAAACCGCCAAACAGTGGAATGCGCTGCCCGAGTGGGTGTTCCCTGATAGCTACAATATGGATGTCTTCAAGTCACGAGTGAATCGGTTTCTTCTGGGCAAGCGTGCTCCGTCGTAGACCTTCGTGGTATCCCACGGTGCGTGATTTTAAGGTTGATACCACGCACAGCCGGTGCGCGCTACCACACACCGTGGGAAGCCAGCCTAAGAAGAGCACGTGGAACACGGCTCGCCGCCTTATCGGGCATGTTACTGGTAGGCCACACACTATGGGAGCCTACTAGGAGCATCAAATTATGTATGGCCTAGAAAGTACAGCATCTATTTAACTTAACTGACTACTATTAAAGTTTCCTAAATGCCTTATCCACAAAATAATTCAAACTAAACAACATATAATAATATTTGTCGCAGCTCTGAGATACCATCTAGTTAATTTCAATGAAGTGATCCCGTCTGAGGACGGCGGCGGCGGCACCACAGTATACACAAGTATCTACCGGCACGGTCCACACCACCGCAGTGTAACTATGTACACAGTACTACCTCCTGCCAGCCTGTGACGACGGGACGCAATCCGCAAATGGCCAACCGTTGATTGTCTCTAGTTGTTTGCTATTACTCACAGATTATTGCTAACTTTTTATTTTAACACCAGATATAAAGAGGCTGGAAATGGTAGTAAATAGACGGCTTTGTTTCCGATAAAATAATTTTATGAGCTGTGTGTCATTAAAGGTGACACGAGAACTTTGCACATTTCAAGTTTATCCGTTACATCACACATCCCAAAACTGTTTTTTTTTTTTTTCTTGGGACGTTCCTAACTGATGCCCTCCGCCCGGGGAAGGCGGAGGGTTATGCCAAACTGTTACCGGCTTAAAACCCAGCCAGAGTCGCGGAATTTGCAGCTGCATGCACCGCAACCCCGGCACATCTCGGCCCGCCAGCTCCTGGCGGACCTCTCCTTCTGTGGGGCTTTACCCCACATCCTCCTGAGAGGCGCGCGCGGCAGACGGCGCGCCGGTGCGTCTGGATGGCGCGGGAAGGGGGAATAGCAGTCGTTTCTCTCTCCCTCTCCGCTCCCTCCCTAGTCGCCATCACCTCCTCGCAAGAATAGGCAACTGCCTCCCACACACTCTTGCTCCCGACCATGGACAAAACCACGGGCGGAAGCGAACACATCCAAACCCTTCCATAAGGTACGACCATACGATCACAATAACTGGTATTGTCGCTTCCAGTGCGGTGCAGGCAGCATGGTTAGATGCTATGATGATTTATTCTCGATGGCTCGCGCTCGCACCCCAGCGGCAATGTCTCTTGTCTTTGAGTCTACGCCATAGAGTACTCCATCATATCCATCCGCGAACTATAACGTGTAGAGCAAAGGTAATGCTACGTATAGGAGAGTAGAAACCTATTCATATTCGTTTTATTACAATCGCGTTTTGAGTTTGTCTCAAAGAGCTATCTGGTTGATAGCTTCTGTGTTTAAACATCTTTGTTGATTGTTTCTAAGATACTTTTCATAACGTCAAGCACTTCGAAAGAGTGCTTTTATAATAACTGTGAATGTAGCATGATTACTAGATGGTAAAGAAAATTACATTAATAATGCGTAGGTAGTTACTGAACGATTTGCTACCTACCTCCTGCCGAGTAACTACGGTCGATTTATGAAGGTCGCCCTAAACGACTGCATTACGGAAGCCCGACAGTACCAAGTTCGAATATCGCTGGTGCGACAAATCTGTAGCTCGAACAACGGAAGATCGAATGCACGCTGGTTCGAAGAACTGTAGCTCGACTCCACTCAAGTGCGAATCACGCTAGTGCGATACAAGATCGACACCACTGTAGTTCAACACCACGCTAGTGCGACAACGTATCGTCTGTTTGTTTGTCTCTCCGTCTGTCTGTCACAGCTACTTAGTATTTAAAGGTTGGTCGAGGCAAGGAAAACCTCTGAGGTGGGGAGCGACCTGTCGCTGCCGGCCGTGGTTCGTTCTATGGTCGGCAGTGCAGAGTCCTGGGACGCGGTGATGTCCTTCTGCGAAAGTGTCATCTCGCAGAAGGAGACTGCGGAAAGGGAGAGGGAGAGTGCAAGCACTCTTCCAGCCCGCAGAAGGCGCACCGGGCGTCGGCGGAGGGCGGATAACGCCCTCTTCCAACCCCCGTAAACGCGTCCAGGGGCGGCGGACTTGGGGACGTCCGCCTCCCCCATCCAAATGGACCAGAGGCGGTGGCGCGTAGTGTTCCACGCGCGCCTCCTAGATGACACAGGGGGAGTCTCACTCCCCCCCGCGATTGAGGTCTGCAAATGCGGGCCGGCACTAGTTGGGGGCTGCGGACGAATGTACTGCTCCCGCGGCCCCCGGCCTAAGTGTGAGATGGAACACCGGGGTGGTTTTAGTCAGTAAGAGTCTGACAGACCCCTCCGCCCACCCCAGGGCGGAGGACATCCATGAGGATTTCCACCCCGAAAAAAAAATAAAAAAAACAGGCAAGGAAAACCTGCTCAGGTGGAAATTTGCGGGTAACTCAAACCTGGAGTGTAAATGTGGTGCCGTTCCGCAAACTATGGCGCACTTAACATCATGCCCCGCCTGCCCTGTTACCTGTACGCCACAAGAACTAATGGACGCTACGGATAGTGCTAAACTCATTGCTGAGTTCTGGGCCGACACGGTGTAGATTGTCATCGACACGCTAAGAAGAAGAAGAAGTATTTAAAACCCACATCTGTTCTCATGTTGTGGTTTTACGTAGTTACGATAGAACAGGGATACTTTAGGCAGTTACAAACAATAATATGTGCATCTATAATCAGGAAGATAATAATTACTGTAAAAACTGTTATGATTTTGTTCCTAAAAACTCGATTGCTCAACCATTGCACCTACACGAAGTTCAGTGTGGTCAACATAAATCCGCCGTACCGTAGGTACTGGCTTACTCTTTGATCAGTGACAATCTCACGCAGGTTTTATATGCGATCCTTTCCAGGTCATCTGCAATGCCTGCTGGACCTTCTGTCGGCAAACATTCTGATGAGGCTCTACTGCAATCAATCAAAAACACATTATGTTAAATATTGTAACTAGCAAAATTACTAATGATCAGTCACTAATTATAAAATACAAATATGCAAATACAATATTTAGTTTTAGTTCCGCCAAACTAGATCGCTAGTTTAGATGCAGTATGCAGCATAGCACCACACTCGCGTTTGCGTCCAAGCGGTCAACGAGTCAACATCTCAGGATGCCCCGTGGGGAACACGTGTCGCATCGGTTTGATTGCATTTTGCATTTTTTTCACTCCTGTATAAGTATTTGTGAGTCATGAATTTCCACAAACTGACGCCTGATTCCATCATTCACTAATTAGAAATCCATATATCGTCTCTCAAGTAGTCATGTTATATCAATACGACTAGTTTTAGTTTGAATAATCCTATTCGTAAAAAATAAAAAAACATAGTTTATTTGGAAAAAACGCACCAGCAACTGACCTGCTCGCGGTGCACCCGACTAGAGACGAGACTTATAGCGTTTTTACGGATCATTCCCAACTGCCCCGCCACCACTGGTGGCAAATGGGATTTTTGTATACATTTTAATATAAAAATCCCATTTGCCACCAGTGGTGGCGGGGCAACTGGGAATGACCCGTTTTTACTATGCCATACTGACAACAAGCTACACTGTCCTTAGTGTAAGAAGGCTGGCTATTTGTCAATGCTCCTCTTACTACGCCTGGGGTTCTTGGGATCATCATCCTCCTATCCTTATCCCAACTTATTTGTGGTCGGCTCAGCATATATTTTTTTCCATATATCTCTATTATCCGTCATCTCAGTAGTCACCCTCTTTCTAGTCATATCATCTTTTACATTACCCATCCATCGTTTCTTTGGTCTTTCTCTACTCTTATAACCATCCACATTCATACTCAAAAATTTCATCACGACATGTTCCTTATTCCTCCGCATCACATGCCCATACCATGATAACCGGTTTTCAGACAATTTCTCAGTGACCGGCGCCACTTTCAGACTTCCTCTTACATACTCATTTATAATTATATCCATTCGCGTAACACCATTACACCACACCATGCCTCTTAGCATTCTCATCTCAGCTGCATGCAATTGTATTTCATTCGTCCCTTTAGTGGCCCAACATTCTGATCCATACAAGATAGCAGATCTAACCATTGTTTTATAGATGTTCTCCTTGAGTTTAAGGGGAATGCGGGAGTCGCAGATTGTTCCCGTGACCTGCCGCCATTTCATCCAACCTGTGTTAATGCAGTCCGATCTATTTTGCATCGGTTTGCACGATTGAACCGAGATACCGGAATTCTTAGGATGTCGCTGAAATGTCTCGCAATTACTCTAAACTGACACTTTACTTTTACAATAGATAAAAAAAAAGCATCCCGTGATCTACAGCGACTACGTCGGCACCGTAGCAATCAACTACCATGTTTCAATATATTCACAGAAGCTATAAAATAGTACGAACACGTCCACGCACACTCGCACGCATTGCCTGCGCACACACACAAACAAATAATGTTTATATCGCATCGCAAGCTAGTTTTTACGAGCGCCGAGTTGCAGCGACTGCGGGATTTCTATATACAATTCATAGACTATTATTTTACATTTTCATACTATGTAAAAAAATTATAATATTGTACGTTTACAGCTGAGCAGTGTTCTCCTGTCATATGAACATGTTGTACCTAGTGTTGTTTGTGTTCAGTTTCTCTAAACTATGTCAGGCTGACGCTAATAATAGTAAGTACACTCATCTTCTGTATGGCTTTTTCCCAACTACTGTGGGCTCAGTTACCAGTGTAACCAGATGCGACTGAATACCAGTATTTTATACGGAGTGACTGCCATCAGACCTCCGCAACCCAGTTACTGGGCAATGCCGATATCCTAAGGTTAGACAGGTAGTCACACTTTCGGGCTTCTGACTACCCGTAACGACTCTCAGAGGTATTCGTTTGTCACCCGGAACCGACGGCTTGATGTGCTCTCCGAGGCACGGAGTGAATAGTGACTCACTCGTATAACTATTCACACAATTGACAACATTTCAAAACTGACACGACCTTAAAACAAAAATACCGTTTCTTTATTTTCGTATCCTGAGTTCAAATACATATTTTTTAATTTTTTTTATTTCTTATTTGCTGAGAAAAAAAATGAAAATAAAAAATCATGTGATGACGTCACATATACGGTGGAATGAGGTAGTTACCTTTGCCTATGCATTCCAATGTTTTAAGTGAAAACATTAATGTCAAAAAAGTCATGTCAATGTCACTTATGAAGTTTATCTGTATGACAGTGACGTATAACTAACAGTTTTTTTGACGGGTCACAGTAAAGCAAAGGATAAATCGCCATTCCACCGTATGTATGACGTCATTTGGCGCTTACGTCTTTTTAGAATACGCCGAATTTCAAAGTTAAAATTATGAATGAAAAGTACATAATTTCGAAAATCAGAAAAATACGGGTGCCCTAGATTTGGATTTACTTTTACATAACGTAATAATACATGCAGGTTAAAAATATGAAATGTTGTCAATTCTGCTATATTGTCGTGTATATACGGCACTAGCGTTACTCATATGAAATCAACAATGACTAACACCAAGTCTACACATTTTTTACGTTTCTAAACACATACCCCGTTATTACAAAAGATGGTCTAAGAAAAACCTAGGTTTTAAAATAGCCCCGTCTCTTTTTGTTATATGACATAAGAAAGTGATGGGTATATTTTAAACCTGGGTTTACCTTAGTCTTGGTTTAAACCATCTTTTGTAATAAGGCCCTCAGGGAAGGTAAATCAAAGCGCCAGCGCGAGCGCCGCTATATTTCAACAATCATATCAAGCGCCGTTGCCTTATTGACGCAATGTTTGTGTACAAAGTAATGGCCAATAAAATTGACTGCCCACAGATACTAAATACTTTTAGATTTCGTGTGCCTTCAAGGATTACTCATAAGCCAATAACGCCACTCTGTCCACCGCTCCGAGGAACGGTTTTGGGTGCTAGTTCCCCTGTCGCGAGGTTAAGCAAGACAATCAATGAATGTAGCGATCTAATCGACTTGCACTTTGACTCACTATACAGTTTAAAAGCGAAGACTCTGGAAAATCTCGATAAGGATTAACTTGAGTAATTTTTTTTCGGTGTCTGTATCAAAATTTTATAATATGTAATAATTTAGATAGTAGTAGTAGTCGATGAATTAGGTAGTTTTCTTTTTTTTTCTATTGTACGTACAATTTTCGTTTTGCATGCTGAATTTATCTGTAAGTGATTGTGCACTGTTGTTTATCTGTTTTTGCTTGTTTCTTATGCCCATAACCAGTGTAAACAATTGTTGGTAAATCAATAAAATAAAATAAAAAAGATCAACCCATAGTTTTCCGCTTCTGAATTTGGACCTCCTCAAAGATCGCTACCATTAACAGATGTTTGTCTTACGTCCAGTGATGGACTGCGATAGGTCGAGTTGAGGTCACCAATACTTATTTATTTTAGTCCATTTTGTTTAAGTTTTTTTTTCCTTTTTTTTTTATTGATAACACTTTTTTCTTTTAAACTGATAACGTTTTCTCTTTGATTCTCTCTTTCTCTCTGATTTCTCCTTTATAATAAATGTTTTTACAGACACATACCTCTCATGTGGAGAGCACCGCTGCGTTAATCAAGCTATCAAAGTATTATCACAGTATACCTACGTATACAGGCTGTCACAAAAAGTAGCATCAAGCGGAAGTCCAGAGGTAGAGCGCACTTAGAGGTACTCGAATCACCTCCATGTATGTTCCGCGATTTTTTGTAATTTTCGAGTTACGATTTTTTTTTCATGTTTTTCTGTTTAATTCTAACTTTAATGACATGTTTGATCATAGTGACGAGAATAGTTTTTTTTCTAAATTAGACGAAATGAGAATCGAATAAAAAAATCACTTATTTTTCTCAACAGTTTACGACACAATGATCAAAAATGTCATGTCATGAAAACAAAATATACCTACCTCGAAAATAAAAAAAAATCGCGGAACATACATGGGGGTGATTCTGGTACCTCTAAGAATGCTCTACCTCTGGACATCCGCTAAACACTATTTTTTTGGACACGGTGTATATTTCTCCTCTTTATTATTTACAGTAAGCACACTGTGGTATTAAACTGATGTAGTTTTACAATACTGTCACGTTGCAGCAGCAACAGACCAGCCGACGCTGGACCCGCCGCCCGCGCCGGAGGAGCGCCGCGCCCTGTCCCACGACCTGGCGCACACGCTCCGCCGTCAGCTCATGCGGGACAATTACGACTACCAAACTGGCACCGACGACGAGCGTAAGAAGCGAAACAAACAGGTAAACACGTATTCTGAACACTCGTCGCTCGGGTGCATTCAAAAATCCTCCGCGGGTTGTTTTGCTTAAGTACGTTCAGCGATTCCTAAGCGTAGTCAGACTAGCTACCAAAACTTTTATTTTATCGTGGAAAAATCCTCATGGATACCCTCCACTCGAAGGCGGAGGGTTATACCGGACTCTTACCAGCTAAAAACCCACGGTGTTCCTTCTCCTGACCTATGGCCGAGGTCGCGGGATTCGCAGCTGCATGCACCACAACCCCGGCAGGCCTCGGCCGCCAGCCCCTGGAAGACCTCTCCTTCTGTGGGGCCTAGCCCCACGTCCTCCTGAGAGGAGCGCGCGGAACACTGCGCGCCGCCTTCGCGGACCTGTTACTGGTCGGGCGACAGGTCCCCTAACCCACCGCCCGCAGGCCACTAGCTACCAACCCTGCTGACTGGCTAATGTTTTTATCACGGCATAAGTTATACTCATTTAGCTCATGCTGATAGAAAGGTGAAGACCAGCTGCCAACATCATCGTCTACCTAACCTGTTTCTTAACTATGTTGGGGCTGACTTCTGGTCTAACTAGATGAAGCTGAATACCAGTATTTTGTACAGAGCGACTGCTCTCTCTCTCGTGTGTATTACCGTCGGCAACATAGCATACTCACTCAACCTGTTCCTGTCACACTGCTTGGCACGGGACTCTTCTCAAAATGAGAAGGGTTTATTTAGTCCTTATTCTGCCACGCTGGCTGGGTTAGTGGACTACACTTACTATCGAGAACTATTTGGAGCCTTCTCAGGTGTGCAGCTCACGATGTTTTCCTTCACCGTTAAAACAAGTTATAACGTATTAGGTGTAAGTCAGAGCTGCAGGCTGCAATCGAACTCAGATCCTCCTACATGAAAGGCATCGTGCATTTAACCGCTAGGCTATCACGGCAATATAACTATGGCAATATTATTTTTGGCAATACTACAATAGGCAGACATCCGTTGGAATAACCTAGGTCAATATTGCAAAAAACTATGCAACTGTCATCAATATTACCGCAGGTAATGTTGCCAGCCAAAACTACTTTGGCTGTAGAGTAAAAGATACGAGAGCTGATAATATCTTCAAATAATCAGTTACTCTATGTATACCCGTCGTACGGTTTTACGCTTACTATAAGATCTTTCAATCAAAGTGTTTTCGAGCGTTCACCTTGGATGCGTCTGTAACATATTTGCTTATTTCTAGTAAATTTATTGTATTGTAAAAAATACGAAATAATGTACGTAGAAATTTCACTATCAGAACGGTGGAGCCGACTCACACATACCGAGAACCATGGATGCCTTGAAGAACAGCAGCAACACGTTCAGCGCAGACCGTGACCAGCGCGCCGAGCACGAACAACGACACGCACGCGACCCCAGCTACGCGCGCGAGTCACATTACACCAACGAGCGAAGAGACGCGACCGACCACAGCTCTGACCTGGACACAGTACCGGACGGGGTAGACCCCGCCGACACACACGACAAAGAGCTGCGCGATGCACTCAGACCAGACAACCGTGACGACGCGCAAGATGGGATAGAACCGTACGACCCCACATACAATCGAAAACACGACGCGTACAATCCCACCTACTTGCCGAACGAAGTTAAAATTGAGCCCGAGAACAGCCAGCGACTCAGAGCGAATGCTGAAGATGCAGGTGACGCCGGCTACACAGCAGATAGGTACGTAGCAGACGACGGACAAGAAGAACAGGCGCAAGACATCCACGACACGCAGAATAATTCTGACACACAAGATAACCCCAACACACATTACAATCCTGACATACAAGATAACTCCAACACGCAAGACGATCCCGAACAGCAAGACATTGACGACACGCAAGCAGGGGACAAGCAGGAGACAGACTACACGGAAAACAAGACAGACATGCAAGCAACATACGACTCTCCCGAGGCGCAAGGCATGCAGAAACCACATCTCAAACACATCGAGCCTAAACGCTCTCCACCCCGAGACCACAACATCGCCAAGAAAGACTTGTTGTACTACATGGACGACGACCAACTGCGACGCAACAATGACGTTGTGGCCTACACCAAAAAACTTATCGAACCAGTTGTAAAAGACACCGAGCGCACTGAACACTATCGCAGTAAAGTCATCACCATTTCGCCCTCCAACGTCACGTACAAGTTATTGAGGGTAAGAATTCTGCATGCAAATGCTTTCCAGACTTCTCATCACTTAGCATATTTATTACCAATATTTGAAATCAATTCTGTAGAATGACTACCGTCTGACCTTCGTTCTAAACGTTGCCCATGACCAAACAAGGTTTTAAGGCTGATATAAATCAACCACCCACATATTGCAGCATTTCGGGCGGATATTATTTTTTCTTCTATCACAAGCAGTAAATGCTACACTCTAATGACAATCAATACTGCTATCAAATTGTCTAGTGCGCTGATTCATCGTACGATGGGGAGTCTATTATCTCATGATTAGCTGTGGACCGGTGCAGTGTGCATGGTGTGATGTGTGTGTGTTGTGCAGATGAAGTCTCGCGACGGTCGGCGTAGCGACCCTTACCGGTTCGTGGAGGAGCGCGCGCCGGACGCTGTGGCGCTCATCAGCCTGGACCACGCGCCCATCCCCGCCATGCGCCTCCCGCGCTCGCGCCGACAGTACATGCACTAGCGGCAGCACCGCGCGCACCGCTAACAGCCAACACATGTAGACAAAGCGAAGATGCCGTTGCCTCAAAGTTTTCTAATAAACACGCTTTCATTTTAGTAGATTTATAAACAGCATTTGCTAATTCTGGACATTGATTATGAAGTACAGTGTAACTCAGGTAAATTGACACTACTTAACAATATCTTACGGTACCCCTCCTCTAATGACGGTGGGCCATCAAGTCCACATATTATTCCTTTCTGCTTCTCGCCAGACGGTTCTTCAACGCTACCGATGCATAACCAACATTTCAGATCTCTAACATTTCAGAGCCTTGACTTTCTCCTTCTCCCGACGTGTCGCTTCTCCACTATTTTGCCCATTATAGTTTGTAGAAGATAATAGTGAGATTTTTCTTCTTTGATAGAACTCAAATATCGGTTACATTGACTAAATACTTGTACAAAGCACGCAGATGTTTGTAATACCGCTAAAAGTCAGCTTGTGAACCCATCTGATCGTTGCGCATGGTATTCGTTGACACCATGAATATCGCACTTGACGGAACACAACAATCTCTTGACAACGCAACACGCGGGTCAGAATCAGTCGCACTTTATCGGACAAACAAAACTAATGCTGTGAACTACATTAAATTGAAAGTGTCAAGTATCACATCCCTCATTAATAAACCGCAACTAATAATAAGCAATTAATAATAAGCAACACTTTACCGTTTTTTATTTCACAGATTACCTAAGAATTACAAAATCTTATGGTCAGTAGTTGATGCGACGCACCGATACCTCCTAAAATCCCAGTACCTACTGGAGCCCCTAATCATAATATCAACCTATCCCAGTCATTTACCATGGCTAATCACTCTTATCAGAACCATCTCATAGGTCAACCCCGAATCCAAAGGTTTTAAAAAGAATAAGGTAGGTAACCAACTGACTACTTCCAAAAATCACTATTTACACGCAGTAATAATGTACATAAACCGGCAGCTGCAGTTCACTACGGAACAAATCACCTCGTATGGGTACTTTAACGACCAACGAGCCCGCCCGGCCGACCTGCACTGCTCACGCTGTTCTCCACTTGTTTATAGCACTTATAGTTATTTATATAGGATTATATATCGATAGGATTTCTCATGAACCATCCGACTTTTCTCAAATGTCAAAGATTTCTTGACATTTGTTTTTTTTTGCATTTAGTAGAAGATTATTAGTGGAAAACCAGTTAGATATTAGATTAAGTGAATGATTGGGTTCTAAAAGATCTGTATCATTCCTATTTACCTTAATGTGTCATCAGCAAATAGGACCATCTTTTAGACATTGTATCATTTATGATGTGTAAACAAGAAACAGAAAAGGGCCTAGAATTGATCCCTGGGGTACTCTCATTTTAACTAGTGAGCCCGCAGAAGTGACTATCAATAGCCACACTTTGTTCCCGATTAAAGTATTCAATACAAGATTCTTAAACTCCAAATACTAATTCTATAATTCTAAAAATAAATTTAAAAATATTAACTGTTTATTTGTGTTCTATTCAATTGCTTATTTCTAGTGACCGGTTTTCGTGAAAATATTTCCAATGTGCAGACTTTTTGTCCTTTACAGTTTTATTATAGCAAAGATAGATAGAAGACTGTTTACGTTGGTTAGCATTGATTAATAAATTGTTTTTCTTTTTTTTTTCTTCTTTCAAGATAGTATTTTATCTAACGACATGTTTAACACCTGTATGTCTTTTTTCTGGTAATATTCACAATATCTAAAGCTTTCCATTATATTTTGAGCAAACATATTGTTACGTAATTAATTTTAATGAACAAAAATTGCTGTTTCATAACTTTTTTTCAGAAAACTTGCGATATAATATAAATGACCCTGCTAGGCATAATTAAATATTTCTCGAAATATTACTAGAAGACATTCTTAATTTTTTCTGATATGTTAATAATAACTATAGTATGCATTTGGAGAGGTCATGATCTAGTCTCATTGTTCGTCCATTGCACGTTGCCAGTTATACGTATAATAAATACTTGTTGAGTGTTACACAAGTGACCGCGTGTTTTATTGTAAACTTTATAGAGCATGATAAATTTCCTATCAGATTATTTTTTATAACGCGCGGAACGATAAAATATTAACAGCCGCAGCGTGTGCCCGGCCGTGATCATGAGGGGGATACTACTGGCACTGCTCGCACTCACGAGAGTAACCCACCTGCTCGGCCAAGAGCACACAGTGGCCGCGATGTTAAGGATCAACGCAGGTAAGTGACGCGAGTGCCTTCGTACTCCATAACAATGAAATGATTAGCGCCTAACAATGATGCTTGCAGATAACGAGAAAAACAAAAGTCTGGAGTTCGCGAAAATCATCAGAGAGGATCTGCGACGGAACAACGACGATTATGCGGCCGACACCGGGCTGCTCGGCCGACAAGAAAAACTATTGCCGACACGCAAGCAGCCGAATCGCGGACTTCTCACACCTGAACCATCGAATCGTGGCCCACCGATACGACCGCCATCGATACGCGCGCTACCAATACGCCCGCCACTATATCATGGGACACTGACGCGCCAGCCACCAAACCGCAGGCCACAGCCACGCGAACCAAGGAAAATATCAATCGACACGAGGAGAGCTGTCAACAACACTAAAGATCAAACCACTAATGCTTCCAAAATTCACAACGCCACCCAGTTCAGAAGTAAGAATAATCCAGCGAAACACTACAACAAGATGGATCGTGTCGAGAAGTTAAAGCGACTCATAGACAAGGAGAAGAACCGACTACGGCAGATGGGGACTCTGCCGGTGGACGACACCGGTACGCCAGCCGGTGGTACCACGGCGGTGCAGGCGCCCGTCAGCCCGGTGACGTCACCGGTGCGGCCGGAGCCCAGGACGCACCACTACCACACACGTCCGTACAAGGCGGCGTTGCGTCACTACGGGCAGCCTATGTCACCCGCGCCCAACCAGCTCGACATGGCGCCCGCGCGCGGAGCGAACATAAGACTTATTCGTAACAAGGTACGTACTTTCATTCCTCGGCGCGCTTCCATCTGCATCTGTGAAACCGTGAAACGCAGTTGCGACAAATCTGTGGGAACTAGAGCCAGACATTTTATCGAGAGTTACTCTATCGCGATCGCGTAACCCACAAGACTCATGTTAATAATTCAACAGCAGGTCTCCTAATTGCCGGGTCTACCTTTTATAGCAGAACTTTTTACGTCATAATATTGTTTTGCATAACAACGGATAGCATAAACTTCATTTCGCAGAAAATCATTTCGCATACACTCAGTTGTCATACATTCAAAACTCATAATTTTGTTAGTCAGAATCATCTTTAGGCATAATGTTTATATCCATAATAATTAAAAAGCAGAAACATCATATCGCAGAAAATTCACAGTCAGAATCGTCTTTTGGCATACATTTTATATCGATAGTCATTAAAAGGCAGAACTGATTTTTTGCTGCTTTATGCTGCATGCATGCTGCATGCAAGCAGGCATGCAACATGCAGCAAGCATTGTTTCTGTCACGGCTCCTCTGGCGCGGCTCGGGCCGCCCTACCCCTCCGCGCCTACGCGGGTTTAAATTACACTCTAGGGGTAGGGCAGACAAGACTGCGTAAACTCGGTTTCGCAGCGATTCGTTTCTGTCACAAAATTTTGCAGCACAACGTATTGACTTTTTATGACACAAATTTGTATGCTTGTATGCACCCATACCAAATAATCGTATCTCTAAATAAATGTTATGCTAAACAAAATTATGCATAATATTAATTATGGCAAAGGTAATTATGCGAAACAAAATTCTGCCAAGATAAAAGTATGCCATTGTAAATTCGGACACGTAAATATTCTGCCAAACAAAAGTTATGCTAAATAATTTTTATGCCTTAAAAATATTCGATTAAATAAGATTATGCCATGTGAGTTATGCCAAATAAAAATCGGAGTATCAAGATTCTGCCAAATAGAAGGAACCCCCTAATTGCCACATAAGTAATGTAGGTACACCGCTACCCACGACGTCCTCCTATGCTAGCTCAATGAAGACAGTTGATTTACTTTATACGAGAATTGCTAGCAACTCAATGTGGCAAGATTTTCATTATTAAGTTTTACGCGAGACCACACGACTCGGGCCCTAGGAGAGGTCTATGTATGTATGGCCTATTATAGTGGACTATCAAGCCTGCGATATGAGCATCAAGTTCTAATGTAATTTCTGGTAACTACCTAAAATACTCAATAGAGTTTTAACTTTAATTCATACAACACAGGGGCGGCTGTGCATACGCAACATGCTAATCCAGGAGGGCCCCAAGTACGACCCTGAGGGCAGGACGCTTAATCAGGGGTACAAAACCAAGTTCCCGGGCGACGCACCCTTCCACCGTACGCACAAGCCCGACCTCGTGTTGCCGCGCTGCTGCAACTGCTGCAAGAAGTCCGTGCTCGGCTGCCAGTGACCTCACCTCCTCACTGCACCACATCACACCTTTCTCTCTTCTCGACTGATAATACCACATGGAGGGGGGGTTCCCCGTTTTTCTCATCCATTTCGCTCTATCTTTGACATCTGTGGCGGAAACGTCACATGTCAAGGTTTTACGTCTCTCTCAAGATATCCGGAGACGGACAGTTGTAGTGTCAGATTGTCTACATAATGCATAACATGATCATCTTCGTGTTTTTATAAGTACTTATATGTAAGTAATGAGATCGGCTCGTAGTCCAGCTACTGCCATATGCGATTGAATGAGAGTTATTATTGGAACCTGCGTGAAACCAAAAGAAGTTTTTTGACCAAAACCATTTATAAAAAAAATGTTTAAAGGTTTAAAGCAGAACCAATGTATGCGATGAACTACGGAATGGTTTAAATTATATCCACAGATTATACACCGACATCATTCAATCAATTTGATAGCATTTGGTATCATCTATCGATGGTTAAGCGAACTCTTCAACGAACTTGCATGATGTACCTTCGAGACCAACTTGTAGATGGAACATTAGGTACCGCAGCACTTACTCTTAATGCCTGTTGTAAAATGCTCTGAAGGGCATGCCAATGCCATGGTAACGGACAGCCGATAGCAGCATCCTCCACCTGTCTGGATCGCAACTTAACCTTCATACAAAAATTGACATCGATCGTCTTCTTTCTAATGCTTATCTTCAGTCCATCTCTGGACTCTTCCACTTAGTTGTAGTACTAGTTAGGGATCCTATAAAACAAATAAATTTTTACAAAATTACATGTTCTGTAACTTTATTTCTTCAAATGAATACAAAGGCGACTTAAGTATCTTTTAATAAAGTGTGACAACTGTTAATGTTCGCTGGAGTGGAGTCTCAGTTCTCCCACACCCACGGCGGCGGTGTTGTCTTTCTGAAATACAAGCAGATGATAGATTAAGCGTTCAACTAACAGTGCGGTCTCATGGTTTCAAAGAATTTCCTTTGTCGCTGAAACCGGACAGAAAGCTAACATAATAATTATACTTGATCCGCATTTTCCGTAACCTGTTATTATTACTGCGAACACAAAATTGATAAATGCAGAAGGTTCAACCGCACTACGCTCGATACAAAATGCGCTACTGACAACTAGCGACCGTAGCTAATGAAAATACGTGTATATCGCGCGCAGTGAGAGTGGTGACCAGGAAGGGGCATGTTTGATGTAACTACTCTGCAAGACTGCACTCCATACTTTGAACTTTAAGTTGTACATAAATTCATCTTTACATCAAATAGGCCCAAGACCAGAGTAAGGAGTGACTACCATGCTCACCTGCGCATGTGCAGGTACCGCTTGACCCTGCAATACACACATCAGTACAGGGTGCATACTATCATATGTATGTAGGGACTTACAATTACATCAGTTGCAATTGTGGTTGCAACAGTCGTCAAACTGCGCGTTGTGACGTGACCGACGAGGCTCTGACGACACAACGACGACGCTAGAGTATCCAACTCGACATCTTAAATACGCCAGGCCTGCAACGGGCAATAGTGTACCGGTGCGAGACGGCGGGCTCTACAGTCATTAACTTGCTAGACCAGGGGCCTAATTCTCCAAAAATAAATTGTTGGCAAACGCAATCGAACCACAACCGTCATTCAGTTTTTGTTTTCGAAAACTTTCAAAATGATTGATTTTGTTTTTTGTGTCAAACAATTTGATAGCTTTTGAAATTGAGAACTGCCTGAATGAACGGTTCGGCCTTGGTTCGGTTGTGATTTATCAAGATTTATTTTAGGAGAATTGGGCCCCAGAGTGGTCACAGTCTCACCATCTCATTTATTTTGGGAAAGGCCTATGGTAAAGACTTGGTAGCTGTGGACTACAAACAAGAAGAACAACTTTGTATCTGTGTAGTATGGAAAGCTCACGTTCCAGCGTCTTCTCCCATCGATACGAGATCGCGGCGTCCGCGGATCGGGCCGAACCACGGCGGGTCGGAGTCAGCGTCGTGCCGGCAACACTCGCAGGGCGGGAGGGACGCGCGCGGCAGGCCGGCCACGTCCAGCAGCTCGGCACACAGGTACAGCAGCACGTCGTGCGCGGCACCGGCGTGCGCGCGCGCCATTCGCTTGCACGCGCGCCACAGCTCGCCGCGGTCCTCAGCGCTACTTTCAGCGCTCTCCAGGTACAGCGAGCGCGGCGTGGCAATGTCTTCGTCCAAAGTGAATGCGTCCGCGGGGATGAGTCCGAACGGAATATCGTCGTCAGGACGCGCTTCCCGCACGCGCTCATCCAACTCGCTCTGTGCACTCGTGTCGCTCACTAGTAACGGGATCAACAGCTGTATGTTGGAGAGAGCATCCGTCTGCAAACGAGGAGCCGCCCGCCAAGGTATTAATTTTACAATATTTATGGCGATGGTACTTACCTGAAGATACCAAACCCTTACTAAATAAATAAGTTCCTTTTATCTGTTTTTTGGCACTCATGTTAGTCCAACATGACCAGCGCGAGATAATTTTGTTGATGCATTATTTCGTGCCGAGACGAGATAAGTTATACATTATTTCGCGTCGCACAAGATAATTCAACAGTAAAATTATCTCGCGCTGCGCATGGTTGGCTAGCTGGAGCAGTCGTCATCTCATCAGGAGCAAACTTAAACTCGGAGGGCAGCTTTATATTAGACTAACTGTTGCCCGCGGTTTCACTGGCATACTAAGAGAACTACTTCATGTACCCGGATAAAAAGTATCATATGCGTTAATCCAGGACATGGTCTACCTATGTGTCAAATTTCATCTAAATCCATTCAGCCATTTAGACGTGATTGAGTAGTTATCAAACATCCATCCATCCATCTTACAAACTTTCACATTTATAATAATTAGTAGTACCTAAGTAGGATAGTAAAGTCGTGTCCAATGTAATGTCTATCTTCATACAGACGGTCCCTACGTAAAATCCCCTAACTAGTAGATCCGTGATTTGCCTTTTTTTATTTTCGTGACCTTCAGGCCACCCTATACTATCGTTTAGTATAACAAAAATAAGACTAAATTGGCAAATTGAACTTTTAATTCTCACACGAAATATCTCATAGAGCGCTACAAAAATATGAAAAGAAAGAAAATTTCATAGACTACCACTTAAAAGTCATTAAGTACCACTTATGCTATTCGCAATAGAGATGATTCCGATGTATAAGTAAGTGACGAATAATGCACTGAAAGTGACTTTTGTGACCGATATTTTTACTTTTGATAAAATATATCACTTATTAAACCTTCATAGGTAAGTACCATGACTAGGTTAAGTAGAACTTGATACACGTGTTTGAAACTTTGAAACGCTCTCCTGTAAATAGGGGATTATTCGCTGAGACGGTCGATACATACCCCAGGTGTTTAAGCCCAGTTTACTCTAAACAGGGCTTAAACAACACTGCAACTGCTAAACACTATTTTGCCGTAAGACAACACCAGTTCAGCCTAACAGCAAAAGTATGAACATAGTAACTCACGTCTGCGCTGAAGGATTCGATCTCTCGGATTGACTCGGTCAGCACTAGCTGCCACTGCGGAAACACATAGCAAGTTAATAAGTAGCTAAGTACTGGCGTGTAGCGAGTAATAGCGTGTAGATAGTACTAGTGTGTAGCGAGTACGTGTAGCGAGTACGTGTACCGAGTACTGGCGTGGACCGAGTACTAGCGTGTAGCGAGTACTAGCCTGTAGCGAGTACTAGCGTGTAGCGAGTACTAGCGTGTAGCGAGTACTAGCGTGTAGCGAGTACTAGCGTGTAGCGAGTACTAGCGTGTAACGGATACTAGCGTGTAGCGAGTACTAGCGTGTAGCGAGTACTAGCGTGTAGCGAGTACTAGCGTGTAGCGAGTACTAGCGTGTAACGGATACTAGCGTGTAGCGAGTACTAGCGTGTAGCGAGTACTAGCGTGTAGCGAGTACTAGCGTGTAGCGAGTACTAGCGTGTAGCGAGTACTAGCGTGTAACGGATACTAGCGTGTAGATAGTACTAGCGTGTAATGTAGAGTACTA
The DNA here is from genome assembly GCA_905220435.1 of Amphipyra tragopoginis. Classification (NCBI taxonomy): domain Eukaryota; kingdom Metazoa; phylum Arthropoda; class Insecta; order Lepidoptera; family Noctuidae; genus Amphipyra; species Amphipyra tragopoginis. The sequence continues at coordinate 19,349,188 of HG992016.1, forward strand.
GCGTGTAGCGAGTACTAGCGTGTAGCGAGTACTAGCGTGTAGCGAGTACTAGCGTGTAACGGATACTAGCGTGTAGATAGTACTAGCGTGTAATGTAGAGTACTAGCGTGTAGCGAGTACTAGCGTGTAGCGAGTACTAGCGTGTAGCGAGTACTAGCGTGTAGCGAGTACTAGCGTGTAGCGAGTACTAGCGTGTAGCGAGTACTAGCGTGTAACGGATACTAGCGTGTAGATAGTACTAGCGTGTAATGTAGAGTACTAGCGTGTAGCGAGTACTAGCGTGTAGCGAGTACTAGCGTGTAGCGAGTACTAGCGTGTAGCGAGTACTAGCGTGTAACGGATACTAGCGTGTAGATAGTACTAGCGTGTAATGTAGAGTACTAGCGTGTAGCGAGTACTAGCGTGTAGCGAGTACTAGCGTGTAGCGAGTACTAGCGTGTAGCGAGTACTAGCGTGTAGCGAGTACCAGCGTGTAGCGAGTACCAGCGTGTAGATAGTACTAGCGTGTAATGTAGAGTACTAGCGTGTAGCGAGTACTAGCGTGTAGCGAGTACTAGCGTGTAGCGAGTACTAGCGTGTAGCGAGTACTAGCGTGTAGCGAGTACTAGCGTGTAACGGATACTAGCGTGTAGATAGTACTAGCGTGTAATGTAGAGTACTAGCGTGTAGCGAGTACTAGCGTGTAGCGAGTACTAGCGTGTAGCGAGTACTAGCGTGTAACGGATACTAGCGTGTAGATAGTACTAGCGTGTAATGTAGAGTACTAGCGTGTAGCGAGTACTAGCGTGTAGCGAGTACTAGCGTGTAGCGAGTACTAGCGTGTAGCGAGTACTAGCGTGTAGCGAGTACCAGCGTGTAGCGAGTACCAGCGTGTAGATAGTACTAGCGTGTAATGTAGAGTACTAGCGTGTAGCGAGTACTAGCGTGTAGCGAGTACTAGCGTGTAGCGAGTACTAGCGTGTAGCGAGTACTAGCGTGTAGCGAGTACCAGCGTGTAGCGAGTACCAGCGTGTAGATAGTACTAGCGTGTAATGTAGAGTACTAGCGTGTAGCGAGTACTAGCGTGTAGCGAGTACTAGCGTGTAGCGAGTACTAGCGTGTAGCGAGTACTAGCGTGTAGCGAGTACTAGCGTGTAGCGAGTACTAGCGTGTAGCGAGTACCAGCGTGTAGCGAGTACCAGCGTGTAGATAGTACTAGCGTGTAGCGAGTACTAGCGTGTAGCGAGTACCAGCGTGTAGCGAGTACCAGCGTGTAGATAGTACTAGCGTGTAATGTAGAGTACTAGCGTGTAGCGAGTACTAGCGTGTAGCGAGTACTAGCGTGTAGCGAGTACTAGCGTGTAGCGAGTACTAGCGTGTAGCGAGTACCAGCGTGTAGCGAGTACTATCTTATAGATAGTACTAGCGTGTAGAGAGTGCTAGAGTGTAGCGGATACTAACGTGTAGATAGTACCTACTAGCGTGTAAAGTGTACTAGCGTGTAGAGAGTACTAGCGTATAGAGAGTACTAGCGTGTAGCGGATACTAACGTGTAGATAGTACTAGTGTATAGCTAGAACTAGTGTGTAACGAGCTCACCGCGACGAGTGCTAGCAGAGCGCCGCTCTTCATGGTGGTGTGACGTCAGCTAGGCGGTGGCGGGAGGATGTCGTGTGACGTGCGTAGCGCAGGCGTAGTGTTACGCGTGGAACGGTCCCGCACGCTATATAGCCGCGCGCTGGTCGCTCGTCGCAAATCAACTCGTTACCATGTTGGTCACGCTGTCCGATAGATAGACACGCTGCTAATGCATTCGCGACGCTACTTATTGATAAACAATAAACTCGTCATATCTACAAGCAAGGGATAATCTTGCGTTTGTGTGTGCACGAGCGCACGCACTGTCTCAACTTGTTTGTATCAACCAATCAAATTACCACTCACACGCAAACATAATGCGTCCAAATACTGTCCACCACATGGCGAAATGTTTGTCATTCTCTTTTGTCTCTCTCGCAAACTTCGCAGTCTTCTCGTCGCCTTTCTCACAGTCTGAAGAAAAGTCTTCAACGACTGCGCACTTATTAGGTAATAATACTACAGGATGGCCAAATAAGAACTATACAACTTATAACTAAGTTTACCACGAATAGAAATACCAGATATTTTTCAAAAAAACCTTTATTTAGGCTTGGCAATTACGTGTGGTATTACATCTGCCAAATGTCCACCTCTTGCAGCATGACAAATGTGAGCTCTTTTCATTGCATTTCTCATCACATTTTCGTATAGTTCCGGCGTTATCTCACTAACCGCGTCTCGGATATTTTGTTTTAATTGTTCAAGATTTTTCGGTTTCTTAGCATAGACACGTCTCTTTAGATAGCCACACAGAAAAAAGTCAGGGGCTGTTAAATCTGGTGATCTTGGGGGCGAATCAATGTCACCATTTCTTGAAATTAATTGACCTGTAAATATCCATTTCAATGTTTCGATTGTGTCTCGTGCCGTATGTCATGTGGCCCCGTCTTGTTCGAACCGCATGTTTTTCAAGCCCGATTGATTCATTTGATGAAACATTTTTTTTTAACCATCTCACGGTAACATAATAATAATAATATAATAATAAATTCATTTATTGTCAGGCAACTTTGGCCCATAGATACATACCTTACAAACTAACATAATTCGTTAAATAATACAGTTTATGTTAGTAATAAAACTTAAGCCTATGTTAGTAAAAACACTTCACTTGCGTAACGGTAACGCTAACGGTCACGGTAACGATCGCCGTTCACTGTTAGGTACCTACCTACAGAAGTTGGGCCCAATTACTCCTCCTGACCAAATTCCACTCCACTGTCACTCAGCGAGGATTTAGCAGTCGTTCATGAATCAACGAAGGTTGTTTCTCACCCTAATAGAGAGAATTTTGTTTAGTAACAAATCCACTGAGGTCAAAATGGGAAAAAGTCGAAAATCAGTCGCAATTTTTTTAACGTTACCATAACAGAAGACTGCTGGTTTGCATAGAAAGTTTTGATTATTAAAACACGTTGGTCAAGCGAAAAACGCTCCATCCATAACTAATTTGCTGCGTCTCCACGAAATAATTGTTACCAAACAGCTGAAAAATTTGGCGCCTAAACAAATATGGTGGCAAATAAAAGATGTAAACCTCTTAGTTGGCCACCCTGTAATATCGCTTGTGGTGAAAACTAGACCATTATTTTCCTGCCATCATACACACACGATTACTTTTTTACGTGCTGTGTCGGTGTCTATACGTAGATGCAACTTTATTATTCAGTTTTGTCACCACTCGGTTCTTTACATACCTAAACCATGCAGTAACATAGAGCTGCACTGCGTTCTGCCTGTTGTACTAGTAAATTAATTGTTGCAGTGAGCTGGCCATGTCTGCCGGAGGACCGATGATTGTCGAAGTTACAAACGGAGCACAGGACGCCTGTCGCTGGAGTCTGCGACCTGTGGGACTACTTGGAAGAGGCGGAGTGCGACAGACTGAATAGATTAATCAATTGATAGAAAACATCACGCCTATATTCCCTGAAGGGGTCTTTTGATGTGTACGTTTCGTCGATTAAAATTAATCCATGCAATATTGAAACCTTTGCGCTAAATGGAGTGAAAACATGCAGAAATAAAAGTGTTGATAGTATTTGAATTTATTTAATCGCTAGACTAGGAGGTACATGAACTTATCGCTATGCGTGCGCATGTCGTGCGTGTCGTGCACGTTACTTGTGCAGGCCGGGCACGTTACTTGTGCAGGCCGGTGCACGTTACTTGTGCAGGCCGGTGCACGTTACTTGTGCAGGCCGGTGCACGTTACTTGTGCAGGCCGGCTCGCTTGGCCTCTAGCTCGTAGATGAGCAGTCTCCACATCTTCACCACGAACACCTCGGCCTCTTCGTCCAGCACCTGCACAGTCACAACAAATACATCAGGTAAAGGTATCACGCTAAACTATAATTATTGCATCTGCGCGGTTACTTCAACTAACTACTTTTGAATACAGTTGAATGTTTGACAAAGCTAGCCTGAATGTTACGTCCCGAGCAGTGGTGGCATAACTCGGGACAACGCTCGTGTGGAATATGACTGTATCTGTGAGGTGGGATCAGTGAGATGCTGTGACTCCATTGTCTGTCGTCAGCAATTTGTAAGTTATAGAGCCTCCGCGCTTCCGAGAGCACGTTCATTAGAATGGTGATTGATCAAACCTTTTTTCTGTAATAGGGCATATACTTGTATTTACGTTTGTAATCGATCGGTCATAGTCAAAGAAAAATTATAATTTTAACTAAAAAAAAAGTATACCTACCATTACCAAATTTGGCTTTGGACATGTCCACAAAAAAATATCTATGCTCTGTATTTGCAGATGTCATCTGACGTCACAACTGTGTTTGATTAGTCAATTCGTCAGTTTTATATTTTTTTTAATAGTTTTAATTTTCATTTGATTATATAATAAATAATTATCACGCTTGGCAGGCGGGTTTGTGATCGCAAATGGCAAACCCTCCCTTTTGGGGGAGGCCTATGTCCAACAGTGGACGTCTTTTGGCTGAATACCAGTAAATAATAATATAATAAATGGGTAATTTGACAATGTGACTTGTAATCGTCATAGACTGTAAGGTGTAGTATGTAGTGTTAGGTTACCATCTGCACATCATCTAGTATTCCCTGCGGCGCGGATCCCGCTACAACTTTGCTGCAGATGAAGTCTACGAGCGTGGGTTCGGGCTCCCCGATGTACTCAATGATTTTCTTGTTGATCCACGGACGGATCTTCTTCTCCATCAACACGTTGTCGATCTGAAAACCGAAAGTCAGTGTTCATTGTCTTTTCATACCCGAATCAATGAAGGTTATAAATCGTTATCGTCCGTACTATAAGGTGCAGAGTGTTCAGTAGTTATTTGTTATTACCTGCGCAGTGTCGAGCTTGTACTGGAACAGCTGTTCCTTCTGTGTGGGTATCTTGTCGATGAGGCTCTTGATGTGTTTCCTCTTCTCCTCTGCGCTGCGGCTCTCCTTCTCGCCGGCTGCCGCGTCGCCGCCCTTCTTGCCCTTCTCCTTCTTGTCTTTAGCTGTAACAAAGTAAGTACTGTAACTGTGGAACAAGAGTGACGCTCTTCTTGATTGCAATACTTTGCTCATCTGCGGTACACTGACGACGCGCCTCGCTACTATGACGTGTACATGTATACTTATGTCGCGTGTACATGAGCGTGTACGTGTACATGTATACTTACGTCGCGTGTGGTCCTGCGGGTGTACATGAGCGTGTACGTGTACATGTATACTTACGTCTCGTGTGGTCCTGCGGGTGTACATGAGCGTGTACGTGTACATGTATACTTACGTCTCGTGTGGTCCGGCGGGTGTACATGAGCGTGTACGTGTACATGTATACTTACGTCTCGTGTGGTCGGGCGGGTGTACATGAGCGTGTACGTGTACATGTATACTTACGTCTCGTGTGGTCCGGCGGGTGTACATGAGCGTGTACGTGTACATGTATACTTACGTCTCGTGTGGTCGGGCGGGTGTACATGAGCGTGTACGTGTACATGTATACTTACGTCTCGTGTGGTCCGGCGGGTGTACATGAGCGTGTACGTGTACATGTATACTTACGTCTCGTGTGGTCCGGCGGGTGTACATGAGCGTGTACATGTGCAGGCGATGTGTCGTCGTCATCTCCCGCGAAGGCCGCGTGTACACGTCGTACTCGGCACGCATCCGCTATAACAAACAAATTATAAACATTTTATTAACATAAGATCGTTGATCATTCAAATGTGAGTCCTCCCACAAACGAATATAGAACACATGCAAAGTGTAACAATCATAAAGGCAGACCATCACGTTTTCTTCATGCAATGACGAATAAATCTATAATACAACGTTTTATTGAAGTAACGCGAAACCTCACTACTCCCCAACTGATTATTGTAATCAATTAATCCAGCTTTAAGTTGTTTATTTTCAAAACTTACTATAGAAGATTATAACCTTTATTGAATAAATAAACTTACATTTGGCACTAGCTTCCACACTAAGATTCCCTGTGTCGTGGAAGCTAGGCGAAACCACTACATAAAAATACATTTAACAAAATACAATAATATTTTATGAATATTTGTATTTTATGTTGACCTGAATATTCTGATCGGACGAGTCGGCGGGTCACACCCCGCGACCGTGCATACATTAAAATAACATTTTTATACGATGTTATTTTATACATTTGTAGGCATTAACGTAGAAACACGTAGACCAAGGGTCTAGCACTAAATTCACCAAAAAAGTGTCCTGAGTTTACATCATTATACAGGGTGGTAATTTGAGATGGGGCTGTAAGGGCAGCTACCTTAACCGTTGTAGCTACAGTTAACTTTCTTAGCAGAGACTCCATATTTTTTGGAAATATATTGCTCAACATAAAACGATTTAAAAAAAAATGTCAGTACAAGGATATTTTTCACAAAACTTTTTTACGATGCTTATCGATCCTATTTCCCGTAAGGATCAAGACTCATCTGGACCAACTGAGGTTGGAGTACTAGGAACGTTAGAAATCGCAAATAACTTATTTGAAATGGGGTAGTAATAAGGGCAGCTACCTTAATCGTTGTGACTACAGGAAAATGTTCTAAAGAAACTCCATAATTTTTGAAAAAAACTCGATTGAATTCACAGATATTGAAAAAATAATTGGTACAGTCAGCAAGAAAATGGAAGTTCTCACTAAAAAAATTATGACTCCAATCGATCAATTTTATTGTAAGGATCAAAATAATCGGAAGAGTTCGGAATTACCCACTGACGTTAGAGAACTAGAAAAAAAGAAATCGCGAAAAAAATTATATATCTTAATGTTACGTTCAAAAAGAAAAAAAATTGTTTAGGAAATATCTCATGCAGGGTCAATCTGTGTCAATCAAGCGGTTTGAAGGAATTACACGAATTAGGATATACAGCCTGTATACTTAGTACTTACCAAAAATGTGATACAAAATCAACTCTTTACACTTTACTAGTGTAGTTTTTAGATGACCTCACAACACGGAACGATATTGTTGACGAGTAGTTGCTCGCTCGCACAAATAAAGAGTGACGCGCGATTAGTTAAGTAAACTTACTTTCTAGTTTTAGGCTACATTCGGTTGGGACGTGTTTAAGCTCTGATCCGGGTGTTTCTATCCATGTGTTTCTACGTCAATGTTTTGAGGCGATATAAATTCTATGTTTTCCATGCGAGTAGATCCCCTGCACCAATAAGAAGAACTTACATATGGTAGCGAGTAGTCAGGAAAGGTGACTTGTTTTGTATGCCCAGTATTTGTTTGAACATGCACATCAAGTAAGTGAGCCATGTGTTAGTCTAACCTCTTGCGATGTATGTCGCGGGCGCCCTCCACGCTATCCGAATGCAGCGTTAACATTAACTTGTTTCAGTTCGTATTCAAGTAGTAATCGTTCAGCATGCACAGTTGTAGTTGCAATTGTAATAATGTATTTGCAATTTAACTATCGGTCTAAATATTCAAAGTTTGTTTCTTTTTTATTAAACGATTGTTTTTTTGTATTTGTTGTTAATCTGAACTATAAAAACAATCAACCAAAGTCATATACAGGCTGTATTCGAATTCGTGTAATTCCTTTAAGCGACGTGGTTACTGGTGACACATATTGACTCTGTATGGGATTCTTTTTAATTCAAGAAAACAACTAGAATCAAAACATATTTATTTGTTGTGTTCCTAACGTGAGATATTTGTCGCGCTCGTCGTCTGTCTCCCTGGGTTTCGATTCGTTTATGCGGCGCTGAAAATGTTTGTCGCATTTTTTTTCCTTCTCTGTTAGTTTATGTACGACCACTAATCATTACAACAAGGTAAATGGTTATTTTTTATTTATTTTAAACCAAGTAAAATCCGTTGCCGTATTCTATACCAATAAATATGGTAGTGGAATATGGTTTTAAGGAATTACTTACACGAATTTTTTTACAGCCTGTATGTTACCATTTGTGCGAAATAGTCGAAACAAAATATCCTAGAGAAATAGCAAATTTTAGACATCTCTTGTATTATTCTTTTGTTTTTTTTTTTATTATTTTCTAAGGTTTATTTTACACATAACCTGTGAAAATTTCAACTGATTACGTTTTAAGACTGCCCCAGGCAGACGACGGACAGACAACTTAAGTCTAATAATAGGGTCTCGTTGGCACTTTTTGACTATAGAGTATACTAGTAGCACAGTGTACCTACTTACTACATACAGTGGGTCAACGCCCATACATTTGACAGGTCCTATGAAATGTCAAAATTGGTAACACTTGTCATAGGGTTGTCACATAAAACAAATTGCACAAACTTTGTCAAACAAACGTCCAAATTAATTAACGTTTTATAGAAACAGAGACACGCAAAAAGAAAACCACGCATGCGTAATTTTGACGATTGACAAAATAATGCAAAGTTATGTAGCAGCAATTTCGCCATCATATCCTGGAATTTTCTAACAATAAGTATTTAAAACTACAAATTTTGTCGAGGTTACAGTCGCAGTGGCTAACGCTTGCAGGGGTAGGTAAGAGTAATAAATTATTCCCAAATCCAAGGAGCCATAGAAAATTACTTATTATTCATGGTTATTACTTCTATGGTTTTCGTGGATTTAGGCTTTATTTCCAGCATCAACTGCTGGAAATAAAGCCTAAATATTCCTCGATCATTACGGCGGTCAAAAAAATTTAGCAGTTAAATGTAATTTGTCAGGTAAAACGTGGTCAGTATCTTGGTGTTTGAGAATGGATCTTGTTTTTGTAATCAGCGTCCCCGAAAATCATGGATTTGACACCCATCACGGCTAATTTGAAAATTTTCATGACCGCCATCTTGAATACAGATTTTGACCTCATTTTCGTCATCATCATCCCCGAAAACCATGGAAATGACACCCATGACGGTTAAATTGAAATTTTAAAAGCCGCCATCTTGGAAATGGATTTTGACCTCATTTTCAGCATCAGTACCCCCGAAAACCATGGAAAAGACACCCATGACGACTAATTTGACATTTTTGTTGCCGCCATCTTGGATTTCGATTTTGACCTCATTTTTGGCATCCGCACCCCAGAAAACCATGGATTTGACACCCATGACGGTTAAATTGAAATTTTAAAAGCCGCCATCTTGGAAATGGATTTTGACCTCACTTTCGGCATTAGTACCCCCGAAAACCATGAAAATGACACCCATGACCACTAATTTGACGTTTTTGTTGCCGCCATCTTGGATTTCGATTTTGACCTCATTTTCGGCATCCGCACCCCAGAAAACCATGGATTTGACACCCATGACGACTAATTTACTAATTTTCGGCATCAGTGACCCCGAAAAGCGTGGAAATTATTTCCCACAAACAATCATTTGAAAATGTATGTATGCCGCCATCTTGGATTATTAAACAGACTTTATAATAAAATTCTCTTAATAGGTACATACTTGTATAACAATTACAACATACATTAATAAATTAATATAATTTCTATGAACGATATCAATCAAATTAGAAATCAAAAAGTGCGAGCCCTGGAATTTATATCCCGAGTACGCAGTATGGCTACTCGGGACATAACCTCCGCCCCTTCACCCCGCAACCCCCCGCACGATTGCTCTGCGACAATGTTGTACGTTGACCGACTGTAAGGAATAAGATATAGGTAGACTGTGCTAGTAGTAACATAATACAGTAACGAACTCACCGTTGGGTGTGTCGGCCGCGTGCGACGGACTCAGCTTGTGATGGTTCTTGAAGCTGATCGTGATGGGCGAGCTGCCCGTAGACGCCGCGCTGTGCCGGGGGTCCGGGGGGTGCGGCGGTGACGGTGGGGAGGGGGGCCGCGGGGGGGTCGCGCCCCCCTCCGAGCTGGGGGGGGAGGCGCGCCGGTGCCGGTGGTGGTGCGGCACGTGCGGGGGTGTGGCGGCGCCGGGGGGAGGGGGGGACGCGCCGCCCGAGCTGTCCGAGTCGATGGGCTCCGCCTCGGTGGGCAGCTGGCGCGACGCCGCCAGGCGCAGGTACCGCTCCCGCTCGCGTGCCGCACGCTCGCGCGCCTGACAACAGAGCAACGGTACAGTGCGGCCGCAACGCTACGGACTGTGCCTGCACTGCACACTGCACACAATGCTCACCTCTCTGCGCGCCTCCTCGCGCTGCTTGGCGCGCTGCAGCTCGCGCTCGCGCTGCTGCTCCAGCTGCAGGCTCACGTCGATGAGCAGCCGCGGCCGGTACAGCTCCTCCTGCTCGCGACGAGCCTGCCAACACCATGCACGGTATGGAGAATACGATCATACACAAATGGTAAGGGTACGAGTGAGGGTGTGAGCGCAGTGCATACCTTGTCGAAGGCGGCGAGTGCGGCGGGGTCGTCGGGCGGTCGATCCATGAAGATGTGTTGTCTGAGCGCCTCCAGCTCGTCCTGTTCCCGCGCTCGCTCGCGCGCGTCGCTCTCCGCCTCGCGCACGCGCGCTCCGAGGCGTCGCTGCAGCTCCTTGCCCCTGCGGACGTACGGACGGCACATGTACAGAAGTGCTACTGACCGACACGTGCCACTGCAACTACGTGACTGTACTCACTTGTAATACTTGTGGTCGTCGCGCTCGTCGTCGTAGTCCTCCAGGAACTCCTTGAGTCGCTTGGCCTCTCTCTCTCGCTCCTCCTCGCGGCATCGCTCGCGCTCGCGTTCCTTCTCGTACTCCTTCGCCTTGCGTCGCTCGCGACTCTCCCAGTTACGTAACCTGCATCATAATAAACATACCCGGTATAAACTCGTATGACACACGTACCCGTATCTAAAGGGCGACACGTACCTCTCCTGGTAGGCGGCTTCCTTCTCGCGCGCCTTCTTCTCGAGGCGCTTCTTCTCTCGCGCCTCGTCCTCGACCTCCTTGTCTCGCCGCGCGTCTGCCTCGCTACGACTGCGGCCGCGCGACCGCTCGCGCTCTCGCTCCCGCTCCCGGGAACGTTCTCGCTCTCTGTCCCGTTCACGTTCGCGCTCGCGCTCGCGTTCACTACGAAACACAACTTATTAAACGACTAAGATTAAGTTCTATCGCATCGATCTCAAGATTATTACAAGGGACAGTGGAACTAAGTGCGTCTGTGAAGTTCCTTCTTTGTATAGGATTTGTTGCCCAAATTCGGAACGGATGTACCACAAAACCGCACGGACAGTGGAAACAAATGTTTATTATGTTGGTAATGGATTAAGAGTTTATTTAATCTTAGAAGCGTGGCTACTACAAAGGCACCAGGTCTCCCGAAACGAAAAACATATTTCTAAAGTTTAAATACCACGAGTGAGCAGAGCGCAGCTCACGCTGTATCTCCCAGCGCGTGCGTATGTACGGGTGCAGCGCCAACATGTCGCGCGATACACAACACAACACAGTACAGTACAGACGCAGGCGCGACTCAACACTGCGCGTCGGCCGCGTTATCGGGAGTACACTAACGAGCTCGTAAAATATTACATTACTCGAATATAAATAATGTTACTGTAAAAGTACGCGCAGTTCATCCAAATAGGTTTTGTACCAAACTTCAGTGTTATTAGGAGATTCAGTTGATGTTATGTTTTGACTTAAATATAAATAAAATTGTAACATTTATAAAGTTTTGCGAACACACACAGTGTGTTCACATACACTTCATTATTAACATCAAATTGTCTCTACAGGAGCATTGAGCGATGGAGATATCTGTGGTTAAATCATATCCAACACGAATAAGAAATATCAGTTATTGCGTCAAATCATAATATTGTGTGTTTTATGACTAGTAAACTGGCACTGAAATGAGTTCAGCATCACCGCGTGAATACAAGTGTTTTATCAAAGAAAAAAATATAAGAGCAAACCTCGACACTTGTTATCGATTATCTTGATATTATACTTTATATGAATACTTTTATAGCGGGATATTACTGTGAATTTGTACTCTCTGCACAAAAATACTTTGTCTTCAATATAAAATGAAAAACAATACATTTTAAGAATATAGAAGACAGAAAATATAATAAAAAGAAAAATATAAAATGTAAAATTATCCCTACTAATATTATAAATGCGAAACTAACTCTTTCTGTCTGTCTGTTACGCTTTCACGCCTAAACCGAACAACCGATTTTGATGAAACTTGGTACAGATACAGGGTGGTAATTTGAAATGGGGCATGAAGGGGAACTACCTTAACCATTGTAGCTACAAGAAAACGTTCTTAGAAGACCACCCCTAACTTTTGGGATAATTTCAATCGGCATTCACAGATTAAAAAAAGTACAGTCAGCGAGAAAAATGGCTGTTTTAACAAAAAAAAATTTATGATTCCAATCGATCCCATTTCCCATAAGGATCAAAAAACTCTTCCGGACCAACTGAGGTTTGAGTACTAGAATTGTCATAAATAACAAAAAACTATTTGAGATGGGTTAGTTATAAGGGCAGCTACCTTAATCGTTGTCGCTACAGGAAAATTTTGATAGGAGACTGGCCATAGTTTTTGACATTATTTCGAACTGCATAAAAAGATATTGAAAAAAAAAAATTGGTACAGTCAGCAAAAAAATGGTCAGTTCTTACAAAACTCTTTTATGATGCCAATCGATCCTATTTCCCATAAGGAACAAAATACCCTTCCTAACCTACTGACGTAAAACTACTAGAAACGTCAAAAATCACGAAAAACAACATTTTGTTAAAAGTGACGTGAAGGCTGAAAAAATAAATTATTTTATTTTCAAAATCTGTGAATGCAGTTCGAAATATTTTCAAAAAACATGGATAGTCTCTTAAAAACATTTTCCTCTAGCCACAACGATTAAGGTAGCTGCCCCTATTACTACCATATCTCAAAATTAAATAAGTTTTTTTGCGATTTCTGACTTTTCTAGTACTCCAACCTCAGTTAGTCCGGAAGAGTCTTTTGATCCTTATGGGAAATGGAATCGATTGGCATCATAAAAAAGTTTTGTGAAAATAGCCCTTTTTCTCGCTGACTGTACTTTTTTTTCAAAACTGTGAATGCCGATTTAAATTATCCCAAAAGTTGAGGGTGGTCTTCTCAGGACGTTTTCCTGTACCTACAATGGTTAAGGTAGTTGCCCTTCATGCCCCATCTCAAATTACCACCCTGTATAGTCTGAAACCCGAAGAAGGACATAGACTACTTTTATGCAGAAAACCGCGAAATATGTACGCGATAAACGACATCGACGCGGACGGAGCTGCGCGCGACCACTAGCACTTGTCTAATTATGTAACTTGTTACGTTAACACATTAGGCGCCAACTGTATAACGATATGTGTATGTACTCAGAACACAAATGTACAACTGGCGCGGCGTAAGCTGAACTTTGCATTTGTGTGAGTGCACACAGAATCGATTGACAAAAAGCAGTAAAAACCAGTTTAAACCAATCAAAGGACGCGTCTGCATTCATTCTCAGACAAATGCAAAGCTCAGCGCGAGGCCGAGCGGACGGTACTGAACGTTTTTTGAGGGCCAAGACTTGTAAATACCCTTAAACTGTACGATATTAATCATCTTGTATATTGTAAAGTGACACACTACACGTTTTGGGAAACACTGTGAGGGAATTGTTTTAAATAAATTAATAAAAAAGGAAACTGTATGTTATGATTGGATTATATTCTTTTTTTAATTTGCTTTCATTTCATGTCATTCAGCGTATATACGCATAGGCGCTTAGCTTGTAAGAACGTGGATCAAATAGTGTATCCGTATTATACGAAACATAAGCAACATTTTATATCCACATAATGATGCAGGTTATATCCTGATGCAAAATGTTGCTTATATCCGGAATAATCCAGCCCAGCTTACGTGCGCAGCGCGACATAACTTTGCTGTCGCATTATATCGTGCCGTGACGAGATAAAGCATACATCGACGGTCCCTACGTACAATCCCCTAATTACAAATGACAAATTTTACAGAAGAGCGCTTCGGAAACGGGGCTCACATATTCTTACAAGAATAAATGTCCCTAAAACAAAAGATAAAAAAAAAACAAGAGAACACTTCAAAGTTTCAAACACGTATATCATGTTCTCCTTAACCTAAAGTCATGAAATTCGGTATAAAGGTTTAAGTGATATATTTTATTAAAATCAAAATATTTGTCATAAAATCGCTTTTAGTGTATTATTCGTCACTTACTTATACATCGGAATCATCCGTATTGCAAATAGCTTAAGTGGTACTTATTGACTTATACGTGGTACTCTTTAAATTAATCAGAGTCGTAATTGCCCGTTATGACAAATGAATGTTGCACAGTATCCAACGTAAAATTACTGGATTACCACTACTGTTGTCTTACGTCGGAAATTTTAGTAAATTTTGTAGTTATGGGAAACGTCGTGTGTGGATTTAAAGTTCAATTTGTCAACTTAGACTTATTTTTATTAAACTAAACGATAATATAATAAGGAGGGCCGTAAGTCAGGAAAAAAACATTGGCAAATCACAGATCTATCACTTAGGGCATTATACGTAGGGACCAGTGGCGAAGGCTCCATACAACTCGATTCCTATCGGCTTCCCATTCGAAACAAGTAGTTACTGGAATTCACGCATCACACTTGAGCAAGGTAAGCATCTTTTGGTCCGGCTTCCCTTTTAAGAAAATTCACCCTTCGCCACTGGTAGAAACCGTCGACATTATCTCGTCGCGGCACCTGATAGTGCGACGACAAAGTTATGTGGCGCTGCACATGTTAGGCTCGCAGATAGCATGTCGTCAATATGACCAAGGTCTCCTCGGTCACGTCGAAATACTAGGTGTAGCTGTGAAGACTCTTAAAATTGTGGGTGAATAAGCATCGTGTATATCATCCATCATACATGATGCTTATTCACTCACAATTTTATTAAGAAGAGTATATATAAATTAAAACATGTTTGTTACCGTTCTCGTTCCCGCTCCCTCTCTCGCTCGCGTATCTCTCGCTCCCGCTCACGCTCGCGCTGTTCCCTGCAACACATGCACCAGTTAGCGTTTTATTATAACCCAACTAGTTTGTTAGGTGCCCGGGAGGGATCTACTCATTCATCACACTTACCTTTCTCTCTCTCGTTCTCGCTCGCGCTCGCGTTCTCTGTCCCGCTCCCTCTCTTCACGTTCACGCTCCCGCTCCTTGTCACGTTCCTCGCGACGATCCTTACCCCTGAAACATGAAGCACGATCGGGGACAAGTTTTAACCCCACGCTTATAAAGGAAAAGTAAAGCGTGCATTCATAAACCTTGCCAATATGCGATGCTACTAATCGAGCATGTTCTGCCGATACATAGTTAGCAAGATAAGCATTCAACTTTACTATTTATCCGAGGCCGGTGCGACGAGAGCTGGCTCTGTTGTTACTACTTGCCTGGTGACAAGTAGCGACAACAGAGCCACTCACTTTTTCAGCGAATTGACTACGAGCATTTGAGAACCTCCTCCTCTTTTGAATTCGGTTAAGTAAAGTCTAATTACAAATAGATAATTCGTAGCAACTACCTCGAAGTACTCCGTCGCCGGCGGTCCTTCTCCCTCACTTCTCGTTCGGTCCGGTCCCGGTCCTTATCGCGGTCGCGCTCTCTTTCTCTGTCCCTCTCTCGCTCTCTATCGCGTTCCCGCTCGCGGTCCTTATCTCGCTCCCGCTCCCGGGAGGCGGGTCGCTCGCGCTCCCGCTCCCGCTCGCGCCGGTCGTCGCGCTCGCGGTCGCGCTGTCGCTCGTCGCCGCGCTCCTTGTCGGGGTCCTTGGCGTCTCGCTTGCGTCGCACCACGACTTCGGCCTCCTCCTGCGCCCAAACGTCTCCCGTCAGTAGCGGCTCGGCCGGCGCGGCCGCCGCACGCGTCGCCGCGCTCCGCAGCGTCGTCTGACGTCACAGTCACGAGTGCGGCGCGTCTGCCGGGAGCGCGAAGGCGCGCGCGGCGCTCGACGCAGATGTGTCGGCAGTACGGATTACGAGAGTTCGCACACGAACCAATAATAAACACAGCGGCGCGTTCACGCTAACGCGATTCAAGTCTGCGATCAACGCCACGATAACAAATGAAATATTCTATTAAATCACTCAGAAGTCAGAGTATATTAGTCAAAGTCAACCATCGCCAAATGTTTTACTCTAGATGTATTCGTGCAGGAGTGCTCGTTTGAGCTATTGTGTAAATATGTAATTGTTCGCAGTGAGCGTGAACGCGACGGATGATAAAGTCGATCAAGTTCAATTTCATACGATTGACGGTCGTCGGGCGCGCTACCACGCGATAGTACGAGCGACAAGGTTGCGCCGCTCCCCGCCGAGGCCGCTCCTCTGCATCTGAAAATCGCCACCTACTGACCACTCGCACTAACACAACGCTACACATACGTACACGCACACTTGCACACACCCTCGCATGCACGTGCAGTACTCTCGGATGGTAAACGTCGCCCACTAGAACGGCACGATCGGTACTAACAGACTATTCTCGGTTTTGTTGTACTATTCTGTCATACAAAGCACTATCACTAGAGCATTTACATTTTTTTTACGTATTCGAGGACCGCCTACAGCTGCTCAATAACTTAAAAAAATAGCGATTGAATCAGTAGAATCCTACTAATATCGTACTCCCCCAATGCCCTACCAAACCCCACTACGCCAGATTTATTGACGCTCATTGAGAAAAAAAAAATTACCCCTTAAAATTTTGATAGATGTCATCCTGCGGCGTGTTAACTCCATTTCATTAAACTATTATTTAATTAAATGTTATATAAAAACTTCATGCGCTGGAATACAAAGGGAGGATGTACGACCCGAGGCAACGCGACAATACATAAATAAATATACCTGAAAAGGAGTCACCAGACCGCGCGATGAACACGATCAAAATCACAAGAAGTATGTCAAAGATGCCTTAGTACATTTTTAGAAAATTGTTATACTTCTATCTAATTGTAATAATTTTAAACGGAAGTGATTGTAACCTAAGCTTCGTGCGAGCTATGCAGTACCGAACTCGATCGTCCCGATCCGTGGGCGAGGCAGTATGAAGTACTGTACGTACGCCTACACACATACGACGACGGCTCTCGGCGGCTACTTACGCGGGCGTCCGGCGGCGCGCGGCGGCGGGCGGAGACACGCGCGGCGGCGGCGCGGCGCGCTGGGGAGCTCCCGCGGCGCGCAGATGACCCGTTACATTATATCGCGGCCGGCAACCACACACTCGCTACTACGTGCTGACCCCGTGCTGACCCCCTGCTCGTCCGAGCGGTGACTCGCTGGACAGAAGGTCGCGAGTTGATGTACAAAATTTTATTTTAAGGACACTAGCAATATGGGTCGCACGTTACCAGTATTCCACCGTAATAGGTAATGCCACGGATAAGTTCCGAACTGAACAGTTCTCGGTCACCAGTTCGTCCTTCGTCGGTGTATTATTTCCGCTGATATCTAGGCAATAAGTTCGCTGGACAGAAGATCCAGGCGATACTCGAGCTTACTCTTTGATTAACCAAATTTAAAATATATGAACGTGCGAGTGTGGCGCCCCCGGTGCGGGTCGCTCGTCCACAACTCACGAATGTGGAGTCGCGACCGACGGCACGTCCTTTCGGAGCGGCTATGACATAAATGTACGTATGACGTCATACACGTGTGAGCTGACATGTTTGACGTCACACGAGCACGCAGTGACGGATGACGTCGCCGCGTGTTCGCCTCCCGCGCCGCTCCGACCAGACTAAAGCCGCAACTTACACGCTACATAATATTACAGATACCATAACACTCGAGAAACCCTAAGGAATGTAGTGCCGTCCGACAGGATAATATTAATAAAGACGAGGCGTTGTCATTGCAAATCTATCCGATATGCATGCAAATATCGAAACTAGATCTACATGCATCGAAGCTATCATTTACGGGGTGTACGTCGCGTCCAGATTAGTGGGAGTTGACAGCCCATTTCGGGGCGAAGCGGGAGCGACTGCTTGCAGGCGGTTGCTTATACTGAACCTTGGCCGACTGCAGTGAAAGGCCAACATTGGTGGAATAAGGACGCGCACGCTGGCCGTCTAAATCAAAGTCTTGCGAGATGCGTGCTTTGTGTGTGTATTTATCTATGTTTGTTTTTGGTTCTACGCGTGTGATTGTGTGATTCTGTGTGTAGGTATTCGTGTATGGTTGTGTGTGAGTGTGTGTGTGTAATTCTGTATGCGTGTTTTGTTTTTGGTTCTGTGTCCGTGTTTGTATGTGTATCTGTGTGCGTGTTTAGGTTTCGGTTCCGTATGCATGTTTTGTTTTCGGTTCTGTCTGCGTCTTGTGGTGTGTTTGTAAGTAGTTCTGTGTTCGTAGGTACTTCATTTTTGGTACTGTGTGGGTGTTTTGTTTTTGGTTCTGTGAGCGTGTTTATTTGTGATTTTGAGGGCGTGTTTGTTGGATTGTGTACGTTTCATTGAGTGTCATGTTTGTCAGAAATACTTACTAAAATCCCATAAATTTGCAGTAAATTTAGCCAAATTGGTAGGTAAACCCCGTTTCCATATAAATCCCGTGTTACGTAGAGTATTTGATTGTGTATAACGACTCACCGTGCGGCAGGTGAGGCGGCGCGGCCGGAGCTGGCGGCACCTACCACCGCAACAACGTCAGTGCCGAACACAACATACCAGCAACGCTTTATTACACACACCCGCGCGCAACCAACACCATCAGTACAGTCCGAAAGTAAACAGAGTCATAATATTATACGACACAGTGGAAGCCTCTCCTAAACTGACACTGACCAGCTCAGCCTATTATAAGCTAAAACTGAACTCATTATTGTTTAAATATTAATCTATGTTCTATCATTGTCCAATTAAAGCTTTATTTACAGCTTAAGAATTTAAAAGTAAAGCTACGTTCTTCTAAAATTTACTTATTTTTATCCTATTTAAAGAAGTACTTCTATACAACTTTTCAATTCAAATTGAATAACAAAATGCGAGGATACAAAAGAAAATAAGCATAAAAATAAAGTTTTTATAAGTATAATCCTAATCAGAATAATTTAAAACTCCAAACTAAGCGCCTTTCTCACTGCCTGCATACTAAACTCAATTATGTCTAAGTTCAACTGCTTACATTTGTTGTAGACGGTATTGCTCGCTCGCCACAGAAACGCATTCTGGCGATAGTTACAACAAACTAGAGATACAACTAGATATTCAATTTCTGAGTTCTAGATACAGTGTTACTTTACAGAGTAGCCAAATTTTAATTTAGAGGTCTATTTATAGGTGAGTTTTAAACGTTATTATGTTGGTTTTCCGCAATGTAGCCTTATTCCATTATTTATCTTATTTTTGGGAACTGTGCGGACTTGCGGTTTTGAGCGATTTGATAAATCGACGGTCCCTACGTATAATCCCCTAACTACACGTGACAAACCGTTTCCAAGTTTCAAACACGTGTATATCCTGTTCTACTTAACCTAAAGTCATGAAGTTGGTATAAAGGTTTAATATTTGATTTTTAATAAAATATTAAAAATAAAGGTCATAGAAGTCACTTTTAGTGTATTATTCTTTACTTCTACATCGGAATCATCCCTATCGCAAGTACCTTAAGTAGTACTTAGTGACTTTTCAATTTAGTGTATTTATTCGTCACTTAAGTACTTATTTATACATGGGCATCATCTTTATTGCAAATAGCTTGTGGTACTTATTGACTTTTACGTGGTATTCTTTAAATTAATCAGAGTCGTAATTGCCAGTTATGACAATCAAGCTACCCGAAACTGTCTAATTTTCCCAATCAACCTTGAACCTAATGCCTTTGCGATAAAGATGAAAATCAACCTTGAACCTAATGCCTTTGCGATAAAGATGAAAATCAACCATGAACCTAATGCCTTTGCGATAAAGATGAAAATCAACCTTGAACCTAATGCCTTTGCGATAAAGATGAAAATCAACCATGAACCTAATGCCTTTGCGATAAAGATGAAAATCTATTAAAGAAATTTGACAGATTGTTGTAGTATCTTTATGTGCTGGCGTCTACTGTACAGTATCCAACGTAAAATTACTGGATTACCACTACTGTTGTCGTAAGTCAGGAATTTTAGTAAATTTTGTGACTATGAGAAAGGGCTTTGCAACTTTTGCCATACATAGCTGGCATGTTTTTTTTTTCTTTTCGCCAGAATTGAAACCTAGGCCATATGTTAGAGGACTGTATGACAAATCAATAGCAAAAAGAGCTAGGTCTACTAACCGTAACAAAACCAAGTTAGAGAGTGTTTAGTAGATTGCTATTGTTTTTTATCAGGCGTTATTTTTCTTAAATAAAAATACTCCGTGTGATATTTTAAGTTTCCCATTGTTAAATACTACCTACTCGGCAACTCTAATGAGTCATTCCGCGTCCCCCGCTTCCACATTATTATCTTAAATATTCTTTCTAGATCTTCTTGATAGAAGGGCTTAATGATGGCGTAGCAGCAATAAAAGGACATTACTGTTCCTGTATTTCTGGGAAGAGAACACATGGTTGTTGTAGCCACGTCATGTCTGTATTGTGGTATATGGCGTGGGGTAGACATCAACAAAACTTAGGTCCTCCAGCTCAATTTCTGGATTTCATAATAAGACATGATGTGGAAAGAGAGACGAGTACTGATTACGATTAATTAACTTTATCTATAAGAATTAAGTAGCATATAATTGTTCTATGATAAGGTAAGGCAAAGATTTTTGTAAAACCAGAAGTACCTACTAATTATTTAATAAAATAGTTTTGGTTTCGGTTTTTATGATTGTATAATTTCTTTTTTGTAAGAATATTCCATAGTACAATTTAGAAAAGTAACCCAGAAGACCTATCCTATAGTGGATACGCGTTAAATAGTGTTGCAATAGCGATCATCGACTCCTGTCAACCACTGTACGCCCGTGATTGGGTTAGCGATACTTATAATACTTATTGCGTGCAACGTTAAAAATTGCTATCGCAACACTAAGGGCGAGGCCCCACTAGTGCGTTGCGTTGCGTTGCGACGTCGCAGCGCTAGATTTGGACCAATGAGACGTCGCAGCGCTACATTTGGAATCTATAGATTGGTCCAAATAGATTGGTCCAAATCTAGCGCTGCGACGTCGCAACGCAGCGCAACGCAGCGCAACGCGCTAGTGGGGCCTCACCCTAACCGTGAAGTCACACTGGTCCGTTGCGTTGCGTTGCGACGTCGCAGCACTAGATTTGGACCAACCTAGAGATTCCAAATGTTGCCCCGCGACGTCTCATTGGTCCAAATCTAGCGCTGCGGCGTCGCAACGCAACGCAACGGAGCAGTGTGGCTTCACTGTTACGTATACCCACTAACGCGTATCGATTCGATACGTTTATCAGTTTTTTTACTAGGTAGTTTTAGTGATAAAAAAACTGCCAGTGCGAAAAAAATGTAACAGCAACAATCAACTTAATCTATTTTATCAGAGGAAACCTCAAAATATCACGTATGATTGTATTTTCATTTAATTATAATATAAGAAAAATAGGTAACGCGGGTAACGCCTGACAAAAAGATACTAGCAATACTTCTCTGGTTATCTTCGTTCGGTTACGGTTGATAGACCTGATTCTTTTTGCTATTGATTTCTCGTATTGTCCTCTAACATATAACCTAGGTTTCATTTCTGGCGAAAGGAAAAAAGTAAATCATGCCAATAGTTTGCATTGGCTTTTCGTGTGTGGATTTAAAGTTCAATTTGCCGACTTAGACTTATTTTTGATATACTAAACGATAGTATAGGGTGACCTAAAGGTCAAAAAAACAAAAAAGGCAAATAACGGATCTACCACATAGAGGGTTGTACGTAGGGACCGACGAAATATAAGTTATGAATGAGTGTTATCTCTTGTTGAACCGCATTACGTAG
The DNA here is from genome assembly GCA_905220435.1 of Amphipyra tragopoginis. Classification (NCBI taxonomy): domain Eukaryota; kingdom Metazoa; phylum Arthropoda; class Insecta; order Lepidoptera; family Noctuidae; genus Amphipyra; species Amphipyra tragopoginis. The sequence goes on from HG992016.1 coordinate 19,371,203, forward strand.
CTGCAAATATCCACACGTGGGTATACAAAGGCGGCCACGAATAAAAATTAGCTTTTTAGTTTCATCTGTCTGTTATGTTATCGTTTCTGAACCACCGAAACGCCTCTTATTTGGCTACCCTTTGAAAAGTAACACTGTATATCTGCGTGATTAGATAAGTTAATTAAAATAATGTATTATTTTAAATGACTACTGTTCCCGAATTACCACTTAAAATATGATCACCTATAAAATAACAGCCTATACAATCAAAATAAACTGGTTGCTATTGTGGAGAAACGAGGTGTGGTATTCTTGCAACCAGTCGGGGCTTGTGGCCTGAATTTGAAGTACGAGACTTGAATGAAAATCGTGTAATAAAGCGCTGCTTCATCAAACCGTTCAATATAAAACCATTAGTTAAACATAAAACATCGACATCCATGTGCTCGGCTCCCTGGCGACACTACGCGCGGGGAGTGGGGAGGCAGGGGGGGGGGGGACAGTGTCGGGACGCGGGCGGGGGAGAGGGGAGGCAGAGCAGCGGGTGCGACCTTACCTTCATGCTCTCGCGGAACTTGCCGATCTCGCGATGGATCACATCGCGCTTCTCCTCGGATATGTCGGCCTCCTCCAGCACCCGTGCAGTTTTGGAGATGGCCTCCTCTGTGAACAGAGCGTAGTGTGAGACAGGAGGGCGACACAAGAGTACCGGGTGCGGCGGCAGTACGTACCCTTCTGCAGCATCTCGTAGTTGTTGATGTCGTCCTGGTAGTCGCGCATGATCTGCGCGAGGCGTCGCTCGGCGGCGTCGTCCAGCGCCCTCTGGCGCGCGTCGAGGTAGGACGCCTCGCCCTCGGTGCCGGGCGCGCCCTCCTCCTGCCCCAGGCGCGAGCGCTGTTCCGCTGTACGGAGTCAAGTACAACATACAGTCTGTGCTCAGTGCTTCTTAGGAGTGGTATACTACGAGTACAATATCTCATGCGCATGCCACACGTTTAAGATTTGGCAGTGAAAAATGCTCTGCGCTGCGCCTCGCCACATGTAGGCCGGCCCTAAGGTTTATCCAGATTTTGATCCAAGGACTTTAGATAAAGTCGGAACTTAATAAATAAAATACCGTATTTCGAACTTTACCAAACTACTATTAGATAATCATTTATATCATTTTAGCTAACCTCTAACTAAAATATGTATGTATATGAATTATTAATGTTATACATGCATTAAATAAAAATCATGAATTTATATTAGGAACTGCCTCCACTTCACATTAATAATAAAAACACAACTGCTCAAAATATACTAAAAGACTAAAAATTTAACTAAAAAGTCAAAAAAACTAAAAAGAACCCATCAATTATGATTTCCAAAACATCAGTCAATTGTCCCCCAACTGCATCAGAGTTTGCTGTGGTATGCTGAAAACTCAACACAACTTATAATTTGACTTTTTTGTTTAATTTTTAGTCACTTTTTTTTACTATATGATTTAATTCATTGCCATTACTACTCCATTTTTTTTTATTTCACTTCCTTTGTTACATGGAGTAATGCAAGGATTCTAATGGTACCAGATACATCTAAATCAATTCAGGCGAAATTTACACACATTCATAACATACATTAACCGTAAAAACATAACACTCCTTCTTTAGGGCAGTTGATATTTATGTAAGTTGTAATGATTAGTGATTTATATTATATTATTGTCTGATGGTTACTCACTTTTATATGTGTCGACGAGCGCCTGCATCTTGCCGTCGGTCTTGGCCAGCAGCTGCTTGTCGGCGACGGGCCGGCTGTTGAGCAGACGCACGCAGCGTAGCGCCGCCTCGGGGCTCGCGAACTCGCTGAACCCGAACGTGGACACGCGCTTCCAGCTCAGCACGGGCCCGCACGCGCTCAGCAGAGACCGGATCATGGCGTCCGGCGCGCGCGACGATATGTTACCTGATACACAACAACGGTGGTCAGACTCTACCACCTCGGGCTCTCCGCCACCTTCAGCTGTACGACGTACCTATGAAGACTGTGACGGGCGGCCCCTCGGGCTCCTTGGCGCCGTTACTGTTGCGCGTGGGCCCTCGCGCGATGACGGCCTTGCCGGGCGGCGGCGCGGGCAGCAGCGCCCCCCGCGCGCCGCCCGCGCCGCTCGCGCCGTACGCACCCACCATCACCTGCCACACAAACAACCCTTCTATTACATCTCAGAACATAGCTATCACATTACACAACTAACACGAAAACAGGTTCATTAGAAAAAGGGTCAATTTTCGAAAGAGACATTCTGAGAAATGGTCATATAGCGACCAGTACTGTAGATATTTTACGAAGTGGACGTTCTATGACCATGTCATGTCTACTGTCCTTCACAATATATTTCCTATAATTATTCATCATCATTACTTCATCCATAATTGCACAAACAAAACCTTTGGTTTCCCTGAAGAGGTCACTGAATCGTAACCAGGCTTCGGACACTAGAAAATCTACATCAGGCCCATGCAGGGCGCCGTAAGAGCGTCGGTGTAGCTCCTTGCTCCGCCATACCTCCCTGCAGTCATTAGTATTAGGTACCTAGCCTGTTCTCTTTAACCAAGCAGAGTAGGATGAGTCCTTTGTTCAACTACATCTTGATGCATCCCCACATTGGCTTTGTAAAATTACTCCCTGAGACGGCACACCTTGCAGTTGTAGAGGGTCTTAGAATTTAAAAAGTCTCTTTTTAAGATTTCATAATCATCATGTCAAAGTAATTAGATTTAATATTAAATATTGCATTGTATTTATGAGTGATTTGTTTACATTTTGGAACGACACAATTCAGTACATTATTACTTTCAAACAAAAGCAAAATTATTTATACAAAGTTAGTCAGAAAGGGGGTACTAATCCAAAAGGGTACACATTAAAGTACCCATAGTACTTAATGAATAACTTTTGTTCTACCACTTTCCCCAAAAGTCAATAGTTTAAGAGAAATACCTGTTCAAACATTTCATAAAAATATGCTAAAATCTTCTATAATCAGCTGTGTTTACATTTTAGGTCATAATTGGGGTCACAAATTAGAAGCTCCATTTTCTGAATTCGTAACTAAAGCTGGGTTGAAGAATTGTTGAAAATACTAAAATATTTAAGAATTTTTTTATTGAATTTTGAAATTTTAACATTTGCTTTGAAATGGTCATCAGTGGTACTTTAAGTGGCCGGTGGATTAGTAGGCCCCTTCCGACTAACCTTAGTTCTTTTAAGTAATACCACAGGTAATACACTAAAATGTAGTGTTTTATAAGGTAAACAAATACTCAAATAAACACAATGCAATATTTGGTATGCACAAATAATATAAACCTTCAATTTAAAAAAAACCCTCCTTTTTATGTGTTTTGATCCTTTTTAGTGATTATTATTAGTGGTGAAGTGCTTTGTATAATGAGTCACACAAGCTCAAACACAATACGTCTGCAACTAGTCATAGTAGAGTGCTGGTCGCCATCATCAGCCATCTTCCAAGTCCATCTTGTCATAAGGCATGAAACAAGTCATGATCCAAAATTGACTAATTATTTGATTATTATCTACTTTTGGAGAAGTCTTAACAAGCTTCCAACCCAAACCATCAATCAGATCATTTAGTTTCAAGTCAATGGGACGTGCGGATATTACAATTAAATATAAATTGAACAGCAGAGAACTATACACCAACTGTGAAACAAGCTGAAGATCTTGCTACAGCTGAATGGATTTCCATCAAACACAAGCTATAACCATCTTGATTAAACCCGCTTCCAGACTGCATTGAAAATGGTTCATCTGTTTTGGTGCTACAATGCCACAGACTATACATAGACATATAGATCAACAGATATAGGTTACAAACTTATAACAGCCCTCTTTTTTCATGGCAGGTTTAAAATTACATCTAAGAAATATTAATATTTTACATAGCAATGAATAATTTTATGAACTCGAAAAAAAAATTAATCTCACGAGTTATACAATCACTTCTACCTTAAATATTTATTGATACTGTATTATTTAATTAAAAACATGTGAACAAGTTGACAAATTCATGCACTAATTAGTGTGAATTACTACTCATTTCACATACAAACAACATACATATCTAAATTATACTCTCTGAAACCATCATGGTAAAGCTAATACAAAAATTACTTAGTCTTTTGAAAAGTTAATATGGGTATTTTGTGAGAAGCAAAAATGTAAAGTAAAAAATAAAAGAATAACTTACCTACACCTCAACTCTTGGATATGAACAGATATTGTTTTCAGTAATGACTTTACCAAATTACACACGTCAGTCACCGTCCTGAATCGATCACTTAAGCGAATGGACATTGGTACACACTAAAATAAGGAATCGATGAGTAGAGGAGAGTATGAAGAGTCCGCGGTCGGGGAGTCTCCGGCTACCAGCAACATCAGTGAAACTGCACAAGAGGTTAGATCCTGAAGCACTTACATGCGTAGGCATCTGCATGGTGACGACACCCGGCGCGATCCCGTATGGCACCAGCGGCGGCCGCGGTGGGAACGACATCTTACCGCTGAACACTCGTGTTTTGCTTACAGCTTTGCTCCACTGTGGAACGCCAGGTTTCACCACAAAACCACCACCGGTGACGCGTACACTTTTTATAATAACTTAACGGAGTGAGCACTAACTACTACTCACATTAAATAAAAAATATATACTATATTAATTATAATTTACTAGTAAACCAACTAAAAATCTCACTTTAAACCACAGATTATTAGATTCACTTTTATCACCAACATGGTTACTTTGGCAGCCATATTGTATTTTTTGTTTTTTTTTTATTTTGTTGTTTTTCAATTCGTCCAGAAAGACAAACTAAGGTCATCAATTATACTGCCTTTTGAGCGCAATAAAAAATATACAAATGTAAAACAGAATCCATTCTAAAGTAACCCGAAGTTCCAACTACACAATGAAATTATAATAAAATTTATTAATTAATTATGCCGTTTATTCATTTTGAATCTTATATTACCCAGTATTCATCCAGTATCATGTATTACCCAGTTACTGGGTTGTGGAGGTCTGATAAGCAGTCGCTCCATGTAAAATACTGATATTCAGCTGCATCCGGTTCGACTGGAAGCCGACCCCAAGATAGTTAGGAAAAGGCTAGGCAGATGATGATTCATTTTGAATCTTATTCATTACATTTTTAAATGTTTCTTCTATAAAAACCAAACAAAAAAAACGTAAAATATAAAACCCCCATTTTTTTTGTTTGGTATTTATTGACTGGCATCGGGAGCAAGGTCCAAGCTACCGGTGGTTAGGGCTCCCGAGACAGGAACTTCACCACAATAGGCACTGTGTGGCGGAGGATTAATTGTTCTTATTATCTATTCTAAAAATATTCTCCGATATGAAAGAACAGAACACTTAAAGATCACTGGTTAGCATCATCGTTTAAGAAGAATAGGATCATCTGTAAAAAAGGGGAAAGCAGAACCGTAATTAATCCATTCATAGTGATCTGCGTCTGCAAGGTCTAGAAAAGGGCCAGTGCGATAAGGGGGCTTACCATGACCTCTTATGAAAACGTTCAAATGCCAGCCAGTCAACTTCTGTTCAAAAGCAGGCCTGCTTCTGAATCGCTTAAAATCTAAGTTAAAATCGTACCATGACAGTACCTGTGACAGTACTAAAGGTGAACGACTATTCAACCAAGTTGAACGGATAAGCTTGTTTAAGGTACGAAAAGTCTATACAAAAAAAAAAGGTGAACGGATATCGTAAACGTCAACGTAGCAGGTCTCCCGCAGGCCTGCTCTAACGATGTCATAGTACAAAAAAGCAGGGCAGTTCAACTTCCAGGCAACTTCTGCCCTGCTTTAAGAGGTCATGGTAAGCCCCAAGGAGGGCGTTATCAAGATTGAGAACAAAAAAGGTAGAGCCCACTGTCTTGTGACTCGTCGGAATCAGTCTTGTACCGCTTCGACCGGACCTAACTATCTACTGCTATCTATTGCGTCCTGCTGTAGGTACCAACCATAGAAATAACATGTAGGTACCCAACATGTCAGATTTTTTGGCCGTGCGCACATATTATGGATTTTAGCAAGCGCACCGACAATTTGCTATCTTCAGTAAACTTTTTTTTTCTGCTGCATTTGTTTTTACTACTCTGTATAAACTTTTCTTCAAAGAAGACGTAAAAAATGTATGGAGCCTGGGATTAAAATAATTGAAAAAAGCAACGATCTGAGCAATATAGGGTAAAAAGCATAAATATATTGGTTATTTTGAGCATTTAAAAAGATATGATAGCCGCGCTTTAAAAAATACTGAAACTAAAAATGTAATGGTAGAAAAAAAAACTAAGCTTGCAACAGTTGCAACACTACAAACGCAAAAACGCAAACGTAAATAATACGTCCATGGTAAACACACGTAGAATAGCATGTTACATAAAAAGATAGTGTTAGACAGTCGTCAAAGTCAAGTCAGTGTTAGTTTTTATCATAAAACTTCACTAGAGTGCGCGCACGATAAGTCTGCGCGCGGCCGAAATCGGAACTAATCACGGTCCACCAAAGTATGTGCCGTTTTATCAATTTTGATAGTAGAACTACCTGATTGTAGGAATATTTAACGGGAAAATTATGTTTAGCGATAAAAAAGTTAAGCATAAAAAGCGGTAATTTGAACTTTTGCGATCATGGAAACGTTTAGCACGCCCTCAGTCGCGCGCAGAGTTATCTTGCGCGCACTCTATTTATTTAACACTTAAACATTTTTTTTAAAATACTATTTGGTAATATTTGACATGTCACTTGAACAGTGTTGCCAGTTCATTCCCGTCAGGATTGGCAACCCTTTAAAAAATGAAGCGGCAGTTATGAATAAGAAATAGTCCGGTCAAGTTAGCCCAAAAAATAGGGGTAGGTTAACAGAAATTCGCATAGAGCTGAAAATTGGTATGAATGTTCGGAACACCATTATAAATGAAATGTAAAAAGTCCCCATCGATCCTACATTTGCAAAAAAAATATTCAAGGTCAAAGTTTGTAAATATGGGTTTTTTGCGTTTTTTAGCCAAACGGTAAGTTTTATGATAAAAATAGGTCAGACAAAAATTGTAGCTTATGCAATTAACTATAAAATTGTCTACAATTTTTCCCCTAAACGTCACCATTTCTGAGATACGGTGGTTGAAAAAGTTGTATTCTTCATAATATTCGTTTCCACACGTCACCTGGAAGGTAGTGTACTTGGCGCGTTTTTTTAACGTGGTTTCCCCGATAGGCCTATCCCACAATCTATTGTGATCTTGTTTAAATCAATACTATTTCAAAATATGTAAAAACTGGTGCTATTGGAAATGATGAAAGCCGTGTGAATTCTAAAACAATAGGTAAAATTTTCCGTCTCATTCATAATCATCTGATAATTCTGTTTCCTATTCTTCTTGTTCGTCTTCTTGTACTTCTTTTTCTGCTTGTTCTTCTTCTTCCTGCTGGGTGTAAGTAAATTGTTCTAACAGCGATGCATCAGATGTTTCCTCACTGATATTGTACGAATCCTCTTCTGATGGTGATTCAACATTGGAATACGACTGACCTGATTAGTCACATCGATGTGACTAATCCGGCCAGATCGAACGGTGTCAGGCCGGATTGAAATTGGTGCCGGATTGCAATCCCTAGTTACGGGGCAAATTAATTAAAAAACATTATGGAATAACAAAAATATAATTATATTATGACGAATACAAGTTTTCTCTTTTTTTTTTGCAAAAAATACACACGCGCCAAGTAGCCCATTAGCACAAAGGTAACTGGGGTTCAATTCACCTAATTAAAGAAGTTAAGTTGCAGTGTAGTTGCAATTAAGTTTCGATAAAAACAACGCTTTTCGTATTCACGTATCATCGGCGACCGCTGTCAGATACGCTCGCGTCAAGTTCGCGTCACACGCGAGCGCAATAACGGCATTCTATTGCCGCTTGCCGCGCATCATTTGCATTTGACGTTTCAAATGACAGCTTTTGTATAGAGAAGTTCACGCGCAGCTTACGCGCAGTTCAAATACTACAAGAATACCATTTAGCACTAAAACTTGAATTTAACTGCAGCTTCGCTTAAACTTCATCGGCGCGTCATGACATTACGTGAATTAGCCTACTGGTCGACACGTCATTTTTTGGTATAGGTACCCTCAGAGGGATTACGTAGTTTATTACAAAAATCGGTGAAACTATCTTCAGGTATTTTAAACGGTAGGTCTTTTGACCGTAGTTATCTTGAAAATAGAATAAACTTAGGTATTATAATACGTAACCCCTCAGAGGATATAACTCAGAGCAATAACTAACATATTTATTTGTTATTGCTCTGATTTGGGGTATACCTTGTAATATGAGCACAGATCAAAATTAGGATTGCGGTTTGTTCGTGAAGTTCGTTTCATTTTACGCAGCGCTTTTAAGTGAAATTTCCTTCATCAAGTAATTTAACTTCGTAAAACTAAAGTTGGTCTTGTTAAAATAGGTTTTGCCCGATTTTTCGATCGTCAAACAAACCGAAGACCTCCGAGAAGGTTATGGTCATGAGAATACTGACCAATACATGTATCCATAGCATACACTAATATACACTGTGGGCCCTTTCTGATGCTATTAGAGTCAATAATGTTATATCAACAAAAGTATAATTCAGGCAAACCTTGGGTTGAACTGGCAACATTTATAAATTATCGTGTGAGTGGTTATATATGAAACTTCTCAGTTCACAACCCTCCCCGACAAATAGACTTAAGGCGAGTGGGGTATGGTATGACCAAAGTGGCAACCTTTTTACCGTAGAGATTTTTCGAGTTGTGAATTTCCGTAAATAATGATTATTTCGAAAATTAAGCTTTATTCAACAAACTATATCCTAGCTTTTCTTCTCCCACCAGGCATTGGAATCCTAGGTTACCTTTCGAATACCTCAGGGCCACGGTGTATATACTGAGAGAGCAACCGACGCGGTTGACGACTGAGATCGTAGACATTATCACTAACTAATCTGTAGACTGAGACGTCGACCGCGTTTGTCTAAAGCTCGCTACACACGTTCAGGTCTAACTGTGCGATTTAACTGTACAATCGGACTGTACACATGGACGTATAAACGTCCATGGACTGTACAGATAAATCTTCAGGTGTGTAGAAGTTGAGTACAAACTTTTTGTTGTACATATCTAACAATTTATAGACCGACTGTACAGTTAAATCGCACAGTTAAAACTGAATGGTGTGTAGCGCAATTAAGCGTGTAGCCGCCACTGTATACAAATACTTAATATAAATAGTAGGTAGATGTGTACTTCATACGCCCTTTAAAGCTGAAGACAGTAAAATAAGCTAACACCATATTTCGTGTCTAGTATGTGAAGTCGTCAGTTAAAAATCATTGAAACGTTATACATATTTGTGCTATAATTTGTTTGTAGGTAATAATGCAACACAGAAAATCTTAGTTGTACGCCGTCAATCGTCTATTGATATGATGATGATATGGCGAACTAATTACAGCTCTTTATTTTGATACATGAACTTTCTGTTACAGTCAGAGAACAGTTTCAACGAATGTTGAGGTCGCACTGCACTGGTAATTAAAAATTATACCAAAGATATATTATTAACGTAGAAAATAATATATTTCTGGTATATAAGTGCAACATTGTTCGAGTATCAGCTATGGTTCCTTACGGCACTAACATTAAAATATCACAGCATGGTACAGCGTAGTCGTAGTGTAGGTACGTCCTACAATGTGTACTTAGTAACTATATATTCACGTACTATTTACAACATTTAAAATGACTATTATACGTACTTTTAGAAATTAAGTTTCCTTGGTACGGATTCAAATAAGCGTCTACGTTGCAAGCACATTAAAAATACAGGGTCTTACTTAAACAAAATATTAAATATTGCTGATGCTGCCAGAAACAAAAACAACAAACGTCAGATTAACACAATCATTACATTATACATTACAAGACAGCAGTCAAACTGATAACATCCAGACGACATTGGTGGGTCCTAATAATATAGACGTAATATATCTACAACACCAGCTCAAAGTTCCCTCGATTGATCGTATTACTATAATTTTATTCATTTTTACAATTTCATTTAAATTGTGTACGTTATCATCCGTCCATGTTACTTTATGCGACCGGGCTCGCCTGTCTCTTGTTCTGAGAATCGTGCACTCCTAACAGCACACGCAGCCGTGTCGCTAGTCGTCCTTGTTGTGGTCACTGTCGGGAGCGGCCAGGCCGCGCCGGTGGCCCAGGATGCGCGCCCCCATGTACCCCAGCAGCGACCCCGCCGCCGCCGCCAGCGCCCCCGCCTTGGCCCCCACGCACAGACCCACCGGGCCCCCCGCCAGCAGCCCCAGCGCCGCGCCCCCCGCGCCCCACGCGCCCGCGCGCAACCTGTAACCGTGCAGTGTGTGCTGTATACTGTGGCGCAGCTGACCACCTTAACGTACAGCGGCGTGACGGCCTACCTCTCTCCGGCGGCGAGGTGCTCGCGCGCGGCGCTCACGTTCTCGGCGGCCACCTCCACGTTGCCGGCCGCCGACGCTACCTACGGACATACACAATAATATAGGATCACGACACTCAGGGCGCGGCCGGCGGATTGCTGTTCGTAACAAGTCCACTGAGTGACAGCGGCATGGAACGTCGAGCAACGTGCAGCTCGCTACCTAGCTAGGACAAACCCTTAGAGTGGTGAGTGGGCACCTGTTCCCGCTGTGCGAGCGCGGCGGCCTGCGCGTGCTGCCACACGTCGTGCAGTGCGCGTACTTCCGCCTGCAGCTCGCTCCAGCCGCGCAGTAGCGCCTCCCGCTCGCGCAGCGCCACCTCCTGCACACAAACACACGCAGAGAACGCTCTAACAACCAAACTAAGAAGTGTTACTGTAGTTCTGCACTTTGTCCATCCGGACCCCAGATAATAATGATAAGGCGAAGGATTTGATCCTGGGTTTAAAGATTCCCGATATTCGTTTTGTAGAAATACAAAGATATGTACATGATTATAATAGATCCGTATAAATAATCAGATCTCATTTATGTTATGAGCTATCTCTTGAGAAAATCAATCGGAAATTTTAAAAATACTAAAGTAAGGAGTGGTTTATTAATACGTAATACGTACCACGAAGCAAATACCTATAATGAGGAGATGTTGTAATTAGAATTTCATATGATACGATGCGTGACACTTTGCGGGGGTGAGGGAAACGTTACGCCCCGCCTACTTACGCCTACTTTACGTTTACAATCTAGCGGTGAATAGGAAAAACCAAAAGAATAGATAACTAATACGTAGTTTAGCTATATGACGCTAGATGTCTTTAGTAACAAATATATCGTAACAAGGACAATTTTTATAGGTATTAAATTAATAGTAGTTTAATAACATTATCCCTACACACTTTTGACGTGTGTAAGTCAGAAAGACAACTTTCGCATTTCGACGGGTCCTACGTATACTATATAAGTGCAAAAATCAAACTTTACAGAAGAGCAGTTTAAAAGTTCGAAAGCTTTTAAATTTCACATAAATTAGTAGAAGTATTTGAAATTTTGGAATGGACCATATCACACCATTTGAAAATTTCAAATATTTCTTTTGATTTACGTCAAATTTAAAATCTGTAGAATCTTTATACCGCTCTCCTGAAAAGTTGGGTTTTTGCACTTGTACTAGTATACGTAGGCAGTGCCGGCGTTAGGGGGGGGCGTGATGGCCCAGGGCGACAAATTCTGGGGGGCGCCAAGGTCTGAAGTTGGAGTACAAACACTTGATATTGCTTCCCTCAAGTGGGCGCCACAATATTTTCGCCCGGGGTGTCAGTGGCCCTTACGCCGGCACTGTACGTAGGACCCGTCGATTTGATAATTGAATTTTAAGTATGGTCCTGTCTTTTCAATTCTTGGCTATTTTACACTATTTCACGACAGATGGCGACCGAAATATTTCACGGTTTATAATAATGATAAAAACAATACTTATTACGATATTTTTGTCAACAAAAAGGCTTTACAAAATCTTAAATCTATTTCAAATCAATGCAATAAAACTATAAAGATAAGAATATTTTTCATGTATTTTTTAGTTATTTATGTGATATAAGGTGGCGCCATCTTACGTCGAGCAGTAAAAGTATTGTTATCATGTCAATGACATGATAACAAGAGATTTTTCTAGAACGAATCTAATAAATTACGTTTAAAAATAGTTACAATCAAATTGTGATGCCATCCAAGACATCAGAACGTTCATGTATTTATATTAGCTTTTGCAAGATAACATAAAACATTTCACCTTTTCATTCAAATAACAAAGAAAATGATAAAATGGGATGGGAGCGGGAACGTGAAGTTGACAGGACGAGTGCCGACAGACTGACATAGGCCACGCCCACCTGATGACGTCAAGTTCTACATTGATATCACGGTACACAGTTGCTTATGCCATCTCCTCTTTGTATTTGCTTCGTGGTACGTACCTATAGTGTTAAGTTAAGCCCTAGTGTATTCTTATAAATGTAAGACAACTCATTACTTTTAAAAATGTTTTCGGTTAAAATACATACGTGTTAATAAATAGATACGTGCAACGGACACTCAAATTCGGATAAGACGCAGTGCATTCACGCAATAACTTTCAGTCAAGTCTATTCGTAAATATCAATAATCGAAATCAAATGCTTCTCACGTGGTCATCGACGCGGAGTTGAATTTGAGACGCAAATTCAGGCGGAGCATCGTCGTCAAAGTTGTCGTCAGTGTGAGCATGTGCGACCACTCCTACTGAGTCCGTCGACACTGCGCTGGCCGCCACCGGAGCTACTTCCGTCACATTGCGATTTATCGACAAAGGGGACGTTCCTGAGGACCAACCAAAACATCAGACAGATTTACAACAAACTCGTATAGAGCTGGACGCAGAGGAGTACAGACCAAAAAGCAACGAATAGGTTTAGTTACTTTCGTTGAAACGAGCCAGTCTATGTTTAGCGATCACCAACGAAGCCTCAGAAGACCAATACGCGACATTTGGCACTGGTTACAGTGGTTACCGTGTTCGATGGCGTGGTCTGTACCCAGCATGAGACCAGTTCGCACGCTGCGGATTGTACACGCTACACAATGAGGCATGCACTACGCTCCAGTAGACAACGAAGCGAAACGTTCAGAAAAAATATGATTCAGTTAGATTAATAGCACAAAACTCCAGTCTGATCCATTCATAGAGAGTCGGTTAGCGCACGAGTCATGCAGACCGAGCTCACCCGTCAGTCGACTGCGACCCGGCGCGGACGATACCAGCGCCCTACAGCTGTCCTCTATTAAACCTACATACAAGACAACATTTAGAAAATTAAACCAACTTCAATCTCCTAAACTACCACGTCGGTTACGAAAACTCTTTTAGAATAAGTAAGTAAGTAAGTAAGTAAATCATTTATTTGCGTAAAACATGGTATACATTGATGTTAATATTATTACAGTAGCTCAACATGTTTCGCTAAGATATAACATAGCATGCAAAAATTTATATTTTGACAAAAGGAATCAACATCTCACATCCATAAAATCTTTTAAACAGTAAAAATTACATTCAATAAGCCACTTGTGTAATTCTGTCTTAAATTTTCTCGAGTTCAATATTTTAAAGCGACTTGGTATTTTGTTATAAATACGTACGCACATTGCAAGGCAGTTTTTGTTGTATTTCGCAAGTCTTGGCAAATCACTTAATACCAGTTTATGAGGATCTCGTCTGTTTCTGGGATTTACATCATTTGCTGATTTAAATAAATGTTTGTTGTTAACTACAAATATACATACCTCATATACAAGGTTAGTCAGAAAGGGGGTACTAATCCGCAGGCCACTTAAAGTATCACTGATGACGGTTTTGAAGCAAGTGTTAAAATTTCAAAATTCGGTCATTATTATTTCCATATAAAATAATTTTTATTTTAGTTTTTTCAGAAATTCTTCATCCCTACTTTAGTTACGAATTCAGAAAATGGAGCTTCTAGTTTGTGACCACAACTAGGACCTAAAACATAAACACAGCTGCTCATAGGTGAAGGTAGATAGATTTTAGCGTATTTTTTTTGTAATTTTTGAACAGCTATTTCTCTTAAATTATTTACTTTTGGGGAAAGTGGTACAACAAAAGTTACTCATTATTATGGATACTTTAACACCCTTTCGGATTAGTACCCCCTTTCTGACTAACCTTGTATATACAGACATGGTAGAGGTAGCAGACCAAACCTCTTGAACATTGGTCTACATGAGTCATCAGGTTTAATACCACTTATTGCTCTGATGCACTTTTTTTGCGCGATAAATGCTCTATCCCTATTGGTACCATTACCCCACATTACGAGACCATATCGCATTAGCGACTCAACATAGGCGTAGTATGACATAATTGCAGTTTTTATGTTAGTTACGTTTTTAACTTGCTTCAGTGCGTATACAAATTTATTGATTCGAGTGCTTACATTATCTACATGTTCTTTCCAGTTAAAATCTTTGTCTATTATTACGCCTAAAAACCTTGTATGGATTGCCTCTTCGATTTTATTAATATTAAGTTTTATATTGTTTTTATTATTATTTGATTGATTAAATTGGATATAAACGGATTTATCTAAATTTATTTTTAAATTATTCATGTCAAGCCAAAGTAGTAATTTATCTATTGTATTATTTATGTCAAACTCATGGTCAGTCTTGTTTTTCTTTTTATCTGATGTCACTATGATTGATATATCGTCGGCAAATAATATGCATTTATGATTGGTTATTTTTATGATGTCATTAATATATAAAAGAAACAATATTGGACCAAGCACGCTTCCTTGCGGAACACCACATTTATTTTGCTTATATTCTGATGAGTATGGTATCATATCTCTATTACTGTTAATTTTACTAATAATGACACGTTGCTGTCTATTGCCTAAATAGGAAGATATCCATTCAAGTGCAGGTCCTCGAATCCCAATAGTCTCTAGTTTATCCAACAATATGCTGTGCGACACAAAATCGAAGGCTTTTGATAAATCAAAAAAAAGTCCCGTAGTCAGATGATTATTATTAATATTTGAAAGTACTGCCTTCATAAGAGAGTAAATAGCTAATGATGTGGATTTCTTTTTTTGAAATCCATACTGTTCAGTACTTATTATTTGGAATTTATTGCAAAATTCTATTAGCCTTTTATACATATATTTCTCATAATTTTTTGAAAAAATAGGTATCAGTGTAATTGGACGGTAATTACTAATATCACTTTTATCTCCTTTTTTAACGAGGAGAAGCATACCTATGTTGAAGTTGGTGCATCAATTTCCGAGACAAACATAATGATTCTTAGAAATTCTCTAAGGAAATATTACAGGTTTTTCTTCATTATAATATTTGTGGATAAAGCTAACTTTATCCAGATAAACCTAGTTCTTTCCAATGCCCATTAACAAACTTTGAACATTATTCAGCTATTATTGCATAATGTCTTATCTTCTTTTCCTTTGTTTTCTGTCATCGATGCTGAACTGGACCTGTTTGGTACAGCCGCTGGGCAACAGCACTAGTGTTCTATACTTTTTTATGTTATGTTTTTTCTAAGGTTTAGGGACGCCCTACTAATCCTAGGAGTACGGAAAACAATTACGGGACCCTATTACTAAGCTTACGCCGTTACAGTCCTCTGTCCGTCTGTCACACTTGCTACGTTTTGCCCTCAACCTCCACAGCGAGTTTCTGGCTACACGATTAAATAGAATCTAGTTGAAGGACAGTCTGACCAGGAGTCGAGGTGCTGTGATATTAAGATGACGTATACTCGCATGTTTCGACTTATTTTTGTTTCATGTAAAGTGGAGAAAGTTCCTAACAAATGTTTTTTTTTCTTTTAAAACCATTTTTTTTTATACATATAATAGCTGGATAGTGTCCGAAGTTTGGAATAATTTCGGACTTTATCCAAACGCCCTGGATAGAAATAGGTTTATCTGATACAGTTAACTTTATCCATCCACCTAGCATTGACGGTGATATTATATCCATTCTACTCGAGCGATATATCTGTGGACTTGCCTCTCACTTATATTTCACTGCTTCCACCTGTGCTGTTGATTAACCAACTGACCTAAGGACAGGTTCACACTCAAGTAAACTAAAAAAAACTTGGCGTGCGTTTGACGACAGCACACAGTGGAGTAGTTAGTAGTTACCAAGGTAGTCCACGATGGCACGCAGCGTGGTGTCGCGCGAGCGCTGCGTGAGTGTGTCAAAGCGCGCTCGGTCGTGCTCGCGCACTTGCCGCCGCAGCGCGTCAAGCTCCAGCAGCAGCGTGCGCAGCTGTGACGCAACACGCCGCGCGTGCGTCTGCTCGGCGCGCGCGCGTACGTACTCGCCTTGCTCTTCGTACTGCACGAAACACAACTTAAAGACGTACCAACTAAGACCTTATCCAGATGAGGCGTTTTACGCGCGTATCTAATCGCGTGATTATGAGGTACTTGAGTTTCATATACATATTCCGTCCACATGCAGTCGCGCTTTTTGCTGCTCGCGCGTGAATCGCGTGCAAGTCACCAGAGCTTTGACACGCGCGAGTGGTGCGCGTTCGCCATTGTTCCGTCCAGTACACGCGCGATAGTTGAAGCGAGATGACGTAGTATTTCTACAAAAATGGAACAGTCTGACCCCAAATGCTCGCGAATATAACGCATCATGTGGAGGCAACCAAGGCATGTATACTCGCGTCGCCACACGCACGTAATTCTCCTCACCTGGACAAGCTCTAACAGTCTCACGACTCACAACATGCAATAAGTAACTGAAATAAATAATTCATAACAACAACAGTTGTCGCAAACCAATATGCGTACTTGTATATTAATCTGATTTGTACAGACAACATTCTAATAATCTATTTGAGGGCTCAGGAGGTACATGGAATTGTCTGATAAGGTAAGTTGATAAGGCTATTGACATTGTTCGCCATTATAGTGTAGTCTACAAATTGCACATCTATGGATTACTGTGAACTATGTGCTGGAACCAGGCTATCAACCTTCCAACATCTCATCTGGACCAATGAAGTTGTATGGTTAATTATAACAGAATTGCAGCCAAGTTCTGCACGGTTCAATTTTAGAGGAGCCTCATTCATGCTGTTAGTTTTTATTAAAATATTCACAAGTGTTTTTTTAATACCATAGGTTTGCATTTGATCAGTTTATGTACCCCCAGTTTTTTTAGAAAACAGACTTTTTGAATGCATAGAATAAAGCAACAAATAAAATTATGATGATGTTAATGATGTCTTTGTGGTACAACTGTTAATTGATTGATAGCAATACACCCTGGAAAAGTCATCAATGGTTTAATGCAAACAGTCTTGTCTAAGGATAAAACGAAATTAATAATATTTTCATACAACATAAACCACTAAATATTAAAATTTGATTCCATACCATTGATTTATTATATTTTAATTACTTTGATTCTTGTTTATTTATTGTTTTGATTCCAATTTATTTATTATTTTGATTCTGATTAATTTAATAATTTGATGAAATTTATTACGCTTTAATTAATATTGATTCTTGTTTACTTATTGATTTGATGCAATTTAATTTATTAAGTATGTATTTTTGCCTTTGATTTGTATTTTATTTTATTGATAATGTTTATATGTATAATGTGAATGTAATGTAATGTAATGTGGTCATCCTAGTTGGTCGAAAATAAATGATTATTATTATTATTTTGTATCTCTCTGTCGTCACGGCTCATCTTCCGTGCGGAAGATGTCCGGTCCTTTGGAAGGCATACACGGGGACACAGGTCCAACGCGCAGAGGCCCCTTTGAGAACTTTAATCTAAAATGGGGTGGGGCACCAACCGGGGACTATCCACGGCTGCACTATTGGAGTACAGTCATGGACCGTTCCAGGTGGGTGCAAGACTATTGTAAAATGTGGTGAAAAATATCTGGTCTATGGGAAGGGGTGTTAGGTGGACTGGATAACTTCTATTGCCGGAAGAAAACGGCGTCTGCCTTTCAAGCTTAAATTTGAAATATATTGGCAGACGAAATATATTATTATTATTATCTTGTATCTCGCTTCAGTCACGGCTCATCTTCCGTGTGGAAGATGTCCGGTCCTTTGGAAGGCATACACGGGGACACAGGTCCAACGCGCAGAGGCCCCTTTGAGAACTTTATTATTATTATTATTATAGCCATGCTGGTTGTATGAATAAGCTAAGCCTTGTTTTATAAATTATTCAACATTGATCTGTTTAAATTGAATCAGAAATTGTTATAGAAGGTGAATAAAGTTTTTGGGCAAATGTTTTGTTTATACAACATTTCAACTAAAATATTCAACACACCATACATCATGGATCTTTGATAAATAATTTGTTTTGTATCATAGCAGCCTAAGGCCATATATTATAAAAGTAGCGTTATTTGGCTGCTATCATACTGTAACATTGTTTTTTTGAGAAAGTAACCAGCATGCCT
Source organism: Amphipyra tragopoginis (assembly GCA_905220435.1). Classification (NCBI taxonomy): domain Eukaryota; kingdom Metazoa; phylum Arthropoda; class Insecta; order Lepidoptera; family Noctuidae; genus Amphipyra; species Amphipyra tragopoginis. The sequence goes on from HG992016.1 coordinate 19,389,822, forward strand.
GCTTCGTGAATGAAGGGTGGGCGCTTTTGGAGGCTGTCTTATATGTAACATTGACATTCATAAATAACTAAGTAAAGCACTTATTACACTTACACAAGCTAATTTTGTTTCTGAATTTAGGATGCTAGCTTGCTAATTGCGATTATACTTGACTAAATTCAGTATCAACTGAATTAAGACGCCTAAATTCTAGTATATTTTGAATGAACGAGTTTTGAAGTTTTATGACTTTAAGGGGACATCATGAAAACTGAATAAATAAATCTTTGCTTTGTTCATCATTCATAAATTATCTTCAAAAATATCAGAAAAGTGTAGCAAAATGAATCCGCGATATGACAATTTTGTTTTAAACTGGATACTAAAATAACTAAAACTTTGCAATTTATTTAAAGATTACGTGTGCCAAACTTGTCATAAACTTATTTGTCATCAGCAGCCAATTTGTTTATGTAATTTTTCAAGACTTCCGTTACTAAGTTTTAAGTGTGGATTTATCAATTACGCATTAATTTGAACGTTATGCAAACATTTGATACGATCTACTCCAGCTAAACAAAGGGTATAGAAATAGACCACGATGTTACCTTGATAATGTTCGCCTTGTGTTGTCGCAGCAAATCTAAATGATGAGGAATAGCCACCTCGTTGAACTTCGTCAATGAGAACTCTACTCGTTTCCATGGCAATTTGTTTTCGTCGTCCATAATTTATTTATGTTATTTCATCAAAATCACAATAAATACGATTTTATTTGTTTGTTTTGAATCCAGCTTATTGAGTCGCTCGACAGCTGATTTGTGTTACCGTTCTCAAATTCAGATTACTAATTACTACCAAAATTACTATAAAAATCTACCTAAATCTACCATGAATGACCCAAATCTACCACGAACAAATTTTAGAGCATAATAGCTACGCTCTAAGGATGTAATATGAGGCTTCTGTAAAATAAACCTCGTATTATTTTCATTTTATTATAAATACACAGTAATATTAATCGTTAATTTCAGCAGAACTCATTTTGCGTTGATTGTCAACTGTTTTTATAAAACAAAAACATGGGATCAGCCACCTATTATAAAAAACCTTAGACTTAAAACGCACTAGCGGCTAGCCGCAATGCGGCGTGCAGCTTGCGGTTGGCCGCATATCGATTTTTATATGAAACCGCATGATCTAAACGCACTGGCGCACGACGGCTGGCCGGAAAATCAGTGCGTTGAGATCATGCGGTTTCATATAAAAATCGATATGCGGCCAACCGCAAGCGGCACGCCGCATTGCGGCTGGCCGCTAGTGCGTTTTAACGCTTAGAGTATACAATTACAGTAGTAACTATGTACTACTGTAATTGTATACTCTAAGTAAAAAACATATTCACTTAACTTGATTAACCACGACAATTACTCAGCATAGGCTTTGCAAACTGCATTTACACTACTGTTTTTATCTAGACAACCAGGAATTAGAATAAGAATTCTGTTCCCATTCTGCACGGTACTATCGAAAAAAGTTTTTTATCATCCAGAAAAAAACACAATACACTAAATACAACAAATCGTCGAAATCGTTGAATGAATGCATAATAAATATATTGTTTGTGATTCGTTTGTGCGTAGTTAATCGTTCAAAATTATTCATTTAATTCAGTCAAATCGCGAACGGGGAATGTAGCATGCTTTTTGAGATAATTAATATTTTCAAGTATGTGACAAGTATGGCTAGAAATACCATACATATAAATATGGACTAAAGAAATAGTCGTGATGCAGTATAAGCTGGCTTAAGAAGACGTCATATAAGTCTGCGCGCGGCCGAAATCGGAACTAATCATGGTCCACCAAAGTGTGTGCCGTTTTATTAATTTTGATAGTAGTAGAACTACATGATTGTAGGAATTTTTAACGGGAAAAATATGTTTAGCGATAAAAAAGATAAGCTTAAAAAACGGTAATTTGAACTTTTGCGATGATTGCAACGTTGAGGACGCCCTCAGTCGCGCGCAGCGCAGAGTTATCTTGCGCGCACTCTAGTGCCGTAGTTCCTCCAAATCGAATCACCAAATTATTTTATTATTAACACTAGCCACACTTGTCTGCCTCTGTCAAAGTCATAATCATTAATAATGTGTCGTTGATCGTTGTTGAATTGTTTCGTTTACGATTAACTTATCGTTTGGGACTTATTTCACTATTATATATGCTGCTTAGTTAGTTAAACAGAGCACATTATTGTGTTCGAATTTACACCTTGTAGCGACGATGGACGTGGATACAGGTACGTGACTGTTTTTGTGTTCCTAACCTCAATATCATAAAATTTGTTATTCTGATAGGCTTAACCAATGTGATACGCCTTAATTCAATATAAATATGTTACCTTACCCCTTACTTGGTGTTTCAACACATGCATTGCTCGTAATGCTTGTACAACTTTGGAAAGCTTTAACAAAGTTTTGATATTGTACAGTAATATACCTACAGGACATTGTTTTGTCAACAACCTATAAGTATATGAAAAACTGATTATTTCATCACTCGCAATACGTGCTAGGTATTGTAGGAAATAGCAGTCACTATTGTGGTGGTGACATTGTCAATGCTTTGACTTCAACAGACATTGCGGTGTATACAGTATGATCTTGCTTTGTTCAGGAGGCCAGCGCTCGCGCTCCGGCTCCCGCAGCCGCAGCCCATCTGTAAGTATAATGGCTGATTTTTTTTTTAAATAAGAGAATGTATTTCAAATCTTAACATGACCCTTTGATCGATTGTTGTACTGTGAAAAAAAAGTAACACAAAAGTTTGTCTAAGGAATTTATCACCTACTTATCTTTCTGTGCAACACATAATACTACATTCAAGTAGAAAAGAAAAATTCAAGTGATTATTGTTGTAGCACAATAATTTGTGAGTGGAGTGCAATGAGATAAATTGGTTGTTTGTTTTCCTCCTGTGTACTGCAGCCAAACTACATGTGTTATGTAAACAACCACCCATACATTTTTATATCATTACTAGGGAGTAGCATCTAATGGCAAAATAATTGAAATGTAATAGAGATGGCTCATTATCTTAATTGAGTATTCAAGCTGTGAACACTTTTTAGTTATGAACTTTATTGCTTAATTAACTTAAAACATAGGTACATTTAAGTCTTATTCTTTACACATAAATAATCTTTAATGACATATAAATAAAACATTGTCATAACTATCAAAAAAATCTGATAAAACCGTGACTCGGGAAGTTTTACCTCTAGACACTATTATGATATTTCATCTCTTTTGATTACGGGACTAAGTACAGTAATCAAAATGAAAAATGAATTATGTCATGTCTATTTCAATTTGACATTTCAAGATGATGTTTCATCAGTATACGTTTTGTGTTGCTGCTAAGATACATAATTGAATTATATTTTGTTGTTATATTGTAACTACATTTGTTTGTCCAGGCGGACTCTGAATCAAAGATGTCACACGACGGCTCTACACATTCAAGACGCAACTCAAGATCAGCGTCGCGCTCTAAGTCGCGATCCAAGTCGCGTTCTAAATCAAGATCACGCTCAAAGTCACGGTCGCGTTCCAAGTCAAGGTCGCGGTCCAAGTCACGCTCGCGTTCTAAGTCACGCTCGCGGTCCAAATCACAGTCGCGTTCTAAGTCGCGGTCTCGTTCTAAATCAAGGTCCCGCTCCAAATCCAGCTCTCGGTCCCGCAGTGGGTCACACAAGTCGGCTCGCTCACGCAGTGGCTCGGCGGCGCGGTCCCGCTCCCGCTCGCGATCGCGCAGCTCATCGCCCGCAAAGTCTCGTTCTCGCAGCGGGTCACGCGCTCGCTCTCGCAGTGGGTCACGCGCTCGCTCGCGCAGTGGATCCCGCTCCCGTAGCCGTTCGCCTGCTCGGTCGCGCTCTGGAAGCGGCTCGCGCCCCAGGTCCAAATCCCGCAGTCGTTCTGCCGCAAAATCCAAAAGCGGATCGAGATCTCGAAGTGGCTCCCCGGCGAAGTCAAAGTCACGTAGTAAATCTCCGCCGCGCTCCCGCTCCGGCAGCCGCTCCCCGGCTCGCTCAAAGTCCGGGAGCGTGTCACCGAGACGGTCTAAGAGCGGCTCGCCGGTCAAATCCAAATCTAGGTCCCGCAGTAAAAGTCATTCGCCCGACAAGATGGAAGTAGACGGCGACGGAGCCTGCGCAAGCGAGCGACCTGACGACGGGCAAGAGCGCCCTAAGTCACCCACAGGTGAGTCTAACTAGTCACGCCAACAATTTAATTGTAGGTTTGTCATGATGGAAAAATTATGTAATAAATCGCATTATTACAATGCAATACAATTGTTTTTTCTCCTGACATTTCGAACCCTTCTACAGCGTTATTGTTCATTTATTTAATAACTTGTCTTTTAGAGAAACGCACCAGCCGTTCCCGCTCTCGATCGGCCTCACGTCGATCTAAATCAAAGTCTCGATCCCGGTCACGATCGAAATCCCGCTCCAGATCTAAATCACCAGTACAAGGTAAAAACTTCAAATATTAATATACGTACATACACTACGTTGTTACACTTCACTTCATTAACATCGATTCTTCCTTGACATTAATGCCATAATAATGAAGCGGTAGTTTACTAACTTACCCAACCATTTATGAGGAAATTATATTAATGAACTTAAAAAAAAAAGTTTCCACGTTAAACAGACTTCACTCGAATTAATAGTTGGCATTTTAATTTTAATACTTGCCTCCTAACTTTAAGTCTTCTTTAAAAATTATGGCGTGCACTATAATTTTAATGCTTGTAACTTCAAAATCTTAATGAAATAAAATAATAACCAGTTAGCTGAAAGGTAGGTTAGGTTAGGTTATGTTAGAACTGTGACCAGTCAACGCACGAGCCGAGCGAGGGAAGCGAGTGGTGCCGCGGTAGTGGCCGGCGAGTGCCACAAACGATTCGGTTCGCTGATCACTTTCCACGACTCGTTTAGTGTGTGCGTGCAGAAACAAATGGTTTTTGATTGATGATAGTGCTAACTATTAATTTTGTAGTGGAAAGCATTGTTTTTGAAGTGTCTCTTAAACTTTTCGTACTGATATTTTTATTAATTTTAAAGTGCTTTTCCACACATCCCCGTTTACATAGATTACTAAAGGCCCATTGTAAAAACTGGCTGAGTAGAAAATTGATTAAAAAATTAAGTATTTTCATTATCATTGTAATAAACGAAATGTTTTAAATCAATACTGTGTACTCTTTATTTCAGCGCGCAAAAGTAGGAGTCGCTCTCGATCTGGTTCGGGCGCTCGTAAATCCGCGTCGCGTTCACGTTCCGGCTCTCGCTCCAAGTCGAGGTCGCGCTCTCGCTCTCGCTCCCGATCGAGATCGCGCTCTGGATCTCGCTCCAAGTCCCGGTCACGCTCCAAGTCCAAATCCCGTTCTCGGTCACGCTCCAAGTCTAAATCGCGCTCCCGGTCTCGCTCCAAGTCAGGGTCGCGGTCCGGCTCCGCGAAGTCTCGATCCAGGTAATACGCCCGCCGACCGTCCGCTAGGTGTCGTTCATACATTATCTGAAACATCGACATGATTTGTGCAGGTCGCGCTCCCGGTCACGGTCCAGCTCTCGCTCCGGTTCCGGTTCGCCTTCACGTCGAGGTGAGTCGCAGCGTAATCATTCCCAGTACAACCGTACAAGCTTTTGGTCTTCCAAACAATGTAACGCTTTTCGCCTTAGCTAAGAAGCGGCGCGTCGTGCGGCTAGACTCGGACGACTCGGGCGGGTCCGGCGGGGAGAAGGAGGCGGCGGGCGCGCCGGACGCGGAGACTCCCGCGTCGCCGCGCGCCGCCGACAAGCCCGCCGTGGACTCGTCCGACGACGAGCTGGCGCCCGACCTCAAGTCCGCCGACATGTCGTCCGGCATGTCCGACTTCGAGCTCATGTTGGCGCGCAAGCGGGAGGAGCGCCGCGGCCGACGCCGCCGACGCGACATCGACATTATCAACGACAACGACGACCTCATCGCGCACCTGCTGCAGCAGATGAGGCAGGCCGCCGAGGAGGACCGCGACCTCAACAAGCGCAACCAGCCCGCCGTGCGCAAGGTACGCGCTGCACTCTACACACTACACGCTACACACTACACGCTACACACTACACGCTACACACTACACGCTACACACTACATGCTGCACACTACACGCTACACACTACACTCATACGCTACGCTGTGCTCTAACGGTGTGTCGGTGGCAGGTGTCGATGCTGAAGGGCGCGATGTCTCAGCTGATCAAGAAGGACCTGCAGTTGGCGTTCCTGGAGCACAACGTGCTGAACGTGTTGTGCGACTGGCTCGCTCCCATGCCCAACCGCGCGCTGCCCTGTCTGCTCATACGGGAGAGCATCCTCAAGCTACTCATGGACGTAAGAACACAACCTAACCTAACCTTCCCCAGTTTTATTTCAATTCCATTTAGCTGAATCTTCATTTCAGCTTAATTTCATTTTTATTTCATCTTTCATTATGTGTTCCCATCGGTACATCCCATCCCATTCCTTCAAACCACATGATCTACCACTGGTGTAGAATGGACAGACCTCTTTATTTATAATTGAAAATTAAGTTTTTATTAAATCTCAGGATCATTTGACTTTGCGGTAAATGATTTCAGGCAGTCACTGCATTCTCATTGCACAGGATCAACTCACACGTTCCTGTTTATTTGCAGTTCCCGTCTATAGATAAGTCGTTGCTAAAGCAGTCGGGCATCGGCAAGGCCGTCATGTACCTGTACAAGCATCCCAAGGAGACCAAGACCAACCGCGAGCGCGCCGGACGACTCATCTCAGAGTGGGCGCGGCCCATCTTCAACCTCTCCACTGATTTTAAAGGTGAGCTAGTCAATCGACAGCCGTGTATGCTTCTAGCGGTAGACATAACACTAGTTGTATGTCGCTACGTTCGTGTTTCAGCGATGACGCGCGAGGAGCGACAAGCGCGAGACGAGGCGATGGCGGGCGGACGACGACGCGACGAGCCCGGACCCTCCAAGCGACCGCGCCAGGAGGGAGACCCCGACAAGTGAGCCTCGTGTACTGTGCGTGTGCAGCGCGTAGTGTGTAGTATACAGTACATAACACACACCGTTACAGGGTGGCGCGGCCCGGCGAGAAGGGCTGGGTGGCGCGCGCGCGCGTGCCGCTCCCCTCCAACAAGGACTACGTGTACCGACCCAAGTCCACCTGCGAGCTCGACATGTCGCGCGTGAGTAGCGCTACTTACTGTGCCCCACTGTACCTCACTGTACCTCACTAACGCACCGCTCCTCCCGCAGACCTCCAAGAAGAAGATGACCCGCTACGAAAAGCAGATGAAACGCTTCATGGACCAGAAGAGATTGAAGAGCGGCTCGCGACGCGCCGTCGAGATCTCCATCGAGGGACGCAAGATGGCGCTCTAGACTAGTGTCGTCTTAAGTCATAGGCTAAGTAACTAACTAAGGAACTGAATAAATTATGTGACGAGGAACCCTGTTTCATTTGTGATCGACTGACTGATGCATGTTCACCACTGAACATGATACTCCTTCTAATTGATGAAATATCATTTAGTCTTTAGTGGAAGACAACCAGTGTACCTATTGTGTTTCGACATAAACGTCCAAATCAAAAATATGTTCACTGTGTTGCCAACAAAAACTTAGCAAGTTGCAATTGCTCACTCAAGTCAGATAAGTCAGTCAGATTTTTTAGGTCGGATCGTCCGCGGCTGTTTTGTTATACACACTACATAAACACGCCTACATGAAACATTAAGTATAATGTAGTGTAGTGTGTAGGGCAAACAGCCGCAAATGAACCTGCTTTAAAGGTAGTTACATAAATAAAAGTTTTGACTATGCATGCATTTTTATTTTATTGAAATCGCTTTTACTTTATAAGTAATTATCGAGGTTTTTTTTTTTATTTCTTTTAAAATTTAGGGACTTTTATAACGCACAGCGTATGTCAGTCCCATCGTACCCTAAGACAAGTTACAAATCAAACGAGATCAATGGATCCGGGCCATAAACTCGAACAACTTTCTCGCATCATCGGAAGTCGGCTTACTTAATATGTATATCCAAGTGCTGAGATGTCTGTATGACGCCGGGACAATGACTGTCCAAACCCAGAACCGGCAGTCTTAACATATAAAAAAAGCTTTTTTTTGTGATGTAACCTTTCTATGCCTCGCATAAATTAATGATAGCACGGCAATACCACATGAGTAGATAAACGGAACAGAGACAAAGCTTCATACAACCGCGCGAATCGGTTGCACTACTACAAGCACACAGGGCATGTGTGCGTGACCACTGGCCGCTTGTCACGTACGCGGCGAGACTGAAAAAAACCGGTTTACGCTGGCACAGCCAGTTGACAATCTCAGGGTTAGTGCGACACACGTTGTTTGTTGCTAGTTGGAATATTTTAATGTAAAAACGTGGTATTTCATTATTGATAATGGTTTTTTATTGTACTGTGTGTATGAATAATACTTGAAAAAATAAAAATATATCATAAATTAACTATTACGGAGTAAAGCTGTGAGTTCCAAATTAAAAAAAAAAAAGTTGTTCTTATGGATTTTTTATTTAATTAATAAAAAGAAAACCGAATGCCTATTCCGCACTGACATGTATAATTACCACTGGACTGGCTGTTCCGTAAGTTTGACAGCTATTTTTTTGTGCCAATTTGAAGCGCCAATAACGTGCTAGCGTGTGTCCACAGAACTAATTTTGACGTATATTGTAGGGATGTCGGAAGTGAAAAAAAATATCGATATATCGGTCAAATTTTCAGAGGTTTTAAATAATAATGTATTTAGTTCAGTCTGGCTCAATAATAGGTAATAGTATTTTTTCTACAAAATGCACATTATTTTAATGTATGAGAATCTTAATAAAAACGAAAGTAATTCAATCATTATTCCTTTTTCTTAGGCAAAATCGATACTTCAGTACGCTCCCACCTTAATATAATATAGTAAGTAATTATGATACTACGTTTATTTAGTGTAAACACTTATTATCAAGATTATTACACTTATTGTATCGATATTTGTTCGCTGATGTCGACATCACTAGTTTTAGTACCACGGACACTCGCTACGGCTAACAGCGCCAAAATGGCGATTATCAAACGGGCACAAAAGCACTTTGACAGCCGCCAGTCCAGTGGTAATTATAGAGGTCAGTGCTATTCCGTCAAAGCGAAGGCAGAGGAGTTCTGATATACAGCCACAAGTTTGTGATGACGGTATTTAGCGCCATTGAGGCCGTGGCCCCATGTCTACGGCGCGGCGGCGCCGCGCACGGTGCCGTGTACGGCGCCGTATACGGCACCGCGTACGGCGCCGTGTGCGGCGACACGGCCCCGCATACGGTGCCGCGTACGGCGCCGTGTAGGTTGCACGGTACACTGCTGGCTGGCGTGAATATGATATGTCTAAAATTGCAATATTTCAGGGCGGCCATTTTAAAGCTTTGACCTCTTCTGGTAAATCGGTAAATTATTTTAACGTATATTTTAGTTGTTTTAAAATATACAGGATGTTAACGAATTCGTATAATTCCTTAAAACCATATGATCTGCTACTGGTGTAGATTGTCCCGGCATGGAAATTAGGCAGATTTAAAAAAAAAAGCTTTTTTTTTTATGCGGTGCCTATGGCTAAGTGATCGAATCTAAACCACAGGATTCAGTAAAATACAAGTGTAAATGACGTCAACGTCAAAATCTAAGATGGCGGCTGTGAAATTTTACAAAACATGCATCATTGGAGTCATTTCCGTGTTTTTCGGGGGTGCTGATGACGAAAATGAGGTCAACGTCAAAATCCAAGATGGCGGCTGTGAAATTTTACAAGATATGCATCATGGGTGTCGTGTCCATGGTTTTCGGGGGCGATGATGACAAAAATGACGTCGAAATCAAAATCCAAGATGGCAGCTGTGAAATTTTACAAGATATGCATCATTGGTGTCATTTCCATGGTTTTCGGGGGTGTTGATGACGAAAATGAGGTCGAAATCGAAATCCAAGATGGCGGCTGTGAAATTTTACAAGATATGCATCATTGGTGTCGTTTCCGTGGTTTTCGGGGGTGCTGATGACGAAAATGAGGTCGTAATCAAAATCCAAGATGGCGACTGTGAAATTTTACAAAATATGCATCATGGGTGTCGTGTCCATGGTTTTCGGGGGCGATGATGACAAAAATGACGTCGAAATCAAAATCCAAGATGGCAGCTGTGAAATTTTACAAGATATGCATCATTGGTGTCATTTCCATGGTTTTCGGGGGTGTTGATTAGGGTTTTCGCGTTCCCGACCTATTCGAGTTCCCGGGAATCGGGAATTTTTTCTCATAATTCCCGGGAATTCCCGGGTACCCGGGAATTTCCATGTTTTTTGTATAAATATAAGTAGTTTTTGTATAATTATAGTTTTTCTCGTTATTTCAACATTAAACTTGTGTAAGTACTTTAAACATGATAAATTGCCTAACATACCAATCGACTTTTCTTATTAAAATAAAAAATCTTACATTTATTTAAGAAATTGAACTAGGAACAGTCATTTATTGTGCGACGTCGCGACTTTCTTTAATGAAAAAAAAAGTCTTCTCTGCATTTAATATGGCAAAATATTACGGAAAAACAATAGGGTGAATGACTATAAAGGCTGTTACGAAATTCGTGTAATACCTTAAAACCACATGATCTACTACTGGTGTAGAATGACCGAGCACGGGATTTAGCTTCACTAAAAATTAAAAGTAAAGTTTTTTTTTCTTGCGGTAGCGATATGTGATCGAAACATAAGCAGCAAAAAGGTACAAAAAAAAATTGCTGGATTAAAATTTTATTCGTAGGAACATTTCGACGCCACTCATCAATGAATGTCAACACGGTGACACAGCTGGCTAGCACGACTAGCACGAAATCGCTCTTCGCAGTCGGTTAACTCGGGGCATAAAAAGGGCTCGAAAAAAGGTTTTTTTTTTGAAAATATACTATTTTGTATTTGAAATAAAAATCATTTAGGGTTAATCTGTGACCAAGTAGATCAAGCTGTTTGAAGGAATTACACGAATTCATTTACACCCTGTATATTTTCATTATAAATCTCGAAATTACACAAAAGATAAGCATTGTGAATAGTTTCTACAAAGGAAACATTTCCGAAAAAAAAATCAATCGTTTAGAATTTGTTTACTATACAGAGACAACAGTATTGTGTGCTGACATCACGATATATTTACCCCATTGTAAGTTCACACCACGATGTGCGTGTGGTGTGAGGGCCACTTTGTTAAAACTCTTTGAAAATGTGTAAAATGTGTACAACGCAGTACAATGGTGCCGATTCTCTTAGATGCACAAACTAAACTTAATTTAGGCTATTGCCATCTTTTTCACTCTGATAGAATAAGAAAAAGACAGACGTAAATAAGAGCTGTCAAATTTAGTTGAATTAAAATTTCTATACAAATTTTGACGACATCTAAAACGTGTGGACTAAAAACACGGCGAAGTTCAAGGCGTAAACTAATTTGACATCTCTAACTTAGTTGTATCTATCACCGTCCTTTTCTTGCGCTATCTGTTAGTAAAAGATAGCAATTCTCTAATTTTAGCTTAGTTGGTGAACAAGGGAATCGGTACCAATGTCCGTTTCACGCGAGAGAGACAGAAAATGCTATAAAATCTTCGGAAGCGTGCAGACCCTTAATTTTTCATCATCATTTCTTCATTTCAAATAATTCCCGGGTACCCGGGATTCCCGCCAAATAATTCCCGGGTCCTAAAATCCCCAAATTCCCGGGAATTCCCGGTTCCGGGTACCCGGGGCGAAAACCCTAGTGTTGATGACGAAAATGAGGTCGAAATCGAAATCCAAGATGGCGGCTGTGAAATTTTACAAGATATGCATTCATGGGTGTCGTGTCCATAGTTTTCGGGGGCGATGATGACGAAAATGAGGTCGAAATCAAAATCCAAGATGGCGGCTGTGAAATTTTACAAGATATGCATCATGGGTGTCATGTCCATGGTTTTCGGAGGCCATCTTGGATTTTGACGTTGACCTCATTTACATTTGTATTTTACTGAATCCTGTGGTTTAGATTCGATCACTTAGCCATAGGTACCGCATAAAGAAAAAAGTTTTTTTTTAAATCTGCCTAATTTCCATGCCGGGACAATTTACACCAGTAGCAGATCATATGGTTTTAAGGAATTATACGAATTCGTTAACATTCTGTATATTTTAAAATAACTAAAATACATACGTTAAACTAATTTACCGATTTACCAGAAGAGGTTAAAACTTTAAAATAAATGGTCGCCCTGAAAAATTGCAATTTTAGACATGTCACATTTACGCCAGCCACGGAACTAACATGCGGTGCACCGTACACGGCGCCGTGTTGCCGTCCACGGCGCCGTACGCGGCGCCGTATACGACGCCGTACACGGCACCGTGCGCGGCGCCGTGCTGCGGCGCGGCGCCGCGCCGTTTCACGGTGGACGGCGCCGCACCGTAGACATGGGGCCACGGCACGGCCTTAATAAGGAAAATTGTCGTTGAACTATTCGTATTTGTATTAGTTAAACAAAGCTTTTTTACAAAGATGACTAAGATAGACCGAAGTCGAGTAAGGCTAAATCCGCCGCCATATTAACAGTAAGGAAGAGAAAGAATAAGTAGGTATGACTGGTATGATCAGTTGGAAGTAATTCTCATACTAAATATATGGAGGGAGCGAAAGACAAAATTTTCAATATCTGGCTTTTCTTTTTCCTGAAGTTATTTATATTATTTTACTCTCCTTAAAGCCTAATTTTGATAATAGCCTTAACTTTTTAAATATCTCTTAAATTGACGAAAAAATCGTCTGTTGACACTTAACGATTCCGCCCTGTATATACTACCCAAGTAACAAAAGCTTCTATAACCAGGGTGTTATAACACCAAATAGTGATATAGTAGGCCTATAGTGGTAACCATTGTGCCTGCTTGTACTATAAAGGTTTTTAAAAGAGCGTTTTGGTTCTATAAGATTAAAGAGCATTTAAGTTCTATAATTTCGCTCTTAGAACGTTTACAGGACCATACAAAAGAATCTTTAAAGTGTTGCACTGTAATAGATATGAAAAAAGCGATTATGGTACTATTTAGTACTATAGACGACCTTTCTGACACTTTTATGTATCTATTTTGCACTAATAATGCGTAAAAATAACTTTTACAGTACTAGTATTGTAGAAGTATCGAAAACATTATTACAGTATCAATCTGCACTATAAAAGTACCTTGCACAACCATTACGTAACCTTTTAGCTCCTTAAAAGCTCCCTCAACATCGCTATGGCGCTAATTCTGTAAAAGTCATGAAAACTCTTCTATAGTACTAAATAGTACCATAGCGACTCCTAATGCACTACTAAGGTACTAAATCGTGACATAAAAGCACTAAAATTAATAATTAATGGACTAATTCGTTTTCGGTGAAAATGGCTGCTGTTTTTACGCCATGATAGCACATTAGCAGCACGGCTGGAGCCAATGTGTACTATAGCGGCCATAGTTGGGACAAGTCCTTATTTTATTAATTAAAATTTAATTAAAACACGAAAATTATGAGGGCGCATTGTCAAATTTGAAATCAGCATAATTATTTTATCGATACAATTATTTTCGCAAGTGCAAGTTATGGCAGAATTACGATCCATGAATGTTTTGAAGTTGTCCTTTTTATTACATGTTACGTTAAGCAACAATTACCGATATTTTTCACAACACGAACAAAATGTGTGATAAAAAAGATCACTGGAATCGTTTACGGTGCAAAATAGCACTATAAAGATGTTTTGGTTACTTTTATAGTGCAAATTTGTGACATAAACGATGCAGAAACACTATTTTAGTACTAAAAAGCGTTTCTCGACACTTTTACTTTTCAACTATAGAGCTGATTTATCACCGTGAGAGCCTGTATGTAATGCTTATAGAATAAATCAGTGATAAAACTAGGGCCTATTTGGGGTTCTGTAAACGTTTACAACACCATTATAGTACTAATCATAAACACTAAATAGCACGCTCCAAAACGTTCTCAGGACTTTTATAGTACCAAATTTTGTTACTTGGGTATCTGCCTGTCGAATGTTGATATCGCGATGCAGGATAGTTCGCATGTGGGGTGATAGATGTCGCCACACTATCATACTGAATTATAAAACTATTTAACAAATGCTTAGTTTTATTTGTTTTGAACTATTGTGACAACCCTACCAAAATAGGGAACAGTTTTGCACGTTCTTAAGAAGCTTTGTCTCTGTTCCGTTTATCTACTCATGTGGCAATACAGCTGGCAGGCACGCATTCAGTTAACTCAGAGCGCAAAAATTACTCAAAAGCAGAACGTTTTTTTGTTTTTTTTTGTCATCATGATTGACTGACTGATCTATCAACGCACAGCCTAAACCGCTGGGGTTAGAAACTTGAAATTTTGACAGTAGGTTCCTTTTGTAACGTAGGCATCCACTAAGAAGGGATTTTTCGAAATTCAACCCCTAAGAGGGTGAAATAGGGGATTTAACTTTGTATGTAAGTTCGTCATTTTTGAAGTAAGAAGCATGGAATTAAAAATGTAGGTTCTTGGTAAGAAATAAATATACCTACACGTGTTTGAGGGTTTTTGGAAATTCTACCCGTAAGAGGTGAAATAGGGGATGTTTTTTTTTTCTTGATTTAATATCTAAGTACACCTAACAAGGAGCTTAACGAGGGCTCAACATTTCACGCAAGCGGAGCTGCGGGCAAAAGCTAGTATCTCATAATGTTCCCCTGCGTGGTCAATCTGCGTCACCAGTAGATCATGCGGTTTGAAGGAATTACACGAATTCGTTTACACCCTGTATAAATGGCGAGTACATCTCACACTTGCGATTTGCAGCTGACATCGTCATTATGGATGAATCGTTGCAGGACTTGTTACAAATGTTGGGCGGCCAAGCTGATTCTTCTCTATCATCGGTCACTGGATGCACTGGATAAAACCAAACTAATGTGAATGAGCATGTTGTTGTAAACGGCGCGGTGGCGCACAGTGGAACAAAATCAAAAAGTACGGGTACGGACGGATTCGTTTGTACATTTTTGAAATCTACACACTATACAACACTTTTATCTCCTGTGACTTTTTTCATTAACCCATTACTTTCAAACCTTTTTCAATATTGTATGATTCTTTTCTATGCTTAGTATTAGAATTGTATTGCAAAATGTAGTCAAATTAAACTTTGTTGTAAGTATGTATACCTACTGATATTCCACACCACTTTCGTGACGTCATTTGTTTGTGTCCAAACCCCTTATGAATATTTAAAGATTTTTTTGTCTGAAGAAAACCTTGTTTATTTAAATCTTTATTGATTTAGGAACTTTTTATCACAACGCCATGGGCGTATCGAAGAGGGGGGGGGGGGGGGGCAGGGGGGGAAATCTCGCAGAACATGTATGAACTCGCCTAATTACTAATCAAAGTGTAAACGGGGCCTTATGCTCTAACTTTTAAATAAACCGCGCAGTAGACACTGGCAAAATGCGTGGTGCAATTACCAAAAAACCGCGCGCGACGATGGCGGACGAAGATTATCGAATCTAGCCGAGCGTTCGAACGCTCGGCTGTATTCGGTAGGCTTCGGTAGAGAGTTGCAAGCGGTAATCCTCGAAGGTAATGTCGAAAGTCCCTCACAGACTCAGATCGGGACATATTCCATGTAACAAATTCGCTTTCTTGATGAAAAAGATAACCTCTCCCAACTGTGAGGTGTGTGGAGTTGTAGAAGATATGCATCATTTGTTGATGGAATGTGTCCAGTATGAGGCTGATAGGAGTAAGTTGTTCAGGGCTGTGAAGTTGAACAAGAACAATATAGGTACATTCCACCATATACACGGCTAAATAATAATTACCAGAAAAAATTTAAGGGCATGGTCAGTTACTGTAATAGAACATTAAAGAGAAAAAAAAAGAAAATTATTTTGTTTGAAAACTGTACTTCAAAAACATCAATAATTGGTAAGAAAGTTCAATCACATTGACAATGATATTCGTACGCGCACGCACACACGCAACCCTTTTATCTATTAATTCATAAAAAAGCCCGCGCAACACATAGGCTGCGCACGAGACAGACGGCGCCAACTAGTCTGGCTCCCGCACCACCCTCGCCCCCACCCACACCGGCGCGTGCGCGTGTCGCCCGCTGCAGTCGGCCGCCCGCAGTAATTAGGTCAAGTTGCGTGACGCGCGGTGCAAGCGCAACCTCTCGTTACCGCGTACATACCGGTTTTTGTTGAATACGTAATTACATGTTGTGTTGATGAATACTGAATAGGCTTAATATTCGGTAAACTAAGGTCAAAGCAGACTGCATCGCGCCCTCTCCACCGAACCCGACTTCTCAGAATGCAACAGAGAGGTTATTAAGTTTACGCGAGCGCGCAATACGTATTACCTGTTAACATCTGTTATTAAATTGATAACTACGATGGCTTATCAGTTCACGTCTCGAGAGTACCCTTTGTGTTAATACTTCATAGAAGGCCGGCACGCAGGTGAATCTTATCTAGACAGATCGGAGCGAAAGTATCTAACCGAGGAGTTAGGGAGTCGGCGGACAGGCTGCGGCGGCCTAATTGCCTGGCCCGCGTGCCGCCTGACCTTACACCCATGGATTTTTACAAGTGAAGTGAAATCAAACGGAGAGTGTACGTGAGTGAGCCCGATAGTCGCAAACTTTTAAAACAACTCGAAGTAAAAGGGCAAAGTGATGTTCTAATATCATTAAATAACTATCTTGTATAAAGTGCTCGCTTGTGTGTTGACAATAAAGGGCGGTGGCCATTTTGAAAAATTGCTGAACTGTAAGTTTTTAATTAGACTGTAAATTACCACCCTTATCAGCTGATTTCAATCCTTATCAGCTGATCCTAATCACTGTTAGCTAATCCCTTCAATTTCAAATCCCCATTATCGCAGAACATATTCTAACTTTTTAAATACGTGGAGTGGAGTGAAGGAGAAAGAATGACTGTGTGTGTGTGTTGCACGGATTTCGTGCTATCGACTCGCTCGCATGCATTACATACCGGTATCACATGAATAAATAAACCGAACAGAATGAAAGCTTCATACTAAACGCCGTGCGTAGGTACACTACTACACGCACAGCTTATGTGTGCGTGACTGTCACCGACAAGGCGCGCGGGGAGTGCACCGGCGCCCGCTCGGGTACAAACCGGTTTGAGGCGGCTCAGTACGCGGACAAAGTTAAGGGGTGTCACACCGGCAGCGGTACGAGACGCGGACGTTTTATTTTAATTGTTTTTAAAGATGCCAAACTGTTGTACTATGTATACAAGGTTAGTCAGAAAGGGGGTACTAATCCGCGGACCACATATAGTATCATTGATGACGGTTTTAAAGCAAGTGTTAAAATTTCAAAATTCGATAATTTTTATTTCCATGCAAAATGATTTTCATTTTAGTTTTTTCAAAAATTCTTCATCCCTGCTTTAGTTACGAATTCAGAAAACGGTGCTTCTGATTCATGACCTCAAATATGACCTAAAATGTAAACACAGCTGATCATAACTGGGGATAGACAAATTTTAGCGTTTTTTTTTTTTAAATCTTTGTTTATCTATTTCTCTTAAACTATCGACTTTTGGGGAAAGTGGTAGAACAAAATTTATTCAT
This sequence comes from Amphipyra tragopoginis, assembly GCA_905220435.1. Taxonomy (NCBI): domain Eukaryota; kingdom Metazoa; phylum Arthropoda; class Insecta; order Lepidoptera; family Noctuidae; genus Amphipyra; species Amphipyra tragopoginis. Next base: position 19,407,637 of record HG992016.1, read on the forward strand.
TATCATGGGTACTTTAACACCCTTTCGGATTAGTACCCCCTTTCTGACTAACCTTGTATGTGTACAAATAATGGTTGGAAAAACAAGGAGACTTCTTATTTTGTATTGCCAAAGGATCTTGTCAGTTAATTATATCTACTTATACCTACACATGTTTAATGCTTATTACAGAATATTTAGTTAGGAGTAGATAATATCCAAAATAACTAAGATGATGGCTTTCCCATAAGAATTATTATTTGTAAGTAATTATGTTGGCGTATCATTTGTTTCGTATTTTTGTTTTAGTAGGTTTGTAGAATAGTACCAAAGTATTTGTAGGCCGTCTTAGTAAGATTTCATTTGGCCTTTTCTATTAGATAGGTAGGTACTTAGCTTACGGTCGTGAAATAGTAGACAGCCCTATGAAAGTAGGTAAGAATTTTGAACTCTGTTAGGAAGCTTTCATTCTGTTCGGTTTATTTATTCATGTGCCGGTATAGCTGACTGACGCATGACTCACACAAGCGTATAATGGTGCATGATGTGTGTAGCTTCCGCGCGGTGGGATTGATAGTTCGTGTTGTTGACGTAGTATTTCTAGTATTAGAGTATTATGTCCATAAAATTATTCATATTTTCAGGATCAAACAAAAGTAAATAACTTTGTTAGATTTAAATAAATTAAATTAATGATTTTACACTTCAATAAGTACACCGCTTCCGTATGTACCCTTAAATTTTTTATGGTGAATTAAAAATATTCGTGTATATTTACTTTAAGAATAAATAATTAAATGTAAATAAAACAAATATTTAAGGGGGGCCCTGGACGTGGTGATGAAGGTTGCCACGAAGTCTGGCAATCTGAAGGGCACGTTCACGGGGGCCCTGAAAGAGGCGGCGGATGGGATTAGGGAGGCAGTGGAGGTCCTCCTTAATCGCACCGTCTCTGAGGAGACGGTGAAACTGCAGGAGGAGAACGGCCGGCTAGAGTCCAAAATAAAGGATTTCTAGCGGGATATCGCTGTTCTAAGGACCGAATTTTGTCGGCATCAAGAACACGAGACTTCCACGGCCGCCGTCTCCACCACCCTGGCACCTGGGTTCCTGCAATCGGACCAGGTTGCCGAAATTGTGCGGGCTGTCGCGCTCCAAGTCGGGGGCATGATAAATGAGGTGAGGCGTTGGAGCCAAGGCTCCTCCTAGCCGAAATTCTCCGGCCGCCACTCGCAGCGGATAAATGGAGGAAAGAGGAGCCCACTATGACGGGGCCCGCGCAGACCACCGTAAGACCTGCGGAGGGGACTATGAAGCCCTCGGAGGGGGCCAAGAAGCCCACGGAGGGGCCAGAGGGTACGCTGAGGCGGTCAAGAAGCCCGCAGAGGGGTCGAAGAAGACCGCGGAGGGGGCCAAGAAGCCCGCCGAGGGGGCCAGGAGGCCCACGGAAGGGACCAAAAAGCCCGTGGAGGGGACCCGCGCAACCTGCGACCGTGGCCGGGCCTAGCACTGAGGCCGGCTGGACGGTGGTCGGCAAAAAGAAGAGGCGCAGGAGAAAGGGGAGGAAGGGCCGAAACGCCAAAACTGGCCGGAAATCACCCAGGATCCACGCTCCCACGCTCCGGAGCTGTGGTGATTACAATGAAGCCTGGAGCACTAGAAAGGGGCGTCACCTACAAGACGGTCCTATCTGAGGCGAAGGCCAAGGTCAACTTCCCTGACCTTGGCACACCGGATGGTTTCCGGTTCAAAGCAGCCGTCACGGGAGCGCGGCTGTTTCACTTGTCGGGTCGAACAAGTGACGAGAAGGCGGATGCCCTGGCTGCCAAGCTATGGGAGGCCCTCAAGTCGGAAGACATCCGGGTGTCGAGGCCCATCAAGACAGCTGACGTACTGGTCAAAGGGCTGGACGACTCGGTGACCCCAGAGGAGGTAGTGGCGGCCACCGCCCGTAACGGCGGGAGTCCTCTTGAAATTATGCGGTTGGGCAAAATTCATCGCGACGCTGACGGGCTTGGCACGATTTTTGTGCGGTGCCCGGTAGCGGCGGCAAATAAGATTGCCACCAGTGGGCGTAATGTTAGGTCGGTCAGGTTAGGTTAGGTCGGTCAGGTTAGGTTAGGTCGGTCAGGTTAGGTTAGGTCGGTCAGGTTAGGTTAGGTCGGTCAGGTTAGGTTAGGTCGGTCAGGTTAGGTTAGGTCGGTCAGGTTAGGTTAGGTCGGTCAGGTTAGGTTAGGTCGGTCAGGTTAGGTTAGGTCGGTCAGGTTAGGTTAGGTCGGTCAGGTTAGGTTAGGTTAGGTTAGGTTAGGTTAGGTTAGGTTAGGTTAGGTTAGGTTAGGTTGGGGTGCGTGGTCAGAAACCTCCTCGTGTGCCCGGTGGCTGCTGGTCCCTTATGGATACGTCCGGGGGGAACAGCAGTTGCTCGGGCCGGTGCACCCTGGGCACGGGCAATAGCTTCTGAGCTCCCGGAGGCTATTGTCTGTGGCGAATTCTGACCATGGGGGGGTGGCCAGTTGGCCATGGGAGGGAGGGCTCTTCCCCGCCCTCTCATCTAGGAGAGGGCATGGTGGAACGAGCCTTGTAGGGGCGACGGGTTTGTCAGCTGGCAATAGCCGGCTGACGAACCCGTGCTGCGGAGGACGCGGCGCGGCACACCCTTGGGTATTGACGGCTCAGTCTGGGCCGCGCCGCGGTCTGATTGCGGGGATCGGCCGGGACCTCTCGCTTCCCGGCGTGTTGCGTTCCGTTCCCCGGCACGGAGCGCGCCGCGCTGGGAGGCGAGGGATCTTGGGCTGTGGTCGCCTCCTTTTGCGAGAACGTAATCGCAAAGGGAGGCGGCGGAGCGCGCGCGGGAGGATGCCCTCTCGCTGCGCCTCTGTGGGCGAGGAGGAGGTCGGAGCGGATATGCCGGCTTTCCCTCCTCGTGGTGGTGTGGGCGGGCGGCAGGCGCGGGGGGGGCGCCTCCGCCCGCGTTGCACTCCACACCACCTCTGCGGGACATTCGTGCGGGGCCCGCCGCGGTGAAGGCGGGCGATCGTCGGAGGGGTACTGGAGGTAAAGGCTATGCCGGTTTCCCAGTGCCCTTCCACTCAGACGATGCGGGAATGCCGCTGGGTTGTTTTAGTGGGTATACCGGGCTAGCCCGGGGAGTCCCACATAGCCCCCCATTCCCCCAAATGGGCGTGGTATGCGTAATTGCATTTTTTCCCAGCGCAAAAAAAAAAAAAAAAAAAAAAAAAAAAAAAAAAAAAAAAAAAGGTTAGGTTAGGTTAGGTTAGGTTAGGTTAGGTTAGGTTAGGTTAGGTTAGGTTAGGTTAGGTTAGGTTAGGTTAGGTTAGGTTAGGTTAGGTTAGGTTAGGTTAGGTTAGGTTAGGTTAGGTTAGGTTAGGTTAGGTTAGGTTAGGTTAGGTTAGGTTAGGTTAGGTTAGGTTAGGTTAGGTTAGGTTAGGTTAGGTTAGGTTAGGTTAGGTTAGGTTAGGTTAGGTTAGGTTAGGTTAGGTTAGGTTAGGTTAGGTTGGGGTGCGTGGTCAGAAACCTCCTCGTGTGCCCGGTGGCTGCTGGTCCCTTATGGATACGTCCGGGGGGAACAGCAGTTGCTCGGGCCGGTGCACCCTGGGCACGGGCAATAGCTTCTGAGCTCCCGGAGGCTATTGTCTGTGGCGAATTCTGACCATGGGGGGGTGGCCAGTTGGCCATGGGAGGGAGGGCTCTTCCCCGCCCTCTCATCTAGGAGAGGGTATGGTGGAACGAGCCTTGTAGGGGCGACGGGTTTGTCAGCTGGCAATAGCCGGCTGACGAACCCGTGCTGCGGAGGACGCGGCGCGGCACACCCTTGGGTACTGACGGCTCAGTCTGGGTCGCGCCGCGGTCTGATTGCGGGGATCGGCCGGGACCTCTCGCTTCCCGGCGTGTTGCGTTCCGTTCCCCAGGGCGGAGCGCGCCGCGCTGGGAGGCGAGGGATCTTGGGCTGCGGTCGCCTCCTTTTGCGAGGACGTAATCGCAAAGGGAGGCGGCGGAGCGCGCGCGGGAGGGTGCCCTCTCGCTGCGCCTCTGTGGGCGAGGAGGAGGTCGGAGCGGATATGCCGGCTTTCCCTCCTCGTGGTGGTGATGGGCGGGCGACAGGCGCGGGGGGGGCGCCTCCGCCCGCGTTGCACTCCACACCACCTGCGGGACATTCGTGCGGGGCCCGCCGCGGTGAAGGCGGGCGATCGTCGGAGGGGTACTGGAGGTAAAGGCTATGCCGGTTTCCCAGTGCCCTTCCACTCAGACGATGCGGGAATGCCGCTGGGTTGTTTTAGTGGGTATACCGGGCTAGCCCGGGGAGTCCCACATAGCCCCCCATTCCCCCAAATGGGCGTGGTATGCGTAATTGCATTTTTTCCCAGCGCAAAAAAAAAAAAAAAAAAAAAAAAAAAAAAAAAAAAAAAAAAAAAAAGGTTAGGTTAGGTTAGGTTAGGTTAGGTTAGGTTAGGTTGGGGTGGGGTGCGTGGTCAGAAACCTCCTCGTGTGCCCGGTGGCTGCTGGTCCCTTATGGATACGTCCGGGGGGAACAGCAGTTGCTCGGGCCGGTGCACCCTGGGCACGGGCAATAGCTTCTGAGTTCCCGGAGGCTATTGTCTGTGGCGAATTCTGACCATGGGGGGGGTGGCCAGTTGGCCATGGGAGGGAGGGCTCTTCCCCGCCCTCTCATCTAGGAGAGGGCATGGTGGAACGAGCCTTGTAGGGGCGACGGGTTTGTCAGCTGGCAATAGCCGGCTGACGAACCCGTGCTGCGGAGGACGCGGCGCGGCACACCCTTGGGTATCGACCGCTCAGTCTGGGCCGCGCCGCGGTCTGATTGCGGGGATCGGCCGGGACCTCTCGCTTCCCGGCGTGTTGCGTTCCGTTCCCCAGGGCGGAGCGCGCCGCGCTGGGGGGCGAGGGATCTTGGGCTGCGGTCGCCTCCTTTTGCGAGAACGTAATCGCAAAGGGAGGCGGCGGAGCGCGCGCGGGAGGTTGGCCCTCTCGCTGCGCCTCTGTGGGCGAGGAGGAGGTCGGAGCGGAAACCGGCTTTCCCTCCTCGTGGTGGTGTGGGCGGGCGGCAGGCGCGGGGGGGGCGCCTCCGCCCGCGTTGCACTCCACACCACCTGCGGGACATTCGTGCGGGGCCCGCCGCGGTGAAGGCGGGCGATCGTCGGAGGGGTACTGGAGGTAAAGGCTATGCCGGTTTCCCAGTGCCCTTCCACTCAGACGATGCGGGAATGCCGCTGGGTTGTTTTAGTGGGTATACCGGGCTAGCCCGGGGAGTCCCACATAGCCCCCCATTCCCCCAAATGGGCGTGGTATGCGTAATTGCATTTTTTCCCAGCGCAAAAAAAAAAAAAAAAAAAAAAAAAAAAAAAAAAAAAGGTTAGGTTGGGGTGCGTGGTCAGAAACCTCCTCGTGTGCCCGGTGGCTGCTGGTCCCTTATGGATACGTCCGGGGGGAACAGCAGTTGCTCGGGCCGGTGCACCCTGGGCACGGGCAATAGCTTCTGAGCTCCCGGAGGCTATTGTCTGTGGCGAATTCTGACCATGGGGGGGTGGCCAGTTGGCCATGGGAGGGAGGGCTCTTCCCCGCCCTCTCATCTAGGAGAGGGCATGGTGGAACGAGCCTTGTAGGGGCGACGGGTTTGTCAGCTGGCAATAGCCGGCTGACGAACCCGTGCTGCGGAGGACGCGGCGCGGCACACCCTTGGGTATTGACGGCTCAGTCTGGGCCGCGCCGCGGTCTGATTGCGGGGATCGGCCGGGGCCTCTCGCTTCCCGGCGTGTTGCGTTCCGTTCCCCAGGGCGGAGCGCGCCGCGCTGGGAGGCGAGGGATCTTGGGCTGCGGTCGCCTCCTTTTGCGAGAACGTAATCGCAAAGGGAGGCGGCGGAGCGCGCGCGGGAGGATGCCCTCTCGCTGCGCCTCTGTGGGCGAGGAGGAGGTCGGAGCGGAAACCGGCTTTCCCTCCTCGTGGTGGTGTGGGCGGGCGGCAGGCGCGGGGGGGGCGCCTCCGCCCGCGTTGCACTCCACACCACCTCTGCGGGACATTCGTGCGGGGCCCGCCGCGGTGAAGGCGGGCGATCGTCGGAGGGGTACTGGAGGTAAAGGCTATGCCGGTTTCCCAGTGCCCTTCCACTCAGACGATGCGGGAATGCCGCTGGGTTGTTTTAGTGGGTATACCGGGCTTGCCCGGGGAGTCCCACATAGCCCCCCATTCCCCCAAATGGGCGTGGTATGCGTAATTGCATTTTTTCCCAGCGCAAAAAAAAAAAAAAAAAAAAAAAAAGGTTAGGTTAGGTTAGGTTGGGGTGCGTGGTCAGAAACCTCCTCGTGTGCCCGGTGGCTGCTGGTCCCTTATGGATACGTCCGGGGGGAACAGCAGTTGCTCGGGCCGGTGCACCCTGGGCACGGGCAATAGCTCCTGGAGGCTATTGTCTGTGGCGAATTCTGACCAAGGGGGGGTGGCCAGTTGGCCATGGGAGGGAGGGCTCTTCCCCGCCCTCTCATCTAGGAGAGGGTATGGTGGAACGAGCCTTGTAGGGGCGACGGGTTTGTCAGCTGGCAATAGCCGGCTGACGAACCCGTGCTGCGGAGGACGCGGCGCGGCACACCCTTGGGTATTGACGGCTCAGTCTGGGCCGCGCCGCGGTCTGATTGCGGGGATCGGCCGGGGCCTCTCGCTTCCCGGCGTGTTGCGTTCCGTTCCCCAGGGCGGAGCGCGCCGCGCTGGGGGGCGAGGGATCTTGGGCTGCGGTCGCCTCCTTTTGCGAGAACGTAATCGCAAAGGGAGGCGGCGGAGCGCGCGCGGGAGGATGCCCTCTCGCTGCGCCTCTGTGGGCGAGGAGGAGGTCGGAGCGGATATGCCGGCTTTCCCTCCTCGTGGTGGTGTGGGCGGGCGGCAGGTGCGGGGGGGGCGCCTCCGCCCGCGTTGCACTCCACACCACCTGCGGGACATTCGTGCGGGGCCCGCCGCGGTGAAGGCGGGCGATCGTCGGAGGGGTACTGGAGGTAAAGGCTATGCCGGTTTCCCAGTGCCCTTCCACTCAGACGATGCGGGAATGCCGCTGGGTTGTTTTAGTGGGTATACCGGGCTAGCCCGGGGAGTCCCACATAGCCCCCCATTCCCCCAAATGGGCGTGGTATGCGTAATTGCATTTTTTCCCAGCGCAAAAAAAAAAAAAAAAAAAAAAAAAAAAAAAAAAAAAAAAAAAAAAAAAAAAAAAAAAAAAAAAAAAAGGTTAGGTTAGGTTAGGTTAGGTTAGGTTAGGTTAGGTTAGGTTAGGTTAGGTTAGGTTAGGTTAGGTTAGGTTAGGTTAGGTTAGGTTAGGTTAGGTTAGGTTGGGGTGCGTGGTCAGAAACCTCCTCGTGTGCCCGGTGGCTGCTGGTCCCTTATGGATACGTCCGGGGGGAACAGCAGTTGCTCGGGCCGGTGCACCCTGGGCACGGGCAATAGCTTCTGAGCTCCCGGAGGCTATTGTCTGTGGCGAATTCTGACCATGGGGGGGTGGCCAGTTGGCCATGGGAGGGAGGGCTCTTCCCCGCCCTCTCATCTAGGAGAGGGCATGGTGGAACGAGCCTTGTAGGGGCGACGGGTTTGTCAGCTGGCAATAGCCGGCTGACGAACCCGTGCTGCGGAGGACGCGGCGCGGCACACCCTTGGGTATTGACGGCTCAGTCTGGGCCGCGCCGCGGTCTGATTGCGGGGATCGGCCGGGGCCTCTCGCTTCCCGGCGTGTTGCGTTCCGTTCCCCAGGGCGGAGCGCGCCGCGCTGGGAGGCGAGGGATCTTGGGCTGCGGTCGCCTCCTTTTGCGAGAACGTAATCGCAAAGGGAGGCGGCGGAGCGCGCGCGGGAGGATGCCCTCTCGCTGCGCCTCTGTGGGCGAGGAGGAGGTCGGAGCGGATATGCCGGCTTTCCCTCCTCGTGGTGGTGTGGGCGGGCGGCAGGCGCGGGGGGGGCGCCTCCGCCCGCGTTGCACTCCACACCACCTGCGGGACATTCGTGCGGGGCCCGCCGCGGTGAAGGCGGGCGATCGTCGGAGGGGTACTGGAGGTAAAGGCTATGCCGGTTTCCCAGTGCCCTTCCACTCAGACGATGCGGGAATGCCGCTGGGTTGTTTTAGTGGGTATACCGGGCTAGCCCGGGGAGTCCCACATAGCCCCCCATTCCCCCAAATGGGCGTGGTATGCGTAATTGCATTTTTTCCCAGCGCAAAAAAAAAAAAAAAAAAAAAAAAAAAAAAAAAAAAAAAAAAAAAAAGGTTAGGTTAGGTTAGGTTAGGTTAGGTTAGGTTAGGTTAGGTTAGGTTGGGGGACCACCCCACAGTGCTTACGTCCTCGTCGTGTCCCCTGGAAACGACCCAGTCCTGACCACCGTAACGGAGTGGCAGGCTGGGTACGGCCAAAGTGCACTGTGCTTCGTAGCAATCACATTCTGTCTTGCGTGCTACGATACTGTTGGAGATCATGTCTAACACACCGCGGGACGCCCTCGGGCGTTTCCTAAAACCAAAAGGCCCTTCTCAGGGCCAACCAAAAGGCCCTTCTCAGGGCCATCCAAAAGGCCCTTCTCAGGGCCAACCAAAAGGCCCTTCTCAGGGCCAACCAAAAGGCCCTTCTCAGGGCCAACCAAAAGGCCCTTCTCAGGGCCAATCTGACGCCTCGGCGTCTGAAGCCAGCCGCGCGCCGTCTGCGGCGAGCTTCTTCGTGGGAGTTGAGTCGATGTCGGAGGATTCTGCAGATGAGTCCGTCAGCTCACTCGCATCCGATGCGGGCATGTCCCGGTCCATGTCGCGCAAGCGCGGGTTTAGAAAGGAGGGGTCTGGGGGTTCTTCGGCGTCGGGGTCGGCCAAGTCAAGGGCCAAGAAGCCCGCGATAGCCGCGGACTCCCACGTCGTGGGCCTTGCGGACGCTCAACGCCAGCTAGACCTGGCTCGGCGGGAGCAGCTCCAGCAGGAGCTGGAGGAGCGGGTCGCCGCTAAGGAGCAGCGGGCGCGTAACGCCCGGGCCAAGTCCGGGTACGGCGCGTCCCGCGTGCTGTACGCCGACCATTCATTGGCCGAACTGGCGCGGATGGCGGAAGAGGACGAGGAGGAGATAGCGGAGGTCGCCTCCAAGTCCTCGAACCTGAAGGGAACCTTCCAGAAGGCCCTCAAATGCCGTGCGGCGAGCATGCGCGGCATCATCGAGGAGCTCGTTAAAAGGAAGGCGACCGATGAGACGCAGCAACTGCAGGCGAGGGTCGATCGCCTGCAGTTGGAGGTCAGCCAGCTGCATCAGAAGCTGGCCGACGCCACCGCCCGGCCAAGCCAGGCCGCACCACCGCCTGCTGTGGAGGCCCCCTCCTTCAACCTAGAGGACACAATCCGAAAGGTTGTAATGGAGGAGCGGGCCTTCACTAGAGCCTGCCTAGCAGGCATTGAGGACCGGCTCCTGCCGGAGCAGCGCCAGCGACCGCCACTTGCGGCGGATAGGCGGCGAGAGCCAGAGCCGGGGCCGTCCTCGCAAGGGGAGGACGCCCTTCTACCTTCCACCACTCCGTCCAACGGTTGGACCGAGGTGGTCGGGAAGGGTAAAGGCAGGGGCAAAAAGACCCACCGTCCCGCCACCGTACTCCCTTCCGCCGCGCCTTCCGGCCCGTCGCAGACGTCCGGAAAGGGGGAGGGGAAGGGGAAGGGAAAGGGCAAAAGGGCGGCGCAGGCCGCCTCTGCCACCACCCCCGCCGCGTCAACCCCCAGCCAGCCGCAGACTGGCGGGGGTAAGGGGAAGGGGAGAGGGAGAGGGGGGAAAAAACTCACCCCCCCAAAGACCGCAGCCGTCGTGGTGACGCTCACCGCAGAGGCTGTGGCGCGGGGCGAGACGTACGCGTCCATTCTGATGCGGGCGCGTACCAATGCTGATCCCACCCAATTGGGGATCAGCAAAGTCACCTGCCGGCGGACCCAAACCGGGGCTCGAATCTTCGAGTTCCCGGGGGCGGAGGGCAGCGCCAGCGCTGACCTCTTCGCAGCCAAGCTGCAGGAGGTCATCGCGGACGCAGCGCAGGTGGCTCGCCCGGTGAAGACGGCGGCCTTGGAGGTGACCGACCTCGACGATTCGGTCACCAAAGAGGAGGTGGTGGCGGCGGTCGCAGCGATCGGAGGCTGCAGCGTCGCAGCGGTGAAAGGCCGGGACATCAGACCCGGCCGCGGTGGCATGGGCACCATTCGGCTCGAGTGCCCAGTCGCCGCCGCCAAGGCCGTCCTCGAAAAGGGACGGCTGTGTGTGGGCTTCAGCTCGGGTGCAGTCCGGGCACTTGCGGAGCATACTCTGCGGTGCTACAGGTGCTTCGGCACCGGACACACCCGGCCCCTCTGTCCGTCCACGGTCGACAGGACGGACAGCTGCTACCGCTGCGGCAAGGACGGCCACAAATCCGTCTCCTGCACGGTCGCTACACCGCGCTGTGCAGTGTGTGCCGCCAGCGGCTGCCCGGCAGACCACATCATGAAGGGGAGGAATTGTAATCCTCCCCCCAAGAAGGGCAAAGTTCGGGCTCCAACAGGGCCCGCTGCTAGCACAGTCGTTCCCGTTGCGGGAACCTCGGTGGCTGCGGAGGAGGGGGGTGCGATGTCCGACTGATGGATAGGGACATCGAACATCGCATCCTCCAGACGAACACCAACCACTGCCGGGTGGCCCAGGACCTGCTGATGCAGACCATGGCTGAGTGGTTGGTGGACTTGGCGGTGGTCGCCGAGCCCTACTCGGTCCCCAGGAGTTGGCTGGGCGACCGGGACGGCCTGGTGGCAATGGTGGCGCGGTCTTCCACAGACTCCCCTCCCCTCTCGCTCTTAGAGAGGGGACCGGGATACGTGGCCGCCGCGTGGGGGGATGTGGCCCTAGTTGGGGTCTATTTCTCCCCAAACCGCCCTCTCTCAGACTTTGAGGACTTCCTGGAGGTCCTCACTGCAGTTGTGGGGAGGGCGGCACCGCGCCAGGTCGTCGTGTTAGGCGACCTAAACGCCAAGTCGGCGGCTTGGGGCAACCCGTCTGCCTCCTGTGACGTCCGGGGGCGCGCCGTTGAGTTTTGGGCGACGTCGTGCGGTGTGTCCCTCCTCAACAGGGGGGCGGTCCACACGTGTGTGCGGCAACGGGGAGGGTCGGTGGTTGACGTCTCGTTCGCCACCCCCGTGCTAGCCGCACGCATCGTGAATTGGCGGGTGGAGATGGTGGAAACCTTGTCGGACCACCGATATGTGCGGTTCGACATCTCCACTCAGAGTCCCCGCGGGGAGATGGCCCGCTCCGGCAGGTCTCCCTTCCCCCGGTGGGCTCTCACTCGCCTGGACCGGGAGGCGGCCAGGGAGGCGGCCTTCCTCCAGGACTGGCTGTCGCCCCCTGTTGGGGCCCTGGACGTCGACGTCGACGCCGCAGCAGCCCGGCTCAGGGGATCCCTGACCGAGGTGTGCAACTCCAGCATGCCTCGCTCTCGCCGTCCGCCCCCCCGTCGCGCCGTCTATTGGTGGACGGAGGAACTGGCGGGGCTCCGTGCCGCCTGTGTGGCGGCCAGAAGGGCCTACATGCGGAGCCGTCGGCGCAGCGTCCGTAGTCAGGCAGACGAGGACCGCCTCTACGCCTCGTACAGAGAGGCGAAAACGGTCCTCGGGACGGCTATGTACGCTGCCATGGACTCGGCGGGAGCCGAGATGCTGGAGAGTCTCGACAGGGATCCGTACGGGAGGCCATACAAGGCGGCGCGGAACAAGCTGCGCCCCCATGGTCCCCCACTGACGGAAACCCTTGAGCCGGCATTGTTGGATGGGGTGGTCCAGTCCCTGTTTCCGCGCAGGACCGACTTCGCCCCACCAACGATGGACCCCCCGCAGGGTGCGGCCTCACCGGAGGAAGAAGTCCCTCCGGTGACTGCGGACGAGCTCCACGCGGTAGTCGTGGGCCTCCGCGCCAAAAAGACGGCCCCTGGACCGGATGGTGTTCCGGCACGGGTGGTGGCCATAGCCGCCACTCAAATGGAGGACAGGTTTCGGGACCTTTTCAGCGCGTGCTTGACGGCTGGAAGGTTCCCGAAACTTTGGAAGGAGGGGCGGCTGTGCCTCCTCCGTAAAGAGGGACGCCCGGTTGATTCCCCCTCGGCGTACCGGCCCATCGTCCTTCTCGATGAGGTCGGTAAAATGTTCGAGGGGATCATTGCCTGCCGGCTCAACAGCCATCTGCGGAGGGAGGGGCCGGACCTGTCGGACGCCCAGTTCGGTTTCCGACGGGGCCGGTCCACCATCGACGCCCTGGCCCTACTGAAGGCCCAGGTGAAGGAGGCGGCGGAGGCGGGGGACGGAGTATTGGCGGTGTCATTCGACATAGCCAACGCCTTCAACTCCGTCCCCCACTCGACTATATTGGAGGCACTCCGGTATCACGGAGTGCCCCAGTACTTGAGGGGCCTCCTGGCCAGCTACTTGGAGGACCGCGAGGTCCTCCTTGTGGACAAAATGGCCAGGTTGAGGCGGTATGGCGCGGAGTCCGGTGTTCCACAGGGGTCCGTGCTGGGGCCCACCCTGTGGAACATTGGGTTCGATTGGCTCCTGCGGGGGGCCCTCCTCCCGGGCACGAGTGTCATCTGCTACGCGGACGACACTCTTCTCACTGCCCGGGGGAAGAACTTTGGGGAGGCGGCCTGTCTGGCATCGGCTGGCGGGTCCTTGGTGGCGGGGAGGATCCGCCGCCTGGGGTTGAGGGTGGCGCTGAACAAGACCGAGGCCGTGTTCTTCCACGGGCCTCGGCAGCGCTGCCCTCCAGACGCCCACATAGCCGTGGAGGGCGCCAGAGTGGAGGTCCGGCCCCAGATGAAATATCTGGGCCTGGTGCTGGACAGCAGGTGGCGCTTCGGGCCGCACTTCAGCGGTCTGTCGACGCGCCTGCTGAAGGCCGCCGACGCCCTGTCGTGGCTCCTCCCCAACCTGGGAGGTCCCAGCGCACGATGCCGGCGTCTGTATGCCGGCATCCTGCGGAGCATGGCCCTTTACGGGGCCCCCATCTGGGCGGACTCCCTTCATCGAAGGGAGAATGCCACCGCTATCCGCAGGCCGCAACGGGCCATTGCACAGCGGGTGGCGAGGGCCTACCGCTCGGTGGGCTTCTCGGCGGCGTGCGCTCTGGCCGGCACCCCCCCTTGGGAACTCGAGGCGTGGGTGCTCGCCAGAGTGTACGAGTGGACGGCGCGCCGAAGGGCGATGGGAGAGCGCCCCGTCGCGGAAGAGCGAGAGGCCGTACGGCGGGAGGCGAGGGACGCCATCATCGTCCATTGGACAGACGACCTCGCTACCGCCACCTTTGGCCGTCGGACGCTGGACGCGCTCGGTCCAGTCCTGCGAGACTGGCTCGGGCGGCGACACGGTTTCCTCTCTTTCCGTCTGGTCCAGGTGCTGTCAGGGCACGGCTGCTTTGGCTCGCACCTGCACAGGATCGGGAGGGAGGAGACCCCAGCGTGCCACGACTGCGGCGCGGCGGAGGACACGGCGCAGCACACCCTTGAGGTCTGCCCGGCTTGGTCTGGGCCGCGCCGCAGTCTGACTGCGGAGATCGGTCTGGACCTCTCGCTTCCCAGCGTAGTACGTTCCATGCTGGGGAGCGAGGGATCTTGGGCTGCGGTTGCCTCCTTTTGCGAGGATGTCATTTCGCAAAAGGAGGAAGCGGAGCGCGCGCGGGAGGATGACCCTCTCGCTGCGCCGCTCCGTAGGCGAAGAAGAGGTCGGAGAAGACGTCAACTTTTCCCTCCTCGTGGTGGTGATGGGCGGGCGACAGGCGCGGGGGCGCCTCCGCCCGCATTGCACTCCACACCACCTCCGCCGGACATTCCCGACCCTCCCCCCATGGGGAGGACGTGAGGGGCCCGCCGCGAAGGCGGGCGATCGTCGGAGGGGTACTGGAAGTAAAGGCTATGCCGGTTTCCCAGTGCCCTTCCACTCAGACGATGCGGGAATGCCGCTGGGTTGTTTTAGTGGGTATACCGGGCTAGCCCGGGGAGTCCCACATAGCCCCCCATTCCCCCAAATGGGCGGGTATGCGTAATTGCATTTTTTCCCAGCGCAAAAAAAAAAAAAAAAAAAAGGTTAGGTTAGGTTAGGTTAGGTTAGGTTAGGTTAGGTTGGGGTGCGTGGTCAGAAACCTCCTCGTGTGCCCGGTGGCTGCTGGTCCCTTATGGATACGTCCGGGGGGAACAGCAGTTGCTCGGGCCGGTGCACCCTGGGCACGGGCAATAGCTTCTGAGCTCCCGGAGGCTATTGTCTGTGGCGAATTCTGACCATGGGGGGGTGGCCAGTTGGCCATGGGAGGGAGGGCTCTTCCCCGCCCTCTCATCTAGGAGAGGGCATGGTGGAACGAGCCTTGTAGGGGCGACGGGTTTGTCAGCTGGCAATAGCCGGCTGACGAACCCGTGCTGCGGAGGACGCGGCGCGGCACACCCTTGGGTATTGACGGCTCAGTCTGGGCCGCGCCGCGGTCTGATTGCGGGGATCGGCCGGGACCTCTCGCTTCCCGGCGTGTTGCGTTCCGTTCCCTAGCACGGAGCGCGCCGCGCTGGGAGGCGAGGGATCTTGGGCTGCGGTCGCCTCCTTTTGCGAGGACGTAATCGCAAAGGGAGGCGGCGGAGCGCGCGCGGGAGGATGGCCCTCTCGCTGCGCCTCTGTGGGCGAGGAGGAGGTCGGAGCGGAAACCGGCTTTCCCTCCTCGTGGTGGTGTGGGCGGGCGGCAGGCGCGGGGGGGGCGCCTCCGCCCGCGTTGCACTCCACACCACCTGCGGGACATTCGTGCGGGGCCTGCCGCGGTGAAGGCGGGCGATCGTCGGAGGGGTACTGGAGGTAAAGGCTATGCCGGTTTCCCAGTGCCCTTCCACTCAGACGATGCGGGAATGCCGCTGGGTTGTTTTAGTGGGTATACCGGGCTAGCCCGGGGAGTCCCACATAGCCCCCCATTCCCCCAAATGGGCGTGGTATGCGTAATTGCATTTTTTCCCAGCGCAAAAAAAAAAAAAAAAAAAAAAAAAAAAAAAAAAAAAAAAAAAAAAAAAAAAAAAAAAAAAAAAGGTTAGGTTAGGTTAGGTTAGGTTTTTTTTTTTTTTTTTTTTTTTTGTTTTGGCAGGAGTGGGAAATCCTCATGGACACCCAAGCCACCTCACGGATGACATGGCTTGGGTAGTGTCGGACTCTTACCGACTAAAACCACACTCCTGCCCCGGCGTGAGCCCCTGCCGTACAAGTTACGCAGGGTTCTTGCGATGGGCTGTATGTTATTCTTGGTCGCCTTTTATTTTGTGCTGTTCCAATCCAAACTTTTAATTTATGTATAAAACTCTATTTCAATATATATTAAATCTAATTTATCGTGACTTCTACTTGTTCCTAATATTTACTTTCTTAACAATTTTAACTATATATTCAATAAATTTGTCTCTATTTTTTCTGTCGCTGATATATACGCTCAAGTTCTCTTTTCTAATCTGGTCTCCAAACGCCATTTCGAGGTTGTGCCTGTGGGAGCCATACACAGGGCACTCCGTCAAGAGGTGGAGGATCGTCTCTTGCTTGTCGGGGTCGCAGGCGCACGCTGGATTCTCCTTGCACTTGAAACGGGTCAAGTATTCGGAGAACCCACCGTGTCCTGTTAGGGCTTGGGTCAGCTCCTTCGTCATTTCAAACTTGCGGACCGTCCTGTACGCCGCGATCGCACACGGGAAAAACAGCTTGGTGGTGGCCGCCGTTTCGCCCGTACAGTACCTCCGGTTCCATTCTCCCAGCGTTTCCAATCGGATCATTCGCTTGGCGAATGAAACCGGGCATCTGTCGTAGTCGGGTGCACGTTTCGACTTCAGGGCAGCCTCCTTCGCGAGAAAGTCGGCTCTCTCGTTACCCTCCAGCCCCGCATGCGCTTTGATCCAGAACAAGGAGACGCTCTTGTCCTGGCGGTTGCTGTTGCGGATGGCGTCCCTTGCTTCCACTGCGAGGGGGTGAAGGGCTTCGGGGTTCACGACTGTTTGGAGGGCTGCCATGGAGTCGCTGTAGATGGCGAACGCCGTCTCTGTCCTTGGGAGGACTTCCTTGGTGGCTTCGCAGAGGGCGAGGAGCTCAGCCTGGTAGACGGTACTGTAAGACGGCAGAACAAGCTTTCGGGTCTTCGTCTCGGCCGCGCCTGTCCATACTGATAGCGCGGCCCCGACTTTACCCTCGATCTTGCTGCCGTCTGTGAAAATACGCACCGCGTAATTGCGGTGGTTATTATATTGTTCCTCGTCTACCAGGCGTCGCAGTTCCATGTCCCTCTGCTCCGCCGGATGTGGTGTCTCTAGTGCCGATGCCATTCGCTCGATCTCCCGGCCCGCCAGCGCGGGATGGGACACTACCCCCTTCTTGGCCTCGTATAGCGAGGCCGCCTCTCGGATTCGGAGGTCAAGAGGGAGTATCCCAGACAGCACCAGCGCTGCGTTCAGGGAGACCGTGCGATAGGCACGGCACAGCTTCTGAGCGAAGCTCCTCTGGACGGCGTTCAACCTCTTCTGCACCCCGACTTTGTTCGCGGCTGGCGACCACGCGCTCGCAGCGTACAGGACGATGGGCTCCACTGCAGCTGTATAAATGCAGCGTATTATATCTGGGTGGAGACCCCAGCTGACCCTCGCGGCCCTTGACAGCTGCTTGTAGATGCCGACGGCTCGGGAGCAGACGTTTGCGACGTGGGTGTTGAAGGTCAACTTGTGGTCGATGGTGAGACCGAGCAGCTTGATCTCATTTGACATGCCAATGTCGACTCCACCCATACTCAGACATGGGATGTCGTGCTTCAGCTTCCGCGTAATAAGCATAGCTTTCGTTTTGTGCGGTGCAAACTTGAGCTTGTTCACGACACCCCACGCCTGGACATACTCCAGGGCGGCATTGGCATGCCTTTGGACCTCAAGTGCAGTCCCCCCATCGAACACAAGGACGACGTCGTCCGCAAACGCCTGGCATTGGACCCCCCTGCTCTCCAGCCCTTTGAGCAGAGGATCCAGCAGGAGATTCCATAGTATGGGACCACCGATTGACCCCTGGACACATCCTTTCCCGGTCCTAGTCTCGTGCTCCGCACCCGCATATCGGACTTTCACCACTCTCTCGGACAAGTAACTGTCGATGACCCGCCTCAAGTTTACAGGACACTTTTCCTCAGCCAGACGCACTCTAATGGCCGGCCACCAAGCGCTGTCGAAGGCTCCCTCAATGTCCAGGGACACAACCGTGACAAGCCTCTTCTCAGAGAGTCTGCCACGGATGTACCCCATCAGGGCGTAGAGGGAGTCCTCGGTGCTTCTTTGGGGCATGAAGCCGTACTGGCGAGTACTCATCCTGGGCAACAGATAAAACTTGAGTCGGGCCACCAACACCTTCTCGAACATCTTGCCGAGTACAGGCAAAAGACCAATCGGCCTGTATGATTTCGGAGTGGTGTAGTCCTCCTTTGCGGGCTTGCGGAGCACAACGACCGTTGCCTCCTTCCAGGACCGCGGAAAGTATCCATGCGCCAGGCACTTGTTAAACAAGCGCAGAACTAGGTCTGGGTCGTGGTGAATCGTGTGGCCCCATATGTCCGCCGTCAGACCGTCGGAACCGGGGGCTTTTTTGGGGTTGAACGAGGAGACCGCTCGCTTCAGCTCGTCGAGAATGAAGGGGGGGTCCAAAGGCTCAACTTGGTTCCCCCCATTCACCTCTTCCGCTCGTTGCCGCATCCTTTTATGCTCCTCGTTTTCCCCCTCCGTACGGTCTTCCGGGTAGAAAGTCTCCGCTAGGAACCTCGCCGAGGCCTCTGGGTCCAGGGTCCTTGCGTCCCTCACCATCGGCAAATCCTCCTGCCTCTTCTCCGTTCTACGAATGACCCTGTATATACCCTCCCACATGCCTTCCCTGTCCTGCTTCTCGCAGAAACCCTTCCAGCTCTCGACCTGAGCTTTGACTACTGCTAATTCGTACTCCTCTTTCTGTTTCAGGTACTCCTCAACAACCTTTTGTCTCCGGACTGGCGCTGCACATCGGATCCTCCGCTTATGGGTGACGACCTTTCTCTTCAGGCCAGCGAGTTCATCGGACCACCACGGCACGGTTACTTTCTCTACTTTTTTCTTCTTGGGCATCATGTGTGCACACGTTTGTTGCACAGTTTCTGTGAGCTTTTGGACTACCAGGTCTATACGTTCCGAGCTGTCGATGCTATCGATCAGCTCGGACGTAATGTCATTTTCAGTTTTAATTTTGGCCAGTTTCTTACGAAACTGGCCCCAATTTGTCTTCCTAGTGTTATAGACTCTGGTAGTCCGGCTCACCATGATGCCCGAAGACTTTTCGAGATTTATAGAGAACTCTATGCCGTTGTGGTCCGACCCTGTCAGATCGTCGACGACTCGCCAGCCGTCTATCACCGTCAGCATATCCGATGTACAGGCTGTGACGTCGACGCAGCTAGTGTAACGTCTGTCACCCCTAACTACGTCGAAGGTTGGAGTTTCCCCTGTGTTGAGTACTTGCAGTCCGAGCTGGTCGAGAGCCGCCAGCATCTCGTCGCCTCTGCTATTCGTCTCGCTGCTGCCCCACCAGATACTCCAGGCGTTGGCGTCTCCTCCCATTATGAGCTTATGCGGGCCGGTCTCGCTTTCGATCTTCCTGAGCGTGTCCAGGTATGGCCCCAAGGGCTGGTCTGGCTCAAAGTAGAACGAGACCAGCGTGAGCTTCCAGGCACCGGTTTGGATCCCCACCACGACGATGTTATCCGTGGTGAGTTTTGGGTACTGCCTTACGGTAAGGTTTGGGTCAAAGACGGCGATTGCCGCTTTGACAGTCCCTTCTCCTTGCCTGGTGCTCTGAAAGATTCTCACGCCTCTGGTCCCGCTCATCCTTTTCGCGTTGCCGACGTAGGGCTCCTGGATCAACGCTGCAGTTGCCTTGCGCTTCTCGGCCTCGATCATAAGCTCATGGGTCGCCAGCTTCTTCCTTTGGAGATTCGCCTGGAGTATTTTGTGCGGCATTTTGCTCATTGGGACCACCTTAGCAGTAGGCAACGGACGCGCGTGCCAGCCTGTCCCACTTAACCCGGATAGGACACTCGGGGCTAAATGCGTTGTGGTCCGACCTCTCCATCTTCGCCTTGACGCAGTTATGGCACTGAGGGGTATCTGCCCTCAGCCACTGGGCACATTCTGCTCGGAGGTGTGGGCCCCCACAATGACTGCATAGGTCGGCAGGCTCTTTACAGAGCCGCCGGCCATGCCCATATCCCAAACACCTCGTGCATTGCACCAGTGGCGACTGGTCGTCGACGAAGACGGTCTGGAGGTCGATACGCGCCTTCCCCTTGTCCAGCATCCTGCTCCAGATTCTCGGGGACGTGCTGACCACCACGTTGCTGGTCTGAGGGTTCCTGGAGTTCCTTCGGTATTTCACGGTCAGTCGATCCTCCTCTTTGTCGAGGCCATGAAAGACGTCCCGGTTCTGATTCCGCAGCGCCCTCAGCACTTCCTCGTCAGAGTGGATGCGGAGGACGCCCCGGAAAACCAGCATCGGGTCTTTGTTTTTCACCTCCTCGACAACGAGGTGATCTCCTGCCTTTTCTAATTTTGCCCGAACCCTGTTGCGTTCCTCCTGAGACCTACAGCCCATTATAATTTTTCGGTCCCTGGCCTTCCTCACGCTTTCCACTTCTACTCCCCCATCTGTTGCGTTTACTGCTTTTCTAATTTTTGTTAGGACCTCCTCGCCTGAATCCCCTTCGTCTTTAGACGTCACCACTATGGAGTGCAGTGCGGTCCTTCCTGGGGTCTGCCTTTTCGGTGGACCCGCTGCTACACTCGCATAAGTGGCCGTCTTTTGCAACAGTTCCTCTTGTCTCTCCATCGCTACCTGGAGCCTCTCCATTCTTTCGCTGCTCTGCTTCACCAGCGCGCTATGCTCCGCTAGTGAAGCGAGCAACGAATTCAATTCCTGGGAGGACTCCTTTCTCTCCGGCGGAGCTGTGGCCTCGATGGTCTCCTTCGCCACTAACTCGACCCCCTTTATTGGCGTTTTGGCCGCCGCTTCTTCCTTCACCAGCTGGTACAATCGTTCCACCGACTGGGTGATCCCGACCTTCAAATCTGACCTCAAGTTGCGCGAGTCATTTAAATGTGACTTCGCGCGCAAGAGGCAGTTTCGGGCCTCGGTCACCCGATCGGTGGGTTTAGGAGGCTGGTACTGTTGGCTCGTACCCGGCGATCCTCCCGCCACCTCAGCGGATGCTCTGCGCGGAGCAATCTTGCTCTCCTGTGGAGGTGCCACTCTCCGCGCAGGCTTTGGGAGGGTCGCCGCGACTGGAGCAGCCTTGTTTGGTGAAGATGCGGCAACTGTAAAAGGGGGCTGGGCTTCCGCCGCCTTCCGGATCTCTTTTCCGCTCTCCCACTCCCCAATGCTTCGCCTCACATTAGAGGCCTGAGTTGAAGCCTTGGGAGGGGAGGCTACCTTATCCCCATTCGATGGAGAGACATGGGGATCTGTGGGGGTCTTCTTAGCAGGAGTTCTTGCGAGGAACATGATGTTAGGGGCAGAAAATAAAACTAATTAAATAATTAAATTAATTAAATCAAAATTATTATGATAAAATGGTTCAATAAAAACCGTGTCAATTTAAATATAAAGATAAAATTGGGTCCCTGTAAAGGGGGGATCGATGGGATTGTCAAAATAAATATATAATAATAAAAGAAGCGATTAAAAATTTTCACCACTCCGAAAAGTTTACCTACCCACGCGAGTAAAGGGCGGGTGGGCGGGCAATTTTTTGAATTTCTACAGCAGCTATCCGCGCGTGCGAGGTGTCAAAACACGCGTCTCGGCGCGAGCTGTCGAAATATGGGGAAAACGGAGGTAGGTGCCGAACAAAAATTTGAAAATATAGCCGAAAAGGATGATTTTTAAGGAAAAATTTGGTTAAATTTGAAAATTTTGTACTACGCTGCGGCACTCTGGTTCGCGAAAAGCGGTGCAGAGTGCAGGTACGGCAGGTAAGTAATTTATGGAATACTAATATAAACTGCTTCGGAGGGAAAAAGTCGAGTAAGTCGAATTTTTTATATGAAAATTTTGAATAAAATAAAATTTGTATGGAAAATTATTTTCCACGCGTCTAGGTCAGTCAAATTAGGTGTAGACGTCAGAGAGAGCCTAATCAAGCTTAAATTAGCTGAAAACCGCTTCAAAATGCGTCACCGGGATGCAAAGTTATAACGATTTGTTGGTTTTCCTTCACAGCTTAGGTGGAATTTGCGTGAATTTTTCTAAGTGTGGAAAATAAAACAATTAAATTTTTTGAATTTCTACAGCAGCTATCCGCGCGTGCGAGGTGTCAAAACACGCGTCTCGGCGCGAGCTGTCGAAATATGGGGAAAACGGAGGTAGGTGCCGAACAAAAATTTGAAAATATAGCCGAAAAGGATGATTTTTAAGGAAAAATTTGGTTAAATTTGAAAATTTTGTACTACGCTGCGGCACTCTGGTTCGCGAAAAGCGGTGCAGAGTGCAGGTACGGCAGGTAAGTAATTTATGGAATACTAATATAAACTGCTTCGGAGGGAAAAAGTCGAGTAAGTCGAATTTTTTATATGAAAATTTTGAATAAAATAAAATTTGTATGGAAAATTATTTTCCACGCGTCTAGGTCAGTCAAATTAGGTGTAGACGTCAGAGAGAGCCTAATCAAGCTTAAATTAGCTGAAAACCGCTTCAAAATGCGTCACCGGGATGCAAAGTTATAACGATTTGTTGGTTTTCCTTCACAGCTTAGGTGGAATTTGCGTGAATTTTTCTAAGTGTGGAAAATAAAACAATTAAATTTTTTGAATTTCTACAGCAGCTATCCGCGCGTGCGAGGTGTCAAAACACGCGTCTCGGCGCGAGCTGTCGAAATATGGGGAAAACGGAGGTAGGTGCCGAACAAAAATTTGAAAATATAGCCGAAAAGGATGATTTTTAAGGAAAAATTTGGTTAAATTTGAAAATTTTGTACTACGCTGCGGCACTCTGGTTCGCGAAAAGCGGTGCAGAGTGCAGGTACGGCAGGTAAGTAATTTATGGAATACTAATATAAACTGCTTCGGAGGGAAAAAGTCGAGTAAGTCGAATTTTTTATATGAAAATTTTGAATAAAATAAAATTTGTATGGAAAATTATTTTCCACGCGTCTAGGTCAGTCAAATTAGGTGTAGACGTCAGAGAGAGCCTAATCAAGCTTAAATTAGCTGAAAACCGCTTCAAAATGCGTCACCGGGATGCAAAGTTATAACGATTTGTTGGTTTTCCTTCACAGCTTAGGTGGAATTTGCGTGAATTTTTCTAAGTGTGGAAAATAAAACAATTAAATTTTTTGAATTTCTACAGCAGCTATCCGCGCGTGCGAGGTGTCAAAACACGCGTCTCGGCGCGAGCTGTCGAAATATGGGGAAAACGGAGGTAGGTGCCGAACAAAAATTTGAAAATATAGCCGAAAAGGATGATTTTTAAGGAAAAATTTGGTTAAATTTGAAAATTTTGTACTACGCTGCGGCACTCTGGTTCGCGAAAAGCGGTGCAGAGTGCAGGTACGGCAGGTAAGTAATTTATGGAATACTAATATAAACTGCTTCGGAGGGAAAAAGTCGAGTAAGTCGAATTTTTTATATGAAAATTTTGAATAAAATAAAATTTGTATGGAAAATTATTTTCCACGCGTCTAGGTCAGTCAAATTAGGTGTAGACGTCAGAGAGAGCCTAATCAAGCTTAAATTAGCTGAAAACCGCTTCAAAATGCGTCACCGGGATGCAAAGTTATAACGATTTGTTGGTTTTCCTTCACAGCTTAGGTGGAATTTGCGTGAATTTTTCTAAGTGTGGAAAATAAAACAATTAAATTTTTTGAATTTCTACAGCAGCTATCCGCGCGTGCGAGGTGTCAAAACACGCGTCTCGGCGCGAGCTGTCGAAATATGGGGAAAACGGAGGTAGGTGCCGAACAAAAATTTGAAAATATAGCCGAAAAGGATGATTTTTAAGGAAAAATTTGGTTAAATTTGAAAATTTTGTACTACGCTGCGGCACTCTGGTTCGCGAAAAGCGGTGCAGAGTGCAGGTACGGCAGGTAAGTAATTTATGGAATACTAATATAAACTGCTTCGGAGGGAAAAAGTCGAGTAAGTCGAATTTTTTATATGAAAATTTTGAATAAAATAAAATTTGTATGGAAAATTATTTTCCACGCGTCTAGGTCAGTCAAATTAGGTGTAGACGTCAGAGAGAGCCTAATCAAGCTTAAATTAGCTGAAAACCGCTTCAAAATGCGTCACCGGGATGCAAAGTTATAACGATTTGTTGGTTTTCCTTCACAGCTTAGGTGGAATTTGCGTGAATTTTTCTAAGTGTGGAAAATAAAACAATTAAATTTTTTGAATTTCTACAGCAGCTATCCGCGCGTGCGAGGTGTCAAAACACGCGTCTCGGCGCGAGCTGTCGAAATATGGGGAAAACGGAGGTAGGTGCCGAACAAAAATTTGAAAATATAGCCGAAAAGGATGATTTTTAAGGAAAAATTTGGTTAAATTTGAAAATTTTGTACTACGCTGCGGCACTCTGGTTCGCGAAAAGCGGTGCAGAGTGCAGGTACGGCAGGTAAGTAATTTATGGAATACTAATATAAACTGCTTCGGAGGGAAAAAGTCGAGTAAGTCGAATTTTTTATATGAAAATTTTGAATAAAATAAAATTTGTATGGAAAATTATTTTCCACGCGTCTAGGTCAGTCAAATTAGGTGTAGACGTCAGAGAGAGCCTAATCAAGCTTAAATTAGCTGAAAACCGCTTCAAAATGCGTCACCGGGATGCAAAGTTATAACGATTTGTTGGTTTTCCTTCACAGCTTAGGTGGAATTTGCGTGAATTTTTCTAAGTGTGGAAAATAAAACAATTAAATTTTTTGAATTTCTACAGCAGCTATCCGCGCGTGCGAGGTGTCAAAACACGCGTCTCGGCGCGAGCTGTCGAAATATGGGGAAAACGGAGGTAGGTGCCGAACAAAAATTTGAAAATATAGCCGAAAAGGATGATTTTTAAGGAAAAATTTGGTTAAATTTGAAAATTTTGTACTACGCTGCGGCACTCTGGTTCGCGAAAAGCGGTGCAGAGTGCAGGTACGGCAGGTAAGTAATTTATGGAATACTAATATAAACTGCTTCGGAGGGAAAAAGTCGAGTAAGTCGAATTTTTTATATGAAAATTTTGAATAAAATAAAATTTGTATGGAAAATTATTTTCCACGCGTCTAGGTCAGTCAAATTAGGTGTAGACGTCAGAGAGAGCCTAATCAAGCTTAAATTAGCTGAAAACCGCTTCAAAATGCGTCACCGGGATGCAAAGTTATAACGATTTGTTGGTTTTCCTTCACAGCTTAGGTGGAATTTGCGTGAATTTTTCTAAGTGTGGAAAATAAAACAATTAAATTTTTTGAATTTCTACAGCAGCTATCCGCGCGTGCGAGGTGTCAAAACACGCGTCTCGGCGCGAGCTGTCGAAATATGGGGAAAACGGAGGTAGGTGCCGAACAAAAATTTGAAAATATAGCCGAAAAGGATGATTTTTAAGGAAAAATTTGGTTAAATTTGAAAATTTTGTACTACGCTGCGGCACTCTGGTTCGCGAAAAGCGGTGCAGAGTGCAGGTACGGCAGGTAAGTAATTTATGGAATACTAATATAAACTGCTTCGGAGGGAAAAAGTCGAGTAAGTCGAATTTTTTATATGAAAATTTTGAATAAAATAAAATTTGTATGGAAAATTATTTTCCACGCGTCTAGGTCAGTCAAATTAGGTGTAGACGTCAGAGAGAGCCTAATCAAGCTTAAATTAGCTGAAAACCGCTTCAAAATGCGTCACCGGGATGCAAAGTTATAACGATTTGTTGGTTTTCCTTCACAGCTTAGGTGGAATTTGCGTGAATTTTTCTAAGTGTGGAAAATAAAACAATTAAATTTTTTGAATTTCTACAGCAGCTATCCGCGCGTGCGAGGTGTCAAAACACGCGTCTCGGCGCGAGCTGTCGAAATATGGGGAAAACGGAGGTAGGTGCCGAACAAAAATTTGAAAATATAGCCGAAAAGGATGATTTTTAAGGAAAAATTTGGTTAAATTTGAAAATTTTGTACTACGCTGCGGCACTCTGGTTCGCGAAAAGCGGTGCAGAGTGCAGGTACGGCAGGTAAGTAATTTATGGAATACTAATATAAACTGCTTCGGAGGGAAAAAGTCGAGTAAGTCGAATTTTTTATATGAAAATTTTGAATAAAATAAAATTTGTATGGAAAATTATTTTCCACGCGTCTAGGTCAGTCAAATTAGGTGTAGACGTCAGAGAGAGCCTAATCAAGCTTAAATTAGCTGAAAACCGCTTCAAAATGCGTCACCGGGATGCAAAGTTATAACGATTTGTTGGTTTTCCTTCACAGCTTAGGTGGAATTTGCGTGAATTTTTCTAAGTGTGGAAAATAAAACAATTAAATTTTTTGAATTTCTACAGCAGCTATCCGCGCGTGCGAGGTGTCAAAACACGCGTCTCGGCGCGAGCTGTCGAAATATGGGGAAAACGGAGGTAGGTGCCGAACAAAAATTTGAAAATATAGCCGAAAAGGATGATTTTTAAGGAAAAATTTGGTTAAATTTGAAAATTTTGTACTACGCTGCGGCACTCTGGTTCGCGAAAAGCGGTGCAGAGTGCAGGTACGGCAGGTAAGTAATTTATGGAATACTAATATAAACTGCTTCGGAGGGAAAAAGTCGAGTAAGTCGAATTTTTTATATGAAAATTTTGAATAAAATAAAATTTGTATGGAAAATTATTTTCCACGCGTCTAGGTCAGTCAAATTAGGTGTAGACGTCAGAGAGAGCCTAATCAAGCTTAAATTAGCTGAAAACCGCTTCAAAATGCGTCACCGGGATGCAAAGTTATAACGATTTGTTGGTTTTCCTTCACAGCTTAGGTGGAATTTGCGTGAATTTTTCTAAGTGTGGAAAATAAAACAATTAAATTTTTTGAATTTCTACAGCAGCTATCCGCGCGTGCGAGGTGTCAAAACACGCGTCTCGGCGCGAGCTGTCGAAATATGGGGAAAACGGAGGTAGGTGCCGAACAAAAATTTGAAAATATAGCCGAAAAGGATGATTTTTAAGGAAAAATTTGGTTAAATTTGAAAATTTTGTACTACGCTGCGGCACTCTGGTTCGCGAAAAGCGGTGCAGAGTGCAGGTACGGCAGGTAAGTAATTTATGGAATACTAATATAAACTGCTTCGGAGGGAAAAAGTCGAGTAAGTCGAATTTTTTATATGAAAATTTTGAATAAAATAAAATTTGTATGGAAAATTATTTTCCACGCGTCTAGGTCAGTCAAATTAGGTGTAGACGTCAGAGAGAGCCTAATCAAGCTTAAATTAGCTGAAAACCGCTTCAAAATGCGTCACCGGGATGCAAAGTTATAACGATTTGTTGGTTTTCCTTCACAGCTTAGGTGGAATTTGCGTGAATTTTTCTAAGTGTGGAAAATAAAACAATTAAATTTTTTGAATTTCTACAGCAGCTATCCGCGCGTGCGAGGTGTCAAAACACGCGTCTCGGCGCGAGCTGTCGAAATATGGGGAAAACGGAGGTAGGTGCCGAACAAAAATTTGAAAATATAGCCGAAAAGGATGATTTTTAAGGAAAAATTTGGTTAAATTTGAAAATTTTGTACTACGCTGCGGCACTCTGGTTCGCGAAAAGCGGTGCAGAGTGCAGGTACGGCAGGTAAGTAATTTATGGAATACTAATATAAACTGCTTCGGAGGGAAAAAGTCGAGTAAGTCGAATTTTTTATATGAAAATTTTGAATAAAATAAAATTTGTATGGAAAATTATTTTCCACGCGTCTAGGTCAGTCAAATTAGGTGTAGACGTCAGAGAGAGCCTAATCAAGCTTAAATTAGCTGAAAACCGCTTCAAAATGCGTCACCGGGATGCAAAGTTATAACGATTTGTTGGTTTTCCTTCACAGCTTAGGTGGAATTTGCGTGAATTTTTCTAAGTGTGGAAAATAAAACAATTAAATTTTTTGAATTTCTACAGCAGCTATCCGCGCGTGCGAGGTGTCAAAACACGCGTCTCGGCGCGAGCTGTCGAAATATGGGGAAAACGGAGGTAGGTGCCGAACAAAAATTTGAAAATATAGCCGAAAAGGATGATTTTTAAGGAAAAATTTGGTTAAATTTGAAAATTTTGTACTACGCTGCGGCACTCTGGTTCGCGAAAAGCGGTGCAGAGTGCAGGTACGGCAGGTAAGTAATTTATGGAATACTAATATAAACTGCTTCGGAGGGAAAAAGTCGAGTAAGTCGAATTTTTTATATGAAAATTTTGAATAAAATAAAATTTGTATGGAAAATTATTTTCCACGCGTCTAGGTCAGTCAAATTAGGTGTAGACGTCAGAGAGAGCCTAATCAAGCTTAAATTAGCTGAAAACCGCTTCAAAATGCGTCACCGGGATGCAAAGTTATAACGATTTGTTGGTTTTCCTTCACAGCTTAGGTGGAATTTGCGTGAATTTTTCTAAGTGTGGAAAATAAAACAATTAAATTTTTTGAATTTCTACAGCAGCTATCCGCGCGTGCGAGGTGTCAAAACACGCGTCTCGGCGCGAGCTGTCGAAATATGGGGAAAACGGAGGTAGGTGCCGAACAAAAATTTGAAAATATAGCCGAAAAGGATGATTTTTAAGGAAAAATTTGGTTAAATTTGAAAATTTTGTACTACGCTGCGGCACTCTGGTTCGCGAAAAGCGGTGCAGAGTGCAGGTACGGCAGGTAAGTAATTTATGGAATACTAATATAAACTGCTTCGGAGGGAAAAAGTCGAGTAAGTCGAATTTTTTATATGAAAATTTTGAATAAAATAAAATTTGTATGGAAAATTATTTTCCACGCGTCTAGGTCAGTCAAATTAGGTGTAGACGTCAGAGAGAGCCTAATCAAGCTTAAATTAGCTGAAAACCGCTTCAAAATGCGTCACCGGGATGCAAAGTTATAACGATTTGTTGGTTTTCCTTCACAGCTTAGGTGGAATTTGCGTGAATTTTTCTAAGTGTGGAAAATAAAACAATTAAATTTTTTGAATTTCTACAGCAGCTATCCGCGCGTGCGAGGTGTCAAAACACGCGTCTCGGCGCGAGCTGTCGAAATATGGGGAAAACGGAGGTAGGTGCCGAACAAAAATTTGAAAATATAGCCGAAAAGGATGATTTTTAAGGAAAAATTTGGTTAAATTTGAAAATTTTGTACTACGCTGCGGCACTCTGGTTCGCGAAAAGCGGTGCAGAGTGCAGGTACGGCAGGTAAGTAATTTATGGAATACTAATATAAACTGCTTCGGAGGGAAAAAGTCGAGTAAGTCGAATTTTTTATATGAAAATTTTGAATAAAATAAAATTTGTATGGAAAATTATTTTCCACGCGTCTAGGTCAGTCAAATTAGGTGTAGACGTCAGAGAGAGCCTAATCAAGCTTAAATTAGCTGAAAACCGCTTCAAAATGCGTCACCGGGATGCAAAGTTATAACGATTTGTTGGTTTTCCTTCACAGCTTAGGTGGAATTTGCGTGAATTTTTCTAAGTGTGGAAAATAAAACAATTAAATTTTTTGAATTTCTACAGCAGCTATCCGCGCGTGCGAGGTGTCAAAACACGCGTCTCGGCGCGAGCTGTCGAAATATGGGGAAAACGGAGGTAGGTGCCGAACAAAAATTTGAAAATATAGCCGAAAAGGATGATTTTTAAGGAAAAATTTGGTTAAATTTGAAAATTTTGTACTACGCTGCGGCACTCTGGTTCGCGAAAAGCGGTGCAGAGTGCAGGTACGGCAGGTAAGTAATTTATGGAATACTAATATAAACTGCTTCGGAGGGAAAAAGTCGAGTAAGTCGAATTTTTTATATGAAAATTTTGAATAAAATAAAATTTGTATGGAAAATTATTTTCCACGCGTCTAGGTCAGTCAAATTAGGTGTAGACGTCAGAGAGAGCCTAATCAAGCTTAAATTAGCTGAAAACCGCTTCAAAATGCGTCACCGGGATGCAAAGTTATAACGATTTGTTGGTTTTCCTTCACAGCTTAGGTGGAATTTGCGTGAATTTTTCTAAGTGTGGAAAATAAAACAATTAAATTTTTTGAATTTCTACAGCAGCTATCCGCGCGTGCGAGGTGTCAAAACACGCGTCTCGGCGCGAGCTGTCGAAATATGGGGAAAACGGAGGTAGGTGCCGAACAAAAATTTGAAAATATAGCCGAAAAGGATGATTTTTAAGGAAAAATTTGGTTAAATTTGAAAATTTTGTACTACGCTGCGGCACTCTGGTTCGCGAAAAGCGGTGCAGAGTGCAGGTACGGCAGGTAAGTAATTTATGGAATACTAATATAAACTGCTTCGGAGGGAAAAAGTCGAGTAAGTCGAATTTTTTATATGAAAATTTTGAATAAAATAAAATTTGTATGGAAAATTATTTTCCACGCGTCTAGGTCAGTCAAATTAGGTGTAGACGTCAGAGAGAGCCTAATCAAGCTTAAATTAGCTGAAAACCGCTTCAAAATGCGTCACCGGGATGCAAAGTTATAACGATTTGTTGGTTTTCCTTCACAGCTTAGGTGGAATTTGCGTGAATTTTTCTAAGTGTGGAAAATAAAACAATTAAATTTTTTGAATTTCTACAGCAGCTATCCGCGCGTGCGAGGTGTCAAAACACGCGTCTCGGCGCGAGCTGTCGAAATATGGGGAAAACGGAGGTAGGTGCCGAACAAAAATTTGAAAATATAGCCGAAAAGGATGATTTTTAAGGAAAAATTTGGTTAAATTTGAAAATTTTGTACTACGCTGCGGCACTCTGGTTCGCGAAAAGCGGTGCAGAGTGCAGGTACGGCAGGTAAGTAATTTATGGAATACTAATATAAACTGCTTCGGAGGGAAAAAGTCGAGTAAGTCGAATTTTTTATATGAAAATTTTGAATAAAATAAAATTTGTATGGAAAATTATTTTCCACGCGTCTAGGTCAGTCAAATTAGGTGTAGACGTCAGAGAGAGCCTAATCAAGCTTAAATTAGCTGAAAACCGCTTCAAAATGCGTCACCGGGATGCAAAGTTATAACGATTTGTTGGTTTTCCTTCACAGCTTAGGTGGAATTTGCGTGAATTTTTCTAAGTGTGGAAAATAAAACAATTAAATTTTTTGAATTTCTACAGCAGCTATCCGCGCGTGCGAGGTGTCAAAACACGCGTCTCGGCGCGAGCTGTCGAAATATGGGGAAAACGGAGGTAGGTGCCGAACAAAAATTTGAAAATATAGCCGAAAAGGATGATTTTTAAGGAAAAATTTGGTTAAATTTGAAAATTTTGTACTACGCTGCGGCACTCTGGTTCGCGAAAAGCGGTGCAGAGTGCAGGTACGGCAGGTAAGTAATTTATGGAATACTAATATAAACTGCTTCGGAGGGAAAAAGTCGAGTAAGTCGAATTTTTTATATGAAAATTTTGAATAAAATAAAATTTGTATGGAAAATTATTTTCCACGCGTCTAGGTCAGTCAAATTAGGTGTAGACGTCAGAGAGAGCCTAATCAAGCTTAAATTAGCTGAAAACCGCTTCAAAATGCGTCACCGGGATGCAAAGTTATAACGATTTGTTGGTTTTCCTTCACAGCTTAGGTGGAATTTGCGTGAATTTTTCTAAGTGTGGAAAATAAAACAATTAAATTTTTTGAATTTCTACAGCAGCTATCCGCGCGTGCGAGGTGTCAAAACACGCGTCTCGGCGCGAGCTGTCGAAATATGGGGAAAACGGAGGTAGGTGCCGAACAAAAATTTGAAAATATAGCCGAAAAGGATGATTTTTAAGGAAAAATTTGGTTAAATTTGAAAATTTTGTACTACGCTGCGGCACTCTGGTTCGCGAAAAGCGGTGCAGAGTGCAGGTACGGCAGGTAAGTAATTTATGGAATACTAATATAAACTGCTTCGGAGGGAAAAAGTCGAGTAAGTCGAATTTTTTATATGAAAATTTTGAATAAAATAAAATTTGTATGGAAAATTATTTTCCACGCGTCTAGGTCAGTCAAATTAGGTGTAGACGTCAGAGAGAGCCTAATCAAGCTTAAATTAGCTGAAAACCGCTTCAAAATGCGTCACCGGGATGCAAAGTTATAACGATTTGTTGGTTTTCCTTCACAGCTTAGGTGGAATTTGCGTGAATTTTTCTAAGTGTGGAAAATAAAACAATTAAATTTTTTGAATTTCTACAGCAGCTATCCGCGCGTGCGAGGTGTCAAAACACGCGTCTCGGCGCGAGCTGTCGAAATATGGGGAAAACGGAGGTAGGTGCCGAACAAAAATTTGAAAATATAGCCGAAAAGGATGATTTTTAAGGAAAAATTTGGTTAAATTTGAAAATTTTGTACTACGCTGCGGCACTCTGGTTCGCGAAAAGCGGTGCAGAGTGCAGGTACGGCAGGTAAGTAATTTATGGAATACTAATATAAACTGCTTCGGAGGGAAAAAGTCGAGTAAGTCGAATTTTTTATATGAAAATTTTGAATAAAATAAAATTTGTATGGAAAATTATTTTCCACGCGTCTAGGTCAGTCAAATTAGGTGTAGACGTCAGAGAGAGCCTAATCAAGCTTAAATTAGCTGAAAACCGCTTCAAAATGCGTCACCGGGATGCAAAGTTATAACGATTTGTTGGTTTTCCTTCACAGCTTAGGTGGAATTTGCGTGAATTTTTCTAAGTGTGGAAAATAAAACAATTAAATTTTTTGAATTTCTACAGCAGCTATCCGCGCGTGCGAGGTGTCAAAACACGCGTCTCGGCGCGAGCTGTCGAAATATGGGGAAAACGGAGGTAGGTGCCGAACAAAAATTTGAAAATATAGCCGAAAAGGATGATTTTTAAGGAAAAATTTGGTTAAATTTGAAAATTTTGTACTACGCTGCGGCACTCTGGTTCGCGAAAAGCGGTGCAGAGTGCAGGTACGGCAGGTAAGTAATTTATGGAATACTAATATAAACTGCTTCGGAGGGAAAAAGTCGAGTAAGTCGAATTTTTTATATGAAAATTTTGAATAAAATAAAATTTGTATGGAAAATTATTTTCCACGCGTCTAGGTCAGTCAAATTAGGTGTAGACGTCAGAGAGAGCCTAATCAAGCTTAAATTAGCTGAAAACCGCTTCAAAATGCGTCACCGGGATGCAAAGTTATAACGATTTGTTGGTTTTCCTTCACAGCTTAGGTGGAATTTGCGTGAATTTTTCTAAGTGTGGAAAATAAAACAATTAAATTTTTTGAATTTCTACAGCAGCTATCCGCGCGTGCGAGGTGTCAAAACACGCGTCTCGGCGCGAGCTGTCGAAATATGGGGAAAACGGAGGTAGGTGCCGAACAAAAATTTGAAAATATAGCCGAAAAGGATGATTTTTAAGGAAAAATTTGGTTAAATTTGAAAATTTTGTACTACGCTGCGGCACTCTGGTTCGCGAAAAGCGGTGCAGAGTGCAGGTACGGCAGGTAAGTAATTTATGGAATACTAATATAAACTGCTTCGGAGGGAAAAAGTCGAGTAAGTCGAATTTTTTATATGAAAATTTTGAATAAAATAAAATTTGTATGGAAAATTATTTTCCACGCGTCTAGGTCAGTCAAATTAGGTGTAGACGTCAGAGAGAGCCTAATCAAGCTTAAATTAGCTGAAAACCGCTTCAAAATGCGTCACCGGGATGCAAAGTTATAACGATTTGTTGGTTTTCCTTCACAGCTTAGGTGGAATTTGCGTGAATTTTTCTAAGTGTGGAAAATAAAACAATTAAATTTTTTGAATTTCTACAGCAGCTATCCGCGCGTGCGAGGTGTCAAAACACGCGTCTCGGCGCGAGCTGTCGAAATATGGGGAAAACGGAGGTAGGTGCCGAACAAAAATTTGAAAATATAGCCGAAAAGGATGATTTTTAAGGAAAAATTTGGTTAAATTTGAAAATTTTGTACTACGCTGCGGCACTCTGGTTCGCGAAAAGCGGTGCAGAGTGCAGGTACGGCAGGTAAGTAATTTATGGAATACTAATATAAACTGCTTCGGAGGGAAAAAGTCGAGTAAGTCGAATTTTTTATATGAAAATTTTGAATAAAATAAAATTTGTATGGAAAATTATTTTCCACGCGTCTAGGTCAGTCAAATTAGGTGTAGACGTCAGAGAGAGCCTAATCAAGCTTAAATTAGCTGAAAACCGCTTCAAAATGCGTCACCGGGATGCAAAGTTATAACGATTTGTTGGTTTTCCTTCACAGCTTAGGTGGAATTTGCGTGAATTTTTCTAAGTGTGGAAAATAAAACAATTAAATTTTTTGAATTTCTACAGCAGCTATCCGCGCGTGCGAGGTGTCAAAACACGCGTCTCGGCGCGAGCTGTCGAAATATGGGGAAAACGGAGGTAGGTGCCGAACAAAAATTTGAAAATATAGCCGAAAAGGATGATTTTTAAGGAAAAATTTGGTTAAATTTGAAAATTTTGTACTACGCTGCGGCACTCTGGTTCGCGAAAAGCGGTGCAGAGTGCAGGTACGGCAGGTAAGTAATTTATGGAATACTAATATAAACTGCTTCGGAGGGAAAAAGTCGAGTAAGTCGAATTTTTTATATGAAAATTTTGAATAAAATAAAATTTGTATGGAAAATTATTTTCCACGCGTCTAGGTCAGTCAAATTAGGTGTAGACGTCAGAGAGAGCCTAATCAAGCTTAAATTAGCTGAAAACCGCTTCAAAATGCGTCACCGGGATGCAAAGTTATAACGATTTGTTGGTTTTCCTTCACAGCTTAGGTGGAATTTGCGTGAATTTTTCTAAGTGTGGAAAATAAAACAATTAAATTTTTTGAATTTCTACAGCAGCTATCCGCGCGTGCGAGGTGTCAAAACACGCGTCTCGGCGCGAGCTGTCGAAATATGGGGAAAACGGAGGTAGGTGCCGAACAAAAATTTGAAAATATAGCCGAAAAGGATGATTTTTAAGGAAAAATTTGGTTAAATTTGAAAATTTTGTACTACGCTGCGGCACTCTGGTTCGCGAAAAGCGGTGCAGAGTGCAGGTACGGCAGGTAAGTAATTTATGGAATACTAATATAAACTGCTTCGGAGGGAAAAAGTCGAGTAAGTCGAATTTTTTATATGAAAATTTTGAATAAAATAAAATTTGTATGGAAAATTATTTTCCACGCGTCTAGGTCAGTCAAATTAGGTGTAGACGTCAGAGAGAGCCTAATCAAGCTTAAATTAGCTGAAAACCGCTTCAAAATGCGTCACCGGGATGCAAAGTTATAACGATTTGTTGGTTTTCCTTCACAGCTTAGGTGGAATTTGCTGTGAATTTTTCTAAGTGTGGAAAATAAAACAATTAAATTTTTTGAATTTCTACAGCAGCTATCCGCGCGTGCGAGGTGTCAAAACACGCGTCTCGGCGCGAGCTGTCGAAATATGGGGAAAACGGAGGTAGGTGCCGAACAAAAATTTGAAAATATAGCCGAAAAGGATGATTTTTAAGGAAAAATTTGGTTAAATTTGAAAATTTTGTACTACGCTGCGGCACTCTGGTTCGCGAAAAGCGGTGCAGAGTGCAGGTACGGCAGGTAAGTAATTTATGGAATACTAATATAAACTGCTTCGGAGGGAAAAAGTCGAGTAAGTCGAATTTTTTATATGAAAATTTTGAATAAAATAAAATTTGTATGGAAAATTATTTTCCACGCGTCTAGGTCAGTCAAATTAGGTGTAGACGTCAGAGAGAGCCTAATCAAGCTTAAATTAGCTGAAAACCGCTTCAAAATGCGTCACCGGGATGCAAAGTTATAACGATTTGTTGGTTTTCCTTCACAGCTTAGGTGGAATTTGCGTGAATTTTTCTAAGTGTGGAAAATAAAACAATTAAATTTTTTGAATTTCTACAGCAGCTATCCGCGCGTGCGAGGTGTCAAAACACGCGTCTCGGCGCGAGCTGTCGAAATATGGGGAAAACGGAGGTAGGTGCCGAACAAAAATTTGAAAATATAGCCGAAAAGGATGATTTTTAAGGAAAAATTTGGTTAAATTTGAAAATTTTGTACTACGCTGCGGCACTCTGGTTCGCGAAAAGCGGTGCAGAGTGCAGGTACGGCAGGTAAGTAATTTATGGAATACTAATATAAACTGCTTCGGAGGGAAAAAGTCGAGTAAGTCGAATTTTTTATATGAAAATTTTGAATAAAATAAAATTTGTATGGAAAATTATTTTCCACGCGTCTAGGTCAGTCAAATTAGGTGTAGACGTCAGAGAGAGCCTAATCAAGCTTAAATTAGCTGAAAACCGCTTCAAAATGCGTCACCGGGATGCAAAGTTATAACGATTTGTTGGTTTTCCTTCACAGCTTAGGTGGAATTTGCGTGAATTTTTCTAAGTGTGGAAAATAAAACAATTAAATTTTTTGAATTTCTACAGCAGCTATCCGCGCGTGCGAGGTGTCAAAACACGCGTCTCGGCGCGAGCTGTCGAAATATGGGGAAAACGGAGGTAGGTGCCGAACAAAAATTTGAAAATATAGCCGAAAAGGATGATTTTTAAGGAAAAATTTGGTTAAATTTGAAAATTTTGTACTACGCTGCGGCACTCTGGTTCGCGAAAAGCGGTGCAGAGTGCAGGTACGGCAGGTAAGTAATTTATGGAATACTAATATAAACTGCTTCGGAGGGAAAAAGTCGAGTAAGTCGAATTTTTTATATGAAAATTTTGAATAAAATAAAATTTGTATGGAAAATTATTTTCCACGCGTCTAGGTCAGTCAAATTAGGTGTAGACGTCAGAGAGAGCCTAATCAAGCTTAAATTAGCTGAAAACCGCTTCAAAATGCGTCACCGGGATGCAAAGTTATAACGATTTGTTGGTTTTCCTTCACAGCTTAGGTGGAATTTGCGTGAATTTTTCTAAGTGTGGAAAATAAAACAATTAAATTTTTTGAATTTCTACAGCAGCTATCCGCGCGTGCGAGGTGTCAAAACACGCGTCTCGGCGCGAGCTGTCGAAATATGGGGAAAACGGAGGTAGGTGCCGAACAAAAATTTGAAAATATAGCCGAAAAGGATGATTTTTAAGGAAAAATTTGGTTAAATTTGAAAATTTTGTACTACGCTGCGGCACTCTGGTTCGCGAAAAGCGGTGCAGAGTGCAGGTACGGCAGGTAAGTAATTTATGGAATACTAATATAAACTGCTTCGGAGGGAAAAAGTCGAGTAAGTCGAATTTTTTATATGAAAATTTTGAATAAAATAAAATTTGTATGGAAAATTATTTTCCACGCGTCTAGGTCAGTCAAATTAGGTGTAGACGTCAGAGAGAGCCTAATCAAGCTTAAATTAGCTGAAAACCGCTTCAAAATGCGTCACCGGGATGCAAAGTTATAACGATTTGTTGGTTTTCCTTCACAGCTTAGGTGGAATTTGCGTGAATTTTTCTAAGTGTGGAAAATAAAACAATTAAATTTTTTGAATTTCTACAGCAGCTATCCGCGCGTGCGAGGTGTCAAAACACGCGTCTCGGCGCGAGCTGTCGAAATATGGGGAAAACGGAGGTAGGTGCCGAACAAAAATTTGAAAATATAGCCGAAAAGGATGATTTTTAAGGAAAAATTTGGTTAAATTTGAAAATTTTGTACTACGCTGCGGCACTCTGGTTCGCGAAAAGCGGTGCAGAGTGCAGGTACGGCAGGTAAGTAATTTATGGAATACTAATATAAACTGCTTCGGAGGGAAAAAGTCGAGTAAGTCGAATTTTTTATATGAAAATTTTGAATAAAATAAAATTTGTATGGAAAATTATTTTCCACGCGTCTAGGTCAGTCAAATTAGGTGTAGACGTCAGAGAGAGCCTAATCAAGCTTAAATTAGCTGAAAACCGCTTCAAAATGCGTCACCGGGATGCAAAGTTATAACGATTTGTTGGTTTTCCTTCACAGCTTAGGTGGAATTTGCGTGAATTTTTCTAAGTGTGGAAAATAAAACAATTAAATTTTTTGAATTTCTACAGCAGCTATCCGCGCGTGCGAGGTGTCAAAACACGCGTCTCGGCGCGAGCTGTCGAAATATGGGGAAAACGGAGGTAGGTGCCGAACAAAAATTTGAAAATATAGCCGAAAAGGATGATTTTTAAGGAAAAATTTGGTTAAATTTGAAAATTTTGTACTACGCTGCGGCACTCTGGTTCGCGAAAAGCGGTGCAGAGTGCAGGTACGGCAGGTAAGTAATTTATGGAATACTAATATAAACTGCTTCGGAGGGAAAAAGTCGAGTAAGTCGAATTTTTTATATGAAAATTTTGAATAAAATAAAATTTGTATGGAAAATTATTTTCCACGCGTCTAGGTCAGTCAAATTAGGTGTAGACGTCAGAGAGAGCCTAATCAAGCTTAAATTAGCTGAAAACCGCTTCAAAATGCGTCACCGGGATGCAAAGTTATAACGATTTGTTGGTTTTCCTTCACAGCTTAGGTGGAATTTGCGTGAATTTTTCTAAGTGTGGAAAATAAAACAATTAAATTTTTTGAATTTCTACAGCAGCTATCCGCGCGTGCGAGGTGTCAAAACACGCGTCTCGGCGCGAGCTGTCGAAATATGGGGAAAACGGAGGTAGGTGCCGAACAAAAATTTGAAAATATAGCCGAAAAGGATGATTTTTAAGGAAAAATTTGGTTAAATTTGAAAATTTTGTACTACGCTGCGGCACTCTGGTTCGCGAAAAGCGGTGCAGAGTGCAGGTACGGCAGGTAAGTAATTTATGGAATACTAATATAAACTGCTTCGGAGGGAAAAAGTCGAGTAAGTCGAATTTTTTATATGAAAATTTTGAATAAAATAAAATTTGTATGGAAAATTATTTTCCACGCGTCTAGGTCAGTCAAATTAGGTGTAGACGTCAGAGAGAGCCTAATCAAGCTTAAATTAGCTGAAAACCGCTTCAAAATGCGTCACCGGGATGCAAAGTTATAACGATTTGTTGGTTTTCCTTCACAGCTTAGGTGGAATTTGCGTGAATTTTTCTAAGTGTGGAAAATAAAACAATTAAATTTTTTGAATTTCTACAGCAGCTATCCGCGCGTGCGAGGTGTCAAAACACGCGTCTCGGCGCGAGCTGTCGAAATATGGGGAAAACGGAGGTAGGTGCCGAACAAAAATTTGAAAATATAGCCGAAAAGGATGATTTTTAAGGAAAAATTTGGTTAAATTTGAAAATTTTGTACTACGCTGCGGCACTCTGGTTCGCGAAAAGCGGTGCAGAGTGCAGGTACGGCAGGTAAGTAATTTATGGAATACTAATATAAACTGCTTCGGAGGGAAAAAGTCGAGTAAGTCGAATTTTTTATATGAAAATTTTGAATAAAATAAAATTTGTATGGAAAATTATTTTCCACGCGTCTAGGTCAGTCAAATTAGGTGTAGACGTCAGAGAGAGCCTAATCAAGCTTAAATTAGCTGAAAACCGCTTCAAAATGCGTCACCGGGATGCAAAGTTATAACGATTTGTTGGTTTTCCTTCACAGCTTAGGTGGAATTTGCGTGAATTTTTCTAAGTGTGGAAAATAAAACAATTAAATTTTTTGAATTTCTACAGCAGCTATCCGCGCGTGCGAGGTGTCAAAACACGCGTCTCGGCGCGAGCTGTCGAAATATGGGGAAAACGGAGGTAGGTGCCGAACAAAAATTTGAAAATATAGCCGAAAAGGATGATTTTTAAGGAAAAATTTGGTTAAATTTGAAAATTTTGTACTACGCTGCGGCACTCTGGTTCGCGAAAAGCGGTGCAGAGTGCAGGTACGGCAGGTAAGTAATTTATGGAATACTAATATAAACTGCTTCGGAGGGAAAAAGTCGAGTAAGTCGAATTTTTTATATGAAAATTTTGAATAAAATAAAATTTGTATGGAAAATTATTTTCCACGCGTCTAGGTCAGTCAAATTAGGTGTAGACGTCAGAGAGAGCCTAATCAAGCTTAAATTAGCTGAAAACCGCTTCAAAATGCGTCACCGGGATGCAAAGTTATAACGATTTGTTGGTTTTCCTTCACAGCTTAGGTGGAATTTGCGTGAATTTTTCTAAGTGTGGAAAATAAAACAATTAAATTTTTTGAATTTCTACAGCAGCTATCCGCGCGTGCGAGGTGTCAAAACACGCGTCTCGGCGCGAGCTGTCGAAATATGGGGAAAACGGAGGTAGGTGCCGAACAAAAATTTGAAAATATAGCCGAAAAGGATGATTTTTAAGGAAAAATTTGGTTAAATTTGAAAATTTTGTACTACGCTGCGGCACTCTGGTTCGCGAAAAGCGGTGCAGAGTGCAGGTACGGCAGGTAAGTAATTTATGGAATACTAATATAAACTGCTTCGGAGGGAAAAAGTCGAGTAAGTCGAATTTTTTATATGAAAATTTTGAATAAAATAAAATTTGTATGGAAAATTATTTTCCACGCGTCTAGGTCAGTCAAATTAGGTGTAGACGTCAGAGAGAGCCTAATCAAGCTTAAATTAGCTGAAAACCGCTTCAAAATGCGTCACCGGGATGCAAAGTTATAACGATTTGTTGGTTTTCCTTCACAGCTTAGGTGGAATTTGCGTGAATTTTTCTAAGTGTGGAAAATAAAACAATTAAATTTTTTGAATTTCTACAGCAGCTATCCGCGCGTGCGAGGTGTCAAAACACGCGTCTCGGCGCGAGCTGTCGAAATATGGGGAAAACGGAGGTAGGTGCCGAACAAAAATTTGAAAATATAGCCGAAAAGGATGATTTTTAAGGAAAAATTTGGTTAAATTTGAAAATTTTGTACTACGCTGCGGCACTCTGGTTCGCGAAAAGCGGTGCAGAGTGCAGGTACGGCAGGTAAGTAATTTATGGAATACTAATATAAACTGCTTCGGAGGGAAAAAGTCGAGTAAGTCGAATTTTTTATATGAAAATTTTGAATAAAATAAAATTTGTATGGAAAATTATTTTCCACGCGTCTAGGTCAGTCAAATTAGGTGTAGACGTCAGAGAGAGCCTAATCAAGCTTAAATTAGCTGAAAACCGCTTCAAAATGCGTCACCGGGATGCAAAGTTATAACGATTTGTTGGTTTTCTTGTTGGTTTTCCTTCACAGCTTAGGTGGAATTTGCGTGAATTTTTCTATGTGTGGAAAATAAAACAATTAAATTTTTTTGAATTTCTACAGCAGCTATCCGCGCGTGCGAGGTGTCAAAACACGCGTCTCGGCGCGAGCTGTCGAAATATGGGGAAAACGGAGGTAGGTGCCGAACAAAAATTTGAAAATATAGCCGAAAAGGATGATTTTTAAGGAAAAATTTGGTTAAATTTGAAAATTTTGTACTACGCTGCGGCACTCTGGTTCGCGAAAAGCGGTGCAGAGTGCAGGTACGGCAGGTAAGTAATTTATGGAATACTAATATAAACTGCTTCGGAGGGAAAAAGTCGAGTAAGTCGAATTTTTTATATGAAAATTTTGAATAAAATAAAATTTGTATGGAAAATTATTTTCCACGCGTCTAGGTCAGTCAAATTAGGTGTAGACGTCAGAGAGAGCCTAATCAAGCTTAAATTAGCTGAAAACCGCTTCAAAATGCGTCACCGGGATGCAAAGTTATAACGATTTGTTGGTTTTCCTTCACAGCTTAGGTGGAATTTGCGTGAATTTTTCTATGTGTGGAAAATAAAACAATTAAATTTTTTTGAATTTCTACAGCAGCTATCCGCGCGTGCGAGGTGTCAAAACACGCGTCTCGGCGCGAGCTGTCGAAATATGGGGAAAACGGAGGTAGGTGCCGAACAAAAATTTGAAAATATAGCCGAAAAGGATGATTTTTAAGGAAAAATTTGGTTAAATTTGAAAATTTTGTACTACGCTGCGGCACTCTGGTTCGCGAAAAGCGGTGCAGAGTGCAGGTACGGCAGGTAAGTAATTTATGGAATACTAATATAAACTGCTTCGGAGGGAAAAAGTCGAGTAAGTCGAATTTTTTATATGAAAATTTTGAATAAAATAAAATTTGTATGGAAAATTATTTTCCACGCGTCTAGGTCAGTCAAATTAGGTGTAGACGTCAGAGAGAGCCTAATCAAGCTTAAATTAGCTGAAAACCGCTTCAAAATGCGTCACCGGGATGCAAAGTTATAACGATTTGTTGGTTTTCCTTCACAGCTTAGGTGGAATTTGCGTGAATTTTTCTATGTGTGGAAAATAAAACAATTAAATTTTTTTGAATTTCTACAGCAGCTATCCGCGCGTGCGAGGTGTCAAAACACGCGTCTCGGCGCGAGCTGTCGAAATATGGGGAAAACGGAGGTAGGTGCCGAACAAAAATTTGAAAATATAGCCGAAAAGGATGATTTTTAAGGAAAAATTTGGTTAAATTTGAAAATTTTGTACTACGCTGCGGCACTCTGGTTCGCGAAAAGCGGTGCAGAGTGCAGGTACGGCAGGTAAGTAATTTATGGAATACTAATATAAACTGCTTCGGAGGGAAAAAGTCGAGTAAGTCGAATTTTTTATATGAAAATTTTGAATAAAATAAAATTTGTATGGAAAATTATTTTCCACGCGTCTAGGTCAGTCAAATTAGGTGTAGACGTCAGAGAGAGCCTAATCAAGCTTAAATTAGCTGAAAACCGCTTCAAAATGCGTCACCGGGATGCAAAGTTATAACGATTTGTTGGTTTTCCTTCACAGCTTAGGTGGAATTTGCGTGAATTTTTCTATGTGTGGAAAATAAAACAATTAAATTTTTTTGAATTTCTACAGCAGCTATCCGCGCGTGCGAGGTGTCAAAACACGCGTCTCGGCGCGAGCTGTCGAAATATGGGGAAAACGGAGGTAGGTGCCGAACAAAAATTTGAAAATATAGCCGAAAAGGATGATTTTTAAGGAAAAATTTGGTTAAATTTGAAAATTTTGTACTACGCTGCGGCACTCTGGTTCGCGAAAAGCGGTGCAGAGTGCAGGTACGGCAGGTAAGTAATTTATGGAATACTAATATAAACTGCTTCGGAGGGAAAAAGTCGAGTAAGTCGAATTTTTTATATGAAAATTTTGAATAAAATAAAATTTGTATGGAAAATTATTTTCCACGCGTCTAGGTCAGTCAAATTAGGTGTAGACGTCAGAGAGAGCCTAATCAAGCTTAAATTAGCTGAAAACCGCTTCAAAATGCGTCACCGGGATGCAAAGTTATAACGATTTGTTGGTTTTCCTTCACAGCTTAGGTGGAATTTGCGTGAATTTTTCTATGTGTGGAAAATAAAACAATTAAATTTTTTTGAATTTCTACAGCAGCTATCCGCGCGTGCGAGGTGTCAAAACACGCGTCTCGGCGCGAGCTGTCGAAATATGGGGAAAACGGAGGTAGGTGCCGAACAAAAATTTGAAAATATAGCCGAAAAGGATGATTTTTAAGGAAAAATTTGGTTAAATTTGAAAATTTTGTACTACGCTGCGGCACTCTGGTTCGCGAAAAGCGGTGCAGAGTGCAGGTACGGCAGGTAAGTAATTTATGGAATACTAATATAAACTGCTTCGGAGGGAAAAAGTCGAGTAAGTCGAATTTTTTATATGAAAATTTTGAATAAAATAAAATTTGTATGGAAAATTATTTTCCACGCGTCTAGGTCAGTCAAATTAGGTGTAGACGTCAGAGAGAGCCTAATCAAGCTTAAATTAGCTGAAAACCGCTTCAAAATGCGTCACCGGGATGCAAAGTTATAACGATTTGTTGGTTTTCCTTCACAGCTTAGGTGGAATTTGCGTGAATTTTTCTATGTGTGGAAAATAAAACAATTAAATTTTTTTGAATTTCTACAGCAGCTATCCGCGCGTGCGAGGTGTCAAAACACGCGTCTCGGCGCGAGCTGTCGAAATATGGGGAAAACGGAGGTAGGTGCCGAACAAAAATTTGAAAATATAGCCGAAAAGGATGATTTTTAAGGAAAAATTTGGTTAAATT
Organism: Amphipyra tragopoginis; assembly: GCA_905220435.1. NCBI lineage: Eukaryota > Metazoa > Arthropoda > Insecta > Lepidoptera > Noctuidae > Amphipyra > Amphipyra tragopoginis. The sequence goes on from HG992016.1 coordinate 19,450,755, forward strand.
TGAAAATTTTGTACTACGCTGCGGCACTCTGGTTCGCGAAAAGCGGTGCAGAGTGCAGGTACGGCAGGTAAGTAATTTATGGAATACTAATATAAACTGCTTCGGAGGGAAAAAGTCGAGTAAGTCGAATTTTTTATATGAAAATTTTGAATAAAATAAAATTTGTATGGAAAATTATTTTCCACGCGTCTAGGTCAGTCAAATTAGGTGTAGACGTCAGAGAGAGCCTAATCAAGCTTAAATTAGCTGAAAACCGCTTCAAAATGCGTCACCGGGATGCAAAGTTATAACGATTTGTTGGTTTTCCTTCACAGCTTAGGTGGAATTTGCGTGAATTTTTCTATGTGTGGGAAAATAAAACAATTAAATTTTTTTGAATTTCTACAGCAGCTATCCGCGCGTGCGAGGTGTCAAAACACGCGTCTCGGCGCGAGCTGTCGAAATATGGGGAAAACGGAGGTAGGTGCCGAACAAAAATTGAAAATATAGCCGAAAAGGATGATTTTTAAGGAAAAATTTGGTTAAATTTGAAAATTTTGTACTACGCTGCGGCACTCTGGTTCGCGAAAAGCGGTGCAGAGTGCAGGTACGGCAGGTAAGTAATTTATGGAATACTAATATAAACTGCTTCGGAGGGAAAAAGTCGAGTAAGTCGAATTTTTTATATGAAAATTTTGAATAAAATAAAATTTGTATGGAAAATTATTTTCCACGCGTCTAGGTCAGTCAAATTAGGTGTAGACGTCAGAGAGAGCCTAATCAAGCTTAAATTAGCTGAAAACCGCTTCAAAATGCGTCACCGGGATGCAAAGTTATAACGATTTGTTGGTTTTCCTTCACAGCTTAGGTGGAATTTGCGTGAATTTTTCTATGTGTGGAAAATAAAACAATTAAATTTTTTTTGAATTTCTACAGCAGCTATCCGCGCGTGCGAGGTGTCAAAACACGCGTCTCGGCGCGAGCTGTCGAAATATGGGGAAAACGGAGGTAGGTGCCGAACAAAAATTTGAAAATATAGCCGAAAAGGATGATTTTTAAGGAAAAATTTGGTTAAATTTGAAAATTTTGTACTACGCTGCGGCACTCTGGTTCGCGAAAAGCGGTGCAGAGTGCAGGTACGGCAGGTAAGTAATTTATGGAATACTAATATAAACTGCTTCGGAGGGAAAAAGTCGAGTAAGTCGAATTTTTTATATGAAAATTTTGAATAAAATAAAATTTGTATGGAAAATTATTTTCCACGCGTCTAGGTCAGTCAAATTAGGTGTAGACGTCAGAGAGAGCCTAATCAAGCTTAAATTAGCTGAAAACCGCTTCAAAATGCGTCACCGGGATGCAAAGTTATAACGATTTGTTGGTTTTCCTTCACAGCTTAGGTGGAATTTGCGTGAATTTTTCTATGTGTGGAAAATAAAACAATTAAATTTTTTTGAATTTCTACAGCAGCTATCCGCGCGTGCGAGGTGTCAAAACACGCGTCTCGGCGCGAGCTGTCGAAATATGGGGAAAACGGAGGTAGGTGCCGAACAAAAATTTGAAAATATAGCCGAAAAGGATGATTTTTAAGGAAAAATTTGGTTAAATTTGAAAATTTTGTACTACGCTGCGGCACTCTGGTTCGCGAAAAGCGGTGCAGAGTGCAGGTACGGCAGGTAAGTAATTTATGGAATACTAATATAAACTGCTTCGGAGGGAAAAAGTCGAGTAAGTCGAATTTTTTATATGAAAATTTTGAATAAAATAAAATTTGTATGGAAAATTATTTTCCACGCGTCTAGGTCAGTCAAATTAGGTGTAGACGTCAGAGAGAGCCTAATCAAGCTTAAATTAGCTGAAAACCGCTTCAAAATGCGTCACCGGGATGCAAAGTTATAACGATTTGTTGGTTTTCCTTCACAGCTTAGGTGGAATTTGCGTGAATTTTTCTATGTGTGGAAAATAAAACAATTAAATTTTTTTGAATTTCTACAGCAGCTATCCGCGCGTGCGAGGTGTCAAAACACGCGTCTCGGCGCGAGCTGTCGAAATATGGGGAAAACGGAGGTAGGGTGCCGAACAAAAATTTGAAAATATAGCCGAAAAGGATGATTTTTAAGGAAAAATTTGGTTAAATTTGAAAATTTTGTACTACGCTGCGGCACTCTGGTTCGCGAAAAGCGGTGCAGAGTGCAGGTACGGCAGGTAAGTAATTTATGGAATACTAATATAAACTGCTTCGGAGGGAAAAAGTCGAGTAAGTCGAATTTTTTATATGAAAATTTTGAATAAAATAAAATTTGTATGGAAAATTATTTTCCACGCGTCTAGGGGCTGCAGTCTCGACATGAGATAGCGATCGGTAAGCTTCCGAAAAAAGGTATTCATAGTGCAGTATTCTTAAAGGGAAATGATGCCTGTTGTAAAATCTCCGAAAATTTTAAGGAAGATTGGTAAAGATGATTTTATCCTAATAAATATTTAAAAATATAAAAATATAAATAAATTACATAAAACTATAATTGCAACACCTATTTTACATTGAAATTATATTCCTTTATCGTTTGAAGTACAAAATACCTTATAAATGGACATAAAAGTTTCTTTCCTTGCAACACTAGCAAATGTCACAGTATTTGTCAATTGTCACTTTGTTGTTATTTGTTAAGTGTCATGTGCTCTTTTTTGTAAATTTTAATTATTGAAAATTGTTATAGTTTAGACAGTTATTAGACAAAATAGACAATGGGTGATAGTCACTCCGACTCACGGCAGCACACGGGTGCGTTGTCGTAGAATGTAAGAAAGTAAGTAGGTACCTGCAATGCAACACCTATTGTAGAGTCTAAGGGCGCTTTAAATTTAAACTGTTGGTGTCGGACTGCAGTCGGGCGGCTTGTGTTGTCTGTACCGTGCACGCACGGCAGCAGTACGGACTACGCACTGCTCTCTCGTCTCGTCAACTGTATAAAAAAACACAACCACCCCCGTCCGCAGCACGACATCCGCACCGCAGCGGCAAATGATATTATAAACAAAAAAAATATCATTTTCTGCGGCACGGTTGCAGTCCGACACCAACCGTCTTTTAATTAAAGCGCCCTATAATTTCGTTTGTTGTACACTTTGTACCTTAATAATGTTTACGTTTGTATTCATGTTTTAGACGTAGACGTTCAACACGTCCTTCAAGTAACCATATAGAAGCGTTGCTGGCTAAATAAGATGCTCGGCCGTTTTTAGCCAGAAGATGATTTACTGTTCATCAAGGAAAGGTGAATTTTGAGTTGGCGTGGAAGGAAGTTGCTGCAGAGCTGAACAATATTTGAAACGGCTAAATAAAATAAAATAAACAGAGGCACTGGCTTGTGATTTCGTGGAAAATCGTTGAAGAGATGGTCGTAGTTCATTTTGGTTGCTAATAAACGTTATTTTTTCAATTATTTTTTTATTGATGAGCTTGTTAAGCATCTCTTTTGATACCCGATAAAGCCTGAGACTACTGCTACAACTACAACACCTTTTCTGCAGATAAACGTTTATTTTCAAATAAAAAATCTCTTGCACAACTTAACGATCGTAATGAATACTTTGCGGGCTTTCCAATTTGCTCGCAAAGTTATTCGCTAAAATGACGTTAAATCGTAAACTTGACAGTTGAATTCGCTAGGTTTCCGACAAAAATCAATAAAAAAATTGTCATTATGACATAAATAGTGATGTGCCGAGTTGGCCATTTATGGTATTTGAATAAATTAGTACTCGTTAAAAAGAGAATCGATTCAAAACTCGACTCACTGACTCGAATCTAGTATCGATTGCTGCGTCAGGTACTCAAGTACTTCATAGGATTCGACTACTCTAATGTTTCTCACTTCCAAAAATACAAGCAAAAATACAAAATATGGGTCATGAAATGCAAATCAGTTTTATTGATAAGTCAATAAAAAGAAAAGTAAACATTTTAAATAATTAGAAATCGTGTTCTTACTGTCTGATATACTGTATAATCATAAACAAATTCTCTTTTTGATTTCTAGGGGACAAAATTAATTCAATTAACTATTTAAAAAGCAAATTTACGATACTTATTACCACTGTCCAACACTTAACAGATCAATCGCTTCGAAAAGAATGTCACTTTAACAAAGTATCACTAATGACGGTTTTAAAGCAAGTGTCAAAATTTCAAAATTCGATCTTTTTGCATGGAAATGAATTTTTATTTTAGTTTTTTCAAAAATGCAACATTCCTGCTTCAGTTACGAAATCAGAAAAAGGAGCTTCTATTTGGTGACCCCAAATATGACTTACAATGTTTGAATGTTATAACTGAGGATAGATAGATTTTAGCGTATTTTTGCGAAATTTTTGAACAGCTATTTCTCTTAAAGTATTTACTTTTAGGGAAATTGGTAGAACAAAAGTTATTCATTATTATGTGTACTTTAACACCCTTTCTGATTAGTAAGCACCAATAATTCTTAAAACGCAACTTGACAATCAACAAAATCTCGTTATCACAAGAAAAACAAACAGGTACACAACAACAACCTGCATTTTTCGGAAGAGAGGGGTCCCGGCAACAACATAAGGTCGCGATTTAAGTACTCGGCTCAGTATTCGCGTACCAACTATGAATAATTGAAATCTTTACTCGAGTTGCGATCATTCGAATACTTCAATTCTGTAACTCAATGACACAATCACCTATCTATAGTTAAACTGACTCGATACATCACTATCACTTAACTACCGATTTCGGTCGATAAGTGATAGCGATACATGTCGAGACTGCTGCCCTAGGTCAGTCAAATTAGGTGTAGACGTCAGAGAGAGCCTAATCAAGCTTAAATTAGCTGAAAACCGCTTCAAAATGCGTCACCGGGATGCAAAGTTATAACGATTTGTTGGTTTTCCTTCACAGCTTAGGTGGAATTTGCGTGAATTTTTCTATGTGTGGAAAATAAAACAATTAAATTTTTTTGAATTTCTACAGCAGCTATCCGCGCGTGCGAGGTGTCAAAACACGCGTCTCGGCGCGAGCTGTCGAAATATGGGGAAAACGGAGGTAGGTGCCGAACAAAAATTTGAAAATATAGCCGAAAAGGATGATTTTTAAGGAAAAATTTGGTTAAATTTGAAAATTTTGTACTACGCTGCGGCACTCTGGTTCGCGAAAAGCGGTGCAGAGTGCAGGTACGGCAGGTAAGTAATTTATGGAATACTAATATAAACTGCTTCGGAGGGAAAAAGTCGAGTAAGTCGAATTTTTTATATGAAAATTTTGAATAAAATAAAATTTGTATGGAAAATTATTTTCCACGCGTCTAGGTCAGTCAAATTAGGTGTAGACGTCAGAGAGAGCCTAATCAAGCTTAAATTAGCTGAAAACCGCTTCAAAATGCGTCACCGGGATGCAAAGTTATAACGATTTGTTGGTTTTCCTTCACAGCTTAGGTGGAATTTGCGTGAATTTTTCTATGTGTGGAAAATAAAACAATTAAATTTTTTTGAATTTCTACAGCAGCTATCCGCGCGTGCGAGGTGTCAAAACACGCGTCTCGGCGCGAGCTGTCGAAATATGGGGAAAACGGAGGTAGGTGCCGAACAAAAATTTGAAAATATAGCCGAAAAGGATGATTTTTAAGGAAAAATTTGGTTAAATTTGAAAATTTTGTACTACGCTGCGGCACTCTGGTTCGCGAAAAGCGGTGCAGAGTGCAGGTACGGCAGGTAAGTAATTTATGGAATACTAATATAAACTGCTTCGGAGGGAAAAAGTCGAGTAAGTCGAATTTTTTATATGAAAATTTTGAATAAAATAAAATTTGTATGGAAAATTATTTTCCACGCGTCTAGGTCAGTCAAATTAGGTGTAGACGTCAGAGAGAGCCTAATCAAGCTTAAATTAGCTGAAAACCGCTTCAAAATGCGTCACCGGGATGCAAAGTTATAACGATTTGTTGGTTTTCCTTCACAGCTTAGGTGGAATTTGCGTGAATTTTTCTATGTGTGGAAAATAAAACAATTAAATTTTTTTGAATTTCTACAGCAGCTATCCGCGCGTGCGAGGTGTCAAAACACGCGTCTCGGCGCGAGCTGTCGAAATATGGGGAAAACGGAGGTAGGTGCCGAACAAAAATTTGAAAATATAGCCGAAAAGGATGATTTTTAAGGAAAAATTTGGTTAAATTTGAAAATTTTGTACTACGCTGCGGCACTCTGGTTCGCGAAAAGCGGTGCAGAGTGCAGGTACGGCAGGTAAGTAATTTATGGAATACTAATATAAACTGCTTCGGAGGGAAAAAGTCGAGTAAGTCGAATTTTTTATATGAAAATTTTGAATAAAATAAAATTTGTATGGAAAATTATTTTCCACGCGTCTAGGTCAGTCAAATTAGGTGTAGACGTCAGAGAGAGCCTAATCAAGCTTAAATTAGCTGAAAACCGCTTCAAAATGCGTCACCGGGATGCAAAGTTATAACGATTTGTTGGTTTTCCTTCACAGCTTAGGTGGAATTTGCGTGAATTTTTCTATGTGTGGAAAATAAAACAATTAAATTTTTTTGAATTTCTACAGCAGCTATCCGCGCGTGCGAGGTGTCAAAACACGCGTCTCGGCGCGAGCTGTCGAAATATGGGGAAAACGGAGGTAGGTGCCGAACAAAAATTTGAAAATATAGCCGAAAAGGATGATTTTTAAGGAAAAATTTGGTTAAATTTGAAAATTTTGTACTACGCTGCGGCACTCTGGTTCGCGAAAAGCGGTGCAGAGTGCAGGTACGGCAGGTAAGTAATTTATGGAATACTAATATAAACTGCTTCGGAGGGAAAAAGTCGAGTAAGTCGAATTTTTTATATGAAAATTTTGAATAAAATAAAATTTGTATGGAAAATTATTTTCCACGCGTCTAGGTCAGTCAAATTAGGTGTAGACGTCAGAGAGAGCCTAATCAAGCTTAAATTAGCTGAAAACCGCTTCAAAATGCGTCACCGGGATGCAAAGTTATAACGATTTGTTGGTTTTCCTTCACAGCTTAGGTGGAATTTGCGTGAATTTTTCTATGTGTGGAAAATAAAACAATTAAATTTTTTTGAATTTCTACAGCAGCTATCCGCGCGTGCGAGGTGTCAAAACACGCGTCTCGGCGCGAGCTGTCGAAATATGGGGAAAACGGAGGTAGGTGCCGAACAAAAATTTGAAAATATAGCCGAAAAGGATGATTTTTAAGGAAAAATTTGGTTAAATTTGAAAATTTTGTACTACGCTGCGGCACTCTGGTTCGCGAAAAGCGGTGCAGAGTGCAGGTACGGCAGGTAAGTAATTTATGGAATACTAATATAAACTGCTTCGGAGGGAAAAAGTCGAGTAAGTCGAATTTTTTATATGAAAATTTTGAATAAAATAAAATTTGTATGGAAAATTATTTTCCACGCGTCTAGGTCAGTCAAATTAGGTGTAGACGTCAGAGAGAGCCTAATCAAGCTTAAATTAGCTGAAAACCGCTTCAAAATGCGTCACCGGGATGCAAAGTTATAACGATTTGTTGGTTTTCCTTCACAGCTTAGGTGGAATTTGCGTGAATTTTTCTATGTGTGGAAAATAAAACAATTAAATTTTTTTGAATTTCTACAGCAGCTATCCGCGCGTGCGAGGTGTCAAAACACGCGTCTCGGCGCGAGCTGTCGAAATATGGGGAAAACGGAGGTAGGTGCCGAACAAAAATTTGAAAATATAGCCGAAAAGGATGATTTTTAAGGAAAAATTTGGTTAAATTTGAAAATTTTGTACTACGCTGCGGCACTCTGGTTCGCGAAAAGCGGTGCAGAGTGCAGGTACGGCAGGTAAGTAATTTATGGAATACTAATATAAACTGCTTCGGAGGGAAAAAGTCGAGTAAGTCGAATTTTTTATATGAAAATTTTGAATAAAATAAAATTTGTATGGAAAATTATTTTCCACGCGTCTAGGTCAGTCAAATTAGGTGTAGACGTCAGAGAGAGCCTAATCAAGCTTAAATTAGCTGAAAACCGCTTCAAAATGCGTCACCGGGATGCAAAGTTATAACGATTTGTTGGTTTTCCTTCACAGCTTAGGTGGAATTTGCGTGAATTTTTCTATGTGTGGAAAATAAAACAATTAAATTTTTTTGAATTTCTACAGCAGCTATCCGCGCGTGCGAGGTGTCAAAACACGCGTCTCGGCGCGAGCTGTCGAAATATGGGGAAAACGGAGGTAGGTGCCGAACAAAAATTTGAAAATATAGCCGAAAAGGATGATTTTTAAGGAAAAATTTGGTTAAATTTGAAAATTTTGTACTACGCTGCGGCACTCTGGTTCGCGAAAAGCGGTGCAGAGTGCAGGTACGGCAGGTAAGTAATTTATGGAATACTAATATAAACTGCTTCGGAGGGAAAAAGTCGAGTAAGTCGAATTTTTTATATGAAAATTTTGAATAAAATAAAATTTGTATGGAAAATTATTTTCCACGCGTCTAGGTCAGTCAAATTAGGTGTAGACGTCAGAGAGAGCCTAATCAAGCTTAAATTAGCTGAAAACCGCTTCAAAATGCGTCACCGGGATGCAAAGTTATAACGATTTGTTGGTTTTCCTTCACAGCTTAGGTGGAATTTGCGTGAATTTTTCTATGTGTGGAAAATAAAACAATTAAATTTTTTTGAATTTCTACAGCAGCTATCCGCGCGTGCGAGGTGTCAAAACACGCGTCTCGGCGCGAGCTGTCGAAATATGGGGAAAACGGAGGTAGGTGCCGAACAAAAATTTGAAAATATAGCCGAAAAGGATGATTTTTAAGGAAAAATTTGGTTAAATTTGAAAATTTTGTACTACGCTGCGGCACTCTGGTTCGCGAAAAGCGGTGCAGAGTGCAGGTACGGCAGGTAAGTAATTTATGGAATACTAATATAAACTGCTTCGGAGGGAAAAAGTCGAGTAAGTCGAATTTTTTATATGAAAATTTTGAATAAAATAAAATTTGTATGGAAAATTATTTTCCACGCGTCTAGGTCAGTCAAATTAGGTGTAGACGTCAGAGAGAGCCTAATCAAGCTTAAATTAGCTGAAAACCGCTTCAAAATGCGTCACCGGGATGCAAAGTTATAACGATTTGTTGGTTTTCCTTCACAGCTTAGGTGGAATTTGCGTGAATTTTTCTATGTGTGGAAAATAAAACAATTAAATTTTTTTGAATTTCTACAGCAGCTATCCGCGCGTGCGAGGTGTCAAAACACGCGTCTCGGCGCGAGCTGTCGAAATATGGGGAAAACGGAGGTAGGTGCCGAACAAAAATTTGAAAATATAGCCGAAAAGGATGATTTTTAAGGAAAAATTTGGTTAAATTTGAAAATTTTGTACTACGCTGCGGCACTCTGGTTCGCGAAAAGCGGTGCAGAGTGCAGGTACGGCAGGTAAGTAATTTATGGAATACTAATATAAACTGCTTCGGAGGGAAAAAGTCGAGTAAGTCGAATTTTTTATATGAAAATTTTGAATAAAATAAAATTTGTATGGAAAATTATTTTCCACGCGTCTAGGTCAGTCAAATTAGGTGTAGACGTCAGAGAGAGCCTAATCAAGCTTAAATTAGCTGAAAACCGCTTCAAAATGCGTCACCGGGATGCAAAGTTATAACGATTTGTTGGTTTTCCTTCACAGCTTAGGTGGAATTTGCGTGAATTTTTCTATGTGTGGAAAATAAAACAATTAAATTTTTTTGAATTTCTACAGCAGCTATCCGCGCGTGCGAGGTGTCAAAACACGCGTCTCGGCGCGAGCTGTCGAAATATGGGGAAAACGGAGGTAGGTGCCGAACAAAAATTTGAAAATATAGCCGAAAAGGATGATTTTTAAGGAAAAATTTGGTTAAATTTGAAAATTTTGTACTACGCTGCGGCACTCTGGTTCGCGAAAAGCGGTGCAGAGTGCAGGTACGGCAGGTAAGTAATTTATGGAATACTAATATAAACTGCTTCGGAGGGAAAAAGTCGAGTAAGTCGAATTTTTTATATGAAAATTTTGAATAAAATAAAATTTGTATGGAAAATTATTTTCCACGCGTCTAGGTCAGTCAAATTAGGTGTAGACGTCAGAGAGAGCCTAATCAAGCTTAAATTAGCTGAAAACCGCTTCAAAATGCGTCACCGGGATGCAAAGTTATAACGATTTGTTGGTTTTCCTTCACAGCTTAGGTGGAATTTGCGTGAATTTTTCTATGTGTGGAAAATAAAACAATTAAATTTTTTTGAATTTCTACAGCAGCTATCCGCGCGTGCGAGGTGTCAAAACACGCGTCTCGGCGCGAGCTGTCGAAATATGGGGAAAACGGAGGTAGGTGCCGAACAAAAATTTGAAAATATAGCCGAAAAGGATGATTTTTAAGGAAAAATTTGGTTAAATTTGAAAATTTTGTACTACGCTGCGGCACTCTGGTTCGCGAAAAGCGGTGCAGAGTGCAGGTACGGCAGGTAAGTAATTTATGGAATACTAATATAAACTGCTTCGGAGGGAAAAAGTCGAGTAAGTCGAATTTTTTATATGAAAATTTTGAATAAAATAAAATTTGTATGGAAAATTATTTTCCACGCGTCTAGGTCAGTCAAATTAGGTGTAGACGTCAGAGAGAGCCTAATCAAGCTTAAATTAGCTGAAAACCGCTTCAAAATGCGTCACCGGGATGCAAAGTTATAACGATTTGTTGGTTTTCCTTCACAGCTTAGGTGGAATTTGCGTGAATTTTTCTATGTGTGGAAAATAAAACAATTAAATTTTTTTGAATTTCTACAGCAGCTATCCGCGCGTGCGAGGTGTCAAAACACGCGTCTCGGCGCGAGCTGTCGAAATATGGGGAAAACGGAGGTAGGTGCCGAACAAAAATTTGAAAATATAGCCGAAAAGGATGATTTTTAAGGAAAAATTTGGTTAAATTTGAAAATTTTGTACTACGCTGCGGCACTCTGGTTCGCGAAAAGCGGTGCAGAGTGCAGGTACGGCAGGTAAGTAATTTATGGAATACTAATATAAACTGCTTCGGAGGGAAAAAGTCGAGTAAGTCGAATTTTTTATATGAAAATTTTGAATAAAATAAAATTTGTATGGAAAATTATTTTCCACGCGTCTAGGTCAGTCAAATTAGGTGTAGACGTCAGAGAGAGCCTAATCAAGCTTAAATTAGCTGAAAACCGCTTCAAAATGCGTCACCGGGATGCAAAGTTATAACGATTTGTTGGTTTTCCTTCACAGCTTAGGTGGAATTTGCGTGAATTTTTCTATGTGTGGAAAATAAAACAATTAAATTTTTTTGAATTTCTACAGCAGCTATCCGCGCGTGCGAGGTGTCAAAACACGCGTCTCGGCGCGAGCTGTCGAAATATGGGGAAAACGGAGGTAGGTGCCGAACAAAAATTTGAAAATATAGCCGAAAAGGATGATTTTTAAGGAAAAATTTGGTTAAATTTGAAAATTTTGTACTACGCTGCGGCACTCTGGTTCGCGAAAAGCGGTGCAGAGTGCAGGTACGGCAGGTAAGTAATTTATGGAATACTAATATAAACTGCTTCGGAGGGAAAAAGTCGAGTAAGTCGAATTTTTTATATGAAAATTTTGAATAAAATAAAATTTGTATGGAAAATTATTTTCCACGCGTCTAGGTCAGTCAAATTAGGTGTAGACGTCAGAGAGAGCCTAATCAAGCTTAAATTAGCTGAAAACCGCTTCAAAATGCGTCACCGGGATGCAAAGTTATAACGATTTGTTGGTTTTCCTTCACAGCTTAGGTGGAATTTGCGTGAATTTTTCTATGTGTGGAAAATAAAACAATTAAATTTTTTTGAATTTCTACAGCAGCTATCCGCGCGTGCGAGGTGTCAAAACACGCGTCTCGGCGCGAGCTGTCGAAATATGGGGAAAACGGAGGTAGGTGCCGAACAAAAATTTGAAAATATAGCCGAAAAGGATGATTTTTAAGGAAAAATTTGGTTAAATTTGAAAATTTTGTACTACGCTGCGGCACTCTGGTTCGCGAAAAGCGGTGCAGAGTGCAGGTACGGCAGGTAAGTAATTTATGGAATACTAATATAAACTGCTTCGGAGGGAAAAAGTCGAGTAAGTCGAATTTTTTATATGAAAATTTTGAATAAAATAAAATTTGTATGGAAAATTATTTTCCACGCGTCTAGGTCAGTCAAATTAGGTGTAGACGTCAGAGAGAGCCTAATCAAGCTTAAATTAGCTGAAAACCGCTTCAAAATGCGTCACCGGGATGCAAAGTTATAACGATTTGTTGGTTTTCCTTCACAGCTTAGGTGGAATTTGCGTGAATTTTTCTATGTGTGGAAAATAAAACAATTAAATTTTTTTGAATTTCTACAGCAGCTATCCGCGCGTGCGAGGTGTCAAAACACGCGTCTCGGCGCGAGCTGTCGAAATATGGGGAAAACGGAGGTAGGTGCCGAACAAAAATTTGAAAATATAGCCGAAAAGGATGATTTTTAAGGAAAAATTTGGTTAAATTTGAAAATTTTGTACTACGCTGCGGCACTCTGGTTCGCGAAAAGCGGTGCAGAGTGCAGGTACGGCAGGTAAGTAATTTATGGAATACTAATATAAACTGCTTCGGAGGGAAAAAGTCGAGTAAGTCGAATTTTTTATATGAAAATTTTGAATAAAATAAAATTTGTATGGAAAATTATTTTCCACGCGTCTAGGTCAGTCAAATTAGGTGTAGACGTCAGAGAGAGCCTAATCAAGCTTAAATTAGCTGAAAACCGCTTCAAAATGCGTCACCGGGATGCAAAGTTATAACGATTTGTTGGTTTTCCTTCACAGCTTAGGTGGAATTTGCGTGAATTTTTCTATGTGTGGAAAATAAAACAATTAAATTTTTTTGAATTTCTACAGCAGCTATCCGCGCGTGCGAGGTGTCAAAACACGCGTCTCGGCGCGAGCTGTCGAAATATGGGGAAAACGGAGGTAGGTGCCGAACAAAAATTTGAAAATATAGCCGAAAAGGATGATTTTTAAGGAAAAATTTGGTTAAATTTGAAAATTTTGTACTACGCTGCGGCACTCTGGTTCGCGAAAAGCGGTGCAGAGTGCAGGTACGGCAGGTAAGTAATTTATGGAATACTAATATAAACTGCTTCGGAGGGAAAAAGTCGAGTAAGTCGAATTTTTTATATGAAAATTTTGAATAAAATAAAATTTGTATGGAAAATTATTTTCCACGCGTCTAGGTCAGTCAAATTAGGTGTAGACGTCAGAGAGAGCCTAATCAAGCTTAAATTAGCTGAAAACCGCTTCAAAATGCGTCACCGGGATGCAAAGTTATAACGATTTGTTGGTTTTCCTTCACAGCTTAGGTGGAATTTGCGTGAATTTTTCTATGTGTGGAAAATAAAACAATTAAATTTTTTTGAATTTCTACAGCAGCTATCCGCGCGTGCGAGGTGTCAAAACACGCGTCTCGGCGCGAGCTGTCGAAATATGGGGAAAACGGAGGTAGGTGCCGAACAAAAATTTGAAAATATAGCCGAAAAGGATGATTTTTAAGGAAAAATTTGGTTAAATTTGAAAATTTTGTACTACGCTGCGGCACTCTGGTTCGCGAAAAGCGGTGCAGAGTGCAGGTACGGCAGGTAAGTAATTTATGGAATACTAATATAAACTGCTTCGGAGGGAAAAAGTCGAGTAAGTCGAATTTTTTATATGAAAATTTTGAATAAAATAAAATTTGTATGGAAAATTATTTTCCACGCGTCTAGGTCAGTCAAATTAGGTGTAGACGTCAGAGAGAGCCTAATCAAGCTTAAATTAGCTGAAAACCGCTTCAAAATGCGTCACCGGGATGCAAAGTTATAACGATTTGTTGGTTTTCCTTCACAGCTTAGGTGGAATTTGCGTGAATTTTTCTATGTGTGGAAAATAAAACAATTAAATTTTTTTGAATTTCTACAGCAGCTATCCGCGCGTGCGAGGTGTCAAAACACGCGTCTCGGCGCGAGCTGTCGAAATATGGGGAAAACGGAGGTAGGTGCCGAACAAAAATTTGAAAATATAGCCGAAAAGGATGATTTTTAAGGAAAAATTTGGTTAAATTTGAAAATTTTGTACTACGCTGCGGCACTCTGGTTCGCGAAAAGCGGTGCAGAGTGCAGGTACGGCAGGTAAGTAATTTATGGAATACTAATATAAACTGCTTCGGAGGGAAAAAGTCGAGTAAGTCGAATTTTTTATATGAAAATTTTGAATAAAATAAAATTTGTATGGAAAATTATTTTCCACGCGTCTAGGTCAGTCAAATTAGGTGTAGACGTCAGAGAGAGCCTAATCAAGCTTAAATTAGCTGAAAACCGCTTCAAAATGCGTCACCGGGATGCAAAGTTATAACGATTTGTTGGTTTTCCTTCACAGCTTAGGTGGAATTTGCGTGAATTTTTCTATGTGTGGAAAATAAAACAATTAAATTTTTTTGAATTTCTACAGCAGCTATCCGCGCGTGCGAGGTGTCAAAACACGCGTCTCGGCGCGAGCTGTCGAAATATGGGGAAAACGGAGGTAGGTGCCGAACAAAAATTTGAAAATATAGCCGAAAAGGATGATTTTTAAGGAAAAATTTGGTTAAATTTGAAAATTTTGTACTACGCTGCGGCACTCTGGTTCGCGAAAAGCGGTGCAGAGTGCAGGTACGGCAGGTAAGTAATTTATGGAATACTAATATAAACTGCTTCGGAGGGAAAAAGTCGAGTAAGTCGAATTTTTTATATGAAAATTTTGAATAAAATAAAATTTGTATGGAAAATTATTTTCCACGCGTCTAGGTCAGTCAAATTAGGTGTAGACGTCAGAGAGAGCCTAATCAAGCTTAAATTAGCTGAAAACCGCTTCAAAATGCGTCACCGGGATGCAAAGTTATGGTTAGGTTAGGTTAGGTTAGGTTAGGTTTGGTTAGGTTAGGTTGGGGTGGGGTGCGTGGTCAGAAACCTCCTCGTGTGCCCGGTGGCTGCTGGTCCCTTATGGATACGTCCGGGGGGAACAGCAGTTGCTCGGGCCGGTGCACCCTGGGCACGGGCAATAGCTTCTGAGCTCCCGGAGGCTATTGTCTGTGGCGAATTCTGACCATGGGGGGGTGGCCAGTTGGCCATGGGAGGGAGGGCTCTTCCCCGCCCTCTCATCTAGGAGAGGGCATGGTGGAACGAGCCTTGTAGGGGCGACGGGTTTGTCAGCTGGCAATAGCCGGCTGACGAACCCGTGCTGCGGAGGACGCGGCGCGGCACACCCTTGGGTATTGACGGCTCAGTCTGGGCCGCGCCGCGGTCTGATTGCGGGGATCGGCCGGGACCTCTCGCTTCCCGGCGTGTTGCGTTCCGTTCCCCAGGGCGGAGCGCGCCGCGCTGGGAGGCGAGGGATCTTGGGCTGCGGTCGCCTCCTTTTGCGAGGACGTAATCGCAAAGGGAGGCGGCGGAGCGCGCGCGGGAGGATGGCCCTCTCGCTGCGCCTCTGTGGGCGAGGAGGAGGTCGGAGCGGAAACCGGCTTTCCCTCCTCGTGGTGGTGTGGGCGGGCGGCAGGCGCGGGGGGGGGCGCCTCCGCCCGCGTTGCACTCCACACCACCTCTGCGGGACATTCGTGCGGGGCCCGCCGCGGTGAAGGCGGGCGATCGTCGGAGGGGTACTGGAGGTAAAGGCTATGCCGGTTTCCCAGTGCCCTTCCACTCAGACGATGCGGGAATGCCGCTGGGTTGTTTTAGTGGGTATACCGGGCTAGCCCGGGGAGTCCCACATAGCCCCCCATTCCCCCAAATGGGCGTGGTATGCGTAATTGCATTTTTTCCCAGCGCAAAAAAAAAAAAAAAAAAAAAAAAAAAAAAAAAAAAAAAAAAAAAAAAAAAGGTTAGGTTGGGGTGCGTGGTCAGAAACCTCCTCGTGTGCCCGGTGGCTGCTGGTCCCTTATGGATACGTCCGGGGGGAACAGCAGTTGCTCGGGCCGGTGCACCCTGGGCACGGGCAATAGCTTCTGAGTTCCCGGAGGCTATTGTCTGTGGCGAATTCTGACCATGGGGGGGGTGGCCAGTTGGCCATGGGGGGGAGGGCTCTTCCCCGCCCTCTCATCTAGGAGAGGGCATGGTGGAACGAGCCTTGTAGGGGCGACGGGTTTGTCAGCTGGCAATAGCCGGCTGACGAACCCGTGCTGCGGAGGACGCGGCGCGGCACACCCTTGGGTATTGACGGCTCAGTCTGGGCCGCGCCGCGGTCTGATTGCGGGGATCGGCCGGGACCTCTCGCTTCCCGGCGTGTTGCGTTCCGTTCCCTATCACGGAGCGCGCCGCGCTGGGAGGCGAGGGATCTTGGGCTGCGGTCGCCTCCTTTTGCGAGAACGTAATCGCAAAGGGAGGCGGCGGAGCGCGCGCGGGAGGATGGCCCTCTCGCTGCGCCTCTGTGGGCGAGGAGGAGGTCGGAGCGGAAACCGGCTTTCCCTCCTCGTGGTGGTGTGGGCGGGCGGCAGGCGCGGGGGGGGCGCCTCCGCCCGCGTTGCACTCCACACCACCTGCGGGACATTCGTGCGGGGCCCGCCGCGGTGAAGGCGGGCGATCGTCGGAGGGGTACTGGAGGTAAAGGCTATGCCGGTTTCCCAGTGCCCTTCCACTCAGACGATGCGGGAATGCCGCTGGGTTGTTTTAGTGGGTATACCGGGCTAGCCCGGGGAGTCCCACATAGCCCCCCATTCCCCCAAATGGGCGTGGTATGCGTAATTGCATTTTTTCCCAGCGCAAAAAAAAAAAAAAAAAAAAAAAAAAAAAAAAAAAAAAAAATGGTTAGGTTAGGTTAGGTTTGGTTAGGTTAGGTTAGGTTTGGTTAGGTTAGGTTAGGTTTGGTTAGGTTAGGTTAGGTTAGGTTAGGTTAGGTTGGGGTGCGTGGTCAGAAACCTCCTCGTGTGCCCGGTGGCTGCTGGTCCCTTATGGATACGTCCGGGGGGAACAGCAGTTGCTCGGGCCGGTGCACCCTGGGCACGGGCAATAGCTTCTGAGCTCCCGGAGGCTATTGTCTGTGGCGAATTCTGACCATGGGGGGGTGGCCAGTTGGCCATGGGAGGGAGGGCTCTTCCCCGCCCTCTCATCTAGGAGAGGGCATGGTGGAACGAGCCTTGTAGGGGCGACGGGTTTGTCAGCTGGCAATAGCCGGCTGACGAACCCGTGCTGCGGAGGACGCGGCGCGGCACACCCTTGGGTATTGACGGCTCAGTCTGGGCCGCGCCGCGGTCTGATTGCGGGGATCAGCCGGGACCTCTCGCTTCCCGGCGTGTTGCGTTCCGTTCCCTAGCACGGAGCGCGCCGCGCTGGGAGGCGAGGGATCTTGGGCTGCGGTCGCCTCCTTTTGCGAGAACGTAATCGCAAAGGGAGGCGGCGGAGCGCGCGCGGGAGGATGCCCTCTCGTTGCGCCTCTGTGGGCGAGGAGGAGGTCGGAGCGGATATGCCGGCTTTCCCTCCTCGTGGTGGTGATGGGCGGGCGACAGGCGCGGGGGGGGCGCCTCCGCCCGCGTTGCACTCCACACCACCTGCGGGACATTCGTGCGGGGCCCGCCGCGGTGAAGGCGGGCGATCGTCGGAGGGGTACTGGAGGTAAAGGCTATGCCGGTTTCCCAGTGCCCTTCCACTCAGACGATGCGGGAATGCCGCTGGGTTGTTTTAGTGGGTATACCGGGCTAGCCCGGGGAGTCCCACATAGCCCCCCATTCCCCCAAATGGGCGTGGTATGCGTAATTGCATTTTTTCCCAGCGCAAAAAAAAAAAAAAAAAAAAAAAAAAAAAAAAAAAAAAAAAAAAAAAAAAAAAAAAAAAAAAAAAAAAAAGGTTAGGTTAGGTTAGGTTAGGTTAGGTTAGGTTAGGTTAGGTTAGGTTAGGTTAGGTTAGGTTAGGTTAGGGCACGCCGCAATAGCGGCGGTAAGGCCCGTGATGGAAGAGTGGCTGGAGAGGCGTCATGGCGCCCTCAGCTTCCGGCTGACGCAGGTACTCTCGGGACATGGGTGTTTCGGGAAGTACCTGTGTCGCATAGGCCGGGAGCAAACGCCCGGTTGTCACCACTGCGTCGACTGCCCCGAGGACACGGCCCTGCACACTTTGCAGGCGTGTCCTGCGTGGGCGACGCAGCGCCGCGAGCTAATCGCGGCGGTCGGTGGTGGTGACCTCTCGCTTCCGGCCGTGGTTCTGTCCATGGTCGGGAGCGAGACTGCGTGGGAAGCCGTCGCCTCCTTCTGCGAGGAGGTGATGGCGACCAAGGAGGGAGCGGAGAGAGAGAGAGAGGCAGCTGCCACTCTCCCCTCCCGCGCCAGACGCACCGGGCGGCGGAGGCCGCGCGACGACCTCCAGCCACCCTAGTGTGTGGCCTGCGGGCGCTGGGTTAGGGGACCCACCGCTCGATCAGTAACAGGCCCGAGTAGGCGGCGCGACGTGTTCCACGCGCGCCTCTCAGCAGGACGTGGGGCAAGGCCCCACAAAGGAGAGGTCCGCCAGGGGCTGGCGGACCGAGGCCTGCCGGGGTTGCGGTGCATGCAGCTGCGAATCCCGCGACCCCGGCCCACGGTCAAGTGATGGAACATCGTGGTGGTTTTAGCCGGTAAGAGTCCGGCACACCCCCCCGTCTTCCCCAGACGGGGGATAGTCCATGAGGATTTCCCCACGCAAAAAAAAAAAAAAAAAAAAAAAAAAAAAAAAAAAAAAAAAAAAAAAAAGGTTAGGTTAGGTTAGGTTAGGTTAGGTTAGGTTAGGTTAGGTTGGGGGACCACCCCACAGTGCTTACGTCCTCGTCGTGTCCCCTGGAAACGACCCAGTCCTGACCACCGTAACGGAGTGGCAGGCTGGGCTCGGCCAAAGTGCACTGTGCTTCGTAGCAATCACATTCTGTCTGGCGTGCTACGATACTGTTGGAGACCATGTCTCACACACCGCGGGACGCCCTCGGGCGTTTCCTTAAACCAAAAGGCCCTTCTCAGGGCCAACCAAAAGGCCCTTCTCAGGGCCAACCAAAAGGCCCTTCTCAGGGCCAACCAAAAGGCCCTTCTCAGGGCCAACCAAAAGGCCCTTCTCAGGGCCAATCTGACGCCTCGGCGTCTGAAGCCAGCCGCGCGCCGTCTGCGGCGAGCTTCTTCGTGGGAGTTGAGTCGATGTCGGATGATTCTGCAGATGAGTCCGTCAGCTCACTCGCATCCGATGCGGGCATGTCCCGGTCTATGTCGCGCAAGCGCGGGTTTAGAAAGGAAGGGTCTGGAGGTTCTTCGGCGTCGGGGTCGGCCAAGTCAAGGGCCAAGAAGCCCGCGATAGCCGCGGACTCCCACGTCGTGGGCCTTGCTGACGCACAACGCCAGCTAGACCTGGCTCGGCGGGAGCAGCTCCAGCAGGAGCTGGAGGAGCGGGTCGCCGCTAAAGAGCAGCGGGCGCGTAACGCCCGGGCCAAGTCCGGGTACGGCGCGTCCCGCGTGCTGTACGCCGACCATTCATTGGCCGAACTGGCGCGGATGGCGGAAGAGGACGAGGAGGAGATAGCGGAGGTCGCCTCCAAGTCCTCGAACCTGAAGGGAACCTTCCAGAAGGCCCTCAAATGCCGTGCGGCGAGCATGCGCGGCATCATTGAGGGGCTCGTTAAAAGGAAGGCGACCGATGAGACGCAGCAACTGCAGGCGAGGGTCGATCGCCTGCAGTTGGAGGTCAGCCAGCTGCATCAGAAGCTGGCCGACGCCACCGCCCGGCCAAGCCAGGCCGCACCACCGCCTGCTGTGGAGGCCCCCTCCTCCAACCTAGAGGACATAATCCGAAAGGTTGTAATGGAGGAGCGGGCCTTCACTAGAGCCTGCATAGCAGGCATTGAGGACCGGCTCCTGCCGGAGACGCGCCAGCGACCGCCACTTGCGGCGGATAGGCGGCGAGAGCCAGGGCCGGGGCCGTCCTCGCAAGGGGAGGACGCCCTTCTCCCTTCCACCACTCCGTCCAACGGTTGGACCGAGGTGGTCGGGAAGGGTAAAGGCAGGGGCAAAAAGACCCACCGTCCCGCCACCGTACTCCCTTCCGCCGCGCCTTCCGGCCCGTCGCAGACGTCCGGAAAGGGGGAGGGGAAGGGGAAGGGAAAGGGCAAAAGGGCGGCGCAGGCCGCCTCTGCCACCACCCCCGCCGCGTCAACCCCCAGCCAGCCGCAGACTGGCGGGGGTAAGGGGAAGGGGAGAGGGAGAGGGGGGAAAAAACTCACCCCCCCAAAGACCGCAGCCGTCGTGGTGACGCTCACCGCAGAGGCTGTGGCGCGGGGCGAGACGTACGCGTCCATTCTGATGCGGGCGCGTACCAATGCTGATCCCACCCAATTGGGGATCAGCAAAGTCACCTGCCGGCGGACCCAAACCGGGGCTCGAATCTTCGAGTTCCCGGGGGCGGAGGGCAGCGCCAGCGCTGACCTCTTCGCAGCCAAGCTGCAGGAGGTCATCGCGGACGCAGCCAAGGTGGCTCGCCCGGTGAAGACGGCGGCCTTAGAGGTGACCGACCTCGACGACTCGGTCACCAAAGAGGAGGTGGTGGCGGCGGTCGCAGCGATCGGGGGCTGCAGCGTCGCAGCGGTGAAAGGCCGGGACATCAGACCCGGCCGCGGTGGCATGGGCACCATTCGGCTCGAGTGCCCAGTCGCCGCCGCCAAGGCCGTCCTCGAAAGGGGACGGCTGTGTGTGGGCTTCAGCTCGGGTGCAGTCCGGGCACTTGCGGAGCATACTCTGCGGTGCTACAGGTGCTTCGGCACCGGACACACCCGGGCCCTCTGTCCGTCCACGGTCGACAGGACGGACAGTTGCTACCGCTGCGGCAAGGACGGTCACAAGTCCGCCTCCTGCACGGTCGCTACACCGCGCTGTGCAGTGTGTGCCGCCAGCGGCTGCCCGGCAGACCACATCATGAAGGGGAGGAATTGTAATCCTCCCCCCAAGAAGGGCAAAGTTCGGGCTCCAACGGGGCCCGCTGCTAGCACAGTCGTTCCCGTTGCGGGAACCTCGGTGGCTGCGGAGGAGGGGGGTGCGATGTCCGACTGATGGATAGGGACATCGAACATCGCATCCTCCAGACGAACACCAACCACTGCCGGGTGGCCCAGGACCTGCTGATGCAGACCATGGCTGAGTGGTTGGTGGACTTGGCGGTGGTCGCCGAGCCCTACTCGGTCCCCAGGAGTTGGCTGGGCGACCGGGACGGCCTGGTGGCAATGGTGGCGCGGTCTTCCACAGACTCCCCTCCCCTCTCGCTCTTAGAGAGGGGACCGGGATACGTGGCCGCCGCGTGGGGGGATGTGGCCCTAGTTGGGGTCTATTTCTCCCCAAACCGCCCTCTCTCAGACTTTGAGGACTTCCTGGAGGTCCTCACTGCAGTTGTGGGGAGGGCGGCACCGCGCCAGGTCCTCGTGTTAGGCGACCTAAACGCCAAGTCGGCGGCTTGGGGCAACCCGTCTGCCTCCTGTGACGTCCGGGGGCGCGCCGTTGAGTTTTGGGCGACGTCGTGCGGTGTGTCCCTCCTCAACAGGGGGGCGGTCCACACGTGCGTGCGGCAACGGGGAGGGTCGGTGGTCGACGTCTCGTTCGCCACCCCCGTGCTAGCCGCACGCATCGTGAACTGGCGGGTGGAGATGGTGGAAACCTTGTCGGACCACCGATATGTGCGGTTCGACATCTCCACTCAGAGTCCCCGCGGGGAGATGGCCCGCTCCGGCAGGTCTCCCTTCCCCCGGTGGGCTCTCACTCGCCTGGACCGGGAGGCGGCCAGGGAGGCGGCCTTCCTCCAGGACTGGCTGTCGCCCCCTGTTGGGGCCCTGGACGTCGACGTCGACGCCGCAGCGGTCCGGCTCAGGGGATCCCTGACCGAGGTGTGCAACTCCAGCATGCCTCGCTCTCGCCGTCCGCCCCCCCGTCGCGCCGTCTATTGGTGGACGGAGGAACTGGCGGGGCTCCGTGCCGCCTGTGTGGCGGCCAGAAGGGCCTACATGCGGAGCCGTCGGCGCAGCGTCCG
Organism: Amphipyra tragopoginis; assembly: GCA_905220435.1. NCBI lineage: Eukaryota > Metazoa > Arthropoda > Insecta > Lepidoptera > Noctuidae > Amphipyra > Amphipyra tragopoginis. Next base: position 19,472,772 of record HG992016.1, read on the forward strand.
TAGTCAGGCGGACGAGGACCGCCTCTACGCCTCGTACAGAGAGGCGAAAACGGTCCTCGGGACGGCTATGTACGCTGCCATGGACTCGGCGGGAGCCGAGATGCTGGAGAGTCTCGACAGGGATCCGTACGGGAGGCCATACAAGGCGGCGCGGAACAAGCTGCGCCCCCATGGTCCCCCACTGACGGAAACCCTTGAGCCGGCATTGTTGGATGGGGTGGTCCAGTCCCTGTTTCCGCGCAGGACCGACTTCGCCCCACCAACGATGGACCCCCCGCAGGGTGCGGCTTCACCGGAGGAAGAGGTCCCTCCGGTGACTGCGGACGAGCTCCACGCGGTAGTCGTAGGCCTCCGCGCCAAAAAGACGGCCCCTGGACCGGATGGTGTTCCGGCACGGGTGGTGGCCATAGCCGCCACTCAAATGGAGGACAGGTTTCGGGACCTTTTCAGCGCGTGCTTGACGGCTGGAAGGTTCCCGAAACTTTGGAAGGAGGGGCGGCTGTGCCTCCTCCGTAAAGAGGGACGCCCGGTCGATTCCCCCTCGGCGTACCGGCCCATCGTCCTTCTCGATGAGGTCGGTAAAATGTTCGAGGGGATCATTGCCTGCCGGCTCAACAGCCATCTGCGGAGGGAGGGGCCGGACCTGTCGGACGCCCAGTTCGGTTTCCGACGGGGCCGGTCCACCATCGACGCCCTGGCCCTACTGAAGGCCCAGGTGAAGGAGGCGGCGGAGGCGGGGGACGGAGTATTGGCAGTGTCATTCGACATAGCCAACGCCTTCAACTCCGTCCCCCACTCGACTATATTGGAGGCACTCCGGTATCACGGAGTGCCCCAGTACTTGAGGGGCCTCCTGGCCAGCTACTTGGAGGACCGCGAGGTCCTCCTTGTGGACAAAATGGCCAGGTTGAGGCGATATGGCGCGGAGTCCGGTGTTCCACAGGGGTCCGTGCTGGGGCCCACCCTGTGGAACATTGGGTTCGATTGGCTCCTGCGGGGGGCCCTCCTCCCGGGCACGAGTGTCATTTGTTACGCGGACGACACTCTTCTCACTGCCCGGGGGAAGAACTTTGGGGAGGCGGCCTGTCTGGCATCGGCTGGCGGGTCCTTGGTGGCGGGGAGGATCCGCCGCCTGGGGTTGAGGGTGGCGCTGAACAAGACCGAGGCCGTGTTCTTCCACGGGCCTCGGCAGCGCTGCCCTCCAGATGCCCACATAGCCGTGGAGGGTGCCAGAGTGGAGGTCCGGCCCCAGATGAAATATCTGGGCCTGGTGCTGGACAGCAGGTGGCGCTTCGGGCCGCACTTCAGCGGTCTGTCGACGCGCCTGCTGAAGGCCGCCGACGCCCTGTCGTGGCTCCTCCCCAACCTGGGAGGTCCCAGCGCACGATGCCGGCGTCTATATGCCGGCATCCTGCGGAGCATGGCCCTTTACGGGGCCCCCATCTGGGCGGACTCCCTTCATAGAAGGGAGAATGCCACCGCTATCCGCAGGCCGCAACGGGCCATTGCACAGCGGGTGGCGAGGGCCTACCGCTCGGTGGGCTTCTCGGCGGCGTGCGCTCTGGCCGGCACCCCCCCTTGGGAACTCGAGGCGTGGGTGCTCGCCAGAGTGTACGAGTGGACGGCGCGTCGAAGGGCGATGGGGGAGCGCCCCGTCGCGGAAGAGCGGGAGGCAGTACGGCGGGAGGCGAGGGACGCCATTGTCGTCCATTGGACGGACGACCTCGCTACCGCCACCTTTGGACGTCGGACGCTGGACGCGCTCGGTCCAGTCCTGAGAGACTGGCTCGGGCGGCGACACGGTTTCCTCTCTTTCCGTCTGGTCCAGGTGCTGTCAGGGCACGGCTGCTTTGGCTCGCACCTGCACAGGATCGGGAGGGAGGAGACCCCAGCGTGCCACGACTGCGGCGCGGCGGAGGACACGGCGCAGCACACCCTTGAGGTTTGCCCGGCTTGGTCTGGGCCGCGCCGCAGTCTGATTGCGGAGATCGGCCGGGACCTCTCGCTTCCCAGCGTAGTACGTTCCATGCTGGGGAGCGAGGGATCTTGGGCTGCGGTTGCCTCCTTTTGCGAGGACGTCATTTCGCAAAAGGAGGCGGCGGAGCGCGCGCGGGAGGATGACCCTCTCGCTGCGCCACTCCGTAGGCGAAGAAGAGGTCGGAGAAGACGACAGCTTTTCCCTCCTCGTGGTGGTGATGGGCGGGCGACAGGCGCGGGGGCGCCTCCGCCCGCATTGCACTCCACACCACCTCCGCCGGACATTCCCGACCCTCCCCCCATGGGGAGGACGTGAGGGGCCCGCCGCGAAGGCGGGCGATCGTCGGAGGGGCACTGGAAGTAAAGGCTATGCCGGTTTCCCAGTGCCCTTCCACTCAGACGATGCGGGAATGCCGCTGGGTTGTTTTAGTGGGTATACCGGGCTAGCCCGGGGAGTCCCACATAGCCCCCCATTCCCCCAAATGGGCGGGTATGCGTAATTGCATTTTTTCCCAGCGCAAAAAAAAAAAAAAAAAAAAAAAAAAAAAAAAAAAAAAAAAAAAGGTTAGGTTAGGTTAGGTTAGGTTAGGTTAGGTTTTTTTTTTTTTTTTTTTTTTTTTTTTTTTTTTTTTTTTTTTTTTTTCCACTTCTACCTCCGACTATCAAGATTGTCAGAGTCTATTTCTACGAGCTTCGTTCATACTAGTTCTCGCTAGTTTGCCTCTCGCACTTTTATGCTTCATACAGGTTCTTTCTTTCATTCGTCATCTTTTGCAACTTTCCTGGGTGGGATGCCCAGCTACCATCTAACTTCTGCCTAACTATCTATCTTTATTTATTTCTTTCAGTGGGGTATTTGAACACGGACACAATTTTTTATTTGAAGTTTACAATTTTCACTTAAACTACGTTACACACAATTTCCTTATTTTTAATTTTAATCTTATGTTCTACTTCTACACATTACTATATTAGCTTACTTCTATTACACATTTTGTCTATTTACTATTTTACCTAATTTTACATTTTTAAAACCTTAAATGTCTATGCTATACTATAATATATACATAATATTATGACAGCATATTTGCTTATACAGTCTTATTTTCGTCTATAATTATTTTTACAATTTTCTCACAATATTTTAAGAACACTTGTACATCTTTGCCTTGCATTATATCCTTAACGTTTTCTGGTGCTATCTGAACGTCTAAATTTCTTTCTACGTTGTACCGAAGGTATTCAAAACGCGGGCAGTGAAAAATTAAATGGGGGATACTTTCTGCCTCATCCGGGTCGCAACTGCATGATGGACTCCCCTTGCACTTGAAACGGTACAAGTACTCGGAGAATCCACCATGCCCCGTCATTATCTGAGTCTTAAGGCTGTCAATCCCCATCCTGCGAATCGCACTGTATGCTAGTCGCACGTCCGGGAAGAACAATTTAGTTATGGATGCGGTGTCCCCAGCTTCATATCTACTATTCCATTCATCAAGCGTCGCCGCACGTATGCTTCGCTTGATGAATGAAATTGGACAACGATCGTAGTCGGGCTTTCTTTTGGAATTTTCAGCGGCTTCTTTTGCTAACTGGTCGGCTCTTTCATTCCCTATTAACCCCACGTGTGCTTTAACCCAAAACAAGTTAACCACCTTGTTCAGGCGGGATGCAGTCTTTATGTTGTCCCTGGCTTCTACCGCAAGAGGGTGGAGCGAACCAGGGTTTGTTATCGTCTGAAGAGCCGCCATTGAGTCGCTGAAAATTCCATAAGATGATGCCATGTCTTTTACCACCTCCCTTGTTGCTCTCACTATTGCTAACAACTCTGCCTGGTAGACTGTGCAGTAGTTTGATAATGCGAGTTTGAGGGCTCTGGTCTCGACCTCCCCACGCCATATAGACAGTGAAGCGCCGACCCCTCCTCTGAACTTGCTCCCGTCCGTAAAAATCCGGACGTCAAAGTTACTGTTGCTTTCTAGGTCTTCTTGGTCTACCAGGCTCTTAAATTGCAAAACGTCACGTGTCGCAGGATGAGGATTGTCAGCCGCAGACGTCATTCGCTCGGCCTCCCTATCCCCCAGCAGTGCTGCCTGGGGCACTCCCCTCTTGGCTTCATATAATGAAGCCGCCTCACGGACTCGGAGGTCAAGGGGGAGCACTCCAGACAGCACCAGTGCTGAGTTCAGGGAGACCGTGCGATACGCCTTGCAGATTTTTTGAGCGATTCCGCGCTGGACTGTTCCAAGCTGTTTTATCACGCCCAACTTTTTAGCAGCCGGTGCCCAGACGCTAGCTGCGTAGAGTATCACTGGTTCCATGGTCGCCACGTAAATGGTCCGAATGACCTCTGGATGTAACCCCCAGCTGACCCTTGCAGCTCTACACAGCTGCTTGTAGATGGCAATTGCCTTCCTACAAACAGCCGACACGTGCGCGTTGAAGGTCAGCTTCTCATCCAATGTCACACCCAGAAGCTTCATTTCTCTTGAAGGGACAATGTCGACCCCTCCCATGCTCAGGCGTGGTGTGTCGTATTTTAGTTTTCTTGTTACTACCATAGCGGTAGTTTTTTGCGGAG